>OX454526.1:177561163-178811163 GCA_949715645.1 Portevinia maculata
GAATGGTACATAAGTCGTTGCTCTGAGAGCAGTATTTCTATTCTCTTTTATCAATTTAAGGGAAACCTGACCGCATTTTTAGGTCATTTTATCCCATTTCTCAACTTAGTCACGTGCATTGTGCCCGAACGGGACTTCCAAAAAAGGCGCGAATAGCTGTGTCGTTTAGCCAGACTCCTCACCTTTCGAATGGTACATAAGTCGTTGCTCTGAGAGCAGTATTTCTATTCTCTTTTATCAATTTAAGGGAAACCTGACCGCATTTTTAGGTCCTTTTATCTCATTTCTCAACCTAGTCACGTGCATTGTGCCCGAACGGGACTTCCAAAAAAGGCGCGAATATCTGTGTCGTTTAGCCAGACTCCTCACCTTTCGAATGATACATAAGTCGTTGCTCTGAGAGCAGTATTTCTATTCTCTTTTATCAATTGAAGGGAAACCTGACTGCATTTGTAGGTCATTTTATCTCATTTCTCAACCTAGTCACGTGCATTGTGCCCGAACGGGACTTCCAAAAAAGGCGGGAATAGCTGTGTCGTTTAGCCAGACTCCTCACCTTTCGAATGGTACATAAGTCGTTGCTCTGAGAGCAGTATTTCTATTCTCTTTTATCAATTTAAGGGAAACCTGACCGCATTTTTAGGTCATTTTATCCCATTTCTCAACTTAGTCACGTGCATTGTGCCCGAACGGGACTTCCAAAAAAGGCGCGAATAGCTGTGTCGTTTAGCTAGACTCCTCACCTTTCGAATGGTACATAAGTCGTTGCTCTGAGAGCAGTATTTCTATTCTCTTTTATCAATTTAAGGGAAACCTGACCGCATTTTTAGGTCCTTTTATCTCATTTCTCAACCTAGTCACGTGCATTGTGCCCGAACGGGACTTCCAAAAAAGGCGCGAATATCTGTGTCGTTTAGCCAGACTCCTCACCTTTCGAATGGTACATAAGTCGTTGCTCTGAGAGCAGTATTTCTATTCTCTTTTATCAATTGAAGGGAAACCTGACTGCATTTGTAGGTCATTTTATCTCATTTCTCAACCTAGTCACGGGCATTGTGCCCGAACGGGACTTCCAAAAAACTAGCGAATAGCTGTGTCGTTTAGCCAGACTTCTCACCTTTCGAATGGTACATAAGTCGTTGCTCTGAGAGCAGTATTTCTATTCTCTTTTATCAATTTAAGGGAAACCTGACCGCATTTTTAGGTCATTTTATCTCATTTTTCAACTTAGTCACGTGCATTGTGCCCGAACGGGACTTCCAAAAAAGGCGCGAATAGCTGTGTCGTTTAGCCAGACTCCTCACCTTTCGAATGGTACATAAGTCGTTGCTCTGAGTGCAGTATTTCTATTCTCTTTTATCAATTGAAGGGAAATCTGACTGCATTTGTAGGTCATTTTATCTCATTTCTCAACCTAGTCACGTGCATTGTGCCCGAACGGGACTTCCAAAAAAGGCGGGAATAGCTGTGTAGTTTAGCCAGACTCCTCACCTTTCGAATGGTACATAAGGCGTTGTTCTGAGAGCAGTATTTCTATTCTCTTTTATCAATTTAAGTGAAACCTGACCGCATTTTTAGGTCATTTTATCTCATTTCTCAACCTAGTCACGTGCATTGTGCCCGAACGGGACTTCCAAAAAAGGCGCGAATAGCTGTGTAGTTTAGCCAGACTCCTCACCTTTCGAATGGTACATAAGTCGTTGCTCTGAGAGCAGTATTTCTATTCTCTTTTATCAATTTAAGTGAAACCTGACCGCATTTTTAGGTCATTTTATCTCATTTCTCAACCTAGTCACGTGCATTGTGCCCGAACGGGACTTCCAAAAAAGGCGGGAATAGCTGTGTAGTTTAGCCAGACTCCTCACCTTTCGAATGGTACATAAGTCGTTGCTCTGAGAGCAGTATTTCTATTCTCTTTTATCAATTGAAGGGAAACCTGACTGCATTTGTAGGTCATTTTATCTCATTTCTCAACCTAGTCACGTGCATTGTGCCCGAACGGGACTTCCAAAAAAGGCGGGAATAGCTGTGTAGTTTAGCCAGACTCCTCACCTTTCGAATGGTACATAAGTCGTTGCTCTGAGAGCAGTATTTCTATTCTCTTTTATCAATTTAAGTGAAACCTGACCGCATTTTTAGGTCATTTTATCTCATTTCTCAACCTAGTCACGTGCATTGTGCCCGAACGGGACTTCCAAAAAAGGCGGGAATAGCTGTGTCGTTTAGCCAGACTCCTCACCTTTCGAATGGTACATAAGTCGTTGCTCTGAGAGCAGTATTTCTATTCTCTTTTATCAATTGAAGGGAAACCTGACTGCATTTGTAGGTCATTTTATCTCATTTCTCAACCTAGTCACGTGCATTGTGCCCGAACGGGACTTCCAAAAAAGGCGCGAATAGCTGTGTCGTTTAGCCAGACTCCTCACCTTTCGAATGGTACATAAGTCGTTGCTCTGAGAGCAGTATTTCTATTCTCTTTTATCAATTGAAGGGAAACCTGACTGCATTTGTAGGTCATTTTATCTCATTTCTCAACCTAGTCACGTGCATTGTGCCCGAACGGGACTTCCAAAAAAAGGCGGGAATAGCTGTGTCGTTTAGCCAGACTCCTCAGTTTTCGAATGGTACATAAGTCGCTGCTCTGAGAGCAGTATTTCTATTCTCTTTTATCAATTGAAGGGAAACCTGACTGCATTTGTAGGTCATTTTATCTCATTTCTCAACCTAGTAACGTGCATTGTGCCCGAACGGGACTTCCAAAAAATTCGCGAATATCTGTGTCGTTTAGCCAGACTCCTCACCTTTCGAATGTTACATAAGTCGTTGCTCTGAGAGCAGTATTTCTATTCTCTTTTATCAATTGAAGGGAAATCTGACTGCATTTGTAGGTCATTTTATCTCATTTCCCAACTTAGTCACGTGTATTGTGCCCGAAAGGGACTTCCAAAAAAGGCGGGAATAGCTGTGTCATTTAGCCAGACTCCTCACCTTTCGAATGGTACATAAGTCGTTGCTCTGAGAGCAGAATTTATATTCTCTTTTATCAATTTAAGGGAAACCTGACCGCATTTTTAGGTAATTTTATCTCATTTCTGAACCTAGTCACGTGCATTGTGCCCGAACGGGACTTCCAAAAAAAGGCGCGAATAGCTGTGTCGTTTAGCCAGACTCCTCACCTTTCGAATGTTACATAAATCGTCGCTCTGAGAGCAGTATTTCTATTCTCTTTTATCAATTGAAGGGAAACCTGACTGCATTTGTAGGTCATTTTATCTCATTTCTCAACCTAGTCACGTGCATTGTGCCCGAACGGGACTTCCAAAAAAGGCGGGAATAGCTGTGTCGTTTAGCCAGACTCCTCAGCTTTCGAATGGTACATAAGCCGCTGCTCTGAGAGCAGTATTTCTATTCTCTTTTATCAATTGAAGGGAAACCTGACTGCATTTGTAGGTCATTTTATCTCATTTCTCAACCTAGTCACGTGCATTGTGCCCGAACGGGACTTCCAAAAAAGGCGCGAATAGCTGTGTCGTTTAGCCAGACTCCTCACCTTTCGAATGGTACATAAGTCGTTGCTCTGAGAGCAGTATTTCTATTCTCTTTTATCAATTGAAGGGAAACCTGACTGCATTTGTAGGTCATTTTATCTCATTTCTCAACCTAGTCAAGTGCATTGTGCCCGAACGGGAATTCGAAAAAAGGCGCGAATAGCTGTGTCGTTTAGCCAGACTCCTCACCTTTCGAATGGTATATAAGTTGTTGCTCTGAGAGCAGTATTTCTATTCTCTTTTATCAATTGAAGGAAAACCTGACTGCATTTGTAGGTCATTTTATCTCATTTCTCAACCTAGTCACGTGCATTGTGCCCGAACGGGACTTCCAAAAAAGGCGCGAATAGCTGTGTCGTTTAGCCAGACTCCTCACCTTTCGAATGGTACATAAGTCGTTGCTCTAAGATCAGTATTTCTATTCTCTTTTATCAATTGAAGGGAAACCTGACTGCATTTGTAGGTCATTTTATCTCATTTCTCAACCTAGTAACGTGCATTGTGCCCGAACGGGACTTCCAAAAAAGGCGGGAATAGCTGTGTCGTTTAGTCAGACTCCTCACCTTTCGAATGGTACATAAATCGTTGCTCTGAGAGCAGTATTTCTATTCTCTTTTATCAATTGAAGGGAAACCTGACTGCATTTGTAGGTCATTTTATCTCATTTCTCAACCTAGTCACGTGCATTGTGCCCGAACGGGACTTTCAAAAAAAGGCGGGAATAGCTGTGTCGTTTAGCCACACTCCTCACCTTTCGAATGGTACATAAGTCGTTGCTCTGAGAGCAGTATTTCTATTCTCTTTTATCAATTGAAGGGAAACCTGACTGCATTTGTAGGTCATTTTATCTCATTGCTCAACCTAGTCACGTGAATTGTGCCCGAACGGGACTTCCAAAAAAGGCGGGAATAGCTGTGTCGTTTAGCCAGACTCCTCACCTTTCGAATGGTACATAAGTCGTTGCTCTGAGAGCAGTATTTCTATTCTCTTTTATCAATTGAAGGGAAACCTGACTGCATTTGTAGGTCATTTTATCTCATTTCTCAACCTAGTCACGTGCATTGTGCCCGAACGGGAATTCGAAAAAAGGCGCGAATAGCTGTGTCGTTTAGCCAGACTCCTCACCTTTCGAATGGTATATAAGTTGTTGCTCTGAGAGCAGTATTTCTATTCTCTTTTATCAATTGAAGGAAAACCTGACTGCATTTGTAGGTCATTTTATCTCATTTCTCAACCTAGTCACGTGCATTGTGAACGAACGGGACTTCCAAAAAAGGCGCGAATAGCTGTGTCGTTTAGCCAGACTCCTCACCTTTCGAATGGTACATAAGTCGTTGCTCTAAGATCAGTATTTCTATTCTCTTTTATCAATTGAAGGGAAACCTGACTGCATTTGTAGGTCATTTTATCTCATTTCTCAACCTAGTAACGTGCATTGTGCCCGAACGGGACTTCCAAAAAAGGCGGGAATAGCTGTGTCGTTTAGTCAGACTCCTCACCTTTCGAATGGTACATAAATCGTTGCTCTGAGAGCAGTATTTCTATTCTCTTTTATCAATTGAAGGGAAACCTGACTGCATTTGTAGGTCATTTTATCTCATTTCTCAACCTAGTCACGTGCATTGTGCCCGAACGGGACTTTCAAAAAAAGGCGGGAATAGCTGTGTCGTTTAGCCACACTCCTCACCTTTCGAATGGTACATAAGTCGTTGCTCTGAGAGCAGTATTTCTATTCTCTTTTATCAATTGAAGGGAAACCTGACTGCATTTGTAGGTCATTTTATCTCATTGCTCAACCTAGTCACGTGAATTGTGCCCGAACGGGACTTCCAAAAAAGGCGGGAATAGCTGTGTCGTTTAGCCAGACTCCTCACCTTTCGAATGGTACATAAGTCGTTGCTCTGAGAGCAGTATTTCTATTCTCTTTTATCAATTTAAGGGAAACCTGACCGCATTTTTAGGTCATTTTATCTCATTTCTGAACCTAGTCACGTGCATTGTGCCCGAGCGGGACTTCCAAAAAAGGCGGGAATAGCTGTGTCGTTTAGCCAGACTCCTCACCTTTCGAATGGTACATAAGTCGTTGCTCTGAGAGCAGTATTTATATTCTCTTTTATCAATTGAACTGAAACCTGACTGCATTTGTAGGTCATTTTATCTCATTTCTCAACCTAGTCACGTGCATTGTGCCCGAACGGGACTTCCAAAAAATTCGCGAATATCTGTGTCGTTTAGCCAGACTCCTCACCTTTCGAATGGTACATAAGTCGTTGCTCTGAGAGCAGTATTTCTATTCTCTTTTATCAATTGAAGGGAAACCTGACTGCATTTGTAGGTCATTTTATCTCATTTCTCAACCTAGTCACGTGCATTGTGCCCGAACGGGACTTCCAAAAAAGGCGGGAATAGCTGTGTCGTTTAGCCAGACTCCTCACCTTTCGAATGGTACATAAGTCGTTGCTTTGAGAGCAGTATTTCTATTCTCTTTTATCAATTTAAGGGAAACCTGACCGCATTTTTAGGTCATTTTATCTCATTTCTCAACTTAGTCACGTGCATTGTGCCCGAACGGAACTTCCAAAAAAGGCACGAATAGCTGTGTCGTTTAGCCAGACTCCTCACCTTTCGAATGGTACATAAGTCGTTGCTCTGAGAGCAGTATTTCTATTCTCTTTTATCAATTTAAGGGAAACCTGACCGCATTTTTAGGTCCTTTTATCTCATTTCTCAACCTAGTCACGTGTATTGTGCCCGAACGGGACTTCCAAAAAAGGCGCGAATATCTGTGTCGTTTAGCCAGACTCCTCACCTTTCGAATGGTACATAAGTCGTTGCTCTGAGAGCAGTATTTCTATTCTCTTTTATCAATTGAAGGGAAACCTGACTGCATTTGTAGGTCATTTTATCTCATTTCTCAACCTAGTCACGGGCATTGTGCCCGAACGGGACTTCCCAAAAAGGAGCGAATAGCTGTGTCGTTTAGCCAGACTTTTCACCTTTCGAATGGTACATAAGTCGTTGCTCTGAGAGCAGTATTTCTATTCTCTTTTATCAATTTAAGGGAAACCTGACCGCATTTTTAGGTCATTTTATCTCATTTTTCAACTTAGTCACGTGCATTGTGCCCGAACGGGACTTCCAAAAAAGGCGCGAATAGCTGTGTCGTTTAGCCAGACTCCTCACCTTTCGAATGGTACATAAGTCGTTGCTCTGAGTGCAGTATTTCTATTCTCTTTTATCAATTGAAGGGAAATCTGACTGCATTTGTAAGTCATTTTATCTCATTTCTCAACTTAGTCACGTGCATTGTGCCCGAACGGGACTTCCAAAAAAGGCGGGAATAGCTGTGTCGTTTAGCCAGACTCCTCACCTTTCGAATGGTACATAAGTCGTTGCTCTGAGAGCAGTATTTATATTCTCTTTTATCAATTTAAGGGAAACCTGACCGCATTTTTAGGTCATTTTATCTCATTTCTCAACCTAGTCACGTGCATTGTGCCCGAACGGGACTTCCAAAAAAGGCGCGAATAGCTGTGTCGTTTAGCCAGACTCCTCACCTTTCGAATGGTATATAAGTCGTTGCTCTGAGAGCAGTATTTCTATTCTCTTTTATCAATTGAAGGGAAACCTGACTGCATTTGTAGGTCATTTTATCTCATTTCTCAACCTAGTCACGTGCATTGTGCCCGAACGGGACTTCCAAAAAAAGGCGCGAATAGCTGTGTCGTTTAGCCAGACTCCTCACCTTTCGAATGTTACATAAGTCGTTGCTCTGAGAGCAGTATTTCTATTCTCTTTTATCAATTGAAGGGAAACCTGACTGCATTTGTAGGTCATTTTATCTCATTTCTCAACCTATTCAGGTGCATTGTGCCCGAACGGGACTTCCAAAAAAGGCGGGAATAGCTGTGCCGTTTAGCCAGACTCCTCACCTTTCGAATGGTATATAAGTCGTGGCCCTGAGAGCAGTATTTCTATTCTCTTTTATCAATTGAAGGGAAACCTGACTGCATTTGTAGGTCATTTTATCTCATTTCTCAACCTAGTAACGTGCATTGTGCCCGAACGGGACTTCCAAAAAAGGCGGGAATAGCTGTGTCGTTTAGCCAGACTCCTCACCTTTCGAATGGTACATAAGTCGTTGCTCTGAGAGCAGTATTTCTATTCTCTTTTATCAATTGAAGGGAAACCTGACTGCATTTGTAGGTCATTTTATCTCATTTCTCAACCTAGTCACGTGCATTGTGCCCGAACGGGACTTCCAAAAAGGCAGGAATAGCTGTGTCGTTTAGCCAGACTCCTCACCTTTCGAATGGTACATAAGTCGTTGCTCTGAGAGCAGTATTTCTATTCTCTTTTATCAATTTAAGGGAAACCTGACCGCATTTTTAGGTCATTTTATCTCATTTCTTAACTTATTCACGTGCATTGTGCCCGAACGGGACTTCCAAAAAAGGCGCGAATAGCTATGTCGTTTAGCCAGACTCCTCACCTTTCGAATGGTACATAAGTCGTTGCTCTGAGAGCAGTATTTCTATTCTCTTTTATCAATTTAAGGGAAACCTGACCGCATTTTTAGGTCATTTTATCTCATTTCTCAACCTAGTCACGTGCATTGTGCCCGAACGGGACTTCCAAAAAAGGGGGAATAGCTGTGTCATTTAGCCAGACTCCTCACCTTTCGAATGGTACATAAGGCGTTGCTGTGAGAGCAGTATTTCTATTCTCTTTTATCAATTGAAGGGAAACCTGACTGCATTTGTAGGTCATTTTATCTCATTTCTCAACCTAGTCACGTGCATTGTGTCGGAACGGGACTTCCAAAAAATGCAGGAATAGCTGTGCCGTGTAGCCAAACTCCTCACCTTTCGAATGGTATGTAAGTCGTTGCTCTGAGAGCAGTATTTCTATTCTCTTTTATCAATTGAATGGAAACCTGACTGCATTTGTAGGTCATTTTATCTCATTTCTCAACCTAGTCACGTGCATTGTGCCCGAACGGGACTTCCAAAAAAGGCGCGAATAGCTGTGTCGTTTAGCCAGACTCCTCACCTTTCGAATGGTACATAAGTCGTTGCTCTGAGAGCAATATTTTTATTCTCTTTTATCAATTGAAGGGAAACCTGACTGCATTTGTAGGTCATTTTATCTCATTTCTCAACCTAGTCACGTGCATTGTGCCCGAACGGGACTTCCAAAAAAGGCGGGAATAGCTGTGTCGTTTAGCCAGGCTCCTCACCTTTCGAATGGTACATAAGTCGTTGATCTGAGAGCAGTATTTCTGCATTTGTAGGTCCTTTTTTCTCATTTCTCAACTTAGTCACGTGCATTGTGCCCGAACGGGACTTCCAAAAAATGCAGGAATAGCTGTGCCGTGTAGCCAAACTCCTCACCTTTCGAATGGTATGTAAGTTGTTGCTCTGAGAGCAGTATTTCTATTCTCTTTTATCAATTGAAGGGAAACCTGACTGCATTTGTAGGTCATTTTATCTCATTTCTCAACCTAGTCACGTGCATTGTGCCCGAACGGGCCTTCCAAAAAAGGCGCGAATAGCTGTGTCGTTTAGCCAGACTCCTCACCTTTCGAATGGTACATAAGTCGTTGCTCTGAGAGCAATATTTCTATTCTCTTTTATCAATTGAAGGGAAACCTGACTGCATTTGTAGGTCATTTTATCTCATTTCTCAACCTAGTCACGTGCATTGTGCCCGAACGGGACTTCCAAAAAAGGCGCGAATAGCTGTGTCGTTTAGCCAGACTCCTCAGCTTTCGAATGGTACATAAGTCGTTGCTCTGAGAGCAGTATTTCTATTCTCTTTTATCAATTTAAGGGAAACCTGACCGCATTTTTAGGTCATTTTATCTCATATCTCAACATATTCACGTGCATTGTGCCCGAACGGGACTTCCAAAAAAGGCGCGAATAGCTGTGTCGTTTAGCCAGACTCCTCACCTTTCGAATGGTACATAAGTCGTTGCTCTGAGAGCAGTATTTCTATTCTCTTTTATCAATTGAAGGGAAACCTGACTGCATTTGTAGGTCAGTTTATCTCATTTCTCAACCTAGCCACGTGCATTGTGCCCGAACGGGACTTCCAAAAAAGGCGGGAATAGCTGTGTCGTTTAGCCAGGCTCCTCACCTTTCGAATGGTACATAAGTCGTTGATCTGAGAGCAGTATTTCTATTCTCATTTATCAATTGAAGGGAAACCTGACTGCATTTGTAGGTCATTTTATCTCATTTCGCAACTTAGTCACGTGCATTGTGGCTGAACGGGACTTCCAAAAAAGGCAGGAAGAGCTGTGCCGTATAGCCAAACTCCTCACTTTTCGAATGGTACATAAGTCGTTGCTCTGAGAGCAGTATTTCTATTCTCTTTTATCAATTGAAGGGAAACCTGACTGCATTTGTAGGTCATTTTATCTCATTTCTCAACCTAGTCACGTGCATTGTGCCCGAACGGGCCTTCCAAAAAAGGCGCTAATAGCTGTGTCGTTTAGCCAGACTCCTCACCTTTCGAATGGTACATAAGTCGTTGCTCTGAGAGCAATATTTCTATTCTCTTTTATCAATTGAAGGGAAACATGACTGCATTTGTAGGTCATTTTATCTCATTTCTCAACCTAGTCACGTGCATTGTGCCCGAACGGGACTTCCAAAAAAGGCGCGAATAGCTGTGTCGTTTAGCCAGACTCCTCAGCTTTCGAATGGTACATAAGTCGTTGCTCTGAGAGGAGTATTTCTATTCTCCTTTATCAATTGAAGGGAAACCTGACTGCATTTGTAGGTCATTTTATCTCATTTCTCAACCTAGTCACGTGCATTGTGCCCGAACGGGACTTCCAAAAAGGCAGGAATAGCTGTGTCGTTTAGCCAGACTCCTCACCTTTCGAATGGTACATAAGTCGTTGCTCTGAGAGCAGTATTTCTATTCTCTTTTATCAATTTAAGGGAAACCTGACCGCATTTTTAGGTCATTTTATCTCATTTCTCAACTTAGTCACGTGCATTGTGCCCGAACGGAACTTCCAAAAAAGGCACGAATAGCTGTGTCGTTTAGCCAGACTCCTCACCTTTCGAATGGTACATAAGTCGTTGCTCTGAGAGCAGTATTTCTATTCTCTTTTATCAATTTAAGGGAAACCTGACCGCATTTTTAGGTCCTTTTATCTCATTTCTCAACCTAGTCACGTGTATTGTGCCCGAACGGGACTTCCAAAAAAGGCGCGAATATCTGTGTCGTTTAGCCAGACTCCTCACCTTTCGAATGGTACATAAGTCGTTGCTCTGAGAGCAGTATTTCTATTCTCTTTTATCAATTGAAGGGAAACCTGACTGCATTTGTAGGTCATTTTATCTCATTTCTCAACCTAGTCACGGGCATTGTGCCCGAACGGGACTTCCCAAAAAGGAGCGAATAGCTGTGTCGTTTAGCCAGACTTCTCACCTTTCGAATGGTACATAAGTCGTTGCTCTGAGAGCAGTATTTCTATTCTCTTTTATCAATTTAAGGGAAACCTGACCGCATTTTTAGGTCATTTTATCTCATTTTTCAACTTAGTCACGTGCATTGTGCCCGAACGGGACTTCCAAAAAAGGCGCGAATAGCTGTGTCGTTTAGCCAGACTCCTCACCTTTCGAATGGTACATAAGTCGTTGCTCTGAGTGCAGTATTTCTATTCTCTTTTATCAATTGAAGGGAAATCTGACTGCATTTGTAAGTCATTTTATCTCATTTCTCAACTTAGTCACGTGCATTGTGCCCGAACGGGACTTCCAAAAAAGGCGGGAATAGCTGTGTCGTTTAGCCAGACTCCTCACCTTTCGAATGGTACATAAGTCGTTGCTCTGAGAGCAGTATTTATATTCTCTTTTATCAATTTAAGGGAAACCTGACCGCATTTTTAGGTCATTTTATCTCATTTCTCAACCTAGTCACGTGCATTGTGCCCGAACGGGACTTCCAAAAAAAGGCGCGAATAGCTGTGTCGTTTAGCCAGACTCCTCACCTTTCGAATGGTACATAAGTCGTTGCTCTGAGAGCAGTATTTCTATTCTCTTTTATCAATTGAAGGGAAACCTGACTGCATTTGTAGGTCATTTTATCTCATTTCTCAACCTAGTCACGTGCATTGTGCCCGAACGGGACTTCCAAAAAAAGGCGCGAATAGCTGTGTCGTTTAGCCAGACTCCTCACCTTTCGAATGTTACATAAGTCGTTGCTCTGAGAGCAGTATTTCTATTCTCTTTTATCAATTGAAGGGAAACCTGACTGCATTTGTAGGTCATTTTATCTCATTTCTCAACCTATTCAGGTGCATTGTGCCCGAACGGGACTTCCAAAAAAGGCGGGAATAGCTGTGCCGTTTAGCCAGACTCCTCACCTTTCGAATGGTACATAAGTCGTGGCCCTGAGAGCAGTATTTCTATTCTCTTTTATCAATTGAAGGGAAACCTGACTGCATTTGTAGGTCATTTTATCTCATTTCTCAACCTAGTAACGTGCATTGTGCCCGAACGGGACTTCCAAAAAAGGCGGGAATAGCTGTGTCGTTTAGCCAGACTCCTCACCTTTCGAATGGTACATAAGTCGTTGCTCTGAGAGCAGTATTTCTATTCTCTTTTATCAATTGAAGGGAAACCTGACTGCATTTGTAGGTCATTTTATCTCATTTCTCAACCTAGTCACGTGCATTGTGCCCGAACGGGACTTCCAAAAAGGCAGGAATAGCTGTGTCGTTTAGCCAGACTCCTCACCTTTCGAATGGTACATAAGTCGTTGCTCTGAGAGCAGTATTTCTATTCTCTTTTATCAATTTAAGGGAAACCTGACCGCATTTTTAGGTCATTTTATCTCATTTCTTAACTTATTCACGTGCATTGTGCCCGAACGGGACTTCCAAAAAAGGCGCGAATAGCTATGTCGTTTAGCCAGACTCCTCACCTTTCGAATGGTACATAAGTCGTTGCTCTGAGAGCAGTATTTCTATTCTCTTTTATCAATTTAAGGGAAACCTGACCGCATTTTTAGGTCATTTTATCTCATTTCTCAACCTAGTCACGTGCATTGTGCCCGAACGGGACTTCCAAAAAAGGCGCGAATAGCTGTGTCGTTTAGCCAGACTCCTCAGCTTTCGAATGGTACATAAGTCGTTGCTCTGAGAGGAGTATTTCTATTCTCTTTTATCAATTGAAGGGAAACCTGACTGCATTTGTAGGTCATTTTATCTCATTTCTCAACCTAGTCACGTGCATTGTGCCCGAACGGGACTTCCAAAAAGGCAGGAATAGCTGTGTCGTTTAGCCAGACTCCTCACCTTTCGAATGGTACATAAGTCGTTGCTCTGAGAGCAGTATTTCTATTCTCTTTTATCAATTTAAGGGAAACCTGACCGCATTTTTAGGTCATTTTATCTCATTTCTTAACTTATTCACGTGCATTGTGCCCGAACGGGACTTCCAAAAAAGGCGCGAATAGCTATGTCGTTTAGCCAGACTCCTCACCTTTCGAATGGTACATAAGTCGTTGCTCTGAGAGCAGTATTCTATTCTCTTTTATCAATTTAAGGGAAACCTGACCGCATTTTTAGGTCATTTTATCTCATTTCTCAACCTAGTCACGTGCATTGTGCCCGAACGGGACTTCCAAAAAAGGAGGAATAGCTGTGTCATTTAGCCAGACTCCTCACCTTTGGAATGGTACATAAGGCGTTGCTGTGAGAGCAGTATTTCTATTCTCTTTTATCAATTGAAGGGAAACCTGACTGCATTTGTAGGTCATTTTATCTCATTTCTCAACCTAGTCACGTGCATTGTGCCGGAACGGGACTTCCAAAAAATGCAGGAATAGCTGTGCCGTGTAGCCAAACTCCTCACCTTTCGAATGGTATGTAAGTCGTTGCTCTGAGAGCAGTATTTCTATTCTCTTTTATCAATTGAAGGGAAACCTGACTGCATTTGTAGGTCATTTTATCTCATTTCTCAACCTAGTCACGTGCATTGTGCCCGAACGGGACTTCCAAAAAAGGCGCGAATAGCTGTGTCGTTTAGCCAGACTCCTCACCTTTCGAATGGTACATAAGTCGTTGCTCTGAGAGCAATATTTGTATTCTCTTTTATCAATTGAAGGGAAACCTGACTGCATTTGTAGGTCATTTTATCTCATTTCTCAACCTAGTCACGTGCATTGTGCCCGAACGGGACTTCCAAAAAAGGCGGGAATAGCTGTGTCGTTTAGCCAGGCTCCTCACCTTTCGAATGGTACATACGTGGTTGATCTGAGAGCAGTATTTCTATTCTCTTTTATCAATTGAAGGGAAACCTGACTGCATTTGTAGGTCATTTTATCTCATTTCTCAACCTAGTCACGTGCATTGTGCCCGAACGGGACTTCCAAAAAATGCAGGAATAGCTGTGCCGTGTAGCCAAACTCCTCACCTTTCGAATGGTATGTAAGTCGTTGCTCTGAGAGCAGTATTTCTATTCTCTTTTATCAATTGAAGGGAAACCTGACTGCATTTGTAGGTCATTTTATCTCATTTCTCAATCTAGTCACGTGCATTGTGCCCGAACGGGACTTCCAAAAAAGGCGCGAATAGCTGTGTCGTTTAGCCAGACTCCTCAGCTTTCGAATGGTACATAAGTCGTTGCTCTGAGAGCAGTATTTCTATTCTCTTTTATCAATTTAAGGGAAACCTGACCGCATTTTTAGGTCATTTTATCTCAAATCTCAACATATTCACGTGCATTGTGCCCGAACGGGACTTCCAAAAAAGGCACGAATAGCTGTGTCGTTTAGCCAGACTCCTCACCTTTCGAATGGTACATAAGTCGTTGCTCTGAGAGCAGTATTTCTATTCTCTTTTATCAATTGAAGGGAAACCTGACTGCATTTGTAGGTCAGTTTATCTCATTTCTCAACCTAGCCACGTGCATTGTGCCCGAACGGGACTTCCAAAAAAGGCGCGAATATCTGTGTCGTTTAGCCAGACTCCTCACCTTTCGAATGGTACATAAGTCGTTGCTCTGAGAGCAGTATTTCTATTCTCTTTTATCAATTGAAGGGAAACCTGACTGCATTTGTAGGTCATTTTATCTCATTTCTCAACCTAGTCACGGGCATTGTGCCCGAACGGGACTTCCCAAAAAGGAGCGAATAGCTGTGTCGTTTAGCCAGACTTCTCACCTTTCGAATGGTACATAAGTCGTTGCTCTGAGAGCAGTATTTCTATTCTCTTTTATCAATTTAAGGGAAACCTGACCGCATTTTTAGGTCATTTTATCTCATTTTTCAACTTAGTCACGTGCATTGTGCCCGAACGGGACTTCCAAAAAAGGCGCGAATAGCTGTGTCGTTTAGCCAGACTCCTCACCTTTCGAATGGTACATAAGTCGTTGCTCTGAGTGCAGTATTTCTATTCTCTTTTATCAATTGAAGGGAAATCTGACTGCATTTGTAAGTCATTTTATCTCATTTCTCAACTTAGTCACGTGCATTGTGCCCGAACGGGACTTCCAAAAAAGGCGGGAATAGCTGTGTCGTTTAGCCAGACTCCTCACCTTTCGAATGGTACATAAGTCGTTGCTCTGAGAGCAGTATTTATATTCTCTTTTATCAATTTAAGGGAAACCTGACCGCATTTTTAGGTCATTTTATCTCATTTCTCAACCTAGTCACGTGCATTGTGCCCGAACGGGACTTCCAAAAAAAGGCGCGAATAGCTGTGTCGTTTAGCCAGACTCCTCACCTTTCGAATGGTACATAAGTCGTTGCTCTGAGAGCAGTATTTCTATTCTCTTTTATCAATTGAAGGGAAACCTGACTGCATTTGTAGGTCATTTTATCTCATTTCTCAACCTAGTCACGTGCATTGTGCCCGAACGGGACTTCCAAAAAAAGGCGCGAATAGCTGTGTCGTTTAGCCAGACTCCTCACCTTTCGAATGTTACATAAGTCGTTGCTCTGAGAGCAGTATTTCTATTCTCTTTTATCAATTGAAGGGAAACCTGACTGCATTTGTAGGTCATTTTATCTCATTTCTCAACCTATTCAGGTGCATTGTGCCCGAACGGGACTTCCAAAAAAGGCGGGAATAGCTGTGCCGTTTAGCCAGACTCCTCACCTTTCGAATGGTACATAAGTCGTGGCCCTGAGAGCAGTATTTCTATTCTCTTTTATCAATTGAAGGGAAACCTGACTGCATTTGTAGGTCATTTTATCTCATTTCTCAACCTAGTAACGTGCATTGTGCCCGAACGGGACTTCCAAAAAAGGCGGGAATAGCTGTGTCGTTTAGCCAGACTCCTCACCTTTCGAATGGTACATAAGTCGTTGCTCTGAGAGCAGTATTTCTATTCTCTTTTATCAATTGAAGGGAAACCTGACTGCATTTGTAGGTCATTTTATCTCATTTCTCAACCTAGTCACGTGCATTGTGCCCGAACGGGACTTCCAAAAAGGCAGGAATAGCTGTGTCGTTTAGCCAGACTCCTCACCTTTCGAATGGTACATAAGTCGTTGCTCTGAGAGCAGTATTTCTATTCTCTTTTATCAATTTAAGGGAAACCTGACCGCATTTTTAGGTCATTTTATCTCATTTCTTAACTTATTCACGTGCATTGTGCCCGAACGGGACTTCCAAAAAAGGCGCGAATAGCTATGTCGTTTAGCCAGACTCCTCACCTTTCGAATGGTACATAAGTCGTTGCTCTGAGAGCAGTATTTCTATTCTCTTTTATCAATTTAAGGGAAACCTGACCGCATTTTTAGGTCATTTTATCTCATTTCTCAACCTAGTCACGTGCATTGTGCCCGAACGGGACTTCCAAAAAAGGCGCGAATAGCTGTGTCGTTTAGCCAGACTCCTCAGCTTTCGAATGGTACATAAGTCGTTGCTCTGAGAGGAGTATTTCTATTCTCTTTTATCAATTGAAGGGAAACCTGACTGCATTTGTAGGTCATTTTATCTCATTTCTCAACCTAGTCACGTGCATTGTGCCCGAACGGGACTTCCAAAAAGGCAGGAATAGCTGTGTCGTTTAGCCAGACTCCTCACCTTTCGAATGGTACATAAGTCGTTGCTCTGAGAGCAGTATTTCTATTCTCTTTTATCAATTTAAGGGAAACCTGACCGCATTTTTAGGTCATTTTATCTCATTTCTTAACTTATTCACGTGCATTGTGCCCGAACGGGACTTCCAAAAAAGGCGCGAATAGCTATGTCGTTTAGCCAGACTCCTCACCTTTCGAATGGTACATAAGTCGTTGCTCTGAGAGCAGTATTCTATTCTCTTTTATCAATTTAAGGGAAACCTGACCGCATTTTTAGGTCATTTTATCTCATTTCTCAACCTAGTCACGTGCATTGTGCCCGAACGGGACTTCCAAAAAAGGAGGAATAGCTGTGTCATTTAGCCAGACTCCTCACCTTTGGAATGGTACATAAGGCGTTGCTGTGAGAGCAGTATTTCTATTCTCTTTTATCAATTGAAGGGAAACCTGACTGCATTTGTAGGTCATTTTATCTCATTTCTCAACCTAGTCACGTGCATTGTGCCGGAACGGGACTTCCAAAAAATGCAGGAATAGCTGTGCCGTGTAGCCAAACTCCTCACCTTTCGAATGGTATGTAAGTCGTTGCTCTGAGAGCAGTATTTCTATTCTCTTTTATCAATTGAAGGGAAACCTGACTGCATTTGTAGGTCATTTTATCTCATTTCTCAACCTAGTCACGTGCATTGTGCCCGAACGGGACTTCCAAAAAAGGCGCGAATAGCTGTGTCGTTTAGCCAGACTCCTCACCTTTCGAATGGTACATAAGTCGTTGCTCTGAGAGCAATATTTGTATTCTCTTTTATCAATTGAAGGGAAACCTGACTGCATTTGTAGGTCATTTTATCTCATTTCTCAACCTAGTCACGTGCATTGTGCCCGAACGGGACTTCCAAAAAAGGCGGGAATAGCTGTGTCGTTTAGCCAGGCTCCTCACCTTTCGAATGGTACATACGTGGTTGATCTGAGAGCAGTATTTCTATTCTCTTTTATCAATTGAAGGGAAACCTGACTGCATTTGTAGGTCATTTTATCTCATTTCTCAACCTAGTCACGTGCATTGTGCCCGAACGGGACTTCCAAAAAATGCAGGAATAGCTGTGCCGTGTAGCCAAACTCCTCACCTTTCGAATGGTATGTAAGTCGTTGCTCTGAGAGCAGTATTTCTATTCTCTTTTATCAATTGAAGGGAAACCTGACTGCATTTGTAGGTCATTTTATCTCATTTCTCAATCTAGTCACGTGCATTGTGCCCGAACGGGACTTCCAAAAAAGGCGCGAATAGCTGTGTCGTTTAGCCAGACTCCTCAGCTTTCGAATGGTACATAAGTCGTTGCTCTGAGAGCAGTATTTCTATTCTCTTTTATCAATTTAAGGGAAACCTGACCGCATTTTTAGGTCATTTTATCTCAAATCTCAACATATTCACGTGCATTGTGCCCGAACGGGACTTCCAAAAAAGGCACGAATAGCTGTGTCGTTTAGCCAGACTCCTCACCTTTCGAATGGTACATAAGTCGTTGCTCTGAGAGCAGTATTTCTATTCTCTTTTATCAATTGAAGGGAAACCTGACTGCATTTGTAGGTCAGTTTATCTCATTTCTCAACCTAGCCACGTGCATTGTGCCCGAACGGGACTTCCAAAAAAGGCGGGAATAGCTGTGCCGTTTAGCCAGGCTCCTCACCTTTCGAATGGTACATAAGTCGTTGATCTGAGAGCAGTATTTCTATTCTCATTTATTAATTGAAGGGAAACCTGACTGCATTTGTAGGTAATTTTATCTCATTTCGCAACTTAGTCACGTGCATTGTGGCTGAACGGGACTTCCAAAAAAGGCAGGAAGAGCTGTGCCGTATAGCCAAACTCCTCACTTTTCGAATGGTACATAAGTCGTTGCTCTGAGAGCAGTATTTCTATTCTCTTTTATCAATTGAAGGGAAACCTGACTGCATTTGTAGGTCATTTTATCTCATTTCTCAACCTAGTCACGTGCATTGTGCCCGAACGGGCCTTCCAAAAAAGGCGCTAATAGCTGTGTCGTTTAGCCAGACTCCTCACCTTTCGAATGGTACATAAGTCGTTGCTCTGAGAGCAATATTTCTATTCTCTTTTATCAATTGAAGGGAAACATGACTGCATTTGTAGGTCATTTTATCTCATTTCTCAACCTAGTCACGTGCATTGTGCCCGAACGGGACTTCCAAAAAAGGCGGGAATAGCTGTGTAGTTTAGCCAGACTCCTCACCTTTCGAATGGTACATAAGTCGTTGCTCTGAGAGCAGTATTTCTATTCTCTTTTATCAATTGAAGGGAAACCTGACTGCATTTGTAGGTCATTTTATCTCATTTCTCAACCTAGTCACGTGCATTGTGCCCGAACGGGACTTCCAAAAAGGCAGGAATAGCTGTGTCGTTTAGCCAGACTCCTCACCTTTCGAATGGTACATAAGTCGTTGCTCTGAGAGCAGTATTTCTATTCTCTTTTATCAATTTAAGGGAAACCTGACCGCATTTTTAGGTCATTTTATCTCATTTCTTAACTTATTCACGTGCATTGTGCCCGAACGGGACTTCCAAAAAAGGCGCGAATAGCTATATCGTTTAGCCAGACTCCTCACCTTTCGAATGGTACATAAGTCGTTGCTCTGAGAGCAGTATTTCTATTCTTTTTTATCAATTTAAGGGAAACCTGACCGCATTTTTAGGTCATTTTATCTCATTTCTCAACCTAGTCACGTGCATTGTGCCCGAACGGGACTTCCAAAAAAGGAGGAATAGCTGTGTCATTTAGCCAGACTCCTAACCTTTCGAATGGTACATAAGGCGTTGCTGTGAGAGCAGTATTTCTATTCTCTTTTATCAATTGAAGGGAAACCTGACTGCATTTGTAGGTCATTTTATCTCATTTCTCAACCTAGTCACGTGCATTGTGCCGGAACGGGACTTCCAAAAAATGCAGGAATAGCTGTGCCGTGTAGCCAAACTCCTCACCTTTCGAATGGTATGTAAGTCGTTGCTCTGAGAGCAGTATTTCTATTCTCTTTTATCAATTGAAGGGAAACCTGACTGCATTTGTAGGTCATTTTATCTCATTTCTCAACCTAGTCACGTGCATTGTGCCCGAACGGGACTTCCAAAAAAGGCGCGAATAGCTGTGTCGTTTAGCCAGACTCCTCATCTTTCGAATGGTACATAAGTCGTTGCTCTGAGAGCAATATTTTTATTCTCTTTTATCAATTGAAGGGAAACCTGACTGCATTTGTAGGTCATTTTATCTCATTTCTCAACCTAGTCACGTGCATTGTGCCCGAACGGGACTTTCAAAAAAGGCGGGAATAGCTGTGTCGTTTAGCCAGGCTCCTCACCTTTCGAATGGTACATAAGTCGTTGCTCTGAGAGCAATATTTTTATTCTCTTTTATCAATTGAAGGGAAACCTGACTGCATTTGTAGGTCATTTTATCTCATTTCTCAACCTAGTCACGTGCATTGTGCCCGAACGGGACTTCCAAAAAAGGCGGGAATAGCTGTGTCGTTTAGCCAGGCTCCTCACCTTTCGAATGGTACATAAGTCGTTGATCTGAGAGCAGTATTTCTATTCTCTTTTATCAATTGAAGGGAAACCTGACTGCATTTGTAGGTCATTTTATCTCATTTCTCAACCTAGTCACGTGCATTGTGCCCGAACGGGACTTCCAAAAAATGCAGGAATAGCTGTGCCGTGTAGCCAAACCCCTCACCTTTCGAATGGTACATAAGTCGTTGCTCTGAGAGCAATATTTCTATTCTCTTTTATCAATTGAAGGAAAACCTGACTGCATTTGTAGGTCATTTTATCTCATTTCTCAACCTAGTCACGTGCATTGTGCCCGAACGGGACTTCCAAAAAAGGCGCGAATAGCTGTGTCGTTTAGCCAGACTCCTCAGCTTTCGAATGGTACATAAGTCGTTGCTCTGAGAGCAGTATTTCTATTCTCTTTTATCAATTTAAGGGAAACCTGACCGCATTTTTAGGTCATTTTATCTCATATCTCAACATATTCACGTGCATTGTGCCCGAACGGGACTTCCAAAAAAGGCGAGAATAGTTGTGTCGTTTAGCCAGACTCCTCACCTTTCGAATGGTACATAAGTCGTTGATCTGAGAGCAGTATTTCTATTCTCATTTATCAATTGAAGGGAAACCTGACTGCATTTGTAGGTCATTTTATCTCATTTCGCAACTTAGTCACGTGCATTGTGGCTGAACGGGACTTCCAAAAAAGGCAGGAATAGCTGTGCCGTATAGCCAGACTCCTCACCTTTCGAATGGTACATAAGTCGTTGCTCTGAGAGCAATATTTCTATTCTCTTTTATCAATTGAAGGGAAACCTGACTGCATTTGTAGGTCATTTTATCTCATTTCTCAACCTAGTCACGTGCATTATGCCCGAACGGGCCTTCCAAAAAAGGCGCTAATAGCTGTGTCGTTTAGCCAGACTCCTCAGCTTTCGAATGGTACATAAGTCGTTGCTCTGAGAGCAGTATTTCTATTCTATTTTATCAATTTAAGGGAAACCTGACCGCATTTTTAGGTCATTTTATCTCATATCTCAACATATTCACGTGCATTGTGCCCGAACGGGACTTCCAAAAAAGGCGCAAATAGCTGTGTCGTTTAGCCAGACTCCTCACCTTTCGAATGGTACATAAGTCGTTGCTCTGAGAGCAGTATTTCTATTCTCTTTTATCAATTGAAGGGAAACCTGACTGCATTTGTAGGTCAGTTTATCTCATTTCTCAACCTAGTCACGTGCATTGTGCCCGATCGGGACTTCCAAAAAAGGCGGGAATAGCTGTGTCGTTTAGCCAGGCTCCTCAGCTTTCGAATGGTCGTTGATCTGAGAGCAGTATTTCTATTCTCATTTATCAATTGAAGGGAAACCTGACTGCATTTGTAGGTCATTTTATCTCATTTCGCAACTTAGTCACGTGCATAGTGGCTGAACGGGACTTCCAAAAAAGGCAGGAATAGCTGTGCCGTATAGCCAAACTCCTCACTTTTCGAATGGTACATAAGTCGTTGCTCTGAGAGCAGTATTTCTATTCTCTTTTATCAATTGAAGGGAATCTGACTGCATTTGTAGGTCATTTTATCTCATTTCTCAACCTAGTCACGTGCATTGTGCCCGAACGGGACTTCCAAAAAAGGCGCGAAGAGCTGTGTCGTTTAGCCAGACTCCTCAGCTTTCGAATGGTACATAAGTCGTTGCTCTGAGAGCAGTATTTCTATTCTCTTTTATCAATTTAAGGGAAACCTGACTGCATTTGTAGGTCATTTTATCTCATTTCTCAACCTAGTAACGTGCATTGTGCCCGAACGGGACTTCCAAAAATGGCGCGAATAGCTGTGTCGTTTAGCCAGACTCCTCACCTTTTGAATGGTACGAGTACATAAGTCGTTGCTCTGAGAGCAGTATTTCTATTCTCTTTTATCAATTGAAGGGAAACCTGACTGCATTTGTAGGTCATTTTATCTCATTTCTCAACCTAGTCACGTGCATTGTGCCCGAACGGGACTTTCAAAAAAGGCGGGAATAGCTGTTTCGTTTAGCCAGACTCCTCACCTTTCGAATGGTACATAAGTCGTTGCTCTGAGAGCAGTATTTCTATTCTCTTTTATCAATTTAAGGGAAACCTGACCGCATTTTTAGGTCATTTTATCTCATTTCTCAACTTATTCACGTGCATTGTGCCCGAACGGGACTTCCAAAAAAGGCGCGAATAGCTGTGTCGTTTAGCCAGACTCCTCACCTTTCGAATGGTACATAAGTCGTTGCTCTGAGAGCAGTATTTCTATTCTCTTTTATCAATTTAAGGGAAACCTGACCGCATTTTTAGGTCATTTTATCTCATTTCTCAACCTAGTCACGTGCATTGTGCTCGAACGGGACTTCCAAAAAAGGCGGGAATAGCTGTGTCATTTAGCCAGACTCCTCACCTTTCGAATGGTACGTAAGGCGTTGGTCTGATAGCAGTATTTCTATTCTCTTTTATCAATTGAACGGAAACCTGACTGCATTTGTAGGTTATTTTATCTCATTTCTCAACCTAGTCACGTGCATTGTGCCCGAACGGGACTTCCAAAAAATGCAGGAATAGCTGTGCCGTGTAGCCAAACTCCTCACCTTTCGAATGGTATGTAAGTCGTGGCTCTGAGAGCAGTATTTCTATTCTCTTTTATCAATTGAAGGGAAACCTGACTGCATTTGTAGGTCATTTTATCTCATTAGCCAGACTCCTCACCTTTCGAATGGTACATAAGTCGTTGCTCTGAGAGCAGTATTTATATTCTCTTTTATCAATTTAAGGGAAACCTGACCGCATTTTTAGGTCATTTTATCTCATTTCTCAACCTAGTCACGTGCATTGTGCCCGAACGGGACTTCCAAAAAAGGCGCGAATAGCTGTGTCATTTACCCAGACTCCTCACCTTTCGAAAGGTACATAAGTCGTTGCTCTGAGAGCAGTATTTCTATTCCCTTTTATCAATTGAAGGGAAACCTGACTGCATTTGTAGGTTATTTTATCTCATTTCTCAACCTAGTCACGTGCATTGTGCCCGAACGGGACTTCCAAAAAATGCAGGAATAGCTGTGCCGTGTAGCCAAACTCCTCACCTTTCGAATGGTATGTAAGTCGTGGCTCTGAGAGCAGTATTTCTATTCTCTTTTATCAATTGAAGGGAAACCTGACTGCATTTGTAGGTCATTTTATCTCATTTCTCAACCTAGTCACGTGCATTGTGCCCGAACGGGACTTCCAAAAAAGGCGGGAATAGCTGTGTAGTTTAGCCAGACTCCTCACCTTTCGAATGGTACATAAGTCGTTGCTCTGAGAGCAGTATTTCCATTCTCTTTTATCAATTTAAGTGAAATCTGACCGCATTTTTAGATCATTTTATCTCATTTCTCAACCTAGTCACGTGCATTGTGCCCCAACGGGACTTCCAAAAAAGGCGGGAATAGCTGTGTCGTTTAGCCAGACTCCTCACCTTTCGAATGGTACATAAGTCGTTGCTCTGAGAGCAGTATTTCTATTCTCTTTTATCAATTGAAGGGAAACCTGACTGCATTTGTAGGTCATTTTATCTCATTTCTCAACCTAGTCACTTGCATTGTGCCCGAACGGGACTTCCAAAAAAGGCGGGAATAGCTGTGTAGTTTAGCCAGACTCCTCACCTTTCGAATGAAACATAAGTCGTTGCTCTGAGAGCAGTATTTCTATTCTCTTTTATCAATTTAAGTGAAACCTGACCGTATTTTTAGGTCATTTTATCTCATTTCTCAACCTAGTCACGTGCATTGTGCTCGAACGGGACTTCCAAAAAAGGCGCGAATAGCTGTGTAGTTTAGCCAGACTCCTCACCTTTCGAATGGTACATAAGTCGTTGCTCTGAGAGCAGTATTTCTATTCTCTTTTATCAATTTAAGTGAAACCTGACGTCATTTTATCTCATTTCTCAACCTAGTCACGTGCATTGTGCCCGAACGGGACTTCCAAAAAAGGCGCGAATAGCTGTGTCGTTTAGCCAGACTCCTCATCTTTCGAATGGTACATAAGTCGTTGCTCTGAGAGCAATATTTCTATTCTCTTTTATCAATTGAAGGGAAACCTGACTGCATTTGTAGGTCATTTTATCTCATTTCTCAACCTAGTCACGTGCATTGTGCCCGAACGGGACTTTCAAAAAAGGCGGGAATAGCTGTGTCGTTTAGCCAGGCTCCTCACCTTTCGAATGGTACATAAGTCGTTGCTCTGAGAGCAATATTTTTATTCTCTTTTATCAATTGAAGGGAAACCTGACTGCATTTGTAGGTCATTTTATCTCATTTCTCAACCTAGTCACGTGCATTGTGCCCGAACGGGACTTCCAAAAAAGGCGGGAATAGCTGTGTCGTTTAGCCAGGCTCCTCACCTTTCGAATGGTACATACGTGGTTGATCTGAGAGCAGTATTTCTATTCTCTTTTATCAATTGAAGGGAAACCTGACTGCATTTGTAGGTCATTTTATCTCATTTCTCAACCTAGTCACGTGCATTGTGCCCGAACGGGACTTCCAAAAAATGCAGGAATAGCTGTGCCGTGTAGCCAAACTCCTCACCTTTCGAATGGTATGTAAGTCGTTGCTCTGAGAGCAGTATTTCTATTCTCTTTTATCAATTGAAGGGAAACCTGACTGCATTTGTAGGTCATTTTATCTCATTTCTCAATCTAGTCACGTGCATTGTGCCCGAACGGGACTTCCAAAAAAGGCGCGAATAGCTGTGTCGTTTAGCCAGACTCCTCAGCTTTCGAATGGTACATAAGTCGTTGCTCTGAGAGCAGTATTTCTATTCTCTTTTATCAATTTAAGGGAAACCTGACCGCATTTTTAGGTCATTTTATCTCAAATCTCAACATATTCACGTGCATTGTGCCCGAACGGGACTTCCAAAAAAGGCACGAATAGCTGTGTCGTTTAGCCAGACTCCTCACCTTTCGAATGGTACATAAGTCGTTGCTCTGAGAGCAGTATTTCTATTCTCTTTTATCAATTGAAGGGAAACCTGACTGCATTTGTAGGTCAGTTTATCTCATTTCTCAACCTAGCCACGTGCATTGTGCCCGAACGGGACTTCCAAAAAAGGCGGGAATAGCTGTGCCGTTTAGCCAGGCTCCTCACCTTTCGAATGGTACATAAGTCGTTGATCTGAGAGCAGTATTTCTATTCTCATTTATTAATTGAAGGGAAACCTGACTGCATTTGTAGGTAATTTTATCTCATTTCGCAACTTAGTCACGTGCATTGTGGCTGAACGGGACTTCCAAAAAAGGCAGGAAGAGCTGTGCCGTATAGCCAAACTCCTCACTTTTCGAATGGTACATAAGTCGTTGCTCTGAGAGCAGTATTTCTATTCTCTTTTATCAATTGAAGGGAAACCTGACTGCATTTGTAGGTCATTTTATCTCATTTCTCAACCTAGTCACGTGCATTGTGCCCGAACGGGCCTTCCAAAAAAGGCGCTAATAGCTGTGTCGTTTAGCCAGACTCCTCACCTTTCGAATGGTACATAAGTCGTTGCTCTGAGAGCAATATTTCTATTCTCTTTTATCAATTGAAGGGAAACATGACTGCATTTGTAGGTCATTTTATCTCATTTCTCAACCTAGTCACGTGCATTGTGCCCGAACGGGACTTCCAAAAAAGGCGGGAATAGCTGTGTAGTTTAGCCAGACTCCTCACCTTTCGAATGGTACATAAGTCGTTGCTCTGAGAGCAGTATTTCTATTCTCTTTTATCAATTGAAGGGAAACCTGACTGCATTTGTAGGTCATTTTATCTCATTTCTCAACCTAGTCACGTGCATTGTGCCCGAACGGGACTTCCAAAAAGGCAGGAATAGCTGTGTCGTTTAGCCAGACTCCTCACCTTTCGAATGGTACATAAGTCGTTGCTCTGAGAGCAGTATTTCTATTCTCTTTTATCAATTTAAGGGAAACCTGACCGCATTTTTAGGTCATTTTATCTCATTTCTTAACTTATTCACGTGCATTGTGCCCGAACGGGACTTCCAAAAAAGGCGCGAATAGCTATATCGTTTAGCCAGACTCCTCACCTTTCGAATGGTACATAAGTCGTTGCTCTGAGAGCAGTATTTCTATTCTTTTTTATCAATTTAAGGGAAACCTGACCGCATTTTTAGGTCATTTTATCTCATTTCTCAACCTAGTCACGTGCATTGTGCCCGAACGGGACTTCCAAAAAAGGAGGAATAGCTGTGTCATTTAGCCAGACTCCTAACCTTTCGAATGGTACATAAGGCGTTGCTGTGAGAGCAGTATTTCTATTCTCTTTTATCAATTGAAGGGAAACCTGACTGCATTTGTAGGTCATTTTATCTCATTTCTCAACCTAGTCACGTGCATTGTGCCGGAACGGGACTTCCAAAAAATGCAGGAATAGCTGTGCCGTGTAGCCAAACTCCTCACCTTTCGAATGGTATGTAAGTCGTTGCTCTGAGAGCAGTATTTCTATTCTCTTTTATCAATTGAAGGGAAACCTGACTGCATTTGTAGGTCATTTTATCTCATTTCTCAACCTAGTCACGTGCATTGTGCCCGAACGGGACTTCCAAAAAAGGCGCGAATAGCTGTGTCGTTTAGCCAGACTCCTCATCTTTCGAATGGTACATAAGTCGTTGCTCTGAGAGCAATATTTTTATTCTCTTTTATCAATTGAAGGGAAACCTGACTGCATTTGTAGGTCATTTTATCTCATTTCTCAACCTAGTCACGTGCATTGTGCCCGAACGGGACTTTCAAAAAAGGCGGGAATAGCTGTGTCGTTTAGCCAGGCTCCTCACCTTTCGAATGGTACATAAGTCGTTGCTCTGAGAGCAATATTTTTATTCTCTTTTATCAATTGAAGGGAAACCTGACTGCATTTGTAGGTCATTTTATCTCATTTCTCAACCTAGTCACGTGCATTGTGCCCGAACGGGACTTCCAAAAAAGGCGGGAATAGCTGTGTCGTTTAGCCAGGCTCCTCACCTTTCGAATGGTACATAAGTCGTTGATCTGAGAGCAGTATTTCTATTCTCTTTTATCAATTGAAGGGAAACCTGACTGCATTTGTAGGTCATTTTATCTCATTTCTCAACCTAGTCACGTGCATTGTGCCCGAACGGGACTTCCAAAAAATGCAGGAATAGCTGTGCCGTGTAGCCAAACCCCTCACCTTTCGAATGGTACATAAGTCGTTGCTCTGAGAGCAATATTTCTATTCTCTTTTATCAATTGAAGGAAAACCTGACTGCATTTGTAGGTCATTTTATCTCATTTCTCAACCTAGTCACGTGCATTGTGCCCGAACGGGACTTCCAAAAAAGGCGCGAATAGCTGTGTCGTTTAGCCAGACTCCTCAGCTTTCGAATGGTACATAAGTCGTTGCTCTGAGAGCAGTATTTCTATTCTCTTTTATCAATTTAAGGGAAACCTGACCGCATTTTTAGGTCATTTTATCTCATATCTCAACATATTCACGTGCATTGTGCCCGAACGGGACTTCCAAAAAAGGCGAGAATAGTTGTGTCGTTTAGCCAGACTCCTCACCTTTCGAATGGTACATAAGTCGTTGATCTGAGAGCAGTATTTCTATTCTCATTTATCAATTGAAGGGAAACCTGACTGCATTTGTAGGTCATTTTATCTCATTTCGCAACTTAGTCACGTGCATTGTGGCTGAACGGGACTTCCAAAAAAGGCAGGAATAGCTGTGCCGTATAGCCAGACTCCTCACCTTTCGAATGGTACATAAGTCGTTGCTCTGAGAGCAATATTTCTATTCTCTTTTATCAATTGAAGGGAAACCTGACTGCATTTGTAGGTCATTTTATCTCATTTCTCAACCTAGTCACGTGCATTATGCCCGAACGGGCCTTCCAAAAAAGGCGCTAATAGCTGTGTCGTTTAGCCAGACTCCTCAGCTTTCGAATGGTACATAAGTCGTTGCTCTGAGAGCAGTATTTCTATTCTATTTTATCAATTTAAGGGAAACCTGACCGCATTTTTAGGTCATTTTATCTCATATCTCAACATATTCACGTGCATTGTGCCCGAACGGGACTTCCAAAAAAGGCGCAAATAGCTGTGTCGTTTAGCCAGACTCCTCACCTTTCGAATGGTACATAAGTCGTTGCTCTGAGAGCAGTATTTCTATTCTCTTTTATCAATTGAAGGGAAACCTGACTGCATTTGTAGGTCAGTTTATCTCATTTCTCAACCTAGTCACGTGCATTGTGCCCGATCGGGACTTCCAAAAAAGGCGGGAATAGCTGTGTCGTTTAGCCAGGCTCCTCAGCTTTCGAATGGTCGTTGATCTGAGAGCAGTATTTCTATTCTCATTTATCAATTGAAGGGAAACCTGACTGCATTTGTAGGTCATTTTATCTCATTTCGCAACTTAGTCACGTGCATAGTGGCTGAACGGGACTTCCAAAAAAGGCAGGAATAGCTGTGCCGTATAGCCAAACTCCTCACTTTTCGAATGGTACATAAGTCGTTGCTCTGAGAGCAGTATTTCTATTCTCTTTTATCAATTGAAGGGAATCTGACTGCATTTGTAGGTCATTTTATCTCATTTCTCAACCTAGTCACGTGCATTGTGCCCGAACGGGACTTCCAAAAAAGGCGCGAAGAGCTGTGTCGTTTAGCCAGACTCCTCAGCTTTCGAATGGTACATAAGTCGTTGCTCTGAGAGCAGTATTTCTATTCTCTTTTATCAATTTAAGGGAAACCTGACTGCATTTGTAGGTCATTTTATCTCATTTCTCAACCTAGTAACGTGCATTGTGCCCGAACGGGACTTCCAAAAATGGCGCGAATAGCTGTGTCGTTTAGCCAGACTCCTCACCTTTTGAATGGTACGAGTACATAAGTCGTTGCTCTGAGAGCAGTATTTCTATTCTCTTTTATCAATTGAAGGGAAACCTGACTGCATTTGTAGGTCATTTTATCTCATTTCTCAACCTAGTCACGTGCATTGTGCCCGAACGGGACTTTCAAAAAAGGCGGGAATAGCTGTTTCGTTTAGCCAGACTCCTCACCTTTCGAATGGTACATAAGTCGTTGCTCTGAGAGCAGTATTTCTATTCTCTTTTATCAATTTAAGGGAAACCTGACCGCATTTTTAGGTCATTTTATCTCATTTCTCAACTTATTCACGTGCATTGTGCCCGAACGGGACTTCCAAAAAAGGCGCGAATAGCTGTGTCGTTTAGCCAGACTCCTCACCTTTCGAATGGTACATAAGTCGTTGCTCTGAGAGCAGTATTTCTATTCTCTTTTATCAATTTAAGGGAAACCTGACCGCATTTTTAGGTCATTTTATCTCATTTCTCAACCTAGTCACGTGCATTGTGCTCGAACGGGACTTCCAAAAAAGGCGGGAATAGCTGTGTCATTTAGCCAGACTCCTCACCTTTCGAATGGTACGTAAGGCGTTGGTCTGATAGCAGTATTTCTATTCTCTTTTATCAATTGAACGGAAACCTGACTGCATTTGTAGGTTATTTTATCTCATTTCTCAACCTAGTCACGTGCATTGTGCCCGAACGGGACTTCCAAAAAATGCAGGAATAGCTGTGCCGTGTAGCCAAACTCCTCACCTTTCGAATGGTATGTAAGTCGTGGCTCTGAGAGCAGTATTTCTATTCTCTTTTATCAATTGAAGGGAAACCTGACTGCATTTGTAGGTCATTTTATCTCATTAGCCAGACTCCTCACCTTTCGAATGGTACATAAGTCGTTGCTCTGAGAGCAGTATTTATATTCTCTTTTATCAATTTAAGGGAAACCTGACCGCATTTTTAGGTCATTTTATCTCATTTCTCAACCTAGTCACGTGCATTGTGCCCGAACGGGACTTCCAAAAAAGGCGCGAATAGCTGTGTCATTTACCCAGACTCCTCACCTTTCGAAAGGTACATAAGTCGTTGCTCTGAGAGCAGTATTTCTATTCCCTTTTATCAATTGAAGGGAAACCTGACTGCATTTGTAGGTTATTTTATCTCATTTCTCAACCTAGTCACGTGCATTGTGCCCGAACGGGACTTCCAAAAAATGCAGGAATAGCTGTGCCGTGTAGCCAAACTCCTCACCTTTCGAATGGTATGTAAGTCGTGGCTCTGAGAGCAGTATTTCTATTCTCTTTTATCAATTGAAGGGAAACCTGACTGCATTTGTAGGTCATTTTATCTCATTTCTCAACCTAGTCACGTGCATTGTGCCCGAACGGGACTTCCAAAAAAGGCGGGAATAGCTGTGTAGTTTAGCCAGACTCCTCACCTTTCGAATGGTACATAAGTCGTTGCTCTGAGAGCAGTATTTCCATTCTCTTTTATCAATTTAAGTGAAATCTGACCGCATTTTTAGATCATTTTATCTCATTTCTCAACCTAGTCACGTGCATTGTGCCCCAACGGGACTTCCAAAAAAGGCGGGAATAGCTGTGTCGTTTAGCCAGACTCCTCACCTTTCGAATGGTACATAAGTCGTTGCTCTGAGAGCAGTATTTCTATTCTCTTTTATCAATTGAAGGGAAACCTGACTGCATTTGTAGGTCATTTTATCTCATTTCTCAACCTAGTCACTTGCATTGTGCCCGAACGGGACTTCCAAAAAAGGCGGGAATAGCTGTGTAGTTTAGCCAGACTCCTCACCTTTCGAATGAAACATAAGTCGTTGCTCTGAGAGCAGTATTTCTATTCTCTTTTATCAATTTAAGTGAAACCTGACCGTATTTTTAGGTCATTTTATCTCATTTCTCAACCTAGTCACGTGCATTGTGCTCGAACGGGACTTCCAAAAAAGGCGCGAATAGCTGTGTAGTTTAGCCAGACTCCTCACCTTTCGAATGGTACATAAGTCGTTGCTCTGAGAGCAGTATTTCTATTCTCTTTTATCAATTTAAGTGAAACCTGACGTCATTTTATCTCATTTCTCAACCTAGTCACGTGCATTGTGCCCGAACGGGACTTCCAAAAAGGCGGGAATAGCTGTGTCGTTTAGCCAGACTCCTCACCTTTCGAATGGTACATAAGTCGTTGCTCTGAGAGCAGTATTTCTATTCTCTTTTATCAATTGAAGGGAAACCTGACTGCATTTGTAGGTCATTTTATCTCATTTCTCAACCTAGTCACGTGCATTGTGCCCGAACGGGACTTCCAAAAAAGGCGGGAATAGCTGTGTCGTTTAGCCAGACTCCTCACCTTTCGAATGGTACATAAGTCGTTGCTCTGAGAGCAGTATTTCTATTCTCTTTTATCAATTGAAGGGAAACCTGACTGCATTTGTAGGTCATTTTATCTCATTTCTCAACCTAGTCACGTGCATTGTGCCCGAACGGGACTTCCAAAAAAGGCGGGAATAGCTGTGTCATTTAGCCAAACTCCTCACCTTTCGAATGGTATATAAGTCGTTGCTCTGAGAGCAGTATTTCTATTCTCTTTTATCAATTGAAGGGAAACCTGACTGCATTTGTAGGTCATTTTATCTCATTTCTGAACCTAGTCACGTGCATTGTGCCCGAACGGGACTTCCAAAAAAGGCGCGAATAGCTGTGTCGTTTAGCCAGACTCCTCAGCTTTCGAATGGTACATAAGTCGTTGCTCTGAGAGCAGTATTTCTATTCTCTTTTATCAATTTAAGGGAAACCTGACTGCATTTGTAGGTCATTTTATCTCATTTCTCAACCTAGTCACGTGCATTGTGCCCGAACGGGCCTTCCAAAAAAGGCGCTAATAGCTGTGTCGTTTAGCCAGACTCCTCACCTTTCGAATGGTACATAAGTCGTTGCTCTGAGAGCAATATTTCTATTCTCTTTTATCAATTGAAGGGAAACATGACTGCATTTGTAGGTCATTTTATCTCATTTCTCAACCTAGTCACGTGCATTGTGCCCGAACGGGACTTCCAAAAAAGGCGCGAATAGCTGTGTCGTTTAGCCAGACTCCTCAGCTTTCGAATGGTACATAAGTCGTTGCTCTGAGAGCAGTATTTCTATTCTATTTTATCAATTTAAGGGAAACCTGACCGCATTTTTAGGTCATTTTATCTCATATCTCAACATATTCACGTGCATTGTGCCCGAACGGGACTTCCAAAAAAAGGCGCAAATAGCTGTGTCGTTTAGCCAGACTCCTCACCTTTCGAATGGTACATAAGTCGTTGCTCTGAGAGCAGTATTTCTATTCTCTTTTATCAATTGAAGGGAAACCTGACTGCATTTGTAGGTCAGTTTATCTCATTTCTCAACCTAGTCACGTGCATTGTGCCCGAACGGGACTTCCAAAAAAGGCGGGAATAGCTGTGTCGTTTAGCCAGGCTCCTCACCTTTCGAATGGTCGTTGATCTGAGAGCAGTATTTCTATTCTCATTTATCAATTGAAGGGAAACCTGACTGCATTTGTAGGTCATTTTATCTCATTTCGCAACTTAGTCACGTGCATAGTGGCTGAACGGGACTTCCAAAAAAGGCAGGAATAGCTGTGCCGTATAGCCAAACTCCTCACTTTTCGAATGGTACATAAGTCGTTGCTCTGAGAGCAGTATTTCTATTCTCTTTTATCAATTGAAGGGAAACCTGACTGCATTTGTAGGTCATTTTATCTCATTTCTCAACCTAGTCACGTGCATTGTGCCCGAACGGGACTTCCAAAAAAGGCGCGAAGAGCTGTGTCGTTTAGCCAGACTCCTCAGCTTTCGAATGGTACATAAGTCGTTGCTCTGAGAGCAGTATTTCTATTCTCTTTTATCAATTTAAGGGAAACCTGACTGCATTTGTAGGTCATTTTATCTCATTTCTCAACCTAGTAACGTGCATTGTGCCCGAACGGGACTTCCAAAAATGGCGCGAATAGCTGTGTCGTTTAGCCAGACTCCTCACCTTTCGAATGGTATGAGTACATAAGTCGTTGCTCTGAGAGCAGTATTTCTATTCTCTTTTATCAATTGAAGGGAAACCTGACTGCATTTGTAGGTCATTTTATCTCATTTCTCAACCTAGTCACGTGCATTGTGCCCGAACGGGACTTCCAAAAAAGGCGGGAATAGCTGTTTCGTTTAGCCAGACTCCTCACCTTTCGAATGGTACATAAGTCGTTGCTCTGAGAGCAGTATTTCTATTCTCGTTTATCAATTTAAGGGAAACCTGACCGCATTTTTAGGTCATTTTATCTCATTTCTCAACTTATTCACGTGCATTGTGCCCGAACGGGACTTCCAAAAAAGGCGCGAATAGCTGTGTCGTTTAGCCAGACTCCTCACCTTTCGAATGGTACATAAGTCGTTGCTCTGAGAGCAGTATTTCTATTCTCTTTTATCAATTTAAGGGAAACCTGACTGCATTTTTAGGTCATGTTATCTCATTTCTCAACCTAGTCACGTGCATTGTGCTCGAACGGGACTTCCAAAATAGGCGGGAATAGCTGTGTCATTTAGCCAGACTCCTCACCTTTCGAATGGTACGTAAGGCGTTGGTCTGATAGCAGTATTTCTATTCTCTTTTATCAATTGAACGGAATCCTGACTGCATTTGTAGGTTATTTTATCTCATTTCTCAACCTAGTCACGTGCATTGTGCCCGAACGGGACTTCCAAAAAATGCAGGAATAGCTGTGCCGTGTAGCCAAACTCCTCACCTTTCAAATGGTATGTAAGTCGTGGCTCTGAGAGCAGTATTTCTATTCTCTTTTATCAATTGAAGGGAAACCTGACTGCATTTGTAGGTCATTTTATCTCATTAGCCAGTCTCCTCACCTTTCCAATGGTACATAAGTCGTTGCTCTGAGAGCAGTATTTATATTCTCTTTTATCAATTTAAGGGAAACCTGACCGCATTTTTAGGTCATTTTATCTCATTTCTCAACCTAGTCACGTGCATTGTGCCCGAACGGGACTTCCAAAAAAGGCGCGAATAGCTGTGTCATTTACCCAGACTCCTCACCTTTCGAAAGGTACATAAGTCGTTGCTCTGAGAGCAGTATTTCTATTCCCTTTTATCAATTGAAGGGAAACCTGACTGCATTTGTATGTCATTTTATCTCATTTCTCAACCTAGTCATGTGCATTGTGCCCGAACAGGACTTCCAAAAAAGGCGGGAATAGCTGTGTAGTTTAGCCAGACTCCTCACCTTTCGAATGAAACATAAGTCGTTGCTCTGAGAGCAGTATTTCTATTCTCTTTTATCAATTTAAGTGAAACCTGTCCGCATTTTTAGGTCATTTTATCTCATTTCTCAACCTAGTCACGTGCATTGTGCCCGAACGGGACTTCCAAAAAAGGCGCGAATAGCTGTGTCGTTTAGCCAGACTCCTCACCTTTCGAATGGTACATAAGTCGTTGCTCTGAGAGCAGTATTTCTATTCTCTTTTATCAATTGAAGGGAAACCTGACTGCATTTGTAGGTCATTTTATCTCATTTCTCAACCTAGTCACGTGCATTGTGCCCGAACGGGACTTCCAAAAAAGGCGGGAATAGCTGTGTCGTTTAGCCAGACTCCTCACCTTTCGAATGGTACATAAGTCGTTGCTCTGAGAGCAGTATTTCTATTCTCTTTTATCAATTTAAGTGAAATCTGACCGCATTTTTAGATCATTTTATCTCATTTCTCAACCTAGTCACGTGCATTGTGCCCCAACGGGACTTCCAAAAAAGGCGGGAATAGCTGTGTCGTTTAGCCAGACTCCTCACCTTTCGAATGGTACATAAGTCGTTGCTCTGAGAGCAGTATTTCTATTCTCTTTTATCAATTGAAGGGAAACCTGACTGCATTTGTAGGTCATTTTATCTCATTTCTCAACCTAGTCACGTGCATTGTGCCCGAACGGGACTTCCAAAAAAGGCGGGAATGGCTGTGTAGTTTAGCCAGACTCCTCACCTTTCGAATGAAACATAAGTCGTTGCTCTGAGAGCAGTATTTCTATTCTCTTTTATCAATTTAAGTGAAACCTGACCGCATTTTTAGGTCATTTTATCTCATTTCTCAACCTAGTCACGTGCATTGTGCTCGAACGGGACTTCCAAAAAAGGCGCGAATAGCTGTGTAGTTTAGCCAGACTCCTCACCTTTCGAATGGTACATAAGTCGTTGCTCTGAGAGCAGTATTTCTATTCTCTTTTATCAATTTAAGTGAAACCTGACCGCATTTTTAGGTCATTTTATCTCATTTCTCAACCTAGTCACGTGCATTGTGCCCGAATGGGACTTCCAAAAAGGCGGGAATAGCTGTGTCGTTTAGCCAGACTCCTCACCTTTCGAATGGTACATAAGTCGTTGCTCTGAGAGCAGTATTTCTATTCTCTTTTATCAATTGAAGGGAAACCTGACTGCATTTGTAGGTCATTTTATCTCATTTCTCAACCTAGTCACGTGCATTGTGCCCGAACGGGACTTCCAAAAAAGGCGGGAATAGCTGTGTCGTTTAGCCAGACTCCTCACCTTTCGAATGGTACATAAGTCGTTGCTCTGAGAGCAGTATTTCTATTCTCTTTTATCAATTGAAGGGAAACCTGACTGCATTTGTAGGTCATTTTATCTCATTTCTCAACCTAGTCACGTGCATTGTGCCCGAACGGGACTTCCAAAAAAGGCGGGAATAGCTGTGTCATTTAGCCAAACTCCTCACCTTTCGAATGGTATATAAGTCGTTGCTCTGAGAGCAGTATTTCTATTCTCTTTTATCAATTGAAGGGAAACCTGACTGCATTTGTAGGTCATTTTATCTCATTTCTCAACCTAGTCACGTGCATTGTGCCCGAACGGGACTTCCAAAAAATGCAGGAATAGCTGTGCCGTATAGCCAGACTCCTCACCTTTCGAATGGTACATAAGTCGTTGCTCTGAGAGCAGTATTTCTATTCTCTTTTATCAATTGAAGGGAAACCTGACTGCATTTGTAGGTCATTTTATCTCATTTCTCAACCTAGTCACGTGCATTGTGCCCGAACGGGACTTCCAAAAAAGGCGCGAATAGCTGTGTCGTTTAGCCAGACTCCTCAGCTTTCGAATGGTACATAAGTCGTTGCTCTGAGAGCAGTATTTCTATTCTCTTTTATCAATTTAAGGGAAACCTGACTGCATTTGTAGGTCATTTTATCTCATTTCTCAACCTAGTAACGTGCATTGTGCCCGAACGGGACTTCCAAAAAAGGCGGGAATAGCTGTGTCGTTTAGCCAGACTCCTCACCTTTCGAATGGTACGAGTACATAAGTCGTTGCTCTGAGAGCAGTATTTCTATTCTCTTTTATCAATTGAAGGGAAACCTGACTGCATTTGTAGGTCATTTTATCTCATTTCTCAACCTAGTCACGTGCATTGTGCCCGAACGGGACTTCCAAAAAAGGCGGGAATAGCTGTTTCGTTTAGCCAGACTCCTCACCTTTCGAATGGTACATAAGTCGTTGCTCTGAGAGCAGTATTTCTATTCTCTTTTATCAATTTAAGGGAAACCGGACCGCATTATTAGGTCATTTTATCTCATTTCTCAACATATTCACGTGCAATGTGCCCGAACGGGACTTCCAAAAAAGGCGCGAATAGCTGTGTCGTTTAGCCAGACTCCTCACCTTTCGAATGGTACATAAGTCGTTGCTCTGAGAGCAGTATTTCTATTCTCTTTTATCAATTTAAAGGAAACCTGACCTCATTTTTAGGTCATTTTATCTCATTTCTCAACCTAGTCACGTGCATTGTGCCCGAACGGGACTTCCAAAAAAGGCGGGAATAGCTGTGTCATTTAGCCAGACTCCTCACCTTTCGAATGGTACGTAAGGCGTTGGTCTGAGAGCAGTATTTCTATTCTCTTTTATCAATTGAAGGGAAACCTGACTGCATTTGTAGGTCATTTTATCTCATTTCTCAACCTAGTCACGTGCATTGTGCCCGAACGGGACTTCCAAAAAAGGCGGGAATAGCTGTGTAGTTTAGCCAGACTCCTCACCTTTCGAATGGTACATAAGTCGTTGCTCTGAGAGCAGTATTTCTATTCTCTTTTATCAATTTAAGTGAAACCTGACCGCATTTTTAGGTCATTTTATCTCATTTCTCAACCTAGTCACGTGCATTGTGCTCGAACGGGACTTCCAAAAAAGGCGCGAATAGCTGTGTCGTTTAGCCAGACTCCTCACCTTTCGAATGGTACATAAGTCGTTGCTCTGAGAGCAGTATTTCTATTCTCTTTTATCAATTGAAGGGAAACCTGACTGCATTTGTAGGTCATTTTATCTCATTTCTCAACCTAGTCACGTGCATTGTGCCCGAACGGGACTTCCAAAAAAGGCGGGAATAGCTGTGTCGTTTAGCCAGACTCCTCACCTTTCGAATGGTACATAAGTCGTTGCTCTGAGAGCAGTATTTCTATTCTCTTTTATCAATTGAAGGGAAACCTGACTGCATTTGTAGGTCATTTTATCTCATTTCTCAACCTAGTCACGTGCATTGTGCTCGAACGGGACTTCCAAAAAAGGCGCGAATAGCTGTGTCGTTTAGCCAGACTCCTCACCTTTCGAATGGTACATAAGTCGTTGCTCTGAGAGCAGTATTTCTATTCTCTTTTATCAATTGAAGGGAAACCTGACTGCATTTGTAGGTCATTTTATCTCATTTCTCAACCTAGTCACGTGCATTGTGCCCGAACGGGACTTCCAAAAAAGGCGGGAATAGCTGTGTCGTTTAGCCAGACTCCTCACCTTTCGAATGGTACATAAGTCGTTGCTCTGAGAGCAGTATTTCTATTCTCTTTTATCAATTGAAGGGAAACCTGACTGCATTTGTAGGTCATTTTATCTCATTTCTCAACCTAGTCACGTGCATTGTGCCCGAACGGGACTTCCAAAAAAGGCGCGAATAGCTGTGTCGTTTAGCCAGACTCCTCAGCTTTCGAATGGTACATAAGTCGTTGCTCTGAGAGCAGTATTTCTATTCTCTTTTATCAATTTAAGGGAAACCTGACTGCATTTGTAGGTCATTTTATCTCATTTCTCAACCTAGTAACGTGCATTGTGCCCGAACGGGACTTCCAAAAAAGGCGGGAATAGCTGTGTCGTTTAGCCAGACTCCTCACCTTTCGAATGGTACGAGTACATAAGTCGTTGCTCTGAGAGCAGTATTTCTATTCTCTTTTATCAATTGAAGGGAAACCTGACTGCATTTGTAGGTCATTTTATCTCATTTCTCAACCTAGTCACGTGCATTGTGCCCGAACGGGACTTCCAAAAAAGGCGGGAATAGCTGTTTCGTTTAGCCAGACTCCTCACCTTTCGAATGGTACATAAGTCGTTGCTCTGAGAGCAGTATTTCTATTCTCTTTTATCAATTTAAGGGAAACCGGACCGCATTATTAGGTCATTTTATCTCATTTCTCAACATATTCACGTGCAATGTGCCCGAACGGGACTTCCAAAAAAGGCGCGAATAGCTGTGTCGTTTAGCCAGACTCCTCACCTTTCGAATGGTACATAAGTCGTTGCTCTGAGAGCAGTATTTCTATTCTCTTTTATCAATTTAAAGGAAACCTGACCTCATTTTTAGGTCATTTTATCTCATTTCTCAACCTAGTCACGTGCATTGTGCCCGAACGGGACTTCCAAAAAAGGCAGGAATAGCTGTGTCATTTAGCCAGACTCCTCACCTTTCGAATGGTACGTAAGGCGTTGGTCTGAGAGCAGTATTTCTATTCTCTTTTATCAATTGAAGGGAAACCTGACTGCATTTGTAGGTCATTTTATCTCATTTCTCAACCTAGTCACGTGCATTGTGCCCGAACGGGACTTCCAAAAAATGCAGGAATAGCTGTGCGTGTAGCCAAACTCCTCACCTTTCGAATGGTATGTAAGTCGTTGCTCTGAGAGCAGTATTTCTATTCTCTTTTATCAATTGAAGGGAAACCTGACTGCATTTGTAGGTCATTTTATCTCATTAGCCAGACTCCTCACCTTTCGAATGGTACATAAGTCGTTGCTCTGAGAGCAGTATTTATATTCTCTTTTATCAATTTAAGGGAAACCTGACCGCATTTTTAGGTCATTTTATCTCATTTCTCAACCTAGTCACGTGCATTGTGCCCGAACGGGACTTCCAAAAAAGCCGCGAATAGCTGTGTCATTTAGCCAGACTCCTCACCTTTCGAATGGTACATAAGTCGTTGCTCTGAGAGCAGTATTTCAATTCTCTTTTATCAATTGAAGGGAAACCTGACTGCATTTGTAGGTCATTTTATCTCATTTCTCAACCTAGTCACGTGCATTGTGCCCGAACGGGACTTCCAAAAAAGGCGGGAATAGCTGTGTAGTTTAGCCAGACTCCTCACCTTTCGAATGGTACATAAGTCGTTGCTCTGAGAGCAGTATTTCTATTCTCTTTTATCAATTTAAGTGAAACCTGACCGCATTTTTAGGTCATTTTATCTCATTTCTCAACCTAGTCACGTGCATTGTGCTCGAACGGGACTTCCAAAAAAGGCGCGAATAGCTGTGTCGTTTAGCCAGACTCCTCGCCTTTCGAATGGTACATAAGTCGTTGCTCTGATAGCAGTATTTTTATTCTCTTTTATCAATTGAAGGGAAACCTGACTGCATTTGTAGGTCATTTTATCTCATTTCTCAACCTAGTCACGTGCATTGTGCCCGAACGGGACTTCCAAAAAAGGCGGGAATAGCTGTGTAGTTTAGCCAGACTCCTCACCTTTCGAATGAAACATAAGTCGTTGCTCTGAGAGCAGTATTTCTATTCTCTTTTATCAATTGAAGGGAAACCTGACTGCATTTGTAGGTCATTTTATCTCATTTCTCAACCTAGTCACGTGCATTGTGCTCGAACGGGACTTCCAAAAAAGGCGCGAATAGCTGTGCCGTTTAGCCAGACTCCTCACCTTTCGAATGGTACATAAGTCGTTGCTCTGAGAGCAGTATTTCTATTCTCTTTTATCAATTGAAGGGAAACCTGACTGCATTTGTAGGTCATTTTATCTCATTTCTCAACCTAGTCACGTGCATTGTGCCCGAACGGGACTTCCAAAAAAGGCGGGAATAGCTGTGTCGTTTAGCCAGACTCCTCACCTTTCGAATGGTACATAAGTCGTTGCTCTGAGAGCAGTATTTCTATTCTCTTTTATCAATTGAAGGGAAACCTGACTGCATTTGTAGGTCATTTTATCTCATTTCTCAACCTAGTCACGTGCATTGTGCTCGAACGGGACTTCCAAAAAAGGCGCGAATAGCTGTGTCGTTTAGCCAGACTCCTCACCTTTCGAATGGTACATAAGTCGTTGCTCTGAGAGCAGTATTTCTATTCTCTTTTATAAATTGAAGGGAAACCTGACTGCATTTGTAGGTCATTTTATCTCATTTCTCAACCTAGTCACGTGCATTGTGCCCGAACGGGACTTCCAAAAAAGGCGCGAATAGCTGTGTCGTTTAGCCAGACTCCTCACCTTTCGAACGGTACATAAGTCGTTGCTCTGAGAGCAGTATTTCTATTCTCTTTTATCAATTGAAGGGAAACCTGACTGCATTTGTAGGTCATTTTATCTCATTTCTCAACCTAGTCACGTGCATTGTGCCCGAACGGGACTTCCAAAAAAGGCGCGAAGAGCTGTGTCGTTTAGCCAGACTCCTCACCTTTCGAATGGTACATAAGTCGTTGCTCTGAGAGCAGTATTTCTATTCTCTTTTATCAATTTAAGGGAAACCTGACCGCATTTTTAGGTCATTTTATCTCATTTCTTAACTTATTCACGTGCATTGTGCCCGAACGGGACTTCCAAAAAAGGCGCGAATAGCTGTGTCGTTTAGCCAGACTCCTCCCCTTTCGAATGGTACATAAGTCGTTGCTCTGAGAGCAGTATTTCTATTCTCTTTTATCAATTTAAGGGAAACCTGACCGCATTTTTAGGTCATTTTATCTCATTTCTCAACCTAGTCACGTGCATTGTGCCCGAACGGGACTTCCAAAAAAGGCGGGAATAGCTGTGTTATTTAGCCAGACTCCTCACCTTTCGAATGGTACATAAGGCGTCGCTCTGAGAGCAGTATTTCTATTCTCTTTTATCAATTGAAGGGAAACCTGACTGCATTTGTAGGTCATTTTATCTCATTTCTCAAGCTAGTCACGTGCAATGTGCCCGAACGGGACTTCCAAAAAATGCAGGAATAGCTGTGCCGTATAGCCAAACTCCTCACCTTTCGAATGGTATGTAAGTCGTTGCTCTGAGAGCAGTATTTCTATTCTCTTTTATCAATTGAAGGGAAACCTGACTGCATTTGTAGGTCATTTTATCTCATTTCTCAAGCTAGTCACGTGCATTGTGGCCGAACGGGACTTCCAAAAAATGCAGTAATAGCTGTGCCGTGTAGCCAAACTCCTCACCTTTCGAATGGTATGTAAGTCGTTGCTCTGAGAGCAGTATTTCTATTCTCTTTTATCAATTGAAGGGAAACCTGACTGCATTTGTAGGTCATTTTATCTCATTTCTCAACCTAGTCACGTGCATTGTGCCCGAACGGGACTTCCAAAAACGGCGCGAATAGATGTGTCGTTTAGCCAGACTCCTCACCTTTCGAATGGTACATAAGTCGTTGCTCTGAGAGCAGTATTTCTATTCTCTTTTATCAATTGAAGGGAAACCTGACTGCATTTGTAGGTCATTTTATCTCATTTCTCAACCTAGTCACGTGCATTGTGCCCGAACGGGACTTCCAAAAAAGGCGGGAATAGCTGTGTCGTTTAGCCAGACTCCTCACCTTTCGAATGGTACATAAGTCGTTGCTCTGAGAGCAGTATTTCTATTCTCTTTTATCAATTGAAGGGAAACCTGACTGCATTTGTAGGTCATTTTATCTCATTTCTCAACCTAGTCACGTGCATTGTGCTCGAACGGGACTTCCAAAAAAGGCGCGAATAGCTGTGTCATTTAGCCAGACTCCTCACCTTTCGAATGGTACGTAAGGCGTTGGTCTGAGAGCAGTATTTCTATTCTCTTTTATCAATTGAAGGGAAACCTGACTGCATTTGTAGGTCATTTTATCTCATTTCTCAACCTAGTCACGTGCATTGTGCCCGAACGGGACTTCCAAAAAATGCAGGAATAGCTGTGCGTGTAGCCAAACTCCTCACCTTTCGAATGGTATGTAAGTCGTTGCTCTGAGAGCAGTATTTCTATTCTCTTTTATCAATTGAAGGGAAACCTGACTGCATTTGTAGGTCATTTTATCTCATTAGCCAGACTCCTCACCTTTCGAATGGTACATAAGTCGTTGCTCTGAGAGCAGTATTTATATTCTCTTTTATCAATTTAAGGGAAACCTGACCGCATTTTTAGGTCATTTTATCTCATTTCTCAACCTAGTCACGTGCATTGTGCCCGAACGGGACTTCCAAAAAAGCCGCGAATAGCTGTGTCATTTAGCCAGACTCCTCACCTTTCGAATGGTACATAAGTCGTTGCTCTGAGAGCAGTATTTCTATTCTCTTTTATCAATTGAAGGGAAACCTGACTGCATTTGTAGGTCATTTTATCTCATTTCTCAACCTAGTCACGTGCATTGTGCCCGAACGGGACTTCCAAAAAAGGCGGGAATAGCTGTGTAGTTTAGCCAGACTCCTCACCTTTCGAATGGTACATAAGTCGTTGCTCTGAGAGCAGTATTTCTATTCTCTTTTATCAATTTAAGTGAAACCTGACCGCATTTTTAGGTCATTTTATCTCATTTCTCAACCTAGTCACGTGCATTGTGCTCGAACGGGACTTCCAAAAAAGGCGCGAATAGCTGTGTCGTTTAGCCAGACTCCTCGCCTTTCGAATGGTACATAAGTCGTTGCTCTGATAGCAGTATTTTTATTCTCTTTTATCAATTGAAGGGAAACCTGACTGCATTTGTAGGTCATTTTATCTCATTTCTCAACCTAGTCACGTGCATTGTGCCCGAACGGGACTTCCAAAAAAGGCGGGAATAGCTGTGTAGTTTAGCCAGACTCCTCACCTTTCGAATGAAACATAAGTCGTTGCTCTGAGAGCAGTATTTCTATTCTCTTTTATCAATTTAAGTGAAACCTGACCGCATTTTTAGGTCATTTTATCTCATTTCTCAACCTAGTCACGTGCATTGTGCTCGAACGGGACTTCCAAAAAAGGCGCGAATAGCTGTGTCGTTTAGCCAGACTCCTCACCTTTCGAATGGTACATAAGTCGTTGCTCTGAGAGCAGTATTTCTATTCTCTTTTATCAATTGAAGGGAAACCTGACTGCATTTGTAGGTCATTTTATCTCATTTCTCAACCTAGTCACGTGCATTGTGCCCGAACGGGACTTCCAAAAAAGGCGGGAATAGCTGTGTCGTTTAGCCAGACTCCTCACCTTTCGAATGGTACATAAGTCGTTGCTCTGAGAGCAGTATTTCTATTCTCTTTTATCAATTGAAGGGAAACCTGTCTGCATTTGTAGGTCATTTTATCTCATTTCTCAACCTAGTCACGTGCATTGTGCTCGAACGGGACTTCCAAAAAAGGCGCGAATAGCTGTGTCGTTTAGCCAGACTCCTCACCTTTCGAATGGTACATAAGTCGTTGCTCTGAGAGCAGTATTTCTATTCTCTTTTATCAATTGAAGGGAAACCTGACTGCATTTGTAGGTCATTTTATCTCATTTCTCAACCTAGTCACGTGCATTGTGCCCGAACGGGACTTCCAAAAAAGGCGCGAATAGCTGTGTCGTTTAGCCAGACTCCTCACCTTTCGAACGGTACATAAGTCGTTGCTCTGAGAGCAGTATTTCTATTCTCTTTTATCAATTGAAGGGAAACCTGACTGCATTTGTAGGTCATTTTATCTCATTTCTCAACCTAGTCACGTGCATTGTGCCCGAACGGGACTTCCAAAAAAGGCGCGAAGAGCTGTGTCGTTTAGCCAGACTCCTCACCTTTCGAATGGTACATAAGTCGTTGCTCTGAGAGCAGTATTTCTATTCTCTTTTATCAATTTAAGGGAAACCTGACCGCATTTTTAGGTCATTTTATCTCATTTCTTAACTTATTCACGTGCATTGTGCCCGAACGGGACTTCCAAAAAGGCGCGAATAGCTGTGTCGTTTAGCCAGACTCCTCCCCTTTCGAATGGTACATAAGTCGTTGCTCTGAGAGCAGTATTTCTATTCTCTTTTATCAATTTAAGGGAAACCTGACCGCATTTTTAGGTCATTTTATCTCATTTCTCAACCTAGTCACGTGCATTGTGCCCGAACGGGACTTCCAAAAAAGGCGGGAATAGCTGTGTTGTTTAGCCAGACTCCTCACCTTTCGAATGGTACATAAGGCGTCGCTCTGAGAGCAGTATTTCTATTCTCTTTTATCAATTGAAGGGAAACCTGACTGCATTTGTAGGTCATTTTATCTCATTTCTCAAGCTAGTCACGTGCATTGTGCCCGAACGGGACTTCCAAAAAATGCAGGAATAGCTGTGCCGTATAGCCAAACTCCTCACCTTTCGAATGGTATGTAAGTCGTTGCTCTGAGAGCAGTATTTCTATTCTCTTTTATCAATTGAAGGGAAACCTGACTGCATTTGTAGGTCATTTTATCTCATTTCTCAAGCTAGTCACGTGCATTGTGGCCGAACGGGACTTCCAAAAAATGCAGTAATAGCTGTGCCGTGTAGCCAAACTCCTCACCTTTCGAATGGTATGTAAGTCGTTGCTCTGAGAGCAGTATTTCTATTCTCTTTTATCAATTGAAGGGAAACCTGACTGCATTTGTAGGTCATTTTATCTCATTTCTCAACCTAGTCACGTGCATTGTGCCCGAACGGGACTTCCAAAAACGGCGCGAATAGATGTGTCGTTTAGCCAGACTCCTCACCTTTCGAATGGTACATAAGTCGTTGCTCTGAGAGCAGTATTTCTATTCTCTTTTATCAATTGAAGGGAAACCTGACTGCATTTGTAGGTCATTTTATCTCATTTCTCAACCTAGTCACGTGCATTGTGCCCGAACGGGACTTCCAAAAAGGCGCGAATAGCTGTGTCGTTTAGCCAGACTCCTCAGCTTTCGAATGGTACATAAGTCGTTGCTCTGAGAGTAGTATGTCTATTCTCTTTTATCAATTTAAGGGAAACCTGACTGCATTTGTAGGTCATTTTATCTCATTTCTCAACCTAGTAACGTGCATTGTGAACGAACGGGACTTCCAAAAAAGGCGGGAATAGCTGTGTCGTTTAGCCAGGCTCCTCACCTTTCGAATGGTACATAAGTCGTTGATCTGAGAGCAGTATTTCTATTCTCTTTTATCAATTGAAGGGAAACCTGACTGCATTTGTAGGTCATTTTATCTCATTTCTCAACCTAGTCACGTGCATTGTGCCCGAACGGGACTTCCAAAAAATGCAGGAATAGCTGTGCCGTGTAGCCAAACTCCTCACCTTTCGAATGGTATGTAAGTCGTTGCTCTGAGAGCAGTATTTCTATTCTCTTTTATCAATTGAAGGGAAACCTGACTGCATTTGTAGGTCATTTTATCTCATTTCTCAACCTAGTCACGTGCATTGTGCCCGAACGGGCCTTCCAAAAAAGGCGCGAATAGCTGTGTCGTTTAGCCAGACTCCTCACCTTTCGAATGGTACATATGTCGTTGCTCTGAGAGCAATATTTCTATTCTCTTTTATCAATTGAAGGGAAACCTGACTGCATTTGTAGGTCATTTTATCTCATTTCTCAACTTATTCACGTGCATTGTGCCCGAACGGGACTTCCAAAAAAGGCGCGAATAGCTGTGTCGTTTAGCCAGACTCCTCAGCTTTCGAATGGTACATAAGTCGTTGCTCTGAGAGCAGTATTTCTATTCTCTTTTATCAATTTAAGGGAAACCTGACCGCATTTTTAGGTCATTTTATCTCATATCTCAACATATTCACGTGCATTGTGCCCGAACGGGACTTCCAAAAAAGGCGCGAATAGCTGTGTCGTTTAGCCAGACTCCTCACCTTTCGAATGGTACATAAGTCGTTGCTCTGAGAGCAGTATTTCTATTCTCTTTTATCAATTGAAGGGAAACCTGACTGCATTTGTAGGTCAGTTTATCTCATTTCTCAACCTAGTCACGTGCATTGTGGCCGAACGGGACTTCCAAAAACAGCGAATAGCTGTGTCGTTTAGACAGGCTCCTCACCTTTCGAATGGTACATAAGTCTTTGATCTGAGAGCAGTATTTCTATTCTCTTTTATCAATTGAAGGGAAACCTGACTGCATTTGTAGGTCATTTTATCTCATTTCGCAACTTAGTCACGTGCATTGTGGCTGAACGGGACTTCCAAAAAAGGCAGGAATAGCTGTGCCGTGTAGTCAAACTCCTCACTTTTCGAATGGTACATAAGTCGTTGCTCTGAGAGCAGTATTTCTATTCTCTTGTATCAATTGAAGGGAAACCTGACTGCATTTGTAGGTCATTTTATCTCATTTCTCAACCTAGTCACGTGCATTGTGCCCGAACGGGACTTCCAAAAAAAGCGGGAATAGCTGTGTCATTTAGCCAAACTCCTCACCTTTCGAATGGTATATAAGTCGTTGCTCTGAGAGCAGTATTTCTATTCTCTTTTATCAATTGAAGGGAAACCTGACTGCATTTGTAGGTCATTTTATCTCATTTCTCAACCTATTCACGTGCATTGTGCCCGAACGGGACTTCCAAAAAAGACGCGAATAGCTGTGTCGTTTAGCCAGACTCCTCACCTTTCGAATGGTACATAACTCGTTGCTCTGAGAGCAGTATTTCTATTCTCTTTTATCAATTGAAGGGAAACCTGACTGCATTTGTAGGTCATTTTATCTCATTTCTCAATCTAGTCACGTGCATTGTGCCCGAATGGAACTTCCACAAAAGGCGCGAATAGCTGTGTCGTTTAGCCAGACTCCTCACCTTTCGAATGGTACATAAGTCGTTGCTCTGAGAGCAGTATTTCTATTCTCTTTTATCAATTGAAGGGAAACCTGACTGCATTTGTAGGTCATTTTATCTCATTTCTCAACCTAGTCACGTGCATTGTGCCCGAACGGGACTTCCAAAAAAGGCGCGAATAGCTGTGTCGTTTAGCCAGACTCCTCAGCTTTCGAATGGTACATAAGTCGTTGCTCTGAGAGCAGTATTTCTATTCTCTTTTATCAATTTAAGGGAAACCTGACTGCATTTGTAGGTCATTTTATCTCATTTCTCAACCTAGTAACGTGCATTGTGCCCGAACGGGACTTCCAAAAAAGGCCGGAATAGCTGTGTCGTTTAGCCAGACTCCTCACCTTTCGAATGGTACATAAGTCGTTGCTCTGAGAGCAGTATTTCTATTCTCTTTTATCAATTGAAGGGAAACCTGACTGCATTTGTAGGTCATTTTATCTCATTTCTCAACCTAGTCACGTGCATTGTGCCCGAACGGGACTTCCAAAAAAAGGCGGGAATAGCTGTGTCGTTTAGCCAGACTCCTCACCTTTCGAATGGTATATAAGTCGTTGCTCTGAGAGCAGTATTTCTATTCTCTTTTATCAATTTAAGGGAAACCTGACCGCATTTTTAGGTAATTTTATCTCATTTCTCAACTTATTCACGTGCATTGTGCCCGAACGGGACTTCCAAAAAAGGCGCGAATAGCTGTGTCGTTTAGCCAGACTCCTCACCTTTCAAATGGTACATAAGTCGTTGCTCTGAGAGCAGTATTTCTATTCTCTTTTATCAATTTAAGGGAAACCTGACCGCATTTTTAGGTCATTTTATCTCATTTCTCAACCTAGTCACGTGCATTGTGCCCGAACGGGACTTCCAAAAAAGGCGGGAATAGCTGTGTCATTTAGCCAGACTCCTCGCCTTTCGAATGGTACATAAGGCGTTGCTCTGAGAGCAGTATTTCTATTCTCTTTTATCAATTGAAGGGAAACCTGACTGCATTTGTAGGTCATTTTATCTCATTTCTCAACCTAGTCACGTGCATTGTGCCCGAACGGGACTTCCAAAAAATGCAGGAATAGCTGTGCCGTGTAGCCAAACTAATCACCTTTCGAATGGTATGTAAGTCGTTGCTCTGAGAGCAGTATTTCTATTCTCTTTTATCAATTGAAGGGAAACCTGACTGCATTTGTAGGTAATTTTATCTCATTTCTCAACTTAGTCACGTGCATTGTGCCCGAACGGGCCTTCCAAAAAAGGCGCGAATAGCTGTGTCGTTTAGCCAGACTCCTTACCTTTCGAATGGTACATAAGTCGTTGGTCTGAGAGCAATATTTCTATTCTCTTTTATCAATTGAAGGGAAACCTGACTGCATTTGTAGGTCATTTTATCTCATTTCTCAACCTAGTCACGTGCATTGTGCCCGAACGGGACTTCCAAAAAAGGCGCGAATAGCTGTGTCGTTTAGCCAGACTCCTCAGCTTTCGAATGGTACATAAGTCGTTGCTCTGAGAGCAGTATTTCTATTCTCTTTTATCAATTTAAGGGAAACCTGACCGCATTTTTAGGTCATTTTATCTCATATCTCAACATATTCACGTGCATTGTGCCCGAACGGGACTTCCAAAAAAGGCGCGAATAGCTGTGTCGTTTAGCCAGACTCCTCACCTTTCGAATGGTACATAAGTCGTTGCTCTGAGAGCAGTATTTCTATTCTCTTTTATCAATTTAAGGGAAACCTGACCGCATTTTTAGGTCATTTTATCTCATATCTCAACATATTCACGTGCATTGTGCCCGAACGGGACTTCCAAAAAAGGCGCGAATAGCTGTGTCGTTTAGCCAGACTCCTCACCTTTCGAATGGTACATAAGTCGTTGCTCTGAGAGCAGTATTTCTATTCTCTTTTATCAATTGAAGGGAAACCTGACTGCATTTGTAGGTCATTTTATCTCATTTCTCAACCTAGTCACGTGCATTGTGCCCGAACGGGACTTCCAAAAAATGCAGGAATAGCTGTGCCGTGTAGCCAAACTCCCCACCTTTCGAATGGTATGTAAGTCGTTGCTCTGAGAGCAGTATTTCTATTCTCTTTTATCAATTGAAGGGAAACCTGACTGCATTTGTATTTCATTTTATCTCATTTCTCAACCTAGTCACGTGCATTGTGCTCGAACGGGCCTTCCAAAAAAGGCGCGAATAGCTGTGTCGTTTAGCCAGACTCCTCACCTTTCGAATGGTATGTAAGTCGTTGCTCTGAGAGCAGTATTTCTATTCTCTTTTATCAATTGAAAGGAAACCTGACTGCATTTGTAGGTCATTTTATCTCATTTCTCAACCTAGTCACGTGCATTGTGCTCGAACGGGCCTTCCAAAAAAGGCGCGAATAGCTGTGTCGTTTAGCCAAACTCCCCACCTTTCGAATGGTATGTAAGTCGTTGCTCTGAGAGCAGTATTTCTATTCTCTTTTATCAATTGAAGGGAAACCTGACTGCATTTGTAGGTCATTTTATCTCATTTCTCAACCTAGTCACGTGCATTGTGCTCGAACGGGCCTTCCAAAAAAGGCGGGAATAGCTGTGTCATTTAGCCAGACTCCTCACCTTTCGAATGGTACATAAGGCGTTGCTCTGAGTCCAGTATTTCTATTCTCTTTTATCAATTGAAGGGAAAAATGACTGCATTTGTAGGTCATTTTATCTCATTTCTCAACCTAGTCACGTGCATTGTGCCCGAACGGGACTTCCAAAAAATGCAGGAATAGCTGTGCCGTGTAGCCAAGCTCCCCACCTTTCGAATGGTATGTAAGTCGTTGCTCTGAGAGCAGTATTTCTATTCTCTTTTATCAATTGAAGGGAAACCTGACTGCTTTTGTAGGTCATTTTATCTCATTTCTCAACCTAGTCACGTGCATTGTGCCCGAACGGGCCTTCCAAAAAAGGCGCGAATAGCTGTGTCGTTTAGCCAGACTCCTCACCTTTCGAATGGTACATAAGTCGTTGCTCTGAGAGCAATATTTCTATTCTCTTTTATCAATTGAAGGGAAACCTGACTGCATTTGTAGGTCATTTTATCTCATTTCTCAACCTAGTCACGTGCATTGTGCCCGAACGGGACTTCCAAAAAAAGGCGCGAATAGCTGTGTCGTTTAGCCAGACTCCTCACCTTTCGAATGGTACATAAGTCGTTGCTCTGAGAGCAGTATTTCTATTCTCTTTTATCAATTTAAAGGAAACCTGACCGCATTTTTAGGTCATTTTGTCTCATATCTCAACATATTCACGTGCATTGTGCCCGAACGGGACTTCCAAAAAAGGCGCGAATAGCTCTGTCGTTTAGCCAGACTCCTCACCTTTCGAATGGTACATAAGTCGTTGCTCTGAGAGCAGTATTTCTATTCTCTTTTATCAATTGAAGGGAAACCTGACTGCATTTGTAGGTCAGTTTATCTCATTTCTCAACCTAGTCACGTGCATTTTGCCCGAACGGGACTTCCAAAAAAGGCGGAATAGCTGTGTCGTTTAGCCAGGCTCCTCACCTTTCGAATGGTACATAAGTCGTTGATCTGAGAGCAGTATTTCTATTCTCTTTTATCAATTGAAGGGAAACCTGACTGCATTTGTAGGTCATTTTATCTCATTTCTCAACCTAGTCACGTGCATTGTGCCCGAACGGGACTTCCAAAAAATGCAGGAATAGCTGTGCCGTGTAGCCAAACTTCTCACCTTTCGAATGGTATGTAAGTCGTTGCTCTGAGAGCAGTATTTCTATTCTCTTTTATCAATTGTAGGGAAACCTGACTGCATTTGTAGGTCATTTTATCTCATTTCTCAACCTAGTCACGTGCATTGTGCCCGAACGGGCCTTCCAAAAAAGGCGCGAATAGCTGTGTCGTTTAGCCAGACTCCTCACCTTTCGAATGGTACATAAGTCGTTGCTCTGAGAGCAATATTTCTATTCTCTTTTATCAATTGAAGGGAAACCTGACTGCATTTGTAGGTCATTTTATCTCATTTCTCAACCTAGTCACGTGCATTGTGCCCGAACGGGACTTCCAAAAAAGCGAATAGCTGTGTCGTTTAGCCAGACTCCTCAGCTTTCGAATGGTTCATAAGTCGTTGCTCTGAGAGCAGTATTTCTATTCTCTTTTATCAATTTAAGGGAAACCTGACCGCATTTTTAGGTCATTTTATCTCATATCTCAACATATTCACGTGCATTGTGCCCGAACGGGACTTCCAAAAAAGGCGCGAATAGCTGTGTCGTTTAGCCAGACTCCTCATCTTTCGAATGGTACATAAGTCGTTGCTCTGAGAGCAGTATTTCTATTCTCTTTTATCAATTGAAGGGAAACCTGACTGCATTTGTAGGTCAGTTTATCTCATTTCTCAACCTAGTCACGTGCATTGTGCCCGAACGGGACTTCCAAAAAAGGCGGGAATAGCTGTGTCGTTTAGCCAGGCTCCTCACCTTTCGAATGGTACATAAGTCGTTGATCTGAGAGCAGTATTTCTATTCTCTTTTATCAATTGAAGGGAAACCTGACTGCATTTGTAGGTCATTTTATCTCATTTCGCAACTTAGTCACGTGCATTGTGGCTGAACGGGACTTCCAAGAAAGGCAGGAATAGCTGTGCCGTGTAGCCAAACTCCTCACTTTTCGAATGGTACATAAGTCGTTGCTCTGAGAGCAGTATTTCTATTTTCTTTTATCAATTGAAGGGAAACCTGACTGCATTTGTAGGTCATTTTATCTCATTTCTCAACCTAGTCACGTGCATTGTGCCCGAACGGGACTTCCAAAAAAGGCGGGAATATCTGTGTCGTTTAGCCAGACTCCTCACCTTTCGAATGGTACATAAGTCGTTGCTCTGAGAGCAGTATTTCTATTCTCTTTTATCAATTTAAGGGAAACCTGACCGCATTTTTAGGTCATTTTATCTCATTTCTCAACCTAGTCACGTGCATTGTGCCCGAACGGGACTTCCAAAAAAGGCGCGAATAGCTGTGTCGTTTAGCCAGACTCCTCACCTTTCGAATGGTACATAAGTCGTTGCTCTGAGAGCAGTATTTCTATTCTCTTTTATCAATTGAAGGGAAACCTGACTGCATTTGTAGGTCAGTTTATCTCATTTCTCAACCTAGTCACGTGCATTGTGCCCGAACGGGACTTCCAAAAAAGGCGGGAATAGCTGTGTCGTTTAGCCAGGCTCCTCACCTTTCGAATGGTACATAAGTCGTTGATCTGAGAGCAGTATTTCTATTCTCTTTTATCAATTGAAGGGAAACCTGACTGCATTTGTAGGTCATTTTATCTCATTTCGCAACTTAGTCACGTGCATTGTGGCTGAACGGGACTTCCAAGAAAGGCAGGAATAGCTGTGCCGTGTAGCCAAACTCCTCACTTTTCGAATGGTACATAAGTCGTTGCTCTGAGAGCAGTATTTCTATTTTCTTTTATCAATTGAAGGGAAACCTGACTGCATTTGTAGGTCATTTTATCTCATTTCTCAACCTAGTCACGTGCATTGTGCCCGAACGGGACTTCCAAAAAAGGCGGGAATATCTGTGTCGTTTAGCCAGACTCCTCACCTTTCGAATGGTACATAAGTCGTTGCTCTGAGAGCAGTATTTCTATTCTCTTTTATCAATTTAAGGGAAACCTGACCGCATTTTTAGGTCATTTTATCTCATTTCTCAACCTAGTCACGTGCATTGTGCCCGAACGGGACTTCCAAAAAAGGCGCGAATAGCTGTGTCGTTTAGCCAGACTCCTCACCTTTCGAATGGTACATAAGTCGTTGCTCTGAGAGCAGTATTTCTATTCTCTTTTATCAATTGAAGGGAAACCTGACTGCATTTGTAGGTCAGTTTATCTCATTTCTCAACCTAGTCACGTGCATTGTGCCCGAACGGGACTTCCAAAAAAGGCGGGAATAGCTGTGTCGTTTAGCCAGGCTCCTCACCTTTCGAATGGTACATAAGTCGTTGATCTGAGAGCAGTATTTCTATTCTCTTTTATCAATTGAAGGGAAACCTGACTGCATTTGTAGGTCATTTTATCTCATTTCTCAACCTAGTCACGTGCATTGTGCCCGAACGGGACTTCCAAAAAATGCAGGAATAGCTGTGCCGTGTAGCCAAACTCCCCACCTTTCGAATGGTATGTAAGTCGTTGCTCTGAGAGCAGTATTTCTATTCTCTTTTATCAATTGAAGGGAAACCTGACTGCTTTTGTAGGTCATTTTATCTCATTTCTCAACCTAGTCACGTGCATTGTGCCCGAACGGGCCTTCCAAAAAAGGCGCGAATAGCTGTGTCGTTTAGCCAGACTCCTCACCTTTCGAATGGTACATAAGTCGTTGCTCTGAGAGCAATATTTCTATTCTCTTTTATCAATTGAAGGGAAACCTGACTGCATTTGTAGGTCATTTTATCTCATTTCTCAACCTAGTCACGTGCATTGTGCCCGAACGGGACTTCCAAAAAAAGGCGCGAATAGCTGTGTCGTTTAGCCAGACTCCTCACCTTTCGAATGGTACATAAGTCGTTGCTCTGAGAGCAGTATTTCTATTCTCTTTTATCAATTTAAGGGAAACCTGACCGCATTTTTAGGTCATTTTGTCTCATATCTCAACATATTCACGTGCATTGTGCCCGAACGGGACTTCCAAAAAAGGCGCGAATAGCTCTGTCGTTTAGCCAGACTCCTCACCTTTCGAATGGTACATAAGTCGTTGCTCTGAGAGCAGTATTTCTATTCTCTTTTATCAATTGAAGGGAAACCTGACTGCATTTGTAGGTCAGTTTATCTCATTTCTCAACCTAGTCACGTGCATTTTGCCCGAACGGGACTTCCAAAAAAGGCGGAATAGCTGTGTCGTTTAGCCAGGCTCCTCACCTTTCGAATGGTACATAAGTCGTTGATCTGAGAGCAGTATTTCTATTCTCTTTTATCAATTGAAGGGAAACCTGACTGCATTTGTAGGTCATTTTATCTCATTTCTCAACCTAGTCACGTGCATTGTGCCCGAACGGGACTTCCAAAAAAATGCAGGAATAGCTGTGCCGTGTAGCCAAACTTCTCACCTTTCGAATGGTATGTAAGTCGTTGCTCTGAGAGCAGTATTTCTATTCTCTTTTATCAATTGTAGGGAAACCTGACTGCATTTGTAGGTCATTTTATCTCATTTCTCAACCTAGTCACGTGCATTGTGCCCGAACGGGCCTTCCAAAAAAGGCGCGAATAGCTGTGTCGTTTAGCCAGACTCCTCACCTTTCGAATGGTACATAAGTCGTTGCTCTGAGAGCAATATTTCTATTCTCTTTTATCAATTGAAGGGAAACCTGACTGCATTTGTAGGTCATTTTATCTCATTTCTCAACCTAGTCACGTGCATTGTGCCCGAACGGGACTTCCAAAAAAGCGAATAGCTGTGTCGTTTAGCCAGACTCCTCAGCTTTCGAATGGTTCATAAGTCGTTGCTCTGAGAGCAGTATTTCTATTCTCTTTTATCAATTTAAGGGAAACCTGACCGCATTTTTAGGTCATTTTATCTCATATCTCAACATATTCACGTGCATTGTGCCCGAACGGGACTTCCAAAAAAGGCGCGAATAGCTGTGTCGTTTAGCCAGACTCCTCATCTTTCGAATGGTACATAAGTCGTTGCTCTGAGAGCAGTATTTCTATTCTCTTTTATCAATTGAAGGGAAACCTGACTGCATTTGTAGGTCAGTTTATCTCATTTCTCAACCTAGTCACGTGCATTGTGCCCGAACGGGACTTCCAAAAAAGGCGGGAATAGCTGTGTCGTTTAGCCAGGCTCCTCACCTTTCGAATGGTACATAAGTCGTTGATCTGAGAGCAGTATTTCTATTTTCTTTTATCAATTGAAGGGAAACCTGACTGCATTTGTAGGTAATTTTATCTCATTTCTCAACCTAGTCACGTGCATTGTGCCCGAACGGGACTTCCAAAAAAGGCGGGAATATCTGTGTCGTTTAGCCAGACTCCTCACCTTTCGAATGGTACATAAGTCGTTGCTCTGAGAGCAGTATTTCTATTCTCTTTTATCAATTTAAGGGAAACCTGACCGCATTTTTAGGTAATTTTATCTCATTTCTCAACCTAGTCACGTGCATTGTGCCCGAACGGGACTTCCAAAAAAGGCGGGAATATCTGTGTCGTTTACCCAGACTCCTCACCTTTCGAATGGTACATAAGTCGTTGCTCTGAGAGCAGTATTTCTATTCTCTTTTATCAATTTAAGGGAAACCTGACCGCATTTTTAGGTCATTTTATCTCATTTCTCAACCTAGTCACGTGCATTGTGCCCGAACGGGACTTCCAAAAAAGGCGCGAATAGCTGTGTCGTTTAGCCAGACTCCTCACCTTTCGAATGGTACATAAGTCGTTGCTCTGAGAGCAGTATTTCTATTCTCTTTTATCAATTGAAGGGAAACCTGACTGCATTTGTAGGTCAGTTTATCTCATTTCTCAACCTAGTCACGTGCATTGTGCCCGAACGGGACTTCCAAAAAAGGCGGGAATAGCTGTGTCGTTTAGCCAGGCTCCTCACCTTTCGAATGGTACATAAGTCGTTGATCTGAGAGCAGTATTTCTATTCTCTTTTATCAATTGAAGGGAAACCTGACTGCATTTGTAGGTCATTTTATCTCATTTCGCAACTTAGTCACGTGCATTGTGGCTGAACGGGACTTCCAAGAAAGGCAGGAATAGCTGTGCCGTGTAGCCAAACTCCTCACTTTTCGAATGGTACATAAGTCGTTGCTCTGAGAGCAGTATTTCTATTTTCTTTTATCAATTGAAGGGAAACCTGACTGCATTTGTAGGTCATTTTATCTCATTTCTCAACCTAGTCACGTGCATTGTGCCCGAACGGGACTTCCAAAAAAGGCGGGAATATCTGTGTCGTTTAGCCAGACTCCTCACCTTTCGAATGGTACATAAGTCGTTGCTCTGAGAGCAGTATTTCTATTCTCTTTTATCAATTTAAGGGAAACCTGACCGCATTTTTAGGTCATTTTATCTCATTTCTCAACCTAGTCACGTGCATTGTGCCCGAACGGGACTTCCAAAAAAGGCGCGAATAGCTGTGTCGTTTAGCCAGACTCCTCACCTTTCGAATGGTACATAAGTCGTTGCTCTGAGAGCAGTATTTCTATTCTCTTTTATCAATTGAAGGGAAACCTGACTGCATTTGTAGGTCATTTTATCTCATTTCTCAACCTAGTCACGTGCATTGTGTCCGAACGGGACTTCCAAAAAGGCCGGAATAGCTGTGTAGTTTAGCCAGACTCCTCACCTTTCGAATGGTACATAAGTCGTTGCTCTGAGAGCAGTATTTCTATTCTCTTTTATCAATTTAAGTGAAACCTGACCGCATTTTTAGGTCATTTTATCTCATTTCTCAACATAGTCACGTGCATTGTGCCCCAACGGGACTTCCAAAAAGACGAGAATAGCTGTGTCGTTTAGCCAGACTCCTCACCTTTCGAATGGTACATAAGTCGTTGCTCTGAGAGCAGTATTTCTATTCTCTTTTATCAATTGAAGGGAAACCTGACTGCATTTGTAGGTCAGTTTATCTCATTTCTCAACCTAGTCACGTGCATTGTGGCCGAACGGGACTTCCAAAAAAGGCGCGAATAGCTGTGTCGTTTAAACAGGCTCCTCACCTTTCGAATGGTACATAAGTCGTTGATCTGAGAGCAGTATTTCTATTCTCTTTTATCAATTGAAGGGAAACCTGACTGCATTTGTAGGTCATTTTATCTCATTTCTCAACCCAGTCACGTGCATTGTGCCCGAACGGGACTTCCAAAAAATTCAGGAATAGCTGTGCCGTGTAGCCAAACTTCTCACCTTTCGAATGGTATGTAAGTCGTTGCTCTGAGAGCAGTATTTCTATTCTCTTTTATCAATAATGGAAACCTGACCGCATTTTTAGGTAATTTTATCTCATTTCTCAACTTATTCACGTGCATTGTGCCCGAACGGGACTTCCAAAAAAGGCGCGAATAGCTGTGTCGTTTAGCCAGACTCCTCACCTTTCGAATGGTACATAAGTCGTTGCTCTGAGAGCAGTATTACTATTCACTTTTATCAATTTTAGGGTAACCAGACCGCATTTTTAGGTCATATTATCTCATTTCTCAACCTAGTCACGTGCATTGTGCCCGAACGGGACTTCCAAAAAAGGCGGGAATAGCTGTGTCGTTTAGCCAGACTCCTCACCTTTCGAATGGTACATAAGTCGTTGCTCTGAGAGCAGTATTTCTATTCTCTTTTATCAATTTAAGGGAAACCTGACCGCATTTTTAGGTAATTTTATCTCATTTCTCAACTTAGTCACGTGCATTGTGCCCGAACGGGACTTCCAAAAAAGGCAGGAATAGCTGTGCCGTGAAGCCAAACTCCTCACTTTTCGAATGGTACATAAGTCGTTGCTCTGAGAGCAGTATTTCTATTCTCTTTTATCAATTGAAGGGAAACCTGATTGCATTTGTAGGTCATTTTATCTCATTTCTCAACCTAGTCACGTGCATTGTGCCCGAACGGGACTTCCAAAAAGGCGGGAATAGCTGTGTCGTTTAGCCAGACTCCTCACCTTTCGAATGGTATATAAGTCGTTTCTCTGAGAGCACTATTTCTATTCTCTTTTATCAATTTAAGGGAAACCTGACCGCATTTTTAGGTAATTTTATCTCATTTCTCAAATTAGTCACGTGCATTGTGCACGAACGGGACTTCCAAAAAAGGCGGGAATAGCTGTGTCGTTTAGCCAGACTCCTCACCTTTCGAATGGTACATAACTCGTTGCTCTGAGAGCAGTATTTCTATTCTCTTTTATCAATTGAAGGGAAACCTGACTGCATTTGTAGGTCATTTTATCTCATTTCTCAACCTAGTCACGTGCATTGTGCCCGAACGGGACTTCCAAAAAAGGCGGGAATAGCTGTGTCGTTTAGCCAGACTCCTCACCTTTCGAATGGTACATAAGTCGTTGCTCTGAGAGCAGTATTTCTATTCTCTTTTATCAATTGAAAGGAAACCTGACCGCATTTTTAGGTCATTTTATCTCATTTCTCAACCTAGTCACGTGCATTGTGCCCGAACGGGACTTCCAAAAAAGGCGCGAATAGCTGTGTCGTTTAGCCAGACTCCTCACCTTTCGAATGGTACATAAGTCGTTGCTCTGAGAGCAGTATTTCTATTCTCTTTTATCAATTGAAAGGAAACCTGACCGCATTTTTAGGTCATTTTATCTCATTTCTCAACCTAGTCACGTGCATTGTGCCCGAACGGGACTTCCAAAAAAGGCGCGAATAGCTGTGTCGTTTAGCCAGACTCCTCACCTTTCGAATGGTACATAAGTCGTTGCTCTGAGAGCAGTATTTCTATTCTCTTTTATCAATTGAAGGGAAACCTGACTGCATTTGTAGGTCATTTTATCTCATTTCTCAACCTAGTAACGTGCATTGTGAACGAACGGGACTTCCAAGAAAGGCGGGAATAGCTGTGTCGTTTAGCCAGGCTCCTCACCTTTCGAATGGTACGTAAGGCGTTGGTCTGAGAGCAGTATTTCTATTCTCTTTTATCAATTGAAGGGAAACCTGACTGCATTTGTAGGTCAGTTTATCTCATTTCTCAACCTAGTCACGTGCATTGTGCCCGAACGGGACTTCCAAAAAGGCGGGAATAGCTGTGTCGTTTAGCCAGGCTCCTCACCTTTCGAATGGTCGTTGATCTGAGAGCAGTATTTCTATTCTCATTTATCAATTGAAGGGAAATCTGACTGCATTTGTAGGTCATTTTATCTCATTTCGCAACTTATTCACGTGCATTGTGCCCGAACGGGACTTCCAAAAAAGGCGCGAATAGCTGTGTCGTTTAGCCAGACTCCTCACCTTTCGAATGGTACATAAGTCGTTGCTCTGAGAGCAGTATTTCTATTCTCTTTTATCAATTGAAGGGAAACCTGACTGCATTTGTAGGTCAGTTTATCTCATTTCTCAACCTAGTCACGTGCATTGTGCCCGAACGGGACTTCCAAAAAATTCAGGAATAGCTGTGCCGTGTAGCCAAACTTCTCACCTTTCGAATGGTATGTAAGTCGTTGCTCTGAGAGCAGTATTTCTATTCTCTTTTATCAATAATGGAAACCTGACCGCATTTTTAGGTAATTTTATCTCATTTCTCAACTTATTCACGTGCATTGTGCCCGAACGGGACTTCCAAAAAAGGCGCGAATAGCTGTGTCGTTTAGCCAGACTCCTCACCTTTCGAATGGTACATAAGTCGTTGCTCTGAGAGCAGTATTACTATTCACTTTTATCAATTTAAGGGTAACCTGACCGCATTTTTAGGTCATATTATCTCATTTCTCAACCTAGTCACGTGCATTGTGCCCGAACGGGACTTCCAAAAAAGGCGGGAATAGCTGTGTCGTTTAGCCAGACTCCTCACCTTTCGAATGGTACATAAGTCGTTGCTCTGAGAGCAGTATTTCTATTCTCTTTTATCAATTTAAGGGAAACCTGACCGCATTTTTAGGTAATTTTATCTCATTTCTCAACTTAGTCACGTGCATTGTGCCCGAACGGGACTTCCAAAAAAGGCGCGAATAGCTGTGTCGTTTAGCCAGACTCCTCACCTTTCGAATGGTACATAAGTCGTTGCTCTGAGAGCAGTATTTCTATTCTCTTTTATCAATTTAAGGGAAACCTGACTGCATTTGTAGGTCATTTTATCTCATTTCGCAACTTAGTCACGTGCATTGTGGCTGAACGGGACTTCCAAAAAAGGCAGGAATAGCTGTGCCGTGAAGCCAAACTCCTCACTTTTCGAATGGTACATAAGTCGTTGCTCTGAGAGCAGTATTTCTATTCTCTTTTATCAATTGAAGGGAAACCTGATTGCATTTGTAGGTCATTTTATCTCATTTCTCAACCTAGTCACGTGCATTGTGCCCGAACGGGACTTCCAAAAAGGCGGGAATAGCTGTGTCGTTTAGCCAGACTCCTCACCTTTCGAATGGTATATAAGTCGTTTCTCTGAGAGCACTATTTCTATTCTCTTTTATCAATTTAAGGGAAACCTGACCGCATTTTTAGGTAATTTTATCTCATTTCTCAAATTAGTCACGTGCATTGTGCACGAACGGGACTTCCAAAAAAGGCGGGAATAGCTGTGTCGTTTAGCCAGACTCCTCACCTTTCGAATGGTACATAACTCGTTGCTCTGAGAGCAGTATTTCTATTCTCTTTTATCAATTGAAGGGAAACCTGACTGCATTTGTAGGTCATTTTATCTCATTTCTCAACCTAGTCACGTGCATTGTGCCCGAACGTGACTTCCAAAAAAGGCGGGAATAGCTGTGTCGTTTAGCCAGACTCCTCACCTTTCGAATGGTACATAAGTCGTTGCTCTGAGAGCAGTATTTCTATTCTCTTTTATCAATTGAAAGGAAACCTGACCGCATTTTTAGGTCATTTTATCTCATTTCTCAACTTAGTCACGTGCATTGTGCCCGAACGGGACTTCCAAAAAAGGCGCGAATAGCTGTGTCGTTTAGCCAGACTCCTCACCTTTCGAATGGTACATAAGTCGTTGCTCTGAGAGCAGTATTTCTATTCTCTTTTATCAATTGAAGGGAAACCTGACTGCATTTGTAGGTCATTTTATCTCATTTCTCAACCTAGTCACGTGCATTGTGCCCGAACGGGACTTCCAAAAAAGGCGGGAATAGCTGTGTCGTTTAGCCAGACTCCTCACCTTTCGAATGGTACATAACTCGTTGCTCTGAGAGCAGTATTTCTATTCTCTTTTATCAATTGAAGGGAAACCTGACTGCATTTGTAGGTCATTTTATCTCATTTCTCAACCTAGTCACGTGCATTGTGCCCGAACGTGACTTCCAAAAAAGGCGGGAATAGCTGTGTAGTTTAGCCAGACTCCTCACCTTTCGAATGGTACATAAGTCGTTGCTCTGAGAGCAGTATTTCTATTCTCTTTTATCAATTTAAGTGAAATCTGACCGCATTTTTAGATCATTTTATCTCATTTCTCAACCTAGTCACGTGCATTGTGCCCCAACGGGACTTCCAAAAAAGGCGGGAATAGCTGTGTCGTTTAGACAGACTCCTCACCTTTCGAATGGTACATAAGTCGTTGCTCTGAGAGCAGTATTTCTATTCTCTTTTATCAATTTAAGGGAAACCTGATCGCATTTTTAGGTCATATTGTCTCATATCTCAACATATTCACGTGCATTGTGCCCGAACGGTACTTCCAAAAAAGGCGCGAATAGCTGTGTCGTTTAGCCAGACTCCTCACCTTTCGCATGGTACATACGCCGTTGCTCTGAGAGCAGTATTTTTATTCTCTTTTATCAATTTAAGGGAAACCTGACCGCATTTTTAGGTCATTTTATCTCATTTCTTAACTTATTCACGTGCATTGTGCCCGAACGGGACTTCCAAAAAGGCGCGAATAGCTGTGTCGTTTAGCCAGACTCCTCAGCTTTCGAATGGTTCATAAGTCGTTGCTCTGAGAGCAGTATTTCTATTCTCTTTTATCAATTTAAGGGAAACCTGACCGCATTTTTAGGTCATTTTATCTCATTTCTCAACATATTCACGTGCAATGTTCCCGAACGGGACTTCCAAAAAAGGCGCGAATAGCTGTGTCGTTTAGCCAGACTCCTCACCTTTCGAATGATACATAAGTCGTTGCTCTGAGAGCAGTATTTCTATTCTCTTTTATCAATTGAAGGGAAACCTGACTGCATTTGTAGGTCATTTTATCTCATTTCTCAACCTAGTCACGTGCATTGTGCCCGAACGGGACTTCCAAAAAGGCGCGAATAGCTGTGTCGTTTAGCCAGACTCCTCAGCTTTCGAATGGTACATAAGTCGTTGCTCTGAGAGTAGTATGTCTATTCTCTTTTATCAATTTAAGGGAAACCTGACTGCATTTGTAGGTCATTTTATCTCATTTCTCAACCTAGTAACGTGCATTGTGAACGAACGGGACTTCCAAGAAAGGCGGGAATAGCTGTGTCGTTTAGCCAGGCTCCTCACCTTTCGAATGGTACGTAAGGCGTTGGTCTGATAGCAGTATTTCTATTCTCTTTTATCAATTGAACGGAAACCTGACTGCATTTGTAGGTTATTTTATCTCATTTCTCAACCTAGTCACGTGCATTGTGCCCGAACGGGACTTCCAAAAAAGGCGGGAATAGCTGTGTCGTTTAGCCAGACTCCTCACCTTTCGAATGGTACATAAGTCGTTGCTCTGAGAGCAGTATTTCTATTCTCTTTTATCAATTGAAGGGAAACCTGACTGCATTTGTAGGTCAGTTTATCTCATTTCTCAACCTAGTCACGTGCATTGTGCCCGAACGGGACTTCCAAAAAAGGCGGGAATAGCTGTGTCGTTTAGCCAGGCTCCTCACCTTTCGAATGGTCGTTGATCTGAGAGCAGTATTTCTATTCTCATTTATCAATTGAAGGGAAACCTGACTGCATTTGTAGGTCATTTTATCTCATTTCGCAACTTAGTCACGTGCATAGTGGCTGAACGGGACTTCCAAAAAAAGGCAGGAATAGCTGTGCCGTATAGCCAAACTCCTCACTTTTCGAATGGTACATAAGTCGTTGCTCTGAGAGCAGTATTTCTATTCTCTTTTATCAATTGAAGGGAAACCTGACTGCATTTGTAGGTCATTTTATCTCATTTCTCAACCTAGTCACGTGCATTGTGCCCGAACGGGACTTCCAAAAAAGGCGCGAAGAGCTGTGTCGTTTAGCCAGACTCCTCAGCTTTCGAATGGTACATAAGTCGTTGCTCTGAGAGCAGTATTTCTATTCTCTTTTATCAATTTAAGGGAAACCTGACTGCATTTGTAGGTCATTTTATCTCATTTCTCAACCTATTAACGTGCATTGTGCCCGAACGGGACTTCCAAAAATGGCGCGAATAGCTGTGTCGTTTAGCCAGACTCCTCACCTTTCGAATGGTACGAGTACATAAGTCGTTGCTCTGAGAGCAGTATTTCTATTCTCTTTTATCAATTGAAGGGAAACCTGACTGCATTTGTAGGTCATTTTATCTCATTTCTCAACCTAGTCACGTGCATTGTGCCCGAACGGGACTTCCAAAAAAGGCGGGAATAGCTGTTTCGTTTAGCCAGACTCCTCACCTTTCGAATGGTACATAAGTCGTTGCTCTGAGAGCAGTATTTCTATTCTCTTTTATCAATTTAAGGGAAACCTGACCGCATTTTTAGGTCATTTTATCTCATTTCTCAACTTATTCACGTGCATTGTGCCCGAACGGGACTTCCAAAAAAGGCGCGAATAGCTGTGTCGTTTAGCCAGACTCCTCACCTTTCGAATGGTACATAAGTCGTTGCTCTGAGAGCAGTATTTCTATTCTCTTTTATCAATTTAAGGGAAACCTGACCGCATTTTTAGGTCATTTTATCTCATTTCTCAACCTAGTCACGTGCATTGTGCTCGAACGGGACTTCCAAAATAGGCGGGAATAGCTGTGTCATTTAGCCAGACTCCTCACCTTTCGAATGGTACGTAAGGCGTTGGTCTGATAGCAGTATTTCTATTCTCTTTTATCAATTGAACGGAAACCTGACTGCATTTGTAGGTTATTTTATCTCATTTCTCAACCTAGTCACGTGCATTGTGCCCGAACGGGACTTCCAAAAAAATGCAGGAATAGCTGTGCCGTGTAGCCAAACTCCTCACCTTTCAAATGGTATGTAAGTCGTGGCTCTGAGAGCAGTATTTCTATTCTCTTTTATCAATTGAAGGGAAACCTGACTGCATTTGTAGGTCATTTTATCTCATTAGCCAGTCTCCTCACCTTTCGAATGGTACATAAGTCGTTGCTCTGAGAGCAGTATTTATATTCTCTTTTATCAATTTAAGGGAAACCTGACCGCATTTTTAGGTCATTTTATCTCATTTCTCAACCTAGTCACGTGCATTGTGCCCGAACGGGACTTCCAAAAAAGGCGCGAATAGCTGTGTCATTTACCCAGACTCCTCACCTTTCGAAAGGTACATAAGTCGTTGCTCTGAGAGCAGTATTTCTATTCCCTTTTATCAATTGAAGGGAAACCTGACTGCATTTGTATGTCATTTTATCTCATTTCTCAACCTAGTCATGTGCATTGTGCCCGAACAGGACTTCCAAAAAAGGCGGGAATAGCTGTGTAGTTTAGCCAGACTCCTCACCTTTCGAATGAAACATAAGTCGTTGCTCTGAGAGCAGTATTTCTATTCTCTTTTATCAATTTAAGTGAAACCTGTCCGCATTTTTAGGTCATTTTATCTCATTTCTCAACCTAGTCACGTGCATTGTGCCCGAACGGGACTTCCAAAAAAGGCGCGAATAGCTGTGTCGTTTAGCCAGACTCCTCACCTTTCGAATGGTACATAAGTCGTTGCTCTGAGAGCAGTATTTCTATTCTCTTTTATCAATTGAAGGGAAACCTGACTGCATTTGTAGGTCATTTTATCTCATTTCTCAACCTAGTCACGTGCATTGTGCCCGAACGGGACTTCCAAAAAAGGCGGGAATAGCTGTGTAGTTTAGCCAGACTCCTCACCTTTCGAATGGTACATAAGTCGTTGCTCTGAGAGCAGTATTTCTATTCTCTTTTATCAATTTAAGTGAAATCTGACCGCATTTTTAGATCATTTTATCTCATTTCTCAACCTAGTCACGTGCATTGTGCCCCAACGGGACTTCCAAAAAAGGCGGGAATAGCTGTGCCGTTTAGCCAGACTCCTCACCTTTCGAATGGTACATAAGTCGTTGCTCTGAGAGCAGTATTTCTATTCTCTTTTATCAATTGAAGGGAAACCTGACCGCATTTTTAGGTCATTTTATCTCATTTCTCAACCTAGTCACGTGCATTGTGCCCGAACGGGACTTCCAAAAAAGGCGGGAATAGCTGTGTAGTTTAGCCAGACTCCTCACCTTTCGAATGAAACATAAGTCGTTGCTCTGAGAGCAGTATTTCTATTCTCTTTTATCAATTTAAGTGAAACCTGACCGCATTTTTAGGTCATTTTATCTCATTTCTCAACCTAGTCACGTGCATTGTGCTCGAACGGGACTTCCAAAAAAGGCGCGAATAGCTGTGTAGTTTAGCCAGACTCCTCACCTTTCGAATGGTACATAAGTCGTTGCTCTGAGAGCAGTATTTCTATTCTCTTTTATCAATTTAAGTGAAACCTGACCGCATTTTTAGGTCATTTTATCTCATTTCTCAACCTAGTCACGTGCATTGTGCCCGAACGGGACTTCCAAAAAGGCGGGAATAGCTGTGTCGTTTAGCCAGACTCCTCACCTTTCGAATGGTACATAAGTCGTTGCTCTGAGAGCAGTATTTCTATTCTCTTTTATCAATTGAAGGGAAACCTAACTGCATTTGTAGGTCATTTTATCTCATTTCTCAACCTAGTCACGTGCATTGTGCCCGAACGGGACTTCCAAAAAAGGCGGGAATAGCTGTGTCGTTTAGCCAGACTCCTCACCTTTCGAATGGTACATAAGTCGTTGCTCTGAGAGCAGTATTTCTATTCTCTTTTATCAATTGAAGGGAAACCTGACTGCATTTGTAGGTCATTTTATCTCATTTCTCAACCTAGTCACGTGCATTGTGCCCGAACGGGACTTCCAAAAAAGGCGGGAATAGCTGTGTCATTTAGCCAAACTCCTCACCTTTCGAATGGTATATAAGTCGTTGCTCTGAGAGCAGTATTTCTATTCTCTTTTATCAATTGAAGGGAAACCTGACTGCATTTGTAGGTCATTTTATCTCATTTCTGAACCTAGTCACGTGCATTGTGCCCGAACGGGACTTCCAAAAAAGGCGCGAATAGCTGTGTCGTTTAGCCAGACTCCTCAGCTTTCGAATGGTACATAAGTCGTTGCTCTGAGAGCAGTATTTCTATTCTCTTTTATCAATTGAAGGGAAACCTGACTGCATTTGTAGGTCATTTTATCTCATTTCTCAACCTAGTCACGTGCATTGTGCCCGAACGGGACTTCCAAAAAAGGCGGGAATAGCTGTGTCATTTAGCCAAACTCCTCACCTTTCGAATGGTATATAAGTCGTTGCTCTGAGAGCAGTATTTCTATTCTCTTTTATCAATTTAAGGGAAACCTGACTGCATTTGTAGGTCATTTTATCTCATTTCTCAACCTAGTAACGTGCATTGTGCCCGAACGGGACTTCCAAAAAAGGCGGGAATAGCTGTGTCGTTTAGCCAGACTCCTCACCTTTCGAATGGTACGAGTACATAAGTCGTTGCTCTGAGAGCAGTATTTCTATTCTCTTTTATCAATTGAAGGGAAACCTGACTGCATTTGTAGGTCATTTTATCTCATTTCTCAACCTAGCCACGTGCATTGTGCCCGAACGGGACTTGAAAAAAAGGCGGGAATAGCTGTTTCGTTTAGCCAGACTCCTCACCTTTCGAATGGTACATAAGTCGTTGCTCTGAGAGCAGTATTTCTATTCTCTTTTATCAATTTAAGGGAAACCGGACCGCATTATTAGGTCATTTTATCTCATTTCTCAACATATTCACGTGCAATGTGCCCGAACGGGACTTCCAAAAAAGGCGCGAATAGCTGTGTCGTTTAGCCAGACTCCTCACCTTTCGAATGGTACATAAGTCGTTGCTCTGAGAGCAGTATTTCTATTCTCTTTTATCAATTTAAAGGAAACCTGACCTCATTTTTAGGTCATTTTATCTCATTTCTCAACCTAGTCACGTGCATTGTGCCCGAACGGGACTTCCAAAAAAGGCGGGAATAGCTGCGTCATTTAGCCAGACTCCTCACCTTTCGAATGGTACGTAAGGCGTTGGTCTGAGAGCAGTATTTCTATTCTCTTTTATCAATTGAAGGGAAACCTGACTGCATTTGTAGGTCATTTTATCTCATTTCTCAACCTAGTCACGTGCATTGTGCCCGAACGGGACTTCCAAAAAATGCAGGAATAGCTGTGCGTGTAGCCAAACTCCTCACCTTTCGAATGGTATGTAAGTCGTTGCTCTGAGAGCAGTATTTCTATTCTCTTTTATCAATTGAAGGGAAACCTGACTGCATTTGTAGATCATTTTATCTCATTAGCCAGACTCCTCACCTTTCGAATGGTACATAAGTCGTTGCTCTGAGAGCAGTATTTATATTCTCTTTTATCAATTTAAGGGAAACCTGACCGCATTTTTAGGTCATTTTATCTCATTTCTCAACCTAGTCACGTGCATTGTGCCCGAACGGGACTTCCAAAAAAGGCGCGAGTAGCTGTGTCATTTAGCCAGACTCCTCACCTTTCGAATGGTACATAAGTCGTTGCTCTGAGAGCAGTATTTCTATTCTCTTTTATCAATTGAAGGGAAACCTGACTGCATTTGTAGGTCATTTTATCTCATTTCTCAACCTAGTCACGTGCATTGTGCCCGAACGGGACTTCCAAAAAAGGCGGGAATAGCTGTGTAGTTTAGCCAGACTCCTCACCTTTCGAATGGTACATAAGTCGTTGCTCTGAGAGCAGTATTTCTATTCTCTTTTATCAATTTAAGTGAAACCTGACCGCATTTTTAGGTCATTTTATCTCATTTCTCAACCTAGTCACGTGCATTGTGCTCGAACGGGACTTCCAAAAAAGGCGCGAATAGCTGTGTCGTTTAGCCAGACTCCTCACCTTTCGAATGGTACATAAGTCGTTGCTCTGATAGCAGTATTTTTATTCTCTTTTATCAATTGAAGGGAAACCTGACTGCATTTGTAGGTCATTTTATCTCATTTCTCAACCTAGTCACGTGCATTGTGCCCGAACGGGACTTCCAAAAAAGGCGGGAATAGCTGTGTAGTTTAGCCAGACTCCTCACCTTTCGAATGAAACATAAGTCGTTGCTCTGAGAGCAGTATTTCTATTCTCTTTTATCAATTTAAGGGAAACCTGACAGCATTTTTAGGTCATTTTATCTCATTTCTCAACCTAGTCACGTGCATTGTGCCCGAACGAGACTTCCAAAAAAGGCGCGAATAGATGTGTCGTTTAGCCAGACTCCTCACCTTTCGAATGGTACATAAGTCGTTGCTCTGAGAGCAGTATTTCTATTCTCTTTTATCAATTGAAGGGAAACCTGACTGCATTTGTAGGTCATTTTATCTCATTTCTCAACCTATTCACGTGCATTGTGCTCGAACGGGACTTCCAAAAAAGGCGCGAATAGCTGTGTCGTTTAGCCAGACTCCTCACCTTTCGAATGGTACATAAGTCGTTGCTCTGAGAGCAGTATTTCTATTCTCTTTTATCAATTGAAGGGAAACCTGACTGCATTTGTAGGTCATTTTATCTCATTTCTCAACCTAGTCACGTGCATTGTGCCCGAACGGGACTTCCAAAAAAGGCGGGAATAGCTGTGTCGTTTAGCCAGACTCCTCACCTTTCGAATGGTACATAAGTCGTTGCTCTGAGAGCAGTATTTCTATTCTCTTTTATCAATTGAAGGGAAACCTGACTGCATTTGTAGGTCATTTTATCTCATTTCTCAACCTAGTCACGTGCATTGTGCCCGAACGGGACTTCCAAAAAAGGCGCGAATAGCTGTGTCCTTTAGCCAGACTCCTCAGCTTTCGAATGGTACATAAGTCGTTGCTCTGAGAGCAGTATTTCTATTCTCTTTTATCAATTTAAGGGAAACCTGACTGCATTTGTAGGTCATTTTATCTCATTTCTCAACCTAGTCACGTGCATTGTGCCCGAACGGGACTTCCAAAAAAGGCGGGAATAGCTGTGTAGTTTAGCCAGACTCCTCACCTTTCGAATGGTACATAAGTCGTTGCTCTGAGAGCAGTATTTCTATTCTCTTTTATCAATTGAAGGGAAACCTGACTGCATTTGTAGGTCATTTTATCTCATTTCTCAACCTAGTCACGTGCATTGTGCCCGAACGGGACTTCCAAAAAAGGCGCGAATAGCTGTGTCGTTTAGCCAGACTCCTCAGCTTTCGAATGGTACATAAGTCGTTGCTCTGAGAGCAGTATTTCTATTCTCTTTTATCAATTTAAGGGAAACCTGACCGCATTTTTAGGTAATTTTATCTCATTTCTCAACTTATTCACGTGCATTGTGCCCGAACGGGACTTCCAAAAAAGGCGGGAATAGCTGTGTAGTTTAGCCAGACTCCTCACCTTTCGAATGAAACATAAGTCGTTGCTCTGAGAGCAGTATTTCTATTCTCTTTTATCAATTTAAGTGAAACCTGACCGCATTTTTAGGTCATTTTATCTCATTTCTCAACCTAGTCACGTGCATTGTGCTCGAACGGGACTTCCAAAAAAGGCGCGAATAGCTGTGTCGTTTAGCCAGACTCCTCACCTTTCGAATGGTACATAAGTCGTTGCTCTGAGAGCAGTATTTCTATTCTCTTTTATCAATTGAAGGGAAACCTGACTGCATTTGTAGGTCATTTTATCTCATTTCTCAACCTAGTCACGTGCATTGTGCCCGAACGGGACTTCCAAAAAAGGCGGGAATAGCTGTGTCGTTTAGCCAGACTCCTCACCTTTCGAATGGTACATAAGTCGTTGCTCTGAGAGCAGTATTTCTATTCTCTTTTATCAATTGAAGGGAAACCTGACTGCATTTGTAGGTCATTTTATCTCATTTCTCAACCTAGTCACGTGCATTGTGCCCGAACGGGACTTCCAAAAAAGGCGCGAATAGCTGTGTCGTTTAGCCAGACTCCTCAGCTTTCGAATGGTACATAAGTCGTTGCTCTGAGAGCAGTATTTCTATTCTCTTTTATCAATTTAAGGGAAACCTGACTGCATTTGTAGGTCATTTTATCTCATTTCTCAACCTAGTCACGTGCATTGTGCCCGAACGGGACTTCCAAAAAAGGCGGGAATAGCTGTGTAGTTTAGCCAGACTCCTCACCTTTCGAATGGTACATAAGTCGTTGCTCTGAGAGCAGTATTTCTATTCTCTTTTATCAATTGAAGGGAAACCTGACTGCATTTGTAGGTCATTTTATCTCATTTCTCAACCTAGTCACGTGCATTGTGCCCGAACGGGACTTCCAAAAAAGGCGCGAATAGCTGTGTCGTTTAGCCAGACTCCTCAGCTTTCGAATGGTACATAAGTCGTTGCTCTGAGAGCAGTATTTCTATTCTCTTTTATCAATTTAAGGGAAACCTGACCGCATTTTTAGGTAATTTTATCTCATTTCTCAACTTATTCACGTGCATTGTGCCCGAACGGGACTTCCAAAAAAGGCGCGAATAGCTGTGTCGTTTAGCCAGACTCCTCACCTTTCAAATGGTACATAAGTCGTTGCTCTGAGAGCAGTATTTCTATTCTCTTTTATCAATTTAAGGGAAACCTGACCGCATTTTTAGGTCATTTTATCTCATTTCTCAACCTAGTCACGTGCATTGTGCCCGAACGGGACTTCCAAAAAAGGCGGCAATAGCTGTGTCATTTAGCCAGACTCCTCGCCTTTCGAATGGTACATAAGGCGTTGCTCTGAGAGCAGTATTTCTATTCTCTTTTATCAATTGAAGGGAAACCTGACTGCATTTGTAGGTCATTTTATCTCATTTCTCAACCTAGTCACGTGCATTGTGCCCGAACGGGACTTCCAAAAAATGCAGGAATAGCTGTGCCGTGTAGCCAAACTAATCACCTTTCGAATGGTATGTAAGTCGTTGCTCTGAGAGCAGTATTTCTATTCTCTTTTATCAATTGAAGGGAAACCTGACTGCATTTGTAGGTCATTTTATCTCATTTCTCAACCTAGTCACGTGCATTGTGCCCGAACGGGTCTTCCAAAAAAGGCGCGAATAGCTGTGTCGTTTAGCCAGACTCCTTACCTTTCGAATGGTACATAAGTCGTTGGTCTGTGAGCAATATTTCTATTCTCTTTTATCAATTGAAGGGAAACCTGACTGCATTTGTAGGTCATTTTATCTCATTTCTCAACCTAGTCACGTGCATTGTGCCCGAACGGGACTTCCAAAAAAGGCGCGAATAGCTGTGTCGTTTAGCCAGACTCCTCAGCTTTCGAATGGTACATAAGTCGTTGCTCTGAGAGCAGTATTTCTATTCTCTTTTATCAATTTAAGGGAAACCTGACCGCATTTTTAGGTCATTTTATCTCATATCTCAACATATTCACGTGCATTGTGCCCGAACGGGACTTCCAAAAAAGGCGCCAATAGCTGTGTCGTTTAGCCAGACTCCTCACCTTTCGAATGGTACATAAGTCGTTGCTCTGAGAGCAGTATTTCTATTCTCTTTTATCAATTGAATTGAAACCTGACTGCATTTGTAGGTCAGTTTATCTCATTTCTCAACCTAGTCACGTGCATTGTGCCCGAACGGGACTTCCAAAAAAGGCGGGAATAGCTGTGTCGTTTAGCCAGGCTCCTCACCTTTCGAATGGTACATAAGTCGTTGCTCTGAGAGCAGTATTTCTATTCTCTTTTATCAATTGAAGGGAAACCTGACTGCATTTGTAGGTCATTTTATCTCATTTCTCAACCTAGTCACGTGCATTGTGCCCGAACGGGACTTCCAAAAAATGCAGGAATAGCTGTGCCGTGTAGCCAAACTCCCCACCTTTCGAATGGTATGTAAGTCGTTGCTCTGAGAGCAGTATTTCTATTCTCTTTTATCAATTGAAGGGAAACCTGACTGCATTTGTATTTCATTTTATCTCATTTCTCAACCTAGTCACGTGCATTGTGCTCGAACGGGCCTTCCAAAAAAGGCGCGAATAGCTGTGTCGTTTAGCCAGACTCCTCACCTTTCGAATGGTATGTAAGTCGTTGCTCTGAGAGCAGTATTTCTATTCTCTTTTATCAATTGAAAGGAAACCTGACTGCATTTGTAGGTCATTTTATCTCATTTCTCAACCTAGTCACGTGCATTGTGCTCGAACGGGCCTTCCAAAAAAGGCGCGAATAGCTGTGTCGTTTAGCCAAACTCCCCACCTTTCGAATGGTATGTAAGTCGTTGCTCTGAGAGCAGTATTTCTATTCTCTTTTATCAATTGAAGGGAAACCTGACTGCATTTGTAGGTCATTTTATCTCATTTCTCAACCTAGTCACGTGCATTGTGCTCGAACGGGCCTTCCAAAAAAGGCGGGAATAGCTGTGTCATTTAGCCAGACTCCTCACCTTTCGAATGGTACATAAGGCGTTGCTCTGAGTCCAGTATTTCTATTCTCTTTTATCAATTGAAGGGAAACCTGACTGCATTTGTAGGTCATTTTATCTCATTTCTCAACCTAGTCACGTGCATTGTGCCCGAACGGGACTTCCAAAAAATGCAGGAATAGCTGTGCCGTGTAGCCAAACTCCCCACCTTTCGAATGGTATGTAAGTCGTTGCTCTGAGAGCAGTATTTCTATTCTCTTTTATCAATTGAAGGGAAACCTGACTGCTTTTGTAGGTCATTTTATCTCATTTCTCAACCTAGTCACGTGCATTGTGCCCGAACGGGCCTTCCAAAAAAGGCGCGAATAGCTGTGTCGTTTAGCCAGACTCCTCACCTTTCGAATGGTACATAAGTCGTTGCTCTGAGAGCAATATTTCTATTCTTTTTTATCAATTGAATGGAAACCTGACTGCATTTGTAGGTCATTTTATCTCATTTCTCAACTTAGTCACGTGCATTGTGCCCGAACGGGACTTCCAAAAAAGGCGCGAATAGCTGTGTCGTTTAGCCAGACTCCTCACCTTTCGAATGGTACATAAGTCGTTGCTCTGAGAGCAGTATTTCTATTCTCTTTTATCAATTTAAGGGAAACCTGACCGCATTTTTAGGTCATTTTGTCTCATATCTCAACATATTCACGTGCATTGTGCCCGAACGGGACTTCCAAAAAAGGCGCGAATAGCTCTGCCGTTTAGCCAGACTCCTCACCTTTCGAATGGTACATAAGTCGTTGCTCTGAGAGCAGTATTTCTATTCTCTTTTATCAATTGAAGGGAAACCTGACTGCATTTGTAGGTCAGTTTATCTCATTTCTCAACCTAGTCACGTGCATTTTGCCCGAACGGGACTTCCAAAAAAAGCGGAATAGCTGTGTCGTTTAGCCAGGCTCCTCACCTTTCGAATGGTACATAAGTCGTTGATCTGAGAGCAGTATTTCTATTCTCTTTTATCAATTGAAGGGAAACCTGACTGCATTTGTAGGTCATTTTATCTCATTTCTCAACCTAGTCACGTGCATTGTGCCCGAACGGGACTTCCAAAAAAATGCAGGAATAGCTGTGCCGTGTAGCCAAACTCCTCACCTTTCGAATGGTATGTAAGTCGTTGCTCTGAGAGTAGTATTTCTATTCTCTTTTATCAATTGTAGGGAAACCTGACTGCATTTGTAGGTCATTTTATCTCATTTCTCAACCTAGTCACGTGCATTGTGCCCGAACGGGCCTTCCAAAAAAGGCGCGAATAGCTGTGTCGTTTAGCCAGACTCCTCACCTTTCGAATGGTACATAAGTCGTTGCTCTGAGAGCAATATTTCTATTCTCTTTTATCAATTGAAGGGAAACCTGACTGCATTTGTAGGTCATTTTATCTCATTTCTCAACCTAGTCACGTGCATTGTGCCCGAACGGGACTTCCAAAAAAGCGAATAGCTGTGTCGTTTAGCCAGACTCCTCAGCTTTCGAATGGTTCATAAGTCGTTGCTCTGAGAGCAGTATTTCTATTCTCTTTTATCAATTTAAGGGAAACCTGACCGCATTTTTAGGTCATTTTATCTCATATCTCAACATATTCACGTGCATTGTGCCCGAACGGGACTTCCAAAAAAGGCGCGAATAGCTGTGTCGTTTAGCCAGACTCCTCATCTTTCGAATGGTACATAAGTCGTTGCTCTGAGAGCAGTATTTCTATTCTCTTTTATCAATTGAAGGGAAACCTGACTGCATTTGTAGGTCAGTTTATCTCATTTCTCAACCTAGTCACGTGCATTGTGCCCGAACGGGACTTCCAAAAAAGGCGGGAATAGCTGTGTCGTTTAGCCAGGCTCCTCACCTTTCGAATGGTACATAAGTCGTTGATCTGAGAGCAGTATTTCTATTCTCTTTTATCAATTGAAGGGAAACCTGACTGCATTTGTAGGTCATTTTATCTCATTTCGCAACTTAGTCACGTGCATTGTGGCTGAACGGGACTTCCAAGAAAGGCAGGAATAGCTGTGCCGTGTAGCCAAACTCCTCACTTTTCGAATGGTACATAAGTCGTTGCTCTGAGAGCAGTATTTCTATTTTCTTTTATCAATTGAAGGGAAACCTGACTGCATTTGTAGGTCATTTTATCTCATTTCTCAACCTAGTCACGTGCATTGTGCCCGAACGGGACTTCCAAAAAAGGCGGGAATATCTGTGTCGTTTAGCCAGACTCCTCACCTTTCGAATGGTACATAAGTCGTTGCTCTGAGAGCAGTATTTCTATTCTCTTTTATCAATTTAAGGGAAACCTGACCGCATTTTTAGGTCATTTTATCTCATTTCTCAACCTAGTCACGTGCATTGTGCCCGAACGGGACTTCCAAAAAAGGCGCGAATAGCTGTGTCGTTTAGCCAGACTCCTCATCTTTCGAATGGTACATAAGTCGTTGCTCTGAGAGCAGTATTTCTATTCTCTTTTATCAATTGAAGGGAAACCTGACTGCATTTGTAGGTCATTTTATCTCATTTCTCAACCTAGTCACGTGCATTGTGTCCGAACGGGACTTCCAAAAAGGCGGGAATAGCTGTGTAGTTTAGCCAGACTCCTCACCTTTCGAATGGTACATAAGTCGTTGCTCTGAGGGCAGTATTTCTATTCTCTTTTATCAATTTAAGTGAAACCTGACCGCATTTTTAGGTCATTTTATCTCATTTCTCAACATAGTCACGTGCATTGTGCCCCAACGGGACTTCCAAAAAAGACGGGAATAGCTGTGTCGTTTAGCCAGACTCCTCACCTTTCGAATGGTACATAAGTCGTTGCTCTGAGAGCAGTATTTCTATTCTCTTTTATCAATTGAAGGGAAACCTGACTGCATTTGTAGGTCATTTTATCTCATTTCTCAACCTAGTCACGTGCATTGTGCCCGAACGGGACTTCCAAAAAAGGCGGGAATAGCTGTGTAGTTTAGCCAGACTCCTCACCTTTCGAATGAAACATAAGTCGTTGCTCTGAGAGCAGTATTTCTATTGTCTTTTATCAATTGAAGTGAAACCTGGCCGCATTTTTAGGTCATTTTATCTCATTTCTCAACCTAGTCACGTGCATTGTGCTCGAACGGGACTTCCAAAAAAGGCGCGAATAGCTGTGTAGTTTAGCTAGACTCCTCACCTTTCGAATGGTACATAAGTCGTTGCTCTGAGAGCAGTATTTCTATTCTCTTTTATCAATTTAAGTGAAACCTGACCGCATTTTTAGGTCATTTTGTCTCATTTCTCAACCTAGTCACGTGCATTGTGCCCGAACGGGACTTCCAAAAAGGCGGGAATAGCTGTGTCGTTTAGCCAGACTCCTCACCTTTCGAATGGTACATAAGTCGTTGCTCTGAGAGCAGTATTTCTATTCTCTTTTATCAATTGAAGGGAAACCTGACTGCATTTGTAGGTCATTTTATCTCATTTCTCAACCTAGTCACGTGCATTGTGCCCGAACGGGACTTCCAAAAAAGGCGGGAATAGCTGTGTCGTTTAGCCAGACTCCTCACCTTTCGAATGGTACATAAGTCGTTGCTCTGAGAGCAGTATTTCTATTCTCTTTTATCAATTGAAGGGAAATCTGACTGCATTTGTAGGTCATTTTATCTCATTTCTCAACCTAGTCACGTGCATTGTGCCCGAACGGGACTTCCAAAAAAGGCGGGAATAGCTGTGTCATTTAGCCAAACTCCTCACCTTTCGAATGGTATATAAGTCGTTGCTCTGAGAGCAGTATTTCTATTCTCTTTTATCAATTGAAGGGAAACCTGACTGCATTTGTAGGTCATTTTATCTCATTTCTGAACCTAGTCACGTGCATTGTGCCCGAACGGGACTTCCAAAAAAGGCGCGAATAGCTGTGTCGTTTAGCCAGACTCCTCAGCTTTCGAATGGTACATAAGTCGTTGCTCTGAGAGCAGTATTTCTATTCTCTTTTATCAATTTAAGGGAAACCTGACTGCATTTGTAGGCCATTTTATCTCATTTCTCAACCTAGTAACGTGCATTGTGCCCGAACGGGACTTCCAAAAAGGGCGGGAATAGCTGTGTCGTTTAGCCAGACTCCTCACCTTTCGAATGGTACGAGTACATAAGTCGTTGCTCTGAGAGCAGTATTTCTATTCTCTTTTATCAATTGAAGGGAAACCTGACTGCATTTGTAGGGCATTTTATCTCATTTCTCAACCTAGTCACGTGCATTGTGCCCGAACGGGACTTCCAAAAAAGGCGGGAATAGCTGTTTCGTTTAGCCAGACTCCTCACCTTTCGAATGGTACATAAGTCGTTGCTCTGAGAGCAGTATTTCTATTCTCTTTTATCAATTTAAGGGAAACCGGACCGCATTTTTAGGTCATTTTATCTCATTTCTCAACATATTCACGTGCAATGTGCCCGAACGGGACTTCCAAAAGAGGCGCGAATAGCTGTGTCGTTTAGCCAGACTCCTCACCTTTCGAATGATACATAAGTCGTTGCTCTGAGAGCAGTATTTCTATTCTCTTTTATCAATTTAAGGGAAACCTGACCTCATTTTTAGGTCATTTTATCTCATTTCTCAACCTAGTCACGTGCATTGTGCCCGAACGGGACTTCCAAAAAAGGCGGGAATAGCTGTGTCATTTAGCCAGACTCCTCACCTTTCGAATGGTACGTAAGGCGTTGGTCTGAGAGCAGTATTTCTATTCTCTTTTATCAATTGAAGGGAAACCTGACTGCATTTGTAGGTCATTTTATCTCATTTCTCAACCTAGTCACGTGCATTGTGCCCGAACGGGACTTCCAAAAAATGCAGGAATAGCTGTGCGTGTAGCCAAACTCCTCACCTTTCGAATGGTATGTAAGTCGTTGCTCTGAGAGCAGTATTTCTATTCTCTTTTATCAATTGAAGGGAAACCTGACTGCATTTGTAGGTCATTTTATCTCATTAGCCAGACTCCTCACCTTTCGAATGGTACATAAGTCGTTGCTCTGAGAGCAGTATTTATATTCTCTTTTATCAATTTAAGGGAAACCTGACCGCATTTTTAGGTCATTTTATCTCATTTCTCAACCTAGTCACGTGCATTGTGCCCGAACGGGACTTCCAAAAAAGGCGCGAATAGCTGTGTCATTTAGCCAGACTCCTCACCTTTCGAATGGTACATAAGTCGTTGCTCTGAGAGCAGTATTTCTATTCTCTTTTATCAATTGAAGGGAAACCTGACTGCATTTGTAGGTCATTTTATCTCATTTCTCAACCTAGTCACGTGCATTGTGCCCGAACGGGACTTCCAAAAAAGGCGGGAATAGCTGTGTAGTTTAGCCAGACTCCTCACCTTTCGAATGGTACATAAGTCGTTGCTCTGAGAGCAGTATTTCTATTCTCTTTTATCAATTTAAGTGAAACCTGACCGCATTTTTAGGTCATTTTATCTCATTTCTCAACCTAGTCACGTGCATTGTGCTCGAACGGGACTTCCAAAAAAGGCGCGAATAGCTGTGTCGTTTAGCCAGACTCCTCACCTTTCGAATGGTACATAAGTCGTTGCTCTGATAGCAGTATTTTTATTCTCTTTTATCAATTGAAGGGAAACCTGACTGCATTTGTAGGTCATTTTATCTCATTTCTCAACCTAGTCACGTGCATTGTGCCCGAACGGGACTTCCAAAAAAGGCGGGAATAGCTGTGTAGTTTAGCCAGACTCCTCACCTTTCGAATGAAACATAAGTCGTTGCTCTGAGAGCAGTATTTCTATTCTCTTTTATCAATTTAAGTGAAACCTGACCGCATTTTTAGGTCATTTTATCTCATTTCTCAACCTAGTCACGTGCATTGTGCTCGAACGGGACTTCCAAAAAAGGCGCGAATAGCTGTGTCGTTTAGCCAGACTCCTCACCTTTCGAATGGTACATAAGTCGTTGCTCTGAGAGCAGTATTTCTATTCTCTTTTATCAATTGAAGGGAAACCTGACTGCATTTGTAGGTCATTTTATCTCATTTCTCAACCTAGTCACGTGCATTGTGCCCGAACGGGACTTCCAAAAAAGGCGGGAATAGCTGTGTCGTTTAGCCAGACTCCTCACCTTTCGAATGGTACATAAGTCGTTGCTCTGAGAGCAGTATTTCTATTCTCTTTTATCAATTGAAGGGAAACCTGACTGCATTTGTAGGTCATTTTATCTCATTTCTCAACCTAGTCACGTGCATTGTGCCCGAACGGGACTTCCAAAAAAGGCGCGAATAGCTGTGTCGTTTAGCCAGACTCCTCACCTTTCGAACGGTACATAAGTCGTTGCTCTGAGAGCAGTATTTCTATTCTCTTTTATCAATTGAAGGGAAACCTGACTGCATTTGTAGGTCATTTTATCTCATTTCTCAACCTAGTCACGTGCATTGTGCCCGAACGGGACTTCCAAAAAAGGCGCGAAGAGCTGTGTCGTTTAGCCAGACTCCTCACCTTTCGAATGGTACATAAGTCGTTGCTCTGAGAGCAGTATTTCTATTCTCTTTTATCAATTTAAGGGAAACCTGACCGCATTTTTAGGTCATTTTATCTCATTTCTTAACTTATTCACGTGCATTGTGCCCGAACGGGACTTCCAAAAAAGGCGCGAATAGCTGTGTCGTTTAGCCAGACTCCTCACCTTTCGAATGGTACATAAGTCGTTGCTCTGAGAGCAGTATTTCTATTCTCTTTTATCAATTTAAGGGAAACCTGACCGCATTTTTAGGTCATTTTATCTCAATGCTCAACCTAGTCACGTGCATTGTGCCCGAACGGGACTTCCAAAAAAGGCGGGAATAGCTGTGTTATTTAGCCAGACTCCTCACCTTTCGAATGGTACATAAGGCGTTGCTCTGAGAGCAGTATTTCTATTCTCTTTTATCAATTGAAGGGAAACCTGACTGCATTTGTAGGTCATTTTATCTCATTTCTCAAGCTAGTCACGTGCATTGTGCCCGAACGGGACTTCCAAAAAATGCAGGAATAGCTGTGCCGTGTAGCCAAACTCCTCACCTTTCGAATGGTATGTAAGTCGTTGCTCTGAGAGCAGTATTTCTATTCTCTTTTATCAATTGAAGGGAAACCTGACTGCATTTGTAGGTCATTTTATCTCATTTCTCAAGCTAGTCACGTGCATTGTGGCCGAACGGGACTTCCAAAAAATGCAGTAATAGCTGTGCCGTGTAGCCAAACTCCTCACCTTTCGAATGGTATGTAAGTCGTTGCTCTGAGAGCAGTATTTCTATTCTCTTTTATCAATTGAAGGGAAACCTGACTGCATTTGTAGGTCATTTTATCTCATTTCTCAACCTAGTCACGTGCATTGTGCCCGAACGGGACTTCCAAAAACGGCGCGAATAGCTGTGTCATTTAGCCAGACTCCTCACCTTTCGAATGGTACATCAGTCGTTGCTCTGAGAGCAGTATTTCTATTCTCTTTTATCAATTGAAGGGAAACCTGACTGCATTTGTAGGTCATTTTATCTCATTTCTCAACCTAGTCACGTGCATTGTGCCCGAACGGGACTTCCAAAAAAGGCGCGAATAGCTGTGTCGTTTAGCCAGACTCCTCAGCTTTCGAATGGTACATAAGTCGTTGCTCTGAGAGTAGTATGTCTATTCTCTTTTATCAATTTAAGGAAAACCTGACTGCATTTGTAGGTCATTTTATCTCATTTCTCAACCTAGTAACGTGCATTGTGAATGAACGGGACTTCCAAAAAAGGCGGGAATAGCTGTGTCGTTTAGCCAGGCTCCTCACCTTTCGAATGGTACATAAGTCGTTGATCTGAGAGCAGTATTTCTATTCTCTTTTATCAATTGAAGGGAAACCTGACTGCATTTGTAGGTCATTTTATCTCATTTCTCAACCAAGTCACGTGCATTGTGCCCGAACGGGACTTCCAAAAAATGCAGGAATAGCTGTGCCGTGTAGCCAAACTCCTCACCTTTCGAATGGTATGTAAGTCGTTGCTCTGAGAGCAGTATTTCTATTCTCTTTTATCAATTGAAGGGTAACCTGACTGCATTTGTAGGTCATTTTATCTCATTTCTCAACCTAGTCACGTGCATTGTGCCCGAACGGGCCTTCCAAAAAAGGCGCGAATAGCTGTGTCGTTTAGCCAGACTCCTCACCTTTCGAATGGTACATAAGTCGTTGCTCTGAGAGCAATATTTCTATTCTCTTTTATCAATTGAAGGGAAACCTGACTGCATTTGTAGGTCATTTTATCTCATTTCTCAACCTAGTCACGTGCATTGTGCCCGAACGGGACTTCCAAAAAAGGCGCGAATAGCTGTGTCGTTTAGCCAGACTCCTCAGCTTTCGAATGGTACATAAGTCGTTGCTCTGAGAGCAGTATTTCTATTCTCTTTTATCAATTTAAGGGAAACCTGACCGCATTTTTAGGTCATTTTATCTCATATCTCAACATATTCACGTGCATTGTGCCCGAACGGGACTTCCAAAAAAGGCGCGAATAGCTGTGTCGTTTAGCCAGACTCCTCACCTTTCGAATGGTACATAAGTCGTTGCTCTGAGAGCAGTATTTCTATTCTCTTTTATCAATTGAAGGGAAACCTGACTGCATTTGTAGGTCAGTTTATCTCATTTCTCAACCTAGTCACGTGCATTGTGGCCGAATGGGACTTCCAAAAAACGCGCGAATAGCTGTGTCGTTTAGACAGGCTCCTCACCTTTCGAATGGTACATAAGTCGTTGATCTGAGAGCAGTATTTCTATTCTCTTTTATCAATCGAAGGGAAACCTGACTGCATTTGTAGGTCATTTTATCTCATTTCGCAACTTAGTCACGTGCATTGTGGCTGAACGGGACTTCCAAAAAAGGCAGGAATAGCTGTGCCGTGTAGCCAAACTCCTCACTTTTCGAATGGTACATAAGTCGTTGCTCTGAGAGCAGTATTTCTATTCTCTTGTATCAATTGAAGGGAAACCTGACTGCATTTGTAGGTCATTTTATCTCATTTCTCAACCTAGTCACGTGCATTGTGCCCGAACGGGACTTCCAAAAAAGGCGGGAATAGCTGTGTAGTTTAGCCAGACTCCTCACCTTTCGAATGAAACATAAGTCGTTGCTCTGAGAGCAGTATTTCTATTCTCTTTTATCAATTTAAGTGAAACCTGACCGCATTTTTAGGTCATTTTATCTCATTTCTCAACCTATTCACGTGCATTGTGCTCGAACGGGACTTCCAAAAAAGGCGCGAATAGCTGTGTCGTTTAGCCAGACTCCTCACCTTTCGAATGGTACATAAGTCGTTGCTCTGAGAGCAGTATTTCTATTCTCTTTTATCAATTGAAGGGAAACCTGACTGCATTTGTAGGTCATTTTATCTCATTTCTCAACCTAGTCACGTGCATTGTGCCCGAACGGGACTTCCAAAAAAGGCGGGAATAGCTGTGTCGTTTAGCCAGACTCCTCACCTTTCGAATAGTACATAAGTCGTTGCTCTGAGAGCAGTATTTCTATTCTCTTTTATCAATTGAAGGGAAACCTGACTGCATTTGTAGGTCATTTTATCTCATTTCTCAACCTAGTCACGTGCATTGTGCTCGAACGGGACTTCCAAAAAAGGCTCGAATAGCTGTGTCGTTTAGCCAGACTCCTCACCTTTCGAATGGTACATAAGTCGTTGCTCTGAGAGCAGTATTTCTATTCTCTTTTATCAATTGAAGGGAAACCTGACTGCATTTGTAGGTCATTTTATCTCATTTCTCAACCTAGTCACGTGCATTGTGCCCGAACGGGACTTCCAAAAAAGGCGCGAATAGCTGTGTCGTTTAGCCAGACTCCTCACCTTTCGAACGGTACATAAGTCGTTGCTCTGAGAGCAGTATTTCTATTCTCTTTTATCAATTGAAGGGAAACCTGACTGCATTTGTAGGTAATTTTATCTCATTTCTCAACCTAGTCACGTGCATTGTGCCCGAACGGGACTTCCAAAAAAGGCGCGAAGAGCTGTGTCGTTTAGCCAGACTCCTCACCTTTCGAATGGTACATAAGTCGTTGCTCTGAGAGCAGTATTTCTATTCTCTTTTATCAATTTAAGGGAAACCTGACCGCATTTTTAGGTCATTTTATCTCATTTCTTAACTTATTCACGTGCATTGTGCCCGAACGGGACTTCCAAAAAAGGCGCGAATAGCTGTGTCGTTTAGCCAGACTCCTCATTTTTCGAATGGTACATAAGTCGTTGCTCTGAGAGCAGTATTTCTATTCTCTTTTATCAATTTAAGGGAAACCTGACCGCATTTTTAGGTCATTTTATCTCATTTCTCAACCTAGTCACGTGCATTGTGCCCGAACGGGACTTCCAAAAAAGGCGGGAATAGCTGTGTTATTTAGCCAGACTCCTCACCTTTCGAATGGTACATAAGGCGTTGCTCTGAGAGCAGTATTTCTATTCTCTTTTATCAATTGAAGGGAAACCTGACTGCATTTGTAGGTCATTTTATCTCATTTCTCAAGCTAGTCACGTGCATTGTGCCCGAACGGGACTTCCAAAAAATGCAGGAATAGCTGTGCCGTGTAGCCAAACTCCTCACCTTTCGAATGGTATGTAAGTCGTTGCTCTGAGAGCAGTATTTCTATTCTCTTTTATCAATTGAAGGGAAACCTGACTGCATTTGTAGGTCATTTTATCTCATTTCTCAACCTAGTCACGTGCATTGTGCCCGAACGGGACTTCCAAAAAAGGCGCGAATAGCTGTGTCGTTTAGCCAGACTCCTCAGCTTTCGAATGGTACATAAGTCGTTGCTCTGAGAGCAGTATTTCTATTCTCTTTTATCAATTTAAGGGAAACCTGACCGCATTTTTAGGTCATTTTATCTCATATCTCAACATATTCACGTGCATTGTGCCCGAACGGGACTTCCAAAAAAGGCGCGAATAGCTGTGTCGTTTAGCCAGACTCCTCACCTTTCGAATGGTACATAAGTCGTTGCTCTGAGAGCAGTATTTCTATTCTCTTTTATCAATTGAAGGGAAACCTGACTGCATTTGTAGGTCAGTTTATCTCATTTCTCAACCTAGTCACGTGCATTGTGGCCGAATGGGACTTCCAAAAAACGCGCGAATAGCTGTGTCGTTTAGACAGGCTCCTCACCTTTCGAATGGTACATAAGTCGTTGATCTGAGAGCAGTATTTCTATTCTCTTTTATCAATCGAAGGGAAACCTGACTGCATTTGTAGGTCATTTTATCTCATTTCGCAACTTAGTCACGTGCATTGTGGCTGAACGGGACTTCCAAAAAAGGCAGGAATAGCTGTGCCGTGTAGCCAAACTCCTCACTTTTCGAATGGTACATAAGTCGTTGCTCTGAGAGCAGTATTTCTATTCTCTTGTATCAATTGAAGGGAAACCTGACTGCATTTGTAGGTCATTTTATCTCATTTCTCAACCTAGTCACGTGCATTGTGCCCGAACGGGACTTCCAAAAAAGGCGGGAATAGCTGTGTAGTTTAGCCAGACTCCTCACCTTTCGAATGAAACATAAGTCGTTGCTCTGAGAGCAGTATTTCTATTCTCTTTTATCAATTTAAGTGAAACCTGACCGCATTTTTAGGTCATTTTATCTCATTTCTCAACCTATTCACGTGCATTGTGCTCGAACGGGACTTCCAAAAAAGGCGCGAATAGCTGTGTCGTTTAGCCAGACTCCTCACCTTTCGAATGGTACATAAGTCGTTGCTCTGAGAGCAGTATTTCTATTCTCTTTTATCAATTGAAGGGAAACCTGACTGCATTTGTAGGTCATTTTATCTCATTTCTCAACCTAGTCACGTGCATTGTGCCCGAACGGGACTTCCAAAAAAGGCGGGAATAGCTGTGTCGTTTAGCCAGACTCCTCACCTTTCGAATAGTACATAAGTCGTTGCTCTGAGAGCAGTATTTCTATTCTCTTTTATCAATTGAAGGGAAACCTGACTGCATTTGTAGGTCATTTTATCTCATTTCTCAACCTAGTCACGTGCATTGTGCTCGAACGGGACTTCCAAAAAAGGCTCGAATAGCTGTGTCGTTTAGCCAGACTCCTCACCTTTCGAATGGTACATAAGTCGTTGCTCTGAGAGCAGTATTTCTATTCTCTTTTATCAATTGAAGGGAAACCTGACTGCATTTGTAGGTCATTTTATCTCATTTCTCAACCTAGTCACGTGCATTGTGCCCGAACGGGACTTCCAAAAAAGGCGCGAATAGCTGTGTCGTTTAGCCAGACTCCTCACCTTTCGAACGGTACATAAGTCGTTGCTCTGAGAGCAGTATTTCTATTCTCTTTTATCAATTGAAGGGAAACCTGACTGCATTTGTAGGTAATTTTATCTCATTTCTCAACCTAGTCACGTGCATTGTGCCCGAACGGGACTTCCAAAAAAGGCGCGAAGAGCTGTGTCGTTTAGCCAGACTCCTCACCTTTCGAATGGTACATAAGTCGTTGCTCTGAGAGCAGTATTTCTATTCTCTTTTATCAATTTAAGGGAAACCTGACCGCATTTTTAGGTCATTTTATCTCATTTCTTAACTTATTCACGTGCATTGTGCCCGAACGGGACTTCCAAAAAAGGCGCGAATAGCTGTGTCGTTTAGCCAGACTCCTCATTTTTCGAATGGTACATAAGTCGTTGCTCTGAGAGCAGTATTTCTATTCTCTTTTATCAATTTAAGGGAAACCTGACCGCATTTTTAGGTCATTTTATCTCATTTCTCAACCTAGTCACGTGCATTGTGCCCGAACGGGACTTCCAAAAAAGGCGGGAATAGCTGTGTTATTTAGCCAGACTCCTCACCTTTCGAATGGTATATAAGGCGTTGCTCTGAGAGCAGTATTTCTATTCTCTTTTATCAATTGAAGGGAAACCTGACTGCATTTGTAGGTCATTTTATCTCATTTCTCAAGCTAGTCACGTGCATTGTGCCCGAACGGGACTTCCAAAAAATGCAGGAATAGCTGTGCCGTGTAGCCAAACTCCTCACCTTTCGAATGGTATGTAAGTCGTTGCTCTGAGAGCAGTATTTCTATTCTCTTTTATCAATTGAAGGGAAACCTGACTGCATTTGTAGGTCATTTTATCTCATTTCTCAAGCTAGTCACGTGCATTGTGGCCGAACGGGACTTCCAAAAAATGCAGTAATAGCTGTGCCGTGTAGCCAAACTCCTCACCTTTCGAATGGTATGTAAGTCGTTGCTCTGAGAGCAGTATTTCTATTCTCTTTTATCAATTGAAGGGAAACCTGACTGCATTTGTAGGTCATTTTATCTCATTTCTCAAGCTAGTCACGTGCATTGTGCCCGAACGGGACTTCCAAAAAATGCAGGAATAGCTGTGCCGTGTAGCCAAACTCCTCACCTTTCGAATGGTATGTAAGTCGTTGCTCTGAGAGCAGTATTTCTATTCTCTTTTATCAATTGAAGGGAAACCTGACTGCATTTGTAGGTCATTTTATCTCATTTCTCAAGCTAGTCACGTGCATTGTGGCCGAACGGGACTTCCAAAAAATGCAGTAATAGCTGTGCCGTGTAGCCAAACTCCTCACCTTTCGAATGGTATGTAAGTCGTTGCTCTGAGAGCAGTATTTCTATTCTCTTTTATCAATTGAAGGGAAACCTGACTGCATTTGTAGGTCATTTTATCTCATTTCTCAACCTAGTCACGTGCATTGTGCCCGAACGGGACTTCCAAAAACGGCGCGAATAGCTGTGTCGTTTAGCCAGACTCCTCACCTTTCGAATGGTACATAAGTCGTTGCTCTGAGAGCAGTATTTCTATTCTCTTTTATCAATTGAAGGGAAACCTGACTGCATTTGTAGGTCATTTTATCTCATTTCTCAACCTAGTCACGTGCATTGTGCCCGAACGGGACTTCCAAAAAAGGCGCGAATAGCTGTGTCGTTTAGCCAGACTCCTCAGCTTTCGAATGGTACATAAGTCGTTGCTCTGAGAGTAGTATGTCTATTCTCTTTTATCAATTTAAGGGAAACCTGACTGCATTTGTAGGTCATTTTATCTCATTTCTCAACCTAGTAACGTGCATTGTGAACGAACGGGACTTCCAAGAAAGGCGGGAATAGCTGTGTCGTTTAGCCAGGCTCCTCACCTTTCGAATGGTACATAAGTCGTTGATCTGAGAGCAGTATTTCTATTCTCTTTTATCAATTGAAGGGAAACCTGACTGCATTTGTAGGTCATTTTATCTCATTTCTCAACCTAGTCACGTGCATTGTGCCCGAACGGGACTTCCAAAAAATGCAGGAATAGCTGTGCCGTGTAGCCAAACTCCTCACCTTTCGAATGGTATGTAAGTCGTTGCTCTGAGAGCAGTATTTCTATTCTCTTTTATCAATTGAAGGGAAACCTGACTGCATTTGTAGGTCATTTTATCTCATTTCTCAACCTAGTCACGTGCATTGTGCCCGAACGGGCCTTCCAAAAAAGGCGCGAATAGCTGTGTCGTTTAGCCAGACTCCTCACCTTTCGAATGGTACATAAGTCGTTGCTCTGAGAGCAATATTTCTATTCTCTTTTATCAATTGAAGGGAAACCTGACTGCATTTGTAGGTCATTTTATCTCATTTCTCAACCTAGTCACGTGCATTGTGCCCGAACGGGACTTCCAAAAAAGGCGCGAATAGCTGTGTCGTTTAGCCAGACTCCTCAGATTTCGAATGGTACATAAGTCGTTGCTCTGAGAGCAGTATTTCTATTCTCTTTTATCAATTTAAGGGAAACCTGACCGCATTTTTAGGTCATTTTATCTCATATCTCAACATATTCACGTGCATTGTGCCCGAACGGGACTTCCAAAAAAAGGCGCGAATAGCTGTGTCGTTTAGCCAGACTCCTCACCTTTCGAATGGTACATAAGTCGTTGCTCTGAGAGCAGTATTTCTATTCTCTTTTATCAATTGAAGGGAAACCTGACTGCATTTGTAGGTCAGTTTATCTCATTTCTCAACCTAGTCACGTGCATTGTGGCCGAACGGGACTTCCAAAAAACGCGCGAATAGCTGTGTCGTTTAGACAGGCTCCTCACCTTTCGAATGGTACATAAGTCGTTGATCTGAGAGCAGTATTTCTATTCTCTTTTATCAATTGAAGGGAAACCTGACTGCATTTGTAGGTCATTTTATCTCATTTCGCAACTTAGTCACGTGCATTGTGGCTGAACGGGACTTCCAAAAAAGGCAGGAATAGCTGTGCCGTGTAGCCAAACTCCTCACTTTTCGAATGGTACATAAGTCGTTGCTCTGAGAGCAGTATTTCTATTCTCTTGTATCAATTGAAGGGAAACCTGACTGCATTTGTAGGTCATTTTATCTCATTTCTCAACCTAGTCACGTGCATTGTGCCCGAACGGGACTTCCAAAAAAGGCGGGAATAGCTGTGTCATTTAGCCAAACTCCTCACCTTTCGAATGGTATATAAGTCGTTGCTCTGAGAGCAGTATTTCTATTCTCTTTTATCAATTGAAGGGAAACCTGACTGCATTTGTAGGTCATTTTATCTCATTTCTCAACCTATTCACGTGCATTGTGCCCGAACGGGACTTCCAAAAAAGGCGCGAATAGCTGTGTCATTTATCCAGACTCCTCACCTTTCGAATGGTACATAACTCGCTGCTCTGAGAGCAGTATTTCTATTCTCTTTTATCAATTGAAGGGAAACCTGACTGCATTTGTAGGTCATTTTATCTCATTTCTCAACCTAGTCACGTGCATTGTGGCCGAACGGGACTTCCAAAAAACGCGCGAATAGCTGTGTCGTTTAGACAGGCTCCTCACTTTTCGAATGGTACATAAGTCGTTGATCTGAGAGCAGTATTTCTATTCTCTTTTATCAATTGAAGGGAAACCTGACTGCATTTGTAGGTCATTTTATCTCATTTCGCAACTTAGTCACGTGCATTGTGGCTGAACGGGACTTCCAAAAAAGGCAGGAATAGCTGTGCCGTGTAGCCAAACTCCTCACTTTTCGAATGGTACATAAGTCGTTGCTCTGAGAGCAGTATTTCTATTCTCTTTTATCAATTTAAGGGAAACCTGACCGCATTTTTAGGTCATTTTATCTCATTTCTTAACTTATTCACGTGCATTGTGCCCGAACGGGACTTCCAAAAAAGGCGCGAATAGCTGTGTCGTTTAGCCAGACTCCTCACCTTTCGAATGGTACATAAGTCGTTGCTCTGAGAGCAGTATTTCTATTCTCTTTTATCAATTTAAGGGAAACCTGACCGCATTTTTAGGTAATTTTATCTCATTTCTCAACCTAGTCACGTGCATTGTGCCCGAACGGGACTTCCAAAAAAAGGCGGGAATAGCTGTGTTATTTAGCCATACTCCTCACCTTTCGAATGGTACATAAGGCGTTGCTCTGAGAGCAGTATTTCTATTCTCTTTTATCAATTGAAGGGAAACCTGACTGCATTTGTAGGTCATTTTATCTCATTTCTCAAGCTAGTCACGTGCATTGTGCCCGAACGGGACTTCCAAAAAATGCAGGAATAGCTGTGCCGTGTAGCCAAACTCCTCACCTTTCGAATGGTATGTAAGTCGTTGCTCTGAGAGCAGTATTTCTATTCTCTTTTATCAATTGAAGGGAAACCTGACTGCATTTGTAGGTCATTTTATCTCATTTCTCAAGCTAGTCACGTGCATTGTGGCCGAACGGGACTTCCAAAAAATGCAGTAATAGCTGTGCCGTGTAGCCAAACTCCTCACCTTTCGAATGGTATGTAAGTCGTTGCTCTGAGAGCAGTATTTCTATTCTCTTTTATCAATTGAAGGGAAACCTGACTGCATTTGTAGGTCATTTTATCTCATTTCTCAACCTAGTCACGTGCATTGTGCCCGAACGGGACTTCCAAAAACGGCGCGAATAGCTGTGTCGTTTAGCCAGACTCCTCACCTTTCGAATGGTACATAAGTCGTTGCTCTGAGAGCAGTATTTCTATTCTCTTTTATCAATTGAAGGGAAACCTGACTGCATTTGTAGGTCATTTTATCTCATTTCTCAACCTAGTCACGTGCATTGTGCCCGAACGGGACTTCCAAAAAAGGCGCGAATAGCTGTGTCGTTTAGCCAGACTCCTCAGCTTTCGAATGGTACATAAGTCGTTGCTCTGAGAGCAGTATTTCTATTCTCTTTTATCAATTTAAGGGAAACCTGACCGCATTTTTAGGTCATTTTATCTCATTTCTTAACTTATTCACGTGCATTGTGCCCGAACGGGACTTCCAAAAAAGGCGCGAATAGCTGTGTCGTTTAGCCAGACTCCTCACCTTTCGAATGGTACATAAGTCGTTGCTCTGAGAGCAGTATTTCTATTCTCTTTTATCAATTTAAGGGAAACCTGACCGCATTTTTAGGTCATTTTATCTCATTTCTCAACCTAGTCACGTGCATTGTGCCCGAACGGGACTTCCAAAAAAGGCGCGAATAGCTGTGTCATTTAGCCAGACTCCTCACCTTTCGAATGGTACATAAGTCGTTGCTCTGAGAGCAGTATTTCTATTCTCTTTTATCAATTGAAGGGAAACCTGACTGCATTTGTAGGTCAGTTTATCTCATTTCTCAACCTAGTCACGTGCATTGTGGCCGAACGGGACTTCCAAAAAACGCGCGAATAGCTGTGTCGTTTAGACAGGCTCCTCACCTTTCGAATGGTACATAAGTCGTTGATCTGAGAGCAGTATTTCTATTCTCTTTTATCAATTGAAGGGAAACCTGACTGCATTTGTAGGTCATTTTATCTCATTTCGCAACTTAGTCACGTGCATTGTGGCTGAACGGGACTTCCAAAAAAGGCAGGAATAGCTGTGCCGTGTAGCCAAACTCCTCACTTTTCGAATGGTACATAAGTCGTTGCTCTGAGAGCAGTATTTCTATTCTCTTGTATCAATTGAAGGGAAACCTGACTGCATTTGTAGGTCATTTTATCTCATTTCTCAACCTAGTCACGTGCATTGTGCACGAACGGGACTTCCAAAAAAGGCGGGAATAGCTGTGTCGTTTAGCCAGGCTCCTCACCTTTCGAATGGTACATAAGTCGTTGATCTGAGAGCAGTATTTCTATTCTCTTTTATCAATTGAAGGGAAACCTGAATGCATTTGTAGGTCATTTTATCTCATTTCTCAACCTAGTCACGTGCATTGTGCCCGAACGGGACTTCCAAAAAATGCAGGAATAGCTGTGCCGTGTAGCCAAACTCCTCACCTTTCGAATGGTATGTAAGTCGTTGCTCTGAGAGCAGTATTTCTATTCTCTTTTATCAATTGAAGGGAAACCTGACTGCATTTGTAGGTCATTTTATCTCATTTCTCAACCTAGTCACGTGCATTGTGCCCGAACGGGCCTTCCAAAAAAGGCGCGAATAGCTGTGTCGTTTAGCCAGACTCCTCACCTTTCGAATGGTACATAAGTCGTTGCTCTGAGAGCAATATTTCTATTCTCTTTTATCAATTGAAGGGAAACCTGACTGCATTTGTAGGTCATTTTATCTCATTTCTCAACCTAGTCACGTGCATTGTGCCCGAACGGGACTTCCAAAAAAGGCGCGAATAGCTGTGTCGTTTAGCCAGACTCCTCAGCTTTCGAATGGTACATAAGTCGTTGCTCTGAGAGCAGTATTTCTATTCTCTTTTATCAATTTAAGGGAAACCTGACCGCATTTTTAGGTCATTTTATCTCATATCTCAACATATTCACGTGCATTGTGCCCGAACGGGACTTCCAAAAAAGGCGCGAATAGCTGTGTCGTTTAGCCAGACTCCTCACCTTTCGAATGGTACATAAGTCGTTGCTCTGAGAGCAGTATTTCTATTCTCTTTTATCAATTGAAGGGAAACCTGACTGCATTTGTAGGTCAGTTTATCTCATTTCTCAACCTAGTCACGTGCATTGTGGCCGAACGGGACTTCCAAAAAACGCGCGAATAGCTGTGTCGTTTAGACAAGCTCCTCACCTTTCGAATGGTACATAAGTCGTTGATCTGAGAGCAGTATTTCTATTCTCTTTTATCAATTGAAGGGAAACCTGACTGCATTTGTAGGTCATTTTATCTCATTTCGCAACTTAGTCACGTGCATTGTGGCTGAACGGGACTTCCAAAAAAGGCAGGAATAGCTGTGCCGTGTAGCCAAACTCCTCACTTTTCGAATGGTACATAAGTCGTTGCTCTGAGAGCAGTATTTCTATTCTCTTGTATCAATTGAAGGGAAACCTGACTGCATTTGTAGGTCATTTTATCTCATTTCTCAAGCTAGTCACGTGCATTGTGCCCGAACGGGACTTCCAAAAAAGGCGGGAATAGCTGTGTCATTTAGCCAAACTCCTCACCTTTCGAATGGTATATAAGTCGTTGCTCTGAGAGCAGTATTTCTATTCTCTTTTATCAATTGAAGGGAAACCTGACTGCATTTGTAGGTCAGTTTATCTCATTTCTCAACCTAGTCACGTGCATTGTGGCCGAACGGGACTTCCAAAAAATGCAGGAATAGCTGTGCCGTGTAGCCAAACTCCTCACCTTTCGAATGGTATGTAAGTCGTTGCTCTGAGAGCAGTATTTCTATTCTCTTTTATCAATTGAAGGGAAACCTGACTGCATTTGTAGGTCATTTTATCTCATTTCTCAACCTAGTCACGTGCATTGTGCCCGAACGGGCCTTCCAAAAAAGGCGCGAATAGCTGTGTCGTTTAGCCAGACTCCTCACCTTTCGAATGGTACATAAGTCGTTGCTCTGAGAGCAATATTTCTATTCTCTTTTATCAATTGAAGGGAAACCTGACTGCATTTGTAGGTCATTTTATCTCATTTCTCAACCTAGTCACGTGCATTGTGCCCGAACGGGACTTCCAAAAAAGGCGCGAATAGCTGTGTCGTTTAGCCAGACTCCTCAGCTTTCGAATGGTACATAAGTCGTTGCTCTGAGAGCAGTATTTCTATTCTCTTTTATCAATTTAAGGGAAACCTGACCGCATTTTTAGGTCATTTTATCTCATATCTCAACATATTCACGTGCATTGTGCCCGAACGGGACTTCCAAAAAAGGCGCGAATAGCTGTGTCGTTTAGCCAGACTCCTCACCTTTCGAATGGTACATAAGTCGTTGCTCTGAGAGCAGTATTTCTATTCTCTTTTATCAATTGAAGGGAAACCTGACTGCATTTGTAGGTCAGTTTATCTCATTTCTCAACCTAGTCACGTGCATTGTGGCCGAACGGGACTTCCAAAAAACGCGCGAATAGCTGTGTCGTTTAGACAAGCTCCTCACCTTTCGAATGGTACATAAGTCGTTGATCTGAGAGCAGTATTTCTATTCTCTTTTATCAATTGAAGGGAAACCTGACTGCATTTGTAGGTCATTTTATCTCATTTCGCAACTTAGTCACGTGCATTGTGGCTGAACGGGACTTCCAAAAAAGGCAGGAATAGCTGTGCCGTGTAGCCAAACTCCTCACTTTTCGAATGGTACATAAGTCGTTGCTCTGAGAGCAGTATTTCTATTCTCTTGTATCAATTGAAGGGAAACCTGACTGCATTTGTAGGTCATTTTATCTCATTTCTCAAGCTAGTCACGTGCATTGTGCCCGAACGGGACTTCCAAAAAAGGCGGGAATAGCTGTGTCATTTAGCCAAACTCCTCACCTTTCGAATGGTATATAAGTCGTTGCTCTGAGAGCAGTATTTCTATTCTCTTTTATCAATTGAAGGGAAACCTGACTGCATTTGTAGGTCATTTTATCTCATTTCTCAACCTATTCACGTGCATTGTGCCCGAACGGGAATTCCAAAAAAGGCGCGAATAGCTGTGTCATTTAGCCAGACTCCTCACCTTTCGAATGGTACATAACTCGCTGCTCTGAGAGCAGTATTTCTATTCTCTTTTATCAATTGAAGGGAAACCTGACTGCATTTGTAGGTCATTTTATCTCATTTCTCAATCTAGTCACGTGCATTGTGCCCGAACGGAACTTCCACAAAAGGCGCGAATAGCTGTGTCGTTTAGCCAGACTCCTCACCTTTCAAATGGTACATAAGTCGTTGCTCTGAGAGCAGTATTTCTATTCTCTTTTATCAATTGAAGGGAAACCTGACTGCATTTGTAGGTCATTTTATATCATTTCTCAACCTAGTCACGTGCATTGTGCCCGAACGGGACTTCCAAAAAAGGCGCGAATAGCTGTGTCGTTTAGCCAGACTCCTCAGCTTTCGAATGGTACATAAGTCGTTGCTCTGAGAGCAGTATTTCTATTCTCTTTTATCAATTTAAGGGAAACCTGACCGCATTTTTAGGTCATTTTATCTCATATCTCAACATATTCACGTGCATTGTGCCCGAACGGGACTTCCAAAAAAGGCGCGAATAGCTGTGTCGTTTAGCCAGACTCCTCACCTTTCGAATGGTACATAAGTCGTTGCTCTGAGAGCAGTATTTCTATTCTCTTTTATCAATTTAAGGGAAACCTGACTGCATTTGTAGGTCATTTTATCTCATTTCTCAACCTAGTCACGTGCATTGTGCCCGAACGGGACTTCCAAAAAAGGCGCGAATAGCTGTGTCGTTTAGCCAGACTCCTCAGCTTTCGAATGGTACATAAGTCGTTGCTCTGAGAGCAGTATTTCTATTCTCTTTTATCAATTTAAGGGAAACCTGACCGCATTTTTAGGTCATTTTATCTCATTTCTTAACTTATTCACGTGCATTGTGCCCGAACGGGACTTCCAAAAAAGGCGCGAATAGCTGTGTCGTTTAGCCAGACTCCTCACCTTTCGAATGGTACATAAGTCGTTGCTCTGAGAGCAGTATTTCTATTCTCTTTTATCAATTGAAGGGAAACCTGACTGCATTTGTAGGTCATTTTATCTCATTTCGCAACTTAGTCACGTGCATTGTGGCTGAACGGGACTTCCAAAAAAGGCAGGAATAGCTGTGCCGTGTAGCCAAACTCCTCACTTTTCGAATGGTACATAAGTCGTTGCTCTGAGAGCAGTATTTCTATTCTCTTGTATCAATTGAAGGGAAACCTGACTGCATTTGTAGGTCATTTTATCTCATTTCTCAACCTAGTCACGTGCATTGTGCCCGAACGGGACTTCCAAAAAATGCAGGAATAGCTGTGCCGTGTAGCCAAACTCCTCACCTTTCGAATGGTATGTAAGTCGTTGCTCTGAGAGCAGTATTTCTATTCTCTTTTATCAATTGAAGGGAAACCTGACTGCATTTGTAGGTCATTTTATCTCATTTCTCAAGCTAGTCACGTGCATTGTGGCCGAACGGGACTTCCAAAAAATGCAGTAATAGCTGTGCCGTGTAGCCAAACTCCTCACCTTTCGAATGGTATGTAAGTCGTTGCTCTGAGAGCAGTATTTCTATTCTCTTTTATCAATTGAAGGGAAACCTGACTGCATTTGTAGGTCATTTTATCTCATTTCTCAACCTAGTCACGTGCATTGTGCCCGAACGGGACTTCCAAAAACGGCGCGAATAGCTGTGTCGTTTAGCCAGACTCCTCACCTTTCGAATGGTACATAAGTCGTTGCTCTGAGAGCAGTATTTCTATTCTCTTTTATCAATTGAAGGGAAACCTGACTGCATTTGTAGGTCATTTTATCTCATTTCTCAACCTAGTCACGTGCATTGTGCCCGAACGGGACTTCCAAAAAAGGCGCGAATAGCTGTGTCGTTTAGCCAGACTCCTCAGCTTTCGAATGGTACATAAGTCGTTGCTCTGAGAGCAGTATTTCTATTCTCTTTTATCAATTTAAGGGAAACCTGACCGCATTTTTAGGTCATTTTATCTCATTTCTTAACTTATTCACGTGCATTGTGCCCGAACGGGACTTCCAAAAAAGGCGCGAATAGCTGTGTCGTTTAGCCAGACTCCTCACCTTTCGAATGGTACATAAGTCGTTGCTCTGAGAGCAGTATTTCTATTCTCTTTTATCAATTTAAGGGAAACCTGACCGCATTTTTAGGTCATTTTATCTCATTTCTCAACCTAGTCACGTGCATTGTGCCCGAACGGGACTTCCAAAAAAGGCGCGAATAGCTGTGTCATTTAGCCAGACTCCTCACCTTTCGAATGGTACATAAGTCGTTGCTCTGAGAGCAGTATTTCTATTCTCTTTTATCAATTGAAGGGAAACCTGACTGCATTTGTAGGTCAGTTTATCTCATTTCTCAACCTAGTCACGTGCATTGTGGCCGAACGGGACTTCCAAAAAACGCGCGAATAGCTGTGTCGTTTAGACAGGCTCCTCACCTTTCGAATGGTACATAAGTCGTTGATCTGAGAGCAGTATTTCTATTCTCTTTTATCAATTGAAGGGAAACCTGACTGCATTTGTAGGTCATTTTATCTCATTTCGCAACTTAGTCACGTGCATTGTGGCTGAACGGGACTTCCAAAAAAGGCAGGAATAGCTGTGCCGTGTAGCCAAACTCCTCACTTTTCGAATGGTACATAAGTCGTTGCTCTGAGAGCAGTATTTCTATTCTCTTGTATCAATTGAAGGGAAACCTGACTGCATTTGTAGGTCATTTTATCTCATTTCTCAATCTAGTCACGTGCATTGTGCACGAACGGGACTTCCAAAAAAGGCGGGAATAGCTGTGTCGTTTAGCCAGGCTCCTCACCTTTCGAATGGTACATAAGTCGTTGATCTGAGAGTAGTATTTCTATTCTCTTTTATCAATTGAAGGGAAACCTGACTGCATTTGTAGGTCATTTTATCTCATTTCTCAACCTAGTCACGTGCATTGTGCCCGAACGGGACTTCCAAAAAATGCAGGAATAGCTGTGCCGTGTAGCCAAACTCCTCACCTTTCGAATGGTATGTAAGTCGTTGCTCTGAGACCAGTATTTCTATTCTCTTTTATCAATTGAAGGGAAACCTGACTGCATTTGTAGGTCATTTTATCTCATTTCTCAACCTAGTCACGTGCATTGTGCCCGAACGGGCCTTCCAAAAAAGGCGCGAATAGCTGTGTCGTTTAGCCAGACTCCTCACCTTTCGAATGGTACATAAGTCGTTGCTCTGAGAGCAATATTTCTATTCTCTTTTATCAATTGAAGGGAAACCTGACTGCATTTGTAGGTCATTTTATCTCATTTCTCAACCTAGTCACGTGCATTGTGCCCGAACGGGACTTCCAAAAAAGGCGCGAATAGCTGTGTCGTTTAGCCAGACTCCTCAGCTTTCGAATGGTACATAAGTCGTTGCTCTGAGAGCAGTATTTCTATTCTCTTTTATCAATTTAAGGGAAACCTGACCGCATTTTTAGGTCATTTTATCTCATATCTCAACATATTCACGTGCATTGTGCCCGAACGGGACTTCCAAAAAAGGCGCGAATAGCTGTGTCGTTTAGCCAGACTCCTCACCTTTCGAATGGTACATAAGTCGTTGCTCTGAGAGCAGTATTTCTATTCTCTTTTATCAATTGAAGGGAAACCTGACTGCATTTGTAGGTCAGTTTATCTCATTTCTCAACCTAGTCACGTGCATTGTGGCCGAACGGGACTTCCAAAAAACGCGCGAATAGCTGTGTCGTTTAGACAAGCTCCTCACCTTTCGAATGGTACATAAGTCGTTGATCTGAGAGCAGTATTTCTATTCTCTTTTATCAATTGAAGGGAAACCTGACTGCATTTGTAGGTCATTTTATCTCATTTCGCAACTTAGTCACGTGCATTGTGGCTGAACGGGACTTCCAAAAAAGGCAGGAATAGCTGTGCCGTGTAGCCAAACTCCTCACTTTTCGAATGGTACATAAGTCGTTGCTCTGAGAGCAGTATTTCTATTCTCTTGTATCAATTGAAGGGAAACCTGACTGCATTTGTAGGTCATTTTATCTCATTTCTCAAGCTAGTCACGTGCATTGTGCCCGAACGGGACTTCCAAAAAAGGCGGGAATAGCTGTGTCATTTAGCCAAACTCCTCACCTTTCGAATGGTATATAAGTCGTTGCTCTGAGAGCAGTATTTCTATTCTCTTTTATCAATTGAAGGGAAACCTGACTGCATTTGTAGGTCATTTTATCTCATTTCTCAACCTATTCACGTGCATTGTGCCCGAACGGGAATTCCAAAAAAGGCGCGAATAGCTGTGTCATTTAGCCAGACTCCTCACCTTTCGAATGGTACATAACTCGCTGCTCTGAGAGCAGTATTTCTATTCTCTTTTATCAATTGAAGGGAAACCTGACTGCATTTGTAGGTCATTTTATCTCATTTCTCAATCTAGTCACGTGCATTGTGCCCGAACGGAACTTCCACAAAAGGCGCGAATAGCTGTGTCGTTTAGCCAGACTCCTCACCTTTCAAATGGTACATAAGTCGTTGCTCTGAGAGCAGTATTTCTATTCTCTTTTATCAATTGAAGGGAAACCTGACTGCATTTGTAGGTCATTTTATATCATTTCTCAACCTAGTCACGTGCATTGTGCCCGAACGGGACTTCCAAAAAAGGCGCGAATAGCTGTGTCGTTTAGCCAGACTCCTCAGCTTTCGAATGGTACATAAGTCGTTGCTCTGAGAGCAGTATTTCTATTCTCTTTTATCAATTTAAGGGAAACCTGACCGCATTTTTAGGTCATTTTATCTCATATCTCAACATATTCACGTGCATTGTGCCCGAACGGGACTTCCAAAAAAGGCGCGAATAGCTGTGTCGTTTAGCCAGACTCCTCACCTTTCGAATGGTACATAAGTCGTTGCTCTGAGAGCAGTATTTCTATTCTCTTTTATCAATTTAAGGGAAACCTGACTGCATTTGTAGGTCATTTTATCTCATTTCTCAACCTAGTCACGTGCATTGTGCCCGAACGGGACTTCCAAAAAAGGCGCGAATAGCTGTGTCGTTTAGCCAGACTCCTCAGCTTTCGAATGGTACATAAGTCGTTGCTCTGAGAGCAGTATTTCTATTCTCTTTTATCAATTTAAGGGAAACCTGACCGCATTTTTAGGTCATTTTATCTCATTTCTAACTTATTCACGTGCATTGTGCCCGAACGGGACTTCCAAAAAAGGCGCGAATAGCTGTGTCGTTTAGCCAGACTCCTCACCTTTCGAATGGTACATAAGTCGTTGCTCTGAGAGCAGTATTTCTATTCTCTTTTATCAATTGAAGGGAAACCTGACTGCATTTGTAGGTCATTTTATCTCATTTCGCAACTTAGTCACGTGCATTGTGGCTGAACGGGACTTCCAAAAAAGGCAGGAATAGCTGTGCCGTGTAGCCAAACTCCTCACTTTTCGAATGGTACATAAGTCGTTGCTCTGAGAGCAGTATTTCTATTCTCTTGTATCAATTGAAGGGAAACCTGACTGCATTTGTAGGTCATTTTATCTCATTTCTCAACCTAGTCACGTGCATTGTGCCCGAACGGGACTTCCAAAAAATGCAGGAATAGCTGTGCCGTGTAGCCAAACTCCTCACCTTTCGAATGGTATGTAAGTCGTTGCTCTGAGAGCAGTATTTCTATTCTCTTTTATCAATTGAAGGGAAACCTGACTGCATTTGTAGGTCATTTTATCTCATTTCTCAAGCTAGTCACGTGCATTGTGGCCGAACGGGACTTCCAAAAAATGCAGTAATAGCTGTGCCGTGTAGCCAAACTCCTCACCTTTCGAATGGTATGTAAGTCGTTGCTCTGAGAGCAGTATTTCTATTCTCTTTTATCAATTGAAGGGAAACCTGACTGCATTTGTAGGTCATTTTATCTCATTTCTCAACCTAGTCACGTGCATTGTGCCCGAACGGGACTTCCAAAAACGGCGCGAATAGCTGTGTCGTTTAGCCAGACTCCTCACCTTTCGAATGGTACATAAGTCGTTGCTCTGAGAGCAGTATTTCTATTCTCTTTTATCAATTGAAGGGAAACCTGACTGCATTTGTAGGTCATTTTATCTCATTTCTCAACCTAGTCACGTGCATTGTGCCCGAACGGGACTTCCAAAAAAGGCGCGAATAGCTGTGTCGTTTAGCCAGACTCCTCAGCTTTCGAATGGTACATAAGTCGTTGCTCTGAGAGCAGTATTTCTATTCTCTTTTATCAATTTAAGGGAAACCTGACCGCATTTTTAGGTCATTTTATCTCATTTCTTAACTTATTCACGTGCATTGTGCCCGAACGGGACTTCCAAAAAAGGCGCGAATAGCTGTGTCGTTTAGCCAGACTCCTCACCTTTCGAATGGTACATAAGTCGTTGCTCTGAGAGCAGTATTTCTATTCTCTTTTATCAATTTAAGGGAAACCTGACCGCATTTTTAGGTCATTTTATCTCATTTCTCAACCTAGTCACGTGCATTGTGCCCGAACGGGACTTCCAAAAAAGGCGCGAATAGCTGTGTCATTTAGCCAGACTCCTCACCTTTCGAATGGTACATAAGTCGTTGCTCTGAGAGCAGTATTTCTATTCTCTTTTATCAATTGAAGGGAAACCTGACTGCATTTGTAGGTCAGTTTATCTCATTTCTCAACCTAGTCACGTGCATTGTGGCCGAACGGGACTTCCAAAAAACGCGCGAATAGCTGTGTCGTTTAGACAGGCTCCTCACCTTTCGAATGGTACATAAGTCGTTGATCTGAGAGCAGTATTTCTATTCTCTTTTATCAATTGAAGGGAAACCTGACTGCATTTGTAGGTCATTTTATCTCATTTCGCAACTTAGTCACGTGCATTGTGGCTGAACGGGACTTCCAAAAAAGGCAGGAATAGCTGTGCCGTGTAGCCAAACTCCTCACTTTTCGAATGGTACATAAGTCGTTGCTCTGAGAGCAGTATTTCTATTCTCTTGTATCAATTGAAGGGAAACCTGACTGCATTTGTAGGTCATTTTATCTCATTTCTCAATCTAGTCACGTGCATTGTGCACGAACGGGACTTCCAAAAAAGGCGGGAATAGCTGTGTCGTTTAGCCAGGCTCCTCACCTTTCGAATGGTACATAAGTCGTTGATCTGAGAGCAGTATTTCTATTCTCTTTTATCAATTGAAGGGAAACCTGACTGCATTTGTAGGTCATTTTATCTCATTTCTCAACCTAGTCACGTGCATTGTGCCCGAACGGGACTTCCAAAAAATGCAGGAATAGCTGTGCCGTGTAGCCAAACTCCTCACCTTTCGAATGGTATGTAAGTCGTTGCTCTGAGACCAGTATTTCTATTCTCTTTTATCAATTGAAGGGAAACCTGACTGCATTTGTAGGTCATTTTATCTCATTTCTCAACCTAGTCACGTGCATTGTGCCCGAACGGGCCTTCCAAAAAAGGCGCGAATAGCTGTGTCGTTTAGCCAGACTCCTCACCTTTCGAATGGTACATAAGTCGTTGCTCTGAGAGCAATATTTCTATTCTCTTTTATCAATTGAAGGGAAACCTGACTGCATTTGTAGGTCATTTTATCTCATTTCTCAACCTAGTCACGTGCATTGTGCCCGAACGGGACTTCCAAAAAAGGCGCGAATAGCTGTGTCGTTTAGCCAGACTCCTCAGCTTTCGAATGGTACATAAGTCGTTGCTCTGAGAGCAGTATTTCTATTCTCTTTTATCAATTTAAGGGAAACCTGACCGCATTTTTAGGTCATTTTATCTCATATCTCAACATATTCACGTGCATTGTGCCCGAACGGGACTTCCAAAAAAGGCGCGAATAGCTGTGTCGTTTAGCCAGACTCCTCACCTTTCGAATGGTACATAAGTCGTTGCTCTGAGAGCAGTATTTCTATTCTCTTTTATCAATTGAAGGGAAACCTGACTGCATTTGTAGGTCAGTTTATCTCATTTCTCAACCTAGTCACGTGCATTGTGGCCGAACGGGACTTCCAAAAAACGCGCGAATAGCTGTGTCGTTTAGACAAGCTCCTCACCTTTCGAATGGTACATAAGTCGTTGATCTGAGAGCAGTATTTCTATTCTCTTTTATCAATTGAAGGGAAACCTGACTGCATTTGTAGGTCATTTTATCTCATTTCGCAACTTAGTCACGTGCATTGTGGCTGAACGGGACTTCCAAAAAAGGCAGGAATAGCTGTGCCGTGTAGCCAAACTCCTCACTTTTCGAATGGTACATAAGTCGTTGCTCTGAGAGCAGTATTTCTATTCTCTTGTATCAATTGAAGGGAAACCTGACTGCATTTGTAGGTCATTTTATCTCATTTCTCAACCTAGTCACGTGCATTGTGCCCGAACGGGACTTCCAAAAAAGGCGGGAATAGCTGTGTCATTTAGCCAAACTCCTCACCTTTCGAATGGTATATAAGTCGTTGCTCTGAGAGCAGTATTTCTATTCTCTTTTATCAATTGAAGGGAAACCTGACTGCATTTGTAGGTCATTTTATCTCATTTCTCAACCTATTCACGTGCATTGTGCCCGAACGGGAATTCCAAAAAAGGCGCGAATAGCTGTGTCATTTAGCCAGACTCCTCACCTTTCGAATGGTACATAACTCGCTGCTCTGAGAGCAGTATTTCTATTCTCTTTTATCAATTGAAGGGAAACCTGACTGCATTTGTAGGTCATTTTATCTCATTTCTCAATCTAGTCACGTGCATTGTGCCCGAACGGAACTTCCACAAAAGGCGCGAACAGCTGTGTCGTTTAGCCAGACTCCTCACCTTTCGAATGGTACATAAGTCGTTGCTCTGAGAGCAGTATTTCTATTCTCTTTTATCAATTGAAGGGAAACCTGACTGCATTTGTAGGTCATTTTATATCATTTCTCAACCTAGTCACGTGCATTGTGCCCGAACGGGACTTCCAAAAAAGGCGCGAATAGCTGTGTCGTTTAGCCAGACTCCTCAGCTTTCGAATGGTACATAAGTCGTTGCTCTGAGAGCAGTATTTCTATTCTCTTTTTATCAATTTAAGGGAAACCTGACCGCATTTTTAGGTCATTTTATCTCATATCTCAACATATTCACGTGCATTGTGCCCGAACGGGACTTCCAAAAAAGGCGCGAATAGCTGTGTCGTTTAGCCAGACTCCTCACCTTTCGAATGGTATATAAGTCGTTGCTCTGAGAGCAGTATTTCTATTCTCTTTTATCAATTTAAGGGAAACCTGACCGCATTTTTAGGTAATTTTATCTCATTTCTCAACTTATTCACGTGCATTGTGCCCGAACGGGACTTCCAAAAAAGGCGCGAATAGCTGTGTCGTTTAGCCAGACTCCTCACCTTTCGAATGGTACATAAGTCGTTGCTCTGAGAGCAGTATTTCTATTCTCTTTTATCAATTTAAGGGAAACCTGACCGCATTTTTAGGTCATTTTATCTCATTTCTCAACCTAGTCACGTGCATTGTGCCCGAACGGGACTTCCAAAAAATGCAGGAATAGCTGTGCCGTGTAGCCAAACTCCTCACCTTTCGAATGGTATGTAAGTCGTTGCTCTGAGAGCAGTATTTCTATTCTCTTTTATCAATTGAAGGGAAACCTGACTGCATTTGTAGGTCATTTTATCTCATTTCTCAACCTAGTCACGTGCATTGTGCCCGAACGGGCCTTCCAAAAAAGGCGCGAATAGCTGTGTCGTTTAGCCAGACTCCTCACCTTTCGAATGGTACATAAGTCGTTGCTCTGAGAGCAATATTTCTATTCTCTTTTATCAATTGAAGGGAAACCTGACTGCATTTGTAGGTCATTTTATCTCATTTCTCAACCTAGTCACGTGCATTGTGCCCGAACGGGACTTCCAAAAAAGGCGCGAATAGCTGTGTCGTTTAGCCAGACTCCTCAGCTTTCGAATGGTACATAAGTCGTTGCTCTGAGAGCAGTATTTCTATTCTCTTTTATCAATTTAAGGGAAACCTGACCGCATTTTTAGGTCATTTTATCTCATATCTCAACATATTCACGTGCATTGTGCCCGAACGGGACTTCCAAAAAAGGCGCGTATAGCTGTGTCGTTTAGCCAGACTCCTCACCTTTCGAATGGTACATAAGTCGTTGCTCTGAGAGCAGTATTTCTATTCTCTTTTATCAATTGAATTGAAACCTGACTGCATTTGTAGGTCAGTTTATCTCATTTCTCAACCTAGTCACGTGCATTGTGCCCGAACGGGACTTCCAAAAAAGGCGGGAATAGCTGTGTCGTTTAGCCAGGCTCCTCACCTTTCGAATAGTACATAAGTCGTTGATCTGAGAGCAGTATTTCTATTCTCTTTTATCAATTGAAGGGAAACCTGACTGCATTTGTAGGTCATTTTATCTCATTTCTCAACCTAGTCACGTGCATTGTGCCCGAACTGGACTTCCAAAAAATGCAGGAATAGCTGTGCCGTGTAGCCAAACTCCTCACCTTTCGAATGGTATGTAAGTCGTTGCTCTGAGAGCAGTATTTCTATTCTCTTTTATCAATTGAAGGGAAACCTGACTGCATTTGTAGGTCATTTTATCTCATTTCTCAACCTAGTCACGTGCATTGTGCCCGAACGGGACTTCCAAAAAATGCAGGAATAGCTGTGCCGTGTAGCCAAACTCCCCACCTTTCGAATGGTATGTAAGTCGTTTCTCTGAGAGCAGTATTTCTATTCTCTTTTATCAATTGAAGGGAAACCTGACTGCATTTGTAGGTCATTTTATCTCATTTCTCAACCTAGTCACGTGCATTGTGCCCGAACGGGCCTTCCAAAAAAGGCGCGAATAGCTGTGTCGTTTAGCCAGACTCCTCACCTTTCGAATGGTACATAAGTCGTTGCTCTGAGAGCAATATTTCTATTCTCTTTTATCAATTGAAGGGAAACCTGACTGCATTTGTAGGTCATTTTATCTCATTTCTCAACCTAGTCACGTGCATTGTGCCCGAACGGGACTTCCAAAAAAGGCGCGAATAGCTGTGTCGTTTAGCCAGACTCCTCAGCTTTCGAATGGTACATAAGTCGTTGCTCTGAGAGCAGTATTTCTATTCTCTTTTATCAATTTAAGGGAAACCTGACCGCATTTTTAGGTCATTTTATCTCATATCTCAACATATTCACGTGCATTGTGCCCGAACGGGACTTCCAAAAAAGGCGCGAATAGCTGTGTCGTTTAGCCAGACTCCTCACCTTTCGAATGGTACATAAGTCGTTGCTCTGAGAGCAGTATTTCTATTCTCTTTTATCAATTGAAGGGAAACCTGACTGCATTTGTAGGTCAGTTTATCTCATTTCTCAACCTAGTCACGTGCATTGTGGCCGAACGGGACTTCCAAAAAACGCGCGAATAGCTGTGTCGTTTAGACAAGCTCCTCACCTTTCGAATGGTACATAAGTCGTTGATCTGAGAGCAGTATTTCTATTCTCTTTTATCAATTGAAGGGAAACCTGACTGCATTTGTAGGTCATTTTATCTCATTTCGCAACTTAGTCACGTGCATTGTGGCTGAACGGGACTTCCAAAAAAGGCAGGAATAGCTGTGCCGTGTAGCCAAACTCCTCACTTTTCGAATGGTACATAAGTCGTTGCTCTGAGAGCAGTATTTCTATTCTCTTGTATCAATTGAAGGGAAACCTGACTGCATTTGTAGGTCATTTTATCTCATTTCTCAACCTAGTCACGTGCATTGTGCCCGAACGGGACTTCCAAAAAAGGCGGGAATAGCTGTGTCATTTAGCCAAACTCCTCACCTTTCGAATGGTATATAAGTCGTTGCTCTGAGAGCAGTATTTCTATTCTCTTTTATCAATTGAAGGGAAACCTGACTGCATTTGTAGGTCATTTTATCTCATTTCTCAACCTATTCACGTGCATTGTGCCCGAACGGGAATTCCAAAAAAGGCGCGAATAGCTGTGTCATTTAGCCAGACTCCTCACCTTTCGAATGGTACATAACTCGCTGCTCTGAGAGCAGTATTTCTATTCTCTTTTATCAATTGAAGGGAAACCTGACTGCATTTGTAGGTCATTTTATCTCATTTCTCAATCTAGTCACGTGCATTGTGCCCGAACGGAACTTCCACAAAAGGCGCGAACAGCTGTGTCGTTTAGCCAGACTCCTCACCTTTCGAATGGTACATAAGTCGTTGCTCTGAGAGCAGTATTTCTATTCTCTTTTATCAATTGAAGGGAAACCTGACTGCATTTGTAGGTCATTTTATATCATTTCTCAACCTAGTCACGTGCATTGTGCCCGAACGGGACTTCCAAAAAAGGCGCGAATAGCTGTGTCGTTTAGCCAGACTCCTCAGCTTTCGAATGGTACATAAGTCGTTGCTCTGAGAGCAGTATTTCTATTCTCTTTTATCAATTTAAGGGAAACCTGACCGCATTTTTAGGTCATTTTATCTCATATCTCAACATATTCACGTGCATTGTGCCCGAACGGGACTTCCAAAAAAGGCGCGAATAGCTGTGTCGTTTAGCCAGACTCCTCACCTTTCGAATGGTATATAAGTCGTTGCTCTGAGAGCAGTATTTCTATTCTCTTTTATCAATTTAAGGGAAACCTGACCGCATTTTTAGGTAATTTTATCTCATTTCTCAACTTATTCACGTGCATTGTGCCCGAACGGGACTTCCAAAAAAGGCGCGAATAGCTGTGTCGTTTAGCCAGACTCCTCACCTTTCGAATGGTACATAAGTCGTTGCTCTGAGAGCAGTATTTCTATTCTCTTTTATCAATTTAAGGGAAACCTGACCGCATTTTTAGGTCATTTTATCTCATTTCTCAACCTAGTCACGTGCATTGTGCCCGAACGGGACTTCCAAAAAATGCAGGAATAGCTGTGCCGTGTAGCCAAACTCCTCACCTTTCGAATGGTATGTAAGTCGTTGCTCTGAGAGCAGTATTTCTATTCTCTTTTATCAATTGAAGGGAAACCTGACTGCATTTGTAGGTCATTTTATCTCATTTCTCAACCTAGTCACGTGCATTGTGCCCGAACGGGCCTTCCAAAAAAGGCGCGAATAGCTGTGTCGTTTAGCCAGACTCCTCACCTTTCGAATGGTACATAAGTCGTTGCTCTGAGAGCAATATTTCTATTCTCTTTTATCAATTGAAGGGAAACCTGACTGCATTTGTAGGTCATTTTATCTCATTTCTCAACCTAGTCACGTGCATTGTGCCCGAACGGGACTTCCAAAAAAGGCGCGAATAGCTGTGTCGTTTAGCCAGACTCCTCAGCTTTCGAATGGTACATAAGTCGTTGCTCTGAGAGCAGTATTTCTATTCTCTTTTATCAATTTAAGGGAAACCTGACCGCATTTTTAGGTCATTTTATCTCATATCTCAACATATTCACGTGCATTGTGCCCGAACGGGACTTCCAAAAAAGGCGCGTATAGCTGTGTCGTTTAGCCAGACTCCTCACCTTTCGAATGGTACATAAGTCGTTGCTCTGAGAGCAGTATTTCTATTCTCTTTTATCAATTGAATTGAAACCTGACTGCATTTGTAGGTCAGTTTATCTCATTTCTCAACCTAGTCACGTGCATTGTGCCCGAACGGGACTTCCAAAAAAGGCGGGAATAGCTGTGTCGTTTAGCCAGGCTCCTCACCTTTCGAATAGTACATAAGTCGTTGATCTGAGAGCAGTATTTCTATTCTCTTTTATCAATTGAAGGGAAACCTGACTGCATTTGTAGGTCATTTTATCTCATTTCTCAACCTAGTCACGTGCATTGTGCCCGAACTGGACTTCCAAAAAATGCAGGAATAGCTGTGCCGTGTAGCCAAACTCCTCACCTTTCGAATGGTATGTAAGTCGTTGCTCTGAGAGCAGTATTTCTATTCTCTTTTATCAATTGAAGGGAAACCTGACTGCATTTGTAGGTCATTTTATCTCATTTCTCAACCTAGTCACGTGCATTGTGCCCGAACGGGACTTCCAAAAAATGCAGGAATAGCTGTGCCGTGTAGCCAAACTCCCCACCTTTCGAATGGTATGTAAGTCGTTTCTCTGAGAGCAGTATTTCTATTCTCTTTTATCAATTGAAGGGAAACCTGACTGCATTTGTAGGTCATTTTATCTCATTTCTCAACCTAGTCACTTGCATTGTGCTCGAACGGGCCTTCCAAAAAAGGCGCGAATAGCTGTGTCGTTTAGCCAGACTCCTCACCTTTCGAATGGTATGTAAGTCGTTGCTCTGAGAGCAGTATTTCTATTCTCTTTTATCAATTGAAGGGAAACCTGACTGCATTTGTAGGTCATTTTATCTCATTTCTCAACCTAGTCACGTGCATTGTGCTCGAACGGGCCTTCCGAAAAAGGCGCGAATAGCTGTGTCGTTTAGCCAAACTCCCCACCTTTCGAATGGTATGTAAGTCGTTGCTCTGAGAGCAGTATTTCTATTCTCTTTTATCAATTTAAGGGAAACCTGACCGCATTTTTAGGTCATTTTGTCTCATATCTCAACATATTCACGTGCATTGTGCCCGAACGGGACTTCCAAAAAAGGCGCGAATAGCTGTGTCGTTTAGCCAGACTCCTCACCTTTCGAATGGTACATAAGTCGTTGCTCTGAGAGCAGTATTTCTATTCTCTTTTATCAATTGAAGGGAAACCTGACTGCATTTGTAGGTCAGTTTATCTCATTTCTCAACCTAGTCACGTGCATTTTGCCCGAACGGGCCTTCCAAAAAAGGCGGGAATAGCTGTGTCGTTTAGCCAGGCTCCTCACCTTTCGAATGGTACATAAGTCGTTGATCTGAGAGCAGTATTTCTATTCTCTTTTATCAATTGAAGGGAAACCTGACTGCATTTGTAGGTCATTTTATCTCATTTCTCAACCTAGTCACGTGCATTGTGCCCGAACGGGACTTCCAAAAAATGCAGGAATAGCTGTGCCGTGTAGCCAAACTCCTCACCTTTCGAATGGTATGTAAGTCGTTGCTCTGAGAGCAGTATTTCTATTCTCTTTTATCAATTGAAGGGAAACCTGACTGCATTTGTAGGTCATTTTATCTCATTTCTCAACCTAGTCACGTGCATTGTGCCCGAACGGGCCTTCCAAAAAAGGCGCGAATAGCTGTGTCGTTTAGCCAGACTCCTCACCTTTCGAATGGTACATAAGTCGTTGCTCTGAGAGCAATATTTCTATTCTCTTTTATCAATTGAAGGGAAACCTGACTGCATTTGTAGGTCATTTTATCTCATTTCTCAACCTAGTCACGTGCATTGTGCCCGAACGGGACTTCCAAAAAAGCGAATAGCTGTGTCGTTTAGCCAGACTCCTCAGCTTTCGAATGGTACATAAGTCGTTGCTCTGAGAGCAGTATTTCTATTCTCTTTTATCAATTTAAGGGAAACCTGACCGCATTTTTAGGTCATTTTATCTCATATCTCAACATATTCACGTGCATTGTGCCCGAACGGGACTTCCAAAAAAGGCGCGAATAGCTGTGTCGTTTAGCCAGACTCCTCACCTTTCGAATGGTACATAAGTCGTTGCTCTGAGAGCAGTATTTCTATTCTCTTTTATCAATTGAAGGGAAACCTGACTGCATTTGTAGGTCAGTTTATCTCATTTCTCAACCTAGTCACGTGCATTGTGCCCGAACGGGACTTCCAAAAAAGGCGGGAATAGCTGTGTCGTTTAGCCAGGCTCCTCACCTTTCGAATGGTACATAAGTCGTTGATCTGAGAGCAGTATTTCTATTCTCTTTTATCAATTGAAGGGAAACCTGACTGCATTTGTAGGTCATTTTATCTCATTTCGCAACTTAGTCACGTGCATTGTGGCTGAACGGGACTTCCAAGAAAGGCAGGAATAGCTGTGCCATGTAGCAAAACTCCTCACTTTTCGAATGGTACATAAATCGTTGCTCTGAGAGCAGTATTTCTATTTTCTTTTATCAATTGAAGGGAAACCTGACTGCATTTGTAGGTCATTTTATCTCATTTCTCAACCTAGTCACGTGCATTGTGCCCGAACGGGACTTCCAAAAAAGGCGGGAATATCTGTGTCATTTAGCCAGACTCCTCACCTTTCGAATGGTACATAAGTCGTTGCTCTGAGAGCAGTATTTCTATTCTCTTTTATCAATTTAAGGGAAACCTGACCGCATTTTTAGGTCATTTTATCTCATTTCTCAACCTAGTCACGTGCATTGTGCCCGAACGATACTTCCAAAAAAAGGCGGGAATAGCTGTGTCATTTAGCCAGACTCCTCACCTTACGAATGGTACATAAGTCGTTGCTCTGAGAGCAGTATTTCTATTCTCTTTTATCAATTGAAAGGAAACCTGACTGCATTTGTAGGTCATTTTATCTCATTACTCAACCTAGTCACGTGCATTGTGCCCGAACGGGACTTCCAAAAAAGGCGCGAATAGCTGTGTCGTTTAGCCAGACTGCTCACCTTTCGAATGGTACATAAGTCGTTGCTCTGAGAGCAATATTTCTATTCTCTTTTATCAATTGAAGGGAAACCTGACCGCATTTTTAGGTCATTTTATCTCATATCTCAACATATTCACGTGCATTGTGCCCGAACGGGACGTCCCAAAAAGGCGCGAATAGCTGTGTCGTTTAGCCAGACTCCTCACCTTTCGAATGGTACATAAGTGGTTGCTCTGAGAGCAGTATTTCTATTCTCTTTTATCAATTGAAGGGAAACCTGACTGCATTTGTAGGTCAGTTTATCTCATTTCTCAACCTAGTCACGTGCATTGTGCCCGAACGGGACTTCCAAAAAAGGCGGGAATAGCTGTGTCGTTTAGCCAGGCTCCTCACCTTTCGAATGGTACATAAGTCGTTGATCTGAGAGCAGTATTTCTATTCTCTTTTATCAATTGAAGGGAAACCTGACTGCATTTGTAGGTCATTTTATCTCATTTCGCAACTTAGTCACGTGCATTGTGGCTGAACGGGACTTCCAAGAAAGGCAGGAATAGCTGTGCCGTGTAGCCAAACTCCTCACTTTTCGAATGGTACATAAGTCGTTGCTCTGAGAGCAGTATTTCTATTTTCTTTTATCAATTGAAGGGAAACCTGACTGCATTTGTAGGTCATTTTATCTCATTTCTCAACCTAGTCACGTGCATTGTGCCCGAACGGGACTTCCAAAAAAGGCGGGAATAGCTGTGTCATTTAGCCAAACTCCTCACCTTTCGAATGGTATATAAGTCGTTGCTCTGAGAGCAGTATTTCTATTCTCTTTTATCAATTTAAGGGACACCTGACCGCATTTTTAGGTAATTTTATCTCATTTCTCAACTTAGTCACGTGCATTGTGCCCGAACGGGACTTCCAAAAAAGGCGCGAATAGCTGTGTCGTTTAGCCAGACTCCTCACCTTTCGAATGGTATATAACTCGTTGCTCTGAGAGCAGTATTTCTATTCTCTTTTATCAATTGAAGGGAAACCTGACTGCATTTGTAGGTCATTTTATCTCATTTCTCAACTTAGTCACGTGCATTGTGCCCGAACGGGACTTCCAAAAAAGGCGGGAATAGCTGTGTCGTTTAGCCAGACTCCTCACCTTTCAAATGGTACATACGTCGTTGCTCTGAGAGCAATATTTCTATTCTCTTTTATCAATTGAAGGTAAACCTGACTGCATTTGTAGGTCATTTTATCTCATTTCTCAACCTAGTCACGTGCATTGTGCCCGAACGGGACTTCCAAAAAAGGCGCGAATAGCTGTGTCGTTTAGCCAGACTCCTCAGCTTTCGAATGGTACATAAGTCGTTGCTCTGAGAGCAGTATTTCTATTCTCTTTTATCAATTTAAGGGAAACCTGACCGCATTTTTAGGTCATTTTATCTCCTATCTCAACATATTCACGTGCATTGTGCCCGAACGGGACTTCCAAAAAAGGCGCGAATAGCTGTGTCGTTTAGCCAGACTCCTCACCTTTCGAATGGTACATAATTCGTTGCTCTGAGAGCAGTATTTCTATTCTCTTTTATCAATTGAAGGGAAACCTGACTGCATTTGTAGGTCAGTTTATCTCATTTCTCAACCTAGTCACGTGCATTGTGCCCGAACGGGACTTCCAAAAAGGCGGGAATAGCTGTGTCGTTTAGCCAGGCTCCTCACCTTTCGAATGGTACATAAGTCGTTGATCTGAGAGCAGTATTTCTATTCTCTTTTATCAATTGAAGGGAAAACTGACTGCATTTGTAGGTCATTTTATCTCATTTCGCAACTTAGTCACGTGCATTGTGGCTGAACGGGACTTCCAAGAAAGGCAGGAATAGCTGTGCCGTGTAGCCAAACTCCTCACTTTTCGAATGGTACAAAAGTCGTTGCTCTGAGAGCAGTATTTCTATTTTCTTTTATCAATTGAAGGGAAACCTGACTGCATTTGTAGGTAATTTTATCTCATTTCTCAACCTAGTCAAGTGCATTGTGCCCGAACGGGACTTCCAAAAAAGGCGGGAATAGCTGTGTCATTTAGCCAAACTCCTCACCTTTCGAATGGTATATAAGTCGTTGCTCTGAGAGCAGTATTTCTATTCTCTTTTATAAATTTAAGGGACACCTGACCGCATTTTTAGGTAATTTTATCTCATTTCTCAACTTAGTCACGTGCATTGTGCCCGAACGGGACTTCCAAAAAAGGCGCAAATAGCTGTGTCGTTTAGCCAGACTCCTCACCTTTCGAATGGTACATAACTCGTTGCTCTGAGAGCAGTATTTCTATTCTCTTTTATCAATTGAAGGGAAACCTGACTGCATTTGTAGGTCATTTTATCTCATTTCTCAACCTAGTCACGTGCATTGTGCCCGAACGGGACTTCCAAAAAAGGCGGGAATAGATGTGTCGTTTAGCCAGACTCCTTACCTTTCGAATGGTACATACGTCGTTGCTCTGAGAGCAGTATTTCTATTCTCTTTTATCAATTGAAGGGAAACCTGACTGCATTTGTAGGTCAGTTTATCTCATTTCTCAACCTAGTCACGTGCATTGTGCCCGAACGGGACTTCCAAAAAAGGCGGGAATAGCTGTGTCGTTTAGCCAGGCTCCTAACCTATCGAATGGTACATAAGTCGTTGATCTGGGAGCAGTATTTCTATTCTCTTTTATCAATTGAAGGGAAACCTGACTGCATTTGTAGGTCATTTTATCTCATTTCGCAACTTAGTCACGTGCATTGTGGCTGAACGGGACTTCCAAAAAAGGCAGGAATAGCTGTGCCGTGAAGCCAAACTCCTCACTTTTCGAATGGTACATAAGTCGTTGCTCTGAGAGCAGTATTTCTATTCTCTTTTATCAATTGAAGGGAAACCTGATTGCATTTGTAGGTCATTTTATCTCATTTCACAACCTAGTCACGTGCATTGTGCCCGAACGTGACTTCCAAAAAGGCGGGAATAGCTGTGTCGTTTAGCCAGACTCCTCACCTTTCGAATGGTATATAAGTCGTTTCTCTGAGAGCACTATTTCTATTCTCTTTTATCAATTTAAGGGAAACCTGACCGCATTTTTAGGTAATTTTATCTCATTTCTCAAATTAGTCACGTGCATTGTGCACGAACGGGACTTCCAAAAAAGGCGGGAATAGCTGTGTCGTTTAGCCAGACTCCTCACCTTTCGAATGGTACATAACTCGTTGCTCTGAGAGCGGTATTTCTATTCTCTTTTATCAATTGAAGGGAAACCTGACTGCATTTGTAGGTCATTTTATCTCATTTCTCAACCTAGTCACGTGCATTGTGCCCGAACGGGACTTCCAAAAAAGGCGGGAATAGCTGTGTCGTTTAGCCAGACTCCTCACCTTTCGAATGGTACATAAGTCGTTGCTCTGAGAGCAGTATTTCTATTCTCTTTTATTAATTGAAGGGAAACCTGACTGCATTTGTAGGTCATTTTATCTCATTTCTCAACCTAGTCACGTGCATTGTGCCCGAACGGGACTTCCAAAAAATGCAGGAATAGCTGTGCCGTGTAGCCAAACTACTCACCTTTGGAATGGTATGTAATTCGTTACTCTGAGAGCAGTATTTCTATTCTCTTTTATCAATTGAAGGGAAACCTGACTGCATTTGTAGGTCATTTTATCTCATTTCTCAACCTAGTCACGTGCATTGTGCCCGAACGGGACTTCCAAAAAAGGCGGGAATAGCTGTGTCGTTTAGCCAGACTCCTCACCTTTCGAATGGTACATAAGTCGTTGCTCTGAGAGCAGTATTTCCATTCTCTTTTATCAATTTAAGGGAAACCTGACCGCATTTTTAAGTCATTTTATCTCATTTCTCAACTTAGTCACGTGCATTGTGCCCGAACGGGACTTCCAAAAAAGGCGGGAATAGCTGTGTCGTTTAGCCAGACTTCTCACCATTCGAATGGTACATAAGTCGTTGCTCTGAGAGCAGTATTTCTATTCTCTTTTATCAATTGAAGGGAAACCTGACTGCATTTCTAGGTCATTTTATCTCATTTCTCAACCTAGTCACGTGCATTGTGCCCGAACGGGACTTCCAAAAAAGGCGCGAATAGCTGTGTCGTTTAGCCAGACTCCTCACCTTTCGAATGGTACATAAGTCGTTGCTCTTAGAGCAGTATTACTATTCTCTTTTATCAATTGAAGGGAAACCTGACTGCATTTGTAGGTCATTTTATATCATTTCTCAACCTAGTCACGTGCATTGTGCCCGAACGGGACTTCCAAAAAAGGCGGGAATAGCTGTGTCGTTTAGCCAGACTCCTCACCTTTCGAATGGTAAATAAGTCGTTGCTCGGAGAGCAGTATTTCTATTCTCTGTTATCAATTTAATTGAAACCTGACCGCATTTTTAGGTCATTTTATCTCATTTCTCAACTTAGTCACGTGCATTGTGCCCGAACGGGACTTCCAAAGAAGGCGGGAATAGCTGTGCCGTTGAGCTAGACTCCTCAGCTTTCGAATGGTACATAAGTCGTTGCTCTGAGAGCAGTATTTCTATTCTCTTTTATCAATTTAAGGGAAACCTGACCGCATTTTTAGGTCATTTTATCTCATTTCTCAACCTAGTCACGTGCATTGTGCCCGAACCGGACTTCCAAAAAGGCGGGAATAGCTGTGTCGTTTAGCCAGACTCCTCACCTTTCGAATGGTACATAAGTCGTTGCTCTGAGAGCAGTATTTCTATTCTCTTTTATCAATTGAGGGGAAACCTGACCGCATTTGTAGGTCATTTTATCTCATTTCTCAACCTAGTCACGTGCATTGTGCCCGAACGGGACTTCCAAAAAAGGCGCGAATAGCTGTGTCGTTTAGCCAGACTCCTCACCTTTCGAATGGTACATAAGTCGTTGCTCTGAGAGCAGTATTTCTATTCTCTTTTATCAATTTAAGGGAAACCTGACCGCATTTTTAGGTAATTTTAACTCATTTCTCAACCTAGTCACGTGCATTGTGCCCGCACGGGACTTCCAAAAAAGGCGCGAATAGCTGTGTCGTTTAGCCAGACTCCTCACCTTTCGAATTGTACATAAGTCGTTGCTCTGAGAGCAGTATTTCTATTCTCTTTTATCAATTGAAGGGAAACCTGACTGCATTTGTTAGTCATTTTATCTCATTTCTCAAGCTAGTCACGTGCATTGTGCCCGAACGGGACTTCCAAAAAAAGGCGGGAATAGCTGTGTCGTTTAGCCAGACTCCTCACCTTTCGAATGGTACACAAGGCGTTGCTCTGAGAGCAGTATTTCTATTATCTTTTATCAATTTAAGGGAAACCTGACTGCATTTGTAGGTCATTTTATCTCATTTCTCAACCTAGTCACGTGCATTGTGCCCGAACGGGACTTCCAAAAAATGCAGGAATAGCTGTGCCGTGTAGCCAAACTCCTCACCTTTCGAATGGTATGTAAGTCGTTGCTCTGAGAGCAGTATTTCTATTCTCTTTTATCAATTGAAGGGAAACCTGACTGCATTTGTAGGTCATTTTATCTCATTTCTCAACTTAGTCACGTGCATTGTGCCCGAACGGGACTTCCAAAAAAGGCGCGAATAGCTGTGTCGTTTAGCCAGACTCCTCACCTTTCGAATGGTACATAAGTCGTTGCTCTGAGAGCAGTATTTCTATTCTCTTTTATCAATTTAAGGGAAACCTGACCGCATTTTTAGGTCATTTTATCTCATTTCTCAACCTAGTCACGTGCATTGTGCCCGAACGGTACTTCCAAAAAAGGCGCGAATAGCTGTCTCGCTTAGCCAGACTCCTCACCTTTCGAATGGTACATAAGTCGTTGCTCTGAGAGCAGTATTTCTATTCTCTTTTATCAATTTAAGGGAAACCTGACCGCATTTTTAGGTCATTTTATCTCATTTCTCAACCTAGTCACGTGCATTGTGCCCGAACCGGACTTCCAAAATGGCGGGAATAGCTGTGTCGTTTAGCCAGACTCCTCACCTTTCGAATGGTACATAAGTCGTTGCTTTGAGAGCAGTATTTCTATTCTCTTTTATCAATTGAGGGGAAACCTGACTGCATTTGTGGGTCATTTTATCTCATTTCTCAACCTAGTCACGTGCATTGTGCCCGAACGGGACTTCCAAAAAAGGCGGGAATAGCTGTGTCGTTTAGCTAGACTCCTCACCTTTCGAATGGTACATAAGTCGTTGCTCTGAGAGCAGTATTTCTATTCTCTTTTATCAATTTAAGGGAAACCTGACCGCATTTTTAGGTCATTTTATCTCATTTCTCAACCTAGTCACGTGCATTGTGCCCGAACGGGACTTCCAAAAAAGGCGCGAATAGCTGTGTCGTTTAGCTAGACTCTTCACCTTTCGAATGGTATATAAGTCGTTGCTCTGAGAGCAGTATTTCTATTCTCTTTTATCAATTTAAGGGAAACCTGACCGCATTTTTAGGTCATTTTAACTCATTTCTCAACCTAGTCACGTGCATTGTGCCCGAACGGGACTTCCAAAAAAGGCGCGAATAGCTGTGTCGTTTAGCCAGACTCCTCACCTTTCGAATTGTACATAAGTCGTTGCTCTGAGAGCAGTATTTCTATTCTCTTTTATCAATTGAAGGGAAACCTGACTGCATTTGTAAGTCATTTTATCTCATTTCTCAACCTAGTCACGTGCATTGTGCCCGAACGGGACTTCCAAAAAAAAGCGGGAATAGCTGTGTCGTTTAGCCAGACTCCTCACCTTTCGAATGGTACACAAGGCGTTGCTCTGAGAGCAGTATTTCTATTATCTTTTATCAATTGAAGGGAAACCTGACTGCATTTGTAGGTCATTTTATCTCATTTCTCAACCTAGTCACGTGCATTGTGCCCGAACGGGACTTCCAAAAAATGCAGGAATAGCTGTGCCGTGTAGCCAAACTCCTCACCTTTCGAATGGTATGTAAGTCGTTGCTCTGAGAGCAGTATTTCTATTCTCTTTTATCAATTGAAGGGAAACCTGACTGCATTTGTAGGTCATTTTATCTCATTTCTCAACTTAGTCACGTGCATTGTGCCCGAACGGGACTTCCAAAAAAGGCGCGAATAGCTGTCGTTTAGCCAGACTCCTCACCTTTCGAATGGTACATAAGTCGTTGCTCTGAGAGCAGTATTTCTATTCTCTTTTATCAATTTAAGGGAAACCTGACCGCATTTTTAGGTCATTTTATCTCATTTCTCAACCTAGTCACGTGCATTGTGCCCGAACGGGACTTCCAAAAAATTCGGGAATAGCTGTGTCGTTTAGCCAGACTCCTCACCTTTTGAATGGTACATAAGTCGTTGCTTTGAGAGCAGTATTTCTATTCCCTTTTATCAATTTAAGGGAAACCTGACCGCATTTTTAGGTAATTTTATCTCATTTCTCAACCTAGTCACGTGCATTGTGCCCGAACGGGACTTCCAAAAAAGGCGGGAATAGCTGTGTCGTTTAGCCAGACTCCTCACCTTTCGAATGGTATATAAGTCGTTGCTCTGAGAGCAATATTTCTATTCTCTTTTATCAATTTAAGGGAAACCTGACCGCATTTTTAGGTCATTTTAACTCATTTCTCAACCTAGTCACGTGCATTGTGCCCGAACGGGACTTCCAAAAAAGGCGCGAATAGCTGTGTCGTTTAGCCAGACTCCTTACCTTTCGAATTGTACATAAGTCGTTGCTCTGAGAGCAGTATTTCTATTCTCTTTTATCAATTGAAGGGAAACCTGACTGCATTTGTAAGTCATTTTATCTTATTTCTCAACCTAGTCACGTGCATTGTGCCCGAACGGGACTTCCAAAAAAAAGGCGGGAATAGCTGTGTCGTTTAGCCAGACTCCTCACCTTTCGAATGGTACACAAGGCGTTGCTCTGAGAGCAGTATTTCTATTATCTTGTATCAATTGAAGGGAAACCTGACTGCATTTGTGGGTCATTTTATCTCATTTCTCAACCTAGTCACGTGCATTGTGCCCGAACGGGACTTCCAAAAAATGCAGGAATAGCTGTGCCGTGTAGCCAAACTCCTCACCTTTCGAATGGTATGCAAGTCGTTGCTCTGAGAGCAGTATTTCTATTCTCTTTTATCAATTGAAGGGAAACCTGACTGCATTTGTAGGTCATTTTATCTCATTTCTCAACTTAGTCACGTGCATTGTGCCCGAACGGGACTTCCAAAAAAGGCGCGAATAGCTGTCGTTTAGCCAGACTCCTCACCTTTCGAATGGTACATAAGTCGTTGCTCTGAGAGCAGTATTTCTATTCTCTTTTATCAATTTAAGGGAAACCTGACCGCATTTTTAGGTCATTTTACCTCATTTCTCAACCTAGTCACGTGCATTGTGCCCGAACGGCACTTCCGAAAAAGGCGGGAATAGTTGTGTCGTTTAGCCAGACTCCTCACCTTTCGAATGGTATATAAGTCGTTGCTCTGAGAGCAGTATTTCAATTCTCTTTTATCAATTTAAGGGAAACCTGACCGCATTTGTAGGTCATTTTATCTCATTTCTCAACCTACTCACGTGCATTGTGCCCGAACGGGACTTCCAAAATAAGGCGGGAATAGCTGTGTCGTTTAGCCAGACTCCTCACCTTTCGAATGGTACATAAGGCGTTGCTCTGAGAGCAGTATTTCTATTCTCTTTTATCAATTGAAGGGAAACCTGACTGCATTTGTAGGTCATTTTATCTAATTTCTCAACCTAGTCACGTGCATTGTGCCCGAACGGGACTTCCAAAAAATGCAGGCATAGCTGTGCCGTGTAGCCAAACTCCTTACCTTTCGAATGGTATGTAAGTCGCTGCTCTGAGAGCAGTATTTCTAATCTCTTTTATCAATTGAAGGGAAACCTGACTGCATTTGTAGGTCATTTTATCTCATTTCTCAACTTAGTCACGTGCATTGTTCCCGAACGGGACTTCCAAAAAAGGCGCGAATAGCTGTTTGGTTTAGCCAGACTCCTCACCTTTCGAATGGTACATAAGTCGTTGCTCTGAGAGCAGTATTTCTATTCTCTTTTATCAATTTAAGGGAAACCTGACCGCATTTTTAGGTCATATTATCTCATTTCTCAACCTAGTCACGTGCATTGTGGCTGAACGGGACTTCCAAAAAAAAGCAGGAATAGCTGTGCCGTGTAGCCAAACTCCTCACCTTTCGAATGGTACATAAGTCGTTGCTCTGAGAGCAGTATTTCTATTCTCTTTTATCAATTGAAGGGAAACCTGACTGCATTTGTAGGTCATTTTATCTCATTTCTCAACTTAATCACGTGCATTGTGCCCGAACGGGACCTCCAAAAAAGGCGGGAATAGCTGTGTTGTTTAGCCAGACTCCTCACCTTTCGAATGGTATATAAGTCGTTGCTCTGAGAGCAGTATTTCAATTCTCTTTTATCAATTTAGGGGAAACCTGACCGCATTTTTAGGTAATTTTATTTCATTTCTCAACCTAGTCACGTGCATTGTGCCCGAACGGGACTTCCAAAAAAGGCGCGAATAGCTGTGTCGTTTAGCCAGACTCCTCACCTTTCGAATGGTACATAAGTCGTTGCTCTGAGAGCAGTATTTCTATTCTCTTTTATCAATTCAAGGGAAACCTGACTGGATTTGTAAGTCATTTTATCTCATTTCTCAACCTAGTCACGTGCATTGTGCCCGAACGGGACTTCCAAAAAAAGGCGGGAATAGCTGTGTCGTTTAGCCAGACTCCTCACCTTTCGAATGGTACATAAGGCGTTGCTCTGAGAGCAGTATTTCTATTCTCTTTTATCAATTGAAGGGAAACCTGACTGCATTTGTAGGTCATTTTATCTCATTTCTCAACCTAGTCACGTGCATTGTGCCCGAACGGGACTTCCAAAAAAGGCGCGAATAGCTGTGTCGTTTAGCCAGACTCCTCACCTTTCGAATGGTACATAAGTCGTTGCTCTGAGAGCAGTATTTCTATTCTCTTTTATCAATTTAAGGGAAACCTGACCGCATTTGTAGGTAATTTTATCTCATTTCTCAACCTAGTCACGTGCATTGTGCCCGAACGGGACTTCCAAAAAAGGCGCGAATAGATGTGTCGTTTAGCCAGACTCCTCACCTTTCGAAAGGTACATAAGTCGTTGCTCTGAGAGCAGTATTTCTATTCTCTTTTATCAATTTAAGGGAAACCTGACCGCATTTTTAGGTCATTTTATGTCATTTCTCAACCTAGTCACGTGCATTGTGCCCGAACGGGACTTCCAAAAAAGGCGTGAATAGCTGTGTCGTTTAGCCAGACTCCTCACCTTTCGAATGGTACATAAGTCGTTGCTCTGAGAGCAGTATTTCTATTCTCTTTTATCAATTGAAGGGAAACCTGACCGCATTTGTAGGTCATTTTATCTCATTTCTCAACCTAATCACGTGCATTGTGCCCGAACGGGACTTCCAAAAAAAGGCGGGAATAGCTGTGTCGTTTAGCCAGACTCCTGACCTTTCGAATGGTACATAAGTCGTTGCTCTGAGAGCAGTATTTCTATTCTCTTTTATCAATTTAAGGGAAACCTGACAGCATTTTTAGGTCATTTTATATCCATTCTCAACCTAGTCACGTGCATTGTGCCCGAACGGGACTTCCAAAAAAGGCAGGAATAGCTGTGTCGTTTAGCCAGACTCCTCACCTTTCGAATGGTACATAAGTCGTTGCTCTGAGAGCAGTAGTTCTATTCTCTTTTATCAATTTATGGGAAACCTGACCGCATTTTTAGGTCATTTTATCTCATTTCTCAACCTAGACACGTGCATTGTGCCCGAACGGGACTTCCAAAAAAGGCGCGAATAGCTGTGTCGTTTAGCCAGACTCCTCACCTTTCGAATGGTACATAAGCCGTTGCTCTGAGAGCAATATTTCTATTCTCTTTTATCAATTTAAGGGAAACCTGACCGCATTTTTAGGTAATTTTTTCTCATTTCTCAACCTATTCACGTGCATTGTGCCCGAACGGGACTTCCAAAAAAGGCGCGAATAGATGTGTCGTTTAGCCAGACTCCTCACCTTTCGAAAGGTACATAAGTCGTTGCTCTGAGAGCAGTATTTCTATTCTCTTTTATCAATTGAAGGGAAACCTGACTGCATTTGTAGGTCATTTTATCTCATTTCACAACCCAGTCACGTGCATTGTGCCCGAACGGGACTTCCAAAAAGGCGGGAATAGCTGTGTCGTTTAGCCAGACTCCTCACCTTTCGAATGGTACATAAGTCGTTGCTCTGAGAGCAGTATTTCTCTTCTCTTTTATCAATTTAATTGAAACCTGACCGCATTTTTAGGTCATTTTATCTCATTTCTCAACCTTGTCACGTGCATTGTGCCCGAACGGGACTTCCAAAAAAGGCGGGAATAGCTGTGTCGTTTAGCCAGACTCCTCACCTTTCGAATGGTACATAAGTCGTTGCTCTGATAGCAGTATTTCTATTCACTTTTATCAATTTAAGGGAAACCTGACCGCATTTTTAGGTCATTTTATCTCATTTCTCAACCTAGTCACGTGCATTGTGCCCGAACGGGACTTCCAAAAAAGGCGAAAATAGCTGTGTCGTTTAGCCAGACTCCTCACCTTTCGAATGGTACATAAGCCGTTGCTCTGAGAGCAATATTTCTATTCTCTTTTATCAATTTAAGGGAAACCTGACCGCATTTTTAGGTAATTTTTTCTCATTTCTCAACCTATTCACGTGCATTGTGCCCGAACGGGACTTCCAAAAAAGGCGCGAATAGATGTGTCGTTTAGCCAGACTCCTCACCTTTCGAAAGGTACATAAGTCGTTGCTCTGAGAGCAGTATTTCTATTCTCTTTTATCAATTGAAGGGAAACCTGACTGCATTTGTAGGTCATTTTATCTCATTTCACAACCCAGTCACGTGCATTGTGCCCGAACGGGACTTCCAAAAAAGGCGAAAATAGCTGTGTCGTTTAGCCAGACTCCTCACCTTTCGAATGGTACATAAGCCGTTGCTCTGAGAGCAATATTTCTATTCTCTTTTATCAATTTAAGGGAAACCTGACCGCATTTTTAGGTAATTTTTTCTCATTTCTCAACCTATTCACGTGCATTGTGCCCGAACGGGACTTCCAAAAAAGGCGCGAATAGATGTGTCGTTTAGCCAGACTCCTCACCTTTCGAAAGGTACATAAGTCGTTGCTCTGAGAGCAGTATTTCTATTCTCTTTTATAAATTGAAGGGAAACCTGACTGCATTTGTAGGTCATTTTATCTCATTTCTCAACCTAGTCACGTGCATTGTGCCCGAACGGGACTTCCAAAAAAGGCGCGAATAGCTGTGTCGTTTAGCCAGACTCCTCACCTTTCGAATGGTACATAAGTCGTTGCTCTGAGAGCAGTATTTCTATTCTCTTTTATCAATTTAAGGGAAACCTGACCGCATTTGTAGGTCATTTTATCTCATTTCTCAACCTAGTCACGTGCATTGTGCCCGAACGGGACTTCCAAAAAAGGCGGGAATAGCTGTGTCGTTTAGCCAGACTCCTCACCTTTCGAATGGTACATAAGTCGTTGCTCTGAGAGCAGTATTTCTATTCTCTTTTATCAATTTAAGGGAAACCTGACCGCATTTTTAGGTCATTTTATCTCATTTCTCAACCTAGTCACGTGCATTGTGCCCGAACGGGACTTCCAAAAAAGGCGGGAATAGCTGTATCGTTTAGCCAGACTCCTCACCTTTCGAATGGTACATAAGTCGTTGCTCTGAGAGCAGTATTTCTATTCTCTTTTATCAATTGAAGGGAAACCTGACTGCATTTGTAGGTCATTTTATCTCATTTCTCAACCTAGTCACGTGCATTGTGTCAGAACGGGACTTCCAAAAAAGGCGCGAATGGCTGTGTCGTTTAGCCAGACTCCTCACCTTTCGAATGGTACATAAGTCGTTGCTCTGAGAGCAGTATTTCTATTCTCTTTTATCAATTTAAGCGAAACCTGACCGCATTTTTAGGTCATTTTATCTCATTTCTCAACTGTGTCGTTTAGCCAGACTCCTCACCTTTCGAATGGTACATAAGTCGTTACTCTGAGAGCAGTATTTCTCTTCTCTTTTATCAATTTAATTGAAACCTGACCGCATTTTTAGGTCATTTTATCTCATTTCTCAACCTTGTCACGTGCATTGTGCCCGAACGGGACTTCCAAAAAAGGCGGGAATAGCTGTGTCGTTTAGCCAGACTCCTCACCTTTCGAATGGTACATAAGTCGTTGCTCTGATAGCAGTATTTCTATTCACTTTTATCAATTTAAGGGAAACCTGACCGCTTTTTGAGGTCATTTTATCTCATTTCTCAACCTAGGCACGTGCATTGTGCCCGAACGGGACTTCCAAAAAAGGCGGGAATAGCTGTGTCGTTTAGCCAGACTCCTCACCTTTCGAATGGTACATAAGTCGTTGCTCTGAGAGCAGTATTTCTATTCTCTTTTATCAATTTAAGGGAAACCTGACCGCATTTGTAGGTCATTTTATCTCATTTCTCAACCTAGTCACGTGCATTGTGCCCGAACGGGACTTCCAAAAAAGGCGGGAATAGCTGTGTCGTTTAGCCAGACTCCTCACCTTTCGAATGGTACATAAGTCGTTGCTCGGAGAGCAGTATTTCTATTCTCTTTTATCAATTTAAGCGAAACCTGACCGCATTTTTAGGTCATTTTATCTCATTTCTCAACTGTGTCGTTTAGCCAGACTCCTCACCTTTCGAATGGTACATAAGTCGTTACTCTGAGAGCAGTATTTCTCTTCTCTTTTATCAATTTAATTGAAACCTGACCGCATTTTTAGGTCATTTTATCTCATTTCTCAACCTTGTCACGTGCATTGTGCCCGAACGGGACTTCCAAAAAAGGCGGGAATAGCTGTGTCGTTTAGCCAGACTCCTCACCTTTCGAATGGTACATAAGTCGTTGCTCTGATAGCAGTATTTCTATTCTCTTTTATCAATTTAAGGGAAACCTGACCGCATTTGTAGGTCATTTTATCTCATTTCTCAACCTAGTCACGGGCATTGTGCCCGAACGGGACTTCCAAAAAAGGCGGGAATAGCTGTGTCCTTTAGCCAGACTCCTCACCTTTCGAATGGTACATAAGTCGTTGCTCTGAGAGCAGTATTTCTATTCTCTTTTATCAATTTAAGGGAAACCTGACCGCATTTTTAGGTCATTTTATCTCATTTCTCAACCTAGCCACGTGCATTGTGCCCGAACGGGACTTCCAAAAAAGGCGGGAATAGCTGTGTCGTTTAGCCAGACTCCTCAGCTTTCGAATGGTACATAAGCCGCTGCTCTGAGAGCAGTATTTCTATTCTCTTTTATCAATTGAAGGGAAACCTGACTGCATTTGTAGGTCATTTTATCTCATTTCTCAACCTAGTCACGTGCATTGTGCCCGAACGGGACTTCCAAAAAAAGGCGGGAATAGCTGTGTCGTTTAGCCAGACTCCTCACCTTTCGAATGGTACATAAGTCGTTGCTCTGAGAGCAGTATTTCTATTCTCTTTTATCAATTTAAGGGAAACCTGACCGCATTTTTAGGTCATTTTATCTCATTTCTCAACCAAGCCACGTGCATTGTGCCCGAACGGGACTTCCAAAAAAGGCGGGAATAGCTGTGTCGTTTAGCCAGACTCCTCACCTTTCGAATGGTACATAAGCCGTTGCTCTGAGAGCAATATTTCTATTCTCTTTTATCAATTTAAGGGAAACCTGACCGCATTTTTAGGTATTTTTTTCTCATTTCTCAACCTATTCACGTGCATTGTGCCCGAACGGGACTTCCAAAAAAGGCGCGAATAGATGTGTCGTTTAGCCAGACTCCTCACCTTTCGAAAGGTACATAAGTCGTTGCTCTGAGAGCAGTATTTCTATTCTCTTTTATCAATTGAAGGGAAACCTGACTGCATTTGTAGGTCATTTTATCTCATTTCACAACCCAGTCACGTGCATTGTGCCCGAACGGGACTTCCAAAAAGGCGGGAATAGCTGTGTCGTTTAGCCAGACTCCTCACCTTTCGAATGGTACATAAGTCGTTGCTCTGAGGGCAGTATTTCTATTCTCTTTTATCAATTTAAGGGAAACCCGACCGCATTTTTAGGTCATTTTATCTCATTTCTCAACCTAGTCACGTGCATTGTGCCCGAACGGCACTTCCGAAAAAGGCGGGAATAGTTGTGTTGTTTAGCCAGACTCCTCACCTTTCGAATGGTACATAAGTCGTTGCTCTGAGAGCAGTATTTATATTCTCCTTTATCAATTGAAGGGAAACCTGACTGCATTTGTAGGTCATTTTATCTCATTTCTCAACTTAGTCACGTGCATTGTGCCCGAACGGGACTTCCAAAAAAGGCGGGAATAGCTGTGTCGTTTAGCCAGACTCCTCACCTTTCGAATGGTACATAAGTCGTTGCTTTGAGAGCAGTATTTCTATTCTCTTTTATCAATTTAAGGGAAACCTGACGGCATTTTTAGGTCATTTTATCTCATTTCTCAACCTAGTCAAGTGCATTGTGCCCGAACGGGACTTCCGAAAAAGGCGGGAATAGCTGTGTCGTTTAGCCAGACTCCTCACCTTTCGAATGGTACATAAGTCGTTGCTCTGAGAGCAGTATTTCTATTCTCTTTTATCAATTGAAGGGAAACCTGACTGCATTTGTAGGTCATTTTATCTCATTTCTCAACCTAGTCACGTGCATTGTGCCAGAACGGGACTTCCAAAAAAGGCGCGAATGGCTGTGTCGTTTAGCCAGACTCCTCACCTTTCGAATGGTACATAAGTCGTTGCTCTGAGAGCAGTATTTCTATTCTCTTTTATCAATTTAAGGGAAACCTGACCGCATTTTTAGGTCATTTTATCTCATTTCTCAACCTAATCACGTGCATTGTGCCCGAACGGGACTTCCAAAAAAGGCGGGAATAGCTGTGTCGTTTAGCCAGACTCCTCACCTTTCGAATGGTACATAAGTCGTTGCTCTGAGAGCAGTAGTTCTATTCTCTTTTATCAATTGAACTGAAACCTGACTGCATTTGTAGGTCATTTTATCTCATTTCTCAACCTTGTCACGTGCATTGTGCCCGAACGGGACTTCCAAAAAAGGCGGGAATAGCTGTGTCGTTTAGCCAGACTCCTCATCTTTCGAATGGTTTATACGTCGTTGCTCTGAGAGCAGTATTTCTATTCTCTTTTATCAATTTAAGGGAAACCTGACCGCATTTTTAGGTCATTTTATCTCAATCCTCAACCTAGTCACGTGCATTGTGCAAGAACGGGACCTCCAAAAAAGGCGGGAATAGCTGTGTCGTTTAGCCAGACTCCTCACCTTTCGAATGGTACATAAGTTGCTCTGAGAGCAGTATTTCTATTCTCTTTTATCAATTGAAGGGAAACCTGACTGGATTTGTAAGTCATTTTATCTCATTTCTCAACCTAGTCACGTGCATTGTGCCCGAACGGGACTTCCAAAAAAAGGCGGGAATAGCTGTGTCGTTTAGCCAGACTCCTCACCTTTCGAATGGTACATAAGGCGTTGCTCTGAGAGCAGTATTTCTATTCTCTTTTATCAATTGAAGGGAAACCTGACTGCATTTGTAGGTCATTTTATCTCATTTCTAAACCTAGTCACGTGCATTGTGCCCGAACGGGACTTCCAAAAAAGGCGCGAATAGCTGTGTCGTTTAGCCAGACTCCTCACCTTTCGAATGGTACATAAGTCGTTGCTCTGAGAGCAGTATTTCTATTCTCTTTTATCAATTTAAGGGAAACCTGACCGCATTTGTAGGTCATTTTATCTCATTTCTCAACCTACTCACGTGCATTGTGCCCGAACGGGACTTCCAAAAAAGGCGGGAATAGCTGTGTCGTTTAGCCAGACTCCTCACCTTTCGAATGGTACATAAGTCGTTGCTCTGAGAGCAGTATTTCTATTCTCTTTTATCAATTTAAGGGAAACCTGACCGCATTTTTAGGTCATTTTATATCCATTCTCAACCTAGTCACGTGCATTGTGCCCGAACGGGACTTCCAAAAAAGGCAGGAATAGCTGTGTCGTTTAGCCAGACTCCTCACCTTTCGAATGGTACATAAGTCGTTGCTCTGAGAGCAGTAGTTCTATTCTCTTTTATCAATTTATGGGAAACCTGACCGCATTTTTAGGTCATTTTATCTCATTTCTCAACCTTGTCACGTGCATTGTGCCCGAACGGGACTTCCAAAAAAGGCGGGAATAGCTGTGTCGTTTACCCAGACTCCTCACCTTTCGAATGGTACATAAGTCGTTGCTCTGAGAGCAGTAGTTCTATTCTCTTTTATCAATTTATGGGAAACCTGACCGCATTTTTAGGTCATTTTATCTCATTTCTCAACCTTGTCACGTGCATTGTGCCCGAACGGGACTTCCAAAAAAGGCGGGAATAGCTGTGTCGTTTAGCCAGACTCCTCACCTTTCGAATGGTACATAAGTCGTTGCTCTGAGAGCAGTAGTTCTATTCTCTTTTATCAATTTATGGGAAACCTGACCGCATTTTTAGGTCATTTTATCTCATTTCTCAACCTTGTCACGTGCATTGTGCCCGAACGGGACTTCCAAAAAAGGCGGGAATAGCTGTGTCGTTTAGCCAGACTCCTCACCTTTCGAATGGTACATAAGCCGTTGCTCTGAGAGCAATATTTCTATTCTCTTTTATCAATTTAAGGGAAACCTGACCGCATTTTTAGGTAATTTTTTCTCATTTCTCAACCTATTCACGTGCATTGTGCCCGAACGGGACTTCCAAAAAAGGCGCGAATAGATGTGTCGTTTAGCCAGACTCCTCACCTTTCGAAAGGTATATAAGTCGTTGCTCTGAGAGCAGTATTTCTATTCTCTTTTATCAATTGAAGGGAAACCTGACTGCATTTGTAGGTAATTTTATCTCATTTCACAACCCAGTCACGTGCATTGTGCCCGAACGGGACTTCCAAAAAGGCGGGAATAGCTGTGTCGTTTAGCCAGACTCCTCACCTTTCGAATGGTACATAAGTCGTTGCTCTGAGAGCAGTATTTCTCTTCTCTTTTATCAATTTAATTGAAACCTGACCGCATTTTTAGGTCATTTTATCTCATTTCTCAACCTTATCACGTGCATTGTGCCCGAACGGGACTTCCAAAAAAGGCGGGAATAGCTGTGTCGTTTAGCCAGACTCCTCACCTTTCGAATGGTACATAAGTCGTTGCTCTGATAGCAGTATTTCTATTCACTTTTATCAATTTAAGGGAAACCTGACCGCATTTTTAGGTCATTTTATCTCATTTCTCAACCTAGTCACGTGCATTGTGCCCGAACGGGACTTCCAAAAAAGGCGAAAATAGCTGTGTCGTTTAGCCAGACTCCTCACCTTTCGAATGGTACATAAGTAGTTGCTCTGAGAGCAGTATTTCTATTCTCTTTTATCAATTTAAGGGAAACCTGACCGCATTTTTAGGTCATTTTATCTCATTTCTCAACCTAGTCACGTGCATTGTGCCCGAACGGGACTTCCAAAAAAAGCGTGATAAGCTGTGTCGTTTAGCCAGACTCCTCACCTTTCGAATGGTACATAAGTCGTTGCTCTGAGAGCAGTATTTCTATTCTCTTTTATCAATTTAAGGGAAACCCGACCGCATTTTTAGGTCATTTTATCTCATTTCTCAACCTAGTCACGTGCATTGTGCCCGAACTGCACTTCCGAAAAAGGCGGGAATAGTTGTGTCGTTTAGCCAGACTCCTCACCTTTCGAATGGTACATAAGTCGTTGCTCTGAGAGCAGTATTTCTATTCTCTTTTATCAATTGAAGGGAAACCTGACTGCATTTGTAGGTCATTTTATCTCATTTCTCAACTTAGTCACGTGCATTGTGCCCGAACGGGACTTCCAAAAAAGGCGGGAATAGCTGTGTCGTTTAGCCAGACTCCTCACCTTTCGAATGGTACATAAGTCGTTGCTTTGAGAGCAGTATTTCTATTCTCTTTTATCAATTTAAGGGAAACCTGACCGCATTTTTAGGTCATTTTATCTCATTTCTCAACCTAGTCAAGTGCATTGTGCCCGAACGGGACTTCCGAAAAAGGCGGGAATAGCTGTGTCGTTTAGCCAGACTCCTCACCTTTCGAATGGTACATAAGTCGTTGCTCTGAGAGCAGTATTTCTATTCTCTTTTATCAATTGAAGGGAAACCTGACTGCATTTGTAGGTCATTTTATCTCATTTCTCAACCTAGTCACGTGCATTGTGCCAGAACGGGGCTTCCAAAAAAGGCGCGAATGGCTGTGTCGTTTAGCCAGACTCCTCACCTTTCGAATGGTACATAAGTCGTTGCTCTGAGAGCAGTAGTTCTATTCTCTTTTATCAATTGAACTGAAACCTGACTGCATTTGTAGGTCATTTTATCTCATTTCTCAACCTAGTCACGTGCATTGTGCCCGAAAGGGACTTCCAAAAAAGGCAGGAACAGCTGTGTCGTTTAGCCAGACTCCTCACCTTTCGAATGGTACATAAGTCGTTGCTCTGAGAGCAGTATTTCTATTCTCTTTTATCAATTTATGGGAAACCTGACCGCATTTTTAGGTCATTTTATCTCATTTCTCAACCTAGACACGTGCATTGTGCCCGAACGGGACTTCCAAAAAAGGCGCGAATAGCTGTGTCGTTTAGCCAGACTCCTCACCTTTCGAATGGTACATAAGCCGTTGCTCTGAGAGAAATATTTCTATTCTCTTTTATCAATTTAAGGGAAACCTGACCGCATTTTTAGGTAATTTTTTCTCATTTCTCAACCTATTCACGTGCATTGTGCCCGAACGGGACTTCCAAAAAGGCGCGAATAGATGTGTCGTTTAGCCAGACTCCTCACCTTTCGAATGGTACATAAGTCGTTGCTCTGAGAGCAGTATTTCTATTCTCTTTTATCAATTGAAGGGAAACCTGACTGCATTTGTAGGTCATTTTATCTCATTTCACAACCCAGTCACGTGCATTGTGCCCGAACGGGACTTCCAAAAAGGCTGGAATATCTGTGTCGTTTAGCCAGACTCCTCACCTTTCGAATGGTACGTAAGTCGTTGCTCTGAGAGCAGTATTTCTCTTCTCTTTTATCAATTTAATTGAAACCTGACCGCATTTTTAGGTCATTTTATCTTATTTCTCAACCTTGTCACGTGCATTGTGCCCGAACGGGACTTCCAAAAAAGGCGGGAATAGCTGTGTCGTTTAGCCAAACTCCTCACCTTTCGAATGGTACATAAGTCGTTGCTCTGATAGCTGTATTTCTATTCACTTTTATCAATTTAAGGGAAACCTGACCGCATTTTTAGGTCATTTTATCTCATTTCTCAACCTAGTCACGTGCATTGTGCCCGAAAGGGACTTCCAAAATAGGCGAAAATAGCTGTGTCGTTTAGCCAGACTCCTCACCTTTCGAATGGTACATAAGTCGTTGCTCTGAGAGCAGTAGTTCTATTCTCTTTTATCAATTTATGGGAAACCTGACCGCATTTTTAGGTCATTTTATCTCATTTCTCAACCTAGACACGTGCATTGTGCCCGAACGGGACTTCCAAAAAAGGCGCGAATAGCTGTGTCGTTTAGCCAGACTCCTCACCTTTCGAATGGTACATAAGCCGTTGCTCTGAGAGAAATATTTCTATTCTCTTTTATCAATTTAAGGGAAACCTGACCGCATTTTTAGGTAATTTTTTCTCATTTCTCAACCTATTCACGTGCATTGTGCCCGAACGGGACTTCCAAAAAGGCGCGAATAGATGTGTCGTTTAGCCAGACTCCTCACCTTTCGAATGGTACATAAGTCGTTGCTCTGAGAGCAGTATTTCTATTCTCTTTTATCAATTGAAGGGAAACCTGACTGCATTTGTAGGTCATTTTATCTCATTTCACAACCCAGTCACGTGCATTGTGCCCGAACGGGACTTCCAAAAAGGCTGGAATATCTGTGTCGTTTAGCCAGACTCCTCACCTTTCGAATGGTACGTAAGTCGTTGCTCTGAGAGCAGTATTTCTCTTCTCTTTTATCAATTTAATTGAAACCTGACCGCATTTTTAGGTCATTTTATCTTATTTCTCAACCTTGTCACGTGCATTGTGCCCGAACGGGACTTCCAAAAAAGGCGGGAATAGCTGTGTCGTTTAGCCAAACTCCTCACCTTTCGAATGGTACATAAGTCGTTGCTCTGATAGCTGTATTTCTATTCTCTTTTATCAATTTAAGGGAAACCTGACCGCATTTTTAGGTCATTTTATCTCATTTCTCAACCTAATCACGTGCATTGTGCCCGAACGGGACTTCCAAAAAAGGCGGGAATAGCTGTGTCGTTTAGCCAGACTCCTCACCTTTCGAATGGTACATAAGTCGTTGCTCTGAGAGCAGTAGTTCTATTCTCTTTTATCAATTGAACTGAAACCTGACTGCATTTGTAGGTCATTTTATCTCATTTCTCAACCTAGTCACGTGCATTGTGCCCGAACGGGACTTCCAAAAAAGGCAGGAATAGCTGTGTCGTTTAGCCAGACTCCTCACCTTTCGAATGGTACATAAGTCGTTGCTCTGAGGGCAGTATTTCTATTCTCTTTTATCAATTTAAGGGAAACCCGACCGCATTTTTAGGTCATTTTATCTCATTTCTCAACCTAGTCACGTGCATTGTGCCCGAACGGCACTTCCAAAAAAGGCGGGAATAGTTGTGTCGTTTAGCCAGACTCCTCACCTTTCGAATGGTACATAAGTCGTTGCTCTGAGAGCAGTATTTATATTCTCCTTTATCAATTGAAGGGAAACCTGACTGCATTTGTAGGTCATTTTATCTCATTTCTCAACTTAGTCACGTGCATTGTGCCCGAACGGGACTTCCAAAAAAGGCGGGAATAGCTGTGTCGTTTAGCCAGACTCCTCACCTTTCGAATGGTACATAAGTCGTTGCTTTGAGAGCAGTATTTCTATTCTCTTTTATCAATTTAAGGGAAACCTGACGGCATTTTTAGGTCATTTTATCTCATTTCTCAACCTAGTCAAGTGCATTGTGCCCGAACGGGACTTCCGAAAAAGGCGGGAATAGCTGTGTCGTTTAGCCAGACTCCTCACCTTTCGAATGGTACATAAGTCGTTGCTCTGAGAGCAGTATTTCTATTCTCTTTTATCAATTGAAGGGAAACCTGACTGCATTTGTAGGTCATTTTATCTCATTTCTCAACCTAGTCACGTGCATTGTGCCAGAACGGGACTTCCAAAAAAGGCGCGAATGGCTGTGTCGTTTAGCCAGACTCCTCACCTTTCGAATGGTACATAAGTCGTTGCTCTGAGAGCAGTATTTCTATTCTCTTTTATCAATTTAAGGGAAACCTGACCGCATTTTTAGGTCATTTTATCTCATTTCTCAACCTAATCACGTGCATTGTGCCCGAACGGGACTTCCAAAAAAGGCGGGAATAGCTGTGTCGTTTAGCCAGACTCCTCACCTTTCGAATGGTACATAAGTCGTTGCTCTGAGAGCAGTAGTTCTATTCTCTTTTATCAATTGAACTGAAACCTGACTGCATTTGTAGGTCATTTTATCTCATTTCTCAACCTTGTCACGTGCATTGTGCCCGAACGGGACTTCCAAAAAAGGCGGGAATAGCTGTGTCGTTTAGCCAGACTCCTCATCTTTCGAATGGTACATACGTCGTTGCTCTGAGAGCAGTATTTCTATTCTCTTTTATCAATTTAAGGGAAACCTGACCGCATTTTTAGGTCATTTTATCTCAATCCTCAACCTAGTCACGTGCATTGTGCAAGAACGGGACCTCCAAAAAAGGCGGGAATAGCTGTGTCGTTTAGCCAGACTCCTCACCTTTCGAATGGTACATAAGTTGCTCTGAGAGCAGTATTTCTATTCTCTTTTATCAATTGAAGGGAAACCTGACTGGATTTGTAAGTCATTTTATCTCATTTCTCACCCTAGTCACGTGCATTGTGCCCGAACGGGACTTCCAAAAAAAGGCGGGAATAGCTGTGTCGTTTAGCCAGACTCCTCACCTTTCGAATGGTACATAAGGCGTTGCTCTGAGAGCAGTATTTCTATTCTCTTTTATCAATTGAAGGGAAACCTGACTGCATTTGTAGGTCATTTTATCTCATTTCTAAACCTAGTCACGTGCATTGTGCCCGAACGGGACTTCCAAAAAAGGCGCGAATAGCTGTGTCGTTTAGCCAGACTCCTCACCTTTCGAATGGTACATAAGTCGTTGCTCTGAGAGCAGTATTTCTATTCTCTTTTATCAATTTAAGGGAAACCTGACCGCATTTGTAGGTCATTTTATCTCATTTCTCAACCTACTCACGTGCATTGTGCCCGAACGGGACTTCCAAAAAAGGCGCGAATAGCTGTGTCGTTTAGCCAGACTCCTCACCTTTCGAATGGTACATAAGTCGTTGCTCTGAGAGCAGTATTTCTATTCTCTTTTATCAATTTAAGGGAAACCTGACCGCATTTTTAGGTCATTTTATATCCATTCTCAACCTAGTCACGTGCATTGTGCCCGAACGGGACTTCCAAAAAAGGCAGGAATAGCTGTGTCGTTTAGCCAGACTCCTCACCTTTCGAATGGTACATAAGTCGTTGCTCTGAGAGCAGTAGTTCTATTCTCTTTTATCAATTTATGGGAAACCTGACCGCATTTTTAGGTCATTTTATCTCATTTCTCATCCTTGTCACGTGCATTGTGCCCGAACGGGACTTCCAAAAAAGGCGGGAATAGCTGTGTCGTTTATCCAGACTCCTCACCTTTCGAATGGTACATAAGTCGTTGCTCTGAGAGCAGTAGTTCTATTCTCTTTTATCAATTTATGGGAAACCTGACCGCATTTTTAGGTCATTTTATCTCATTTCTCAACCTTCTCACGTGCATTGTGCCCGAACGGGACTTCCAAAAAAGGCGGGAATAGCTGTGTCGTTTAGCCAGACTCCTCACCTTTCGAATGGTACATAAGTCGTTGCTCTGAGAGCAGTAGTTCTATTCTCTTTTATCAATTTATGGGAAACCTGACCGCATTTTTAGGTCATTTTATCTCATTTCTCAACCTTGTCACGTGCATTGTGCCCGAACGGGACTTCCAAAAAAGGCGGGAATAGCTGTGTCGTTTAGCCAGACTCATCACCTTTCGAATGGTACATAAGCCGTTGCTCTGAGAGCAATATTTCTATTCTCTTTTATCAATTTAAGGGAAACCTGACCGCATTTTTAGGTAATTTTTTCTCATTTCTCAACTTATTCACGTGCATTGTGCCCGAACGGGACTTCCAAAAAAGGCGCGAATAGATGTGTCGTTTAGCCAGACTCCTCACCTTTCGAAAGGTATATAAGTCGTTGCTCTGAGAGCAGTATTTCTATTCTCTTTTATCAATTGAAGGGAAACCTGACTGCATTTGTAGGTAATTTTATCTCATTTCACAACGCAGTCACGTGCATTGTGCCCGAACGGGACTTCCAAAAAGGCGGGAATAGCTGTGTCGTTTAGCCAGACTCCTCACCTTTCGAATGGTACATAAGTCGTTGCTCTGAGAGCAGTATTTCTCTTCTCTTTTATCAATTTAATTGAAACCTGACCGCATTTTTAGGTCATTTTATCTCATTTCTCAACCTTGTCACGTGCATTGTGCCCGAACGGGACTTCCAAAAAAGGCGGGAATAGCTGTGTCGTTTAGCCAGACTCCTCACCTTTCGAATGGTACATAAGTCGTTGCTCTGATAGCAGTATTTCTATTCACTTTTATCAATTTAAGGGAAACCTGACCGCATTTTTAGGTCATTTTATCTCATTTCTCAACCTAGTCACGTGCATTGTGCCCGAACGGGACTTCCAAAAAAGGCGAAAATAGCTGTGTCGTTTAGCCAGACTCCTCACCTTTCGAATGGTACATAAGTAGTTGCTCTGAGAGCAGTATTTCTATTCTCTTTTATCAATTTAAGGGAAACCTGACCGCATTTTTAGGTCATTTTATCTCATTTCTCAACCTAGTCACGTGCATTGTGCCCGAACGGGACTTCCAAAAAAAGCGTGATAAGCTGTGTCGTTTAGCCAGACTCCTCACCTTTCGAATGGTACATAAGTCGTTGCTCTGAGAGCAGTATTTCTATTCTCTTTTATCAATTTAAGGGAAACCCGACCGCATTTTTAGGTCATTTTATCTCATTTCTCAACCTAGTCACGTGCATTGTGCCCGAACTGCACTTCCGAAAAAGGCGGGAATAGTTGTGTCGTTTAGCCAGACTCCTCACCTTTCGAATGGTACATAAGTCGTTGCTCTGAGAGCAGTATTTCTATTCTCTTTTATCAATTGAAGGGAAACCTGACTGCATTTGTAGGTCATTTTATCTCATTTCTCAACTTAGTCACGTGCATTGTGCCCGAACGGGACTTCCAAAAAAGGCGGGAATAGCTGTGTCGTTTAGCCAGACTCCTCACCTTTCGAATGGTACATAAGTCGTTGCTTTGAGAGCAGTATTTCTATTCTCTTTTATCAATTTAAGGGAAACCTGACCGCATTTTTAGGTCATTTTATCTCATTTCTCAACCTAGTCAAGTGCATTGTGCCCGAACGGGACTTCCGAAAAAGGCGGGAATAGCTGTGTCGTTTAGCCAGCCTCCTCACCTTTCGAATGGTACATAAGTCGTTGCTCTGAGAGCAGTATTTCTATTCTCTTTTATCAATTGAAGGGAAACCTGACTGCATTTGTAGGTCATTTTATCTCATTTCTCAACCTAGTCACGTGCATTGTGCCAGAACGGGGCTTCCAAAAAAGGCGCGAATGGCTGTGTCGTTTAGCCAGACTCCTCACCTTTCGAATGGTACATAAGTCGTTGCTCTGAGAGCAGTATTTCTATTCTCTTTTATCAATTTAAGGGAAACCTGACCGCATTTTTAGGTCATTTTATCTCATTTCTCAACCTAATCACGTGCATTGTGCACGAACGGGACTTCCAAAAAAGGCGGGAATAGCTGTGTCGTTTAGCCAGACTCCTCACCTTTCGAATGGTACATAAGTCGTTGCTCTGAGAGCAGTAGTTCTATTCTCTTTTATCAATTGAACTGAAACCTGACTGCATTTGTAGGTCATTTTATCTCATTTCTCAACCTAGTCACGTGCATTGTGCCCGAACGGGACTTCCAAAAAAGGCAGGAACAGCTGTGTCGTTTAGCCAGACTCCTCACCTTTCGAATGGTACATAAGTCGTTGCTCTGAGAGCAGTATTTCTATTCTCTTTTATCAATTTATGGGAAACCTGACCGCATTTTTAGGTCATTTTATCTCATTTCTCAACCTAGACACGTGCATTGTGCCCGAACGGGACTTCCAAAAAAGGCGCGAATAGCTGTGTCGTTTAGCCAGACTCCTCACCTTTCGAATGGTACATAAGCCGTTGCTCTGGGAGAAATATTTCTATTCTCTTTAATCAATTTAAGGGAAACCTAACCGCATTTTTAGGTAATTTTTTCTCATTTCTCAACCTATTCACGTGCATTGTGCCCGAACGGGACTTCCAAAAAGGCGCGAATAGATGTGTCGTTTAGCCAGACTCCTCACCTTTCGAATGGTACATAAGTCGTTGCTCTGAGAGCAGTATTTCTATTCTCTTTTATCAATTGAAGGGAAACCTGACTGCATTTGTAGGTCATTTTATCTCATTTCACAACCCAGTCACGTGCATTGTGCCCGAACGGGACTTCCAAAAAGGCTTGAATATCTGTGTCGTTTAGCCAGACTCCTAACCTTTCGAATGGTACGTAAGTCGTTGCTCTGAGAGCAGTATTTCTCTTCTCTTTTATCAATTTAATTGAAACCTGACCGCATTTTTAGGTCATTTTATCTCATTTCTCAACCTTGTCACGTGCATTGTGCCCGAACGGGACTTCCAAAAAAGGCGGGAATAGCTGTGTCGTTTAGCCAGACTCCTCACCTTTCGAATGATACATAAGTCGTTGCTCTGATAGCAGTATTTCTATTCACTTTTATCAATTTAAGGGAAACCTGACCGCATTTTTAGGTCATTTTATCTCATTTCTCAACCTAGTCACGTGCATTGTGCCCGAAAGGGACTTCCAAAATAGGCGAAAATAGCTGTGTCGCTTAGCCAGACTCCTCACCTTTCGAATGGTACATAAGTCGTTGCTCTGAGAGCAGTATTTCTATTCTCTTTTATCAATTTAAGGGAAACCCGACCGCATTTTTAGGTCATTTTATCTCATTTCTCAACCTAGTCACGTGCATTGTGCCCGAACGGCACTTCCGAAAAAGGCGGGAATAGTTGTGTCGTTTAGCCAGACTCCTCACCTTTCGAATGGTACATAAGTCGTTGCTCTGAGAGCAGTATTTCTATTCTCTTTTATCAATTGAAGGGAAACCTGACTGCATTTGTAGGTCATTTTATCTCATTTCTCAACTTAGTCACGTGCATTGTGCCCGAACGGGACTTCCAAAAAAGCGGGAATAGCTGTGTCGTTTAGCCAGACTCCTCACCTTTCGAATGGTACATAAGTCGTTGCTTTGAGAGCAGTATTTCTATTCTCTTTTATCAATTTAAGGGAAACCTGACCGCATTTTTAGGTCATTTTATCTCATTTCTCAACCTAGTCAAGTGCATTGTGCCCGAACGGGACTTCCGAAAAAGGCGGGAATAGCTGTGTCGTTTAGCCAGACTCCTCGCCTTTCGAATGGTACATAAGTCGTTGCTCTGAGAGCAGTATTTCTATTCTCTTTTATCAATTGAAGGGAAACCTGACTGCATTTGTAGGTCATTTTATCTCATTTCTCAACCTAGTCACGTGCATTGTGCCAGAACGGGGCTTCCAAAAAAGGCGCGAATGGCTGTGTCGTTTAGCCAGACTCCTCACCTTTCGAATGGTACATAAGTCGTTGCTCTGAGAGCAGTATTTCTATTCTCTTTTATCAATTTAAGGGAAACCTGACCGCATTTTTAGGTCATTTTATCTCATTTCTCAACCTAATCACGTGCATTGTGCCCGAACGGGACTTCCAAAAAAGGCGGGAATAGCTGTGTCGTTTAGCCAGACTCCTCACCTTTCGAATGGTACATAAGTCGTTGCTCTGAGAGCAGTAGTTCTATTCTCTTTTATCAATTGAACTGAAACCTGACTGCATTTGTAGGTCATTTTATCTCATTTCTCAACATAGTCACGTGCATTGTGCCCGAACGGGACTTCCAAAAAAGGCAGGAATAGCTGTGTCGTTTAGCCAGACTCCTCACCTTTCGAATGGTACATAAGTCGTTGCTTTGAGAGCAGTATTTCTATTCTCTTTTATCAATTTATGGGAAACCTGACCGCATTTTTAGGTCATTTTATCTCATTTCTCAACCTAGACACGTGCATTGTGCCCGAACGGGACTTCCAAAAAAGGCGCGAATAGCTGTGTCGTTTAGCCAGACTCCTCACCTTTCGAATGGTACATAAGTCGTTGCTCTGAGAGCAGTATTTCTATTCTCTTTTATCAATTGAAGGGAAACCTGACTGCATTTGTAGGTCATTTTATCTCATTTCTCAACCTAGACACGTGCATTGTGCCCGAACGGGACTTCCAAAAAGGCGGGAATAGCTGTGTCGTTTAGCCAGACTCCTCACCTTTCGAATGGTACATAAGTCGTTGCTCTGAGAGCAGTATTTCTATTCTCTTTTATCAATTTAAGGGAAACCCGACCGCATTTTTAGGTCATTTTATCTCATTTCTCAACCTAGTCACGTGCATTGTGCCCGAACGGCACTTCCGAAAAAGGCGGGAATAGTTGTGTCGTTTAGCCAGACTCCTCACCTTTCGAATGGTACATAAGTCGTTGCTCTGAGAGCAGTATTTCTATTCTCTTTTATCAATTTAAGGGAAACCCGACCGCATTTTTAGGTCATTTTATCTCATTTCTCAACCTAGTCACGTGCATTGTGCCCGAACGGCACTTCCGAAAAAGGCGGGAATAGTTGTGTCGTTTAGCCAGACTCCTCACCTTTCGAATGGTACATAAGTCGTTGCTCTGAGAGCAGTATTTCTATTCTCTTTTATCAATTGAAGGGAAACCTGACTGCATTTGTAGGTCATTTTATCTCATTTCTCAACTTAGTCACGTGCATTGTGCCCGAACGGGACTTCCAAAAAAGCGGGAATAGCTGTGTCGTTTAGCCAGACTCTTCACCTTTCGAATGGTACATAAGTCGTTGCTTTGAGAGCAGTATTTCTATTCTCTTTTATCAATTTAAGGGAAACCTGACCGCATTTTTAGGTCATTTTATCTCATTTCTCAACCTAGTCAAGTGCATTGTGCCCGAACGGGACTTCCGAAAAAGGCGGGAATAGCTGTGTCGTTTAGCCAGACTCCTCACCTTTCGAATGGTACATAAGTCGTTGCTCTGAGAGCAGTATTTCTATTCTCTTTTATCAATTGAAGGGAAACCTGACTGCATTTGTAGGTCATTTTATCTCATTTCTCAACCTAGTCACGTGCATTGTGCCAGAACGGGGCTTCCAAAAAAGGCGCGAATGGCTGTGTCGTTTAGCCAGACTCCTCACCTTTCGAATGGTACATAAGTCGTTGCTCTGAGAGCAGTATTTCTATTCTCTTTTATCAATTTAAGGGAAACCTGACCGCATTTTTAGGTCATTTTATCTCATTTCTCAACCTAATCACGTGCATTGTGCCCGAACGGGACTTCCAAAAAAGGCGGGAATAGCTGTGTCGTTTAGCCAGACTCCTCACCTTTCGAATGGTACATAAGTCGTTGCTCTGAGAGCAGTAGTTCTATTCTCTTTTATCAATTGAACTGAAACCTGACTGCATTTGTAGGTCATTTTATCTCATTTCTCAACATAGTCACGTGCATTGTGCCCGAACGGGACTTCCAAAAAAGGCAGGAATAGCTGTGTCGTTTAGCCAGACTCCTAACCTTTCGAATGGTACATAAGTCGTTGCTCTGAGAGCAGTATTTCTATTCTCTTTTATCAATTTATGGGAAACCTGACCGCATTTTTAGGTCATTTTATTTCATTTCTCAACCTAGACACGTGCATTGTGCCCGAACGGGACTTCCAAAAAAGGCGCGAATAGCTGTGTCGTTTAGCCAGACTCCTCACCTTTCGAATGGTTTATAAGTCGTTGCTCTGAGAGCAGTATTTCTATTCTCTTTTATCAATTGAAGGGAAACCTGACTGCATTTGTAGGTCATTTTATCTCATTTCACAACCCAGTCACGTGCATTGTGCCCGAACGGGACTTCCAAAAAGGCGGGAATAGCTGTGTCGTTTAGCCAGACTCCTCACCTTTCGAATGGTACATAAGTCGTTGCTCTGAGAGCAGTATTTCTATTCTGTTTTATCAATTTAAGGGAAACCCGACCGCATTTTTAGGTCATTTTATCTCATTTCTCAACCTAGTCACGTGCATTGTGCCCGAACGGCACTTCCGAAAAAGGCGGGAATAGTTGTGTCGTTTAGCCAGACTCCTCACCTTTCGAATGGTACATAAGTCGTTGCTCTGAGAGAAATATTTCTATTCTCTTTTATCAATTTAAGGGAAACCTGACCGCATTTTTAGGTAATTTTTTCTCATTTCTCAACCTATTCACGTGCATTGTGCCCGAACGGGATTTCCAAAAAGGTGCGAATAGATGTGTCGTTTAGCCAGACTCCTCACCTTTCGAATGGTACATAAGTCGTTGCTCTGAGAGCAGTATTTCTATTCTCTTTTATCAATTGAAGGGAAACCTGACTGCATTTGTAGGTCATTTTATCTCATTTCACAACCCAGTCACGTGCATTGTGCCCGAACGGGACTTCCAAAAAGGCGGGAATAGCTGTGTCGTTTAGCCAGACTCCTCACCTTTCGAATGGTACATAAGTCGTTGCTCTGAGAGCAGTATTTCTCTTCTCTTTTATCAATTTAATTGAAACCTGACCGCATTTTTAGGTCATTTTATCTCATTTCTCAACCTTGTCACGTGCATTGTGCCCGAACGGGACTTCCAAAAAAGGCGGGAATAGCTGTGTCGTTTAGCCAGACTCCTCACCTTTCGAATGGTACATAAGTCGTTGCTCTGATAGCAGTATTTCTATTCACTTTTATCAATTTAAGGGAAACCTGACCGCATTTTTAGGTCATTTTATCTCATTTCTCAACCTAGTCACGTGCATTGTGCCCGAAAGGGACTTCGAAAATAGGCGAAAATAGCTGTGTCGTTTAGCCAGACTCCTCACCTTTCGAATGGTACATAAGTCGTTGCTCTGAGAGCAGTATTTCTATTCTCTTTTATCAATTTAAGGGAAACCTGACCGCATTTTTAGGTCATTTTATCTCATTTCTCAACCTAGTCACGTGCATTGTGCCCGAACGGGACTTCCAAAAAAGGCGGGAATAGCTGTGTCGTTTAGCCAGACTCCTCACGTTTCGAATGGTACATACGTCGTTGCTCTGAGAGCAGTATTTCTATTCTCTTTTATCAATTTAAGGGAAACCTGACCGCATTTTTAGGTCATTTTATCTCATTTCTCAACCTTGTCACGTGCATTGTGCCCGAACGGGACTTCCAAAAAAGGCGGGAATAGCTGTGTCGTTTATCCAGACTCCTCACCTTTCGAATGGTACATAAGTCGTTGCTCTGATAGCAGTATTTCTATTCACTTTTATCAATTTAAGGGAAACCTGACCGCATTTTTAGGTCATTTTATCTCATTTCTCAACCTAGTCACGTGCATTGTGCCCGAAAGGGACTTCCAAAATAGGCGAAAATAGCTGTGTCGTTTAGCCAGACTCCTCACCTTTCGAATGGTACATAAGTCGTTGCTCTGAGAGCAGTATTTCTATTCTCTTTTATCAATTTAAGGGAAACCTGACCGCATTTTTAGGTCATTTTATCTCATTTCTCAACCTAGTCACGTGCATTGTGCCCGAACGGGACTTCCAAAAAAGGCGGGAATAGCTGTGTCGTTTAGCCAGACTCCTCACATTTCGAATGGTACATAAGTCGTTGCTCTGATAGCAGTATTTCTATTCACTTTTATCAATTTAAGGGAAACCTGACCGCATTTTTAGGTCATTTTATCTCATTTCTCAACCTAGTCACGTGCATTGTGCCCGAACGGGACTTCCAAAAAAGGCGGGAATAGCTGTGTCGTTTAGCCAGACTCCTCACCTTTCGAATGGTACATAAGTCGTTGCTCTGAGAGCAGTATTTCTCTTCTCTTTTATCAATTTAATTGAAACCTGACCGCATTTTTAGGTCATTTTATCTCATTTCTCAACTTTGTCACGTGCATTGTGCCCGAACGGGACTTCCAAAAAAGGCGGGAATACCTGTGTCGTTTAGCCAGACTCCTCACCTTTCGAATGGTACATAAGTCGTTGCTCTGATAGCAGTATTTCTATTCACTTTTATCAATTTAAGGGAAACCTGACCGCATTTTTAGATCATTTTATCTCATTTCTCAACCTAGTCACGTGCATTGTGCCCGAACGGGACTTCCAAAAAAAAGGCGGGAATAGCTGTGTCGTTTAGCCAGACTCCTCACCTTTCGAATGGTACATACGTCGTTGCTCTGAGAGCAGTATTTCTATTCTCTTTTATCAATTTAAGGGAAACCTGACTGGATTTGTAAGTCATTTTATCTCATTTCTCAACCTAGTTACGTGCATTGTGCCCGAACGGGACTTCCAAAAAGGGCAGGAATAGCTGTGTCGTTTAGCCAGACTCCTCACCTTTCGAATGGTACATAAGTCGTTGCTCTGAGAGCAGTAGTTCTATTCTCTTTTATCAATTTATGGGAAACCTGACCGCATTTTTAGGTCATTTTATCTCATTTCTCAACCTATACACGTGCATTGTGCCCGAACGGGACTTCCAAAAAAGGCGCGAATAGCTGTGTCGTTTAGCCAGACTCCTCACATTTCGAATGGTACATAAGTCGTTGCTCTGATAGCAGTATTTCTATTCACTTTTATCAATTTAAGGGAAACCTGACCGCATTTTTAGGTCATTTTATCTCATTTCTCAACCTAGTCACGTGCATTGTGCCCGAACGGGACTTCCAAAAAAGGCGGGAATAGCTGTGTCGTTTAGCCAGACTCCTCACCTTTCGAATGGTACATAAGTCGTTGCTCTGAGAGCAGTATTTCTCTTCTCTTTTATCAATTTAATTGAAACCTGACCGCATTTTTAGGTCATTTTATCTCATTTCTCAACTTTGTCACGTGCATTGTGCCCGAACGGGACTTCCAAAAAAGGCGGGAATACCTGTGTCGTTTAGCCAGACTCCTCACCTTTCGAATGGTACATAAGTCGTTGCTCTGATAGCAGTATTTCTATTCACTTTTATCAATTTAAGGGAAACCTGACCGCATTTTTAGATCATTTTATCTCATTTCTCAACCTAGTCACGTGCATTGTGCCCGAACGGGACTTCCAAAAAAAAGGCGGGAATAGCTGTGTCGTTTAGCCAGACTCCTCACCTTTCGAATGGTACATACGTCGTTGCTCTGAGAGCAGTATTTCTATTCTCTTTTATCAATTTAAGGGAAACCTGACTGGATTTGTAAGTCATTTTATCTCATTTCTCAACCTAGTTACGTGCATTGTGCCCGAACGGGACTTCCAAAAAAGGCAGGAATAGCTGTGTCGTTTAGCCAGACTCCTCACCTTTCGAATGGTACATAAGTCGTTGCTCTGAGAGCAGTAGTTCTATTCTCTTTTATCAATTTATGGGAAACCTGACCGCATTTTTAGGTCATTTTATCTCATTTCTCAACCTATACACGTGCATTGTGCCCGAACGGGACTTCCAAAAAAGGCGCGAATAGCTGTGTCGTTTAGCCAGACTCCTCACCTTTCGAATGGTACATAAGCCGTTGCTCTGAGAGCAATATTTCTATTCTCTTTTATCAATTTAAGGGAAACCTGACCGCATTTTTAGGTAATTTTTTCTCATTTCTCAACCTATTCACGTGCATTGTGCCCGAACGGGACTTCCAAAAAAGGCGCGAATAGATGTGTCGTTTAGCCAGACTCCTCACCTTTCGAAAGGTATATAAGTCGTTGCTCTGAGAGCAGTATTTCTATTCTCTTTTATCAATTGAAGGGAAACCTGACTGCATTTGTAGGTCATTTTATCTCATTTCACAACCCAGTCACGTGCATTGTGCCCGAACGGGACTTCCAAAAAGGCGGGAATAGCTGTGTCGTTTAGCCAGACTCCTCACCTTTCGAATGGTACATAAGTCGTTGCTCTGAGAGCAGTATTTCTCTTCTCTTTTATCAATTTAATTGAAACCTGACCGCATTTTTAGGTCATTTTATCTCATTTCTCAACCTTGTCACGTGCATTGTGCCCGAACGGGACTTCCAAAAAAGGCGGGAATAGCTGTGTCGTTTAGCCAGACTCCTCACCTTTCGAATGGTACATAAGTAGTTGCTCTGAAAGCAGTATTTCTATTCTCTTTTATCAATTTAAGGGAAACCTGACCGCATTTTTAGGTAATTTTATCTCATCTCTCAACCTAGTCACGTGCATTGTGCCCCAACTGGACTTCCAAAAAAGGCGAAAATAGCTGTGTCGTTTAGCCAGACTCCTCACCTTTCGAATGGTACATAAGTAGTTGCTCTGAGAGCAGTATTTCTATTCTCTTTTATCAATTTAAGGGAAACCTGACCGCATTTTTAGGTCATTTTATCTCATTTCTCAACCTAGTCACGTGCATTGTGCCCGAACGGGACTTCCAAAAAAAGCGTGAATAGCTGTGTCCTTTAGCCAGACTCCTCACATTTCGAATGGTACATAAGTCGTTGCTCTGAGAGCAGTATTTCTATTCTCTTTTATCAATTTAAGGGAAACCCGACCGCATTTTTAGGTCATTTTATCTCATTTCTCAACCTAGTCACGTGCATTGTGCCCGAACGGCACTTCCGAAAAAGGCGGGAATAGTTGTGTCGTTTAGCCAGACTCCTCACCTTTCGAATGGTACATAAGTCGTTGCTCTGAGAGCAGTATTTCTATTCTCTTTTATCAATTGAAGGGAAACCTGACTGCATTTGTAGGTCATTTTATCCCATTTCTCAACTTAGTCACGTGCATTGTGCCCGAACGGGACTTCCAAAAAAGGCGGGAATAGCTGTGTCGTTTAGCCAGACTCCTCACCTTTCGAATGGTACATAAGTCGTTGCTTTGAGAGCAGTATTTCTATTCTCTTTTATCAATTTAAGGGAAACCTGACCGCATTTTTAGGTCATTTTATCTCATTTCTCAACCTATTCAAGTGCATTGAGCCCGAACGGGACTTCCGAAAAAGGCGGGAATAGCTGTGTCGTTTAGCCAGACTCCTCACCTTTCGAATGGTACATAAATCGTTGCTCTTAGAGCAGTATTTCTATTCTCTTTTATCAATTGAAGGGAAACCTGACTGCATTTGTAGGTCATTTTATCTCATTTCTCAACCTAGTCACGTGCATTGTGCCAGAACGGGAATTCCAAAAAAGGCGCGAATGGCTGTGTCGTTTAGCCAGACTCCTCACCTTTCGAATGGTACATAAGTCGTTGCTCTGAGAGCAGTATTTCTATTCTCTTTTATCAATTTAAGGGAAACCTGACCGCATTTTTAGGTCATTTTATCTCATTTCTCAACCTAATCACGTGCATTGTGCCCGAACGGGACTTCCAAAAAGGCGGGAATAGCTGTGTCGTTTAGCCAGACTCCTCACCTTTCGAATGATACATAAGTCGTTGCTCTGAGAGCAGTAGTTCTATTCTCTTTTATCAATTGAACTGAAACCTGACTGCATTTGTAGGTCATTTTATCTCATTTCTCAACCTAGTCACGTGCATTGTGCCCGAACGGGACTTCCAAAAAAGGCAGGAATAGCTGTGTCGTTTAGCCAGACTCCTCACCTTTCGAATGGTACATAAGGCGTTGCTCTGAGAGCAATATTTCTATTCTCTTTTATCAATTTAAGGGAAACCTGACCGCATTTTTAGGTAATTTTTTCTCATTTCTCAACCTATTCACGTGCATTGTGCCCGAACGGGACTTCCAAAAAAGGCGCGAATAGATGTGTCGTTTAGCCAGACTCCTCACCTTTCGAATGGTACATAAATCGTTGCTCTTAGAGCAGTATTTCTATTCTCTTTTATCAATTGAAGGGAAACCTGACTGCATTTGTAGGTCATTTTATCTCATTTCTCAACCTAGTCACGTGCATTGTGCCAGAACGGGAATTCCAAAAAAGGCGCGAATGGCTGTGTCGTTTAGCCAGACTCCTCACCTTTCGAATGGTACATAAGTCGTTGCTCTGAGAGCAGTATTTCTATTCTCTTTTATCAATTTAAGGGAAACCTGACCGCATTTTTAGGTCATTTTATCTCATTTCTCAACCTAATCACGTGCATTGTGCCCGAACGGGACTTCCAAAAAAGGCGGGAATAGCTGTGTCGTTTAGCCAGACTCCTCACCTTTCGAATGATACATAAGTCGTTGCTCTGAGAGCAGTAGTTCTATTCTCTTTTATCAATTGAACTGAAACCTGACTGCATTTGTAGGTCATTTTATCTCATTTCTCAACCTAGTCACGTGCATTGTGCCCGAACGGGACTTCCAAAAAAGGCAGGAATAGCTGTGTCGTTTAGCCAGGCTCCTCACCTTTCGAATGGTACATAAGTCGTTGCTCTGAGAGCAGTATTTCTATTCTCTTTTATCAATTGAAGGGAAACCTGACTGCATTTGTAGGTCATTTTATCTCATTTCACAACCCAGTCACGTGCATTGTGCCCGAACGGGACTTCCAAAAAGGCGGGAATAGCTGTGTCGTTTAGCCAGACTCCTCACCTTTCGAATGGTACATAAGTCGTTGCTCTGAGAGCAGTATTTCTCTTCTCTTTTATCAATTTAATTGAAACCTGACCGCATTTTTAGGTCATTTTATCTCATTTCTCAACCTTGTCACGTGCATTGTGCCCGAACGGGACTTCCAAAAAAGGCGGGAATAGCTGTGTCGTTTAGCCAGACTCCTCACCTTTCGAATGGTACATAAGTCGTTGCTCTGATAGCAGTATTTCTATTCACTTTTATCAATTTAAGGGAAACCTGACCGCATTTTTAGGTCATTTTATCTCATTTCTCAACCTAGTCACGTGCATTGTGCCCGAAAGGGACTTCGAAAATAGGCGAAAATAGCTGTGTCGTTTAGCCAGACTCCTCACCTTTCGAATGGTACATAAGTCGTTGCTCTGAGAGCAGTATTTCTATTCTCTTTTATCAATTTAAGGGAAACCTGACCGCATTTTTAGGTCATTTTATCTCATTTCTCAACCTAGTCACGTGCATTGTGCCCGAACGGGACTTCCAAAAAAGGCGGGAATAGCTGTGTCGTTTAGCCAGACTCCTCACCTTTCGAATGGTACATACGTCGTTGCTCTGAGAGCAGTATTTCTATTCTCTTTTATCAATTTAAGGGAAACCTGACCGCATTTTTAGGTCATTTTATCTCATTTCTCAACCTTGTCACGTGCATTGTGCCCGAACGGGACTTCCAAAAAAGGCGGGAATAGCTGTGTCGTTTATCCAGACTCCTCACCTTTCGAATGGTACATAAGTCGTTGCTCTGATAGCAGTATTTCTATTCACTTTTATCAATTTAAGGGAAACCTGACCGCATTTTTAGGTCATTTTATCTCATTTCTCAACCTAGTCACGTGCATTGTGCCCGAAAGGGACTTCCAAAATAGGCGAAAATAGCTGTGTCGTTTAGCCAGACTCCTCACCTTTCGAATGGTACATAAGTCGTTGCTCTGAGAGCAGTATTTCTATTCTCTTTTATCAATTTAAGGGAAACCTGACCGCATTTTTAGGTCATTTTATCTCATTTCTCAACCTAGTCACGTGCATTGTGCCCGAACGGGACTTCCAAAAAAGGCGGGAATAGCTGTGTCGTTTAGCCAGACTCCTCACATTTCGAATGGTACATAAGTCGTTGCTCTGATAGCAGTATTTCTATTCACTTTTATCAATTTAAGGGAAACCTGACCGCATTTTTAGGTCATTTTATCTCATTTCTCAACCTAGTCACGTGCATTGTGCCCGAACGGGACTTCCAAAAAAGGCGGGAATAGCTGTGTCGTTTAGCCAGACTCCTCACCTTTCGAATGGTACATAAGTCGTTGCTCTGAGAGCAGTATTTCTCTTCTCTTTTATCAATTTAATTGAAACCTGACCGCATTTTTAGGTCATTTTATCTCATTTCTCAACTTTGTCACGTGCATTGTGCCCGAACGGGACTTCCAAAAAAGGCGGGAATACCTGTGTCGTTTAGCCAGACTCCTCACCTTTCGAATGGTACATAAGTCGTTGCTCTGATAGCAGTATTTCTATTCACTTTTATCAATTTAAGGGAAACCTGACCGCATTTTTAGATCATTTTATCTCATTTCTCAACCTAGTCACGTGCATTGTGCCCGAACGGGACTTCCAAAAAAAAGGCGGGAATAGCTGTGTCGTTTAGCCAGACTCCTCACCTTTCGAATGGTACATACGTCGTTGCTCTGAGAGCAGTATTTCTATTCTCTTTTATCAATTTAAGGGAAACCTGACTGGATTTGTAAGTCATTTTATCTCATTTCTCAACCTAGTTACGTGCATTGTGCCCGAACGGGACTTCCAAAAAAGGCAGGAATAGCTGTGTCGTTTAGCCAGACTCCTCACCTTTCGAATGGTACATAAGTCGTTGCTCTGAGAGCAGTAGTTCTATTCTCGTTTATCAATTTATGGGAAACCTGACCGCATTTTTAGGTCATTTTATCTCATTTCTCAACCTATACACGTGCATTGTGCCCGAACGGGACTTCCAAAAAAGGCGCGAATAGCTGTGTCGTTTAGCCAGACTCCTCACCTTTCGAATGGTACATAAGCCGTTGCTCTGAGAGCAATATTTCTATTCTCTTTTATCAATTTAAGGGAAACCTGACCGCATTTTTAGGTAATTTTTTCTCATTTCTCAACCTATTCACGTGCATTGTGCCCGAACGGGACTTCCAAAAAAGGCGCGAATAGATGTGTCGTTTAGCCAGACTCCTCACCTTTCGAAAGGTATATAAGTCGTTGCTCTGAGAGCAGTATTTCTATTCTCTTTTATCAATTGAAGGGAAACCTGACTGCATTTGTAGGTCATTTTATCTCATTTCACAACCCAGTCACGTGCATTGTGCCCGAACGGGACTTCCAAAAAGGCGGGAATAGCTGTGTCGTTTAGCCAGACTCCTCACCTTTCGAATGGTACATAAGTCGTTGCTCTGAGAGCAGTATTTCTCTTCTCTTTTATCAATTTAATTGAAACCTGACCGCATTTTTAGGTCATTTTATCTCATTTCTCAACCTTGTCACGTGCATTGTGCCCGAACGGGACTTCCAAAAAAGGCGGGAATAGCTGTGTCGTTTAGCCAGACTCCTCACCTTTCGAATGGTACATAAGTCGTTGCTCTGATAGCAGTATTTCTATTCACTTTTATCAATTTAAGGGAAACCTGACCGCATTTTTAGGTCATTTTATCTCATTTCTCAACCTAGTCACGTGCATTGTGCCCGAACGGGACTTCCAAAAAAGGCGAAAATAGCTGTGTCGTTTAGCCAGACTCCTCACCTTTCGAATGGTACATAAGTAGTTGCTCTGAAAGCAGTATTTCTATTCTCTTTTATCAATTTAAGGGAAACCTGACCGCATTTTTAGGTAATTTTATCTCATCTCTCAACCTAGTCACGTGCATTGTGCCCCAACTGGACTTCCAAAAAAGGCGAAAATAGCTGTGTCGTTTAGCCAGACTCCTCACCTTTCGAATGGTACATAAGTAGTTGCTCTGAGAGCAGTATTTCTATTCTCTTTTATCAATTTAAGGGAAACCTGACCGCATTTTTAGGTCATTTTATCTCATTTCTCAACCTAGTCACGTGCATTGTGCCCGAACGGGACTTCCAAAAAAAGCGTGAATAGCTGTGTCCTTTAGCCAGACTCCTCACATTTCGAATGGTACATAAGTCGTTGCTCTGAGAGCAGTATTTCTATTCTCTTTTATCAATTTAAGGGAAACCCGACCGCATTTTTAGGTCATTTTATCTCATTTCTCAACCTAGTCACGTGCATTGTGCCCGAACGGCACTTCCGAAAAAGGCGGGAATAGTTGTGTCGTTTAGCCAGACTCCTCACCTTTCGAATGGTACATAAGTCGTTGCTCTGAGAGCAGTATTTCTATTCTCTTTTATCAATTGAAGGGAAACCTGACTGCATTTGTAGGTCATTTTATCTCATTTCTCAACTTAGTCACGTGCATTGTGCCCGAACGGGACTTCCAAAAAAGGCGGGAATAGCTGTGTCGTTTAGCCAGACTCCTCACCTTTCGAATGGTACATAAGTCGTTGCTTTGAGAGCAGTATTTCTATTCTCTTTTATCAATTTAAGGGAAACCTGACCGCATTTTTAGGTCATTTTATCTCATTTCTCAACCTATTCAAGTGCATTGAGCCCGAACGGGACTTCCGAAAAAGGCGGGAATAGCTGTGTCGTTTAGCCAGACTCCTCACCTTTCGAATGGTACATAAATCGTTGCTCTTAGAGCAGTATTTCTATTCTCTTTTATCAATTGAAGGGAAACCTGACTGCATTTGTAGGTCATTTTATCTCATTTCTCAACCTAGTCACGTGCATTGTGCCAGAACGGGAATTCCAAAAAAGGCGCGAATGGCTGTGTCGTTTAGCCAGACTCCTCACCTTTCGAATGGTACATAAGTCGTTGCTCTGAGAGCAGTATTTCTATTCTCTTTTATCAATTTAAGGGAAACCTGACCGCATTTTTAGGTCATTTTATCTCATTTCTCAACCTAATCACGTGCATTGTGCCCGAACGGGACTTCCAAAAAAGGCGGGAATAGCTGTGTCGTTTAGCCAGACTCCTCACCTTTCGAATGATACATAAGTCGTTGCTCTGAGAGCAGTAGTTCTATTCTCTTTTATCAATTGAACTGAAACCTGACTGCATTTGTAGGTCATTTTATCTCATTTCTCAACCTAGTCACGTGCATTGTGCCCGAACGGGACTTCCAAAAAAGGCAGGAATAGCTGTGTCGTTTAGCCAGACTCCTCACCTTTCGAATGGTACATAAGGCGTTGCTCTGAGAGCAATATTTCTATTCTCTTTTATCAATTTAAGGGAAACCTGACCGCATTTTTAGGTAATTTTTTCTCATTTCTCAACCTATTCACGTGCATTGTGCCCGAACGGGACTTCCAAAAAAGGCGCCAATAGATGTGTCGTTTAGCAAGATTCCTCACCTTTCGAAAGGTATATAAGTCGTTGCTCTGAGAGCAGTATTTCTATTCTATTTTATCAATTGAAGGGAAACCGGACTGCATTTGTAGGTCATTTTATCTCATTTCACAACCCAGTCACGTGCATTGTGCCCGAACGGGACTTCCAAAAAGGCGGGAATAGCTGTGTCGTTTAGCCAGACTCCTCACCTTTCGAATGGTACATAAGTCGTTGCTCTGAGAGCAGTATTTCTCTTCTCTTTTATCAATTTAATTGAAACCTGACCGCATTTTTAGGCCATTTTATCTCATTTCTCAACCTTGTCACGTGCATTGTGCCCGAACGGGACTTCCAAAAAAGGCGGGAATAGCTGTGTCGTTTAGCCAGACTCCTCACCTTTCGAATGGTACATAAGTAGTTGCTCTGAGAGCAGTATTTCTATTCTCTTTTATCAATTTAAGGGAAACCTGACCGCATTTTTAATTAATTTTATCTCATCTCTCAACCTAGTCACGTGCATTGTGCCCGAACGGGAATTCCAAAAAAGGCGAAAATAGCTGTGTCGTTTAGCCAGACTCCTCACCTTTCGAATGGTACATAAGTAGTTGCTCTGAGAGCAGTATTTCTATTCTCTTTTATCAATTTAAGGGAAACCTGACCGCATTTTTAGGTCATTTTATCTCATTTCTCAACCTAGTCACGTGCATTGTGCCCGAACGGGACTTCCAAAAAAGGCGAAAATAGCTGTGTCGTTTAGCCAGACTCCTCACCTTTCGAATGGTACATAAGTAGTTGCTCTGAGAGCAGTATTTCTATTCTCTTTTATCAATTTAAGGGAAACCTGACCGCATTTTTAGGTAATTTTATCATATCTCTCAACCTAGTCACGTGCATTGTGCCCGAACGGGACTTCCAAAAAAGGCGAAAATAGCTGTGTCGTTTAGCCAGACTCCTCACCTTTCGAATGGTACATAAGTAGTTGCTCTGAGAGCAGTATTTCTATTCTCTTTTATCAATTTAAGGGAAACCTGACCGCATTTTTAGGTCATTTTATCTCATTTCTCAACCTAGTCACGTGCATTGTGCCCGAACGGGACTTCCAAAAAAAAGCGTGAATAGCTGTGTCCTTTAGCCAGACTCCTCACCTTTCGAATGGTACATAAGTCGTTGCTCTGAGAGCAGTATTTCTATTCTCTTTTATCAATTTAAGGGAAACCCGACCGCATTTTTAGGTCATTTTACCTCATTTCTCAACCTAGTCACGTGCATTGTGCCCGAACGGCACTTCCGAAAAAGGCGGGAATAGTTGTGTCGTTTAGCCAGACTCCTCACCTTTCGAATGGTACATAAGTCGTTGCTCTGAGAGCAGTATTTCTATTCTCTTTTATCAATTGAAGGGAAACTTGACTGCATTTGTAGGTCATTTTATCTCATTTCTCAACTTATTCACGTGCATTGTGCCCGAACGGGACTTCCAAAAAAGGCGGGAATAGCTGTGTCGTTTAGCCAGACTCCTAACCTTTCGAATGGTACATAAGTCGTTGCTTTGAGAGCAGTATTTCTATTCTCTTTTATCAATTTAAGGGAAACCTGACCGCATTTTTAGGTCATTTTATCTCATTTCTCAACCTAGTCAAGTGCATTGTGCCCGAACGGGACTTCCGAAAAAGGCGGGAATAGCTGTGTCGTTTAGCCAGACTCCTCACCTTTCGAATGGTACATAAGTCGTTGCTCTGAGAGCAGTATTTCTATTCTCTTTTATCAATTGAAGGGAAACCTGACTGCATTTGTAGGTCATTTTATCTCATTTCTCAACCTAGTCACGTGCATTGTGCCAGAACGGGACTTCCAAAAAGGCGCGAATGGCTGTGTCGTTTAGCCAGAATCCTCACCTTTCGGATGGTACATAAGTCGTTGCTCTGAGAGCAGTATTTCTATTCTCTTTTATCAATTTAAGGGAAACCTGACCGCATTTTTAGGTCATTTTATCTCATTTCTCAACCTAATCACGTGCATTGTGCCCGAACGGGACTTCCAAAAAAGGCGGGAATAGCTGTGTCGTTTAGCCAGACTCCTCACCTTTCGAATGGTACATAAGTCGTTGCTCTGAGAGCAGTAGTTCTATTCTCTTTTATCAATTGAACTGAAACCTGACTGCATTTGTAGGTCATTTTATCTCATTTCTCAACCTAGTCACGTGCATTGTGCCCGAACGGGACTTCCAAAAAAGGCGCGAACAGCTGTGTCGTTTAGCCAGACTCCTCACCTTTCGAATGGTACATAAGCCGTTGCTCTGAGAGCAATATTTCTATTCTCTTTTATCAATTTAAGGGAAACCTGACCGCATTTTTAGGTAATTTTTTCTCATTTCTCAACCTATTCACGTGCATTGTGCCCGAACGGGACTTCCAAAAAGGCGCGAATAGATGTGTCGTTTAGCCAGACTCCTCACCTTTCGAATGGTACATAAGTCGTTGCTCTGAGAGCAGTATTTCTATTCTCTTTTATCAATTGAAGGGAAACCTGACTGCATTTGTAGGTCATTTTATCTCATTTCACAACCCAGTCACGTGCATTGTGCCCGAACGGGACTTCCAAAAAGGCGGGAATAGCTGTGTCGTTTAGCCAGACTCCTCACCTTTCGAATGGTACATAAGTCGTTGCTCTGAGAGCAGTATTTCTCTTCTCTTTTATCAATTTAATTGAAACCTGACCGCATTTTTAGGTCATTTTATCTCATTTCTCAACTTTGTCACGTGCATTGTGCCCGAACGGGACTTCCAAAAAAGGCGGGAATAACTGTGTCGTTTAGCCAGACTCCTCACCTTTCGAATGGTACATAAGTCGTTGCTCTGATAGCAGTATTTATATTCACTTTTATCAATTTAAGGGAAACCTGACCGCATTTTTAGGTCATTTTATCTCATTTCTCAACCTAGTCACGTGCATTGTGCCCGAAAGGGACTTCCAAAATAGGCGAAAATAGCTGTGTCGTTTAGCCAGACTCCTCACCTTTCGAATGGTACATAAGTCGTTGCTCTGAGAGCAGTATTTCTATTCTCTTTTATCAATTTAAGGGAAACCTGACCGCATTTTTAGGTCATTTTATCTCATTTCTCAACCTAGTCACGTGCATTGTGCCCGAACGGGACTTCCAAAAAAGGCGGGAATAGCTGTGTCGTTTAGCCAGACTCCTCACCTTTCGAATGGTACATAAGTCGTTGCTCTGAGAGCAGTATTTCTATTCTCTTTTATCAATTGAAGGGAAACCTGACTGCATTTGTACGTCATTTTATCTCATTTCTCAACCTAGTCACGTGCATTGTGCCCGAACGGGACTTCCAAAAAAGGCGGGAATAGCTGTGTCGTTTAGCCAGACTCCTCACCTTTCGAATGGTACATACGTCGTTGCTCTGAGAGCAGCATTTCTATTCTCTTTTATCAATTTAAGGGAAACCTGACCGCATTTTTAGGTCATTTTATCTCAATCCTCAACTTAGTCACGTGCATTGTGCCCGAACGGGACCTCCAAAAAAGGCGGGAATAGCTGTGTCGTTTAGCCAGACTCCTCACCTTTCGAATGGTACATAAGTCGTTGCTCTGAGAGCAGTATTTCTATTCTCTTTTATCAATTGAAGGGAAACCTGACTGGATTTGTAAGTCATTTTATCTCATTTCTCAACCTAGTCACGTGCATTGTGCCCGAACGGGACTTCCAAAAAAAGGCGGGAATAGCTGTGTCGTTTAGCCAGACTCCTCACCTTTCGAATGGTACATAAGGCGTTGCTCTGAGAGCAGTATTTCTATTCTCTTTTATCAATTGAAGGGAAACCTGACTGCATTTGTAGGTCATTTTATCTCATTTCTCAACCTAGTCACGTGCATTGTGCCCGAACGGGACTTCCAAAAAAGGCGCGAATAGCTGTGTCGTTTAGCCAGACTCCTCACCTTTCGAATGGTACATAAGTCGTTGCTCTGAGAGCAGTATTTCTATTCTCTTTTATCAATTTAAGGGAAACCTGACCGCATTTGTAGGTCATTTTATCTCATTTCTCAACCTAGTCACGTGCATTGTGCCCGAACGGGACTTCCAAAAAAGGAGGGAATAGCTGTGTCGTTTAGCCAGACTCCTCACCTTTCGAATGGTACATAAGTCGTTGCTCTGAGAGCAGTATTTCTATTCTCTTTTATCAATTTAAGGGAAACCTGACCGCATTTTTAGGTCATTTTATCTCAATTCTCAACCTAGTCACGTGCATTGTGCCCGAACGGGACTTCCAAAAAGGCGGGAATAGCTGTATCGTTTAGCCAGACTCCTCACCTTTCGAATGGTACATAAGTCGTTGCTCTGAGAGCAGTATTTCTATTCTCTTTTATCAATTGAAGGGAAACCTGACCGGATTTGTAGGTCATTTTATCTCATTTCTCAACTTAGTCACGTGCATTGTGCCAGAACGGGACTTCCAAAAAAGGCGCGAATGGCTTTGTCGTTTAGCCAGACTCCTCACCTTTCGAATGGTACATAAGTCGTTGCTCTGAGAGCAGTATTTCTATTCTCTTTTATCAATTTAAGCGAAACCTGACCGCATTTTTAGGTCATTTTATCTCATTTCTCAACCTAATCACTTGCATTGTGCCCGAACGGGACTTCCAAAAAAGGCAAGAATAGCTGTGTCGTTTAGCCAGACTCCTCACCTTTCGAATGGTACATAAGTCGTTGCTCTGAGAGCAGTATTTCTATTCTCTTTTATCAATTGAAGGGACACCTGACTGCATTTGTAGGTAATTTTATCTCATTTCTCAACTTAGTCACGTGCATTGTGGCCGAACGGGACTTCCAAAAAAGGCGGGAATAGCTGTGTCGTTTAGCCAGACTCCTCACTTTTCGAATAGTACATAAGTCTTTGCTCTGAGAGCAGTATTTCTATTCTCTTTTATCAATTTAAGGGAAACCTGACCGCATTTTTAGGTCATTTTATCTCATTTCTCAACTTAGTCACGTGCATTGTGCCCGAACGGGACTTCCAAAAAAAGGCAGGAATAGCTGTGTCGTTTAGCCAGACTCCTCACCTTTCGAATGGTACATAAGTCGTTGCTCTGAGAGCAGTATTTCTATTCCCTTTTATCAATTTAAAGGAAACCTGACCGCATTTTTAGGTAATTTTATCTCAATCCTCAACCTAGTCACGTGCATTGTGCCCGAACGGGACTTCCAAAAAAGGCGGGATTAGCTGTGTCGTTTAGCCAGACTCCTCACCTTTCGAATGGTACATAAGTCGTTGCTCTGAGAGCAGTATTTCTATTCTCTTTTATCAATTTAAGCGAAACCTGACCGCATTTTTAGGTCATTTTATCTCATTTCTCAACCTAATCACTTGCATTGTGCCCGAACGGGACTTCCAAAAAAGGCAAGAATAGCTGTGTCGTTTAGCCAGACTCCTCACCTTTCGAATGGTACATAAGTCGTTGCTCTGAGAGCAGTATTTCTATTCTCTTTTATCAATTGAAGGGAAACCTGACTGCATTTGTAGGTAATTTTATCTCATTTCTCAACTTAGTCACGTGCATTGTGCCCGAACGGGACTTCCAAAAAAGGCGGGAATAGCTGTGTCGTTTAGCCAGACTCCTCACCTTTCGAATGGTACATAAGTCTTTGCTCTGAGAGCAGTATTTCTATTCTCTTTTATCAATTTAAGGGAAACCTGACCGCATTTTTAGGTCATTTTATCTCATTTCTCAACCTAGTCACGTGCATTGTGCCCGAAAGGGACTTCCAAAATAGGCGAAAATAGCTGTGTCGTTTAGCCAGACTCCTCACCTTTCGAATGGTACATAAGTCGTTGCTCTGAGAGCAGTATTTCTATTCTCTTTTATCAATTGAAGGGAAACCTGACTGCATTTGTACGTCATTTTATCTCATTTCTCAACCTAGTCACGTGCATTGTGCCCGAACGGGACTTCCAAAAAAGGCGGGAATAGCTGTGTCGTTTAGCCAGACTCCTCACCTTTCGAATGGTACATACGTCGTTGCTCTGAGAGCAGTATTTCTATTCTCCTTTATCAATTTAAGGGAAACCTGACCGCATTTTTAGGTCATTTTATCTCAATCCTCAACTTAGTCACGTGCATTGTGCCCGAACGGGACCTCCAAAAAAGGCGGGAATAGCTGTGTCGTTTAGCCAGACTCCTCACCTTTCGAATGGTACATAAGTCGTTGTTCTGAGAGCAGTATTTCTATTCTCTTTTATCAATTGAAGGGAAACCTGACTGGATTTGTAAGTCATTTTATCTCATTTCTCAACCTAGTCACGTGCATTGTGCCCGAACGGGACTTCCAAAAAAAGGCGGGAATAGCTGTGTCGTTTAGCCAGACTCCTCACCTTTCGAATGGTACATAAGGCGTTGCTCTGAGAGCAGTATTTCTATTCTCTTTTATCAATTGAAGGGAAACCTTACTGCATTTGTAGGTCATTTTATCTCATTTCTCATTGTGCCCGAACGGGACTTCCAAAAAAGGCGCGAATAGCTGTGTCGTTTAGCCAGACTCCTCACCTTTCGAATGGTACATAAGTCGTTGGTCTGAGAGCAGTATTTCTATTCTCTTTTATCAATTTAAGGGAAACCTGACCGCATTTGTAGGTCATTTTATCTCATTTCTCAACCTAGTCACGTGCATTGTGCCCGAACGGGACTTCCAAAAAAGGCGGGAATAGCTGTGTCGTTTAGCCAGACTCCTCACCTTTCGAATGGTACATAAGTCGTTGCTCTGAGAGCAGTATTTCTATTCTCTTTTATCAATTTAAGGGAAACCTGACCGCATTTTTAGGTCATTTTATCTCAATTCTCAACCTAGTCACGTGCATTGTGCCCGAACGGGACTTCCAAAAAAGGCGGGAATAGCTGTATCGTTTAGCCAGACTCCTCACCTTTCGAATGGTACATAAGTCGTTGCTCTGAGAGGAGTAGTTCTATTCTCTTTTATCAATTTATGGGAAACCTGACCGCATTTTTAGGTCATTTTATCTCATTTCTCAACCTAGACACGTGCATTGTGCCCGAACGGGACTTCCAAAAAAGGCGCGAATAGTGGTGTCGTTTAGCCAGACTCCTCACCTTTCGAATGGTACATAAGCCGTTGCTCTGAGAGCAATATTTCTATTCTCTTTAATCAATTTAAGGGAAACCTGACCGCATTTTTAGGTAATTTTTTCTCATTTCTCAACCTATTCACGTGCATTGTGCCCGAACGGGACTTCCAAAAAAGGCGCGAATAGATGTGTCGTTTAGCCAGACTCCTCACCTTTCGAATGGTACATAAGTCGTTGCTCTGAGAGCAGTATTTCTATTCTCTTTTATCAATTTAAGCGAAACCTGACCGCATTTTTAGGTCATTTTATCTCATTTCTCAACCTAATCACTTGCATTGTGCCCGAACGGGACTTCCAAAAAAGGCAAGAATAGCTGTGTCGTTTAGCCAGACTCCTCACCTTTCGAATGGTACATAAGTCGTTGCTCTGAGAGCAGTATTTCTATTCTCTTTTATCAATTGAAGGGAAACCTGACTGCATTTGTAGGTAATTTTATCTCATTTCTCAACTTAGTCACGTGCATTGTGCCCGAACGGGACTTCCAAAAAAGGCGGGAATAGCTGTGTCGTTTAGCCAGACTCCTCACCTTTCGAATGGTACATAAGTCGTTGCTCTGAGAGCAGTATTTCTATTCTCTTTTATCAATTTAAGGGAAACCTGACCGCATTTTTAGGTCATTTTATCTCATTTCTCAACCTAGTCACGTGCATTGTGCCCGAACGGGACTTCCAAAAAAGGCGGGAATAGCTGTGTCGTTTAGCCAGACTCCTCACCTTTCGAATGGTACATAAGTCGTTGCTCTGAGAGCAGTATTTCTATTCTCTTTTATCAATTGAAGGGAAACCTGACTGCATTTGTAGGTCATTTTATCTCATTTCTCAACCTAGTCACGTGCATTGTGCCCGAACGAGACTTCCAAAAAAGGCGGGAATAGCTGTGTCGTTTAGCCAGACTCCTCACCTTTTGAATGGTACATAAGTTGTTGCTCTGAGAGCAGTATTTCTATTCTCTTTTATCAATTGAAGGGAAACCTGACTGCATTCGTAGGTCATTTTATCTCATTTCTCAACCTAGTCACGTGCATTGTGCCCGAACGGGACTTAAAAAGGCGCGAATAGCTGTGTCGTTTAGCCAGACTCCTCACCTTTTGAATGGTACATAAGTTGTTGCTCTGAGAGCAGTATTTCTATTCTCTTTTATCAATTGAAGGGAAACCTGACTGCATTTGTAGGTCATTTTATCTCATTTCTCAACCTAGTCACGTGCATTGTGCCCGAACGGGACTTCCAAAATAGGCGCGAATAGCTGTGTCGTTTAGCCAGACTCCTCACCTTTCGAATGGTACATAATTCGTTGCTCTGAGAGCAGTATTTCTATTCTCTTTTATCAATTCAAAGGAAACCTGACTGCATTTGTAGGTCATTTTATCTCATTTCTCAACCTAGTCACGTGCATTGTGCCCGAACGGTACTTCCACAAAAGGCGGGAATAGCTGTTTCGTTTAGCCAGACTCCTCACCTTTCGAATGGTACATAAGTCGTTACTCTGAGAGTAGTATTTCTATTCTCTTTTATCAATTTAAGGGAAACCTGACCACATTTGTAGGTCATTTTATCTCATTTCTCAACCTAGTCACGTGCATTGTGCCCGAACGGGACTTCCAAAAAAGGCGGGAATAGCTGTGTCGTTTAGCCAGACTCCTCACCTTTCGAATGGTACATAAGTCGTTGCTCTGAGAGCAGTATTTCTATTCTCTTTTATCAATTTAAGGGAAACCTGACCGCATTTTTAGGTCATTTTATCTCATTTCACAACCTAGTCACGTGCATTGTGCCCGAACGGGACTTCCAAAAAAGGCGGGAATAGCTGTGTCGTTTAGCCAGATTCCTCACCTTTCGAATGGTACATAAGCCGTTGCTCTGAGAGCAGTATTTCTATTCTCTTTTATCAATTTAAGGGAACCCTGACCGCATTTTTAGGTCATTTTATCTCATTTCTCAACCTAGTCACGTGCATTGTGCCCGAACGGGACTTCCAAAAAAGGCGAGAATAGTTGTGTCGTTTAGCCAGACTCCTCACCTTTCGAATGGTACATAAGACGTTGCTCTGAGAGCAGTATTTCTATTCTCTTTTATTGAAGGGAAACCTGACTGCATTTGTAGGTCATTTTATCTCATTTCTCAACATAATCACGTGCATTGTGCCCGAACGTTACTTCCAAAAAAGGCGCGAATAGCTGTGTCGTTTAGCCAGAATCCTCACCTTTCGAATGGTATATAAGTCGTTGCTCTGAGAGCAGTATTTCTATTCTCTTTTATCAATTTAAGGGAAACCTGACCGCATTTTTAGGTAATTTTATCTCATTTCTCAACCTAGTCACGTGCATAGTGCCCGAACGGGACTTCCAAAAAAGGCGGGAATAGTTGTGTCATTTAGCCAGACTCCTCACCTTTCGAATGGTATATAAGTCGTTGCTCTGAGAGCAGTATTTCTATTCTCTTTTATCAATTGAAGGGAAACCTGACTGCATTTGTAGGTCATTTTATCTCATTTCTCAACCTAGTCACGTGCATTGTGCCCGAACGGGACTTCCAAAAAAGGCGGGAATAGCTGTGTCGTTTAGCCAGACTCCTCACCTTTCGAATGGTACATAAGTCGTTGCTCTGAGAGCAGTATTTCTATTCTCTTTTATCAATTGAAGTGAAACCTGACCGCATTTTTAGGTCATTTTATCTCATTTCTCAACCTAGTCACGTGCATTGTGCCCGAACGGGACTTCCAAAAAAGGCGCGAATAGCTGTGTCGTTTAGCCAGACTCCTCCCCTTTCGAATGGTACATAAGCCGTTGCTCTGAGAGCAGTATTTATATTCTCTTTTATCAATTTAAGGGAAACCTGACCGCATTTTTAGGTCATTTTATCCCATTTCTCAACCTAGTCACGTGCATTGTGCCCGAACGGGACTTCCAAAAAAGGCGCGAATAGATGTGTCATTTAGCCAGACTCCTCATCTTTCGAATGGTACATAAGTCGTTGCTCTGAGAGCAGTATTTCTATTCTCTTTTATCAATTGAAGGGAAACCTGACTGAATTTGTAGGTCATTTTATCTCATTTCTCAACCTAGTCACGTGCATTGTGCCCGAACGGGACTTCCAAAAAAGGCGGGAATAGCTGTGTCGTTTAGCCAGACTCCTCACCTTTCGAATGGTACATAAGGCGTTGCTCTGAGAGCAGTATTTCTATTCTGTTTTATCAATTTAAGGGAAACCTGACCGCATTTTTAGGTCATTTTATCTCATTTCTCAACCTAGTCACGTGCATTGTGCCCGAACGGGACTTCCAAAAAGGCGGGAATAGTTGTGTCGTTTAGCCAGACTCCTCACCTTTCGAATGGTACATAAGTCGTTGCTCTGAGAGCAGTATTTCTATTCTCTTTTATCAATTGAAGGGAAACCTGACTGCTTTTGTAGGTCATTTTATCTCATTTCTCAACCTATTCACGTGCATTGTGCCCGAACGGGACTTCCAAAAAAGGCGGGAATAGCTGTGTCGTTTAGCCAGAGACCTCACCTTTGGAATGGTACATAAGGCGTTGCTCTGAGAGCAGTATTTCTATTCTCTTTTATCAATTTAAGGGAAACCTGACCGCATTTTTAGGTCATTTTATCTCATTTCTCAACCTAGTCACGTGCATTGTGCCCGAACGGGACTTCCAAAAAAGGCGGGAATAGCTGTGTCGTGTAGCCAGACTCCTCACCTTTCGAATGGTACATAAGTCGTTGCTCTGAGAGCAGTATTTCTATTTTCTTTTATCAATTGAAGAGAAACCTGACTGCATTTGTAGGTCATTTTATCTCATTTCTCAACTTAGTCACGTGCATTGTGCCCGAACGGGACTTCCAAAAAAGGCGGGAATAGCTGTGTCGTTTAGCCAGACTCCTCAGCTTTCGAATGGTACATAAGTCGTTGCTCTGAGAGCAGTATTTCTATTCTCTTTTATCAATTTCAGGGAAACCTGACCGCATTTTTAGGTCATTTTATCTCATTTCTCAACCTAGTCACGTGCATTGTGCCCGAACGGGACTTCCAAAAAAGGCGCGAATAGCTGTGTCGTTTAGCCAGACTCCTCCCCTTTCGAATGGTACATAAGCCGTTGCTCTGAGAGCAGTATTTATATTCTCTTTTATCAATTTAAGGGAAACCTGACCGCATTTTTAGGTCATTTTATCTCATTTCTCAACCTAGTCACGTGCATTGTGCCCGAACGGGACTTCCAAAAAAGGCGCGAATAGATGTGTCATTTAGCCAGACTCCTCACCTTTCGAATGGTACATAAGTCGTTGCTCTGAGAGCAGTATTTCTATTCTCTTTTATCAATTGAAGGGAAACCTGACCGCATTTGTAGGTCATTTTATCTCATTTCTCAACCTAGTCACGTGCATTTTGCCCGAACGGGACTTCCAAAAAAGGCGGGAATAGCTGTGTCGTTTAGCCAGACTCCTCACCTTTCGAATGGTATATAAGTCGTTGCTCTTGTAGCACGGATCTTAGCATTATCTATTTCGAACGTAACGAACAAGTCGGTAATGGCGTTCGAGCCTATTGATGCAAGTATTGAAGGGCAGATGTCAGTTTGATATCGTAAAACTTACGAGCTCCCTAAACCTCAAGTTTCATAGATTCGGTTTCCGTCAAACAAATTCCTTCTTTTACATCGTTGACGTTGGAGAAATTAGATCAGATCAAGTAATCCTAAGGAATTTTAGAAGTTAAGAAACTGGCTTACTAATATCTACAAACCTTAAATTCATCTTTTTCTAAGGTATACATTGATAGTTGTCTTGCGTTGGAAAATGTATTTAATCTTAACTATTTAGTTTATTTCGCTGATAAGACTAACCCTAATTTACGCAGTGAGGAGCGACAAAGCGCTGAAGTTTGAGACCTGATTGAGGGGCCGTTATTGGGCAGCGTCAGCTTCTTCGAGTGCGCTGATAATCCATCCAAGCGCGGAGATTTGTAACGTGTTGGAAGGGCTCTCCGGTCAATCGCCAGCCCACGCGCTTAAGTGAATGAATGCTGAAGCCACCACATCGGCTCGCACATCGGTCCAACCGCGAGAGACAGTGCAACATCTCCAGGCCACACACTTAAGCACTACGATTGATGAATGCTGAAGCCACCACATCGGCTCGCACATCAGTCCAACCGCGAAAGTCAGTGCAGCATCGCCAGTCCATGCGTTCTAGCACTACCGTTGGCATATGCTGAAAACACCACATCGGCTCGCACATCTCTCCAACCACGAGTCAGTGCCGAACCAACAACCACACCGGAATCCACCAATAAACCGAGTTCATCTGCCCCGAAAGATCTCTGCAGAAGAACTGCCATGCTCCTTGTCCCTTTAAGTGTTAAGGAATCGCCGCGAAAGTGTCTTATCCGCACCCACATGAAGTGATTGCATAAGCTAAATTTCCTGAATTTATTGAAAGAAAAAGTGCTTTTACTTTTACTTTTAAATTCATTTTTATTAATTATTAGCTTATATCAACTTACATACTAGACAAAAATGATTAAATCTAACTTAAAATTAACAGGATACTTATTCTAGATTATTGATCCTTATGCGGACGCCCTAAACTTAACTCTATCTTATAATTATTGCCTTTCGGCCTAAAAACTATTTTACGAACTAATCTTACATATTATGTTTTAATCGAGAAAATTTTTAAGAAAACTCGGCATCTTTATCAAATTTTATATTTTTATATAAAAAAAACAAATTACAAACTACCTACTCTACTTACTTAAACTAATTAACATATTCTAACTATAATTAGGATTCTGAGCACTCGTTGCATTACGAAACAAGTGGTCAAAATCCCAATTGCTTTCCGAGCGCCTGGCAGTCGTCAACGTGCACACGCGCCGCCGTGAGCTGACTGATGCCTTACAGAATCAATCACCTCCCGGAAGCACCGCCACAAGTTGGCGAGCCCGGCCCCTCCCAGAAACGCCCTAGCTAACTTAGTCTATCTTACAAACTAAGAGGATGTTACCTAGAGTAACGCACCGTCTTGGGAGGGCATGTTGAACCCTCCACCCTCAAAAAGCCACCAAAATTCGGCAAATTGCTTTTCTGTATCGAATTTATCCCTCTCCGCTATTGCGGTACTAAAACGGAGGAGCTCATGAGCATTATCGACGTCCTCGCCGCGTATGAGCCGCTTATCTCTCGCGCCGCGGTAGCGGTGGTATAATACCGGGATACCATCCCTCGTCTGTACCAGCCCTTTTGCATCAATATGGATAAATGCCTCCGGCGGGACAAAGCCAGACCGGAGCGTACTCTCTATGTACATTTCATTGGGGTAGTAAGCCCCAAAGATCAGACTATTGTCGCTGGCCATCGCCCTTGCAACGTGCCTTCGAGTGACCTTAATGAGGAAATTGTCAATCCTATTCAACTGAGCCCCATCGTATAGGACCTTGTTGGGATAGTATTTTATATAGTTGGATTCAGGCGTTCGGAACAACCGGAGACAGGTCCTAAGACATTGTCTCTCCAACACCCGAATCTTTTCCATATAGCTAGGCGCTATATTAAACCACAATGGACAACCATAAGCGATGATCGGCCTTATAAGGGCCACGTAGCAAATGACATTCACTCTGGAGTCAAGTTGACTGCTATGAAACAGTCTCCTTGTCAGAGCATAAGCCTTCTTGGCCCCAGCAAGACAAGCAACTATATGTCTATCGAAATATAGATACTGGTCAAGCCAGATACCTAGATATCTAACTGCGCTTCTCACCGCCAATGGCTGCCCGTTCTGTCCAATAATGGCCAATTTTTTCCAGTTTTTTCTGGTATCCCTAGAGGCCCCAGCCAATGGAGTTCTGAACAAGATTGTTTCCGTCTTCTGAAAGTTGATTTTCAACTTCCAGTCGTCGCAATATCGCTTAATTTGATCGAAGTCACGCTGCAAAAGGATATTAATGACCTCGATTTTAGGACCTGATCTGTGTGCCACCAAATCGTCGGCATACGCTATAGCATGTCTGAGTGAACCCACCAGATCACTCGTGTAAATGTTAAACAGGATCGGAGAATTGACCGCCCCCTGCTGTAAACCGTTTTTAATTTCAAAGACTCTGCTCGAAGTCACGTTGCCACATTTGACAACGAACTTCTTTCCCATAAGCATATTATAAATTACATATAGCAAAGATTTGTGCATCCCCCGGCTGGTCAACTTGTAGAAAAGTCCCTCTAACCATACGGTGTCGAAAGCCTTCTCAAAATCAACCAGACAAGCACCCGTGCATTGGTTCTTGCATTTATTCCACTGAATGTCGGAAACCAGTTTCGACGCGGCATGAATAGTGTCATGCCTCGCTCTGAAACCAAACTGGTTGTCCGGAATTATGTTATTGTCCTCGACCCACTTTAACAGGGCTCTATTGACAACTTTTTCGAAGACCTTGCTAATATTCGGAAGCAAGCTAATTGACCGGAGATTGGCAGGGTTCGTCCTATCTTTACCTTTTTTCGGGATAGGGTGTACCACAGCTATCTTCCAATGTGCCGGATAATATGCATTATTCAGCGCATTGTTAAACAGCGTGGTGAAAATATCTACAGCCTCCAGAGGCAGGTGTCTCAATACGACGTTTGGGACACCATCCATCCCCGCCGACTTTTTATTCTTTAGTGACTCGAAGATGCACAGAAGATCATCCTTCGACACGAACAAGTGCGATGCATCTCGGCCATTGGCGACAACTGCATTAGCATGGTTTTCATCAGTGAATACGGTGAATCCGTTATTCTCAGATCGCCAATTCTCAAGTTCGGCGCGTAGATAGAAGTGACTCACCAGAGCTCTATTCTCAATGTCGTGGTTACGGCGAACAGGATTGTTCACCGTATACACGGCCTCGAAACAAGCGCCCAGCAAATCCACTTTCTCCTGTGGGTCCTCGACCACGAAAAAATCGTCGTTTGAAGCGACACTTTCTGGACTTATTCCAGCAGTCAGTATTGTCTGTCTGTTCTCTGCTGTCTGGGAGATTCGAACACAAGGAATATCATTGTGATCTTTCCTCCTGAACAACTTATTTATCTGTGGGAACATATTCGGACTACAGGTTTTAATAGCCCGAATTTTATTGCCCCAATACAGACTTACAGATTTTCTGTAATTTTCTTTTATCAGCTGTTTCAGGATTCGGATCTCTGACTTCAGCATCCTTACCTCCGGGTCGTCGCGATCAGTAAATTGCCTGTACAGCCGTTTAAGCCTCGAGAGCAGTCTACTTTTCTGTCGGTATAGTGCGTCGATTGTTGGGTTTCTGTACTTTTCTGTCTGGTCGTCGTCGGAACGTCCTACCCGAGGAATAGTTCGTTCCATAGTTCGTTTGATGGCGTCGTCCATTTGCAATAAATGCCGATCAATGTCATCATTTGTCATGTTACTGTTTGTCGGTGGGTCGATCCCACTCGAACGTATATCTCGCTTTAACAATCTGGAGAAGCGCGACCACTGTGCCCTCCGATAATCGAATGAACACAATGCTTCGTACTCCTCCAGCAGCGTTTGCTCGTTCGGGATCCGTATTGCGGCGGCGAGTCCGTAGTGGTCACTATCGTACTCAAACGCACGCAAACAGTTCCGCGTGTATTGGTCTATGTTGGTCAGTTGAAGTCTTGCGTCCGTTAAGGCCAAGTCCAGGAAAGCACCGCTTCTTGGGAAAGAAGGGATATCCGTCGCGTACAACTCGAGTTTGTACTCAATCATATTGAGGCGCCACCAGTCGTGAAACTGGTTGCCCCTGGGATTTGCAGTAACATTTCCCCATGCCGCATGTTTGGCATTAATATCTCCGGCCAAGAAGTAATAATTCTCCTCCGAGTTCAGCTGCAGACCACGAAAAAGTGTCTCGAGCTCTGTCATAAATTGGTTGGGTGGAGGTGCTGCAGGTGCGTAAAGCGACACCACATACACTCTCCTCCGGCTATGGAGAGGAATGCATATGATGCATGCTTCCAACAACTGGAACCTACGCACGTCCCCGCTATATATAACCCTATGGCGCAGGCCTTTTCGAATTAAGATTCCAACCCCACCTCCTTGAGTGGAGTGTGGCCGGTCTCTTCTTATTACATGATAGTTTTTGTATCCCAAGAAAGAAAAAGTGCACATATTCATATATGTACCTACCTAATTACTTAATACTAAAAAATATTGCCTAAAATCCCTAAGCTAAATATCAACAAATCAAAAAAAAAAAAAAGTAAAGTAAATATTAAAGAAGTGTGTTTTGAGTGTGGTGAAACTTGAATTACTTTATTAACAAATAAACGATTTTTCCGACAATACACAGTCATCAAGCATCCTGTTCCTGACATGTCACGACCAGCGGTAACAACAGGTAATTCTCAAGAAAAATTATAAAATATTTCATTAATTGTTTCACCTAACTTCCGAGCATTAATATTAGAACATAGTAGCATACTTATTAAGATTTTTCTTGTTTTTTTTTTTTTATTTATCCTAATGAAGGGAATGTCAAGTATTAATAATTGAATTAAAAACCTAATAAATCATGTTCTAAACCAATAAAAGGTCGAATTAATTTTCATGCATACCGAACCAGTCAGTCGTCATAACCCAAGGTGTACGATCAATTCGTTGATCAAAACATCAATCTGATATCGTAATCCATTTCATTGGTCTTAAGGTGAGCTGAGGAGCATGAATTGTTGACGTCAGTGACAAGTACCCTTTATCCCACCGCCTAATCACCCACGCAGACTGAGCTAGACCATGAAAAAAGAGTAAGAGAGCAAAGGTGTCTGGGATAAGGGACGTATTAATTTATAAGCTCTCTTCATAATTACGGTAGCGGTATGGAGTGATGGTAGTACTGCATCAATCAGAGTACGCTACAGTAATTTTGGCGCCCAATGTGTACGGTTTTTTTTAGTTCTCTTAACTAAAAAGCAGTACAAACAAAAAAAAATGTAAGAAGGAAGAGTTTTTGACGATGCAGTTATTAAAGAGAATCTCATGTTCGGTTAGATGTGATAAAAATGTGTTTACGTTTTGAGCAATCCTGAACATTAGTGCTTTGGCGTGGAAGTTAGATGTTAGACGAAGAATCACATTATTCTTCTCTAATTCCTTCACCTTGTGTTTTTATACCCTATTCTAGGGGTATATTAATTTTGACGCATAGTTTGTAACATACCTTAATATTGCCCGTAGACCCCTAAAAGTTACTATATTTATGATCAGCATCGATAGTAATGTCGATCTAGCCATGTCCGTCCGTCCGTCCGTCCGTCCGTCCGTCCGTCCGTCCGTCGGCAAAAATTAGGCCTTTAAACTGGACCTAGAGAGCTGAAATTTTAACCATATACTCTCTAGGGTCCCGAAATAATCAAGTTTACGAATTTTTGAAATCCGCCCACAGACACGCCCACAAACTCAAAAAAACAAAATTTTGGAAAAAATCGAATTTTGAGCTAGGAAGCTGAATTTTTTTATATATGATCTATGACTCCTAAAACTGCTCGGGATATAAAATTTTCAAAATCCGCCCACTGCCACGCCCACAAAAAAATAAAACAATTTTATTGAAAAACCAAAATTTGAGCTAGGGAGCTGAAATTTTTAATATATACTCTCTAGGGGCCCTTTAAGCTCATGTATAAATATTTTCAAAATCCGCCCACTGACACGCCCACAAATAAATAAAACAATTTTTTTGAAAATCCAAAGTTTGAGCTAGGGAGCTGAAATTTATAATATATACTCTCTAGGGGCCCTTTAAGCTCATGTATATATATTTTCAAAATCCGCCCACTGACACGCCCACAAATAAATAAAACAATTTTTTTGAAAATCCAAAGTTTGAGCTAGGTAGCTGAAATTTATAATATATACTCTCTAGGGGCCCTTTAAGCTCATGTATAAATATTTTCAAAATCCGCCCACTGACACGCCCACAAATAAATAAATCAATTTTTTTGAAAATCCAAAGTTTGAGCTAGGGAGCTGAAATTTATAATATATACTCTCTAGGGGCCCTTTATGCTCATGTGTTAGTTTTTTTTTAAATCCGCCTACTGACACGCCCACAATTAAATAAAACAATTTTATTGAAGCACCCAAGTTTGAGCTAGGGAGCGTTTTTTTTGATAAAATCCTTTAAATGTTATATAACAAAATATGTAGAGCGTTCTTAACAATTTAACCATACTTAGACTTTTGTTACGCCCACTTATGAGGGATAGGAATAAGAATAGGGTATCCAACAGTTCGCCCAAGCGGACTGTAGCCCGTCCCTATGTTTTAGTTAGAAATCAGACAAGAATATTATATTGTTGGTGTCCTGAATTAATAAAGCATAATTCGCGATTTTCTAAACAGTCTCGCTTCTTGCTTTAAGATATTTAGAATTGAAATGTATACGATTATTTAAAATTAAAGACTGATTGGTTCGGTGTTGCTGAAATTTGATTCGACTTGTTTACATGATAGATTGATAGTTATTTGGCATAGAAGATTTTGATTTTTTGGTTCATAATATTTTCATAAACATTAAATGTGTATGCATATGGAACTTTTTCTTTTATTTTATTTTGATAAATTTTTTTTGAAAGTGCCCATATTTGGTGTACACCCCAAAACACAAATTTACTCATTGTTACGTCGGTTGGTGCTCCATATAAGATGGAATTCGGGTTATTGGAAAGCGATGAAATTCGGCATGAGTGCCAAATCAGGGGTCTACCTTTGGTTGGCAGTGTACGTAATTTGGCTAGGAGTTTAGCTAGATTGCATGCGGAAGAGACCCGTGGAAATCAGGTTATAGACTACATCTCTGTAGATACTCCTGGGGTTGAACTGGATATATGCAGAAACAAGGTCGATCACTTAGAAGTAGTGTATACAGAGGCTTTAAAATCTGTGAATGAACAAGCTCGAATACGGGGGGTAGCTAAGGGTCTTCATATTATTGCCAGACTTGATTTATTAGCAAAACGCTCACCAGAGCTTAACGACACTATCTCGAGTCTTAAAGAAAGAGCCACTCAGATGTTGGATGAATTGAACATCGATTTTGGAGCGGGTCCAGCAACGCCAGTGGATGCAGCTGAAGGACCGTGCATTGTGAATGCGAATCTAGAAACTGAGGCTCAAACCAAGGTTGTTGACAATTCGCTGTTAGACAAAAGTCTGGGCAGTCAGGGCAAGCAGAAAAAAAAATCGGGACATACTGGGGCCATCCCAAAAATAAACAAAAGTAAACCAGAAAACATTCCAATAGATTTTTCGGACAAGACTCAATGGGATTTACCGCATCAATTCAGTCGTATGGAAGTAGGGAGATCTTATGGGAATGGTCAAAAACGTACTCAGACACAACAATTTGTTAACGTTGGCTTTTCACAAATACCAGGGCAACGACAACAAACTCCGGTTCACAATCGTTATAGAAGACCGCAATTCCCTAGGTTTGAGTCTATCCATCCTCTGTATGGAAGATTAGAAGAAATAAATAGCCGTGGCTATAATTTTGACAATCATGATCAAGATTGTACGGGCGATTTCGAACACTCTGTCGTTGGTAACACCCAAGAAGAAAATGTTTCATTTGATTTCAGAAAATTAGCGAACATTGCCAACTGGAAAGTCAGATTTGATGGTAATTCCTTACCACTTAGCGTTGAGCAATTTGTATTTAGAATCGAAATTCTGGCAAGAAGCCAGGACATTCCGTTTGATAGGCTTGGTTTGTCAATGCACCATTTGTTGACGGGATCCGCTATAACGTGGTTTTGGATATTTGTTACTCGAAACAGAAATCCAACTTGGGCTCATTTTCGAAGGGCATTGATATCAGAATTCCAAACAATCACCACGGATCACGAAATTCGTAGGCAAATGGAAGCCAGAAAACAAAAACCTCGAGAATCTTTTGGAGAGTTCAAATTAGCTATTGAGTCTTTGGACTCACTATTACGCGTTCCGTATTCCGAAGCAGATAAGCTATCCTTATTAAAGAATAACATGCACCCTGCACTACGCAAACAAGTGATGTTAGCTCATCCGGTAACCGTTGAGCAGCTGAGAAATATGTGTATGGAAATAGAGAAAGGGCTTTTGGATATAGGAGAAAGTTTGGACGAGCAATTGATAAACCGCAGAAGACTTGTTCATGAATTGCAGCATTCGCATGCAAATAGCAGGGACAGTGTAAATGGGGAAGAAACAATTAGTCAAGCTTTTCATCTTGAGCATGCAATTGAGGAAAATGAGTTTAGTATTTGCTGGAATTGTGACGAGATGGGGCACAACTTTGTCAATTGTCCAACTCAAAAAATGCAATCCTTTTGTTATTCTTGCGGTGCAAAAAACACCACTAAACCTAACTGTGTGCGTTGCAATCGGTTAAACTTCAAGACGGATGTCAGGAAGGGAGGCTATCGACATCCGGAAAAGAATTTTCCCCCACAACAACACGTGCAACACGTGACTCAAATTCTGTCCAGGTCGAACCCAACAAGTTCGCAGCAGACTCAGACGGAATAAAAGATAGGCGGAGTTCAAGATCAATTAATTATTTTAGATATAAGAAAGAAAACCTTAGGTTCATCAAGGAGGCCTGCGTAGAAGTCTCAACAGATACACGACCACTCGCTAAATTTAGGTTAGGAAATAAAGAACTGGTTGGTCTTTTAGATAGTGGAGCAACTATCTCAGTGCTGGGGAATGGTGGGGTTGAATTGTTGAAAGATATTGGCATACCTTTCAGCAAACTTAGTAGTAACCTCAACACTGCAGATGGTGCTTCCCAATCTATCATTGGGTATGTCTTTTTGGATATCGTTTTCAACTCAAAGATGGAGACAATTAAATTCTTTATCTCGCCATTTTTGAAAAGACTTTTCACACTCGGCATTGACTTTTGGAACGCATTTGGCTTAGTCCCCGCTTCGGTATGCGAACTCAATACTGTAAATGAAGATTTAAAAGCCCATGAATTGTCAACTGAACAAAAAAGAATTCTAGCAGAAACGGTGAATAACATACCATCGTTCAATACACTTGGGTTGGGCAGAACGACATTGATGATGCATGATATTGACGTGGGAGGTACGAGGTCAATCAAGCAGAGACACTGGCCGATATCACCTGCAATGCAGAAACTGATGGATGAGGAGATACAACGTATGCTCGAACTTGACATAATTGAAAAGAGCGAAAGCTCATGGTCTTCTCCGGTAGTCATCGTCAGGAAATCTAATGGGAAAAGTAGATTATGTCTTGATGCAAGGAAATTGAACGAGCATACTGTAAAGGACGCGTATCCGCTTAAAATTATAGGTGGAATTTTAGCTAGGTTGAAGAGAGCAAGGTTTATTTCTGCCTTAGATTTGAAGGATAGCTTCTGGCAGATACCTCTGACCCCTTCTGCTAAAGAAAAAACCGATTTCCCTGTCCCTGGTAGAGGGCTCTTCCATTTCAAAGTCATGCCTTTTGGCTTAAAAAATGCTACCCAAACTATGTGCCGACTTATCGATAAAGTCATACCCTATGAACTGCACGAGGATGTGTTTACTTATGTAGATGATTTATTGTTCATATCCGATACATTTGAAGAACACATGTCCTTGTTGAATAAGGTAGCAAATCAATTGAAGGCCGCCAACTTGACCATAAACGTGGAAAAATCCAAATTTTGCCAGAAAGAGATCTCTTACCTGGGGTATATTGTTGGGGAAGACGGCCTTAAAGCAAATCCGGAGAAAATCAGAGCTATAAGCAACTTTCCTCGACCAACAACACTGAAACAACTTAGGAGATTTTTGGGTATGTGCCAGTGGTACATGAGAATGATTCCAAACTTTGCAGGAGTAGCAGCTCCGCTGACAAATCTAACTGGGAAAAGGTTTACCAAAGATTGGTCTAACGAAGCGCTGGACGCATTTGCGAGGCTTAAGGAAAAGCTAACCTAGGCTCCGGTGTTATCTCCTCCCGATTTTGGCAAGCCCTTCCAAATCCAGTGTGACGCATCAGCTACAGGCGTGGGAGGCGCGCTAGTGCAGATCGATGATAACGGCAATGAGAAACCGGTGGCCTTTATGTCCAAGAAACTTAATGCTGCTCAAAGAAACTATAGCGTTACCGAACTGGAATGCTTGGCAGCTTTGCTCAGTGTCCAAAAGTTTCGGCCGTACATAGAGGGCACTCGGTTTTCCATCATCACAGATCACATGAGCCTGAAGTGGTTGATGACGCAAAAGGATTTGCAAGGTCGTTTGGCTAGATGGTCGTTCAAACTTCAACCTTTTGACTTCGACATCATTCATCGTAAAGGCAAAGAGAATATAGTGGCTGACGCCTTGTCTAGAGCAGAGGTGGAAGAAGTTGCATATGGAGACAAATTGGATCTTGAATCTTGTAAGGATGAGGAGTATCTTGGCATCTTAAAGATGGTGTTGGACAAACCTGATACGTTTGCCGACTTAAAGATCATAAAGAATAGATTGTACAAAAGAACGAAGTTTCGAACTGGTTTTTGCAATCCCGAAAATGAGTACTGGCGCCTGTATGTCCCAAAGGATTTTAGAAATTCGCTTATAGAAAGCGCGCAATGTCCACCTACATCTGCACACCCCGGCATAAACAAGCTATTGGAAAAATTAAGGAGGCTATATTATTGGCCGAAAATGACTGCTGACGTCGTGAGCTTCGTAAACTCATGCGAGATATGCAAAATTTCAAAGATACCGAACACAATTCTGAAACCAATTTCGTATCCGAGAAGTCCTCCATTAAGACCTTTTCAGGAGTTGCATGTTGACTTTGTGGGGCCGTTTCCTAGATCGAAAAATGGCAATACCCAAGCTTTTGTTGTTTTAGATAACTTCTCGAAGTACATTGTAGTGAAACCCTTAAGAGCTGCCACTTCCAAACTCGCTATCAGTACGCTTGTTGAAAATGTTTTCAATCTATTCGGGGTACCGGAAAAGATTTTAAGTGATAATGCTGCACAGTTCACCTCAAGGGAATTCAAAGCGTTTTTAGCGGGGAAAGGTATCACACAAAATCTCACAGCATTTTACTCCCCACAGGCCAATGCTTCTGAACGTGCAAACAAAACCATCTTTACCGCGGTGAGGATGTACATTGAAAATGAACAACGAGATTGGGATAAGAACTTGGGATCAATAGCATGTGCCTTTCGTAATGTGGTCCATGAGTCAACGCATTGTAGTCCCTATTATATGCTGATGGGATTCCACATGGTTACCCATGGGGGTACATATGAGTTGTTAAGGGAGATTCATGGATTATCTGGTGAGTCACCAGAGGTGATTGAGCGACCAGACCTTCTGCAATTGATTCGTGAAAGAGCCTATGAATGTTTAAAAGCAGCCCAAAAGAAACACGCGAATGCGTACAATCTGCGGACACGCGCTATAGAATACAACCCAGGTCAAATAGTATACAAAAGAAACTTTTATCAGAGCAATGCCGCAAAAGGTTTTAGTGCCAAACTGGCACCTAAATTTTCAAAATGCAAGGTTTTACAGAAGATCGGCAATAGTTTGTATGTCTTAGCAGACATGCGCGGAAAGGTGATTGGTAGAGGTCATGGCAAGGATATTACTATCTGATATAAGCCCGGCTAGCGAAAGCATGAGATATGCAGGGTGTGGGTCTGCCACGCGTGATATAAGATAGTATCGATGCATTTCAATCATATCGGTCTAAGTAATGGTATATCCTTATACGATCTGCTTGTTTTGTAGCACGGATCTTAGCATTATCTATTTCGAACGTAACGAACAAGTCGATAATGGCGTTCGAGCCTATTGATGCAAGTATTGAAGGGCAGATGTCAGTTTGATATCGTAAAACTTACGAGCTCCCTAAACCTCAAGTTTCGTAGATTCGGTTTCCGTCAAACAAATTCCTTCTTTTACATCGTTGACGTTGGAGAAATAAGATCAGATCAAGTAATCCTAAGGAATCTTAGAAGTTAAGAAACTGGCTTACTAATATCTACAAACCTTAAATTCATCTTTTTCTAAGGTATACATTGATAGTTGTCTTGCGTTGGAAAATGTATTTAATCTTAACTATTTAGTTTATTTCGCTGGTAAGACTAACCCTAATTTACGCGGTGAGGAGCGACAAAGCGCTGAAGTTTGAGACCTGATTGAGGGGCCGTTATTGGGCAGCGTCAGCTTCGGCGAGTGCGCTGATAATCCATCCAAGCGCGGAGATTTGTAACGTGTTGGAAGGGCTCTCCGGTCAATCGCCAGGCCACGCGCTTAAGTGAATGAATGCTGAAGCCACCACATCGGCTCGCACATCGGTCCAACCGCGAGAGACAGTGCAACATCTCCAGGCCACACACTTAAGCACTATGATTGATGAATGCTGAAGCCACCACATCGGCTCGCACATCAGTCCAACCGCGAAAGTCAGTGCAGCATCGCCAGTCCATGCGTTCTAGCACTACCGTTGGCATATGCTGAAAACACCACATCGGCTCGCACATCTCTCCAACCACGAGTCAGTGCCGAACCAACAACCACACCGGAATCCACCAATAAACCGAGTTCATCTGCCCCGAAAGATCTCTGCAGAAGAACTGCCATGCTCCTTGTCCCTTTAAGTGTTAAGGAATCGCCGCGAAAGTGTCTTATCCGCACCCACATGAAGTGATTGCATAAGCTAAATTTCCTGAATTTATTGAAAGAAAAAGTGCACATATTCATATATGTACCTACCTAATTACTTAATACTAAAAAATATTGCCTAAAATCCCTAAGCTAAATATCAACAAATCAAAAAAAAAAAAAAGTAAAGTAAATATTAAAGAAGTGTGTTTTGAGTGTGGTGAAACTTGAATTACTTTATTAACAAATAAACGATTTTTCCGACAATACACAGTCATCAAGCATCCTGTTCCTGACATGTCACGACCAGCGGTAACAACAGGTAATTCTCAAGAAAAATTATAAAATATTTCATTAATTGTTTCACCTAACTTCCGAGCATTAATATTAGAACATAGTAGCATACTTATTAAGATTTTTCTTGTTTTTTTTTTATTTATCCTAATGAAGGGAATGTCAAGTATTAATAATTGAATTAAAAACCTAATAAATCATGTTCTAAACCAATAAAAGGTCGAATTAATTTTCATGCATGCCGAACCAGTCAGTCGTCATAACCCAAGGTGTACGATCAATTCGTTGATCAAAACATCAATCTGATATCGTAATCCATTTCATTGGTCTTAAGGTGAGCTGAGGAGCATGAATTGTTGACGTCAGTGACAAGTACCCTTTATCCCACCGCCTAATCACCCACGCAGACTGAGCTAGACCATGAAAAAAGAGTAAGAGAGCAAAGGTGTCTGGGATAAGGGACGTATTAATTTATAAGCTCTCTTCATAATTACGGTAGCGGTATGGAGTGATGGTAGTACTGCATCAAACAGAGTACGCTACAGTAATTTTGGCGCCCAATGTGTACGGTTTTTTTTAGTTCTCTTAACTAAAAAGCAGTACAAACAAAAAAAAATGTAAGAAGGAAGAGTTTTTGACGATGCAGTTATTAAAGAGAATCTCATGTTCGGTTAGATGTGATAAAAATGTGTTTACGTTTTGAGCAATCCTGAACATTAGTGCTTTGGCGTGGAAGTTAGATGTTAGACGAAGAATCACATTATTCTTCTCTAATTCCTTCACCTTGTGTTTTTTAGTTAGAAATCAGACAAGAATATTATATTGTTGGTGTCCTGAATTAATAAAGCATAATTCGCGATTTTCTAAACAGTCTCGCTTCTTGCTTTAAGATATTTAGAATTGAAATGTATACGATTATTTAAAATTAAAGACTGATTGGTTCGGTGTTGCTGAAATTTGATTCGACTTGTTTACATGATAGATTGATAGTTATTTGGCATAGAAGATTTTGATTTTTTGGTTCATAATATTTTCATAAACATTAAATGTGTATGCATATGTAAAATTTTTTTTGAAGAACTTTTTCTTTTATTTTATTTTGATAAATTTTTTTTTAAAGTGCCCATATTTGGTGTACAGCCCAAAACACAAATTTACTCATTGTTACGTCGGTTGGTGCTCCATATAAGATGGAATTCGGGTTATTGGAAAGCGATGAAATTCGGCATGAGTGCCAAATCAGGGGTCTACCTTTTTTTTGCACGTTGCAAGGGCGATGGCCAGCGACAATAGTCTGATCTTTGGGGCTTACTACCCCAATGAAATGTACATTGAGAGTACACTCCGGTCTGGCTTTATCCCGCCAGAGGCATTTATCCATATTGATGCAAAAGGGCTGGTACAGACGAGGGATGGTATCCCGGTATTATACCACCGCTACCGCAGTGCGAGAGATAAGCGGCTCATCCGCGGCGAGGACGTCGCCAATGCTCATGAGCTCCTCCGTTTTAGTACCGCAATAGCGGAGAGGGATAAATTCGATACAGAAAAGCAATTTGCCGAATTTTGGTGGCTTTTTGAGGGGGGAGGGGTCAACATGCCCTCCCAAGACGGTGCGTTACTCTAGGTAACATCCTCTTAGTTTGTAAGATAGATTAAGTTAGCTAGGGCGTTTCTGGGAGGGGCCGGGCTCGCCAACTTGTGGTGGTGCTTCCGGGAGGTGATTGATTCTGTAAGGCATCAGTCAGCTCACGGCGGCGCGTGTGCACGTTGACGACTGCAAGGCGCTCGGAAAGCAATTGGGAATTTGACCACTTGTTTCGTAATGCAACGAGTGCTCAGAATCCTAATTATAGTTAGAATATGTTAAGTAGTTTAAGTAAGTAGAGTAGGTAGTTTGTAATTAGTTTTTTTATATAAAAATATAAAATTTGATAAAGATGCCGAGTTTTCTTAAAAATTTTCTCGATGAAAACATAATATGTAAGATTAGTTCGTAAAATAGTTTTTAGGCCGAAAGGCAATAATTATAAGATAGAGTTAAGTTTAGGGCGTCCGCATAAGGATCAATAATCTAGAATAAGTATCCTGTTAATGTTAAGTTAGATTTACTCATTTTTGTCTAGTATATAAGTTGATATAAGCTAATAATTAATAAAAATGAATTTAAAAGTAAAAGTAAGGGGTCTACCTTTGGTTGGCAGTGTACGTAATTTGGCTAGGAGTTTAGCTAGATTGCATGCGGAAGAGACCCGTGGAAATCAGGTTATAGACTACATCTCTGTAGATACTCCTGGGGTTGAACTGGATATATGCAGAAACAAGGTCGATCACTTAGAAGTAGTGTATACAGAGGCTTTAAAATCTGTGAATGAACAAGCTCGAATACGGGGGGTAGCTAAGGGTCTTCACATTATTGCCAGACTTGATTTATTAGCAAAACGCTCACCAGAGCTTAACGACACTATCTCGAGTCTTAAAGAAAGAGCCACTCAGATGTTGGATGAATTGAACATCGATTTTGGAGCGGGTCCAGCAACGCCAGTGGATTCAGCTGAAGGACCGTGCATTGTGAATGCGAATCTAGAAACTGAGGCTCAAACCAAGGTTGTTGACAATTCGCTGTTAGACAAAAGTCTGGGCAGTCAGGGCAAGCAGAAAAAAAAATCGGGACATACTGGGGCCATCCCAAAAATAAACAAAAGTAAACCAGAAAACATTCCAATAGATTTTTCGGACAAGACTCAATGGGATTTACCGCATCAATTCAGTCGTATGGAAGTAGGGAGATCTTATGGGAATGGTCAAAAACGTACTCAGACACAACAATTTGTTAACGTTGGCTATTCAACAAATACCAGGGCAACGACAACAAACTCCGGTTCACAATCGTTATAGAAGACCGCAATTCCCTAGGTTTGAGTCTATCCATCCTCTGTATGGAAGATTAGAAGAAATAAATAGCCGTGGCTATAATTTTGACAATCATGATCAAGATTGTACGGGCGATTTCGAACACTCTGTCGTTGGTAACACCCAAGAAGAAAATGTTTCATTTGATTTCAGAAAATTAGCGAACATTGCCAACTGGAAAGTCAGATTTGATGGTAATTCCTTACCACTTAGCGTTGAGCAATTTGTATTTAGAATCGAAATTCTGGCAAGAAGCCAGGACATTCCGTTTGATAGGCTTGGTTTGTCAATGCACCATTTGTTGACGGGATCCGCTATAACGTGGTTTTGGATATTTGTTACTCGAAACAGAAATCCAACTTGGGCTCCTTTTCGAAGGGCATTGATATCAGAATTCCAAACAATCACCACGGATCACGAAATTCGTAGGCAAATGGAAGCCAGAAAACAAAAACCTCGAGAATCTTTTGGAGAGTTCAAATTAGCTATTGAGTCTTTGGACTCACTATTACGCGTTCCGTATTCCGAAGCAGATAAGCTATCCTTATTAAAGAATAACATGCACCCTGCACTACGCAAACAAGTGATGTTACCTCATCCGGTAACCGTTGAGCAGCTGAGAAATATGTGTATGGAAATAGAGAAAGGGCTTTTGGATATAGGAGAAAGTTTGGACGAGCAATTGATAAACCGCAGAAGACTTGTTCATGAATTGCAGCATTCGCATGCAAATAGCAGGGACAGTGTAAATGGGGAAGAAACAATTAGTCAAGCTTTTCATCTTGAGCATGCAATTGAGGAAAATGAGTTTAGTATTTGCTGGAATTGTGACGAGATGGGGCACAACTTTGTCAATTGTCCAACTCAAAAAATGCAATCCTTTTGTTATTCTTGCGGTGCAAAAAACACCACTAAACCTAACTGTGTGCGTTGCAATCGGTTAAACTTCAAGACGGATGTCAGGAAGGGAGGCTATCGACATCCGGAAAAGAATTTTCCCCCACAACAACACGTGCAACACGTGACTCAAATTCTGTCCAGGTCGAACCCAACAAGTTCGCAGCAGACTCAGACGGAATAAAAGATAGGCGGAGTTCAAGATCAATTAATTATTTTAGATATAAGAAAGAAAACCTTAGGTCCATCAAGGAGGCCTGCGTAGAAGTCTCAACAGATACACGACCACTCGCTAAATTTAGGTTAGGAAATAAAGAACTGGTTGGTCTTTTAGATAGTGGAGCAACTATCTCAGTGCTGGGGAATGGTGGGGTTGAATTGTTGAAAGATATTGGCATACCTTTCAGCAAACTTAGTAGTAACCTCAACACTGCAGATGGTGCTTCCCAATCTATCATTGGGTATGTCTTTTTGGATATCGTTTTCAACTCAAAGATGGAGACAATTAAATTCTTTATCTCGCCATTTTTGAAAAGACTTTTCACACTCGGCATTGACTTTTGGAACGCATTTGCCTTAGTCCCCGCTTCGGTATGCGAACTCAATACTGTAAATGAAGATTTAAAAGCCCATGAATTGTCAACTGAACAAAAAAGAATTCTAGCAGAAACGGTGAATAACATACCATCGTTCAATACACTTGGGTTGGGCAGAACGACATTGATGATGCATGATATTGACGTGGGAGGTACGAGGTCAATCAAGCAGAGACACTGGCCGATATCACCTGCCATGCAGAAACTGATGGATGAGGAGATACAACGTATGCTCGAACTTGACATAATTGAAAAGAGCGAAAGCTCATGGTCTTCTCCGGTAGTCATCGTCAGGAAATCTAATGGGAAAAGTAGATTATGTCTTGATGCAAGGAAATTGAACGAGCATACTGTAAAGGACGCGTATCCGCTTCCAATTATAGGTGGAATTTTAGCTAGGTTGAAGAGAGCAAGGTTTATTTCTGCCTTAGATTTGAAGGATAGCTTCTGGCAGATACCTCTGACCCCTTCTGCTAAAGAAAAAACCGCTTTCCCTGTCGCTGGTAGAGGGCTCTTCCATTTCAAAGTCATGCCTTTTGGCTTAAAAAATGCTACCCAAACTATGTGCCGACTTATCGATAAAGTCATACCCTATGAACTGCACGAGGATGTGTTTACTTATGTAGATGATTTATTGATCATATCCGATACATTTGAAAAACACATGTCCTTGTTGAATAAGGTAGCAAATCAATTGAAGGCCGCCAACTTGACCATAAACGTGGAAAAATCCAAATTTTGCCAGAAAGAGATCTCTTACCTGGGGTATATTGTTGGGGAAGACGGCCTTAAAGCAAATCCGGAGAAAATCAGAGCTATAAGCAACTTTCCTCGACCAACAACACTGAAACAACTTAGGAGATTTTTGGGTATGTGCCAGTGGTACATGAGAATGATTCCAAACTTTGCAGGAGTAGCAGCTCCGCTGACAAATCTAACTGGGAAAAGGTTTACCAAAGATTGGTCTAACGAAGCGCTGGACGCATTTGCGAGGCTTAAGGAAAAGCTAACCTCGGCTCCGGTGTTATCTCCTCCCGATTTTGGCAAGCCCTTCCAAATCCAGTGTGACGCATCAGCTACAGGCGTGGGAGGCGCGCTAGTGCAGATCGATGATAACGGCAATGAGAAACCGGTGGCCTTTATGTCCAAGAAACTTAATGCTGCTCAAAGAAACTATAGCGTTACCGAACTGGAATGCTTGGCAGCTTTGCTCAGTGTCCAAAAGTTTCGGCCGTACATAGAGGGCACTCGGTTTTCCATCATCACAGATCACATGAGCCTGAAGTGGTTGATGACGCAAAAGGACTTGCAAGGTCGTTTGGCTAGATGGTCGTTCAAACTTCAACCTTTTGACTTCGACATCATTCATCGTAAAGGCAAAGAGAATATAGTGGCTGACGCCTTGTCTAGAGCAGAGGTGGAAGAAGTTGCATATGGAGACAAATTGGATCTTGAATCTTGTAAGGATGAGGAGTATCTTGGCATCTTAAAGATGGTGTTGGACAAACCTGATACGTTTCCCGACTTAAAGATCATAAAGAATAGATTGTACAAAAGAACGAAATTTCGAACTGGTTTTTGCAATCCCGAAAATGAGTACTGGCGCCTGTATGTCCCAAAGGATTTTAGAAATTCGCTTATAGAAAGCGCGCAATGTCCACCTACATCTGCACACCCCGGCATAAACAAGCTATTGGAAAAATTAAGGAGGCTATATTATTGGCCGAAAATGACTGCTGACGTCGTGAGCTTCGTAAACTCATGCGAGATATGCAAAATTTCAAAGATACCGAACACAATTTTGAAACCAATTTCGTATCCGAGAAGTCCTCCATTAAGACCTTGGCAGGAGTTGCATGTTGACTTTGTGGGGCCGTTTCCTAGATCGAAAAATGGCAATACCCAAGCTTTTGTTGTTTTAGATAACTTCTCGAAGTACATTGTAGTGAAACCCTTAAGAGCTGCCACTTCCAAACTCGCTATCAGTACGCTTGTTGAAAATGTTTTCAATCTATTCGGGGTACCGGAAAAGATTTTAAGTGATAATGCTGCACAGTTCACCTCAAGGGAATTCAAAGCGTTTTTAGCGGGGAAAGGTATCACACAAAATCTCACAGCATTTTACTCCCCACAGGCCAATGCTTCTGAACGTGCAAACAAAACCATCTTTACCGCGGTGAGGATGTACATTGAAAATGAACAACGAGATTGGGATAAGAACTTGGGATCAATAGCATGTGCCTTTCGTAATGTGGTCCATGAGTCAACGCATTGTAGTCCCTATTATATGCTGATGGGATTCCACATGGTTACCCATGGGGGTACATATGAGTTGTTAAGGGAGATTCATGGATTATCTGGTGAGTCACCAGAGGTGATTGAGCGACCAGACCTTCTGCAATTGATTCGTGAAAGAGCCTATGAATGTTTAAAAGCAGCCCAAAAGAAACACGCGAATGCGTACAATCTGCGGACACGCGCTATAGAATACAACCCAGGTCAAATAGTATACAAAAGAAACTTTTATCAGAGCAATGCCGCAAAAGGTTTTAGTGCCAAACTGGCACCTAAATTTTCAAAATGCAAGGTTTTACAGAAGATCGGCAATAGTTTGTATGTCTTAGCAGACATGCGCGGAAAGGTGATTGGTAGAGGTCATGGCAAGGATATTACTATCTGATATAAGCCCGGCTAGCGAAAGCATGAGATATGCAGGGTGTGGGTCTGCCACGCGTGATATAAGATAGTATCGATGCATTTCAATCATATCGGTCTAAGTAATGGTATATCCTTATACGATCTGCTTGTTTTGTAGCACGGATCTTAGCATTATCTATTTCGAACGTAACGAACAAGTCGATAATGGCGTTCGAGCCTATTGATGCAAGTATTGAAGGGCAGATGTCAGTTTGATATCGTAAAACTTACGAGCTCCCTAAACCTCAAGTTTCGTAGATTCGGTTTCCGTCAAACAAATTCCTTCTTTTACATCGTTGACGTTGGAGAAATTAGATCAGATCAAGTAATCCTAAGGAATCTTAGAAGTTAAGAAACTGGCTTACTAATATCTACAAACCTTAAATTCATCTTTTTCTAAGGTATACATTGATAGTTGTCTTGCGTTGGAAAATGTATTTAATCTTAACTATTTAGTTTATTTCGCTGGTAAGACTAACCCTAATTTACGCGGTGAGGAGCGACAAAGCGCTGAAGTTTGAGACCTGATTGAGGGGCCGTTATTGGGCAGCGTCAGCTTCGGCGAGTGCGCTGATAATCCATCCAAGCGCGGAGATTTGTAACGTGTTGGAAGGGCTCTCCGGTCAATCGCCAGGCCACGCGCTTAAGTGAATGAATGCTGAAGCCACCACATCGGCTCGCACATCGGTCCAACCGCGAGAGACAGTGCAACATCTCCAGGCCACACACTTAAGCACTATGATTGATGAATGCTGAAGCCACCACATCGGCTCGCACATCAGTCCAACCGCGAAAGTCAGTGCAGCATCGCCAGTCCATGCGTTCTAGCACTACCGTTGGCATATGCTGAAAACACCACATCGGCTCGCACATCTCTCCAACCACGAGTCAGTGCCGAACCAACAACCACACCGGAATCCACCAATAAACCGAGTTCATCTGCCCCGAAAGATCTCTGCAGAAGAACTGCCATGCTCCTTGTCCCTTTAAGTGTTAAGGAATCGCCGCGAAAGTGTCTTATCCGCACCCACATGAAGTGATTGCATAAGCTAAATTTCCTGAATTTATTGAAAGAAAAAGTGCACATATTCATATATGTACCTACCTAATTACTTAATACTAAAAAATATTGCCTAAAATCCCTAAGCTAAATATCAACAAATCAAAAAAAAAAAAAAGTAAAGTAAATATTAAAGAAGTGTGTTTTGAGTGTGGTGAAACTTGAATTACTTTATTAACAAATAAACGATTTTTCCGACAATACACAGTCATCAAGCATCCTGTTCCTGACATGTCACGACCAGCGGTAACAACAGGTAATTCTCAAGAAAAATTATAAAATATTTCATTAATTGTTTCACCTAACTTCCGAGCATTAATATTAGAACATAGTAGCATACTTATTAAGATTTTTCTTGTTGTTTTTTTTTTATTTATCCTAATGAAGGGAATGTCAAGTATTAATAATTGAATTAAAAACCTAATAAATCATGTTCTAAACCAATAAAAGGTCGAATTAATTTTCATGCATACCGAACCAGTCAGTCGTCATAACCCAAGGTGTACGATCAATTCGTTGATCAAAACATCAATCTGATATCGTAATCCATTTCATTGGTCTTAAGGTGAGCTGAGGAGCATGAATTGTTGACGTCAGTGACAAGTACCCTTTATCCCACCGCCTAATCACCCACGCAGACTGAGCTAGACCATGAAAAAAGAGTAAGAGAGCAAAGGTGTCTGGGATAAGGGACGTATTAATTTATAAGCTCTCTTCATAATTACGGTAGCGGTATGGAGTGATGGTAGTACTGCATCAATCAGAGTACGCTACAGTAATTTTGGCGCCCAATGTGTACGGTTTTTTTTAGTTCTCTTAACTAAAAAGCAGTACAAACAAAAAAAAATGTAAGAAGGAAGAGTTTTTGACGATGCAGTTATTAAAGAGAATCTCATGTTCGGTTAGATGTGATAAAAATGTGTTTACGTTTTGAGCAATCCTGAACATTAGTGCTTTGGCGTGGAAGTTAGATGTTAGACGAAGAATCACATTATTCTTCTCTAATTCCTTCACCTTGTGTTTTTTAGTTAGAAATCAGACAAGAATATTATATTGTTGGTGTCCTGAATTAATAAAGCATAATTCGCGATTTTCTAAACAGTCTCGCTTCTTGCTTTAAGATATTTAGAATTGAAATGTATACGATTATTTAAAATTAAAGACTGATTGGTTCGGTGTTGCTGAAATTTGATTCGACTTGTTTACATGATAGATTGATAGTTATTTGGCATAGAAGATTTTGATTTTTTGGTTCATAATATTTTCATAAACATTAAATGTGTATGCATATGTAAAATTTTTTTTGAAGAACTTTTTCTTTTATTTTATTTTGATAAATTTTTTTTTAAAGTGCCCATATTTGGTGTACAGCCCAAAACACAAATTTACTCATTGTTACGTCGGTTGGTGCTCCATATAAGATGGAATTCGGGTTATTGGAAAGCGATGAAATTCGGCATGAGTGCCAAATCAGGGGTCTACCTTTGGTTGGCAGTGTACGTAATTTGGCTAGGAGTTTAGCTAGATTGCATGCGGAAGAGACCCGTGGAAATCAGGTTATAGACTACATCTCTGTAGATACTCCTGGGGTTGAACTGGATATATGCAGAAACAAGGTCGATCACTTAGAAGTAGTGTATACAGAGGCTTTAAAATCTGTGAATGAACAAGCTCGAATACGGGGGGTAGCTAAGGGTCTTCACATTATTGCCAGACTTGATTTATTAGCAAAACGCTCACCAGAGCTTAACGACACTATCTCGAGTCTTAAAGAAAGAGCCACTCAGATGTTGGATGAATTGAACATCGATTTTGGAGCGGGTCCAGCAACGCCAGTGGATTCAGCTGAAGGACCGTGCATTGTGAATGCGAATCTAGAAACTGAGGCTCAAACCAAGGTTGTTGACAATTCGCTGTTAGACAAAAGTCTGGGCAGTCAGGGCAAGCAGGAAAAAAAATCGGGACATACTGGGGCCATCCCAAAAATAAACAAAAGTAAACCAGAAAACATTCCAATAGATTTTTCGGACAAGACTCAATGGGATTTACCGCATCAATTCAGTCGTATGGAAGTAGGGAGATCTTATGGGAATGGTCAAAAACGTACTCAGACACAACAATTTGTTAACGTTGGCTTTTCACAAATACCAGGGCAACGACAACAAACTCCGGTTCACAATCGTTATAGAAGACCGCAATTCCCTAGGTTTGAGTCTATCCATCCTCTGTATGGAAGATTAGAAGAAATAAATAGCCGTGGCTATAATTTTGACAATCATGATCAAGATTGTACGGGCGATTTCGAACACTCTGTCGTTGGTAACACCCAAGAAGAAAATGTTTCATTTGATTTCAGAAAATTAGCGAACATTGCCAACTGGAAAGTCAGATTTGATGGTAATTCCTTACCACTTAGCGTTGAGCAATTTGTATTTAGAATCGAAATTCTGGCAAGAAGCCAGGACATTCCGTTTGATAGGCTTGGTTTGTCAATGCACCATTTGTTGACGGGATCCGCTATAACGTGGTTTTGGATATTTGTTACTCGAAACAGAAATCCAACTTGGGCTCATTTTCGAAGGGCATTGATATCAGAATTCCAAACAATCACCACGGATCACGAAATTCGTAGGCAAATGGAAGCCAGAAAACAAAAACCTCGAGAATCTTTTGGAGAGTTCAAATTAGCTATTGAGTCTTTGGACTCACTATTACGCGTTCCGTATTCCGAAGCAGATAAGCTATCCTTATTAAAGAATAACATGCACCCTGCACTACGCAAACAAGTGATGTTAGCTCATCCGGTAACCGTTGAGCAGCTGAGAAATATGTGTATGGAAATAGAGAAAGGGCTTTTGGATATAGGAGAAAGTTTGGACGAGCAATTGATAAACCGCAGAAGACTTGTTCATGAATTGCAGCATTCGCATGCAAATAGCAGGGACAGTGTAAATGGGGAAGAAACAATTAGTCAAGCTTTTCATCTTGAGCATGCAATTGAGGAAAATAAGTTTAGTATTTGCTGGAATTGTGACGAGATGGGGCACAACTTTGTCAATTGTCCAACTCAAAAAATGCAATCCTTTTGTTATTTTTGCGGTGCAAAAAACACCACTAAACCTAACTGTGTGCGTTGCAATCGGTTAAACTTCAAGACGGATGTCAGGAAGGGAGGCTATCGACATCTGGAAAAGAATTTTCCCCCACAACAACACGTGCAACACGTGACTCAAATTCTGTCCAGGTCGAACCCAACAAGTTCGCAGCAGACTCAGACGGAATAAAAGATAGGCGGAGTTCAAGATCAATTAATTATTTTAGATATAAGAAAGAAAACCTTAGGTCCATCAAGAAGGCCTGCGTAGAAGTCTCAACAGATACACGACCACTCGCTAAATTTAGGTTAGGAAATAAAGAACTGGTTGGTCTTTTAGATAGTGGAGCAACTATCTCAGTGCTGGGGAATGGTGGGGTTGAATTGTTGAAAGATATTGGCATACCTTTCAGCAAACTTAGTAGTAACCTCAACACTGCAGATGGTGCTTCCCAATCTATCATTGGGTATGTCTTTTTGGATATCGTTTTCAACTCAAAGATGGAGACAATTAAATTCTTTATCTCGCCATTTTTGAAAAGACTTTTCACACTCGGCATTGACTTTTGGAACGCATTTGGCTTAGTCCCCGCTTCGGTATGCGAACTCAATACTGTAAATGAAGATTTAAAAGCCCATGAATTGTCAACTGAACAAAAAAGAATTCTAGCAGAAACGGTGAATAACATACCATCGTTCAATACACTTGGGTTGGGCAGAACGACATTGATGATGCATGATATTGACGTGGGAGGTACGAGGTCAATCAAGCAGAGACACTGGCCGATATCACCTGCAATGCAGAAACTGATGGATGAGGAGATACAACGTATGCTCGAACTTGACATAATTGAAAAGAGCGAAAGCTCATGGTCTTCTCCGGTAGTCATCGTCAGGAAATCTAATGGGAAAAGTAGATTATGTCTTGATGCAAGGAAATTGAACGAGCATACTGTAAAGGACGCGTATCCGCTTCCAATTATAGGTGGAATTTTAGCTAGGTTGAAGAGAGCAAGGTTTATTTCTGCCTTAGATTTGAAGGATAGCTTCTGGCAGATACCTCTGACCCCTTCTGCTAAAGAAAAAACCGCTTTCCCTGTCCCTGGTAGAGGGCTCTTCCATTTCAAAGTCATGCCTTTTGGCTTAAAAAATGCTACCCAAACTATGTGCCGACTTATCGATAAAGTCATACCCTATGAACTGCACGAGGATGTGTTTACTTATGTAGATGATTTATTGATCATATCCGATACATTTGAAGAACACATGTCCTTGTTGAATAAGGTAGCAAATCAATTGAAGGCCGCCAACTTGACCATAAACGTGGAAAAATCCAAATTTTGCCAGAAAGAGATCTCTTACCTGGGGTATATTGTTGGGGAAGACGGCCTTAAAGCAAATCCGGAGAAAATCAGAGCTATAAGCAACTTTCCTCGACCAACAACACTGAAACAACTTAGGAGATTTTTGGGTATGTGCCAGTGGTACATGAGAATGATTCCAAACTTTGCAGGAGTAGCAGCTCCGCTGACAAATCTAACTGGGAAAAGGTTTACCAAAGATTGGTCTAACGAAGCGCTGGACGCATTTGCGAGGCTTAAGGAAAAGCTAACCTCGGCTCCGGTGTTATCTCCTCCCGATTTTGGCAAGCCCTTCCAAATCCAGTGTGACGCATCAGCTACAGGCGTGGGAGGCGCGTTAGTGCAGATCGATGATAACGGCAATGAGAAACCGGTGGCCTTTATGTCCAAGAAACTTAATGCTGCTCAAAGAAACTATAGCGTTACCGAACTGGAATGCTTGGCAGCTTTGCTCAGTGTCCAAAAGTTTCGGCCGTACATAGAGGGCACTCGGTTTTCCATCATCACAGATCACATGAGCCTGAAGTGGTTGATGACGCAAAAGGACTTGCAAGGTCGTTTGGCTAGATGGTCGTTCAAACTTCAACCTTTTGACTTCGACATCATTCATCGTAAAGGCAAAGAGAATATAGTGGCTGACGCCTTGTCTAGAGCAGAGGTGGAAGAAGTTGCATATGGAGACAAATTGGATCTTGAATCTTGTAAGGATGAGGAGTATCTTGGCATCTTAAAGATGGTGTTGGACAAACCTGATACGTTTGCCGACTTAAAGATCATAAAGAATAGATTGTACAAAAGAACGAAGTTTCGAACTGGTTTTTGCAATCCCGAAAATGAGTACTGGCGCCTGTATGTCCCAAAGGATTTTAGAAATTCGCTTATAGAAAGCGCGCAATGTCCACCTACATCTGCACACCCCGGCATAAACAAGCTATTGGAAAAATTAAGGAGGCTATATTATTGGCCGAAAATGACTGCTGACGTCGTGAGCTTCGTAAACTCATGCGAGATATGCAAAATTTCAAAGATACCGAACACAATTTTGAAACCAATTTCGTATCCGAGAAGTCCTCCATTAAGACCTTGGCAGGAGTTGCATGTTGACTTTGTGGGGCCGTTTCCTAGATCGAAAAATGGCAATACCCAAGCTTTTGTTGTTTTAGATAACTTCTCGAAGTACATTGTAGTGAAACCCTTAAGAGCTGCCACTTCCAAACTCGCTATCAGTACGCTTGTTGAAAATGTTTTCAATCTATTCGGGGTACCGGAAAAGATTTTAAGTGATAATGCTGCACAGTTCACCTCCAGGGAATTCAAAGCGTTTTTAGCGGGGAAAGGTATCACACAAAATCTCACAGCATTTTACTCCCCACAGGCCAATGCTTCTGAACGTGCAAACAAAACCATCTTTACCGCGGTGAGGATGTACATTGAAAATGAACAACGAGATTGGGATAAGAACTTGGGATCAATAGCATGTGCCTTTCGTAATGTGGTCCATGAGTCAACGCATTGTAGTCCCTATTATATGCTGATGGGATTCCACATGGTTACCCATGGGGGTACATATGAGTTGTTAAGGGAGATTCATGGATTATCTGGTGAGTCACCAGAGGTGATTGAGCGACCAGACCTTCTGCAATTGATTCGTGAAAGAGCCTATGAATGTTTAAAAGCAGCCCAAAAGAAACACGCGAATGCGTACAATCTGCGGACACGCGCTATAGAATACAACCCAGGTCAAATAGTATACAAAAGAAACTTTTATCAGAGCAATGCCGCAAAAGGTTTTAGTGCCAAACTGGCACCTAAATTTTCAAAATGCAAGGTTTTACAGAAGATCGGCAATAGTTTGTATGTCTTAGCAGACATGCGCGGAAAGGTGATTGGTAGAGGTCATGGCAAGGATATTACTATCTGATATAAGCCCGGCTAGCGAAAGCATGAGATATGCAGGGTGTGGGTCTGCCACGCGTGATATAAGATAGTATCGATGCATTTCAATCATATCGGTCTAAGTAATGGTATATCCTTATACGATCTGCTTGTTTTGTAGCACGGATCTTAGCATTATCTATTTCGAACGTAACGAACAAGTCGATAATGGCGTTCGAGCCTATTGATGCAAGTATTGAAGGGCAGATGTCAGTTTGATATCGTAAAACTTACGAGCTCCCTAAACCTCAAGTTTCGTAGATTCGGTTTCCGTCAAACAAATTCCTTCTTTTACATCGTTGACGTTGGAGAAATTAGATCAGATCAAGTAATCCTAAGTAATCTTAGAAGTTAAGAAACTGGCTTACTAATATCTACAAACCTTAAATTCATCTTTTTCTAAGGTATACATTGATAGTTGTCTTGCGTTGGAAAATGTATTTAATCTTAACTATTTAGTTTATTTCGCTGGTAAGACTAACCCTAATTTACGCGGTGAGGAGCGACAAAGCGCTGAAGTTTGAGACCTGATTGAGGAGCCGTTATTGGGCAGCGTCAGCTTCGGCGAGTGCGCTGATAATCCATTCAAGCGCGGAGATTTGTAACGTGTTGGAAGGGCTCTCCGGTCAATCGCCAGGCCACGCGCTTAAGTGAATGAATGCTGAAGCCACCACATCGGCTCGCACATCGGTCCAACCGCGAGAGACAGTGCAACATCTCCAGGCCACACACTTAAGCACTATGATTGATGAATGCTGAAGCCACCACATCGGCTCGCACATCAGTCCAACCGCGAAAGTCAGTGCAGCATCGCCAGTCCATGCGTTCTAGCACTACCGTTGGCATATGCTGAAAACACCACATCGGCTCGCACATCTCTCCAACCACGAGTCAGTGCTGAACCAACAACCACACCGGAATCCACCAATAAACCGAGTTCATCTGCCCCGAAAGATCTCTGCAGAAGAACTGCCATGCTCCTTGTCCCTTTAAGTGTTAAGGAATCGCCGCGAAAGTGTCTTATCCGCACCCACATGAAGTGATTGCATAAGCTAAATTTCCTGAATTTATTGAAAGAAAAAGTGCACATATTCATATATGTACCTACCTAATTACTTAATACTAAAAAATATTGCCTAAAATCCCTAAGCTAAATATCAACAAATCAAAAAAAAAAAAAAGTAAAGTAAATATTAAAGAAGTGTGTTTTGAGTGTGGTGAAACTTGAATTACTTTATTAACAAATAAACGATTTTTCCGACAATACACAGTCATCAAGCATCCTGTTCCTGACATGTCACGACCAGCGGTAACAACAGGTAATTCTCAAGAAAAATTATAAAATATTTCATTAATTGTTTCACCTAACTTCCGAGCATTAATATTAGAACATAGTAGCATACTTATTAAGATTTTTCTTGTTGTTTTTTTTTTATTTATCCTAATGAAGGGAATGTCAAGTATTAATAATTGAATTAAAAACCTAATAAATCATGTTCTAAACCAATAAAAGGTCGAATTAATTTTCATGCATACCGAACCAGTCAGTCGTCATAACCCAAGGTGTACGATCAATTCGTTGATCAAAACATCAATCTGATATCGTAATCCATTTCATTGGTCTTAAGGTGAGCTGAGGAGCATGAATTGTTGACGTCAGTGACAAGTACCCTTTATCCCACCGCCTAATCACCCACGCAGACTGAGCTAGACCATGAAAAAAGAGTAAGAGAGCAAAGGTGTCTGGGATAAAGGACGTATTAATTTATAAGCTCTCTTCATAATTACGGTAGCGGTATGGAGTGATGGTAGTACTGCATCAATCAGAGTACGCTACACTCTGAGAACAGTATTTCTATTCTCTTTTATCAATTTAAGGGAAACCTGACCGCATTTTTAGGTAATTTTATCTCATTTCTCAACCTAGTCACGTGCATTGTGCCCGAACGGGACCTCCAAAAAAGGCGGGAATAGCTGTGTCGTTTAGCCAAACTCCTCACCTTTCGAATGGTACATAAGTCGTTGCTCTGAGAGCAGTATTTCTATTCTCTTTTATCAATTTAAGGGAAACCTGACCGCATTTTTAGGTCATTTTATCTCATTTCTCAACTTACTCACGTGCATTGTGCCTGAACGGGACTTCCAAAAAAGGCGGGAATAGCTGTGTCGTTTAGCCAGACTCCTCACCTTTCGAATGGTACATAAGTCGTTGCTCTGAGAACAGTATTTCTATTCTCTTTTATCAATTGAAGGGAAACCTGACTGCATTTGTAGGTCATTTTATCTCATTTCTCAACCTAGTCACGTGCATTGTGCCCGAACGGGACTTCCAAAAAAGGCGGGAATAGCTGTGTCGTTTAGCCAGACTCCTCACCTTTCGAATGGTACATAAGTCGTTGCTCTGAGAACAGTATTTCTATTCTCTTTTATCAATTGAAGGGAAACCTGACTGCATTTGTAGGTCATTTTATCTCATTTCTCAACCTAGTCACGTGCATTGTGCCCGAACGGGACTTCCAAAAAGGCGTGAATAGCTGTGTCGTTTAGCCAGACTCCTCACCTTTCGAATGGTACATAAGTCGTTGCTCTGAGAGCAGTATTTCTATTCTCTTTTATCAATTTAAGGGAAACCTGACCGCATTTTTAGGTCATTTTATCTCATTTCTCAACCTAGTCACGTGCATTGTGCCCGAACGGGACTTCCAAAAAAGGCGGGAATAGCTGTGTCGTTTAGCCAGACTCCTCACCTTTCGAATGGTGCATAAGTCGTTGCTCTGAGAGTAGTATTTCTATTCTCTTTTATCAATTGAAGGGAAACCTGACTGCATTTGTAGGTCATTTTATTTCATTTCTCAACATAGTCACGTGCATTGTGCCCGAACGGGACTTCCAAAAAAGGCGGCAATAGCTGTGTCGTTTAGCCAGACTCCTCACCTTTCGAATGGTACATAAGTCGTTGCTCTGAGAGTAGTATTTCTATTCTCTTTTATCAATTTAAGGGAAACCTGACCGCATTTTTAGGTCATTTTATCTCATTTCTCAACCTAGTCACGTGCATTGTGCCCGAACGGGACTTCCAAAAAAGGCGCGAATAGCTGTGTCCTTTAGCCAGACTCCTCACCTTTCGAATGGTACATAAGTCGTTGCTCTGAGAGCAGTATTTCTATTCTCTTTTATCAATTGAAGGGAAACCTGACTGCATTTGTAGGTCATTTTATCTCATTTCTCAACCTAGTCACGTGCATTGTGCCCGAACGGTACTTCCAAAAAAGGCGGGAATAGCTGTGTTGTTTAGCCAGACTTCTCACCTTTCGAATGGTACATAAGTCGTTGCTCTGCGAGCAGTATTTCTATTCTCTTTTATCAATTTAAGGGAAACCTGACCGCATTTGTAGGTCATTTTATCTCATTTCTCAACCTAGTCACGTGCATTGTGCCCGAACGGGACTCCCAAAAAAGGCGGGAATAGTTGTGTCGTTTAGCCAGACTCCTCACCTTTCGAATGGTACATAAGTCGTTGCTCTGAGAGCAGTATTTCTATTCTCTTTTATCAATTGAAGGGAAACCTGACTGCATTTGTAGGTCATTTTATCTCATTTCTCAACCTAGTCACGTGCATTGTGGCCGAACGGGACTTCCAAAAAAGGCGGGAATAGCTGTGTCGTTTAGCCAGACTCCTCACCTTTCGAATGGTACATAAGTCGTTGCTCTGAGAGCAGTATTTCTATTCTCTTTTATCAATTTAAGGGAAACCTGACCGCATTTTTAGGTCATTTTATCTCATTTCTCAAAATAGACACGTGCATTGTGCCCGAACGGGACTTCCAAAAAAGGCGCGAATAGCTGTGTCGTTTAGCGACACTCCTCACCTTTCGAATGGTACATAAGCCGTTGCTCTGAGAGCAGTATTTCTATTCTCTTTTATCAATTAAAGGGAAACCTGACCGCATTTTTAGTTCATTTTATCTCATTTCTCAACCTAGTCACGTGCATTGTGCCCGAACGGGACTTCCAAAAACGGCGCGAATAGATGTGTCGTTTAGCCAGACCCCTCACCTTTCGAAAGGTACATAAGTCGTTCCTCTGAGAGCAGTATTTCTATTCTCTTTTATCAATTGAAGGGAAACCTGACTGCATTTGTAGGTCATTTTATCTCATTTCTCAACCTAGTCACGTGCATTGTGCCCGAACGGGACTTTCAAAAAAGGCGGGAATAGCTGTGTCGTTTAGCCAGACTCCTCACCTTTCGAATGGTACATAAGTCGTTGCTCTGAGAGCAGTATTTCTATTCTCTTTTATCAATTTATGGGAAACCTGACCGCATTTGTAGGTCATTTTATCTCATTTCTCAACCTAGACACGTGCATTGTTCCCGAACGGGACTTCCAAAAAAGGCGCGAATAGCTGTGTCGTTTAGCCAGACTCCTCACCTTTCGAATGGTACATAAGCCGTTGCTCTGAGAGCAATATTTCTATTCTCTTTTATCAATTTAAGGGAAACCTGACCGCATTTTTAGGTCATTTTATCTCATTTCTCAACCTAGACACGTGCATTGTGCCCGAACGGGACTTCCAAAAAAGGCGCGAATAGCTGTGTCGTTTAGCCACACTCCTCACCTTTCGAATGGTACATAAGCCGTTGCTCTGAGAGCAGTATTTCTATTCTCTTTTATCAATTTAAAGGAAACCTGACCGCATTTTTAGGTCATTTTATCTCATTTCTCAACCTAGTCACGTGCATTGTGGCCGAACGGGACTTCCAAAAAAGGCGGGAATAGCTGTGTCGTTTAGCCAGACTCCTCACCTTTCGAATGGTACATAAGTCGTTGCTCTGAGAGCAGTATTTCTATTCTCTTTTATCAATTGAAGGGAAACCTGACTGCATTTGTAGGTCAATTTCTCTCATTTCTCAACCTAGTCACGTGCATTGTGGCCGAACGGGACTTCCAAAAAAGGCGGGAATAGCTGTGTCGTTTAGCCAGACTCCTCACCTTTCGAATGGTACATAAGTCGTTGCTCTGAGAGCAGTATTTCTATTCTCTTTTATCAATTTAAGGGAAACCTGACCGCATTTTTAGGTCATTTTATCTCATTTCTCAACCTAGACACGTGCATTGTGCCCGAACGGGACTTCCAAAAATGGCGCGAATAGCTGTGTCGTTTAGCCACACTCCTCACCTTTCGAATGGTACATAAGCCGTTGCTCTGAGAGCAGTATTTCTATTCTCTTTTATCAATTTAAAGGAAACCTGACCGCATTTTTAGGTCATTTTATCTCATTTCTCAACCTAGTCACGTGCATTGTGCCCGAACGGGACTTCCAAAAAAGGCGCGAATAGATGTGTCGTTTAGCCAGACTCCTCACCTTTCGAATGGTACATAAGTCGTTGCTCTGAGAGCAGTATTTCTATTCTCTTTTATCAATTGAAGGGAAACCTGACTGCATTTGTAGGTCATTTTATCTCATTTCTCAACCTAGTCACGTGCATTGTGCCCGAACGGGACTTCCAAAAAAGGCGGGAATAGCTGTGTCGTTTAGCCAGACTCCTCACCTTTCGAATGGTACATAAGTCGTTGCTCTGAGAGCAGTATTTTTATTCTCTTTTAACAATTTATGGGAAACCTGACCGCATTTTTAGGTCATTTTATCTCATTTCTCAACCTAGACACGTGCATTGTGCCCGAACGGGACTTCCAAAAAAAGGCGCGAATAGCTGTGTCGTTTAGCCAGACTCCTCACCTTTCGAATGGTACATAAGCCGTTGCTCTGAGAGCAATATTTCTATTCTCTTTTATCAATTGAAAGGAAACCTGACTGCATTTGTAGGTAATTTTATCTCATTTCTCAACCTAGTCACGTGCATTGTGCCCGAACCGGACTTCCAAAAAGACGGGAATAGCTGTGTCGTTTAGCCAGACTCCTCACCTTTCGAATGGTACATAAGTCGTTGCTCTGAGAGCAGTATTTCTACTCTCTTTTATCAATTTAAGGGAAACATGACCGCATTTTTAGGTCATTTTATCTCATTTCTCAACCTAGTCACGTGCATTGTGCCCGAACGGGACTTACAAAAAAGGCGGGAATAGCTGTGTCGTTTAGCCAGACTCCTCACCTTTCGAATGGTACATAAGTCGTTGCTCTGAGAGCAATATTTCTATTCTCTTTTATCAATTTAAGGGAAACCTGACCGCATTTTTAGGTAATTTTTTCTCATTTCTCAACCTATTCACGTGCATTGTGCCCGAACGGGACTTCCAAAAAAGGCGCGAATAGATGTGTCGTTTAGCCAGACTCCTCACCTTTCGAATGGTACATAAGTCGTTGCTCTGAGAGCAGTATTTCTATTCTCTTTTATCAATTTAAGGGAAACCTGACCGCATTTTTAGGTCATTTTATCTCATTTCTCAACCTAGTCACGTGCATTGTGCCCGAACGGGACTTCCAAAAAAGGCGCGAATAGCTGTGTCCTTTAGCCAGACTCCTCACCTTTCGAATGGTACATAAGTCGTTGCTCTGAGAGCAGTATTTCTATTCTCTTTTATCAATTGAAGGGAAACCTGACTGCATTTGTAGGTCATTTTATCTCATTTCTCAACCTAGTCACGTGCATTGTGCCCGAACGGTACTTCCAAAAAAGGCGGGAATAGCTGTGTTGTTTAGCCAGACTTCTCACCTTTCGAATGGTACATAAGTCGTTGCTCTGCGAGCAGTATTTCTATTCTCTTTTATCAATTTAAGGGAAACCTGACCGCATTTGTAGGTCATTTTATCTCATTTCTCAACCTAGTCACGTGCATTGTGCCCGAACGGGACTCCCAAAAAAGGCGGGAATAGTTGTGTCGTTTAGCCAGACTCCTCACCTTTCGAATGGTACATAAGTCGTTGCTCTGAGAGCAGTATTTCTATTCTCTTTTATCAATTGAAGGGAAACCTGACTGCATTTGTAGGTCATTTTATCTCATTTCTCAACCTAGTCACGTGCATTGTGGCCGAACGGGACTTCCAAAAAAGGCGGGAATAGCTGTGTCGTTTAGCCAGACTCCTCACCTTTCGAATGGTACATAAGTCGTTGCTCTGAGAGCAGTATTTCTATTCTCTTTTATCAATTTAAGGGAAACCTGACCGCATTTTTAGGTCATTTTATCTCATTTCTCAAAATAGACACGTGCATTGTGCCCGAACGGGACTTCCAAAAAAGGCGCGAATAGCTGTGTCGTTTAGCGACACTCCTCACCTTTCGAATGGTACATAAGCCGTTGCTCTGAGAGCAGTATTTCTATTCTCTTTTATCAATTAAAGGGAAACCTGACCGCATTTTTAGTTCATTTTATCTCATTTCTCAACCTAGTCACGTGCATTGTGCCCGAACGGGACTTCCAAAAACGGCGCGAATAGATGTGTCGTTTAGCCAGACCCCTCACCTTTCGAAAGGTACATAAGTCGTTCCTCTGAGAGCAGTATTTCTATTCTCTTTTATCAATTGAAGGGAAACCTGACTGCATTTGTAGGTCATTTTATCTCATTTCTCAACCTAGTCACGTGCATTGTGCCCGAACGGGACTTTCAAAAAAGGCGGGAATAGCTGTGTCGTTTAGCCAGACTCCTCACCTTTCGAATGGTACATAAGTCGTTGCTCTGAGAGCAGTATTTCTATTCTCTTTTATCAATTTATGGGAAACCTGACCGCATTTGTAGGTCATTTTATCTCATTTCTCAACCTAGACACGTGCATTGTTCCCGAACGGGACTTCCAAAAAAGGCGCGAATAGCTGTGTCGTTTAGCCAGACTCCTCACCTTTCGAATGGTACATAAGCCGTTGCTCTGAGAGCAATATTTCTATTCTCTTTTATCAATTTAAGGGAAACCTGACCGCATTTTTAGGTCATTTTATCTCATTTCTCAACCTAGACACGTGCATTGTGCCCGAACGGGACTTCCAAAAAAGGCGCGAATAGCTGTGTCGTTTAGCCACACTCCTCACCTTTCGAATGGTACATAAGCCGTTGCTCTGAGAGCAGTATTTCTATTCTCTTTTATCAATTTAAAGGAAACCTGACCGCATTTTTAGGTCATTTTATCTCATTTCTCAACCTAGTCACGTGCATTGTGGCCGAACGGGACTTCCAAAAAAGGCGGGAATAGCTGTGTCGTTTAGCCAGACTCCTCACCTTTCGAATGGTACATAAGTCGTTGCTCTGAGAGCAGTATTTCTATTCTCTTTTATCAATTGAAGGGAAACCTGACTGCATTTGTAGGTCAATTTCTCTCATTTCTCAACCTAGTCACGTGCATTGTGGCCGAACGGGACTTCCAAAAAAGGCGGGAATAGCTGTGTCGTTTAGCCAGACTCCTCACCTTTCGAATGGTACATAAGTCGTTGCTCTGAGAGCAGTATTTCTATTCTCTTTTATCAATTTAAGGGAAACCTGACCGCATTTTTAGGTCATTTTATCTCATTTCTCAACCTAGACACGTGCATTGTGCCCGAACGGGACTTCCAAAAATGGCGCGAATAGCTGTGTCGTTTAGCCACACTCCTCACCTTTCGAATGGTACATAAGCCGTTGCTCTGAGAGCAGTATTTCTATTCTCTTTTATCAATTTAAAGGAAACCTGACCGCATTTTTAGGTCATTTTATCTCATTTCTCAACCTAGTCACGTGCATTGTGCCCGAACGGGACTTCCAAAAAAGGCGCGAATAGATGTGTCGTTTAGCCAGACTCCTCACCTTTCGAATGGTACATAAGTCGTTGCTCTGAGAGCAGTATTTCTATTCTCTTTTATCAATTGAAGGGAAACCTGACTGCATTTGTAGGTCATTTTATCTCATTTCTCAACCTAGTCACGTGCATTGTGCCCGAACGGGACTTCCAAAAAAGGCGGGAATAGCTGTGTCGTTTAGCCAGACTCCTCACCTTTCGAATGGTACATAAGTCGTTGCTCTGAGAGCAGTATTTTTATTCTCTTTTAACAATTTATGGGAAACCTGACCGCATTTTTAGGTCATTTTATCTCATTTCTCAACCTAGACACGTGCATTGTGCCCGAACGGGACTTCCAAAAAAAGGCGCGAATAGCTGTGTCGTTTAGCCAGACTCCTCACCTTTCGAATGGTACATAAGCCGTTGCTCTGAGAGCAATATTTCTATTCTCTTTTATCAATTGAAAGGAAACCTGACTGCATTTGTAGGTAATTTTATCTCATTTCTCAACCTAGTCACGTGCATTGTGCCCGAACCGGACTTCCAAAAAGACGGGAATAGCTGTGTCGTTTAGCCAGACTCCTCACCTTTCGAATGGTACATAAGTCGTTGCTCTGAGAGCAGTATTTCTACTCTCTTTTATCAATTTAAGGGAAACATGACCGCATTTTTAGGTCATTTTATCTCATTTCTCAACCTAGTCACGTGCATTGTGCCCGAACGGGACTTACAAAAAAGGCGGGAATAGCTGTGTCGTTTAGCCAGACTCCTCACCTTTCGAATGGTACATAAGTCGTTGCTCTGAGAGCAATATTTCTATTCTCTTTTATCAATTTAAGGGAAACCTGACCGCATTTTTAGGTAATTTTTTCTCATTTCTCAACCTATTCACGTGCATTGTGCCCGAACGGGACTTCCAAAAAAGGCGCGAATAGATGTGTCGTTTAGCCAGACTCCTCACCTTTCGAATGGTACATAAGTCGTTGCTCTGAGAGCAGTATTTCTATTCTCTTTTATCAATTGAAAGGAAACCTGACTGCATTTGTAGGTCATTTTATCTCATTTCTCAACCTAGTCACGTGCATTGTGCCCGAACGGGACTTCCAAAAAGACGGGAATAGCTGTGTCGTTTAGCCAGACTCGTCACCTTTCGAATGGTACATAAGCCGTTGCTCTGAGAGCAATATTTCTATTCTCTTTTATCAATTTAAGGGAAACCTGACCGCATTTTTAGGTCATTTTATCTCATTTCTCAACATAGACACGTGCATTGTGCCCGAACGGTACTTCCAAAAAAGGCGCGAATAGCTGTGTCGTTTAGCCAGACTCCTCACCTTTCGAATGGTACATAAGTCGTTGCTCTGAGAGCAGTATTTCTATTCTCTTTTATCAATTGAAGGGAAACCTGACTGCATTTGTAGGTCATTTTATCTCATTTCTCAACCTAGTCACGTGCATTGTGCCCGAACGGGACTTCCAAAAAAGGCGGGAATAGCTGTGTCGTTTAGCCAGACTCCTCACCTTTCGAATGGTACATAAGTTGTTGCTCTGAGAGCAGTATTTCTATTCTCTTTTAACAATTTATGGGAAACCTGACCGCATTTTTAGGTCATTTTATCTCATTTCTCAACCTATACACGTGCATTGTGCCCGAACGGGACTTCCAAAAAAGGCGCGAATAGCTGTGTCGTTTAGCCAGACTCCTCACCTTTCGAATGGTACATAAGCCGTTGCTCTGAGAGCAATATTTCTATTCTCTTTTATCAATTTAAGGGAAACCTGACCGCATTTTTAGGTAATTTTTTCTCATTTCTCAACCTATTCACGTGCATTGTGCCCGAACGGGACTTCCAAAAAAGGCGCGAATAGATGTATCGTTTAGCCAGACTCCTCACCTTTCGAATGGTACATAAGTCGATGCTCTGAGAGCAGTATTTCTATTCTCTTTTATCAATTGAAAGGAAACCTGACTGCATTTGTAGGTCATTTTATCTCATTTCTCAACCTAGTCACGTGCATTGTGCCCGAACGGGACTTCCAAAAAGACGGGAATAGCTGTGTCGTTTAGCCAGACTCCTCACCTTTCGAATGGTACATAAGTCGTTGCTCTGAGAGCAGTATTTCTATTCTCTTTTATCAATTTAAGGCAAACCTGACCGCATTTTTAGGTCATTTTATCTCATTTCTCAACCTAGACACGTGCATTGTGCCCGAACGGGACTTCCAAAAAAGGCGCGAATAGCTGTGTCGTTTAGCCACACTCCTCACCTTTCGAATGGTACATAAGCCGTTGCTCTGAGAGCAGTATTTCTATTCTCTTTTATCAATTTAAAGGAAACTTGACCGCGTTTTTAGGTCATTTTATCTCATTTCTCAACCTAGTCACGTGCATTGTGCCCGAACGGGACTTCCAAAAAAGGCGCGAATAGATGTGTCGTTTAGCCAGACTCCTCACCTTTCGAATGGTACATAAGTCGTTGCTCTGAGAGCAGTATTTCTATTCTCTTTTATCAATTGAAGGGAAACCTGACTGCATTTGTAGGTCATTTTATCTCATTTCTCAACCTAGTCACGTGCATTGTGCCCGAACGGGACTTCCAAAAAAGGCGGGAGTAGCTGTGTCGTTTAGCCAGACTCCTCACCTTTCGAATGGTACATAAGTCGTTGCTCTGAGAGCATTATTTCTATTCACTTTTATCAATTTAAGGGAAACCTGACCGCATTTTTAGGTCATTTTATCTCATTTCTCAACCTAGACACGTGCATTGTGCCCGAACGGGACTTCCAAAAAAAGACGCGAATAGCTGTGTCGTTTAGCCACACTCCTCACCTTTCGAATGGTACATAAGTCGTTGCTCTGAGAGCAGTATTTCTATTCTCTTTTATCAATTGAAGGGAAACCTGACTGCATTTTTAGGTCATTTTATCTCATTTCTCAACCTAGTCACGTGCATTGTGCCCGAACGGGACTTCCAAAAAAGGCGGGAATAGCTGTGTCGTTTAGCCAGACTCCTCACCTTTCGAATGGTACATAAGTCGTTGCTCTGAGAGCAGTATTTCTATTCTCTTTTAACAATTTATGGGAAACCTGACCGCATTTTTAGGTCATTTTATCTCATTTCTCAACCTAGACACGTGCATTGTGCCCGAACGGGACTTCCAAAAAATTCGCGAATAGCTGTGTCGTTTAGCCAGACTCCTCACCTTTCGAATGGTACATAAGCCGTTGCTCTGAGAGCAATATTTCTATTCTCTTTTATCAATTTAAGGGAAACCTGACCGCATTTTTAGGTCATTTTATCTCATTTCTCAACCTAGTCACGTGCATTGTGCTCGAACGGGACTTCCAACAAAGGCGTGAATAGCTGTGTCGTTTAGCCAGACTCCTCACCTTTCGAATGGTACATAAGTCGTTGCTCTGAGAGCAGTATTTCTATTCTCTTTTATTAATTTAAGGGAAACCTGACCGCATTTTTAGGTAAAGGCGGGAATAGCTGTGTCGTTTAGCCAGACTCCTCACCTTTCGAATGGTACATAAGTCGTTGCTCTGAGAGCAGTATTTCTATTCTCTTTTATCAATTTATGGGAAACCTGACCGCATTTGTAGGTCATTTTATCTCATTTCTCAACCTAGACACGTGCATTGTGCCCGAACGGGACTTCCAAAAAAGGCGCGAATACCTGTGTCGTTTAGCCAGACTCCTCACCTTTCGAATGGTACATAAGCCGTTGCTCTGAGAGCAATATTTCTATTCTCTTTTATCAATTTAAGGGAAACCTGACCGCATTTTTAGGTAATTTTTTCTCATTTCTCAACTTATTCACGTGCATTGTGCCCGAACGGGACTTCCAAAAAAGGCGGGAATAGCTGTGTCGTTTAGCCAGACTCCTCACCTTTCGAATGGTACATAAGTCGTTGCTCTGAGAGCAGTATTTCTATTCTCTTTTATCAATTGAAGGGAAACCTGACTGCATTTGTAGGTCAATTTATCTCATTTCTCAACCTAGTCACGTGCATTGTGGCCGAACGGGACTTCCAAAAAAGGCGGGAATAGCTGTGTCGTTTAGCCATACTCCTCACCTTTCGAATGGTACATAAGTCGTTGCTCTGAGAGCAGTATTTCTATTCTCTTTTATCAATTTAAAGGAAACCTGACCGCATTTTTAGGTCATTTTATCTCATTTCTCAACCTAGTCACGTGTATTGTGCCCGAACGGGACTTCCAAAAAAGGCGCGAATAGATGTGTCGTTTAGCCAGACTCCTCACCTTTCGAATGGTACATAAGTCGTTGCTCTGAGAGCAGTATTTCTATTCTCTTTTATCAATTGAAGGGAAACCTGACTGCATTTGTAGGTCATTTTATCTCATTTCTCAACCTAGTCACGTGCATTGTGCCCGAACGGGACTTCCAAAAAAGGCGGCAATAGCTGTGTCGTTTAGCCAGACTCCTCACCTTTCGAATGGTACATAAGTCGTTGCTCTGAGAGCAGTATTTCTATTCTCTTTTAACAATTTATGGGAAACTTGACCGCATTTTTAGGTCATTTTATCTCATTTCTCAACCTAGACACGTGCATTGTGCCCGAACGGGACTTCCAAAAAAGGCGCGAATAGCTGTGTCGTTTAGCCAGACTCCTCACCTTTCGAATGGTACATAAGCCGTTACTCTGAGAGCAAAATTTCTATTCTCTTTTATCAATTTAAGGGAAACCTGACCGCATTTTTAGGTAATTTTTTCTCATTTCTCAACCTATTCACGTGCATTGTGCCCGAACGGGACTTCCAAAAAAAGGCGCGAATAGATGTGTCGTTTAGCCAGACTCCTCACCTTTCGAATGGTACATAAGTCGTTGCTCTGAGAGCAGTATTTCTATTCTCTTTTATCAATTGAAAGGAAACCTGACTGCATTTGTAGGTCATTTTATCTCATTTCTCAACCTAGTCACGTGCATTGTGCCAGAACGGGACTTCCAAAAAGACGGGAATAGCTGTGTCGTTTAGCCAGACTCCTCACCTTTCGAATGGTACATAAGTCGTTGCTCTGAGAGCAGTATTTCCATTCTCTTTTATCAATTTAAGGGAAACATGACCGCATTTTTAGGTCATTTTATCTCATTTCTCAACCTAGTCACGTGCATTGTGTCCGAACGGGACTTCCAAAAAAGGCGGGAATAGCTGTGTCGTTTAGCCAGACTCCTCACCTTTCAAATGGTACATAATTCGTTGCTCTGAGAGCAGTATTTCTATTCTCTTTTATCAATTGAAAGGAAACCTGACTGCATTTGTAGGTCATTTTATCTCATTTCTCAACCTAGTCACGTGCATTGTGCCCGAACGGGACTTCCAAAAAAAGCGCGAATAGATGTATCGTTTAGCCAGACTCCTCACCTTTCGAATGGTACATAAGTCGTTGCTCTGAGAGCAGTATTTCTATTCTCTTTTATCAATTGAAGGGAAACCTGACTGCATTTGTAGGTCATTTTATCTCATTTCTCAACCTAGTCACGTGCATTGTGCCCGAACGGGACTTCCAAAAAAGGCGGGAATAGCTGTGTCGTTTAGCCAGACTCCTCACCTTTCGAATGGTACATAAGTTGTTGCTCTGAGAGCAGTATTTCTATTCTCTTTTAACAATTTATGGGAAACCCTGACCGCATTTTTAGGTCTTTTTATCTCATTTCTCAACCTAGACACGTGCATTGTGCCCGAACGGGACTTCCAAAAAAGGCGCGAATAGCTGTTTCGTTTAGCCAGACTCCTCACCTTTCGAATGGTTCATAAGCCGTTGCTCTGAGAGCAATATTTCTATTCTCTTTTATCAATTTAAGGGATACCTGACCGCATTTTTAGGTAATTTTTTCTCATTTCTCAACCTATTCACGTGCATTGTGCCCGAACGGGACTTCCAAAAAAAGCGCGAAAGATGTGTCGTTTAGCCAGACTCCTCACCTTTCGAATGGTACATAAGTCGTTGCTCTGAGAGCAGTATTTCTATTCTCTTTTATCAATTGAAGGGAAACCTGACTGCATTTGTAGGTCATTTTATCTCATTTCTCAACTTAGTCACGTGCATTGTGCCCGAACGGGACTTCCGAAAAAGGCGGGAATAGCTGTGTCGTTTAGCCAGACTCCTCACCTTTCGAATGGTACATAAGTCGATGCTCTGAGAGCAGTATTTCTATTCTCTTTTATCAATTGAAAGGAAACCTGACTGCATTTGTAGGTCATTTTATCTCATTTCTCAACCTAGTCACGTGCATTGTGCCCGAACGGGACTTCCAAAAAGACGGGAATAGCTGTGTCGTTTAGCCATACTCCTCACCTTTCGAATGGTACATAAGTCGTTGCTCTGAGAGCAGTATTTCTATTCTCTTTTATCAATTTAAAGGAAACCTGACCGCATTTTTAGGTCATTTTATCTCATTTCTCAACCTAGTCACGTGTATTGTGCCCGAACGGGACTTCCAAAAAAGGCGCGAATAGATGTGTCGTTTAGCCAGACTCCTCACCTTTCGAATGGTACATAAGTCGTTGCTCTGAGAGCAGTATTTCTATTCTCTTTTATCAATTGAAGGGAAACCTGACTGCATTTGTAGGTCATTTTATCTCATTTCTCAACCTAGTCACGTGCATTGTGCCCGAACGGGACTTCCAAAAAAGGCGGCAATAGCTGTGTCGTTTAGCCAGACTCCTCACCTTTCGAATGGTACATAAGTCGTTGCTCTGAGAGCAGTATTTCTATTCTCTTTTAACAATTTATGGGAAACTTGACCGCATTTTTAGGTCATTTTATCTCATTTCTCAACCTAGACACGTGCATTGTGCCCGAACGGGACTTCCAAAAAAGGCGCGAATAGCTGTGTCGTTTAGCCAGACTCCTCACCTTTCGAATGGTACATAAGCCGTTACTCTGAGAGCAAAATTTCTATTCTCTTTTATCAATTTAAGGGAAACCTGACCGCATTTTTAGGTAATTTTTTCTCATTTCTCAACCTATTCACGTGCATTGTGCCCGAACGGGACTTCCAAAAAAAGGCGCGAATAGATGTGTCGTTTAGCCAGACTCCTCACCTTTCGAATGGTACATAAGTCGTTGCTCTGAGAGCAGTATTTCTATTCTCTTTTATCAATTGAAAGGAAACCTGACTGCATTTGTAGGTCATTTTATCTCATTTCTCAACCTAGTCACGTGCATTGTGTCCGAACGGGACTTCCAAAAAAGGCGGGAATAGCTGTGTCGTTTAGCCAGACTCCTCACCTTTCGAATGGTACATAAGTCGTTGCTCTGAGAGCAGTATTTCCATTCTCTTTTATCAATTTAAGGGAAACATGACCGCATTTTTAGGTCATTTTATCTCATTTCTCAACCTAGTCACGTGCATTGTGTCCGAACGGGACTTCCAAAAAAGGCGGGAATAGCTGTGTCGTTTAGCCAGACTCCTCACCTTTCGAATGGTACATAATTCGTTGCTCTGAGAGCAGTATTTCTATTCTCTTTTATCAATTGAAAGGAAACCTGACTGCATTTGTAGGTCATTTTATCTCATTTCTCAACCTAGTCACGTGCATTGTGCCCGAACGGGACTTCCAAAAAAAGCGCGAATAGATGTATCGTTTAGCCAGACTCCTCACCTTTCGAATGGTACATAAGTCGTTGCTCTGAGAGCAGTATTTCTATTCTCTTTTATCAATTGAAGGGAAACCTGACTGCATTTGTAGGTCATTTTATCTCATTTCTCAACCTAGTCACGTGCATTGTGCCCGAACGGGACTTCCAAAAAAGGCGGGAATAGCTGTGTCGTTTAGCCAGACTCCTCACCTTTCGAATGGTACATAAGTTGTTGCTCTGAGAGCAGTATTTCTATTCTCTTTTAACAATTTATGGGAAACCCTGACCGCATTTTTAGGTCTTTTTATCTCATTTCTCAACCTAGACACGTGCATTGTGCCCGAACGGGACTTCCAAAAAAGGCGCGAATAGCTGTTTCGTTTAGCCAGACTCCTCACCTTTCGAATGGTTCATAAGCCGTTGCTCTGAGAGCAATATTTCTATTCTCTTTTATCAATTTAAGGGATACCTGACCGCATTTTTAGGTAATTTTTTCTCATTTCTCAACCTATTCACGTGCATTGTGCCCGAACGGGACTTCCAAAAAAAGCGCGAATAGATGTGTCGTTTAGCCAGACTCCTCACCTTTCGAATGGTACATAAGTCGTTGCTCTGAGAGCAGTATTTCTATTCTCTTTTATCAATTGAAGGGAAACCTGACTGCATTTGTAGGTCATTTTATCTCATTTCTCAACTTAGTCACGTGCATTGTGCCCGAACGGGACTTCCAAAAAAGGCGGGAATAGCTGTGTCGTTTAGCCAGACTCCTCACCTTTCGAATGGTACATAAGTCGATGCTCTGAGAGCAGTATTTCTATTCTCTTTTATCAATTGAAAGGAAACCTGACTGCATTTGTAGGTCATTTTATCTCATTTCTCAACCTAGTCACGTGCATTGTGCCCGAACGGGACTTCCAAAAAGACGGGAATAGCTGTGTCGTTTAGCCAGACTCCTCACCTTTCGAATGGTACATAAGTCGTTGCTCTGAGAGCAGTATTTCTATTCTCTTTTATCAATTTAAGGCAAACCTGACCGCATTTTTAGGTCATTTTATCTCATTTCTCAACCTAGACACGTGCATTGTGCCCGAACGGGACTTCCAAAAAAGGCGCGAATAGCTGTGTCGTTTAGCCACACTCCTCACCTTTCGAAAGGTACATAAGCCGTTGCTCTGAGAGCAGTATTTCTATTCTCTTTTATCAATTTAAAGGAAACTTGACCGCGTTTTTAGGTCATTTTATCTCATTTCTCAACCTAGTCACGTGCATTGTGCCCGAACGGGACTTCCAAAAAAGGCGCGAATAGATGTGTCGTTTAGCCAGACTCCTCACCTTTCGAATGGTACATAAGTCGTTGCTCTGAGAGCAGTATTTCTATTCTCTTTTATCAATTGAAGGGAAACCTGACTGCATTTGTAGGTCATTTTATCTCATTTCTCAACCTAGTCACGTGCATTGTGCCCGAACGGGACTTCCAAAAAAGGCGGGAGTAGCTGTGTCGTTTAGCCAGACTCCTCACCTTTCGAATGGTACATAAGTCGTTGCTCTGAGAGCATTATTTCTATTCACTTTTATCAATTTAAGGGAAACCTGACCGCATTTTTAGGTCATTTTATCTCATTTCTCAACCTAGACACGTGCATTGTGCCCGAACGGGACTTCCAAAAAAAGACGCGAATAGCTGTGTCGTTTAGCCACACTCCTCACCTTTCGAATGGTACATAAGTCGTTGCTCTGAGAGCAGTATTTCTATTCTCTTTTATCAATTGAAGGGAAACCTGACTGCATTTTTAGGTCATTTTATCTCATTTCTCAACCTAGTCACGTGCATTGTGCCCGAACGGGACTTCCAAAAAAGGCGGGAATAGCTGTGTCGTTTAGCCAGACTCCTCACCTTTCGAATGGTACATAAGTCGTTGCTCTGAGAGCAGTATTTCTATTCTCTTTTAACAATTTATGGGAAACCTGACCGCATTTTTAGGTCATTTTATCTCATTTCTCAACCTAGACACGTGCATTGTGCCCGAACGGGACTTCCAAAAAATTCGCGAATAGCTGTGTCGTTTAGCCAGACTCCTCACCTTTCGAATGGTACATAAGCCGTTGCTCTGAGAGCAATATTTCTATTCTCTTTTATCAATTTAAGGGAAACCTGACCGCATTTTTAGGTCATTTTATCTCATTTCTCAACCTAGTCACGTGCATTGTGCTCGAACGGGACTTCCAACAAAGGCGTGAATAGCTGTGTCGTTTAGCCAGACTCCTCACCTTTCGAATGGTACATAAGTCGTTGCTCTGAGAGCAGTATTTCTATTCTCTTTTATTAATTTAAGGGAAACCTGACCGCATTTTTAGGTAAAGGCGGGAATAGCTGTGTCGTTTAGCCAGACTCCTCACCTTTCGAATGGTACATAAGTCGTTGCTCTGAGAGCAGTATTTCTATTCTCTTTTATCAATTTATGGGAAACCTGACCGCATTTGTAGGTCATTTTATCTCATTTCTCAACCTAGACACGTGCATTGTGCCCGAACGGGACTTCCAAAAAAGGCGCGAATACCTGTGTCGTTTAGCCAGACTCCTCACCTTTCGAATGGTACATAAGCCGTTGCTCTGAGAGCAATATTTCTATTCTCTTTTATCAATTTAAGGGAAACCTGACCGCATTTTTAGGTAATTTTTTCTCATTTCTCAACTTATTCACGTGCATTGTGCCCGAACGGGACTTCCAAAAAAGGCGGGAATAGCTGTGTCGTTTAGCCAGACTCCTCACCTTTCGAATGGTACATAAGTCGTTGCTCTGAGAGCAGTATTTCTATTCTCTTTTATCAATTGAAGGGAAACCTGACTGCATTTGTAGGTCAATTTATCTCATTTCTCAACCTAGTCACGTGCATTGTGGCCGAACGGGACTTCCAAAAAAGGCGGGAATAGCTGTGTCGTTTAGCCAGACTCCTCACCTTTCGAATGGTACATAAGTCGTTGCTCTGAGAGCAGTATTTCTATTCTCTTTTATCAATTTAAAGGAAACCTGACCGCATTTTTAGGTCATTTTATCTCATTTCTCAACCTAGTCGCGTGTATTGTGCCCGAACGGGACTTCCAAAAAAGGCGCGAATAGATGTGTCGTTTAGCCAGACTCCTCACCTTTCGAATGGTACATAAGTCGTTGCTCTGAGAGCAGTATTTCTATTCTCTTTTATCAATTGAAGGGAAACCTGACTGCATTTGTAGGTCATTTTATCTCATTTCTCAACCTAGTCACGTGCATTGTGCCCGAACGGGACTTCCAAAAAAGGCGGGAATAGCTGTGTCGTTTAGCCAGACTCCTCACCTTTCGAATGGTACATAAGTCGTTGCTCTGAGAGCAGTATTTCTATTCTCTTTTAACAATTTATGGGAAACCTGACCGCATTTTTAGGTCATTTTATCTCATTTCTCAACCTAGACACGTGCATTGTGCCCGAACGGGACTTCCAAAAAAGGCGCGAATAGCTGTGTCGTTTAGCCAGACTCCTCACCTTTCGAATGGTACATAAGCCGTTACTCTGAGAGCAAAATTTCTATTCTCTTTTATCAATTTAAGGGAAACCTGACCGCATTTTTAGGTAATTTTTTCTCATTTCTCAACCTATTCACGTGCATTGTGCCCGAACGGGACTTCCAAAAAAAGGCGCGAATAGATGTGTCGTTTAGCCAGACTCCTCACCTTTCGAATGGTACATAAGTCGTTGCTCTGAGAGCAGTATTTCTATTCTCTTTTATCAATTGAAAGGAAACCTGACTGCATTTGTAGGTCATTTTATCTCATTTCTCAACCTAGTCACGTGCATTGTGCCAGAACGGGACTTCCAAAAAGACGGGAATAGCTGTGTCGTTTAGCCAGACTCCTCACCTTTCGAATGGTACATAAGTCGTTGCTCTGAGAGCAGTATTTCCATTCTCTTTTATCAATTTAAGGGAAACATGACCGCATTTTTAGGTCATTTTATCTCATTTCTCAACCTAGTCACGTGCATTGTGTCCGAACGGGACTTCCAAAAAAGGCGGGAATAGCTGTGTCGTTTAGCCAGACTCCTCACCTTTCGAATGGTACATAAGTCGTTGCTCTGAGAGCAGTATTTCTATTCTCTTTTATCAATTGAAAGGAAACCTGACTGCATTTGTAGGTCATTTTATCTCATTTCTCAACCTAGTCACGTGCATTGTGCCCGAACGGGACTTCCAAAAAAGGCGGGAATAGCTGTTTCGTTTAGCCAGACTCCTCACCTTTCGAATGGTTCATAAGCCGTTGCTCTGAGAGCAATATTTCTATTCTCTTTTATCAATTTAAGGGATACCTGACCGCATTTTTAGGTAATTTTTTCTCATTTCTCAACCTATTCACGTGCATTGTGCCCGAACGGGACTTCCAAAAAAAGCGCGAATAGATGTGTCGTTTAGCCAGACTCCTCACCTTTCGAATGGTACATAAGTCGTTGCTCTGAGAGCAGTATTTCTATTCTCTTTTATCAATTGAAGGGAAACCTGACTGCATTTGTAGGTCATTTTATCTCATTTCTCAACTTAGTCACGTGCATTGTGCCCGAACGGGACTTCCAAAAAAGGCGGGAATAGCTGTGTCGTTTAGCCAGACTCCTCACCTTTCGAATGGTACATAAGTTGTTGCTCTGAGAGCAGTATTTCTATTCTCTTTTAACAATTTATGGGAAACCCTGACCGCATTTTTAGGTCATTTTATCTCATTTCTCAACCTAGACACGTGCATTGTGCCCGAACGGGACTTCCAAAAAAGGCGCGAATAGCTGTTTCGTTTAGCCAGACTCCTCACCTTTCGAATGGTACATAAGCCGTTGCTCTGAGAGCAATATTTCTATTCTCTTTTATCAATTTAAGGGATACCTGACCGCATTTTTAGGTAATTTTTTCTCATTTCTCAACCTATTCACGTGCATTGTGCCCGAACGGGACTTCCAAAAAAGGCGCGAATAGATGTGTCGTTTAGCCAGACTCCTCACCTTTCGAATGGTACATAAGTCGTTGCTCTGAGAGCAGTATTTCTATTCTCTTTTATCAATTGAAAGGAAACCTGACTGCATTTGTAGGTCATTTTATCTCATTTCTCAACCTAGTCACGTGCATTGTGCCCGAACGGGACTTCCAAAAAGACGGGAATAGCTGTGTCGTTTAGCCAGACTCCTCACCTTTCGAATGGTACATAAGTCGTTGCTCTGAGAGCAGTATTTCTATTCTCTTTTATCAATTTAAGGGAAACCTGACCGCATTTTTAGGTCATTTTATCTCATTTCTCAACCTAGACACGTGCATTGTGCCCGAACGGGACTTCCAAAAAAGGCGCGAATAGCTGTTTCGTTTAGCCAGACTCCTCACCTTTCGAATGGTACATAAGTCGTTGCTCTGAGAGCAGTATTTCTATTCTCTTTTATCAATTGAAGGGAAACCTGACTGCATTTGTAGGTCATTTTATCTCATTTCTCAACCTAGTCACGTGCATTGTGCCGGAACGGGACTTCCAAAAGACGGGAATAGCTGTGTCGTTTAGCCAGACTCCTCACCTTTCGAATGGTACATAAGTTGTTGCTCTGAGAGCAGTATTTCTATTCTCTTTTAACAATTTATGGGAAACCTGACCGCATTTTTAGGTCATTTTATCTCATTTCTCAACCTAGACACGTGCATTGTGCCCGAACGGGACTTCCAAAAAAGGCACGAATAGCTGTTTCGTTTAGCCAGACTCCTCACCTTTCGAATGGTACATAAGCCGTTGCTCTGAGAGCAATATTTCTATTCTCTTTTATCAATTTAAGGGATACCTGACCGCATTTTTAGGTAATTTGTTCTCATTTCTCAACCTATTCACGTGCATTGTGCCCGAACGGGACTTCCAAAAAAGGCGCGAATAGATGTGTCGTTTAGCCAGACTCCTCACCTTTCGAATGGTACATAAGTCGTTGCTCTGAGAGCAGTATTTCTATTCTCTTTTATCAATTGAAAGGAAACCTGACTGCATTTGTAGGTCATTTTATCTCATTTCTCAACCTAGTCACGTGCATTGTGCCCGAACGGGACTTCCAAAAAGACGGGAATAGCTGTGTCGTTTAGCCAGACTCCTCACCTTTCGAATGGTTTATAAGTCGTTGCTCTGAGAGCAGTATTTCTATTCACTTTTATCAATTTAAGGGAAACCTGACCGCATATTTAGGTCATTTTATCTCATTTCTCAACCTAGTCACGTGCATTGTGCCCGAACGGGACTTCCAAAAAGACGGGAATAGCTGTGTCGTTTAGCCAGACTCCTCACCTTTCGAATGGTACATAAGTCGTTGCTCTGAGAGCAGTATTTCTATTCTCTTTTATCAATTTAAGGAAACCTGACCGCATTTTTAGATAATTTTATCTCATTTCTCAACCTACTCACGTGCATTGTGCCCGAACGGGACTTCCAAAAAAGGCGCGAATAGCTGTGTCGTTTAGCCACACTCCTCACCTTTCGAATGGTACATAAGTCGTTGCTCTGAGAGCAGTATTTCTATTCTCTTTTATCAATTTAAGGGAAACCTGACCGCATTTTTAGGTCATTTTATCTCATTTCTCAACCTAGACACGTGCATTGTGCCCGAACGGGACTTCCAAAAAAGGCGCGAATAGCTGTTTCGTTTAGCCACACTCCTCACCTTTCGAATGGTACATAAGCCGTTGCTCTGAGAGCAGTATTTCTATTCTCTTTTATCAATTTAAAGGAAACCTGACCGCATTTTTAAGTCATTTTATCTAATTTCTCAACCTAGTCACGTGCATTGTGCCCGAACGGGACTTCCAAAAAAGGCGCGAATAGATGTGTCGTTTAGCCAGACTCCTCACCTTTCGAATGGTACATAAGTCGTTGCTCTGAGAGCAGTATTTCTATTCTCTTTTATCAATTGAAGGGAAACCTGACTGCATTTGTAGGTCATTTTATCTCATTTCTCAACCTAGTCACGTGCATTGTGCCCGAACGGGTCTTCCAAAAAGACGGGAATAGCTGTGTCGTTTAGGTAGACTCCTCACCTTTCGAATGGTACATAAGTCGTTGCTCTGAGAGCAGTATTTCTATTCTCTTTTATCAATTTAAGGGAAACCTGACCGCATTTTTAGGTCATTTTATCTCATTTCTCAACCTACTCACGTGCATTGTGCCAGAACGGGACTTCCAAAAAAGGCGCGAATAGCTGTGTCGTTTAGCCAGACTCCTCACCTTTCGAATGGTACATAAGCCGTTACTCTGAGAGCAATATTTCTATTCTCTTTTATCAATTTAAGGGAAACCTGACCGCATTTTTAGGTAATTTTTTCTCATTTCTCAACATATTCACGTGCATTGTGCCCGAACGGGACTTCCAAAAAAGGCGCGAATAGATGTGTCGTTTAGCCAGACTCCTCACCTTTCGAATGGTACATAAGTCGTTGCTCTGAGAGCAGTATTTCTATTCTCTTTTATCAATTGAAAGGAAACCTGACTTCATTTGTAGGTCATTTTATCTCATTTCTCAACCTAGTCACGTGCATTGTGCCCGAACGGGACTTCCAAAAAGACGGGAATAGCTGTGTCGTTTAGCCAGACTCCTCACCTTTCGAATGGTACATAAGTCGTTGCTCTGAGAGCAGTATTTCTATTCTCTTTTATCAGTTTAAGGGAAATCTGACCGCATTTTTAGGTCATTTTATCTCATTTCTCAACCTACTCACGTGCATTGTGCCCGAACGGGACTTCCAAAAAAGGCGCGAATAGCTGTGTCGTTTAGCCAGACTCCTCACCTTTCGAATGGTACATAAGTCGTTTCTCTGAGAGCAGTATTTCTATTCTCTTTTATCAATTGAAGGGAAACCTGACTGCATTTGTAGGTCATTTTATCTCATTTCTCAACATAATCACGTGCATTGTGCCCGAACGGGACTTCCAAAAAAGGCGCGAATAGCTGTGTCGTTTAGCCAGACTCCTCACCTTTCGAATGGTACATAAGTCGTTGCTCTGAGAGCAGATTTCTATTCTCTTTTATCAATTTAAGGGAAACCTGACCGCATTTTTAGGTCATTTTATCTCATTTCTCAACCTAGTCACGTGCATTGTGCCCGAACGGGACTTCCAAAAAAGGCGGGAATAGCTGTGTCGTTTAGCCAGACTCCTCACCTTTCGAATGGTACATAAGTCGTTGCTCTGAGAGCAGTATTTCTATTCTCTTTTATCAATTTAAGGGAAACCTGGCCGCATTTTCAGGTCATTTTATCTGATTTCTCATCTTAGTCACGTGCATTGTGCCCGAACGGGACTTCCAAAAAAGGCGGGAACAGCTGTTTCGTTTAGCCAGACCTCTCACCTTTCGAATGGTACATAAGTCGTTACTCTGAGAGCAGTATTTCTATTCCCTTTTATCAATTGAAGGGAAACCTGACTGCATTTGTAGGTCATTTTATCTCATTTCTCAATCTAGTCACGTGCATTGTGCCCGAACGGGACTTCCAAAATAGGCGTGAATAGCTGTGTCGTTTAGCCAGACTCCTCACCTTTCGAATGGTACATAAGTCGTTGCTCTGAGAGCAGTATTTCTATTCCCTTTTATCAATTTAAGGGAAACCTGACCGCATTTTTAGGTCATTTTATCTCATTTCTCAACCTAGTCACGTGCATTGTGCCCGAACGGGACTTCCAAAAAAGGCGGGAATAGCTGTGTCGTTTAGCCAGACTCCTCAGCTTTCGAATGGTACATAAGTCGATGCTCTGAGAGCAGTATTTCTATTCTCTTTTATCAATTGAAGGGAAACCTGACCGCATTTGTAGGTCATTTTATCTCATTTCTCAACATAGTCACGTCCATTGTGCCCGAACGGGACTTCCAAAAAGGCGGGAATAGCTGTGTCGTTTAGCCAGACTCCTCACCTTTCGAATGGTACATAAGTCGTTGCTCTGAGAGCAGTATTTCTATTCTCTTTTATCAATTTAAGGGAAACCTGACCGCATTTTTAGGTAATTTTATCTCATTTCTCAACCTAGTCACGTGCATTGTGCCCGAACGGGACTTCCAAAAAAGGCGGGAATAGCTGTGTCGTTTAGCCAGACTCCTCACCTTTCGAATGGTACATAAGTCGTTGCTCTGAGAGCAGTATTTCTATTCTCTTTTATCAATTGAAGGGAAACCTGACTGCATTTGTAGGTCATTTTATCTCATTTCTCAACCTAGACACGTGCATTGTGCCCGAACGGGACTTCCAAAAAAGGAGGGAATAGCTGTGTCGTTTAGCCAGACTCCTCACCTTTTGAATGGTACATAAGTTATTGCTCTGAGAGCAGTATTTCTACTCTCTTTTATCAATCGAAGGGAAACCTGACTGCATTTGTAGGTCATTTTATCTCATTTCTCAACCTAGTCACGTGCATTGTTTCCGAACGGGACTTCCAAAAAAGACGCGAATAGCTGTATCGTTTAGCCAGACTCCTCACCTTTCGAATGGTACATAAGTCGTTACTCTGAGAGTAGTATTTCTATTCTCTTTTATCAATTTAAGGGAAACCTGACCGCATTTGTAGGTCATTTTATCTCATTTCTCAACCTAGTCACGTGCATTGTGCCCGAACGGTACTTCCAAAAAAGGCGGGAATAGCTGTGTCGTTTAGCCAGACTCCTCACCTTTCGAATGGTACATAAGTCGTTACTCTGCGAGTAGTATTTCTATTCTCTTTTATCAATTTAAGGGAAACCTGACCGCATTTGTAGGTCATTTTATCTCATTTCTCAACCTAGTCACGTGCATTGTGCCCGAACGGGACTTCCAAAAAGGCGGGAATAGCTGTGTCGTTTAGCCAGACTCCTCACCTTTCGAATGGTACATAAGGCGTTACTCTGAGAGTAGTATTTCTATTCTCTTTTATCAATTAAAGGGAACCCTGACCGCATTTGTAGGTCATTTTATCTCATTTCTCAACCTAGTCACGTGCATTGTGCCCGAACGGGACTTCCAAAAAAGGCGGGAATAGCTGTGTCGTTTAGCCAGACTCCTCACCTTTCGAATGGTACATAAGCCGTTGCTCTGATAGCAGTATTTCTATTCTCTTTTATCAATTTAAGGGAAACCTGACCACATTTTTAGGTCATTTTATCTCATTTCTCAACCTAGTCACGTGCATTGTGCCCGAACGGGACTTACAAAAAAGGCGGGAATAGCTGTGTCGTTTAGCCAGACTCCTCACCTTTCGAATGGTACATAAGTCGTTGCTCTGAGAGCAGTATTTCTATTCTCTTTTATCAATTTAAGAGAAACCTGACCGCATTTTTAGGTCATTTTATCTCATTTCTCAACATAGGCACGTGCATTGTGCCCGAACGGGACTTCCAAAAAAGGCGTGAATAGCTGTGTCGTTTAGCCAGACTCCTTACCTTTCGAATGGTACATAAGCCGTTGCTCTGAGAGCAGTATTTCTATTCTCTTTTATCAATTTAAGGGAAACCTGACCGCATTTTTAGGTAATTTTATCTCATTTCTCAACCTAGTCACGTGCATTGTGCCCGAACGGGACTTCCAAAAAAGGCGCGAATAGATGTGTCGTTTAGCCAGACTCCTCACCTTTCGAACGATACATAAGTCGTTGCTCTGAGAGCAGTATTTCTATTCTCTTTTATCAATTTAAGGGAAACCTGACCGCATTTTTAGGTAATTTTATCTCATTTCTCAACCTAGTCACGTGCATTGTGCCCGAACGGGACTTCCAAAAAAGGCGCGAATAGCTGTGTCGTTTAGCCAGACTCCTCACCTTTCGAATGGTACATAAGTCGTTGCTCTGAGAGCAGTATTTCTATTCCCTTTTATCAATTGAAGGGAAACCTGACTGCATTTGTAGGTCAATTTATCTCATTTCTCAACATAGTCACGTCCATTGTGCCCGAACGGGACTTCCAAAAAGGCGGGAATAGCTGTGTCGTTTAGCCAGACTCCTCACCTTTCGAATGGTACATAAGTCGTTACTCTGAGAGCAGTATTTCTATTCCCTTTTATCAATTGAAGGGAAACCTGACTGCATTTGTAGGTCATTTTATCTCATTTCTCAACCTAGTCACGTGCATTGTGCCCGAACGGGACTTCCAAAATAGGCGTGAATAGCTGTGTCGTTTAGCCAGACTCCTCACCTTTCGAATGGTACATAAGTCGTTGCTCTGAGAGCAGTATTTCTATTCCCTTTTATCAATTTAAGGGAAACCTGACCGCATTTTTAGGTCATTTTATCTCATTTCTCAACCTAGTCACGTGCATTGTGCCCGAACGGGACTTCCAAAAAAGGCGGGAATAGCTGTGTCGTTTAGCCAGACTCCTCAGCTTTCGAATGGTACATAAGTCGATGCTCTGAGAGCAGTATTTCTATTCTCTTTTATCAATTGAAGGGAAACCTGACCGCATTTGTAGGTCATTTTATCTCATTTCTCAACATAGTCACGTCCATTGTGCCCGAACGGGACTTCCAAAAAGGCGAGAATAGCTGTGTCGTTTAGCCAGACTCCTCACCTTTCGAATGGTACATAAGTCGTTGCTCTGAGAGCAGTATTTCTATTCTCTTTTATCAATTTAAGGGAAACCTGACCGCATTTTTAGGTAATTTTATCTCATTTCTCAACCTAGTCACGTGCATTGTGCCCGAACGGGACTTCCAAAAAAGGCGGGAATAGCTGTGTCGTTTAGCCAGACTCCTCACCTTTCGAATGGTACATAAGTCGTTGCTCTGAGAGCAGTATTTCTATTCTCTTTTATCAATTGAAGGGAAACCTGACTGCATTTGTAGGTCATTTTATCTCATTTCTCAACCTAGACACGTGCATTGTGCCCGAACGGGACTTCCAAAAAAGGAGGGAATAGCTGTGTCGTTTAGCCAGACTCCTCACCTTTTGAATGCTACATAAGTTATTGCTCTGAGAGCAGTATTTCTACTCTCTTTTATCAATCGAAGGGAAACCTGACTGCATTTGTAGGTCATTTTATCTCATTTCTCAACCTAGTCACGTGCATTGTTTCCGAACGGGACTTCCAAAAAAGACGCGAATAGCTGTATCGTTTAGCCAGACTCCTCACCTTTCGAATGGTACATACGTCGTTGCTCTGAGTGCAGTATTTCTATTCTCTTTTATCAATTGAAAGGAAACCTGACTGCATTTGTAGGTCATTTTATCTCATTTCTCAACCTAGTCACGTGCATTGTGCCCGAACGGTACTTCCAAAAAAGGCGGGAATAGCTGTGTCGTTTAGCCAGACTCCTCACCTTTCGAATGGTACATAAGTCGTTACTCTGAGAGTAGTATTTCTATTCTCTTTTATCAATTTAAGGGAAACCTGACCGCATTTGTAGGTCATTTTATCTCATTTCTCAACCTAGTCACGTGCATTGTGCCCGAACGGGACTTCCAAAAAGGCGGGAATAGCTGTGTCGTTTAGCCAGACTCCTCACCTTTCGAATGGTACATAAGGCGTTACTCTGAGAGTAGTATTTCTATTCTCTTTTATCAATTTAAGGGAACCCTGACCGCATTTGTAGGTCATTTTATCTCATTTCTCAACCTAGTCACGTGCATTGTGCCCGAACGGGACTTCCAAAAAAGGCGGGAATAGCTGTGTCGTTTAGCCAGACTCCTCACCTTTCGAATGGTACATAAGCCGTTGCTCTGATAGCAGTATTTCTATTCTCTTTTATCAATTTAAGGGAAACCTGACCGCATTTTTAGGTCATTTTATCTCATTTCTCAACCTAGTCACGTGCATTGTGCCCGAACGGGACTTCCAAAAAAGGCGGGAATAGCTGTGTCGTTTAGCCAGACTCCTCACCTTTCGAATGGTACATAAGTCGTTGCTCTGAGAGCAGTATTTCTATTCTCTTTTATCAATTTAAGAGAAACCTGACCGCATTTTTAGGTCATTTTATCTCATTTCTCAACATAGACACGTGCATTGTGCCCGAACGGGACTTCCAAAAAAGGCGTGAATAGCTGTGTCGTTTAGCCAGACTCCTTACCTTTCGAATGGTACATAAGCCGTTGCTCTGAGAGCAGTATTTCTATTCTCTTTTTTCAATTTAAGGGAAACCTGACCGCATTTTTAGGTAATTTTATCTCATTTCTCAACCTAGTCACGTGCATTGTGCCCGAACGGGACTTCCAAAAAAGGCGCGAATAGATGTGTCGTTTAGCCAGACTCCTCACCTTTCGAACGATACATAAGTCGTTGCTCTGAGAGCAGTATTTCTATTCTCTTTTATCAATTTAAGGGAAACCTGACCGCATTTTTAGGTCATTTTATCTCATTTCTCAACCTAGTCACGTGCATTGTGCCCGAACGGGACTTCCAAAAAGGCGGGAATAGCTGTGTCGTTTAGCCAGACTCCTCACCTTTCGAATGGTACATAAGGCGTTACTCTGAGAGTAGTATTTCTATTCTCTTTTATCAATTAAAGGGAACCCTGACCGCATTTGTAGGTCATTTTATCTCATTTCTCAACCTAGTCACGTGCATTGTGCCCGAACGGGACTTCCAAAAAAGGCGGGAATAGCTGTGTCGTTTAGCCAGACTCCTCACCTTTCGAATGGTACATAAGCCGTTGCTCTGATAGCAGTATTTCTATTCTCTTTTATCAATTTAAGGGAAACCTGACCACATTTTTAGGTCATTTTATCTCATTTCTCAACCTAGTCACGTGCATTGTGCCCGAACGGGACTTACAAAAAAGGCGGGAATAGCTGTGTCGTTTAGCCAGACTCCTCACCTTTCGAATGGTACATAAGTCGTTGCTCTGAGAGCAGTATTTCTATTCTCTTTTATCAATTTAAGAGAAACCTGACCGCATTTTTAGGTCATTTTATCTCATTTCTCAACATAGACACGTGCATTGTGCCCGAACGGGACTTCCAAAAAAGGCGTGAATAGCTGTGTCGTTTAGCCAGACTCCTTACCTTTCGAATGGTACATAAGCCGTTGCTCTGAGAGCAGTATTTCTATTCTCTTTTATCAATTTAAGGGAAACCTGACCGCATTTTTAGGTAATTTTATCTCATTTCTCAACCTAGTCACGTGCATTGTGCCCGAACGGGACTTCCAAAAAAGGCGCGAATAGATGTGTCGTTTAGCCAGACTCCTCACCTTTCGAACGATACATAAGTCGTTGCTCTGAGAGCAGTATTTCTATTCTCTTTTATCAATTTAAGGGAAACCTGACCGCATTTTTAGGTAATTTTATCTCATTTCTCAACCTAGTCACGTGCATTGTGCCCGAACGGGACTTCCAAAAAAGGCGCGAATAGCTGTGTCGTTTAGCCAGACTCCTCACCTTTCGAATGGTACATAAGTCGTTGCTCTGAGAGCAGTATTTCTATTCCCTTTTATCAATTGAAGGGAAACCTGACTGCATTTGTAGGTCATTTTATCTCATTTCTCAACATAGTCACGTCCATTGTGCCCGAACGGGACTTCCAAAAAGGCGGGAATAGCTGTGTCGTTTAGCCAGACTCCTCACCTTTCGAATGGTACATAAGTCGTTACTCTGAGAGCAGTATTTCTATTCCCTTTTATCAATTGAAGGGAAACCTGACTGCATTTGTAGGTCATTTTATCTCATTTCTCAACCTAGTCACGTGCATTGTGCCCGAACGGGACTTCCAAAATAGGCGTGAATAGCTGTGTCGTTTAGCCAGACTCCTCACCTTTCGAATGGTACATAAGTCGTTGCTCTGAGAGCAGTATTTCTATTCCCTTTTATCAATTTAAGGGAAACCTGACCGCATTTTTAGGTCATTTTATCTCATTTCTCAACCTAGTCACGTGCATTGTGCCCGAACGGGACTTCCAAAAAAGGCGGGAATACCTGTGTCGTTTAGCCAGACTCCTCAGCTTTCGAATGGTACATAAGTCGATGCTCTGAGAGCAGTATTTCTATTCTCTTTTATCAATTGAAGGGAAACCTGACCGCATTTGTAGGTCATTTTATCTCATTTCTCAACATAGTCACGTCCATTGTGCCCGAACGGGACTTCCAAAAAGGCGGGAATAGCTGTGTCGTTTAGCCAGACTCCTCACCTTTCGAATGGTACATAAGTCGTTGCTCTGAGAGCAGTATTTCTATTCTCTTTTATCAATTTAAGGGAAACCTGACCGCATTTTTAGGTAATTTTATCTCATTTCTCAACCTAGTCACGTGCATTGTGCCCGAACGGGACTTCCAAAAAAGGCGGGAATAGCTGTGTCGTTTAGCCAGACTCCTCACCTTTCGAATGGTACATAAGTCGTTGCTCTGAGAGCAGTATTTCTATTCTCTTTTATCAATTGAAGGGAAACCTGACTGCATTTGTAGGTCATTTTATCTCATTTCTCAACCTAGACACGTGCATTGTGCCCGAACGGGACTTCCAAAAAAGGAGGGAATAGCTGTGTCGTTTAGCCAGACTCCTCACCTTTTGAATGGTACATAAGTTATTGCTCTGAGAGCAGTATTTCTACTCTCTTTTATCAATTGAAGGGAAACCTGACTGCATTTGTAGGTCATTTTATCTCATTTCTCAACCTAGACACGTGCATTGTGCCCGAACGGGACTTCCAAAAAAGGAGGGAATAGCTGTGTCGTTTAGCCAGACTCCTCACCTTTTGAATGGTACATAAGTTATTGCTCTGAGAGCAGTATTTCTACTCTCTTTTATCAATCGAAGGGAAACCTGACTGCATTTGTAGGTCATTTTATCTCATTTCTCAACCTAGTCACGTGCATTGTTTCCGAACGGGACTTCCAAAAAAGACGCGAATAGCTGTATCGTTTAGCCAGACTCCTCACCTTTCGAATGGTACATACGTCGTTGCTCTGAGTGCAGTATTTCTATTCTCTTTTATCAATTGAAAGGAAACCTGACTGCATTTGTAGGTCATTTTATCTCATTTCTCAACCTAGTCACGTGCATTGTGCCCGAACGGTACTTCCAAAAAAGGCGGGAATAGCTGTGTCGTTTAGCCAGACTCCTCACCTTTCGAATGGTACATAAGTCGTTACTCTGAGAGTAGTATTTCTATTCTCTTTTATCAATTTAAGGGAAACCTGACCGCATTTGTAGGTCATTTTATCTCATTTCTCAACCTAGTCACGTGCATTGTGCCCGAACGGGACTTCCAAAAAGGCGGGAATAGCTGTGTCGTTTAGCCAGACTCCTCACCTTTCGAATGGTACATAAGGCGTTACTCTGAGAGTAGTATTTCTATTCTCTTTTATCAATTTAAGGGAACCCTGACCGCATTTGTAGGTCATTTTATCTCATTTCTCAACCTAGTCACGTGCATTGTGCCCGAACGGGACTTCCAAAAAAGGCGGGAATAGCTGTGTCGTTTAGCCAGACTCCTCACCTTTCGAATGGTACATAAGCCGTTGCTCTGATAGCAGTATTTCTATTCTCTTTTATCAATTTAAGGGAAACCTGACCGCATTTTTAGGTCATTTTATCTCATTTCTCAACCTAGTCACGTGCATTGTGCCCGAACGGGACTTCCAAAAAAGGCGGGAATAGCTGTGTCGTTTAGCCAGACTCCTCACCTTTCGAATGGTACATAAGTCGTTGCTCTGAGAGCAGTATTTCTATTCTCTTTTATCAATTTAAGAGAAACCTGACCGCATTGTTAGGTCATTTTATCTCATTTCTCAACATAGACACGTGCATTGTGCCCGAACGGGACTTCCAAAAAAGGCGTGAATAGCTGTGTCGTTTAGCCAGACTCCTTACCTTTCGAATGGTACATAAGCCGTTGCTCTGAGAGCAGTATTTCTATTCTCTTTTATCAATTTAAGGGAAACCTGACCGCATTTTTAGGTAATTTTATCTCATTTCTCAACCTAGTCACGTGCATTGTGCCCGAACGGGACTTCCAAAAAAGGCGCGAATAGATGTGTCGTTTAGCCAGACTCCTCACCTTTCGAACGATACATAAGTCGTTGCTCTGAGAGCAGTATTTCTATTCTCTTTTATCAATTTAAGGGAAACCTGACCGCATTTTTAGGTAATTTTATCTCATTTCTCAACCTAGTCACGTGCATTGTGCCCGAACGGGACTTCCAAAAAAGGCGCGAATAGCTGTGTCGTTTAGCCAGACTCCTCACCTTTCGAATGGTACATAAGTCGTTGCTCTGAGAGCAGTATTTCTATTCTCTTTTATCAATTTAAGGGAAACCTGACCGCATTTTTAGGTCATTTTATCTCATTTCTCAACCTAGTCACGTGCATTGTGCCCGAACGGGACTTCCAAAAAAGGCGGGAATAGCTGTGTCGTTTAGCCAGACTCCTCACCTTTCGAATGGTACATAAGTCGTTGCTCTGAGAGCAGTATTTCTATTCTCTTTTATCAATTTAAGGGAAACCTGACCGCATTTTTAGGTCATTTTATCTCATTTCTCAACCTAGTCACGTGCATTGTGCCCGAACGGGACTTCCAAAAAAGGCGTGAATAGCTGTGTCGTTTAGCCAGACTCCTCACCTTTCGAATGGTACATAAGTCGTTGCTCTGAGAGCAGTATTTCTATTCTCTTTTATCAATTTAAGGGAAACCTGACCGCATTTTTAGGTCATTTTATCTCATTTCTCAACCTAGTCACGTGCATTGTGCCCGAACGGGACTTCCAAAAAAGGCGGGAATAGTTGTGTCGTTTAGCCAGACTCCTCACCTTTCGAATGGTACATAAGTCGTTGCTCTGAGAGCAGTATTTCTATTCTCTTTTATCAATTGAAGGGAAACCTGACTGCATTTGTAGGTCATTTTATCTCATTTCTCAACATAATCACGTGCATTGTGCCCGAACGGGACTTCCAAAAAAGGCGCGAATAGCTGTGTCGTTTAGCCAGACTCCTCACCATTCGAATGGTACATAAGTCGTTGCTCTGAGAGCAGTATTTCTATTCTCTTTTATCAATTGAAGGGAAACCTGACTGCATTTGTAGGTCATTTTATCTCATTTCTCAACCTAGTCACGTGCATTGTGGCCGAACGGGACTTCCAAAAAAGGCGGGAATAGTTGTGTCGTTTAGCCACACTCCTCACCTTTCGAATGGTACATAAGTCGTTGCTCTGAGAGCAGTATTTCTATTCTCTTTTATCAATTGAAGGGAAACCTGACTATATTTGTAGGTCATTTTATCTCATTTCTCAACCTAGTCACGTGCATTGTGCCCGAACGGGATTTCCAAAAAAGGCGGGAATAGCTGTGTCGTTTAGCCAGACTCCTTACCTTTCGAATGGTACATAAGTCGTTGCTCTGAGAGCAGTATTTCTATTCTCTTTTATCAATTTAAGGGAAACCTGACAGCATTTTTAGGTCATTTTATCTCATTTCTCAACTTAGTCACGTGCATTGTGCCCGAACGGGACTTCCAAAATAGGCGCATATAGCTATGTCGTTTAGCCAGACTCCTCACCTTTCGAATGGTACATACGCCGTTGCTCTGAGAGCAGTATTTCTATTCTCTTTTATCAATTTAAGGGAAACCTGACCGCATTTTTAGGTAATTTTGTATCATTTCTCAACCAAGTCACGTGCATTGTGCCCGAACGGGACTTCCAAAAAAGGCGCGAATAGCTGTGTCGTTTAGCCAGACTCCTCACCTTTCGAATGGTATATAAGTCGTTGCTCTGAGAGCAGTATTTCTATTCTCTTTTATCAATTTAAGGGAAACCTGACCGCATTTTTAGGTCATTTTATCTCATTTCTCAACCTAGTCACGTGCATTGTGCCCGAACGGGACTTCCAAAAAAGGCGGGAATAGTTGTGTCGTTTAGCCAGACTCCTCACCTTTCGAATGGTACATAAGTCGTTGCTCTGAGAGCAGTATTTCTATTCTCTTTTATCAATTGAAGGGAAACCTGACTGCATTTGTAGGTCATTTTATCTCATTTCTCAACATAATCACGTGCATTGTGCCCGAACGGGACTTCCAAAAAAGGCGCGAATAGCTGTGTCGTTTAGCCAGACTCCTCACCATTCGAATGGTACATAAGTCGTTGCTCTGAGAGCAGTATTTCTATTCTCTTTTATCAATTGAAGGGAAACCTGACTGCATTTGTAGGTCATTTTATCTCATTTCTCAACCTAGTCACGTGCATTGTGGCCGAACGGGACTTCCAAAAAAGGCGGGAATAGTTGTGTCGTTTAGCCAGACTCCTCACCTTTCGAATGGTACATAAGTCGTTGCTCTGAGAGCAGTATTTCTATTCTCTTTTATCAATTGAAGGGAAACCTGACTCCATTTGTAGGTCATTTTATCTCATTTCTCAACCTAGTCACGTGCATTGTGCCCGAACGGGATTTCCAAAAAAAAGGCGGGAATAGCTGTGTCGTTTAGCCAGACTCCTCACCTTTCGAATGGTACATAAGTCGTTGCTCTGAGAGCAGTATTTCTATTCTCTTTTATCAATTTAAGGGAAACCTGACAGCATTTTTAGGTCATTTTATCTCATTTCTCAACTTAGTCACATGCATTGTGCCCGAACGGGACTTCCAAAATAGGCGCATATAGCTATGTCGTTTAGCCAGACTCCTCACCTTTCGAATGGTACATACGCCGTTGCTCTGAGAGCAGTATTTCTATTCTCTTTTATCAATTTAAGGGAAACCTGACCGCATTTTTAGGTAATTTTGTATCATTTCTCAACCAAGTCACGTGCATTGTGCCCGAACGGGACTTCCAAAAAAGGCGCGAATAGCTGTGTCGTTTAGCCAGACTCCTCACCTTTCGAATGGTATATAAGTTGTTGCTCTGAGAGCAGTATTTCTATTCTCTTTTATCAATTTAAGGGAAACCTGACAGCATTTTTAGGTCATTTTATCTCATTTCTCAACCTAGTCACGTGCATTGTGCCCGAACGGGACTTCCAAAAAAAGCGTGAATAGCTGTGTCATTTAGCCAGACTCCTCACCTTTCGAATGGTACATAATTCGTTGCTCTGAGAGCAGTATTTCTATTCTCTTTTATCAATTTAAGGGAAACCTGACCGCATTTTTAGGTCATTTTATCTCATTTCTCAACCTAGTCACGTGCATTGTGCCCGAACGGGATTTCCAAAAAGGCGGAAATAGCTGTGTCGTTTAGCCAGACTCCTCACCTTTCGAATGGTACATAAGTCGTTGCTCTGAGAGCAGTATTTCTATTCTCTTTTATCAATTTAAGGGAAACCTGACAGCATTTTTAGGTCATTTTATCTCATTTCTCAACCTAGTCACGTGCATTGTGGCCGAACGGGACTTCCAAAAAAGGCGCGAATAGCTGTGTCGTTTAGCCAGACTTCTCACCTTTCGAATGGTACATACGCCGTTGCTCTGAGAGCAGTATTTCTTTTCTCTTTTATCAATTTAAGGGAAACCTGACCGCATTTTTAGGTAATTTTATCTCATTTCTCAACCTAGTCACGTGCATTGTGCCCGAACGGGACTTCCAAAAAAGGCGCGAATAGATGTGTCATTTAGCCAGACTCCTCACCTTTCGAATGGTACATAATTTGTTGCTCTGAGAGCAGTATTTCTATTCTCTTTTATCAATTTAAGGGAAACCTGACAGCATTTTTAGGTCATTTTATCTCATTTCTCAACCTAGTCACGTGCATTGTGCCCGAACGGGACTTCCAAAAAAGGCGGGAATAGCTGTGTCGTTTAGCCAGACTCCTCACCTTTCGAATGGTACATAAGTCGTTGCTCTGAGAGCAGTATTACTATTCACTTTTATCAATTTAAGGGAAACCTGACCGCATTTTTAGGTCATATTATCTCATTTCTCAACCTAGTCACGTGCATTGTGCCCGAACGGGACTTCCAAAAAAGGCGGGAATAGCTGTGTCGTTTAGCCAGACTCCTCACCTTTCGAATGGTACATAAGTCGTTGCTCTGAGAGCAGTATTACTATTCACTTTTATCAATTTAAGGGAAACCTGACCGCATTTTTAGGTCATATTATCTCATTTCTCAACCTAGTCACGTGCATTGTGCCCGAACGGGACTTCCAAAAAAGGCGGGAATTGCTGTGTCGTTTAGCCAGACTCCTCACCTTTCGAATGGTACATAAGTCGTTGCTCTGAGAGCAGTATTTCTATTCTCTTTTATCAATTTAAGGGAAACCTGACCGCATTTTTAGGTCATTTTATCTCATTTCTCAACCTAGTCACGTGCATTGTGCCCGAACGGGACTTCCAAAAAAGCCGTGAATAGCTGTGTCATTTAGCCAGACTCCTCACCTTTCGAATGGTACATAAGTTGTTGCTCTGAGAGCAGTATTTCTATTCTCTTTTATCAATTGAAGGGAAACCTGACTGCATTTGTAGGTCATTTTATCTCATTTCTCAATATAGTCACGTGCATTGTGCCCGAACGGTACTTCCAAAAAAGGCGCGAATAGCTGTGTCATTTAGCCAGACTCCTCACCTTTCGAATGGTACATAAGTCGCTGCTCTGAGAGCAGTATTTCTATTCTCTTTTATCAATTGAAGGGAAACCTGACTGCATTTGTAGGTCATTTTATCTCATTTCTCAACCTAGTCACGTGCATTGTGCCCGAACTGGACTTCCAAAAAAGGTGGAAATAGCTGTGTCGTTTAGCCAGACTCCTCACCTTTCGAATAGTACATAAGTCGTTGCTATGAGAGCAGTATTTCTATTCTCTTTTATCAATTTAAGGGAAACCTGACCGCATTTTTAGGTCATTTTATCTCATTTCTCAACCTAAAAAGGCGGGAATAGCTGTGTCGTTTAGCCAGACTCCTCACCTTTCGAATGGTACATAAGTCGTTGCTCTGAGAGCAGTATTTCTATTCACTTTTATCAATTTAAGGGAAATCTGACCGCATTTTTAGGTCATATTATCTCATTTCTCAACCTAGTCACGTGCATTGTGCCCGAACGGAACTTCCAAAAAAGGCGGGAATAGCTGTGTCGTTTAGCCAGACTCCTCACCTTTCGAATGGTACATAAGTCGTTGCTCTGAGAGCAGTATTTCTATTCTCTTTTATCAATTTAAGGGAAACCTGACCGCATTTTTAGGTCATTTTATCTCATTTCTCAACCTAGTCACGTGCATTGTGCCCGAACGGGACTTCCAAAAAAAGGCGTGAATAGCTGTGTCATTTAGCCAGACTCCTCACCTTTCGAATGGTACATAAGTTGTTGCTCTGAGAGCAGTATTTCTATTCTCTTTTATCAATTGAAGGGAAATCTGACTGCATTTGTAGGTCATTTTATCTCATTTCTCAACCTAGTCACTTGCATTGTGCCCGAACGGGACTTCCAAAAAAAGCGGAAATAGCTGTGTCGTTTAGCCAGACTCCTCCCCTTTCGAATGGTACATAAGTCGTTGCTCTGAGAGCAGTATTTCTATTCTCTTTTATCAATTTAAGGGAAACCTGACCGCATTTTTAGGTCATTTTATCTCATTTCTCAACTTAGTCACGTGCATTGTGCCCGAACGGGACTTCCAAAAAAGGCGGGAATAGTTGTGTCGTTTAGCCAGACTCCTCACCTTTTGAATGGTACATAAGTCGTTGCTCTGAGAGCAGTATTTCTATTCTCTTTTATCAATTTAAGGGAAACCTGACCGCATTTTTAGGTCATTTTATCTCATTTCTCAACCTAGTCACGTGCATTGTGCCCGAACGGGACTTCCAAAAAAGGCGGGAATAGCTGTGTCGTTTAACCAGACTCCTCACCTTTCGAATGATACATAAGTCGTTGCTCTGAGAGCAGTATTTCTATTCTCTTTTATCAATTTAAGGGAAACCTGACCGCATTTTTAGGTCATTTTATCTCATTTCTCAACCTAGTCACGTGCATTGTGCCCGAACGGGACTTCCAAAAAAAGGCGTGAATAGCTGTGTCATTTAGCCAGACTCCTCACCTTTCGAATGGTACATAAGTTGTTGCTCTGAGAGCAGTATTTCTATTCTCTTTTATCAATTGAAGGGAAACCTGACTGCATTTGTAGGTCATTTTATCTCATTTCTCAATATAGTCACGTGCATTGTGCCCGAACGGTACTTCCAAAAAAGGCGCGAATAGCTGTGTCGTTTAGCCAGACTCCTCACCTTTCGAATGGTACATAAGTCGCTGCTCTGAGAGCAGTATTTCTATTCTCTTTTATCAATCGAAGGGAAACCTGACTGCATTTGTAGGTCATTTTATCTCATTTCTCAACCTAGTCACGTGCATTGTTTCCGAACGGGACTTCCAAAAAAGACGCGAATAGCTGTATCGTTTAGCCAGACTCCTCACCTTTCGAATGGTACATACGTCGTTGCTCTGAGTGCAGTATTTCTATTCTCTTTTATCAATTGAAAGGAAACCTGACTGCATTTGTAGGTCATTTTATCTCATTTCTCAACCTAGTCACGTGCATTGTGCCCGAACGGTACTTCCAAAAAAGGCGGGAATAGCTGTGTCGTTTAGCCAGACTCCTCACCTTTCGAATGGTACATAAGTCGTTACTCTGAGAGTAGTATTTCTATTCTCTTTTATCAATTTAAGGGAAACCTGACCGCATTTTTAGGTCATTTTATCTCATTTCTCAACTTAGTCACGTGCATTGTGCCCGAACGGGACTTCCAAAAAAGGCGGGAATAGTTGTGTCGTTTAGCCAGACTCCTCACCTTTTGAATGGTACATAAGTCGTTGCTCTGAGAGCAGTATTTCTATTCTCTTTTATCAATTTAAGGGAAACCTGACCGCATTTTTAGGTCATTTTATCTCATTTCTCAACATAGTCACGTGCATTGTGCCCGAACGGGACTTCCAAAAAAGGCGTGAATAGCTGTGTCATTTAGCCAGACTCCTCACCTTTCGAATGGTACATAAGTTGTTGCTCTGAGAGCAGTATTTCTATTCTCTTTTATCAATTGAAGGGAAACCTGACTGCATTTGTAGGTCATTTTATCTCATTTCTCAATATAGTCACGTGCATTGTGCCCGAACGGTACTTCCAAAAAAGGCGCGAATAGCTGTGTCGTTTAGCCAGACTCCTCACCTTTCGCATGGTACATACGCCGTTGCTCTGAGAGCAGTATTTTTATTCTCTTTTATCAATTTAAGGGAAACCTGACCGCATTTTTAGGTAATTTTATCTCATTTCTCAACCTAGTCACGTGCATTGTGCCCGAACGGGACTTCCAAAAAAGGCGCGAATAGTTGTGTCGTTTAGCCAGTCTCCTCACCTTTCGAATGGTACATACGCCGTTGCTCTGAGAGCAGTATTTCTATTCTCTTTTATCAATTTAAGGGAAACCTGACAGCATTTTTAGGTCATTTATCTCATTTCTCAACCTAGTCACGTGCATTGTGCCCGATCGGGACTTCCAAAAAAGGCGGGAATAGCTGTGTCGTTTAGCCAGACTCCTTACCTTTCGAATGGTACATAAGTCGTTGCTCTGAGAGCAGTATTTCTATTCACTTTTATCAATTTAAGGGAAACCTGACCGCATTTTTAGGTCATATTATCTCATTTCTCAACCTAGTCACGTGCATTGTGCCCGAACGGGACTTCCAAAAAAGGCGGGAATAGCTGTGTCGTTTAACCAGACTCCTCACCTTTCGAATGATACATAAGTCGTTGCTCTGAGAGCAGTATTTCTATTCTCTTTTATCAATTTAAGGGAAACCTGACCGCATTTTTAGGTCATTTTATCTCATTTCTCAACCTAGTCACGTGCATTGTGCCCGAACGGGACTTCCAAAAAAAGGCGTGAATAGCTGTGTCATTTAGCCAGACTCCTCACCTTTCGAATGGTACATAAGTTGTTGCTCTGAGAGCAGTATTTCTATTCTCTTTTATCAATTGAAGGGAAACCTGACTGCATTTGTAGGTCATTTTATCTCATTTCTCAATATAGTCACGTGCATTGTGCCCGAACGGTACTTCCAAAAAAGGCGCGAATAGCTGTGTCGTTTAGCCAGACTCCTCACCTTTCGAATGGTACATAAGTCGCTGCTCTGAGAGCAGTATTTCTATTCTCTTTTATCAATTGAAGGGAAACCTGACTGCATTTGTAGGTCATTTTATCTCATTTCTCAACCTAGTCACGTGCATTGTGCCCGAACGGGACTTCCAAAAAAAGCGGGAATAGCTGTGTCGTTTAGCCAGACTCCTCACCTTTCGAATGGTACATAAGTCGTTGCTCTGAGAGCAGTATTTCTATTCTCTTTTATCAATTTAAGGGAAACCTGACCGCATTTTTAGGTCATTTTATCTCATTTCTCAACCTAGTCACGTGCATTGTGCCCGAACGGGACTTCCAAAAAAGCCGTGAATAGCTGTGTCATTTAGCCAGACTCCTCACCTTTCGAATGGTACATAAGTTGTTGCTCTGAGAGCAGTATTTCTATTCTCTTTTATCAATTGAAGGGAAACCTGACTGCATTTGTAGGTCATTTTATCTCATTTCTCAATATAGTCACGTGCATTGTGCCCGAACGGTACTTCCAAAAACGGCGCGAATAGCTGTGTCATTTAGCCAGACTCCTCACCTTTCGAATGGTACATAAGTCGCTGCTCTGAGAGCAGTATTTCTATTCTCTTTTATCAATTGAAGGGAAACCTGACTGCATTTGTAGGTCATTTTATCTCATTTCTCAACCTAGTCACGTGCATTGTGCCCGAACTGGACTTCCAAAAAAGGTGGAAATAGCTGTGTCGTTTAGCCAGACTCCTCACCTTTCGAATAGTACATAAGTCGTTGCTATGAGAGCAGTATTTCTATTCTCTTTTATCAATTTAAGGGAAACCTGACCGCATTTTTAGGTCATTTTATCTCATTTCTCAACCTAAAAAGGCGGGAATAGCTGTGTCGTTTAGCCAGACTCCTCACCTTTCGAATGGTACATAAGTCGTTGCTCTGAGAGCAGTATTTCTATTCACTTTTATCAATTTAAGGGAAACCTGACCGCATTTTTAGGTCATATTATCTCATTTCTCAACCTAGTCACGTGCATTGTGCCCGAACGGAACTTCCAAAAAAGGCGGGAATAGCTGTGTCGTTTAGCCAGACTCCTCACCTTTCGAATGGTACATAAGTCGTTGCTCTGAGAGCAGTATTTCTATTCTCTTTTATCAATTTAAGGGAAACCTGACCGCATTTTTAGGTCATTTTATCTCATTTCTCAACCTAGTCACGTGCATTGTGCCCGAACGGGACTTCCAAAAAAAGGCGTGAATAGCTGTGTCATTTAGCCAGACTCCTCACCTTTCGAATGGTACATAAGTTGTTGCTCTGAGAGCAGTATTTCTATTCTCTTTTATCAATTGAAGGGAAATCTGACTGCATTTGTAGGTCATTTTATCTCATTTCTCAACCTAGTCACTTGCATTGTGCCCGAACGGGACTTCCAAAAAAAGCGGAAATAGCTGTGTCGTTTAGCCAGACTCCTCCCCTTTCGAATGGTACATAAGTCGTTGCTCTGAGAGCAGTATTTCTATTCTTTTTTATCAATTTAAGGGAAACCTGACCGCATTTTTAGGTCATTTTATCTCATTTCTCAACTTAGTCACGTGCATTGTGCCCGAACGGGACTTCCAAAAAAGGCGGGAATAGTTGTGTCGTTTAGCCAGACTCCTCACCTTTTGAATGGTACATAAGTCGTTGCTCTGAGAGCAGTATTTCTATTCTCTTTTATCAATTTAAGGGAAACCTGACCGCATTTTTAGGTCATTTTATCTCATTTCTCAACATAGTCACGTGCATTGTGCCCGAACGGGACTTCCAAAAAAGGCGTGAATAGCTGTGTCATTTAGCCAGACTCCTCACCTTTCGAATGGTACATAAGTTGTTGCTCTGAGAGCAGTATTTCTATTCTCTTTTATCAATTGAAGGGAAACCTGACTGCATTTGTAGGTCATTTTATCTCATTTCTCAATATAGTCACGTGCATTGTGCCCGAACGGTACTTCCAAAAAAGGCGCGAATAGCTGTGTCGTTTAGCCAGACTCCTCACCTTTCGCATGGTACATACGCCGTTGCTCTGAGAGCAGTATTTTTATTCTCTTTTATCAATTTAAGGGAAACCTGACCGCATTTTTAGGTAATTTTATCTCATTTCTCAACCTAGTCACGTGCATTGTGCCCAAACGGGACTTCCAAAAAAGGCGCGAATAGTTGTGTCGTTTAGCCAGTCTCCTCACCTTTCGAATGGTACATACGCCGTTGCTCTGAGAGCAGTATTTCTATTCTCTTTTATCAATTTAAGGGAAACCTGACAGCATTTTTAGGTCATTTATCTCATTTCTCAACCTAGTCACGTGCATTGTGCCCGATCGGGACTTCCAAAAAAGGCGGGAATAGCTGTGTCGTTTAGCCAGACTCCTCACCTTTCGAATGGTACATAAGTCGTTGCTCTGAGAGCAGTATTTCTAATCACTTTTATCAATTTAAGGGAAACCTGACCGCATTTTTAGGTCATATTATCTCATTTCTCAACCTAGTCACGTGCATTGTGCCCGAACGGGACTTCCAAAAAAGGCGGGAATAGCTGTGTCGTTTAACCAGACTCCTCACCTTTCGAATGATACATAAGTCGTTGCTCTGAGAGCAGTATTTCTATTCTCTTTTATCAATTTAAGGGAAACCTGACCGCATTTTTAGGTCATTTTATCTCATTTCTCAACCTAGTCACGTGCATTGTGCCCGAACGGGACTTCCAAAAAAAGGCGTGAATAGCTGTGTCATTTAGCCAGACTCCTCACCTTTCGAATGGTACATAAGTTGTTGCTCTGAGAGCAGTATTTCTATTCTCTTTTATCAATTGAAGGGAAACCTGACTGCATTTGTAGGTCATTTTATCTCATTTCTCAATATAGTCACGTGCATTGTGCCCGAACGGTACTTCCAAAAAAGGCGCGAATAGCTGTGTCGTTTAGCCAGACTCCTCACCTTTCGAATGGTACATAAGTCGCTGCTCTGAGAGCAGTATTTCTATTCTCTTTTATCAATTGAAGGGAAACCTGACTGCATTTGTAGGTCATTTTATCTCATTTCTCAACCTAGTCACGTGCATTGTGCCCGAACGGGACTTCCAAAAAAAGCGGAAATAGCTGTGTCGTTTAGCCAGACTCCTCCCCTTTCGAATGGTACATAAGTCGTTGCTCTGAGAGCAGTATTTCTATTCTCTTTTATCAATTGAAGGGAAACCTGACAGCATTTTTAGGTCATTTTATCTCATTTCTCAACCTAGTCACGTGCATTGTGCCCGAACGGGACTTCCAAAATAGGCGCGAATAGCTATGTCGTTTAGCCAGACTCCTCACATTTCGAATGGTACATACGCCGTTGCTCTGAGAGCAGTATTTCTATTCTCTTTTATCAATTTAAGGGAAACCTGACCGCATTTTTAGGTAATTTTGTATCATTTCTCAACCAAGTCACGTGCATTGTGCCCGAACGGGACTTCCAAAAAAGGCGCGAATAGCTGTGTCGTTTAGCCAGACTCCTCACCTTTCGAATGGTACATACGCCGTTGCTCTGAGAGCAGTATTTCTATTCTCTTTTATCAATTTAAGGGAAACCTGACCGCATTTTTAGGTAATTTTGTATCATTTCTCAACCAAGTCACGTGCATTGTGCCCGAACGGGACTTCCAAAATAGGCGCGAATAGCTATGTCGTTTAGCCAGACTCCTCACCTTTCGAATGGTACATACACCGTTGCTCTGAGAGCAGTATTTCTATTCTCTTTTATCAATTTAAGGGAAACCTGACCGCATTTTTAGGTAATTTTGTATCATTTCTCAACCAAGTCACGTGCATTGTGCCCGAACGGGACTTCCAAAAAAGGCGCGAATAGCTGTGTCGTTTAGCCAGACTCCTCACCTTTCGAATGGTACATAAGTCGTTGCTCTGAGAGCAGTATTTCTATTCTCTTTTATCAATTTAAGGGAAACCTGACAGCATTTTTAGGTCATTTTATCTCATTTCTCAACCTAGTCACGTGCATTGTGCCCGAACGGGACTTCCAAAAAAAGCGTGAATAGCTGTGTCATTTAGCCAGACTCCTCACCTTTCGAATGGTACATAATTCGTTGCTCTGAGAGCAGTATTTCTATTCTCTTTTATCAATTTAAGGGAAACCTGACCGCATTTTTAGGTCATTTTATCTCATTTCTCAACCTAGTCACGTGCATTGTGCCCGAACGGGACTTCCAAAAAAGGCGTGAATAGCTGTGCCATTTAGCCAGACTCCTCACCTTTCGAATGGTACATAAGTTGTTGCTCTGAGAGCAGTATTTCTATTCTCTTTTATCAATTGAAGGGAAACCTGACTGCATTTGTAGGTCATTTTATCTCATTTCTCAATATAGTCACGTGCATTGTGCCCGAACGGTACTTCCAAAAAAGGCGCGAATAGCTGTGTCGTTTAGCCAGACTCCTCACCTTTCGAATGGTACATAAGTCGCTGATCTGAGAGCAGTATTTCTATTCTCTTTTATCAATTGAGGGGAAACCTGACTGCATTTGTAGGTCATTTTATCTCATTTCTCAACCTAGTCACGTGCATTGTGCCCGAACGGGACTTCCAAAAAAGGCGCGAATAGCTGTGTCGTTTAGCCAGACTCCTCACCATTCGAATGGTACATAAGTCGTTGCTCTGAGAGCAGTATTTCTATTCTCTTTTATCAATTTAAGGGAAACCTGACAGCATTTTTAGGTAATTTTATCTCATTTCTCAACCTAGTCACGTGCATTGTGCTCGAACGGGACTTCCAAAAAAGGCGCGAATAGCTGTCGTTTAGCCAGACTCCTCACCTTTCGAATGGTACATACGCCGTTGCTCTGCGAGCAGTATTTCTATTCTCTTTTATCAATTTAAGGGAAACCTGACAGCATTTTTAGGTAATTTTATCTCATTTCTCAACCTAGTCACGTGCATTGTGCCCGAACGGGACTTCCAAAAAAAGCGTGAATAGCTGTGTCATTTAGCCAGACTCCTCACCTTTCGAATGGTACATAATTCGTTGCTCTGAGAGCAGTATTTCTATTCTCTTTTATCAATTTAAGGGAAACCTGACCGCATTTTTAGGTCATTTTATCTCATTTCTCAACCTAGTCACGTGCATTGTGCCCGAACGGGACTTCCAAAAAAGGCGTGAATAGCTGTGCCATTTAGCCAGACTCCTCACCTTTCGAATGGTACATAAGTTGTTGCTCTGAGAGCAGTATTTCTATTCTCTTTTATCAATTGAAGGGAAACCTGACTGCATTTGTAGGTCATTTTATCTCATTTCTCAATATAGTCACGTGCATTGTGCCCGAACGGGACTTCCAAAAAAGGCGGGAATAGCTGTGTCGTTTAGCCAGACTCCTCACCTTTCGAATGGTACATAAGTCGCTGCTCTGAGAGCAGTATTTCTATTCTCTTTTATCAATTTAAGGGAAACCTGACCGCATTTTTAGGTCATTTTATCTCATTTCTCAACCTAGTCACGTGCATTGTGCCCGAACGGGACTACCAAAAAAGGTGGAAATAGCTGTGTCGTTTAGCCAGACTCCTCACCTTTCGAATGGTACATAAGTCGTTGCTCTGAGAGCAGTATTTCTATTCTCTTTTATCAATTTAAGGGAAACCTGCCCGCATTTTTAGGTCATTTTATCTCATTTCTCAACCTAAAAAGGCGGGAATAGCTGTGTCGTTTAGCCAGACTCCTCACCTTTCGAATGGTACATAAGTCGTTGCTCTGAGAGCAGCATTTCTATTCACTTTTATCAATTTAAGGGAAACCTGACCGCATTTTTAGGTCATATTATCTCATTTCTCAACCTAGTCACGTGCATTGTGCCCGAACGGGACTTCCAAAAAAGGCGGGAATAGCTGTGTCATTTAGCCAGACTCCTCACCTTTCGAATGGTACATAAGTCGTTGCTCTGAGAGCAGTATTTCTATTCTCTTTTATCAATTTAAGGGAAACCTGACCGCATTTTTAGGTCATTTTATCTCATTTCTCAACCTAGTCACGTGCATTGTGCCCGAACGGGACTTCCAAAAAAGGCGTGAATAGCTGTGTCATTTAGCCAGACTCCTCACCTTTCGAATGGTACATAAGTTGTTGCTCTGAGAGCAGTATTTCTATTCTCTTTTATCAATTGAAAGGAAATCTGACTGCATTTGTAGGTCATTTTATCTCATTTCTCAATATAGTCACGTGCATTGTGCCCGAACGGTACTTCCAAAAAAGGCGCGAATAGCTGTGTCGTTTAGCAAGACTCCTCACCTTTCGAATGGTACATAAGTCGCTGCTCTGAGAGCAGTATTTCTATTCTCTTTTATCAATTGAAGGGAAACCTGACTGCATTTGTAGGTCATTTTATCTCATTTCTCAACCTAGTCACGTGCATTGTGCCCGAACGGGACTTCCAAAAAAAGCGGAAATAGCTGTGTCGTTTAGCCAGACTCCTCCCCTTTCGAATGGTACATAAGTCGTTGCTCTGAGAGCAGTATTTCTATTCTCTTTTATCAATTTAAGGGAAACCTGACCGCATTTTTAGGTCATTTTATCTCATTTCTCAACTTAGTCACGTGCATTGTGCCCGAACGGGACTTCCAAAAAAGGCGGCAATAGTTGTGTCGTTTAGCCAGACTCCTCACCTTTCGAATGGTACATAAGTCGTTGCTCTGAGAGCAGTATTTCTATTCTCTTTTATCAATTTAAGGGAAACCTGACCGCATTTTTAGGTCATTTTATCGCATTTCTCAACATAGTCACGTGCATTGTGCCCGAACCGGACTTCCAAAAAAGGCGTGAATAGCTGTGTCATTTACCCAGACTCCTCACCTTTCGAATGGTACATAAGTTGTTGCTCTGAGAGCAGTATTTCTATTCTCTTTTATCAATTTAAGGGAAACCTGACCGCATTTTTAGGTAATTTTATCTCATTTCTCAACCTAGTCACGTGCATTGTGCCCGAACAGGACTTCCAAAAAAGGCGCAAATAGTTTTGTCGCTTAGCCAGTCTCCTCACCTTTCGAATGGTACATACGCCGTTGCTCTGAGAGCAGTATTTCTATTCTCTTTTATCAATTTAAGGGAAACCTGACAGCATTTTTAGGTCATTTATCTCATTTCTCAACCTAGTCACGTGCATTGTGCCCGAACGGGACTTCCAAAAAAGGCGCGAATAGTTGTGTCGTTTAGCCAGACTCCTCACCTTTCGAATGGTACATAAGTCGCTGCTCTGAGAGCAGTATTTCTATTCTCTTTTATCAATTGAAGGGAAACCTGACTGCATTTGTAGGTCATTTTATCTCATTTCTCAACCTAGTCACGTGCATTGTGCCCGAATGGGACTTCCAAAAAAAGCGGAAATAGCTGTGTCGTTTAGCCAGACTCCTCCCCTTTCGAATGGTACATAAGTCGTTGCTCTGAGAGCAGTATTTCTATTCTCTTTTATCAATTGAAGGGAAACCTGACAGCATTTTTAGGTCATTTTATCTCATTTCTCAACCTAGTCACGTGCATTGTGCCCGAACGGGACTTCCAAAATAGGCGCGAATAGCTATGTCGTTTAGCCAGACTCCTCACATTTCGAATGGTACATACGCCGTTGCTCTGAGAGCAGTATTTCTATTCTCTTTTATCAATTTAAGGGAAACCTGACCGCATTTTTAGGTAATTTTGTATCATTTCTCAACCAAGTCACGTGCATTGTGCCCGAACGGGACTTCCAAAAAAGGCGCGAATAGCTGTGTCGTTTAGCCAGACTCCTCACCTTTCGAATGGTACATACGCCGTTGCTCTGAGAGCAGTATTTCTATTCTCTTTTATCAATTTAAGGGAAACCTGACCGCATTTTTAGGTAATTTTGTATCATTTCTCAACCAAGTCACGTGCATTGTGCCCGAACGGGACTTCCAAAATAGGCGCGAATAGCTATGTCGTTTAGCCAGACTCCTCACCTTTCGAATGGTACATACGCCGTTGCTCTGAGAGCAGTATTTCTATTCTCTTTTATCAATTTAAGGGAAACCTGACCGCATTTTTAGGTAATTTTGCATCATTTCTCAACCAAGTCACGTGCATTGTGCCCGAACGGGACTTCCAAAAAAGGCGCGAATAGCTGTGTCGTTTAGCCAGACTCCTCACCTTTCGAATGGTACATAAGTCGTTGCTCTGAGAGCAGTATTTCTATTCTCTTTTATCAATTTAAGGGAAACCTGACAGCATTTTTAGGTCATTTTATCTCATTTCTCAACCTAGTCACGTGCATTGTGCCCGAACGGGACTTCCAAAAAAAGCGTGAATAGCTGTGTCATTTAGCCAGACTCCTCACCTTTCGAATGGTACATAATTCGTTGCTCTGAGAGCAGTATTTCTATTCTCTTTTATCAATTTAAGGGAAACCTGACCGCATTTTTAGGTCATTTTATCTCATTTCTCAACCTAGTCACGTGCATTGTGCCCGAACGGGACTTCCAAAAAAGGCGTGAATAGCTGTGCCATTTAGCCAGACTCCTCACCTTTCGAATGGTACATAAGTTGTTGCTCTGAGAGCAGTATTTCTATTCTCTTTTATCAATTGAAGGGAAACCTGACTGCATTTGTAGGTCATTTTATCTCATTTCTCAATATAGTCACGTGCATTGTGCCCGAACGGTACTTCCAAAAAAGGCGCGAATAGCTGTGTCGTTTAGCCAGACTCCTCACCTTTCGAATGGTACATAAGTCGCTGCTCTGAGAGCAGTATTTCTATTCTCTTTTATCAATTGAGGGGAAACCTGACTGCATTTGTAGGTCATTTTATCTCATTTCTCAACCTAGTCACGTGCATTGTGCCCGAACGGGACTTCCAAAAAAGGCGCGAATAGCTGTGTCGTTTAGCCAGACTCCTCACCATTCGAATGGTACATAAGTCGTTGCTCTGAGAGCAGTATTTCTATTCTCTTTTATCAATTTAAGGGAAACCTGACCGCATTTTTAGGTAATTTTATCTCATTTCTCAACCTAGTCACGTGCATTGTGCTCGAACGGGACTTCCAAAAAAGGCGCGAATAGCTGTCGTTTAGCCAGACTCCTCACCTTTCGAATGGTACATACGCCGTTGCTCTGCGAGCAGTATTTCTATTCTCTTTTATCAATTTAAGGGAAACCTGACAGCATTTTTAGGTCATTTTATCTCATTTCTCAACCTAGTCACGTGCATTGTGCCCGAACGGGACTTCCAAAAATGGCGGGAATAGCTGTGTCGTTTAGCCAGACTCCTCACCTTTCGAATGGTACATAAGTCGTTGCTCTGAGAGCAGTATTACTATTCACTTTTATCAATTTAAGGGAAACCTGACCGCATTTTTAGGTCATATTATCTCATTTCTCAACCTAGTCACGTGCATTGTGCCCGAACGGGACTTCCAAAAAAGGCGGGAATAGCTGTGTCGTTTAGCCAGACTCCTCACCTTTCGAATGGTACATAAGTCGTTGCTCTGAGAGCAGTATTTCTATTCTCTTTTATCAATTTAAGGGAAACCTGACCGCATTTTTAGGTCATTTTATCTCATTTCTCAACCTAGTCACGTGCATTGTGCCCGAACGGGACTTCCAAAAAAGCCGTGAATAGCTGTGTCATTTAGCCAGACTCCTCACCTTTCGAATGGTACATAAGTTGTTGCTCTGAGAGCAGTATTTCTAATCTCTTTTATCAATTGAAGGGAAACCTGACTGCATTTGTAGGTCATTTTATCTCATTTCTCAATATAGTCACGTGCATTGTGCCCGAACGGTACTTCCAAAAAAGGCGCGAATAGCTGTGTCATTTAGCCAGACTCCTCACCTTTCGAATGGTACATAAGTCGCTGCTCTGAGTGCAGTATTTCTATTCTCTTTTATCAATTGAAGGGAAACCTGACTGCATTTGTAGGTCATTTTATCTCATTTCTCATCCTAGTCACGTGCATTGTGCCCGAACGGGACTACCAAAAAAGGTGGAAATAGCTGTGTCGTTTAGCCAGACTCCTCACCTTTCGAATGGTACATAAGTCGTTGCTCTGAGAGCAGTATTTCTATTCTCTTTTATCAATTTAAGGGAAACCTGCCCGCATTTTTAGGTCATTTTATCTCATTTCTCAACCTAAAAAGGCGGGAATAGCTGTGTCGTTTAGCCAGACTCCTCACCTTTCGAATGGTACATAAGTCGTTGCTCTGAGAGCAGTATTTCTATTCACTTTTATCAATTTAAGGGAAACCTGACCGCATTTTTAGGTCATATTATCTCATTTCTCAACTTAGTCACGTGCATTGTGCCCGAACGGGACTTCCAAAAAAGGCGGAAATAGCTGTGTCGTTTAGCCAGACTCCTCACCTTTCGAATGGTACATAAGTCGTTGCTCTGAGAGCAGTATTTCTATTCTCTTTTATCAATTTAAGGGAAACCTGACCGCATTTTTAGGTCATTTTATCTCATTTCTCAACTTAGTCACGTGCATTGTGCCCGAACGGGACTTCCAAAAAAGGCGGGAATAGTTGTGTCGTTTAGCCAGACTCCTCACCTTTCGAATGGTACATAAGTTGTTGCTCTGAGAGCAGTATTTCTATTCTCTTTTATCAATTGAAGGGAAACCTGACTGCATTTGTAGGTCATTTTATCTCATTTCTCAATATAGTCACGTGCATTGTGCCCGAACGGTACTTCCAAAAAAGGCGCGAATAGCTGTGTCGTTTAGCCAGACTCCTCACCTTTCGCATGGTACATACGCCGTTGCTCTGAGAGCAGTATTTCTATTCTCTTTTATCAATTTAAGGGAAACCTGACCGCATTTTTAGGTAATTTTATCTCATTTCTCAACCTAGTCACGTGCATTGTGCCCGAACAGGACTTCCAAAAAAGGCGCGAATAGTTGTGTCGTTTAGCCAGTCTCCTCACCTTTCGAATGGTACATACGCCGTTGCTCTGAGAGCAGTATTTCTATTCTCTTTTATCAATTTAAGGGAAACCTGACAGCATTTTTAGGTCATTTATCTCATTTCTCAACCTAGTCACGTGCATTGTGCCCGAACGGGACTTCCAAAAAAGGCGCGAATAGCTGTGTCGTTTAGCCAGACTCCTCACCTTTCGAATGGTACATAAGTCGCTGCTCTGAGAGCAGTATTTCTATTCTCTTTTATCAATTGAAGGGAAACCTGACTGCATTTGTAGGTCATTTTATCTCATTTCTCAACCTAGTCACGTGCATTGTGCCCGAATGGGACTTCCAAAAAAAGCGGAAATAGCTGTGTCGTTTAGCCAGACTCCTCACCTTTCGAATGGTACATAAGCCGTTGCTCTGAGAGCAGTATTTCTATTCTCTTTTATCAATTTAAGGGAAACCTGACCGCATTTTTAGGTAATTTTATCTCATTTCTCAACCTAGTCACGTGCATTGTGCCCGAACGGGACTTCCAAAAAAGGCGCGAACAGCTGTGTCGTTTAGCCAGACTCCTCACCTTTCGAATGGTACATACGCCGTTGCTCTGAGAGCAGTATTTCTATTCTCTTTTATCAATTTAGGGGAAACCTGACCGCATTTTTAGGTAATTTTATATCATTTCTCAACCTAGTCACGTGCATTGTGCCCGAACAGGACTTCCAAAAAAAGGCCGGAATAGCTGTGTCGTTTAGCCAGACTCCTCACCTTTCGAATGGTACATAAGTCGTTGCTCTGAGAGCAGTATTTCTATTCTCTTTTATCAATTTAAGGGAAACCTGACCGCATTTTTAGGTCATTTTATCTCATTTCTCAACCTAGTCACGTGCATTGTGCCCAAACGGGACCTCCAAAAAAGGCGCGAATAGTTGTGTCGTTTAGCCAGACTCCTCACCTTTCGAATGGTACATAAGTCGTTGCTCTGAGAGCAGTATTTCTATTCTCTTTTATCAATTTAAGGGAAACCTGACCGCATTTTTAGGTCATTTTATCTCATTTCTCAACCTAGTCACGTGCATTGTGCCCGAACGGGACTTCCAAAAAAGGCGCGAATAGCTGTGTCATTTAGCCAGACTCCTCACCTTTCGAATGGTACATAAGTCGTTGCTCTGAGAGCAGTATTTCTATTCTCTTTTATCAATTGAAGGGAAACCTGACCGCATTTTTAGGTCATTTTATCTCATTTCTCAACCTAGTCACGTGCATTGTGCCCGAACTGGACTTCCAAAAAAAGGCGCTAATAGCTGTGTCGTTTAGCCAGACTCCTCACCTTTCGAATGGTACATACGCCGTTGCTCTGAGAGCAGTATTTCTATTCTCTTTTATCAATTTAAGGGAAACCTGACCGCATTTTTAGGTAATTTTATCTCATTTCTCAACCTAGTCACATGCATTGTGCCCGAACGGGACTTCCAAAAAAGGCGCGAATAGATGTGTCGTTTAGCCAGACTCCTCACCTTTCGAATGGTACATAAGTCATTGCTCTGAGAGCAGTATTTCTATTCTCTTTTATCAATTGAAGGGAAACCTGACCGCATTTGTAGGTCATTTTATCTCATTTCTGAACCTAGTCACTTGCATTGTGCCCGAACGGGACTTCCAAAAAAGGCAGCTGTGTCGTTTAGCCAGACTCCTCACCTTTCGAATGGTACATAAGTCTTTGCTCTGAGAGCAGTATTTCTATTCTCTTTTATCAATTTAAGGGAAACCTGACCGCATTTTTAGGTCATTTTATCTCATTTCTCAACCCAGTCACGTGCATTGTGACCGAACGGGACTTCCAAAAAAGGCGGGAATAGCTGTGTCGTTTAGCCAGACTCCTCACATTTCGAATGGTACATAAGTCGTTGCTCTGAGAGCAGTATTTCTATTCACTTTTATCAATTTAAGGGAAACCTGACCGCATTTTTAGGTCATATTATCTCATTTCTCAACTTAGTCACGTGCATTGTGCCCGAACGGGACTTCCAAAAAAGGCGGGAATAGCTGTGTCGTTTAGCTAGACTCCTCACCTTTCGAATGGTACATAAGTCGTTGCTCTCAGAGCAGTATTTCTATTCTCTTTTATCAATTTAAGGGAAATCTGACCGCATTTTTAGGTAATTTTATCTCATTTCTCAACCTAGTCACGTGCATTGTGCCCGAACGGGACTTCCAAAAAATGCGTGAATAGCTGTGTCGTTTAGCCAGACTCCTCACCTTTCGAATGGTACATAAGTTGTTGCTCTGAGAGCAGTATTTCTATTTTCTTTTATCAATTGAAGGTAAACCTGACTGCATTTGTAGGTCATTTTATCTCATTTCTCAATATAGTCACGTGCATTGTGCCCGAACGGGACTTCCAAAAAAGGCGCGAATAGCTGTGTCGTTTAGCCAGACTCCTCACCTTTCGAATGGTAAATAAGTCGTTGCTCTGAGAGCAGTATTTCTATTCTCTTTTATCAATTGATACAATACAACCCCAGTCTCTGTGTCTGCAGTTTAGATCACTCCCCATTAAAAATGCACCATTTATACTAAACAGTTTTCGCAAGTCACTTTTCAGTGCAACCCGTTTTTCATCAGGTGTTAAGCCTATTTGTCTATATTTTCTACATATCGAGTTTGCACGCAAAACAAAAGCTCATGCTGTATTGATCTCCTTATCAGAATTGCAACACCCCCACCTCTTCTATCTTTTCTATCTACTCGATAACATTTATATTCCAACGTTGAGATTCGAATTTCAGATTTTAACCATGTTTCAGTGACCATTGCAATGACAATTTGCTTATTCTGTAAAAAATGCAAAAATTCTAGATGTTTGTTACGAATGCCTCTGGCATTCCATGTTATAATATTAATATTACTACCATTTAAATTACTAAACATTGTTATACAAAAACTTAGTCGCTAATTGTGCGAAAGCATTAAATTGATCTAGTTTGGATTTACAAGTACCTACCTTGGTAATCATCTCCATTACGAGTGCATTTAATTCTTCTATTGAGAAGAACTCACCACTAGCGCTGGTGCATCCCGTGGAAGCATTGTTGTTGCCTATTATAGGCGGTATCGCAGCTGATAATGAAGTGGTGTACTCCCATGCTTTTGGGCGAGTGATGTTCCTATAATTTGTCTCTACATGCTTCGTAGCGGTGCGTGTTGGCAGAAATGGAAAATCGCTCCTTGATTGCAATGGGATATTGATGCTGTGGCTATTGTTGTTGTTATGGCGTGGTACAGGGCGAAGAGCTTTGGCTGCCGTTTTTTGTCTCATTTCCAAGTACATACATCTGCTAGTGCATGCGCTGTCAGTTGATTTGTGATTACCACGGCAGTTCGCGCATTTGACATTGTTAGAATAGAACTGGTGCATTCGGCAGTTTTGTGATGACCAGCGCAGATTGAACAATATGTTCTTATATGGCAATTTTTCTCGCCATGACCAAACATTTGGCAGTTTAGGCATTGTGTTACTCTATTCTTTTGGTGACGATAAAAATTCCACTTGATTTGTGTTTGAAATATAGACCGAATATTTCTTTTTAAGTCATTGAGTTTTATTGTGCCACTTTCTAGGGAAACTATATAAAAAGTGTCAGTATATTTTTCATATTTCTTAGTAACCATTTTAATTTCTTTACACTTAAGACCGAGTCTCAGAAGTTCATTTTTTAAATTAATTGTTTCGTATGCACCAAGGCCAAACAAAACGACTTTAAAAGCTTTTTCGCTTCTTAAATCGTGGGTGAAAAAATGTAATTGTTCACCTTTTAATTTATCCAGAACACATTTATAGGAATCCATACTTTCGCGCATGATTTTTATGAAGATGAATATTTTTTTATGGAGTAATCGGAGACACTGAGAGATTTCATTAGGTCATGCACATATTCACTGGGTTTTTGTAGAAGTTTGATAGGGGGAACAACTACTTTTGTTGATTTACTTGGCAACACGTGGTCGTCCATTTTTTCACTATCACTGTCATTGTCACTATCCGGTTAGCATTGTAAAGGGCTCCAATAATTGGAATTGGAATCTTTTTTTCTTTTAGCCATTTTGGGAAGTGGCTTTAGTTTTTTATCCGAGGACAATATAAAATTTTAAAAACACACGAAGGAGAATTAAGGAATTCGCTATATTCGATGGGTGATAACTGATAGTTCGCAGTACACGGCACACAATTATTTTTTGTTTTGCTAATATATTTTTTTTTTTGTTTATTTTAATTATTTTCTGTTTAATGAGATCAAATAATGAACTACTTAACACATAACACATTATACTATTCGCACAAGAAGGTTGTATACATTTTTAATGTTTGCTGCGCTCTTCATAATATTTGTAAGAAATTTAATTTAGAAATCGAAGGGCAACAAGATGAGCACGCAGATTTACATTCCGAAATTGATGATTATAATGACTATTTCGAAGAGCAAATAAACATTCGGGACTCTATTGCACACAAAAAAATTTCTGAAAAAAAGTTGTTTCCAAACATAATTTTAAAGACACAAATTCAATGGAAAAGGTTTTAATTCATTTATTTTATAAAATAGTAGGAATATAAATTTAAATAAATAATAATAAATAACGTAAACAAACATTTCGTTCATTGAAATAGTTTTTTTTTAGAATGAATTATCATCAAAACTTTGTACAGGTTGTCATGTCATCAAATTTAATTGAATTTCCTCAATTTCAAGACGTTTTTTCCATTGCCAAATTATGTCGTTATACATCGTCATTTTGCTCCTTTAAAATATTGCAAAGTTTTTCAAGAGACCTATATGTTTTTTTAAAACTGTTTTTGTTTTCTTTTAAAACTGTGTTTGTTTTCTTTCAATGGATTCACTCATTTTACATTAGCCGTGTTTCTTTGCACGCGAATATAGGCATGGCATTAAAAAACGACCATCGCCGCTTAAGAATTCATAAAAAAAAACTTGACAGCACACATGCACCTCTGTAAGTTGAGTTAAGACATTTGTATTGAAAATCGTGAAATTCGAAAATAATGTAGTTGACGTTTTCCTTTGCTACTGTTACGCTTGGAATGATTTCCATATGATGAAGGTCGATGTACTCATCCATGAACTCGCAGTATGCTTTCTTCAATGCCGGGGAACGAGATATAGTATGCTCAATCGATACTAACCTCCTCTTGGCTATGACGTAGGATTCTCCGAGGCTTGATATCTCACTTCGAAATGGTAGGCGCACTATAAATTTGTTGGAATCTGGACATCTTGACGTAGTCTCTTCGAAAAACTGCTCACACTCTACTTCGTCTTGTGTCATGGTCGTGTTGTTGCTGATGCGATCTTCGACTTCCCAAAATCGTTGTAGAAGCTCCTCAACGGATGGTGTTGTTGATGATAATGTGTTATTTGCGAGATTTTCGAAAGTAGTGTGAAATGATGCGGCCTTGTGCGAACTAGCAGTAGGACCTGAAACAATCCATCCCAAGACTGTTTTTTGTAGCGTTGGTAGATTTTGCCCCAGTTAAATTTGACCCACTGCTAGCATTTCGTAAAACAAACTTGCCCCAATAAGAATGTCGATGTTGCTTGGCTGGTTGCAATATTGGTCTGCGAGTTTGATATTCTCTGGAAGGTTCCACTTGTGAATGTCGATGAATTGTTGTGGTTGATAATCCGTTATGGCCGGTAAGATTACAGCTTCAAGATCTGCTGAGAATGGTGCGGCCAGTGAATGTATTTTCAGATGACAAGTATAGCTGGCAGATGTGGTGGAGCCTCCAATGCCACACACACTCATGTTTATTGGCCTCCTCTTCAGGTGCAGGTATTGAGCGATTCGGTTAGTGACGAAGTTTAACTGTGATGCTGAGTCAAGAATTGCTCTTGCTGTGATGCATACTCCAGTGCCATTTTGCAGCTGAACCAATGCTGTCCCGAGGAGGACTTGGCTTCCAATACAATTGGTCTGTAAAGCGGAAGAGGATGAACCGAACTTGACTGAGTTTGAGGTACATGCTGTTGCCTGGGTTCATGCTGGTCATCAGGCTTTTGACTGAATTCCTCACCTCTTGGTCGGTGTGATGTGATGCTTGGCACTGCTGACATTTGTTGATCGAATTGAATTTTTGTACTTGATGATTTGGTCTTAGGCAATTTATGCACAGCTTGAGCTCCTTTGCTAATTTGAAACGGTTGGTTGGATTCAGATTGGTGAACTTGACACACGTGAAGGGATTGTGCGATGGCGATGTTTTGCAAATGATGCAAGATGATGATGAGGTTTGCAATGCAACGAAACTGGTCTTGTTGATGGGTTTTGGTTTTTGTGCGAATTTGTACGGTGCCTTTGCTGAGACCTCCTCTTCCCACTCGACTTGGGATTCGTTATCAGGTTTGAAGACGAGTAAATGCAACAGGAGACCATCCGCGATCTGGTCTTTGTTGGCGAGTGATTGCAGAGCTCGGAGGTTTGCGTTTATCGTATCCATCATGTTGCGAATGTTTGCTACAGAGGCTTTGTGATGACCTGCAACTCAAAGATTTGCTTAACATGGGCTTGAAAAAAATACCTTTTATTGTCGTAGCGAGCTTGAAGAATTTCAATGGCTTTGTGGTAGTTGTCGCCTTGCACTTCCAACGATTGTATGAGTCTTGCCGCCTTGTGCGTAAGACAAGAGCGTAGATGCTGAAATTTCTCAATATTTGACAGCTGCGAATATTTGTGAACTAGGGCCGAGAACATGCTGAAGAAGACGATCCACTCTGTTGGCGAACCTGAGAACTTACTGAGTTCCAAGTAGGGCAGTTTTATTTTGGAATGTGACTGTCCATGTGCGAACTGCGAATGTGTGGCATCCAATGAAGCGTTTTGTTAGTTGGTTTGGATTTTTTCCAACATTTGTGCTTTTAATGTGCAATATGTTTCTTCGTAAGTGTCACGTTTGGTGGCGTTTACTTCATTTTCATCCAGTCTTTCAATTTGACACTGAACTGCATTAAAACTGGTGAATTGGGATTCGAGCATCCCCAGCTTAACCTCCAGCTCGTACAGTGTCATCGTGTGTATATTTGCTGCTAAGTAAGTTGGCCAAGGAGCCCTGCACGTAGGGATTTATTTTTTTTTATTATTTTTTCTTCATCCTTGGATGGCGTTTTATTTTCACTGTCACTGTCTGGCATTTTGCACTGAATTGCTTTAGCGAGTGGTTTGCGAATCAAAAATTATATATGTTGTAGTAGATTATAATTTAAAAAAAAAGAATTCCTGTTCGTACTATTCAGGGTGGTCACGACTGTACTATAGCAATGGGCAACCGCAGCCAACTTAGAGCGAGTCGCGGCCACCTCGACTAAAAAAGAGGAAAAAAGAGATAGAGCAATAAAGGACTGTCAAACTGAAAGACACGCGATTGAAACATAAAATTATTATTTGACATATAAGTATTAAATAAAAACTGGAAAACTAAGAAGACGAGTTGTTTTTAAGTCCTACTAAAACATCAGATGTGGGGTACTGCACAAAGTAAAGGAATATTTATTGTGTAGAAAACCCTCGGATTTCAAAGATGTCGACTGATCTAAATTGCCGTGCAATGAGAAATCTCACTAAAGCTCAGTTGGTTGAAGCCGTACTTGCAGCTGGAATTGATATTCCAAGTACAGCCAGCGTGTTGCTAAATAAAAAAAACTAGAGGTTTGTGTGGTGACTCCCAGAATAGAAGTGAAGTCTTTACATTTTATTATGATCTTATATACTGTTTTGCATTGCATCGTTCATGATATTCCCTCGAAATTCCTATGATATTGTATTTCGGCACTATCAGCACATCACTCATCAATCCGATTCTTTTAAGCTGTTCTGCTTACGTTGCATAATCTATGGTGGCACACCATAGCCAATAGATATATTTCACCCACATGCACTGAAGGTGTGAGTATTTTTTATATATCTTACTTCCTGTCGTCCGGCTCTTGCCTTCAGTGTGCCAACGTAAACATGAGATAAGAATGAATTGTGAGGTATTGGAACTCGAGTGGAATGACGTATGTAACTATGGAAATGATTAGTTAAATGATCGCTGGTGCGAGCCCTTCAAACCACCCTTCCTGGGGCAAAAAGGAGAAATCATGACCATGTTATGATTTCTTCTTTTTACGCGATAATTGTGCAATAATGGCTTTTATATTTTTTCGGTTTTGAGATACTTTACAAATATTTTGCAGTTTATGTTGTATGTAATAGATGTGTTGGATTACTTTAGTTTGTTACATTTTAGTTCAGAATTAAATATATTTTCAATTTATAGATAACAGTTTCTTATCAATAGATACGTTAATGTACATTACTTTAGGTATTTTAATAAATTAATAATTATTTTGGTTCTCATATTCGTATTACTAGATATGTTAATTTAAATTACTTTAGGTAGGTACTTTTTAAAAGTTTTATACATCTATGGTGTGTTTTTATGTTCTTATCACTAGATATTATTTACTGTAAATTACTTTAGCAAGATACATTTTAATTGAACCCGAAGTACATTTTGGTTCTTATGAGGTAGGTATTTATTTTATAATTATTTACAATCCTAGGTTTATAGTTTAGTTAAGAAGTAAATATATTTTGGTTCTTATGAGGTAGGTAATAATTTTATTTTATAGTTATTAAAATTATAAGTCTTAAGTCTATGCATTCATTTTATAGTTATTGAAGTTATAAATCTTAAGTCTATGCATCTTAGGTATATGCATCTTAGGTCTATGCATCTTAGGTCTATGCGCGCATAAGTTAATGTGGATATATATTGTATTTTACAAGTTTTAGTTTACAAATTTCTATCTTATAAGTTTCTATTTATACATGATATATATAATGTCAGTTAAACATATTTATGATATAGAAGTGTCGTTATAAAAAGTTGGTCAGTTAGATCAGAGTTAAATATACATAGAATGGTTTTAATCTATTTTTATGAACCGTTATTTTTTTATTTTCATACCGTATATCGCAGTTCACACCATTTTGAGACAATACTTCATAAGGACCTACATAGATTGGATCAAGTTTCTTTCTACTTTCGTTTCTAAGTAAAACTAAACTGCCTCTTGCGAAATTCGGGCTTTTTGTACGCTCCTCTAAATCAAATCTACTTTTCCTTGCCTTCTTTTTGCTTATCAGAGTGTCTCGGGCATCTCTATGAGCGATTTGTAATTTATGTTTTAAGTCAATCACATAATCGTCATAGTTGTAATCCGGTGTTACTTGTTTAACTAAATTTGATGGTAGATTACACTGTTTTCCGAATATTATTTCGAAATTTGTATACCCGGTTTCGGAGTGTACTGATGTATTATAACAGAAAAAGTAGTATGGTAGCCATGTGCTCCAGTCGGTATGTTTTTCTGACACGTGTAACTTCTCAGATATGCTCCTAAAACTTTATGTGAGTTCTCTAAAGCTCCTATGCTCTCATGGTGATAAGCGGTAGATTGCAACTGTTCTATTTTTAACAATGTACATATTTTCTGAAAAACTTGATTTACAAATTCGGTTCCCTGGTCGGAGGCTATAGTATGTGGTACTCCGTATCTTAAAATAAAACCTTCCACCAGAGCTTTTGCTACTGTTTTTGCTTCTTTGTTTAAAATGGGTATTGCTTCGGTGAACTTGGTTAACTCGTCCTGGATAGTTGAAATGTATTTAAATCCATCTTCTGATTCGTCTAGAGGTCCTACTAGATCTATAAATAGTTTGTCAAAACCTGATTCGGCTGTCGATGTTATAGTCATTGGTTGTTTCTTTGGCTGGATATATCTATTTCGTTGACAAATTGGGCAATGCTTTACGAATGCCGTCACATCGTTTTGCATACCTGTCCAAAAGTATTTTTTCTTTATATTTTGTATCATGCGGTTTATTCCTGCATGTCCGCTGGTTGGTAGTACGTGATAATCATTTAGTATTAATTTCTTCTTATAAGGATCGGTTATTTCAATATTGTTATTTATCATGTGCACTTTGATGGTGCTTTCTTTAAACATTTCTCCTAGTTTCTTTTTTAATTCATTAATGTTGCATTGTTGGCGGCCGCCTGCAAGCTTCTTTAATTCGTTTTTCGTAATAAATATTCTTTTAATTGATGGTCCGCAAAGTTTTTGCACATCCCTCGACAGTAGTTTGACAAACAATGTCGATCGGGTGGTAGTGCTGTCTTTGGGCCTGTTTAGGAGTAAACAATTTCCATTCGGAATATATGCCAAAACTTTGTTTGGTCCGATTATTACGTCGCCGATATCCTTGAAATTTACTAAATCCTCATCGTAGTTGTCAACAATCTTCAGCTCTACTATTTTAAATCCGTTTTCTGGTATTTTTAACAGTTCGGTTATAAGTTGTTCGTCGGTGGGTTCTGTTTTTTCTAGATTACTTTGTTTTTGTTCTTCATTTGAGTTTTCTTTTTTCGATTGAGCTCTTGTTACTACACAGATACGCAATTGCTTCAAATCCTCTGAGTCTATCTTTATTCGACTCAGTGCGTCAGCAGTGCAATTATTCTTACCCGGAGAATATTCTACGTAAAAATTGTATTCTTCTAATAGTAGCCTAAATTTCGTCAGTCTACTACTAGGTTCAAACACGACAAACACGACATCACGAACGAAACGGAACAAGAAACGGAACAAGCAACGAGAACTGAACAAACTGACGCAACAGGCCACAAGGCAGGACGAGACGAATTCTACTCCGGCGCTAAGCGCTGATACGAGACTAAGCTCGGAGCTCAAGCTGGCGGATGCACCCAGCGTACTGGCCGATCCTGGCCGGCACAAGGATGCGACTGCTGGTAAGAGCGAACTCTGTGGGGAGTCTGTTAAGAGGAGCTCGGACGCTACAAATGTGTCCTTGAGTCCCTCTGAGCGGGCTTCCCTGCCCAAAGATCACGCCGCTACTACTCCTGTGAATGACGCGGGGGCGGAGAACCTGACGAAGCGAGCACGAGATTTCCTGTCCAGCACGTCCAGCGATGCTCCCCTCTGCAGCCCTTCCAGAAACAGGCGGCCCTCAGGAAAAAGCTGAAGAAGCTCTCTCTTGAGGAATGCGAGAAGGCTCCTTCCGGCTGCTCCTCGGAGGATTCCGCGACTGATGAGCTCTGCGAATCGGTTAGCGTTGAAACCACCAAGGAATCAGGCTGTAGGAAGCGAAAGAAACGGAAGAGTGGTAAGAGGAATAAGCGAGGAGGAATGGTGGACTCGGAGAGTAGGGTTGCAGTAAATGCCGACCCCAAACCTGTTGGCCCCGTACCTACTGCCTCTGATCTGTCCGCTCCCAATGTCTCAGAGGCGGTCACTGAAACAGAGAAGTCTGTGAAGGTGACGGACACAAGAGTGGCTAAGGGGTCACCTAAGGTAGCTGTTGCAGCATCCAAAGGCACAAAGAGGTCTTGCACTAGCAATGATGCAGGACCCCCCCTACCAAAGAAGAGCTACACGGACTCGGCCCTGTCTGGTTTGCGATAGGCGGTTGTTTTCCCGGGTGATCACCTGAGGAAGTATACTGCGGAAAACATCTGCATTCTGGACAAGGCCTTGAAGGACGCTGTAAGGAGGCGAGTCAAGGAAGGCAATAGCCCGGCGTTTGAGCGCATCATCAAGACTAATAGAGGCTTTGTCCTCTGCTGTAGTGATGAAGCCACGAATGCGTGGGTCAGAGCTGATCTTGCTCGGATTTTCCCTAAGCTTGACGGGAGTGACCTTGTCTGTCTTCACCCGTCAGAGCTAGTGGGATATACCAAGATGAAGGTCTTTGTCCCTGAAACTGATCTGGAGACTAAGGAAATCATCGATCTTCTCAAGGGTCAAAACCCGGGTCTATCCACCGATAAGTGGAGGGTCTATCACTTCAACAAAATGAAGGATGGCCGTCTGTATACTTTTGGTGTTGATGACGATTCGGCGAAGATGCTTGGGAAGTGCTCTTACCGGCCTTTTTTCCTCACTGGTCGCCTGTTCTTCAGGCCAGAAAAGAGGGGAGAGAAGGCTGGAACTTCCAGTGGTAATTAGCTCTATGGCTAATCATCACTGGAGGTCCTTCAAATCAACTTGCAACATTCCAAGTCGGCTTCACCTACATTGTGTCGTCGTCTTGGAAAACTGCATACAGAGGTGTGCCTCATACAGGAACCTTATCTGTATAAGGGGGCGGTAAGTGGCATCTCGGGTGTACCAGGAGCAATTTTTGTAAAGCCTGGGATTGTTAATACTCGCACGTGCATCTTTGTAGCAAAGGGCTTAGATGCTAGTCTTATGCCTGAGTTCAGTTCTCGAGACTATACAGCTATTAAAATGTGTCTTAAGCGAGGAGGGTTGGTTACTGAGATTATTTTAGCCTCAGTGTACCTCCCATTTGACTCACTGGCCCCACCTCCAACGGTGGAACTGGTAAGGCTTGTCGAGCATGCCCGACGAGGTAACAAGCATTTGATCGTTGGTATGGACGCGAACGCGCATCATCGCGTTTGGGGTAGTACTGACTCAAATAGCAGGGGTGAATCCCTACTAAACTTCTTTGCTGCCAGCCAGCTCGATATACTGAACACTGGTAATGAACCAACCTTTGTCACTCGGCTGAGGCGGCAAGTTATTGACGTGACAGTATTGACGTGACAGTAGCAACCGCTGCTGCATGTGGCATCGTTTCGAGCTGGAGGGTTTCAAGGGAAGAAACTGCATCTGATCATCGGTATGTTATTTTTAAGCTAAGTGCAGATCGACCGATCAGAAGCAAAATCAGGAATGTGCGGCGCACTGACTGGGACGTCTATTCCACGGAGTTGCGGGGTCAGATAGGTTCCCTGCCTATCAGGATCCTTAGTAGCGATGACTTGGATAAGGCGACCGACACGCTACACAGCGGTATTATTACGGCCTTTCATACTGCTTGCCCGGAGAAGGAGGTTGGCGGTGCGAAACCAACCCGATGGTGGAACGCTAAGCTATCCCTTCTAAGGAAAAGAGTGGGGAGGTTGTTTAACAGGGCCAGGAAGTCTAACCTGGCAGCCGATTGGTCTTCTCATGCGGATGCGCAGAAGGAGTACAAGAGGCAAATTAAGAACGCTAAGAAGGTATCTTGGCAGAGGTTCTGCGGAGAACTGAAGGATGTTAGCGCGGTTTCGAGATTGCAGAGAGTCCTCTCAGCTGATCCGGGAGCCAGACTTGACGTCCTTCGGAAGCCTGATGGCACCTCGACCAACTCCAATGAGGAGGCACTTCAACTGCTAATGGACACCCACTTTCCTGGCTGCAAAGCCGTGGATAGTTGCGTGTGGCCAAACAAAGGCAGAACTACCACTGAGCAGTGGCGGGTCGCGGCGAGCATTGTTACGAGAGAGAGGGCGACAGCTATTATCCTGTCCTTTTCTCCTTTCAAAGCTCCTGGACCTGATGGCATATACCCCATACTCTTGCAAAAGGGTATCGAGATTTTGCTCACACTGCTAACTAGAATCTACAGAGCTAGCGTTGCTCTGCGACATATTCCTTTAGCCTGGAGAAGAGCTAGGGCGGTTTTCATTCCCTAACCGGGAAAGGCCGCCTATGATCTTCCCAAAAGCTTCAGGACTATTAGCCTTTCATCATTTCTGCTAAAGGGCCTTGAAAAACTGATTGACGTACGGCTTAAGAGTATTCCAGCTTCGCTGGGTATTCATGATAGCCAACACGCCTATCAAAAAGGCAAGTCCACTGAGACGGCATTAACGGATCTGACGGCCAGAGTGCGTAGGGCGCTCGACCGCAAAAACTATGCTCTTGCTGTCTTCATGGATATTGAGGGTGCCTTTGACAATCCCACCTTTTGCAGAATTGAGTCTGCCTTAACACTGAAGGGCGTCGATTCTACAACTGTGGAATGGATCCTGGAAATGCTTAGGAGCAGAGAAGTTACAGCTGCTGTTGGCGGCTGTGTCAGAACTGTGCGCGCTGTCAAAGGCTTTGCGCAGGGCGGTGTACTTTCCACTACATTGTGGAACCTGTTGGTAGAAGACTTGATGGGGAAGGTCACCCTGTTATTGGGTACGCTGACGATGTGTGCATTATTGTCAGCGGCAGGAGTTTACCAACTCTTTGTGAGCGGATGGAAACAGCGCTCAATAGTGTTGGGAGTTGGTGCCGCGAGCAAGCTCTGTCAGTCAACCCCGCGAAGACTGAGATGATGCTGTTCACGAGTAGAAGGGCAATACCTCAAGCGAGGTGGCCTTACTTCCAGGGCACTCAACTAAAGCTATCAAGCAAGGTTAAGTATCTGGGTATTGTTCTAGATCCAAAGCTTAACTTTTCTGAACATTTGGTTGCTAGGATTTCGAAGGCAACTAACATTCTCTGGCAGTGCCGTAGGATGTTCAGCAGAACCTGGGGACTTAGTCCCAGGCTAGTTCACTGGATTTACACGTGCATTGTTAGGCCATACCTTATGTATGGTGCGATTGTATGGTGGGCTAGAGCTCACATCCTCAAACGTCAACTGTCGAAGCTACAGCACCTTGCGTCCTTATGCATTACAGGTGCGATGAGAGGAACTCCCACTGCTGCTATGGAAGTGTTGCTCTGTTTACCTCACTTGCAGTTCCTTGCTGAAAGTGAGGCCAGAAAATCACTATACCGCATGTGTGTAGTACTTGGACGGCAGGTCAATCTCGGCGATGGGGCCAGAGGTGCTAGGTACAGAGCTCTCTATGACAGCCTACCTGGCCATCGGGGAGGAGCCCTTGACACTGTGTGCATGAAGCAAGTCTTTGAGCGCCGTTTTCAGGTCATCCTTCCTGAACGGCAGGAATGGTACAGTGAGGGGTGGAATGGCTTTAGGCCGGGTGATGTCATCGTCTATACTGATGGCTCACTTATTGACGGTATCTCCGGAGCCGGGGTCTACTCTAGAGACTGTCGGATAAATCTATCTGCAGCCTTGGGTAGACAAACAACTGTTTTTCAGTCAGAAATCTTTGCGATTGCCACTGCCGCCAATATCCTGTTAAGGAGAAGGATTAAGGGTAAAACCTTATACATCTGCTCAGATAGCCAAGCCGCTATCAAAGCCTGTTCGGCTGGCTCTCTCAACTCAAAAATAGTTGAGGAAACCATGGTTAGGCTTAACCGTCTGGGAAGATGTAACTCGGTATCACTTGCCTGGGTTCCTGGGCACACAGGTATCGAGGGTAATGAAAGAGCGGATGCTCTGGCCAGGAAGGGCTCTTCAACAGCCTTCATTGGCCCACAACCATCCAAAGGATGCTGCTCATCCGTCCACAAACGTGAAATGGATTCGGCTCTACGCCAACAACATTCCGAATACTGGCATGACCTGGTCTCATGCAGGTATTCGAAGAAGCTAGTGGACGGTCCAAAAATCAGCAGAGCTAAGTTTTTGCTTGGACTAAACAGGAAAGACTTGAGATCCTTGATTGGTCTCGTCACCGGTTTCAGTCCTCTTAACGAGCACCTCAAAACCATTCACATTAGGAGCTCGGGCCTATGTGAGTTCTGCATGGAGGCGGATGAAACGGCGTCTCACTTCATCTGTGAATGTCCGGCTTTCGCCAGAACCAGGCTCACCACTATAGGCAAACAATTCGTTAACGAAGATGAGATGGGGGAAATTGAACTTGCAAATATTCTTCGCTTTGCCAAGGCTACTGGCAGGTTCTCCCTCACTGAATCTTACTAATCGCCAATAACCAGCGACCGGGCAGCTATGCTGAAGTACAATGGACCAATAGGTCTAAGTGCTTGTCATCTACTGATGACCCCACTGCACATACAATACAATACAATACAATACTAGGTTCTTTTAGTGAGAACAGGTACACTAGGGGTCGGTGGTCAGTTAGGATTTTAAATTTCCATCCGAATAGGTAGGGACGATAGTGTTTAACTGTCCATACTATAGCAAGTAATTCTTTCTCAATTGTACTATAATTTTTTTCTGCTTTATTGAGTTTTACTTGCGTAAGCAATTGGTCTATCGTCGGAATTAGATAAAATTGCTCCTAAAGCGAAACCTGACGCATCTGTACGTAGAATGAATTCTTCATTAAAGTTTGGGAACTGTAGAATATTAAGACTGGTAAGGATTTCTTTTAGTAACTCGAAAGCTTTTTCGCAGTCTTTATTGAAATGAAATTGGACATATTTTTTCAGTAATCGATTTAGTGGGATGGAAATGGTGGCGAAATTGGGGATAAATTTTCGGTAATAGTTGGCGAATGCAACGAATCTTCTTACCTCATCGGCGTTGGTGGGTATTGGGTAATTTTTCATTGCGGAAGATTTAGTTGGATCGGGTAGGATACCGTTGTCAGATATAACATGTCCTAGGTATAATACTTCTTTTCGTAAGAAAGAGCATTTTCCAGGGTGTATTTTCAAATTCACTTCCCTCAGGCGTTCAAACACTTTGATCAAGTTTCTGTTGTGGTCTATTAAACTTCTACCAAAGACTATCAGATCATCGAGATAGACAAAACATCGTGAGTATGTCAGTCCGGACATCGCTATGGACATCATTCCCGAAAATTTTCTGGGTGAGATCTTCAAACCCATGGGTATTCGCTTTAACTGGTAGTGACCATCTTCGGTGGAGAACGCTGTGATAGGTCTGCTATTGGTATCCAACTCCATTTGGTAGTATCCTTGACTTAAATCTATACATGAGAAGTAAGTTGATCCGCCTACCATGTCATATATGTCTGTTCACGTGGCGATAGTCGATCACCATACGGAAGTTCTGTAGACCGGTAACGGGGTCCTTTTTCTTTGGTACTATTAGTATTGGAGAGTTCCAAGGGGAAACAGATGGTTCTATGACATCATTCGTAAGCATATTCTGTATTTCCTCCTTTATATATTGTTTTTGTGTATGTGGGAGACGATATGGTTTCGAATATTTTGGGGACGCATTTGTTTTAAGCGAGATATCTGCTTTGCCGGATGGTGACAAGCTCTCATATACCCAGAGCTTGTCACCATCCACGTGAAAGATGTCTTGGTATTTTGTACATATTGCTTCGATTTCCGTCTTTTAATCGTTGTTCAAGGTATCAAAATTTATTTCGCTCATTATTTTTTCCACTCGCTCGTTTATTGAGTTATCTGTCTGGTAGTATCGTAGGATATAGTGTTCGGAAACTGGTGAGGATAGTGGTTCAGCCCATCTGAGAGTTACTGCTGTTTCCCGAGCGTTCAGAATTCTTATTGGTATTTTCCCGTGTATGGCAATGGATAATGATCCTGCCATAAAAACGTTTTCGCATAGTTGTTGTGTTTGAAAAACTCGGGTTTCTGTGTGTGTTTCTTTATGGCGAGCGACTTCGAGTTCGGTCATCCTAGTTATAAGACTCTCTATGGTAGTCACGAACTCTCGCATGGGTCGAGTACCTTGGTAAAAACGACTTAATTGGGATTGAATGGATTCGATGGTTTCTTTTGGGCCGCATTTTTCGAACAGGGATTTTTTTAGGGTTTTAAAGTCCTCCGGCTTCTGGCTGCCTAGTTCTGCCAGCGCTCTACCTTGTATTTTGCATTTTAATAGAAATTTAATGAACGTTTTCTGAGAGGCCTCATTAAGGGTATCATGGTAGAATTCAATTCCGTTGAGGAAATCTCGGATGTTCTCTAACCTTTTCCCTTCGTCTTCACATGTAAGAGTCGGCAGTTTCTGCGCGATGCCGAAATCGAAAGAGTCAGTCATTGTGATCTGGTCTGGAATCAATTCTGGGATGGGGGGTGGTAAAGGTTCTTTGGTATTTACACTAGCTGTAATTATTTCTAGGGATTCTCTATAGAACGAGTAGAATTGGTCGTATAGGAGTTGGAGATCCTTTTTCTCTTTGTCACCTAGTACTTTTTCTAAAAGTTTAGCCTGTGCCCGTGCCCTCTTGAAAATTTCCTGCACCTGCTCTGTTTTCCAGTCTGCGGATTCCTGTGATCGTTTTCTATGGGGTCCGTCCTTTTTGAGATTGGTCAAAATGTGGTGAAGCTCTTGTACGGTGGTACTAAATTGTTCCATAGACAAGGAAAATTATAGATTGGGATGAATTTTTATTAGGTTAAAACTGTCTTATACTGACATTCTTCTTCCAATAATTTTTTGTTTTACTATTTCCTTCCTTGCGGCTTTAGCAAATTTCTTTTTCAACCAGGTATGGATGTATTTGATTGCACAACAAATAATAATTATAATGGCTGTATACAAAATGTCTATGCCATACCCTGGTTGGTCACTCAATTTATTTTCTTGAGGCCCGTTATTGTTTACAATAACCTCTTCTACTTTGGATTGGGTTTTTCCCATTGTTAAAATATTATCAATTTTATCCTAACAGTAATTGTAATGATAAAAACAATTTTAATTAATTTATATAAAAAAAAAAAATTTGAAATAATTTATTTCGGCTACTTTGGCCAACCTAGTTCCTGACTCCTAATTTTTCCTCAGGGCTTCCTGAGCTGGTACTGTCATCGAGTCAAACAGTTGATGAAATTTTTGCTCCTCTGCCCTCTGTTGTACTTTTTTTTGTTTTCGGCATGGAGCGGATTGCTCCCTTGACTTGATCGATTTGGTGCAAGAACTTCTGTCTCTCTGATGGGGGTTGGCCTGGTATGTTCGCCAATCGGTGGAGCTCGGCGATATGCCTTTTCAAAAAAACTCGTTTGCCTCCTCGTTTGTTTGTGGGTGGCACCGGAATTTCCACAGGTGGGCGTCTGGACTGGTTGCGTCTTCAGTACTCCTTGATTGTTACCGGTTTGGGTGCAGCGGTAACGAGGCGGTTTGGTGTTGGTGCCGGCTTCAGGATAGCTTGTGCGTCTTTGATAAGTTGCGCGGCTAGAGCCAACTGGGTGTGTCGGGTCTCAGGATTTGACATCTAACGGGATTGTTGATATATAGGTAGGTTTTATTGTCGGCTGGAGAAATAAACTTCTTCTCTTTCCTCAAGTTGCCTTCATTAACAACCTGGCAGGATCGCCATGTAACGTTGGCCGGTCCTGTGGCCAACGTACTGTTTAGTGAGGATTTTCTAGGTTCTTCGGAAGTAACCAGACTTGGACCGGCGAGTAGCCTTATGATCCTTGTACCCAAAAGCGAATAGCTCTGTAGGGCGTCTGAGTTACCTTGAATAAACCTACAGTCTTTCCAGCGTGTTGCTAAATAAAAAAACTAGAGGTTTGTGTGGTGACTCCCAGAATAGAAGTGAAGTCTTTACATTTTATTATGATCTTATATACTGTTTTGCATTGCATCGTTCATGATATTCCCTCGAAATTCCTATGATATTGCATTTCGGCACTATCAGCACATCACTCATCAATCCGATTCTTTTAAGCTGTTCTGCTTCTGCCGCATATGCTGTTGTCGACGACACGGACCTCATAGAGTTTGTAATAGACGGACTTGGCGATACGCAGTCTAATGTTTCGATGCTCTACTGTTTTGCTTACGTTATATAATCTATGGTGGCACACCATAGCCAATAGAAACATTTCGCCCACATGCAATGAAGGTGTGAGTATTTTTTATATATCTTACTTCCTGTCGTCTGGCTCTTGCCTTCGGTGTGCCAACGTAAACATGAGATAAGAATGAATTGTGAGGTATTGGAACTCGAGTGGAATGACGTATGTAACTATGGAAATGAATAGTTAAATGATCGCTGGTGCGAGCCCTGCACACTGTTCCGAATGCAACTACTTCCGCTATTGAAACTTCCGCCACTACCAATGGGACTTCTGTGAACTTTGCCATTAAGACTTCTGCAACAACCTCCGGCACTGCTGATGAAATTCCAGTGATTGACGAGACTTCTGCTACCGCTGCTAAAACGTTTACCACAGCTGCATCAGATGACCTGACATCCGAATTTGACGCTGAAGAAGAGAAAGAGATTCAACGATTGGTGCGACGTAAGAAAATCGCAGAGCTTAAAAGAGAATTAGCAGAGATGGAGACTGCCCATCAACCAGGAAGACGAGTCGATTTCTCCGACATTGAAAACGCCATTTCCCCTTTCTCCGGCGATAATTCGTATAGCATTCGCAAATGGATTATTGACTTCGAGGATGTTGTTCTCTCATTAGGGTGTGATGAGCGTATGAAATACTTGTCTGCGCGCCGGCTTATGCAGGGTACTGCCAAAATCCTGCTACGAACAGTCCGAGTGGATTCATGGGCAGAATTGAGGAAACGTCTTCTGGAGGAATTTGACCTACGAGTGAGCAGACAAGAAATTTACCGCCAGCAGTCGCCGTGATGAACCACTGCTGCATTACGTTCTCTCTATGCAGGAGCTAGCCGCATATGCTGATGTCGATGACACGGACCTCATAGAGTTTGTAATAGACGGACTTGGCGATACGCAGTCTAATGTTTCGATGCTCTACTCTGCATGCAAAGTCAATGTCAGAGTTGAAATGCCTCCTTCCTCGCTATGAAAAGAGAAGAGTTGCAAAATTAGCAACTGGAAGCACAGTCCCAACAACAAAGACCCGGAGCGCTGAAAACACACCAACGGCTGGCACAATTAGATGTTTTAATTGTTCCACATATGGCCATCTTGCTGCAAACTGCCCGAAGGTAAAACGACCTATTGGATCCTGCTTCCGCTGTGCTGAAACTGGATACACCTACAAAGATTGTCCGAAGACGACAAAAAATAGAAGAGTTGGAGCTGTACATGAAAATAGCGATGATGAGATCGCATGTAAACTTAATGCCGTACAAATGGTAAACGTTGCCTTTATCTTAAGTAAAAATAAGTGCACATCGTTAAATAATTTTACATCTCTTTTGGACACGGGTAGTCCGATTAGTTTTATTTGGAGATCCGCGTTGCCTGAGGACATTAAAACTGGAAGTTTAGTTTATTCTAATTATAAGGGCCTAGGAGATTTCAAGCTATACACGTACGGTACTATAATTTGTTATCTTAAACTTGTCTCTCAAATTAAATTGGTTTCTCTTTTGATTATTCCAGATGGAATAATACCTATGCCTCTCCTAATTGGCCGAGATGTCCTTCAAGATTTTAATATAAGTTTACATATGAATTATAAACGTAATGAGTCCTCAGAGCAACTTTTCGTATCGGATGAAAATAAAAACAAATTTAACAATTCGCGTTTGCGCACTTATTTCCCAAATTTAGATAGCAAAACAGCTTTTACGATAGATGAAGACGAGGGTGGTCAATGAATCTTGTGGAGACATTTCGATCGCGAGCGGGAAAAAGTTTTTTAAAAAAAATTGAATTTTACTCAAAAATGTTTCTGTTTCTCGACGCGTTTTTGATAGTGAAAGTACTTGTATAACTTCCGTACTTAAGCCGAAGTTCATGAATACGATAGAATCTCTCGATTGGAATGTCCATGACATTTTTGCAATAGAGATAGATCCGACTGATGGTATTGAGGTTAGTCCAGAGCTTAATCGCTCAAATGCTGATGAAGTTCGCACTGTTGTTAAAGATCATTATTTAAATTTTGATAAATCGAAGATAGCACCACTGGAGTATGAAATGGAAATCAGACTTGTAACAGACACTCCAACCTATTGCCGTCCACGACGGCTTTCTTTTGCTGAGAAGCAAGTTGTTAATGATATTGTGAAGGATCTTTTAGCACGGGAAATTATAAAGCCGAGTGACTCCCCATATGCCTCGCCTCTAGTCTTAGTCAAGAAAAAGTCGGGTGAAACGCGAATGTGTATTGACTACCGCGCCTTGAATAAACACATTATTCGTGATAACTATCCCCTTCCGTTAATTGAAGACTGCATTGAATACTTATGTGGGAAGAAATTGTTTTCTCTTTTAGACCTTAAAAGTGGGTTTCACCAAGTAAAGATCTCTCCGGGTTCAACGCATTTTACCGCATCTGTCACTCCAGATGGCCAATATGAATTTCTTAGAATGCCTTTCGGACTTAAAAACGCCCCTAGCGTATTTCAGCGTTTTATTACCCGCGTACTTCGACGATTTGTAGAGGCCAAGCTGATTGTTGTATATATGGATGACATATTGATAGCTAAAGTTAACATTTCTGAACATCTTAAGTTATTACGTGAAGTTCTGCAATGCCTTGCAGAAAATAGACTGGAACTTAAGCTCTCCAAATGTCGATTTGCATTTACAAAAATAGAATACCTCGGGTACAACGTGACTAGCCAGGGCATCCAGCCCAGTGACTCGCACATAAGGACTATAAAACACTATCCTATTCCTAAGAACAGTAAAGAGCTTCATTCTTTTCTGTGCCTAAGCTCATACTTTAGGCGATTTATTAACTCGTTCTCTCGCATAGCTAGGCCCCTCTACGACATTATGAAAAAAGGGGATAAACATTTTGACTTTTCTGCGGAGTGTGAAGATACCTTCCGGCAGTTGCAACGTTGCCTGACGTCCTCACCAGTGCTGGCAATCTACGACCCAAAGCTCGAAACGGAGCTTCATTGTGATGCCAGCTCATTGGAGGTATGGTGCTGTACTCCTTCAGAGACAGGATGATAAAAAATTTCATCCGGTCGCTTATTTTTCGAAAAGTACTACACCACAAGAATCTAGGAATCATAGCTTCGAGCTCGAAACATTAGCCATAATATCTGCACTTCGCCGTTTTAGAGTATATTTGGAAGGGATTCCCTTTACCGTGGTAACGGACTGTAGCTCACTTACGCTTACCCTGAATAAAAAGAATGTCAACCCAAGAATTGCCAGGTGGGCCCTCGAGCTCGAGAACTATAATTATAAGGTGAAACATAAAAGCGGCGTCAATATGAGTCACGCCGTTGCCCTAAGCCGATGTCACGTGGTATCCGTGGTAAATTCTGAAGACATCGACTTTCAGTTAAGGGCCTCTCAGAACCGCGACCCGATCGTGTCCGCTCTGAAGGATAAGTTGTGTACGGAAAACTCGAAGTTGTATGTACTCCAAGATGGTATTGTCTTTAGAAAGCTTAAAGGTGGTCGACTTTGTCTGTATATCCCTTCTGATATGGAGACAAATCTCATTAGGCACATCCACGAGAAAATCGATCACTTGGGGCTAACTAAGTGCTGTGAACAGATTCGTATGCATTTCTGGTTTCCTGAAATACCGTCGAAGGTAGAAAGATTTCTAAAGAATGACATTCGATGTATAATGCATTCCTCTCCTGTACACACTCGTGGACGTAACTTGTTCCACATCCCTAAGGAGCCTCTTCCGTTCCATACCATTCACCTTGATCACTTTGGACCTTTGCCCGCTATTCAATCTAAGCGGAAGCACATTCCCTTGGTTGTTGACGCCTTCACCAAGTATGTGAAGCTGTATCCGGTGATCTCTACAATTACTAAAGAGGTCTGTGCAGCCCTTAAGAAGTATTTTGAATACTACAGCAGACCTTCCAGAATAATTTCCGATAGAGGTACTTGCTTCACATCGTTAGAGTTCAGTTCATTCCTTATGAACTTAAGCATCGCTCACGTTAAAGTCGCCGTTCACTCTCCTCAGGCCAATGACCAGGTGGAAAGAGTTAATCGAATCCTTACCCCTATGTTGGCAAAGCTTAGCGAACCGATGCAACATTCGGATTGGTTGCAGACGCTTTCTCAAGTCGAATACGCTTTGAATAATACAGTAAACCGGTCAATTGGTACCACCCCGAGTAAGCTTCTGTTTGGCGTGAATCAGCGAGGCGTCATAGTTGACAGGCTTACCGAGTTCCTGGATGATAAGGAATTAAATAACGCACAGAGAGATCTTTTTAAGCTAAGAGAGACAGCGGCTAAGACCATAATAAAGGTTCAAGAATATAATCAGGAACAGTTCGAGAAACACTATCGTTCAGCGCAAACTTACGAAGAAGGTGACTATGTTGTCATAAAGAATGTTGATACCACCGTTGGGACCAACAAAAAACTTGTCCCTAAATTTAAGGGACCATATGTCATCCACAAGATTCTGCCACACGATCGTTATGTAGTCCGGGATATAGAAAACTGTCAGGTCACCCAGCTGCCATATGATGGTGTAATCGAAGCAAAAAATATCCGTTATTGGACAAGTTGATAAAGTAACAGCTGTTTTAAGGCAACGTTTATCATTGTATGTATTTGTGGATTGTAATAGAGTTATTGTAAAGTAATGTTGTAAATTAGTACTATCTGATCAGAGTCGATCATTATGTCAGATTGGGCGAGATGTAGTAAGAGGGGCGTTCAATATATTCTCGGTATCGGGGTGAAGCTGTAGTTGTATATATAAATTGACTTATTTATCAAGTAATACTATTATTTTAGTGCATTCATGTAAAATTTCATATAAATGTGATTATTAATTCACGATTTATCTCTAGTTAAACAGAATCATAATGGCAACTGAGACGATGATGGTGAAAATTGAGCATCGCGCTGTAATTAAATTTCTCACTAAGCAAGGAAAAAGTGAAAAAACTATTCATGAAGAGATGGTGGCTGTTTACCAGGGTTCCGCACCTTCATTATCAACTGTGCAAAAGTGGTCAAGTGAGTTCAAGAGAGGCAGAGAGAGCATTGAAGACGACCCCCGCTCCGGCGCCCCGGCTACTGCTTGTACGGGAGAAAGCATCAAAGAAGTCGAAAAACTTGTTCTTGACGATGGCCGAATAAAGGTGAAAATGATGGCAGAGATCACCAAGCTTTCAATTGGTACCATTCACACCATTCTTCATGACCATCTTAACCTTTCAAAGGTCAGTGCAAGGTGGGTGCCACGAATGCTAACAGCGCCTCAGAAAAAAGTGAGAATCGCATGCTGTAGAGAGCTTTTGGAGATGAGTAGTGAGAACGCGGACGGTGTTATGGATCGAATTATTACTGGGAACGAAACATGGGTCCACCACTATGACCCTGAAAGCAAACAAGAGTCCATGCAGTGGCATAAAAAAGGAACAGACCACCCGAAGAAGTTCAAAGTCACTCTGTCTGCCGGGAAGTTAATGTCCACAGTTTTTTGGGACTCAAGGGGAATCTTGCTCATTGAGTACAAAAAAAGGGTGAAACCATCAACGCCACATCCTTAGCTTCCACTTTGCATAATTTGCGGGAGGAAATTAAAAAGAAAAGACGGGGTGAACTCGCAGCGGGTGTGTTGCTTCTTCATGACAACGCTCCTGTTCACACGGCGCGAGTTTCCAAGGCTGCTGCGCGAGATTGTGGTTTCAAAGAAATCCAACACCCACCCTATAGTCCAGACCTTGCCCCTAGTGATTATTCCCTGTTTCCGGATTTGAAAAAATGTCTTCGCGGAAAAAGATTTTCGGATGATGAAGAACTCAAGTCGGCAATAAATGGGTATTTTGCAGAGAAAGAGGAAATTTATTTTTTTGAGGGTTTAAAAAAGCTGTTCTCAAGATCTAACAAATGCATTGATGTTAGGGGAAATTATATTGAAAAATAAAGACAATTTAAATTGAATTCGCATTTTCCTTCATATCGATACCGAGAATATATTGAACGCCCTCGCGGCCATCTTGACTAAAATAGAGGAAAACGAGATAGAGCAATAAAGGACTGTTAAACTGAAAGACACGCGATTGAAACATAAAATTATTATTTGACATATAAGTATTAAATAAAAACTGGAAAACTAAGAAGACGAGTTGTTTTTAAGTCCAACTAAAATGTATATTTTTTACTATTGCGCAGACAGCTCTTGATGAACAATCTGTGCATGCAAATCGAGTCTCGAAAGGGTGCGTTCACAATACTTATACTGATATGAATTGTGGTTAAGATTACAAGATGGTGGCTGGTGCGATTAGATAGATTATTTTTTTGCGAATGAATTTAATTGATTTTGTTCGATATTTAACTAGTAATAATATTATTTATATGAATGAAAATTCTCTATTCCTAAACTTATTACCATTAATTCCTATTCACTCTCTGTATCTGTATCTGAACCCTTTAAGCTAATCACAATCATAAGATTACATTCTTAATGTGAAACAACTAATTAATTAAATAAATAAATAAATTGTGATTAATTAGATCCGAATTTTGTTTAACTTTAGATCCGGCTCGAAGGACCTTGATGAATTCTCAAGCTTTTTTGAGAATTGTTAAACGGACTGTAATTTGGCTGGATTCATAGAAGCACTAACTTTTCCTGAAATCAATTATCTTCAAATAAAGTTCAATGACGCTAGCTTAAACAAAGACACTTCATTTTATTCCATTAAAAAATCTTATACTAATGAATTAACTTTAACTAAGCAATCGTTGCTTCAATTGTACTTTACATTTGGGTTTTTTATTAAATATTATTTGTGCCAGACGCGAACGCGACGAGATGCTACTGCTCGATTAGCCAACCTGTTCTTTACTGATCTTCTTCTCTTTCCTCTGTCAATCGCGAGCGCGGCACGCTTATTAATTTCCCACTACCTCGTAACGGTTAGCGCTTCAGTTATGTCGTACGATGAGAAAAACGGTGGACTGCTGAGTCGATATGTTTGTGCGAAAATGTGTGCGAAATTGTTGCGATAAATATGCCTGTGGATCGAGGAGTTGGGCTCTTACAACAGCACATTTTAGATTACTGCCGTTGAGTGGTAACACTAATTATAACAAAAACAAATTTCCAGAACTAAGAACGAGTATCCAAACAAAATTTTGGAATACTAAAAAGTTAACAATTTATTAGGATTCTGTACAAAAAATAAAAGTGAAACCGTGACAATCGCGTTGTGGCAAGAAATATTTTTGTTTGGGAGCAAATAAGTTGAAAAGTTTGTGGCGATGTTAGTGTGTTGGCTTGTTACCTGTGCGGTGCAGGTTCAATCCCCATGGGGAACAACAACATACGCCACCCCTTCACATGCCTCTACACCAAAAGGAGGAATTCTGCCTGGTAGTACAATGGACCGTTACCGAGTCTGAGTGCTCTAGGATTTGGAATTCCTTTAAAAAAAAAAAAGTTGAAAAGTTTTCTAAACGTAGATTATTCACACACATTTTTCAATTTTTGGCGAACATGTTCACTGTTTTTATTGCTTTTTTTGCTTTAACATACTTTCTCACGTTTTTCTCTATAATTTGGTACCTACTTTTTACTCTCCAATAGCTTCTGTTTTCATTTAAATATACACTTATTAACACTCACGATGATTTTCCTATACGATTTGTGCAAATTTCTGCAATTTTATCATTCATTTTACATTTGACGTTTAAGAAAGGGACTCGGCACTTCAGAAAGAGATAGCCTGGTGAAAAGGTCTATTAACAACACTATAAATGCCACTAAGTTTTGCAATGGCCTCTTCTACGGCAGAAATTGGAAGAATGTTGTTTGATCCGCCACCTGTTGCTTTCGACTCTTTTTTTTATTGTGAGCGAGTTTTTGCAATCAAACCAAACCTGCACGAACAATTTAAAATGTTCCTGTCAGTAGATCCAATAATGAACTAAAGTAGAAATAATACATTTTTCCATTCTGAAAAATCTGATATTGGTGGCCCCTCGCTGTTTAGATCTCGTGTTGATGTGGACCATAAGGTTGAAAACACACCGGATAAAGCAAAACGTTTTTGATTCAATAGTCAAAAAAAACATTTTTTATTTCAACACACACCAAGCGAAACAGAATGTAACAAAACAAAACGTTTTGTTTTCTTGCTTCATTTGCTGTGCGTTGAAATAAAACAAAATTAAATTCGCGAATTGCTTTTAGTGTTGTTCAACATGTGGTCGAACTCAGACGATGAAGTTGTGCCAATATTACATAGAATTTTTGAAGCAATTGAGGAAAAGGACGTAAATAGCAGAGAGTGGTGGGTGCATCCATATAATCTAAAATGAAATGCTGAACTTATACTGAAAAATTTAATAATTTCACCAGAATGCGGATGCATAATATGATTAGGGAACGCGAAGGCGTGCTTCATTAAATATTATATTGAGCGTGAAGCTATGGAATACGTACCTCGAGGAAATGCTGCACGTAACATACGCAATAAGTATGTTCAATACTTTAACTCCTCTACTGGAGAAGTTCCTTGGCAATACAAGTATGCAATCTAATTTTGGTTACACGATTTTTAAATACAGTATGTCAAGTATTTAAAGTAATACTGTATAATATATTCATACATATTATGTCATTAATAAACATGTATAAAATTAAAATTCAATAGAACTTACCTTGGCAAATCATTTCAGTTGCTATTTCTATCCACAGCTTATCAATAGTAACTTTAATACCATGTTCCTTATCATTAAAATTATAGATAGGGCTTCTTGCTTCAATTAAAAAAAAATATTTTTTCTCTATCTACGTTCATATTTGTTAAAATTTGCACGTAGAGTAAAACAGAGTATATCCATATAATGAGTAATAATAATAATAATAATATTTGGTTAGGGTATATTACACTGCGACCTATTGGTCTATTGTGTCCCCTTGCTTGTGCCTCGGAGAGGTGCTTGCCCTCGTTCAGAGCCCTCTCTAGATACTTCTTTGTGAAGCGTGTCGAGGTATTGCTCTGATTTATCCTTGGCAGGTCACACTCCTTAGAGCACAGCGTCCAGTCCAGTTTCTTTGATGAATCTGAGAATGAGCTGTGGGTCCATGGTTTGTATGTCCTTGTCTGTTATTTGGTGCCTGCCCAAATGTTTCATCCTTTTGTGGGTCAGTGCCCCACAGAATTCCAGTATATGGTCTGGAGTTTCGGCGGTTTCACTGCAGAATCTACAGAGCCCGTCCTCCGATATGCCCACTTTCCTCAGGTGCTCCTTGAGTCTGCAGTGCCCCGTGAGGAGGCCTGTTAGGATTCTTAGTTTGTTTTTGTTAAGGCCGATACAAACTTTGAATCTCTTTTGGTTGTAATTTCCTAAGAGTTTCTTTGCTTTCCTCAGACCTTGGAGGTTGAGAAAGGTTTTGGCCTTTGTTTCTTCCTCCAGTCTCCTGAACTCTTCGCGTATAGTGTGTTCTCCTATCCCGCAGAATGGTTCAGGTCCTATGAAGGGTTCCTCTGCCCCTCTTCTTGCCAGAGAGTACGCTGCCTCATTGCCCGTAATGCCAACATGGCCAGGCACCCAGCAGATGGAGATTCTGTTATTCTTGCCTAGTCTATTCAGTCCTTGTAGGCATTCCCACACGAGTTTTGACTTGATAACGTAGGCGTCAAGAGCTATAAAGGCTGCTTGGCTGTCAGACATTATTGCTATGTTGCAATTTCTATAGTTTTTCTCGAGGTTGATTCGAACGCACCTGTCTATGGCACATATTTCTGCCTGGACGATGCTGGTACATTTGCCCATGGATTCGTAGTGCTTAGTTCCCGGCCCAAACACTCCAGCACCAGTTCCCTCCTCAGTCCTCGAGCCGTCCGTATACCACTTTGTTGTGTGGTTGCTCAGTCCATAAGTTATGGATTCGTTGCTCCAGTTCTCTTTATTGCTGAGCTTTATCTGGAAATTCTTCTCGAAGTTGAACTTCCTGATGCTGTCGTCCCTAGGTATGCCAAGAAGTGGGAGTTTTTTGAGTAAGTCACCGTGTTCTTTCGAACCGATGCATTTCCCTCTCCCAATTCCCTCCTTTGCCATCCTAAGGATTGTTTTGTCTGCCTCGTTCATCACCATGATGTGTAGAGGGGTCAGTTCCAATAGCACCTCCATGGCTGCTGTTGGGCAGCTACGCATTGCTCCGGTAATTCACAGGCACGCCAGTCTTTGCACTTTGCCGAGTGTCTCTCGCGTTGTGACTAGACTGGTTCGTTTCGCCCATGCTACCGCTCCGTATGTGATCATTGGTCTCACGATTGCAGTGTACATCCATCGCAGGATGCTTGGGCTGCATCCCCATGCCTTCCCCGCTAGGCTCCTACATATCATGAGAGCGCGGGTGGCCTTCTTGGATATCTCCTCTGTATGTTTTCGCCAGAGGAGTTTACTATCTAGATGGATTCCTAGATATTTTACTTCTTTGACTGGTATCAGTGTCGTGCCTGATAGGTTTATGTCCTTAAGTCTTTGAAGTTGTCTTTTCCTTGTGAATGGTACTATCGTTGTTTTCGCCGGATTGATGTTAAGTCCGACATTATGGCACCATTCCTTGGTTACTTTAAGCCCCTTTTGTATGATGTCTCCAAGGGTTTCTTCGAACTTGCCCCTGGCAATCAATACAATGTCATCGGCGTACGCCTGACAGTTGATGCCATGGTTGGTTAATTTTTCCAGCAGTTCGTCTACAACTAGGCTCCACATTAAGGGTGATAGTACCCCTCCTTGTGGACATCCTCTCGTTGTGTTTACTCTGATGGTTCCAGATGGTGTTTGAGTCTCTGCTGATCTAGTGCTCAGCAGCTCACACATCCAGTTAGATACTGTACTGTTAACTCCTTTCCTATCCAGGGATCGTTTGATCGCATCATGTGAGGTGTTGTCAAATGCTCCCTCTATGTCTAGGAAAGCGCACAGTACTATTTCTTTTGCCTCCAGGGCACTTCGAATTATCTCCGTCAGCTGATATAGGGCGGTCTCTGTTGATCTGCCCGCTCTGTATGCATGCTGACGATGATGTAAGGGGGATGTATTCAGAACATCTTCCCTTAAATAATTGTCTACAGCCTTTTCTGTCATCTTCAGAAGAAATGACGTAAGGCTGATGGGTCTGTACGATTTTGGCTGTGTGGGGTCTTTTTTCCCCGCTTTTGGTATAAACACAACCCTTGCTCGTCTCCATTGCATTGGTATGTGGCCCAAGGCAATACTGCTCCTTGTTATCTTTAGCAGGTGTGGTATTAGTACCCTTTGCCCTTCTTGAAGAAGGGCGGGTATAATGCCGTCCACTCCGGCAGATTTGAAAAGCTGAAAGGAATTTATTGCCCATTTCAGCCGTCCCTCAGAACAGATGGTTGATGTTGTTTCCCAGTCTTCCCTCCGAGGTCTGATTGAAGTGGTATTGATTCCTGGCTCAGTACTAGGCGAGCTGCCAGGAAAGTGAGTTTCTAGTAGCAATAGTGCCCTTTGATTCTCATCTTCCGTGAACTCGCCATCTGGTTTCCTCAGAGACATCGGCACCCCTCCTGACTTCGCAAGAGCTTTGTGTAGCCTTGCCGCAGTAGCGGTGCTGGTGATTGTCTCACAGAATTTTCTGAAGCTATTTCTTTTAGCTTTTCTTATTTCCTTATTGTATGTAGTAAGGGCCATTTGGTAGCTTTGCCATTCTCCGCTGCGCTTTGCTTTATTGAAAAGCTTCCGCACCTCGGATCTTAATTTTGACAAGTTATTGCTCCACCATGGCGTCTGTTTCCTGTCCCGTTCTCTACTTAGAGGACAGTTTTCTTCGAACGCAGTGATGATGGCGTTTGTTATGCCTTCCACTGCGCTCTCTAGCTCTAGGGGGTGTCCCGGAGCCTTCCTCAGACTAAGGCGCCCCAGATTGCTCTCTAGAGCAGTTCTATAAGTTTCCCAATTGGTTTTCCTTGGGTTTCTTACTGGATTTCTCGTGATACTTGTGCTGTCCAGGTCGAATACTATTATTCGATGGTCAGACAATGACGGCTCACTAGATACTCTCCAGTTACTAATTAATTTACTTACTGAGGTCTAGTACTTCCTCCCTGACAGTAGTTACAAAAGTGGGGGTATTTCCCACGTTTATAATATCAAGTGACGAACACATAATAAATTCTAGTAGGTACTCACCCCTGGTGTTGGTGTCGGTGCTCCCCCATATGATGTTGTGGGCATTTGCATCACACCCTATAAGGAGCGACATGCGGAGCTTGTTGCAATGCTCCACCAGTCGCTGCAATTTGGGATGATACAACCGGCTCATCCCCTGCACAGTACGCCGATACGATGACAATGGTGCGGTGACATCCTTCAACATCCAGATGTACCTGAATTGGCACCAGATCTCGTGTCGCGTATTCTGAAAGTAGAATAAATTTATATTTATTGTTTATTAGAATGCAAGCTCTCGGTTTCTCGGCCCGAGTGTCCCATATTACCTTTGCATCCTTGCTCGCCAATCCTTTGACTTGTCCTTTCAGGATCTATGGCTCCTGGATCAGTTCTAGCCCTAGGCTTTGGCAGGTAAACATCCTAGATATAGTCGCCGAGGCGGCTATAGCATGGTGAATGTTTACCTGTGCTAGTTTGATTTTGCTGTTGGTGGGGTTCATCGAGCTATTGCTCGCGCGGGCAGTTGCCCCGTCCTCCTTCAGCAACGAATCTTCCTCCTCCTGGGTGATTTCCTGGAAGAGGTCGATGACCGTGTTGTCCATTTCCCCCTCAGAGATCATGCTCTCCGAGCTGGACATAGACTCCTCGGTCTCCTCAGGAGCCTGCTCCGCCGATTGGACAACGGAAGAAGGTGCTTAAGTCTTCGGAGGAGCAGTATGCTCCACCTCGGACTGCGCGCTCTGCGAATTCAGATTTGATGCTGGCTGGGCTGTTTGCCCAGAGATCTCGTCCGACCTCATGAGTCCGCACACCGCAACACTGCCGAATCGGTAGCTCAGGGATCCTTTTTGGGATTTTATGGCGTCGAAGGATTCTCGGTCGATGCCAAGAGCCAGTACCTGCCCGGTTCCCTCTTTTCGACAATTGAGAATCTTCCACGCCTGGACGTAAAGTCCCACATTCTGTGCTTCCAGCAGTGCCAAGGAGGTTTTAGCTTCTTGCTCTGCACTGCGTGGAAGGAATATCGCTATGGAGTAGAACCGTGGTATATCAGTCCCACTCCATTTCCCCAACTTTGGGGCTACTGCCTTTAGCCACTCAGCTGTCTGCGGAGTCTCGCAGTCCACTAAGAGCATTCCATGTTTGAAATGTATGCCCTGGAATTTGAGCTTATGCTCCCATCCCAAGGCCATTTCCAACACAATGGCGTCTTCAAGTGCCGTGAGGTCTGGGTTGCTGAGGATCTCCTGCGGATATTTCACCGGGAGAACAGCAACCTGCTCAGCAATCGCACATGCATCGCGATGCTCCTCGGCCCTCCATTTGGCTTCCTCGGGCCCGAAGCTTTTATTGAGGTAGCGGAGGTACCATTTAGTGCCAGCACCACTAAGTCCCCTTCGCATAGGGTCGTCCCTCGCGCCTGGTTTCCCAGGTGGAGGTAAGGCTGGCTTATTCCTCTTCCTTCCGGTGTTGTTGTCGGGGGGTACAGGGGCTGGTACTTGAGCTATGCTCGTTCCCACTGCCTTAGTTCCCTCCACCATTTCTTCCCCGGTCAGGGAGGGGATTAGGATTTGGCTCCTATCCCCACTGCATGCACCTGTCGGTGCTACCGAGCTTCTTCCCGGGCCTTTTGGCACCCCCGTGGCTTGTCGTGAGGTGACGATGGTTCGTTGACTGGTGCTGGGTTGCACCAGTTTAGAGCCTCCCTTTCGACTTGTTCCGGGTCTATCATGTGCCAGGCGGTCGTCATGGATGTCCTGCTCCATCCGACCAATGACTTCGTCTGCGGTCTGTCCCCGCAATTTGTTTGTTTTGTTTTGTTTGCTTTTATTTGGTTGTTTCATTTCCCACGAGTAGCGCGGGAAAGACGGTCAACCACGCCAGAGCCCCGCATTAGCGTGGTAAGGCCATGGTTACTCTCTGAGGTGGCCCGGTATCAGAGAGGCTCCGCTAAAATACAGCCGGATACCCCTGGCTGCAAACCATCCAATAAGCACTGGTCGCATGACACTCTGGATTAGGGGTGGATGGACGTTAAGTCCTTGCCAGTTCTTGGTTGGCGCTCATCAATCGGCCTGTCTGCCATGGGTGGCCCTTAGACAGCATAGCCCGTTGAATCTTTGCACCGTAAGCCTCCGCACCGGTACCATCGAATGCAATGATGATATAATGAGTAGGGACACTCTCACATTTTTGACTGAAGGGTAATTGTAGAGGTTCATAATAAGTTGAAAAATAATCAGAAAAACCAGCCATAAACCATTTTAAAAAGTAAATCAGGTACCACTGCACGTAGTGAAAAGTTATACACAACGAGGATCAAGTCGATGCGTCTTTAAAAAAGTATTAGGAAAAACCCCACAATGTTTTGCAAAAAACAACAGGTCAGCTATCGGCAACCAAACACGTTTTCTTGTTTTGCTTTTGTTTTTATGTTTCGTTTCATTTGGTATGTGTTGCGTCATAAGAAAGTAGGCAATTATCTTCAACGACGCTGGGTCGAAACAGTTTTGTTGCATTCGGTGTGTGTTGCTCGTATACAATTGCATGTATTTTCGACCGCCACCACCGAAACACTTCGAAACAGAAACCTGTTTTTTGTTTCGTTTTCTTTGGTGTGTGCACTCTCATAAGAAAAAAAGTTCTCTTGTTTCTTGAGACAAAAAAACACGTTTTGCTTTATCCGGTATGTTTCAGCCTAAGTCTCATATGGACTTATCTCCAATAAACCCCTTCGCCAAATCTGGACTTTCTTCCATAACTTGACGAAAACCTTGTCCTGCCCTAAATTTGTATGTTTTCCCTTGAAAAAAATATAAAAATACAAACAAACCAAAAAGAATTACGATAAAAAAGGAAATTTCACTTACATTTCGGGTACAACGTTCAACACAATAAAAATTTAATCGAAAAACCTCGAAACTGAACAATTTTACAACACAACAAATAAGTGAATTCATTCCGTTTGAAAAATGGCTCACAATGGAATGCAGAACACCGATTTTAATTTTCGAAATTCCAATTCACAATACTTCGATCGAAATGCAGAACACACCTTTTCACTTTCACCTTGCAAATTCACAAAAAGTGGAATGCAGAACATGGGTGTTAGTCCAGAAAAACCGGTGGTTCTACGGAATTGACGTCCTGTAGGGTCACACCCTGATTTGTTCGGATAATATTAGTGTCTATCGATTCGGGTCGGGTATGTGGTATGTCTGTTCTGTGTGGGGTAATTCTGGGGATTCCCCGAAGGTCTCTGTCTTGTATTGAAATTTTGGTACCGATAATCATTTTGCCTGAAGGTCTTTGTTCAAGACGATTATGGTTATAGCTTTACCTTCTTTCCCTATCATAATTACGACTATAACTAGGATTTCTTTGTTGGTTACGTTGGTTTGAGGTAGGTCTACTTGAATCAATAACCTCTACATGCCAATGCAAGAATATGGAATGGTTTGCTTCTCGAATCTTATTTATGCAATTATGAAGTAATGCAATCATTTTGCCTATTCTTATTGCTGAAGTCATCAACAAAACAATAATACACCTAAACCCAACGTAGTGAATTCCAGGTCATTCATGACCCATTATGGAATAATCAATGGAACTTAAGTAGCATAGTAAGCAAAAATTGTGTATAAAAACCAAGCACTAAAATAAAGAAAGGTAGACAAGCAACAAAAGGTCTCTTATTTACGGCTATCCTCACCCGCGGTAAAGTGGCTGTAAAATAATTAAAATCTTTAAAAGCTAGACTTTACACTTGGTTTTCACAAAACACCACATACGTATTCACTTTGTGAATATTCTAACTTATTTGTTAACTCATAAATTGAACTTACTTTCATATTGGGGATCTGTTGATGATGGGTCTGTAATGTTGCTTAAAAAATTATCTTGCTTTCTCCCATTGGTGAATGATGGTCCATGTGACCCACCGTATTTTGTAGATGGTTTTAAACCATCACGATGAAGTGCATCAGAGATTTGCTATCTCCGTCATACTCTGGTAAGCATTGAATGTCTCGTATGACGTTGCTTCCTAGGCTGGATTGCGGCATCCTCGCCAGTAGGTATAGCCATTAAGCTACTCTGAATATCTCGGTCCGATAATTCTCGGACGACATTTTCATTTGGAACTGCCTTTTTGTGATTTATTGGCGATATTTTTCCATTGAACAACATTGAAATGAACTTTGCGGTTTACAGGGCAAGGATATCTTTCTCCTTTACGCACACTGTACTTTCTCGTTCTGGATCAAAATAGTTGTACCTGATCTTACCGACTGCGCAAATTAAATGAGTAAATTCCCCGGTACCTGTTTTTTTTATCGTCGAATCTTTATTTTTCTCTTGAGACTTGATTACTTTCGATCTTCAATAAGTCAGCCGAATGCATTGCGTTCATTTATTCACAGTATTTCTCAATAGGTTAACCAAATGCATTGGGTTCATTTATTTTTGTTTATTCGGTTGTCGTCACTTTTATAGGCCAACATAAAAGTGATGACGGTACGGAATGAAATAATTAAATAATACAAACTTGGCCAGCGTATTGATACACAAGTACATTATGGTTTAAGACCAATATTTTACTCACGTGAGGAATTAATAATTTACTTAAAGAGCCGACCCGTAAAGAGTCTCCACCTGAGACGATGTATTCTTCAATCTCCTGCGATTCGAATAAGCGCTCTAGCATCCGTGATGGTTTGGTCTCTACGACGGTTCGGGCGCCCTTGCTTTTTCAAGCATGCGGGCTGGGAGTCGAAGATTGTCTTAGCTGGAGAATTATTGTAAATTCGCTCGATGTGGCAAAGCCAATGAAGTGGACGTGAATTAGATTTTTGTACAAAATCCACATCTTGGTACAGCTCAGAGTTCGCGGTTGTATCTTAGCCTCCTCGCACACTGGACCAAATATCCGATTTAGTATTTTTCTTCGAAAGAACCTATTATAAGCTGCACTCGGCCCCATAAAGCAGTACTAGCAGGATTAAGGTTCAATGAAGCATACATTTAGTCCTTCGAGTCATTAGCTTTGAACCCATTTGTTTTGCCGACAATTTATTTACCAGTTTAGTTTTCCTTCAATAAAAAAAGTTGTGATGTACTTAAAATACAAAATATTATTTTTTTTATGTTTGCATTTAATATAATTTTTTCAAAGATGATTATAAATCAGATAAAGACTTATCCTAATTTTTATATAAGTAAACTATATTACCTAAGTTAATAATTTATATTTATCTGCAGTTAGCATATATTAAAATCTATTTTAAATCCAGGCTTCAAAGGTATGTACGTTGTGCCCAGTTTTGTTATTAATCAACTAACATTAGAAGCCCAATATTGATTTTTGTAGTAATATGCACAAATGCCAATCATTATAGAGAATGTAGTAGTAACAATGAATGATTTCCTTAGTAAAAATGCTGGTATTTTATTGTAAGCGAATGTTTTTTTGTATCTGTTGTCATCGAATTGCTTTTTTCTATGGACAGCATCTCTCTCATCTTCACGTTTTCTTTCGTTCAGACTAAAAAGTAAATAGTGCAAATATTTTTTACTTGGGGATTTTGATTTTCACAAGATAACTTACTCGTTTCGAATCATTTCGTCAACGTCGTTTTCAATTTTATTTAATGGGTGTTTATCATACAAACGACTAGCATCAATAAGCAGTTCTTCAAATGGTAAGTCATCGGGCAACTGAACAATAAATAAGAGATTGTAATCGAGTAAAATATTATTTTTTTTATACAAAATCAAGCAAATGGTTTGTTTTCTTAATGCTATACCCTTTAAATATATTATCACGTAATATTGAAGATTAATACACAGGGGTTTATGTACTAGCAGCTATTACGATGTTTTTAATATACTTTGTGTTAACATCATATTAAAAAACAATGTCTATCTTTAAATTACATTACAATTACATACAGCCAAGAGCCCTGGTAGGTGGGCTGCATCGAATTTGTATTAATATTGTAATTGAATTACTCATATTTGTATGAAAACACACGTGCAGTTAGGCTGCCAAGTTTTTGTTCACAATAATTGAAATTGAATAACAACAACTTGTGATGGCCACTATGGGACTGGAGTAGCAGCAGTGTTTCACGGCTTGCCAGATCCGATCATCAGGTCTCTTATTTACGGCTATCCTCACCCGCGGTAAAGTGGCTGTAAAATAATTAAAATCTTTAAAAGCTAGACTTTACACTTGGTTTTCACAAAACACCACATACGTATTCACTTTGTGAATATTCTAACTTATTTGTTAACTCATAAATTGAACTTACTTTCATATTGGGGATCTGTTGATGATGGGTCTGTAATGTTGCTTAAAAAATTATCTTGCTTTCTCCCATTGGTGAATGATGGTCCATGTGACCCACCGTATTTTGTAGATGGTTTTAAACCATCACGATGAAGTGCATCAGAGATTTGCTATCTCCGTCATACTCTGGTAAGCATTGAATGTCTCGTATGACGTTGCTTCCTTGGCTGGATTGCGGCATCCTCGCCAGTAGGTATAGCCATTAAGCTACTCTGAATATCTCGGTCCGATAATTCTCGGACGACATTTTCATTTGGAACTGCCTTTTTTGTGATTTATTGGCGATATTTTTCCATTGAACAACATTGAAATGAACTTTGCGGTTTACAGGGTAAGGATATCTTTCTCCTTTACGCACACTGTACTTTCTCGTTCTGGATCAAAATAGTTGTACCTGATCTTACCGACTGCGCAAATTAAATGAGTAAATTCCCCGGTACCTGTTTTTTTCATCGTCGAATCTTTATTTTTCTCTTGAGACTTGATTACTTTCGATCTTCAATAAGTCAGCCGAATGCATTGCGTTCATTTATTCACAGTATTTCTCAATAGGTTAACCAAATGCATTGGGTTCATTTATTTTTGTTTATTCGCTTGTCGTCACTTTTATAGGCCAACATAAAAGTGATGACGGTACGGAATGAAATAATTAAATAATACAAACTTGGCCAGCGTATTGATACACAAGTACATTATGGTTTAAGACCAATATTTTACTCACGTGAGGAATTAATAATTTACTTAAAGAGCCGACCCGTAAAGAGTCTCCACCTGAGACGATGTATTCTTCAATCTCCTGCGATTCGAATAAGCGCTCTAGCATCCGTGATGGTTTGGTCTCTACGACGGTTCGGGCGCCCTTGCTTTTTCAAGCATGCGGGCTGGGAGTCGAAGATTGTCTTAGCTGGAGAATTATTGTAAATTCGCTCGATGTGGCAAAGCCAATGAAGTGGACGTGAATTAGATTTTTGTACAAAATCCACATCTTGGTACAGCTCAGAGTTCGCGGTTGTATCTTAGCCTCCTCGCACACTGGACCAAATATCCGATTTAGTATTTTTCTTCGAAAGAACCTATTATAAGCTGCACTCGGCCCCATAAAGCAGTACTAGCAGGATTAAGGTTCAATGAAGCATACATTTAGTCCTTCGAGTCATTAGCTTTGAACCCATTTGTTTTGCCGACAATTTATTTACCAGTTTAGTTTTCCTTCAATAAAAAAAGTTGTGATGTACTTAAAATACAAAATATTATTTTTTTTATGTTTGCATTTAATATAATTTTTTCAAAGATGATTATAAATCAGATAAAGACTTATCCTAATTTTTATATAAGTAAACTATATTACCTAAGTTAATAATTTATATTTATCTGCAGTTAGCATATATTAAAATCTATTTTAAATCCAGGCTTCAAAGGTATGTACGTTGTGCCCAGTTTTGTTATTAATCAACTAACATTAGAAGCCCAATATTGATTTTTGTAGTAATATGCACAAATGCCAATCATTATAGAGAATGTAGTAGTAACAATGAATGATTTCCTTAGTAAAAATGCTGGTATTTTATTGTAAGCGAATGTTTTTTTGTATCTGTTGTCATCGAATTGCTTTTTTCTATGGACAGCATCTCTCTCATCTTCACGTTTTCTTTCGTTCAGACTAAAAAGTAAATAGTGCAAATATTTTTTACTTGGGGATTTTGATTTTCACAAGATAACTTACTCGTTTCGAATCATTTCGTCAACGTCGTTTTCAATTTTATTTAATGGGTGTTTATCATACAAACGACTAGCATCAATAAGCAGTTCTTCAAATGGTAAGTCATCGGGCAACTGAACAATAAATAAGAGATTGTAATCGAGTAAAATATTTTTTTTTTTTATACAAAATCAAGCAAATGGTTTGTTTTCTTAATGCCATACCCTTTAAATATATTATCACGTAATATTGAAGATTAATACACAGGGGTTTATGTACTAGCAGCTATTACGATGTTTTTAATATACTTTGTGTTAACATCATATTAAAAAACAATGTCTATCTTTAAATTACATTACAATTACATACAGCCAAGAGCCCTGGTAGGTGGGCTGCATCGAATTTGTATTAATATTGTAATTGAATTACTCATATTTGTATGAAAACACACGTGCAGTTAGGCTGCCAAGTTTTTGTCACCTTGCGATGAAATGGTTGAAATACAATAATTGAAATTGAATAACAACAACTTGTGATGGCCACTATGGGACTGGAGTAGCAGCAGTGTTTCACGGCTTGCCAGATCCGATCATCAGACTTCTTTTTGATGTTGCTCTTCGATCTACTTTGTTTGTTGTTCTCGTTAAAAACCTTTCCTCCAGTGGAACTCGAACCCTTCGCTGGCAACACTCCACCATCGAAGCCGCAAGTTTATATTGATGAAAAAAATAATGAATACAAGCTTTTTATAACTATAAAAACCTTTTACCATCTCTTGTTGCATGACCAATTTCATACTTGCAACATTGTATCATGTTCTAACCAAAGTCAAGTGTCACATAGATACCACTGATCCACTAACACAGAATTTAAAAACAGAACAAAACAGTGTCAAAACTCTGATTCTTGCCTTGCCTTGTGTTTACAATGTCATAGCCGAACTTAATGAAATAAGGAAAATATTGGTTAAAGCTAATATGTCCAATGTACATAGGAGATATTTAGAAAAACATTGTCTGCGAATTCAAAAGAAATAGAAACGATGAACGATAAAATTATCACGGTCGCGAAAATAAAAAAAAACCAATTTAACCTTAAGTTAAACGCAAGTAAGTGTCACTTTCTAAAATCAGAAGTAGTATAATTAGGAAATTTTATAAGGGAACAGGGCATCAAAATAGACCCTGCAAAATACTCTGAACTTGAAACCTATCCTGTACCCAAGAATTCAGACGACGTAAGAAGATTCGTCGCATTCTGTAACTAGTACCGAAGATTTGTTCAACAGTTTGCTGAAATTGTCGAATGTTTAATTACACTCCTTAAAAAGAATCAACCTTTCATTTGGTCAAACGAATGTGAGACAGCATTCAAAGAGTTGAAACAGAAACTAATCAACTCACCAATCTTACAGTACCCAAATTTTGATAAACATTTTGTTCTTACCACCGACGCGAAGGACTGTCAACACTATTATTCCGGTGTTAAAGGAAGATTATATTGGCAGTCTCACACATGGGTATACACCAAGAACATGGAGAGAAGTGAAGGTTATTTTTATACCAAAGGCTAGCAAGGCAAGTCACACCAAGGCAAAAACTTCAGACCAATAAGTCTGACTTCCTTCATACTGAAAACATTGAAAAGACTGATAGACATACACATTCGTATTATGCTACGCCCGGAAGACTTATCCCCGGCGCAAGATGTCTATACAAAAGGTAAAAGTGTGGAAACCGCACTACACAGTGTGGTCGGCACAATTGAGAAAACACTAAAAGACAGGGAGTACACTCCTCGACTTTAAATATATTTTTTTCAATTTGAAGTGTTTTTTTTTTATTTAGAAAATCGCCCCTCCTGCCCAAATGTGGCGAGCATCTGTTAGGCCTAAGAATGCCACAAAAACCATTTTCACTATGGAGATATACTTGATTTTATAAAGCATAAGGCTTAAGAAATAAACAAATCCTGGATTTATTTCCTTCTTAGAACTAATTTGTTTTACTTATATAGGTTTTACCTTTTAAGTTGCGTAATACATTTATTCAGTTTCGATTCTATTCTCAGCTAGCTAAGTTGCGTGGACCAAGTGTAAAGTTTTGAGCGCGTGTAAGCAAAAAAAAACCTGTTTATGATTAGTCGTTCAGTTGTGTTAGTTTCTTAACAGCTCTGCGAATAACGGTTTCTCTGTATTTAATACAATTATTGTATTAAATACAGAGAAGCAAGTTACAGGCGACTGCTATGGTCTAATTGCAATATGAAATAACCTACCCCAATCTTCCATCAAAGCCAACCAAAAAATATACCATTAATCTACTCGACGACAATTCTCCCACCTTTCTTTATCCACCGGTAAATATGAATATCCGTTTTTCACTCGCAAATGTGAATTATAAAAATAATCATTTGAGAATCCCCACCGCTGAAATGCGACTCTCCTTCAACGATCATAAACATACATGCCAATTGTATTAAACACCAGAAAACATAACCTACCCCAAACTTACATCAGAGCAAACAAATAATATGGCATAAATCTACCCGATGATAATTACTTCACCTTTCCGCCCTACCGTCAACGACCAACGCTACCTGTGTCATCTTCATTCTCATATGCCTAGTCACGAGCATGAAGGAGAACAAAAACCCTTCTGTTTGCGCAAAACCAAATAAAAATATTCAGCTGATACTTCCATCAGAGCCAAGATTAGAGGAAAACAAAAATAAACCCACATAATTTTGAATGAACTATCATCATTTGTTTTGGGCTCAAATCGTCGGGTGGCGTACCGTCGTATACATGAAGTGAGAATTCTATAAAGTCTGTATACAATGCCCGAACCCAGCCAAGCCTTTTTATATAGACTTTATAGTATTGTCATAACAGCGAGTTTTTTATTTTGGACTCAAGTTGGTAGATGGCGTTTTGAAGGTTTGTGTCTTAAATTTTGCTGACACCATTTTTTTACACACTTTGAAAACGAAGAAAGAAAACCTAATAAACTGCTTTATCTCTCTTTATCGAACCTTTCCTAATTGCATTCCCATGTAAGTTAAAACGATATTCTCAATGCACGATATTCTTAATATACGCAATACCTTCCTCCTAAGCAAATTTATAAAATGTATTTCTTAGTATTATAATTGCTTCATTTGATAAGGCAAATTCACAAACTACACTTCCGCTGATGGTTTAACGGTGTTTTTTCTGAATTTTAAGCCGTTTTAAATGATTAGCACTGGTGCTCACTCTTCTTACCGTCGAAACACTAGCACTAACGCCCGCTTTTTGCTTTATTTTCGCAGCTGAGTCGCAGGAATTGGACGCACCTCGCAAAATTGCTCTTCTATCAGCCGCTGTTGTGGCCGTTTTATAACCTCCTTTCATATTTTTCCCGTATGACTCTTTATTTCTCAAGTACGAATAGGTCAAGTTAAAGCTTCGTCCAATTTTGGTAGCTATAGCACGCCCGGTTAATCCTTGTTCCTTAAGTAAATCGATCTTAGCCTTCTCAACACTGCTAAGTGATTTTTTCCTACCCATCCTACCTATCGTTTTTAATGCATTCCCATAATTGTACTAAAACTTAAATAAATAATTTCGCGCCTAAGTACCAAGGTTCGCCATATTTTTTAGATTTGTAACTATGTATAACGTAAATAACCACAAGACCGAGGTATTGTGAAGAAGATTGAATAAAATTGAAGTTACTCGTTATCGTACAGTCACGTTGCAAAGTCTTTAATTCGTCGCTTTCGTTCCCTTTTTGCATAGTCGACTTTCTTTCAGCTGGTTTATTCGTTTTCGCTCTTTAACAACTAGAACTGGGATTTTTATCGATACAAAAGAAAAATCGAATTTTCCCAAGTTCTCGAGTAGAAAAACCTCTACCCGAACATTTTGGCGCCCAACGTGGGCCAATTTCCCACAAAAAACATAAATCGGTTGTGAGAAAAGTGCTGTACAACATAACACGTATAAACGTTTAGAAAAAAAAGACAAAAACTCTTTACAAAAAAAAAAAAAAAAAAAATCTCCGTGGGGTTTCCATACATAGCGTCGCGTTTGGTTTCTTTCGGTTTCGCGTGAGCTATCGGCATCGGTTCGGTATCAATTCCATGTGCACAAGTGAACAAATTGCCACCAAGGGCATTGCAAGGGCACATCAAAAACTGGTCATCGTTGGAACCAAGGACATATAGAGGACATACGCATAATCGGGTAGTCATCATCACCTTAACCTGAACGAAAGCAATAAGAGGGTGTTCAAGAAGAAAAGTTAAGTACAAACTTCATTCAAGGTATGTACAAACAAATTGTTCTTAGAGATCTATACCTATTTATATACTTATGCATTGAATTCGTCAAAAATATATTTAAATTAACGAGAATCAACGCACCTTCGCTACAATATAAAAATTCATTAACATCATTTAAAATCAATCATCAATTAAAATTAATCATCAATTAAAATCAATCATCAATTAAAATTATAATCTGCCGCTGATTGTGGAACGTATTTTCTCGCAAAAATAGTGCATCATCTCCGCTCTCCATATTCACACATCATCTTCGTTCTTTCGTTTCTCGTTTTTATTCACGTTATTGCTGGATGCATGTTGACATTAACTTCGTAGTAAACATTGTTGCAGATTGTTCGACACAGTTGGGTTGCTGAAAGTTTGGTCGCTGCTGATATTGCTGTTATCGCTTTTGTCGCTGCTGTTGGTTAGCCGTTCATAGGAACATAGAGACATTTTCAAAAGGGCATTGGTGCAATCCATTTTATCGTCTACTACAACTAATCAACTTAATGCAAATCGTGCATATCGTCGTTACGAACCAGGGAGATTAATTAATTTGCAATAAGAATTCCTTCTGGTGTTTTTATAAGAAATACCTACAATTATGACGGACGAAGGTACTGGTACTTCCGCTTCTGCTACATCTTTGGATGAGCTAAAACAACAAAGAGCATCCACAAAGGGAAACATTAGCAGAATTAAAAATATTTTGGAAAGGTCAACAACACTTACGCCCACCGAACTTGAGTGTCGATTGGGGATACTCGAGTCATATTTTAAGCAAGGTATGTCATACCAAACGCAAATTGAGCGATTACAACCAACTGACACTGGTCGTGGTGACTTAGAGGATCTCTATGTCACTATAAAAACAAAAATAATTGCAATGATGGGGGAAAAAAGGCGACCAAGTACATTCGATCATTCGTTTATGGTACCTCCCCCACCACCAAACTTCTCGGATGCAACCTTTGCGTCTTCCCAAATTCGATGGAAAACACTATTCGCAGTACACGAACTTCATGCATTATCTTACGCAATACCTTCCTCCTAAGCAAATTTATAAAATGAATTTCTTAGTATTATAATTGCTTCATTTTATAAGGCAAATTCACAAACTACACTTCCGCTGATGGTTTAACGGTGTTTTTTCTGAATTTTAAGCCGTTTTAAATGATTGGCACTGGTGATCACTCTTCTTACCGTCGAAACACTAGCACTAACGCCCGCTTTTTGCTTTATTTTCGCAGCTGAGTCGCAGGAATTGGACGCACCTCGCAAAATTGCTCTTCTATCAGCCGCTCTTGTGGCCGTTTTATAACCTCCTTTCATATTTTTCCCGTATGACTCTTTATTTCTCAAGTACGAATAGGTCAAGTTAAAGCTTCGTCCAATTTTGGTAGCTATAGCACGCCCGGTTAATCCTTGTTCCTTAAGTAAATCGATCTTAGCCTTCTCAACACTGCTAATTGATTTTTTCCTACCCATCGTTTTCCAAATTTACAAACAAATGACAATTAAATAAATTAATTCTCTCAGAAAACTTTAAAAATTGTTTAAACGGGTTAATCTTCTCGGAACACACATAAACAATGAAGATAATGACTATGTACCTATTCAGTTGACGCAAAAAAAAAAACTGCATTTTTCCGTATGAAATGCTTTGCGAGAGAGCCAGAGAAAAAGTAACGGTGCTTTTTGAATTATTATTTCTCATTTCTTTTGGCAACATAATAGACAAATAGTTAGCAGCATCAAATTATAGATTCATGTACATTATGTGGAAATAATGAGCCATATAGATTTGAAAAAGTTTGTACCTATTCAGTTGGAACGGAGTGTAAGAACACGGTCAAAGAACAAATTGGATTCAACTGTACCGAGTCAACTGTGGCGGAAGCCGTACCACAAGTAACCTAAAAGCTAAAAGGAAACCTACGGACCACCCGATGCAGCTCCTCATCGTACTGTAAGCCATCATAGTGCACTCTCTTAAATAAATAATAATATATTTAACCAAAAGAGTATCGTAGTATTTAAGATAAACACCCTTCACATAAGAACACGGTCAAAGAACGAATTGGATTTAACTGTACCGAGTCAACTGTGGCGGAACCCGTACCACAAGTAAAAGGGAACCTACGGATCACCCGATGCAGCTCCTCGTCGTACTGAAAGCCATCATAGTGCAATCTCTTAAATAAATAATAATATATTTAACCAAAAGAGTATCGTAGTATTTAAAATAAACACAAGAAAATTTGTTTTTAATACAAATCCTATTTTTACTAATTCATAAAACATTTGACTTGCCGAAAAAGTATAGTATTTAAGATATAAACAATAATTCCGAATTACACCCATTAAGCATTCCTTTATATTCCCTTTAATATCACCCACTTAATACACATCCCTTTTATAAAATGGAACAAATAAAAGAAGTAATAAACTAATTAACGGGTGCAGTTAATGCTCATATGGAATTAATCGCCTACAGCAAATTGAATGTAGAGTTAGCCCCCCCCCCCCAAACACCCACTCAAACACTCTCCACCCCTCAAACGGAGGAGGATCTGCAAGAAATCAGGAGACTTCCTGATTGTGTTAAAGATTTGCAAGTTTTTGACGGAAATCCCGTACAATACATCTCATGGATCCACACTGTGGAGTCCATATTTAAGGACTACGAAATTGTCAAGTCTAAGCCAATTAATAAGGCAATAATCCAACACATCAGACAAAAAGTGAGAGGTCCAGCTGATACAGCACTGATATCCTACAACATATTTGATGACGATTGGTCAAAGATCAAGCAATGTCTGTCTTTACATTACGCAGACAAACGCGATGTGCGCACTCTAGAACATGAGCTTAATACAATGAGCCAGCAAAGACAAAGCATAAACAAGTTCTACGCTAAGGTCAACAGTCAGCTTTCCTTACTAATAAACAAACTTAAAACCGAAGATCATTCGGAAGAAACCATTTGTGCTCTAACCGAAAACTATAGGAATAGGGCCTTAGATATATTCATCAGAGGATTAAATGGTGACGTCTCTAGGATGCTTATCATCCAGAAACAAAAGACACTGCCAGAGGCATACACGTCATGCCTCGAATTTCAGAACCTCAACTTCAGAAACCTTCCTATCCATAACAGAAGCCAAAACCACCTCAGGCTATGGAGACTGACCAATCCGTTCAAACAAATCGAATAAATTATATGAATCGACCCGCAAATAACCCCATTCCCAGAAGATCTAATGAGTCATTGAACTTACCCCGGAAACAGCAACGGCTTTTGTTACAAACACTGTAGAAGAATCGGAACAAATATACCGGGATGAAGATACCTACTAAACATACGAAGAAGATCACGAAGAACAAGGTATAGACGAAATAGACGAAGTAAATTTTATGACAGAAGCCTCTTTAGCGTACCATACTTAGAATATGTTACTAGAGACGGTAAAGCTCTAAAAGTCCTCATCGACACAGGAGCAAATAAAAGCTTTGTGTCGAGCCAAATCGCAGCTAATTGCAAACCTATCAGTACACCATTCAAAATCCAATCAGCAGCAGGACAACTCGAGATCACCCACAAAACAAGTGGCCCATTTTTCAAAAGCATAGGCAATGATAGTATAATAGATTTCTTTGTCCTTCCTGGTTTAAAGTCGTTCGACGGAATAATAGGAGACGACACATTGAGGAAATTGGAAGCCGTAATCGACAGGAAAAATAGTATCTTATACATAAGCCCAAATATTAAAATAGAGTTAAAGGCGAAACATTCCAAGCAGGTCAATACCGTCCAAACAGACATCGACGCCAACAGTGAAATCCAACACATTCTAGTTAAACATAATAAACTTTTTGGCCCCATTTCTGATAGCGGAACAATCGATACAAGCGTCCGTGTGGAAATAAAAACCACAACATCCGAACCAATTTACACAAAATCATACCTCTATCCAGCTAACCTAAGGTCAGAAGTAGAGCATCAAGTTGAGAAAATGCTTGCACATGGTATTTAAGGCCATCAAAAAGCCCATATAATTCTCCTCTTTGGATTGTTCCAAAGAAGGCCAATTCGACGGGAGAAAGACAATATAGACTAGTTATAGACTTTAAACGCCTTAATGCAGTCACAATTCCAGACGCATACCCCATTCCAGACATTACCAACACATTGGCAAGTCTTGGCGAATGCAATTTTTTTGCAACTATCGACCTGACGTCTGGTTTTCACCAAATTAAAATGAAAACCAGCGACATACCAAAAACGGCCTTCTCCAATATAAACGGCAAGTATGAATTTACTCGGCTCCCGTTCGGCCTCAAGAGCTCCCCCGCCATCTTCCAAAGGATGATTAATGATGTCCTTAAACCACTGATAGGCAAAACCTGTTACGTCTACATTGACGACACATAGTCCTAGGAAAAGATAAGGAAATTCATATAAAAAATCTGGATGAAGTACTTTCCTTATTACAAAAACTAAATTTTTTAGAACACAAGTCGATTTTTTAGGCTACATAGTAACACAAAACGGAATTCGTCCAGACCCCAGAAAAGTCGAAGCAATTAACCGAATTCCACCACCGCAAAACCGTAAGGAATTGAAAAGTTTTTTGGGTTTAATCTCATATTATAGAAAATTTATAAGAGACTTCGCAAAACTCGCGAAGCCCTTAACAAACCTAACCAGAGGAACAAATGCACAAATAAAAGCAAACCAATCTGAAAACATAGGGACGGGCTACAGTCCGCTTGGGCGAACTGTTGGATACCCTATTCTTATTCCTATCCCTCATAAGTGGGCGTGACAAAAGTCTAAGTATGGTTGAATTGTTAAGAACGCTCTACATACAGTAGTGGAAATTCGATTATGAACATCAACAAAAAATTTGTTTTCTAAGAAATTAAAAATATTTATTGAAAATTTTAAATGTACATAAAAGCTTTATAATAAATGATAAATTGAAACAAATTGTTACATAAAATTTGACTTCCAAAATAAGGGTATAAGAAAACAGGAGAAAGCAATGAAAACTATAGGAAATTCGATTATGAACACATGAAGGTTTTCCGGTTCTTTTTAAATAATGATGGAATTTTTTGGACAATTGAGAAAACACTAAAAGACAAGGAGTACACTCCTCGACTTTAAATATTAATTTTTCCATTTGAACTGTTTTTTTTTTTTTTTTTTAGAAAATCGCCCCTCCTGCCCAAATGTGGCGAGCATCTGTTAGGCCTAAGAATGCCACAAAAACCATTTTCACTATGGAGATATACTTGATTTTATAAAGCATAAGGCTTAAGAAATAAACAAATCCTGGATTTATTTCCTTTTTAGAACTAATTTGTTTTACTTATATAGGTTTTACCTTTTAAGTTGCGTAATACATTTATTCAGTTTCGATTCTATTCTCAGCTAGCTAAGTTGCGTGGACCAAGTGTAAAGTTTTGAGCGCGTGTAAGCAAAAAAAAAACCTGTTTATGGTTAGTCGTTCAGTTGTGTTAGTTCCTTAACAGCTCTGCGAATAACGGTTTCTCTATATTTAATACAATTATTGTATTAAATACAGAGAAGCAAGTTACAGGCGACTGCTATGGTCTAATTGCAATATGAAATAACCTACCCCAATCTTCCATCAAAGCCAACCAAAAAATATATCATCAATCTACTCGACGACAATTCTCCCACCTTTCTTTATCCACCGGTAAATATGAATATCCGTTTTTCACTCGCAAATGTGAATTATAAAAATAATCATTTGAAAATCCCCACCGCTGAAATGCGACTCTCCTTCAACGATCTTAAACATACATGCCAATTGTATTAAACACCAGAAAACATAACCTACCCCAAACTTACATCAGAGCAAACAAATAATATGGCAAAAATCTACCCGATGATAATTACTTCACCTTTCCGCCCTACCGTCAACGACCAACGCTACCTGTGTCATCTTCATTCTCATATGCCTAGTCACGAGCATGAAGGAGAACAAAAACCCTTCTGTTTGCGCAAAACCAAATAAAAATATTCAGCTGATACTTCCATCAGAGCCAAGATTAGAGGAAAACAAAAATAAACCCACATAATTTTGAATGAACTATCATCATTTGTTTTGGGCTCAAATCGTCGGGTGGCGTACCGTCGTATACATGAAGTGAGAATTCTATAAAGTCTGTATACAATGCCCGAACCCAGCCAAGCCTTTTTATATAGACTTTATAGTATTGTCATAACAGCGAGTTTTTTATTTTGGACTCAAGTTGGTAGATGGCGTTTTGAAGGTTTGTGTCTTAAATTTTGCTGACACCATTTTTTTACACACTTTGAAAACGAAGAAAGAAAACCTAATAAACTGCTTTATCTCTCTTTATCGAACCTTTCCTAATTGCATTCCCATGTAAGTTAAAACGATATTCTCAATGCACGATATTCTCAATATACGCAATACCTTCCTCCTAAGCAAATTTATAAAATGTATTTCTTAGTATTATAATTGCTTCATTTGATAAGGCAAATTCACAAACTACACTTCCGCTGATGGTTTAACGGTGTTTTTTCTGAATTTTAAGCCGTTTTAAATGATTGGCACTGGTGCTCACTCTTCTTACCGTCGAAACACTAGCACTAACGCCCGCTTTTTGCTTTATTTTCGCAGCTGAGTCGCAGGAATTGGACGCACCTCGCAAAATTGCTCTTCTATCAGCCGCTGTTGTGGCCGTTTTATAACCTCCTTTCATATTTTTCCCGTATGACTCTTTATTTCTCAAGTACGAATAGGTCAAGTTAAAGCTTCGTCCAATTTTGGTAGCTATAGCACGCCCGGTTAATCCTTGTTCCTTAAGTAAATCGATCTTAGCCTTCTCAACACTGCTAAGTGATTTTTTCCTACCCATCGTTTTCCAAATCTACAAACAAATGACAATTAAATAAATTAATTCTCTCAGAAAACTTTAAAAATGGTTTAAACGGGTTAATCTTCTCGGAACACACATAAACAATGAAGATAATGACTATGTACCTATTCAGTTGACGCAAAAAAAAAACTGCATTTTTCCGTATGAAATGCTGTGCGAGAGAGCCAGAGAAAAAGTAACGGTGCTTTTTGAATTATTCTTTCTCATTTCTTTTGGCAACATAATAGTTAGCAGCATCAAATTATAGATTCATGTACATTATGTGGAAATAATGAGCATATAGATTTGAAAAAGTTTGTACCTATTCAGTTGGAACGGAGTGTAAGAACACGGTCAAATAACAAATTGGATTCAACTGTACCGAGTCAACTGTGGCGGAAGCCGTACCACAAGTAAGCTAAAAGCCAAAAGGAAACCAACGGACCACCCGATGCAGCTCCTCATCGTACTGTAAGCCATCATAGTGCACTCTCTTAAATAAATAATAATATATTTAACCAAAAGGGTATCGTAGTATTTAAGATAAACACCCTTCACATAAGAACACGGTCAAAGAACGAATTGGATTTAACTGTACCGAGTCAACTGTGGCGGAACCCGTACCACAAGTAAGCTGAAAGCCAAAAGGGAACCTACGGATCAACCGATGCAGCTCCTCGTCGTACTGAAAGCCATCATAGTGCAATCTTTTAAATAAATAATAATATATTTAACCAAAAGAGTATCGTAGTATTTAAAATAAACACAAAAAAAAATTGTTTTTAATACAAATCCTATTTTTACTAATTCATAAAACATTTGACTTGCCGAAAAAGTATAGTATTTAAGATATAAACAATAATTCCGAATTACACCCATTAAGCATTCCTTTATATTCCCTTTAATATCACCCACTTAATACACATCCCTTTTATAAAATGGAACAAATAAAAGAAGTAATAAACTAATTAACGGGTGCAGTTAATGCTCATATGGAATTAATCGCCTACAGCAAATTGAATGTAGAGTTAGCCCCCCCCCCCCCCCCCAAACACCAACTCAAACACTCTCCACCCCTCAAACGGAGGAGGATCTGCAAGAAATCAGGAGACTTCCTGATTGTGTTAAAGATTTGCAAGTTTTTGACGGAAATCCCGTACAATACATCTCATGGATCCACACTGTGGAGTCCATATTTAAGGACTACGAAATTGTCAAGTCTAAGCCAATTTATAAGGCAATAATCCAACACATCAGACAAAAAGTGAGAGGTCCAGCTGATACAGCACTGATATCCTACAACATATTTGATGACGATTGGTCAAAGATCAAGCAATGTCTGTCTTTACATTACGCAGACAAACGCGATGTGCGCACTCTAGAACATGAGCTTAATACAATGAGCCAGCAAAGACAAAGCATAAACAAGTTCTACGCTAAGGTCAACAGTCAGCTTTCCTTACTAATAAACAAACTTAAAACCGAAGATCATTCGGAAGAAACCATTTGTGCTCTAACCGAAAACTATAGGAATAGGGCCTTAGATATATTCATCAGAGGATTAAATGGTGACGTCTCTAGGATGCTTATCATCCAGAAACAAAAGACACTGCCAGAGGCATACACGTCATGCCTCGAATTTCAGAACCTCAACTTCAGAAACCTTCCTATCCATAACAGAAGCCAAAACCACCTCAGGCTATGGAGACTGACCAATCCGTTCAAACAAATCGAATAAATTATATGAATCGACCCGCAAATAACCCCATTCCCAGAAGATCTAATGAGTCATTGAACTTACCCCGGAAACAGCAACGGCTTTTGTTACAAACACTGTAGAAGAATCGGAACAAATATACCGGGATGAAGATACCTACTAAACATACGAAGAAGATCACGAAGAACAAGGTATAGACGAAATAGACGAAGTAAATTTTATGACAGAAGCCTCTTTAGCGTACCATACTTAGAATATGTTACTAGAGACGGTAAAGCTCTAAAAGTCCTCATCGACACAGGAGCAAATAAAAGCTTTGTGTCGAGCCAAATCGCAGCTAATTGCAAACCTATCAGTACACCATTCAAAATCCAATCAGCAGCAGGACAACTCGAGATCACCCACAAAACAAGTGGCCCATTTTTCAAAAGCATAGGCAATGATAGTATAATAGATTTCTTTGTCCTTCCTGGTTTAAAGTCGTTCGACGGAATAATAGGAGACGACACATTGAGGAAATTGGAAGCCGTAATCGACAGGAAAAATAGTATCTTATACATAAGCCCAAATATTAAAATAGAGTTAAAGGCGAAACATTCCAAGCAGGTCAATACCGTCCAAACAGACATCGACGCCAACAGTGAAATCCAACACATTCTAGTTAAACATAATAAACTTTTTGGCCCCATTTCTGATAGCGGAACAATCGATACAAGCGTCCGTGTGGAAATAAAAACCACAACATCCGAACCAATTTACACAAAATCATACCCCTATCCAGCTAACCTAAGGTCAGAAGTAGAGCATCAAGTTGAGAAAATGCTTGCACATGGTATTTAAGGCCATCAAAAAGCCCATATAATTCTCCTCTTTGGATTGTTCCAAAGAAGGCCAATTCGACGGGAGAAAGACAATATAGACTAGTTATAGACTTTAAACGCCTTAATGCAGTCACAATTCCAGACGCATACCCCATTCCAGACATTACCAACACATTGGCAAGTCTTGGCGAATGCAATTTTTTTGCAACTATCGACCTGACGTCTGGTTTTCACCAAATTAAAATGAAAACCAGCGACATACCAAAAACGGCCTTCTCCAATATAAACGGCAAGTATGAATTTACTCGGCTCCCGTTCGGCCTCAAGAGCTCCCCCGCCATCTTCCAAAGGATGATTAATGATGTCCTTAAACCACTCATAGGCAAAACCTGTTACGTCTACATTGACGACACATAGTCCTAGGAAAAGATAAGGAAATTCATATAAAAAATCTGGATGAAGTACTTTCCTTATTACAAAAACTAAATTTTTTAGAACACAAGTCGATTTTTTAGGCTACATAGTAACACAAAACGGAATTCGTCCAGACCCCAGAAAAGTCGAAGCAATTAACCGAATTCCACCACCGCAAAACCGTAAGGAATTGAAAAGTTTTTTGGGTTTAATCTCATATTATAGAAAATTTATAAGAGACTTCGCAAAACTCGCGAAGCCCTTAACAAACCTAACCAGAGGAACAAATGCACAAATAAAAGCAAACCAATCTGAAAACATAGGGACGGGCTACAGTCCGCTTGGGCGAACTGTTGGATACCCTATTCTTATTCCTATCGCTCATAAGTGGGCGTGACAAAAGTCTAAGTATGGTTGAATTGTTAAGAACGCTCTACATACAGTAGTGGAAATTCGATTATGAACATCAACAAAAAATTTGTTTTCTAAGAAATTAAAAATATTTATTGAAAATTTTAAATGTACATAAAAGCTTTATAATAAATGATAAATTGAAACAAATTGTTACATAAAATTTGACTTCCAAAATAAGGGTATAAGAAAACAGGAGAAAGCAATGAAAACTATAGGAAATTCGATTATGAACACATGAAGGTTTTCCGGTTCTTTTTAAATAATGATGGAATTTTTTGGACAATTGAGAAAACACTAAAAGACAAGGAGTACACTCCTCGACTTTAAATATTAATTTTTCCATTTGAAGTGTTTTTTTTTTTTTTTTTTTTTTAGAAAATCGCCCCTCCTGCCCAAATGTGGCGAGCATCTGTTAGGCCTAAGAATGCCACAAAAACCATTTTCACTATGGAGATATACTTGATTTTATAAAGCATAAGGCTTAAGAAATAAACAAATCCTGGATTTATTTCCTTCTTAGAACTAATTTGTTTTACTTATATAGGTTTTACCTTTTAAGTTGCGTAATACATTTATTCAGTTTCGATTCTATTCTCAGCTAGCTAAGTTGCGTGGACCAAGTGTAAAGTTTTGAGCGCGTGTAAGCAAAAAAAAACCTGTTTATGGTTAGTCGTTCAGTTGTGTTAGTTCCTTAACAGCTCTGCGAATAACGGTTTCTCTATATTTAATACAATTATTGTATTAAATACAGAGAAGCAAGTTACAGGCGACTGCTATGGTCTAATTGCAATATGAAATAACCTACCCCAATCTTCCATCAAAGCCAACCAAAAAATATACCATCAATCTACTCGACGACAATTCTCCCACCTTTCTTTATCCACCGGTAAATATGAATATCCGTTTTTCACTCGCAAATGTGAATTATAAAAATAATCATTTGAAAATCCCCACCGCTGAAATGCGACTCTCCTTCAACGATCTTAAACATACATGCCAATTGTATTAAACACCAGAAAACATAACCTACCCCAAACTTACATCAGAGCAAACAAATAATATGGCAAAAATCTACCCGATGATAATTACTTCACCTTTCCGCCCTACCGTCAACGACCAACGCTACCTGTGTCATCTTCATTCTCATATGCCTAGTCACGAGCATGAAGGAGAACAAAAACCCTTCTGTTTGCGCAAAACCAAATAAAAATATTCAGCTGATACTTCCATCAGAGCCAAGATTAGAGGAAAACAAAAATAAACCCACATAATTTTGAATGAACTATCATCATTTGTTTTGGGCTCAAATCGTCGGGTGGCGTACCGTCGTATACATGAAGTGAGAATTCTATAAAGTCTGTATACAATGCCCGAACCCAGCCAAGCCTTTTTATATAGACTTTATAGTATTGTCATAACAGCGAGTTTTTTATTTTGGACTCAAGTTGGTAGATGGCGTTTTGAAGGTTTGTGTTTTAAATTTTGCTGACACCATTTTTTTACACACTTTGAAAACGAAGAAAGAAAACCTAATAAACTGCTTTATCTCTCTTTATCGAACCTTTCCTAATTGCATTCCCATGTAAGTTAAAACGATATTCTCAATGCACGATATTCTCAATATACGCAATACCTTCCTCCTAAGCAAATTTATAAAATGTATTTCTTAGTATTATAATTGCTTCATTTGATAAGGCAAATTCACAAACTACACTTCCGCTGATGGTTTAACGGTGTTTTTTTCTGAATTTTAAGCCGTTTTAAATGATTGGCACTGGTGCTCACTCTTCTTACCGTCGAAACACTAGCACTAACGCCCGCTTTTTGCTTTATTTTCGCAGCTGAGTCGCAGGAATTGGACGCACCTCGCAAAATTGCTCTTCTATCAGCCGCTGTTGTGGCCGTTTTATAACCTCCTTTCATATTTTTCCCGTATGACTCTTTATTTCTCAAGTACGAATAGGTCAAGTTAAAGCTTCGTCCAATTTTGGTAGCTATAGCACGCCCGGTTAATCCTTGTTCCTTAAGTAAATCGATCTTAGCCTTCTCAACACTGCTAAGTGATTTTTTCCTACCCATCGTTTTCCAAATCTACAAACAAATGACAATTAAATAAGTTAATTCTCTCAGAAAACTTTAAAAATGGTTTAAACGGGTTAATCTTCTCGGAACACACATAAACAATGAAGATAATGACTATGTACCTATTCAGTTGACGCAAAAATAAAACTGCATTTTTCCGTATGAAATGCTGTGCGAGAGAGCCAGAGAAAAAGTAACGGTGCTTTTTGAATTATTCTTTCTCATTTCTTTTGGCAACATAATAGACAAATAGTTAGCAGCATCAAATTATAGATTCATGTACATTATGTGGAAATAATGAGCATATAGATTTGAAAAAGTTTGTACCTATTCAGTTGGAACGGAGTGTAAGAACACGGTCAAATAACAAATTGGATTCAACTGTACCGAGTCAACTGTGGCGGAAGCCGTACCACAAGTAAGCTAAAAGCCAAAAGGAAACCTACGGACCACCCGATGCAGCTCCTCATCGTACTGTAAGCCATCATAGTGCACTCTCTTAAATAAATAATAATATATTTAACCAAAAGGGTATCGTAGTATTTAAGATAAACACCCTTCACATAAGAACACGGTCAAAGAACGAATTGGATTTAACTGTACCGAGTCAACTGTGGCGGAACCCGTACCACAAGTAAGCTGAAAGCCAAAAGGGAACCTACGGATCACCCGATGCAGCTCCTCGTCGTACTGAAAGCCATCATAGTGCAATCTTTTAAATAAATAATAATATATTTAACCAAAAGAGTATCGTAGTATTTAAAATAAACACAAAAAAAATTGTTTTTAATACAAATCCTATTTTTACTAATTCATAAAACATTTGACTTGCCGAAAAAGTATAGTATTTAAGATATAAACAATAATTCCGAATTACACCCATTAAGCATTCCTTTATATTCCCTTTAATATCACCCACTTAATACACATCCCTTTTATAAAATGGAACAAATAAAAGAAGTAATAAACTAATTAACGGGTGCAGTTAATGCTCATATGGAATTAATCGCCTACAGCAAATTGAATGTAGAGTTAGCCCCCCCCCCCCCCCCCCAAACACCCACTCAAACACTCTCCACCCCTCAAACGGAGGAGGATCTGCAAGAAATCAGGAGACTTCCTGATTGTGTTAAAGATTTGCAAGTTTTTGACGGAAATCCCGTACAATACATCTCATGTATCCACACTGTGGAGTCCATATTTAAGGACTACGAAATTGTCAAGTCTAAGCCAATTTATAAGGCAATAATCCAACACATCAGACAAAAAGTGAGAGGTCCAGCTGATACAGCACTGATATCCTACAACATATTTGATGACGATTGGTCAAAGATCAAGCAATGTCTGTCTTTACATTACGCAGACAAACGCGATGTGCGCACTCTAGAACATGAGCTTAATACAATGAGCCAGCAAAGACAAAGCATAAACAAGTTCTACGCTAAGGTCAACAGTCAGCTTTCCTTACTAATAAACAAACTTAAAACCGAAGATCATTCGGAAGAAACCATTTGTGCTCTAACCGAAAACTATAGGAATAGGGCCTTAGATATATTCATCAGAGGATTAAATGGTGACGTCTCTAGGATGCTTATCATCCAGAAACAAAAGACACTGCCAGAGGCATACACGTCATGCCTCGAATTTCAGAACCTCAACTTCAGAAACCTTCCTATCCATAACAGAAGCCAAAACCACCTCAGGCTATGGAGACTGACCAATCCGTTCAAACAAATCGAATAAATTATATGAATCGACCCGCAAATAACCCCATTCCCAGAAGATCTAATGAGTCATTGAACTTACCCCGGAAACAGCAACGGCTTTTGTTACAAACACTGTAGAAGAATCGGAACAAATATACCGGTATGAAGATACCTACTAAACATACGAAGAAGATCACGAAGAACAAGGTATAGACGAAATAGACGAAGTAAATTTTATGACAGAAGCCTCTTTAGCGTACCATACTTAGAATATGTTACTAGAGACGGTAAAGCTCTAAAAGTCCTCATCGACACAGGAGCAAATAAAAGCTTTGTGTCGAGCCAAATCGCAGCTAATTGCAAACCTATCAGTACACCATTCAAAATCCAATCAGCAGCAGGACAACTCGAGATCACCCACAAAACAAGTGGCCCATTTTTCAAAAGCATAGGCAATGATAGTATAATAGATTTCTTTGTCCTTCCTGGTTTAAAGTCGTTCGACGGAATAATAGGAGACGACACATTGAGGAAATTGGAAGCCGTAATCGACAGGAAAAATAGTATCTTATACATAAGCCCAAATATTAAAATAGAGTTAAAGGCGAAACATTCCAAGCAGGTCAATACCGTCCAAACAGACATCGACGCCAACAGTGAAATCCAACACATTCTAGTTAAACATAATAAACTTTTTGGCCCCATTTCTGATAGCGGAACAATCGATACAAGCGTCCGTGTGGAAATAAAAACCACAACATCCGAACCAATTTACACAAAATCATACCCCTATCCAGCTAACCTAAGGTCAGAAGTAGAGCATCAAAATGAGAAAATGCTTGCACATGGTATTTAAGGCCATCAAAAAGCCCATATAATTCTCCTCTTTGGATTGTTCCAAAGAAGGCCAATTCGACGGGAGAAAGACAATATAGACTAGTTATAGACTTTAAACGCCTTAATGCAGTCACAATTCCAGACGCATACCCCATTCCAGACATTACCAACACATTGGCAAGTCTTGGCGAATGCAATTTTTTTGCAACTATCGACCTGACGTCTGGTTTTCACCAAATTAAAATGAAAACCAGCGACATACCAAAAACGGCCTTCTCCAATATAAACGGCAAGTATGAATTTACTCGGCTCCCGTTCGGCCTCAAGAGCTCCCCCGCCATCTTCCAAAGGATGATTAATGATGTCCTTAAACCACTGATAGGCAAAACCTGTTACGTCTACATTGACGACACATAGTCCTAGGAAAAGATAAGGAAATTCATATAAAAAATCTGGATGAAGTACTTTCCTTATTACAAAAACTAAATTTTTTAGAACACAAGTCGATTTTTTAGGCTACATAGTAACACAAAACGGAATTCGTCCAGACCCCAGAAAAGTCGAAGCAATTAAGCGAATTCCACCACCGCAAAACCGTAAGGAATTGAAAAGTTTTTTGGGTTTAATCTCATATTATAGAAAATTTATAAGAGACTTCGCAAAACTCGCGAAGCCCTTAACAAACCTAACCAGAGGAACAAATGCACAAATAAAAGCAAACCAATCTGAAAACATAGGGACGGGCTACAGTCCGCTTGGGCGAACTGTTGGATACCCTATTCATATTCCTATCCCTCATAAGTGGGCGTGACAAAAGTCTAAGTATGGTTGAATTGTTAAGAACGCTCTACATACAGTAGTGGAAATTCGATTATGAACATCAACAAAAAATTTGTTTTCTAAGAAATTAAAAATATTTATTGAAAATTTTAAATGTACATAAAAGCGTTATAATAAATGATAAATAACAAATTGTTACATAAAATTTGACTTCCAAAATAAGGGTATAAGAAAACAGGAGAAAGCAATGAAAACTATAGGAAATTCGATTATGAACACATGAAGGATTTCCGGTTCTTTTTAAATAATGATGGAATTTTTTGGACAATTGAGAAAACACTAAAAGACAAGGAGTACACTCCTCGACTTTAAATATTAATTTTTCCATTTGAAGTGTTTTTTTTTTTTTTTTTTTTTTTAGAAAATCGCCCCTCCTGCCCAAATGTGGCGAGCATCTGTTAGGCCTAAGAATGCCACAAAAACCATTTTCACTATGGAGATATACTTGATTTTATAAAGCATAAGGCTTAAGAAATAAACAAATCCTGGATTTATTTCCTTCTTAGAACTAATTTGTTTTACTTATATAGGTTTTACCTTTTAACTTGCGTAATACATTTATTCAGTTTCGATTCTATTCTCAGCTAGCTAAGTTGCGTGGACCAAGTGTAAAGTTTTGAGCGCGTGTAAGCAAAAAAAAACCTGTTTATGGTTAGTCGTTCAGTTGTGTTAGTTCCTTAACAGCTCTGCGAATAACGGTTTCTCTATATTTAATACAATTATTGTATTAAATACAGAGAAGCAAGTTACAGGCGACTGCTATGGTCTAATTGCAATATGAAATAACCTACCCAATCTTCCATCAAAGCCAACCAAAAAATATACCATCAATCTACTCGACGACAATTCTCCCACCTTTCTTTATCCACCGGTAAATATGAATATCCGTTTTTCACTCGCAAATGTGAATTATAAAAATAATCATTTGAGAATCCCCACCGCTGAAATGCGACTCTCCTTCAACGATCTTAAACATACATGCCAATTGTATTAAACACCAGAAAACATAACCTACCCCAAACTTACATCAGAGCAAACAAATAATATGGCAAAAATCTACCCGATGATAATTACTTCACCTTTCCGCCCTACCGTCAACGACCAACGCTACCTGTGTCATCTTCATTCTCATATGCCTAGTCACGAGCATGAAGGAGAACAAAAACCCTTCTGTTTGCGCAAAACCAAATAAAAATATTCAGCTGATACTTCCATCAGAGCCAAGATTAGAGGAAAACAAAAATAAACCCACATAATTTTGAATGAACTATCATCATTTGTTTTGGGCTCAAATCGTCGGGTGGCGTACCGTCGTATACATGAAGTGAGAATTCTATAAAGTCTGTATACAATGCCCGAACCCAGCCAAGCCTTTTTATATAGACTTTATAGTATTGTCATAACAGCGAGTTTTTTATTTTGGACTCAAGTTGGTAGATGGCGTTTTGAAGGTTTGTGTCTTAAATTTTGCTGACACCATTTTTTTACACACTTTGAAAACGAAGAAAGAAAACCTAATAAACGGCTTTATCTCTCTTTATCGAACCTTTCATAATTGCATTCCCATGTAAGTTAAAACGATAATCTCAATGCACGATATTCTCAATATACGCAATACCTTCCTCCTAAGCAAATTTATAAAATGTATTTCTTAGTATTATAATTGCTTCATTTGATAAGGCAAATTCACAAACTACACTTCCGCTGATGGTTTAACGGTGTTTTTTCTGGATTTTAAGCCGTTTTAAATGATTGGCACTGGTGCTCACTCTTCTTACCGTCGAAACACTAGCACTAACGCCCGCTTTTTGCTTTATTTTCGCAGCTGAGTCGCAGGAATTGGACGCACCTCGCAAAATTGCTCTTCTATCAGCCGCTGTTGTGGCCGTTTTATAACCTCCTTTCATATTTTTCCCGTATGACTCTTTATTTCTCAAGTACGAATAGGTCAAGTTAAAGCTTCGTCCAATTTTGGTAGCTATAGCACGCCCGGTTAATCCTTGTTCCTTAAGTAAATCGATCTTAGCCTTCTCAACACTGCTAAGTGATTTTTTCCTACCCATCGTTTTCCAAATCTACAAACAAATGACAATTAAATAAATTAATTCTCTCAGAAAACTTTAAAAATGGTTTAAACGGGTTAATCTTCTCGGAACACACATAAACAATGAAGATAATGACTATGTACCTATTAAGTTGACGCAAAAAAAAAACTGCATTTTTCCGTATGAAATGCTGTGCGAGAGAGCCAGAGAAAAAGTAACGGTGATTTTTGAATTATTCTTTCTCATTTCTTTTGGCAACATAATAGACAAATAGTTAGCAGCATCAAATTATAGATTCATGTACATTATGTGGAAATAATGAGCCATATAGATTTGAAAAAGTTTGTACCTATTCAGTTGGAACGGAGTGTAAGAACACGGTCAAAGAACAAATTGGATTCAACTGTACCGAGTCAACTGTGGCGGAAGCCGTACCACAAGTAAGCTAAAAGCCAAAAGGAAACCTACGGACCACCCGATGCAGCTCCTCATCGTACTGTAAGCCATCATAGTGCACTCTCTTAAATAAATAATAATATATTTAACCAAAAGGGTATCGTAGTATTTAAGATAAACACCCTTCACATAAGAACACGGTCAAAGAACGAATTGGATTTAACTGTACCGAGTCAACTGTGGCGGAACCCGTACCACAAGTAAGCTGAAAGCCAAAAGGGAACCTACGGATCACCCGATGCAGCTCCTCGTCGTACTGAAAGCCATCATAGTGCAATCTTTTAAATAAATAATAATATAGTTAACCAAAAGAGAATCGTAGTATTTAAAATAAACACAAAAAAAATTGTTTTTAATACAAATCCTATTTTTACTAATTCATAAAACATTTGACTTGCCGAAAAAGTATAGTATTTAAGATATAAACAATAATTCCGAATTACATCCATTAAGCATTCCTTTATATTCCCTTTAATATCACCCACTTAATACACATCCCTTTTATAAAATGGAACAAATAAAAGAAGTAATAAACTAATTAACGGGTGCAGTTAATGCTCATATGGAATTAATCGCCTACAGCAAATTGAATGTAGAGTTAGCCCCCCCCCCCCCCCCCCCCCCCCAAACACCCACTCAAACACTCTCCACCCCTCAAACGGAGGAGGATCTGCAGGAAATCAGGAGACTTCCTGATTGTGTTAAAGATTTGCAAGTTTTTGACGGAAATCCCGTACAATACATCTCATGGATCCACACTGTGGAGTCCATATTTAAGGACTACGAAATTGTCAAGTCTAAGCCAATTTATAAGGCAATAATCCAACACATCAGACAAAAAGTGAGAGGTCCAGCTGATACAGCACTGATATCCTACAACATATTTGATGACGATTGGTCAAAGATCAAGCAATGTCTGTCTTTACATTACGCAGACAAACAGGATGTGCGCACTCTAGAACATGAGCTTAATACAATGAGCCAGCAAAGACAAAGCATAAACAAGTTCTACGCTAAGGTCAACAGTCGGCTTTCCTTACTAATAAACAAACTTAAAACCAAAGATCATTCGGAAGAAACCATTTGTGCTCTAACCGAAAACTATAGGAATAGGGCCTTAGATATATTCATCAGAGGATTAAATGGTGACGTCTCTAGGATGCTTATCATCCAGAAACAAGACACTGCCAGAGGCATACACGTCATGCCTCGAATTTCAGAACCTCAACTTCAGAAACCTTCCTATCCATAACAGAAGCCAAAACCACCTCAGGCTATGGAGACTGACCAATCCGTTCAAACAAATCGAATAAATTATATGAATCGACCCGCAAATAACCCCATTCCCAGAAGATCTAATGAGTCATTGAACTTACCCCGGAAACAGCAACGGCTTTTGTTACAAACACTGTAGAAGAATCGGAACAAATATACCGGGATGAAGATACCTACTAAACATACGAAGAAGATCACGAAGAACAAGGTATAGACGAAATAGACGAAGTAAATTTTATGACAGAAGCCTCTTTAGCGTACCATACTTAGAATATGTTACTAGAGACAGTAAAGCTCTAAAAGTCCTCATCGACACAGGAGCAAATAAAAGCTTTGTGTCGAGCCAAATCGCAGCTAATTGCAAACCTATAAGTACACCATTCAAAATCCAATCAGCAGCAGGACAACTCGAGATCACCCACAAAACAAGTGGCCCATTTTTCAAAAGCATAGGCAATGATAGTATAATAGATTTATTTGTCCTTCCTGGTTTAAAGTCGTTCGACGGAATAATAGGAGACGACACATTGAGGAAATTGGAAGCCGTAATCGACAGGAAAAATAGTATCTTATACATAAACCCAAATATTAAAATAGAGTTAAAGGCGAAACATTCCAAGCAGGTCAATACCGTCCAAACAGACATCGGCGCCAACAGTGAAATCCAACACATTCTAGTTAAACATAATAAACTTTTTGGCCCCATTTCTGATAGCGGAACAATCGATACAAGCGTCCGTGTGGAAATAAAAACCACAACATCCGAACCAATTTACACAAAATCATACCCCTATCCAGCTAACCTAAGGTCAGAAGTAGAGCATCAAGTTGAGAAAATGCTTGCACATGGTATTTAAAGCCATCAAAAAGCCCATATAATTCTCCTCTTTGGATTGTTCCAAAGAAGGCCAATTCGACGGGAGAAAGACAATATAGACTAGTTATAGACTTTAAACGCCTTAATGCAGTCACAACACCAGACGCATACCCCATTCCAGACATTACCAACACATTGGCAAGTCTTGGCGAATGCATTTTTTTTGCAACTATCGACCTGACGTCTGGTTTTCACCAAATTAAAATGAAAACCAGCGACATACCAAAAACGGCCTTCTCCAATATAAACGGCAAGTATGAATTTACTCGGCTCCCGTTCGGCCTCAAGAGCTCCCCCGCCATCTTCCAAAGGATGATTAATGATGTCCTTAAACCACTGATAGGCAAAACCTGTTACGTCTACATTGACGACACATAGTCCTAGGAAAAGATAAGGAAATTCATATAAAAAATCTGGATGAAGTACTTTCCTTATTACAAAAACTAAATTTTTTAGAACACAAGTCGATTTTTTAGGCTACATAGTAACACAAAACGGAATTCGTCCAGACCCCAGAAAAGTCGAAGCAATTAACCGAATTCCACCACCGCAAAACCGTAAGGAATTGAAAAGTTTTTTGGGTTTAATCTCATATTATAGGAAATTTATAAGAGACTTCGCAAAACTCGCGAAGCCCTTAACAAACCTAACCAGAGGAACAAATGCACAAACAAAAGCAAACCAATCTGAAAACATAGGGACGGGCTACAGTCCGCTTGGGCGAACTGTTGGATACCCTATTCTTATTCCTATCCCTCATAAGTGGGCGTGACAAAAGTCTAAGTATGGTTGAATTGTTAAGAACGCTCTACATACAGTAGTGGAAATTCGATTATGAACATCAACAAAAAATTTGTTTTCTAAGAAATTTAAAATATTTATTGAAAATTTTAAATGTACATAAAAGCGTTATAATAAATGATAAATAACAAATTGTTACATAAAATTTGACTTCCAAAATAAGGGTATAAGAAAACAGGAGAAAGCAATGAAAACTATAGGAAATTCGATTATGAACACATGAAGGTTTTCCGGTTCTTTTTAAATAATGATGGAATTGTTTGGACAATTGAGAAAACACTAAAAGACAAGGAGTACACTCCTCGACTTTAAATATTTTTTTTTTCCATTTGAAGTGTTTTTTTTTTTTTTAGAAAATCGCCCCTCCTGCCCAAATGTGGCGAGCATCTGTTAGGCCTAAGAATGCCACAAAAACCATTTTCACTATGGAGATATACTTGATTTTATAAAGCATAAGGCTTAAGAAATAAACAAATCCTGGATTTATTTCTTTCTTAGAACTATTTTTTTTTACTTATATAGGTTTTACCTTTTAAGTTGCGTAATACATTTATTCAGTTTCGATTCTATTCTCAGCTAGCTAAGTTGCGTGGACCAAGTGTAAAGTTTTGAGCGCGTTTAAGCAAAAAAAAACCTGTTTATGGTTAGTCGTTCAGTTGTGTTAGTTCCTTAACAGCTCTGCGAATAACGGTTTCTCTGTATTTAATACAATTATTCTATTAAATACAGAGAAGCAAGTTACAGGCGACTGCTATGGTCTAATTGCAATATGAAATAACCTACCCCAATCTTCCATCAAAGCCAACCAAAAAATATACCATCAATCTACTCGACGACAATTCTCCCACCTTTCTTTATCCACCGGTAAATATGAATATCCGTTTTTCACTCGCAAATGTGAATTATAAAAATAATCATTTGAGAATCCCCACCGCTGAAATGCGACTCTCCTTCAACGATCATAAACATACATGCCAATTGTATTAAACACCAGAAAACATAACCTACCCCAAACTTACATCAGAGCAAACAAATAATATGGCATAAATCTACCCGATGATAATTACTTCACCTTTCCGCCCTACCGTCAACGACCAACGCTACCTGTGTCATCTTCATTCTCATATGCCTAGTCACGAGCATGAAGGAGAACAAAAACCCTTCTGTTTGCGCAAAACCAAATAGAAATATTCAGCTGATACTTCCATCAGAGCCAAGATTAGAGGAAAACAAAAATAAACCCACATAATTTTGAATGAACTATCATCATTTGTTTTGGGCTCAAATCGTCGGGTGGCGTACCGTCGTATACATGAAGTGAGAATTCTATAAAGTCTGTATACAATGCCCGAACCCAGCCAAGCCTTTTTATATAGACTTTATATTATTGTCATAACAGTGAGGTTTTTTATTTTGGACTCAAGTTGGTAGATGGCGTTTTGAAGGTTTGTGTCTTAAATTTTGCTGATACCATTTTTTTACACACTTTGAAAACGAAGAAAGAAAACCTAATAAACTGCTTTATCTCTCTTTATCGAACCTTTCATAATTGCATTCCCATGAAAGTTAACACGATATTCTCAATGCACGATATTCTCAATATACGCAATACCTTCCTCCTAAGCAAATTTATAAAATGTATTTCTTATATTATATTTGCTTCATTTGATAAGGCAAATTCACAAACTACACTTCCGCTGATGGTTTAACGGTGTTTTTTCTGAATTTTAAGCCGTTTTAAATGATTGGCACTGGTGATCACTCTTCTTACCGTCGAACCACTAGCACTAACGCCCGCTTTTTGCTTTATTTTCGCAACTGAGTCGAAGGAATTGGACGCACCTCGCAAAATTGCTCTTCTATCAGCCGCTGTTATGGCCGTTTTATAACCTCCTTTCATATTTTTCCCGTATGACTCTTTATTTCTCAAGTACGAATAGGTCAAGTTAAAGCTTCGTCCAATTTTGGTAGCTATAGCACGCCCAGTTAATCCTTGTTCCTTAAGTAAATCGATCTTAGCCTTCGCAACACTGCTAAGTGATTTTTTTCTACCCATCGTTTTCCAAATTTACAAACAAATGACAATTAAATAAATTAATTCTCTCAGAAAACTTTAAAAATTGTTTAAACGGGTTAATCTTCTCCGAACACACATAAACAATGAAGATAATGACTATGTACCTATACGCTTTGCGATACCCATGGGAAAAAGTCCCAGCGTATTTCAAGCAGAGCTCCACGCCATTCAAGAATGCGCTAGCCACATAAATTTATCTGGTATAAAAGGTGCAACCATCCATATATTCACGGATAGTCAAGCAGCTATAAACGCCCTTAGCTCGCATACGATTGACTCCAAATCAGTCATGTACTGCTTCAACACCCTACAGGCACTCGGAACAAGTAACAAGACCAAGCTATGGTGGGTTCCGGGTCATGTCGGGGTGGAAGGTAACGAAAAGGCCGACGAACTGGCCAGAAAAGGTTCGGAAACACCCTTCATAGGTCCCGAACCCTTCTGCTGCACTCCTAGATCAGCAGTAACGGCAGCAATAAAAAGCTGGGAATACAGAAAATGTATCCATCTTTGGGAAAGCATCCCAGGTTTAAGACAGACCAAACAAGCCATTCGGCCTTTCAATTAAAATGCCAGCAAATGCCTAAACCTAAGCAGGCATGATATCAAAAACTTAGTAGGTTACCTTACTGGTCACCATGGTTTAAGATATCATCTACACAAAATGAAAATAGTAGACTCTCCTGAGTGCCGACTCTGTCTTGAAGAGGACGAGTCAGCTGAACACATTTTATGTGAATGTCCGGCCCTAAACGGAATTAGAAAGAAGATCTTTTTCAGGGAACAAATGTGCCCCGAGGACATAAAGAATTCTTCGACTAGTAGAATTGTCCGCTTTACACGGAAAGTGGAAACTCTACTAGTCTAAATTTTTCTGGCCCACACGGCACAAAAGATCTTTTTAGGTCGAAGTGCCCCAAAAAAAAAATGTACCTATTCACTTGACGCAAAAAAAAACTGCATTTTTCCGTATGAAATGCTTTGCGAGAGAGCCAGAGAAAAAGTAACGGTGCTGTTTGAATTATTCTTTCTCATTTCTTTTGGCAACATAATAGACAAATAGTTAGCAGCATCAAATTATAGATTCATGTACATTATGTGGAAATAATGAGCCATATAGATTTGAAAAAGTTTGTACCTATTCAGTTGGAACGGAGTGTAAGAACACGGTCAAAGAACAAATTGGATTCAACTGTACCGAGTCAACTGTGGCGGAAGCCGTACCACAAGTAAGCTAAAAGCCAAAAGGAAACCTACGGACCACCCGATGCAGCTCCTCATCGTACTGTAAGCCATCATAGTGCACTCTCTTAAATAAATAATAATATATTTAACCAAAAGAGTATCGTAGTATTTAAGATAAACACCCTTCACATAAGAACACGGTCAAAGAACGAATTGGATTTAACTGTACCGAGTCAACTGTGGCGGAACCCGTACCACAAGTAAAAGGGAACCTACGGATCACCCGATGCAGCTCCTCGTCGTACTGAAAGCCATCATAGTGCAATCTCTTAAATAAATAATAATATATTTAACCAAAAGAGTATCGTAGTATTTAAAATAAACACAAGAAAATTTGTTTTTAATACAAATCCTATTTTTACTAATTCATAAAACATTTGACTTGCCGAAAAAGTATAGTATTTAAGATATAAACAATAATTCCGAATTACACCCATTAAGCATTCCTTTATATTCCCTTTAATATCACCCACTTAATACACATCCCTTTTATAAAATGGAACAAATAAAAGAAGTAATAAACTAATTAACGGGTGCAGTTAATGCTCATATGGAATTAATCGCCTACAGCAAATTGAATGTAGAGTTAGCCCCCCCCCCCCCCCCCCCCCCGCCCCACCAAACTCCCACTCAAACGGAGGAGGATCTGCAAGAAATCAGGAGACTTCCTGATTGTGTTAAAGATTTGCAAGAGCTTTAAGACGAAAAACGTTAAAGTTGAAGATATGCTTCTTATGAAGGTAGATCATATAGACCCCCTGAAGTGGCCCCTAGGAAGGATATCCGAAGTTTCACCGGACCCGGAAGGTATCATTCGAGTTTTAAAGGTCGGTAATAATAAGGGGGAATTCAAGCGCGGTATAACCCAACTGGCGCTGCTACCAATACCAGACGATTGTTTGAGCTTGTATGCTCAAAGGCGGGGAGTTTGTTAGAAAACTAAACATTGAATAAAACATAAATGAAAGTAGACCCTAACTTAGAAGTTGAATCACCCTGTATTATTTATTTTTCTTTGCTTGTCAGTCAACTGTCATTGAATATATATAATTTTTGCTGTTCTGGATTTTTTTAGCTCTCGTTAACCTTCTTCATACCGGCAAGCGGTGCACAATTAAATTTAATAAAGAATGGATTATAAATTGTAAGACTTATTAATTTGTTTTATTCTTAGTTGGAAGATTGGAAAATTTGAATTTAAATACTCCCAATGTGAATCCTACGAGACCTTCGTTCGCTTCGTTCGTTTGTTTTCGACCCAACACAGACAAGCACCACCAATAAGTCAACAAACTTCTTCAGTAAGTTCAGTTTGTAAAATTGAAAAGTGGCAAATTTCATTTGACGGGTCCGAAAATATCCACGATTTTCTTTTTAAAGTGGAAACCCTTAAGGATCGTTCGCTATGTAGCATTGAACATGTACTCGCAAAGGGCCATACCCAAAAATGGGGCCTTTTTGACGGCACACCAACGCGACCTAGCAGGATGTGTAGAGTACTTCACTATAAACAATAGTTACCATCGCAGTTCAGCTCTAAAGTACATCCGCCTCGAGTTATGCACCCAAATCTAATAGGACGTATACATAGTTTTTCTAATTACATAAATACGTGTTATAGATTAGGGAGCATAACTCGAAACGGATGTACTTTAGAGCTGAGCTGCCGCAACAACTATTGTTTGTATTGAAGTACTCTGCACATCCTGCTAAGTCGCGTTAGTGTGCCATCAAAAAAAAGGCACCAGTTGCTCATACATTTCAGGCAAAGCCCTTTTCATGTCTTTTTACAAGGCCAATAAATAAACCAATTACAGTTGTACATGAAGACCCGCAGCTATTATGACAAGCTGAGCACTCGCTCGTACACACGCTATAACTTGTCTTATCTTTTTTTATCTCTGCCTCAATTAATATTTGTTCACATGCAAATATGGTTTATAAATCATTTGAGAATCCTCAGTGCTGAAATGCGAATATTCTTCACCGATGTGAACATACACACCAATTGTATTAACTACAAGAAAACAGGTTACAGGTGACTGTGATGGTATAATTGCAAAATGTCATAACCTACCCCAGACTTCAATCAAAGCCAACAAATAATATACCATCTATCTACTCGATGACAAATCTCTCACCTTTCTTTACCCATCGCCCCTACCTTTAAATATGAATATCCATTTTTCACTTGCAAATATGAATTATAAAAACAATCATTTGAGAATCCTCACCATTGAAATGCGACTCTCCTTCAACGATCATACACATACATACCAATTGCATTAAATACCAGAAAACATAACCTACCCCAAACTTGCGCAAAACCGAATAAAAATAGTCTGCTGATACTTCCAGAGCCAATAACTAAAATACGATAAATCTACCCGATGAGAATGTCCTGCTACATCAAACATCAGCCACCATCGGTCGCTACCTGAATGATCTTCATTTCATTCTTATATTCCCATTCAGGAGATTGGAGGAAAACAAAAATAAACCCACATAATGGGCATAAACTATCACAATTTGTTTTCGCCCGTTCGTCGTATACACGAAGTGAGAATACTATAGAGTCTGTATACAATGGCCGAGCCTATTGCAAAGCAAGAGGGATTTTATGTAACTCCGCCATAGATTTCTATGCCGGTCCCAAGCCCGGATAAAGGAGGAGGGTTTAGGGTAACGGGGGGAACTCCATATTATCCCTAGTAAAATCCTGACCCATCGATGAAAGACCAGGCTGAAAAAGCAACATAACAAACATGAACGACACAACAAATAACAAACAAATTCAAGTGGGGATATCCACTCAAATGTCAGTAGAGACCGCGGCTACCGGCACGGGCTTGGCGCCCCCCTCTATTGGGGGTGATGAGTCACCAGCGGTTCTTACAAGCAACGTAATGGCAAACACGACGTCACGAAGGAAACAGAACAAGCAACGGAACAAGCAACGGGTACTGAACAAACTGACGCAACAAGCCACAAGACAGGACGAGACGACTGCTACGCCGGTGCTAAGCGCTGACACGAGGTTAAGTTCGGAGCTCAAGCTGGCGGATGCACCCAGTGTACTGGCCGATCCTGGCCGGCACAAGGATGCGACTGCTGGTAAGAGCGAACTCTGTGGGGAGTCTGCTAAGAGGAGCTCGGACGCTATAAATGTGTCCTTGAGTCTCTCTGAGCGCGCTTCCCTGCCCAAGGATCACGCCGCTACTGCTCCTGTGAATGACGCAGGGACGGAGAGCCTGATGAAGCGAGCACGGGATTTCCTGTCCAGCACGTGCAGCGATGCTCCCCTCTGCGCCCTTCCAGAAAGCAGGCGGCCCTCAGGAAAAAGCTGAAGAAGCTCTATCTTGAGGAATGTGAGAAGGCTCCTTGCGGCTGCTCCTCGGAGGATTCCGCCTCTGATAAGCTCTACGAATCGGCTAGCGTACCACCAAGGGATTAGGCTGTAGGAAGCGAAAGAAACGGAAGCGAGGAGGAATGGTGGACGCGGAGAGTAGGGTTGCAGTAAATGTCGACCCCAAACCTGCTGGCCCCGTACCTACTGCCTTTGATGTGACCGCTCCCAATCTCTCAGAGAGACAGACAAAAGAGTGGTTAAGGGGCCACCTAAGGTAGCTGGTAAAGCAGCCAAAGGCACAAAGAGGTCTTGGACTAGCAATGATGCAGGACCCCCCTACCAAAGAAGAGTTACACTGACTCGGCCCTATCTGGTTTGCGATTGGCGGTTGTTTTCCCGAGTTATCACCTCAGAAAATATCCTGCGGAAAACATCTGCGTTCTGGACAAGGCCTTGAAGGACGCTGTGAAGAGGCGAGTTAAGGAAGGCAATAGCCCGGCGTTTGAGCGCATCATCAAGACAAATGGCAGCTTTGTCCTCTGCTGTAGTGATGAAGTCACGAATGCGTGGGTCAGAGCTGATCTTGCTCGGATTTTTCCTAAGCTTGACGGGAGTGACCTTGTCTGTCTCCGCCCGTCAGAGCTAGTGGGATATACCAAGATGAAGGTCTTTGTCCCGTAAATTGATCTGGAGACTAAGAGCCTTATTGCGAAGGTCAATCGACAATTGATAATTGACTATTTTCAATGTGTGCTATTGTGAACGAACGATTCATTTGGTATTTTTGTCAATCGCATTTTTTTAATTGACTGCGATTGACAAAATCCTTTAGAATCGTTCGATCACAATAGCACACATTGAATCAACTGTCAATTGATCTTCGCAATAAGGCTCTAAGGAAATCATCGATCTTCTCAAGGGTCAAAGCCCGGGTCTATCTACCGACAAGTGGAAGGTCTATCACTTCAACAAAATAAAGGATGGCCGTCTGTATAGTTTTGGTGTTGATGACGATTCGGCGATGATGCTTGGGAAGTGCTCTAATCGGCCTTTTTTCCTCACTGGTCGCCTAATCTTCAGGCCAGAAAAGAGGGGAGACAAGGCTGGAACTTCCAGTGAATATTAGCTCTATGGCTAGCTCATCACTGGAGGTCTTTCAAATTAATTTGCAACATTGCAAGGTGGCTACACCTACATTGTGTCGTCGCCTTGCAACCTTATTTGTATAAGTGGGCTGTAAGTGACATCTCGGGTGTACCAGGAGCAATTTTTGTAAAGCCTGGGATTGTTAAGATTCGCACGTGCATCTTTGTAGCAAAGGGCTTAGATGTTAGTCTAGCTGAGACTGTACAGCTATTCAAATGTGTCTTAAGCGAGGAGGGTTGGTTACTGAGATTATTTTAGCCTCAGTGTACCTCCCATTCGACTCACTGGCCCCACCTCCAACGGTGGAACTGGTAAGGCTTGTCGAGCATGGTCGACGAGGTAACAAGCATTTGATCGATGGTATGGACGCGAACGCGCATCATCGCGTTTGGGGTAGTACTGGCTCAAATAGCAAGGGGTGAATCCCTTCTAAACTTCTTTGCTGACAGCCAGCTCGATATACTGAACACTGGTAATGAGCCAACCTTTGTCACTCGGCTGAGGCGGCAAGTTACTGAAGTGACAGTTGCAACCGCTGCTGCATCTGGCATTGTTTCGAGCTAGAGGGTTTCAAGGGAAGAAACTGCATCTGATCATCGGTATGTTATTTTTAAGTTAAGTGCAGATCGACCGATCAGCAGCAAAATCAGGAATGTGCAATGCACTCACTGGGACGTCTAATCCACGGAGTTGCGGGGTCAGATAGGTTCCCTGCATATTAGGATCCTTAGTAGCGATGACTTGGATAAGGCGACCGACACGCTTCACAGCGGTATTATTACGGCCTTCCATGCTGCTTGCCCGGAGAAGGAGTTAGGCGGTGCGAAACCAACCCGATGGTGGGACGCTACGTTATCCCTTCCCAGGAAAAGAGTGGGGAGGCTATTTAACAGGGCCAGGAAGTCTAACCTGGTAGCCGATTGATCTTCTCATGCGGATGCGCAGAAGGAGTACAAGAGGCAAATTAAGAGAGCTAAGTTAACTTGGCAGAGGTTCTGCGGAGAACTGAAGGACGTTGTTTCGAGATTGCAGAGAGTCCTCTCAGCTGATCCGGGAGTCAGGCTTGACGTCCTTCGGCAGCCTGATGGCACCTCGACCAACTCCAATAAGGAGGTACTTCAACTACTAATGGACACCCACTTTCTTAGCTGCAAAGCCGTGGATAGTGGTGTGTGTCCAAACAAAAGTAGAGCTACCAGTGAGCAGTGGCGGGTCGCGGCGAGTATTTTTACAAGTGAGAGGGCGAGAGCTATCACTCTGTCCTTTTCTCCTTTCAAAGCTCCTGGACCTGAAGGGTACAGAGATTTTGCTCACATTGCTAACTAGAACCTATAGAGCTAGCGTGGCTCTGCGACATTTTCATTCCCAAACCGGGAAAGGCCGCCTATGATCTCCCCAAAAGCTTCAGGACTAATTAGCCTTTCATCATTTCTGCTAAAGGGCCTTGAAAAATTGATTGAAGTACGGCTTAAGAGCATTCCAGCTTCGCTGGGTATTCATGATAGCGAACACGGCTATCAAAAAGGCAAGTCCACTGAGACGGCATTAGCGGACCTGACGGCCAGAGTGCGTAGGGCGCTCGATCGCAAGATCCATGCTTTTACTGTCTTCAGGGATATTGAGGGTGCCTTTGACAACCCCACTTTTTGCAGAATTGAGTCTGCCTTAACACTGAAGGGTGTCGATTCTACAACTGTGGAATGGATCCTGGAGATGCTTAGGAGCAGAGAAGGTACTGCCGCTGTTGGCGGCTGTGTCAGAACTGTGTGTGCTGTTAAAGGCTTTGCGCACCTTGCTGTGAAGACTTATTGGGGAAGGTCACGCTGTTATTGGGTACGCTGACGATGTATGTATCATTGTCAGCGGCAGTAGTTCACCAACTCTTTGCGAGCGGATGGAAACAGCGCTCAACAGTGTTGGGAGTTGGTGCTGCGAGCAGGCTCTGTCAGTCAACCCCGCGAAGACTGAGATGATGCTGTTCACGAATAGAAGAGCACTACCTCGATTGAGGTGGACTTACTTCCAGTGCACTCAACTAAAGCTATCAAGCAAGGTTAAGTATCTAGGTATTGTTCTAGACCCAAAGCTTAACTTTTCTGAGCATTTGATTACTAGAATTTCAAAGGCAACTAACATTCTCTGAAAGTGCCGTAAGATTTTCAGCAGAACCTGGGGACGTAGTCCCAGGCTGGTTCACTGGATTTACACGTGCATCGTTAGACCATACCTTATGTATGGTGCGATTTTATGGTGGACTAGAGCTCACATACTCAAACGTCAACTGACGAAGCTACAGAACCTTGCGTGCTTATGCAATACAGGTGCGATAAGAGGAACTCCCACTGCAGCTATGGAGGTGTTGCTCTGTTTACCTCCCTTGCAGTTCCTTGCTGAGAGTGAGGCCAGAAAATCTCTATACCGTATGTGTATAGTACTTCGACGGCAGGTCAACCTCGGCGATGGAACCAGAGGTGCTAGGTACAGAGCTCTCTATGACAGCCTACCTGGCCATCCAGGAGCACTTGACGCTGTGTGGACGAAGCAAGTCGTTGAGCGCTGTTTTCAGGTCATCCTTCCGGATCGGCAGGAATGGAACATTTAGGGTTAAAGTGGCTTTAGGCCAGGTGATGTCATTGTCTATACGGATGGCTCACTCATTGACGGTATCTCCGGAGCCGGGGTCTACTCTAGAGACTGTCGGATAAATCTATCTGCAGGGGTAGACAAACTACTGTTTAGCAGGCAGAAATCTTTGCGATTGCCACTGCCGCCAATATTCTGTTAAGGAGAAGGATTAAGGGTAAAACCTTATACATCTGCTCTGATATTCAAGCCGCTATCAAAGCCTGTTCGGCTGGTTCTCTCAACTCAAAAATCGTTGAGGAAACCATGGATAAGCTTAAGCGTCTGGGAAGATGCAACTCGGTATCACTTACCTGGGTTCCTGGGCACACAGGTATCCAGGGTAATGAAAGAGCGGATGCTCTGGCCAGGAAGGGCTCTTCAACAGCCTTCATTGCAGTTAATCTAACTGATAGCCATATGTTTTCAGCAGTCATAGAGTGTGATATTTCTGACCACTACACTGTTCTGTACGGTACCTTTGGCCCAACTCGTATTTTAAGAGTTGCAATACGAAGTATATCAAAAATAGCTTGGTGGATGTATTAATTTGATCTACATAGTGGGATACCTACATAAGACTCTAGTAATGATGGTGATAAAATCTACAACAATTTTGTGAAAAAGATGCAAGATATAATGAAAAATCCATGGTAAAGAAAAACTATTCAAAAGGGCAAAACAAAATCTTGGATGTCAAAAGCCTTCACGAAAAATGTGAGCAAACGGATGAATTGTATCGACGCACAGTGGTGCATATTGACTTTTTTGGTTGCAAAAATCATAGCTCCTAAACAAATAAAGATATCGTGATAATTTTTTTTTTCAGCTGGAGGAAAATTTCCAATGCTATACATTTTGTAAATTTTAAGAAAAAATATAAACAGGGTGTTTCAGAATTTTCTGCTGATATACGACTTTCTCCCAATACGAAATGGACTTAATTTTTTCGTTGAAAGAAAATAAAACAAACAAAAGGAAATATGCCTTGGTAACCCTAACGCAACGTGCATGTTCTTATTCCTTCTTCTTCTTTTCTCATTCTCTATGCATTGTAACACTTTCTTGTACTTCCTATTTTTCATTCGCACAATAAACCTTGAATTAAATGGACGTTCGCAGTTTTAACTCTATTAATTTTACCTCAAAAAATGTAAATAGTAATAAACTGAAGTAAAAACAGGGTGTCTTAGAGTCAAACAAAGTCACAGTGGTGGCATACAAGTAAACAAACGATACATTTTTTAAATATTTCTGCATGTGTATCAAAAGCCTTTTTATACCCTATTCTAAGGGTATATTAATGTTGACGCATAGTTTGTAACATACGTTACCTAAGTTACTATATTTATGATCAGCATCGAAAGTAATGTCGATCTAGCCATGTCCGTCCGTCCGTCCGTCCGTCTGTGGAAAAAATTAGGCCTTTAAACTGGACCTAGAAGCTGAAATTTAAGTCATATACTCTCTAGAGTCCCGAAATAATCAAGTTTACGAATTTTTGAAATCCGCCCACAGACACGCCCACAAACTCAAAAAAACAAAATTTTGGAAAAAATCGATTTTTGAGCTAGAAAGCTGAAATTTTGTATACCCTATTCTAAGGGTATATTAATTTTGACGCATAGTTTGTAACATACATTAATATTGCCCGTAGACCCCTAAAAGGTACATGTCCGTCCGTCCGTCCGTCCGTCTGTCGGCAAAAATTAGGCCTTTAAACTGGACCTAGAGAGCTGAAATAATAACCATATACTCTCTAGGGTCCCGAAATAATCAAGTTTACGAATTTTTGAAATCCGCCCACGGACACGCCCACAAACTCAAAAAAACAAAATTTTGGAAAAAATCGAATTTTGAGCTAGATAGCTGAAATTTTTTATATATGCTCTATTACTCCTAAAACTACTCGGGATAAAAATTTCAAAATCCGCCCACTGACACGCCCACAAATAAATAAAACAATTTTTTTTGAAAATCCAAGTTTGAGCTAGGGAGCTGAAATTTATAATATATACTCTCTATGGGCCCTTTATGCTCATAATATTTTCAAAATCCGCCCACTGACACGCCCACAATTAATTTTTTTTTTTTTGAAAATTCAAAGTTTGAGCTAGGGAGCTGAATTTTAAATATATACTCTCTATGGGCCCTTTATTCTCATGTGTTAATTTTTTTTTTAAATCCGCCTACTGACACGCCCACAATTAAATAAAACAATTTTATTGAAACACCCAAGTTTGAGCTAGGGAGCGTTTTTTTTTTTGATAAAATCCTTTAAATGTTATATAACAAAATATGTAGAGCGTTCTTAACAATTCAACCATACTTAGACTTTTGTCACGCCCACTTATGAGGGATAGGAATAAGAATAGGGTATCCAACAGTTCGCCAAGCGGACTGTAGCCCGTCCCAATGTTTTTTATTATTTTGCTGCACATAAGAGTGGTACATTTTAAGTCAAGGTATAGAGAAAGTATGTAAAGTGCTATAAAATAAAAAAAAAATAAGAAAAATGCTTTATGAATTTCATGTTAATAATATATTTCAAGTTTAACAGTGGAGAATAAATAATTAAGTAAAAATGAAGAAGAGGGTCCAATGAGGCTGCAAGCAATGGAACGTTACCGAGTCTGAATGCTCTGGGATTTGGATTTCCTTTAAAAAAAAAAAAAAAAAAAAAAATGAATAGGTTCTGCCGCATCTTTTAAACCTTGCTGGAATTTTGGTACATACCTATATTTTTTGTAGTCTTTTTTTTGGATTCCTCAGCTTCTTCTGACAGTTCTCCGATTGGTAACGACTGATACTCGATTATACTTTGGCCATGAGCCAACATTTTATGAAGAGTAGGTATAAGTTGCTTTTCGGGATACTTTTCTTTCAATAAATTTGTTGTTTCCATTGCATAAACTCCAAACTTTGAACCGTCAACATTTTCTCTGCAGTGTAGAACGTTAAGTATTACTTGAAGCCTTCTTTTCACCTCCATATTGACTCCAGTTATACGAGCTGTTACATCTGGTTGTGCAAGAAATCTTCTCGATGTATTTCCATCTTTAGTGTCTCCAAATCCTTGGTTTGGTTTATCCACATCGAGTCCCATTTCCTCGCGAAATTTCCTTTGGATATCTTGCTTCCTTATTCTTTCTGCCTCCTTAGTTCCAATAGTTTCATCGATATTTTCTCCATCTTGTTTGAGTGTATATGCAAGTTTAAAAATGAATTCCATCCATCTGATTCTGGCATGTAATGGAGATATTCCATATTCGTAATTATGCTTGTAATTTCTTGACTGGTCTTCCTTGTTGTATTTTTTTTGCGTCCTTTTGCAAATGGGACATGAGCGTGTCGACTTTGTTTCGGTGATTTCATTCAACACTTTTGAGTCAATCATCGTTAAAAATAGTTCGTGGTTTCCAACAATAACTACTTTATCATTAACCTTATATTCAAAAGGTTGAAGATCAGCGATTTGGCTTTTGATGCCATTCACTGTGCTCCTTATAAGATCTGCAGTTTCCTTTGCATACTTGAACATTATTGGTCGGCAGAAATGAACTGATGATGGGCGCGGGTTTGTCCTATATTCACTATTTGAGCACTTAAATCTCAGGGCAACAATTGACGCCATAAACATGTTTGCATCCGTTATTGTTTCACCATCATGTGTTACTATTTTTTGTTTATAGGCACTTTGCCCAGATGATCCATCACAGCCCCACTTGCTGTGTAACGTCAGACTTCTTGCAAGTTCAATTAATTCCTGTTCACTCTTGGTTTCCAAATAATACATTTTTAAGTAGTTAAGAATACATTTTTACATGTAAAAATATAGTTATTATGAGCACTTGTATTTTTAAGGATTTAATAAAAAAAAGCTAAATAACCTTCTTTAATAAAATCTCTCTAAACCGCAAATAGGCAAAAACTGGCAGCTGGTTTTCTTAGACAATGTTTCAGAAATAGTCAAAGATTAAATTCCCGTTGAGTTTAGACCAAAGACTCTTAAAGGATTTTTGATAACTGAACTCAGATTCAAAAAATTGAACCAAAAACTGCTTTTCGAAAATCTTGAAATTTTGCAATTATAAAAAAAAATTGGATCATAATTGTAATGCAAATGGTCCTTTTTACAAGCTCAAATAAAAAAAAATATAATTTTTAAACAAGGTTTTTAGATTTTAACGCCGAAACTCTGAAACTTTTCATAAAACAAATATTTTTTCTTTGATTTTAAAAATAAGGAAACTTTGACTACCTGTATCATCCGAATCCTTCGACCGATTTTAAAATTTCTTTCGGCTTTTGAAGCTTCCAATATTTCCTGTTCCAGCAAATAAATTAGTTTTGGATTTTAAGCACACACGAAAATTGAATTTTGCAAGCACTTTTGCAAAAAGGCGCCACAGTGCGACGGTGGAAAAGCAATAGACTTAATATGTCATACGAAAATTACAAAATGCTTAGTTTGGGCGATTTCTGTTAACACCTTTGGGATGCTGGATTGCGATGTCTCCAAAATAATAATGTGGTGTACTGAAGATTGATGTGTTTCATGTGAAGAGCTTTCTTTATTTGTCTATGCTACGATGGTACTTGATTGGAGGTTTCTTCCAGAAGAACTTAGATTTTGGGAAAAAGGAAAAAAGAGGGTTAGGTTGATGTAGGCTTAAGCTTTAGTTTGCTGAATTTGTTAATGGCGACATCTTTACTTTAATAGTGAAACGAAACATTCGCATTTCTTACGCAAACATTGGCGCATGCCTACCACGTATCTTTGCCATGTTGCATGCGTAAGTATAAAACAGCAGCATATGCACTCTCGGAAGTGTCGATAAATCCGAGGACCTGAGTTGACTTTGACTGTGGCGTATACTGAATCCAACGAGGAACACGAATTGTTTCTGTCAGAAAACTGATGAAACAAAAATGTCCGCCTATGACGCGTAAGGGGCTCTAGAGACTGATCCCAAGACGTTTCATCCTTCCAGATCTGTTGCATAATTATTTTGGCAGTAATGATTATTGGAGTCAACCATCCTGCTGGATCGAATAATCTAGCTATCACCGAGAGGACAGCGCGTTTGGTTACTTGAAAGTCAAAGTCGTTTAATTTCATAGAGAAATTAAAAGCATCGGATTTGGCATTCCATTGAATACCAAGCGTTTTGGTTACACTCTTTTTTTTCAAGTTTTAAAAAATCTTGATAATTGAGATGTGAGCTAGGAAATCGGCTTAAAAGTTGAGAACAGTTTGAGGTCCATTTTCGCAAAGAAAACCCAGCAGAGTTTAATGCTTCTATTTGCTGTTCTTGAGCAATTACGGCTGTTCGAGATCGTGCGCTCCTGAGAGAACGTCATCTACGTAAAAATCATAACGCAAAATGTTAGAAGCAAGCGGAAGCGTTTGGCTAACATCATCTGCCAGTTTGCGCAATGTTCTTAAAGCGAGATATGTATGGAGCGCAGTTAACGCCAAAGGTAACCGTTCGAAGTTCATAATCTTGAATTGCACCGATGTACATACTGGGATTTGGCGGTACATTTTTGTTATATCCGCATTAAACACAAACTGATAAAAACGCCAGTTTATAATAAGAGTCATCAAATCCGTTTGTAAATCACGACCAGCATTTAACACATCGTTCAGACTATTTCCATTAGTAGTCGAATTAGATGCATTAAAAACTACTCGTACCCTTGTGGTTTTGCTATCAGGCTTAACGACCGCGTGATGAGAAAGATAAAAGGAACTAACACTATTAGTCGTTATAATTTCAGAAGGTGCAAGTTCCTCCATGTGTTTAAGTGCTGCGTATTCTAGCAGGACCTGATCATACTTAACTTTCAATGCTTGCCTTTCTGACAGCGCAGCGTTGATATTCGTTCTTCAGCAGCCATTTGCTTGAACTTCGGACAAAACCGAAGATGATGCGAATTTTTGCAGAGTTTGTATTGAAAATTGCTGTTCTTTTTATGAAAACCTTTACGGTGTTGTTGTTTCTCCTTTTCTTTATAAGTTTGTGGAATTTGAGCTGCTTTTGAAAAGGAAGCATTTGTCTTCGAAGTATATTTTATATCAGACACTGCTTCCAGGACCCGATATCGGTTAGTAAGAAACGAGTCCATGTCCATCCAGGAAGGAATATCCGAAGGAATCTCGATGGACTGTTCCCACAGCGATAGGGTTTTTTTTGGTAGACGATTGGAGCACAAGTAAACAAGAATCGGGTCCCAGGATTCTGTGAAAATATTATCTGTCTTAAGATTCGATAAAGCATCGTTTATCTCGCGTTGCATATCTTTTATATGTTTGCTTTGTTCAGATGCAATAAATGTAAATGGTAAATTAAACAACATTTTTACCTGATTATTGACCAATATTCTTTTGTTTTCATATTGGTCGGCTAAAGCAGCCCATACCAACTGAAAATTATCGGATGTAAGGGGAAACTTGCAAACTATATTATAAGCTTCTCCTTTTGTTTTGGCACGACGGTGAAAAAGCTTTTGCACCGAGCATAATTTTGGATGAAAAATATACACTGCTCTATATTGACATGTCGCAGAAAGAAAGCCATGTCAAGTAGCTACCATAAAATATTTCCGTATAACACGGCGGAACTTTAATGCATGGAGTGACAGGAAAACTTACAATGGGAATGTTCGCAGAACCATCTTCTTTAATAATCTGAAGTGTCTTGGTATTTTCAATTATCTGTGTTAAACAATTGATATAGGATGTAGATGTTAATCTATATTTTGCCTTGGCCGCCTCTACATCTTCCGAATGTGTGGCAGAGTCGGCCGTTTTCATGCAAAGGGAATAACACTTCTTAGCCTCACCCCACAAGTTATTTAATTATATTTTAGAAGCTTCTAACGAACTCACGGTCTGATAAATTAAAGGAATTTCATTATACTCCGTTTGAAAAAACACAATCTGATCGGCAGCAAAGATAAAATCATCTACAGCAATCATTTTACCCAATTTGTGTGATTTCTTAATAGATTTGGTAGAAATATTAGGAAAACAACTCACCCCACAGAAAATCACAAATGTAAACAACGGCATATGTTGTAATGAACCCACTAACATAATTCCGTACTCCTACATTGTACTGCATGACAATGCACACAAATCAAATATCACTTCCTACTTTGTGCTTACATTATGTAAGGCAGTCCAAGTCAAGTGGTTCATAAACACCACTGACCCACTGACATAACAATCGGTTTTCATTGCCACACTACAGTGTCGGGTATCGCATACAGAAAGTATGAATAGAACATCTGGCGATTACACTGGCATTGTAAGTGGATCCATGAAATGCACGATCTATGCTTTGGGTGACAATTGAATAAGTACAATGTGGATGAGTATGTTGACATGATTTGATTTTATGGCACGCGACCGAATTTTGTATCAATGTGTTTCGGTAATGCTGGGAAGGAAAATTTAGTATATAAGGCTTAGTATTTTTAAGAATAAAGACAGATTCTATTTGACTCTCAAACCTATTGTTTCAATTCTTTCGGCAGAAACCTATGGCATTCGTGCCCTGCCTGAAACTTAGGACATCTCGGCAATCTCTATGGCATTCGTGCCTGCCAGTCTAACCACGTTGTCTTAAACATCCACGGGAAGTCTCTTCTAAACTTTCAATATAAAAACAGATCTCTGCATAATAAAACCAAAAACATTACATGGCGATCCTGCCAGCTTCCGTCCAACATTACATGGCGATCCTGCCAGCTTCCGTCCAACATTACATGGCGATCCTGCCAGCTTCCGTCCAACATTACATGGCGATCCTGCCAGCTTCCGTCCAACATTACATGTATGTAGATGACATAATAATTTTTGGCTGTAGTTTAAAGCATCACAATGACAATTAAGTTAAAGTTTTTGAACGACTAGAACATTTCAACCTTAAGTTAAATGCAAGCAAGTGTCACTTCCTGAAATCAGAAGTAGTATAGTTAGGTCATTTAATAACGGAACAGGGAATCAAAACCGACCCTGCAAAATACTCTGCAATCGAAAACTATCCAGTACCAAAAAATTCAGACGAAGTACGAAGATTCGTCGCATTCTGTAACTATTACAGAAGATTTATTCAGAACTTTGCTGAAACTGCTAAATGTTTAAATACGCTTCTTAAAAAGAACCAACCTTTTTTGGTTACACTCTTTTTTTTCAAGTTTTAAAAAATCTTGATAATTGAGATGTGAGCTAGGAAATCGGCTTAAAAGTTGAGAACAGTTTGAGGTCCATTTTCGCAAAGAAAACCCAGCAGAGTTTAATGCTTCTATTTGCTGTTCTTGAGCAATTACGGCTGTTCGAGATCGTGCGCTCCTGAGAGAACGTCATCTACGTAAAAATCATAACGCAAAATGTTAGAAGCAAGCGGAAGCGTTTGGCTAACATCATCTGCCAGTTTGCGCAATGTTCTTAAAGCGAGATATGTATGGAGCGCAGTTAACGCCAAAGGTAACCGTTCGAAGTTCATAATCTTGAATTGCACCGATGTACATACTGGGATTTGGCGGTACATTTTTGTTATATCCGCATTAAACACAAACTGATAAAAACGCCAGTTTATAATAAGAGTCATCAAATCCGTTTGTAAATCACGACCAGCATTTAACACATCGTTCAGACTATTTCCATTAGTAGTCGAATTAGATGCATTAAAAACTACTCGTACCCTTGTGGTTTTGCTATCAGGCTTAACGACCGCGTGATGAGAAAGATAAAAGGAACTAACACTATTAGTCGTTATAATTTCAGAAGGTGCAAGTTCCTCCATGTGTTTAAGTGCTGCGTATTCTAGCAGGACCTGATCATACTTAACTTTCAATGCTTGCCTTTCTGACAGCGCAGCGTTGATATTCGTTCTTCAGCAGCCATTTGCTTGAACTTCGGACAAAACCGAAGATGATGCGAATTTTTGCAGAGTTTGTATTGAAAATTGCTGTTCTTTTTATGAAAACCTTTACGGTATTGTTGTTTCTCCTTTTCTTTATAAGTTTGTGGAATTTGAGCTGCTTTTGAAAAGGAAGCATTTGTCTTCGAAGTATATTTTATATCAGACACTGCTTCCAGGACCCGATATCGGTTAGTAAGAAACGAGTCCATGTCCATCCAGGAAGGAATATCCGAAGGAATCTCGATGGACTGTTCCCACAGCGATAGGGTTTTTTTTGGTAGACGATTGGAGCACAAGTAAACAAGAATCGGGTCCCAGGATTCTGTGAAAATATTATCTGTCTTAAGATTCGATAAAGCATCGTTTATCTCGCGTTGCATATCTTTTATATGTTTGCTTTGTTCAGATGCAATAAATGTAAATGGTAAATTAAACAACATTTTTACCTGATTATTGACCAATATTCTTTTGTTTTCATATTGGTCGGCTAAAGCAGCCCATACCAACTGAAAATTATCGGATGTAAGGGGAAACTTGCAAACTATATTATAAGCTTCTCCTTTTGTTTTGGCACGACGGTGAAAAAGCTTTTGCACCGAGCATAATTTTGGATGAAAAATATACACTGCTCTATATTGACATGTCGCAGAAAGAAAGCCATGTCAAGTAGCTACCATAAAATATTTCCGTATAACACGGCGGAACTTTAATGCATGGAGTGACAGGAAAACTTACAATGGGAATGTTCGCAGAACCATCTTCTTTAATAATCTGAAGTGTCTTGGTATTTTCAATTATCTGTGTTAAACAATTGATATAGGATGTAGATGTTAATCTATATTTTGCCTTGGCCGCCTCTACATCTTCCGAATGTGTGGCAGAGTCGGCCGTTTTCATGCAAAGGGAATAACACTTCTTAGCCTCACCCCACAAGTTATTTAATTATATTTTAGAAGCTTCTAACGAACTCACGGTCTGATAAATTAAAGGAATTTCATTATACTCCGTTTGAAAAAACACAATCTGATCGGCAGCAAAGATAAAATCATCTACAGCAATCATTTTACCCAATTTGTGTGATTTCTTAATAGATTTGGTAGAAATATTAGGAAAACAACTCACCCCACAGAAAATCACAAATGTAAACAACGGCATATGTTGTAATGAACCCACTTACATAATTCCGTACTCCTACATTGTACTGCATGACAATGCACACAAATCAAATATCACTTCCTACTTTGTGCTTACATTATGTAAGGCAGTCCAAGTCAAGTGATCCACGGGAAGTCTCTTCTAAACTTTCAATATAAAAACAGATCTCTGCATAATAAAACCAAAAACATTACATGGCGATCCTGCCAGCTTCCGTCCAACATTACATGGCGATCCTGCCAGCTTCCGTCCAACATTACATGGCGATCCTGCCAGCTTCCGTCCAACATTACATGGCGATCCTGCCAGCTTCCGTCCAACATTACATGTATGTAGATGACATAATAATTTTTGGCTGTAGTTTAAAGCATCACAATGACAATTTAGTTAAAGTTTTTGAACGACTAGAACATTTCAACCTTAAGTTAAATGCAAGCAAGTGTCACTTCCTGAAATCAGAAGTAGTATAGTTAGGTCATTTAATAACGGAACAGGGAATCAAAACCGACCCTGCAAAATACTCTGCAATCGAAAACTATCCAGTACCAAAGAATTCAGACGAAGTACGAAGATTCGTCGCATTCTGTAACTATTACAGAAGATTTATTCAGAACTTTGCTGAAACTGCTAAATGTTTAAATACGCTTCTTAAAAAGAACCAACCTTTCATTTGGTCAAATGAATGTGAAACAGCATTCAATGAGTTCAAACAAAAACTCATCAACCCACCAATTTTACAGTACCCAAATTTTGATAAGCCTTTTGTTCTCACCACCGACGCTTCTGACTTCGCACTAGGTGCAATACTTTCGCAAGGCGAGATAGGTTATGATTTGCCAATATCTTATGCAAGCAAATCACTGCAGAAACATGACATTAACAAGCCGGTGATAGAAAAAGAACTTTTAGCTATCCATTGGGGAATAAATTTCTTTAAACCTTACCTGTACGGAAGAAAATTTGTAGTAGTGACTGACCATAGACCGTTAGTTTCACTTTTCACACATAAGAATCCCTCCTCGAAGCTTACAAGAATCAGAATGGACCTATCTGATTATGACTTCGAGATTGTATATAAAAAGGGAACAATAAACACTAATGCCGATGCACTGTCACGAATTAAACTAGACAGTGACATTTTAAAGTCCATGATGGTAGAGAATATTAATAATAAAAATAGCCTAAATGATTACGACTCCAAGGAGCGAATTATGGCAGTAACAAGGGGTATGGCACAAAAAGTTGCCAATGAAAATAAAGAAGAGAACTACACATCTCAGCAGAAGACTGATCACCTTCACATTTGGGATTGTACATCTTTAACTGACGTCAAAAATATAAGAAGATTAAAATTTATAATAGCGAGGTGCAAATGGCCAATTATTGAAATTAAAGATAATGAAGTTATAGTGCGATGCAGTGAAGACCTAGCGGAACAAGTTTCGATACTAGAAAAGCTGTCATCAGAATTAAGAAGGGATCCCATTAAAGAACTTGCACTAAGTGAAGAAGATACTCGTATGATATTTAAGTATATAAAGAAAGATGAATTTAAGAGAATATTTAATATGCTGCAGCAAAAATATAATTATGAGCACTCGCCGATGAAGATATTGATATTTAAACCCCCAAAAGAAATAAAGAAAAAAGAAGAACAATTAAAAATTATAGAAGAATTCCATAACTCACCACACGGAGGACACCTAGGTATTAGAAAAACCATAGTAAATCTAAAACAAAGATACATTTGGAAAGGCATGCGACAAATGATAAAGAAACATATAAATACAATGTGAAACATGTACTAAAAATAAACAAACGAGACATATAAAAGAGAAAATGGTCATAACTGATACACCGAGTACAAGCTTTGAAACGGTACAAATAGACACAGTTGGACCTCTTAGAATATCAAACGGGTATAGATACATTTTAACAATGCAATGTGAACTAACCAAATACGTGATAGCACACCCCATCCAAAGTAAAGACGCGAAAACAATAGCAAAAACATTAGTAGAACAAGTCATTTTGAAATATGGTTGCTTTAAGATACTCAAGTCCGACAACGGGACTGAATTTAAAAATGAATTGGTACAAAATATCTGCAAATTATTGAAGATTGAACAAGTTTATTCAGCACCATATCATCACCAAAGTATAGGCTCGTTAGAAAGAAACCATAGGGTTTTGAATGAATTCTTGCTAAATTTCACTGAAGACCATGAATGGGATATTTGGATACCTTATTACGCATTTGCTTACAACACTACTCCACACGTTGACACCAACTATACTCCGTATGAGCTAATTTTTGGTAAACTACCATATCTACCAAGCGATGTATTAAATAACAAAGAAAAAATATATAATCTAGAAAACTATGTTAATGAGGTAAGAATTAAACTTAAGAATGCTATTGAAATAGCACACAAAATTGTCAATAATATTAAGAACCAAAGAAAACAGTTATATGATAAGAATGTAAATATTTCAGATTTTAAGATAGGAGATCTAGTATTTGTAAAATTAGAAAGTAAGAAAAAATTACAAAGTCCTTACCACGGACCATACAAAATAGTAGAAACAAATAATGTAAATTCAGTTATAAATATAAATGGTGATAATAAGAAATTGCATAATAATAGCCTTAAGAAATATAATATAGACCATGCACATTAATTTACACAAAATCAATACTAATAAAATATCTGTTAAGAACTGTAAATATAAACATAAGACTCCCGAATGTAAAGCAACGCCAACACATATTGATACAAACTATTCTTGAAAAATTATTCTTCTAATAATTTTCCGCTTAAGGGTGAGGGTGTAATGAACCCACTAACATAATTCCGTACTCCTACATTGTACTGCATGACAATGCACACAAATCAAATATCACTTCCTACTTTGTGCTTACATTATGTAAGGCAGTCCAAGTCAAGTGGTTCATAAACACCACTGACCCACTGACATAACAATCGGTTTTCATTGCCACACTACAGTGTCGGGTATCGCATACAGAAAGTATCAATAGAACATCTGGCGATTACACTGACATTGTAAGTGGATCCATGAAATGCACGATCTATGCTTTGGGTGACAATTGAATAAGTACAATGTGGATGAGTATGTTGACATGATTTGATTTTATGGCACGCGACCGAATTTTGTATCAATGTGTTTCGGTAATGCTGGGAAGGAAAATTTAGTATATAAGGCTTAGTGTTTTTAAGAATAAAGACAGATTCTATTTGACTCTCAAACCTATTGTTTCAATTCTTTTGGCAGAAACCTATGGCATTCGTGCCCTGCCTGAAACTTAGGACATCTCGGCAATCTCTATGGCATTCGTGCCTGCCAGTCTAACCACGTTGTCTTAAACATCCACGGGAAGTCTCTTCTAAACTTTCAATATAAAAACAGATCTCTGCATAATAAAACCAAAAACATTACATGGCGATCCTGCCAGCTTCCGTCCAACATTACATGGCGATCCTGCCAGCTTCCGTCCAACATTACATGGCGATCCTGCCAGCTTCCGTCCAACATTACATGGCGATCCTGCCAGCTTCCGTCCAACATTACATGTATGTAGATGACATAATAATTTTTGGCTGTAGTTTAAAGCATCACAATGACAATTTAGTTAAAGTTTTTGAACGACTAGAACATTTCAACCTTAAGTTAAATGCAAGCAAGTGTCACTTCCTGAAATCAGAAGTAGTATAGTTAGGTCATTTAATAACGGAACAGGGAATCAAAACCGACCCTGCAAAATACTCTGCAATCGAAAACTATCCAGTACCAAAGAATTCAAACGAAGTACGAAGATTCGTCGCATTCTGTAACTATTACAGAAGATTTATTCAGAACTTTGCTGAAACTGCTAAATGTTTAAATACGCTTCTTAAAAAGAACCAACCTTTCATTTGGTCAAATGAATGTGAAACAGCATTCAATGAGTTGAAACAAAAACTCATCAACCCACCAATTTTACAGTACCCAAATTTTGATAAGCCTTTTGTTCTCACCACCGACGCTTCTGACTTCGCACTAGGTGCAATACTTTCGCAAGGCGAGATAGGTTATGATTTGCCAATATCTTATGCAAGCAAATCACTGCAGAAACATGACATTAACAAGCCGGTGATAGAAAAAGAACTTTTAGCTATCCATTGGGGAATAAATTTCTTTAAACCTTACCTGTACGGAAGAAAATTTGTAGTAGTGACTGACCATAGACCGTTAGTTTCACTTTTCACACATAAGAATCCCTCCTCGAAGCTTACAAGAATCAGAATGGACCTATCTGATTATGACTTCGAGATTGTATATAAAAAGGGAACAATAAACACTAATGCCGATGCACTGTCACGAATTAAACTAGACAGTGACATTTTAAAGTCCATGATGGTAGAGAATATTAATAATAAAAATAGCCTAAATGATTACGACTCCAAGGAGCGAATTATGGCAGTAACAAGGGGTATGGCACAAAAAGTTGCCAATGAAAATAAAGAAGAGAACTACACATCTCAGCAGAAGACTGATCACCTTCACATTTGGGATTGTACATCTTTAACTGACGTCAAAAATATAAGAAGATTAAAATTTATAATAGCGAGGTGCAAATGGCCAATTATTGAAATTAAAGATGATGAAGTTATAGTGCGATGCAGTGAAGACCTAGCGGAACAAGTTTCGATACTAGAAAAGCTGTCATCAGAATTAAGAAGGGATCCCATTAAAGAACTTGCACTAAGTGAAGAAGATACTCGTATGATATTTAAGTATATAAAGAAAGATGAATTTAAGAGAATATTTAATATGCTGCAGCAAAAATATAATTATGAGCACTCGCCGATGAAGATATTGATATTTAAACCCCCAAAAGAAATAAAGAAAAAAGAAGAACAATTAAAAATTATAGAAGAATTCCATAACTCACCACACGGAGGACACCTAGGTATTAGAAAAACCATAGTAAATCTAAAACAAAGATACATTTGGAAAGGCATGCGACAAATGATAAAGAAACATATAAATACAATGTGAAACATGTACTAAAAATAAACAAACGAGACATATAAAAGAGAAAATGGTCATAACTGATACACCGAGTACAAGCTTTGAAACGGTACAAATAGACACAGTTGGACCTCTTAGAATATCAAACGGGTATAGATACATTTTAACAATGCAATGTGAACTAACCAAATACGTGATAGCACACCCCATCCAAAGTAAAGACGCGAAAACAATAGCAAAAACATTAGTAGAACAAGTCATTTTGAAATATGGTTGCTTTAAGATACTCAAGTCCGACAACGGGACTGAATTTAAAAATGAATTGGTACAAAATATCTGCAAATTATTGAAGATTGAACAAGTTTATTCAGCACCATATCATCACCAAAGTATAGGCTCGTTAGAAAGAAACCATAGGGTTTTGAATGAATTCTTGCTAAATTTCACTGAAGACCATGAATGGGATATTTGGATACCTTATTACGCATTTGCTTACAACACTACTCCACACGTTGACACCAACTATACTCCGTATGAGCTAATTTTTGGTAAACTACCATATCTACCAAGCGATGTATTAAATAACAAAGAAAAAATATATAATCTAGAAAACTATGTTAATGAGGTAAGAATTAAACTTAAGAATGCTATTGAAATAGCACACAAAATTGTCAATAATATTAAGAACCAAAGAAAACGGTTATATGATAAGAATGTAAATATTTCAGATTTTAAGATAGGAGATCTAGTATTTGTAAAATTAGAAAGTAAGAAAAAATTACAAAGTCCTTACCACGGACCATACAAAATAGTAGAAACAAATAATGTAAATTCAGTTATAAATATAAATGGTGATAATAAGAAATTGCATAATAATAGCCTTAAGAAATATAATATAGACCATGCACATTAATTTACACAAAATCAATACTAATAAAATATCTGTTAAGAACTGTAAATATAAACATAAGACTCCCGAATGTAAAGCAACGCCAACACATATTGATACAAACTATTCTTGAAAAATTATTCTTCTAATAATTTTCCGCTTAAGGGTGAGGGTGTAATGAACCCACTAACATAATTCCGTACTCCTACATTGTACTGCATGACAATGCACACAAATCAAATATCACTTCCTACTTTGTGCTTACATTATGTAAGGCAGTCCAAGTCAAGTGGTTCATAAACACCACTGACCCACTGACATAACAATCGGTTTTCATTGCCACACTACAGTGTCGGGTATCGCATACAGAAAGTATCAATAGAACATCTGGCGATTACACTGACATTGTAAGTGGATCCATGAAATGCACGATCTATGCTTTGGGTGACAATTGAATAAGTACAATGTGGATGAGTATGTTGACATGATTTGATTTTATGGCACGCGACCGAATTTTGTATCAATGTGTTTCGGTAATGCTGGGAAGGAAAATTTAGTATATAAGGCTTAGTGTTTTTAAGAATAAAGACAGATTCTATTTGACTCTCAAACCTATTGTTTCAATTCTTTTGGCAGAAACCTATGGCATTCGTGCCCTGCCTGAAACTTAGGACATCTCGGCAATCTCTATGGCATTCGTGCCTGCCAGTCTAACCACGTTGTCTTAAACATCCACGGGAAGTCTCTTCTAAACTTTCAATATAAAAACAGATCTCTGCATAATAAAACCAAAAACATTACATGGCGATCCTGCCAGCTTCCGTCCAACATTACATGGCGATCCTGCCAGCTTCCGTCCAACATTACATGGCGATCCTGCCAGCTTCCGTCCAACATTACATGGCGATCCTGCCAGCTTCCGTCCAACATTACATGTATGTAGATGACATAATAATTTTTGGCTGTAGTTTAAAGCATCACAATGACAATTTAGTTAAAGTTTTTGAACGACTAGAACATTTCAACCTTAAGTTAAATGCAAGCAAGTGTCACTTCCTGAAATCAGAAGTAGTATAGTTAGGTCATTTAATAACGGAACAGGGAATCAAAACCGACCCTGCAAAATACTCTGCAATCGAAAACTATCCAGTACCAAAGAATTCAGACGAAGTACGAAGATTCGTCGCATTCTGTAACTATTACAGAAGATTTATTCAGAACTTTGCTGAAACTGCTAAATGTTTAAATACGCTTCTTAAAAAGAACCAACCTTTCATTTGGTCAAATGAATGTGAAACAGCATTCAATGAGTTGAAACAAAAACTCATCAACCCACCAATTTTACAGTACCCAAATTTTGATAAGCCTTTTGTTCTCACCACCGACGCTTCTGACTTCGCACTAGGTGCAATACTTTCGCAAGGCGAGATAGGTTATGATTTGCCAATATCTTATGCAAGCAAATCACTGCAGAAACATGACATTAACAAGCCGGTGATAGAAAAAGAACTTTTAGCTATCCATTGGGGAATAAATTTCTTTAAACCTTACCTGTACGGAAGAAAATTTGTAGTAGTGACTGACCATAGACCGTTAGTTTCACTTTTCACACATAAGAATCCCTCCTCGAAGCTTACAAGAATCAGAATGGACCTATCTGATTATGACTTCGAGATTGTATATAAAAAGGGAACAATAAACACTAATGCCGATGCACTGTCACGAATTAAACTAGACAGTGACATTTTAAAGTCCATGATGGTAGAGAATATTAATAATAAAAATAGCCTAAATGATTACGACTCCAAGGAGCGAATTATGGCAGTAACAAGGGGTATGGCACAAAAAGTTGCCAATGAAAATAAAGAAGAGAACTACACATCTCAGCAGAAGACTGATCACCTTCACATTTGGGATTGTACATCTTTAACTGACGTCAAAAATATAAGAAGATTAAAATTTATAATAGCGAGGTGCAAATGGCCAATTATTGAAATTAAAGATAATGAAGTTATAGTGCGATGCAGTGAAGACCTAGCGGAACAAGTTTCGATACTAGAAAAGCTGTCATCAGAATTAAGAAGGGATCCCATTAAAGAACTTGCACTAAGTGAAGAAGATACTCGTATGATATTTAAGTATATAAAGAAAGATGAATTTAAGAGAATATTTAATATGCTGCAGCAAAAATATAATTATGAGCACTCGCCGATGAAGATATTGATATTTAAACCCCCAAAAGAAATAAAGAAAAAAGAAGAACAATTAAAAATTATAGAAGAATTCCATAACTCACCACACGGAGGACACCTAGGTATTAGAAAAACCATAGTAAATCTAAAACAAAGATACATTTGGAAAGGCATGCGACAAATGATAAAGAAAGATATAAATACAATGTGAAACATGTACTAAAAATAAACAAACGAGACATATAAAAGAGAAAATGGTCATAACTGATACACCGAGTACAAGCTTTGAAACGGTACAAATAGACACAGTTGGACCTCTTAGAATATCAAACGGGTATAGATACATTTTAACAATGCAATGTGAACTAACCAAATACGTGATAGCACACCCCATCCAAAGTAAAGACGCGAAAACAATAGCAAAAACATTAGTAGAACAAGTCATTTTGAAATATGGTTGCTTTAAGATACTCAAGTCCGACAACGGGACTGAATTTAAAAATGAATTGGTACAAAATATCTGCAAATTATTGAAGATTGAACAAGTTTATTCAGCACCATATCATCACCAAAGTATAGGCTCGTTAGAAAGAAACCATAGGGTTTTGAATGAATTCTTGCTAAATTTCACTGAAGACCATGAATGGGATATTTGGATACCTTATTACGCATTTGCTTACAACACTACTCCACACGTTGACACCAACTATACTCCGTATGAGCTAATTTTTGGTAAACTACCATATCTACCAAGCGATGTATTAAATAACAAAGAAAAAATATATAATCTAGAAAACTATGTTAATGAGGTAAGAATTAAACTTAAGAATGCTATTGAAAAAGCACACAAAATTGTCAATAATATTAAGAACCAAAGAAAACGGTTATATGATAAGAATGTAAATATTTCAGATTTTAAGATAGGAGATCTAGTATTTGTAAAATTAGAAAGTAAGAAAAAATTACAAAGTCCTTACCACGGACCATACAAAATAGTGGAAACAAATAATGTAAATTCAGTTATAAATATAAATGGTGATAATAAGAAATTGCATAATAATAGCCTTAAGAAATATAATATAGACCATGCACATTAATTTACACAAAATCAATACTAATAAAATATCTGTTAAGAACTGTAAATATAAACATAAGACTCCCGAATGTAAAGCAACGCCAACACATATTGATACAAACTATTCTTGAAAAATTATTCTTCTAATAATTTTCCGCTTAAGGGTGAGGGTGTAATGAACCCACTAACATAATTCCGTACTCCTACATTGTACTGCATGACAATGCACACAAATCAAATATCACTTCCTACTTTGTGCTTACATTATGTAAGGCAGTCCAAGTCAAGTGGTTCATAAACACCACTGACCCACTGACATAACAATCGGTTTTCATTGCCACACTACAGTGTCGGGTATCGCATACAGAAAGTATCAATAGAACATCTGGCGATTACACTGACATTGTAAGTGGATCCATGAAATGCACGATCTATGCTTTGGGTGACAATTGAATAAGTACAATGTGGATGAGTATGTTGACATGATTTGATTTTATGGCACGCGACCGAATTTTGTATCAATGTGTTTCGGTAATGCTGGGAAGGAAAATTTAGTATATAAGGCTTAGTGTTTTTAAGAATAAAGACAGATTCTATTTGACTCTCAAACCTATTGTTTCAATTCTTTTGGCAGAAACCTATGGCATTCGTGCCCTGCCTGAAACTTAGGACATCTCGGCAATCTCTATGGCATTCGTGCCTGCCAGTCTAACCACGTTGTCTTAAACATCCACGGGAAGTCTCTTCTAAACTTTCAATATAAAAACAGATCTCTGCATAATAAAACCAAAAACATTACATGGCGATCCTGCCAGCTTCCGTCCAACATTACATGGCGATCCTGCCAGCTTCCGTCCAACATTACATGGCGATCCTGCCAGCTTCCGTCCAACATTACATGGCGATCCTGCCAGCTTCCGTCCAACATTACATGTATGTAGATGACATAATAATTTTTGGCTGTAGTTTAAAGCATCACAATGACAATTTAGTTAAAGTTTTTGAACGACTAGAACATTTCAACCTTAAGTTAAATGCAAGCAAGTGTCACTTCCTGAAATCAGAAGTAGTATAGTTAGGTCATTTAATAACGGAACAGGGAATCAAAACCGACCCTGCAAAATACTCTGCAATCGAAAACTATCCAGTACCAAAGAATTCAAACGAAGTACGAAGATTCGTCGCATTCTGTAACTATTACAGAAGATTTATTCAGAACTTTGCTGAAACTGCTAAATGTTTAAATACGCTTCTTAAAAAGAACCAACCTTTCATTTGGTCAAATGAATGTGAAACAGCATTCAATGAGTTGAAACAAAAACTCATCAACCCACCAATTTTACAGTACCCAAATTTTGATAAGCCTTTTGTTCTCACCACCGACGCTTCTGACTTCGCACTAGGTGCAATACTTTCGCAAGGCGAGATAGGTTATGATTTGCCAATATCTTATGCAAGCAAATCACTGCAGAAACATGACATTAACAAGCCGGTGATAGAAAAAGAACTTTTAGCTATCCATTGGGGAATAAATTTCTTTAAACCTTACCTGTACGGAAGAAAATTTGTAGTAGTGACTGACCATAGACCGTTAGTTTCACTTTTCACACATAAGAATCCCTCCTCGAAGCTTACAAGAATCAGAATGGACCTATCTGATTATGACTTCGAGATTGTATATAAAAAGGGAACAATAAACACTAATGCCGATGCACTGTCACGAATTAAACTAGACAGTGACATTTTAAAGTCCATGATGGTAGAGAATATTAATAATAAAAATAGCCTAAATGATTACGACTCCAAGGAGCGAATTATGGCAGTAACAAGGGGTATGGCACAAAAAGTTGCCAATGAAAATAAAGAAGAGAACTACACATCTCAGCAGAAGACTGATCACCTTCACATTTGGGATTGTACATCTTTAACTGACGTCAAAAATATAAGAAGATTAAAATTTATAATAGCGAGGTGCAAATGGCCAATTATTGAAATTAAAGATGATGAAGTTATAGTGCGATGCAGTGAAGACCTAGCGGAACAAGTTTCGATACTAGAAAAGCTGTCATCAGAATTAAGAAGGGATCCCATTAAAGAACTTGCACTAAGTGAAGAAGATACTCGTATGATATTTAAGTATATAAAGAAAGATGAATTTAAGAGAATATTTAATATGCTGCAGCAAAAATATAATTATGAGCACTCGCCGATGAAGATATTGATATTTAAACCCCCAAAAGAAATAAAGAAAAAAGAAGAACAATTAAAAATTATAGAAGAATTCCATAACTCACCACACGGAGGACACCTAGGTATTAGAAAAACCATAGTAAATCTAAAACAAAGATACATTTGGAAAGGCATGCGACAAATGATAAAGAAACATATAAATACAATGTGAAACATGTACTAAAAATAAACAAACGAGACATATAAAAGAGAAAATGGTCATAACTGATACACCGAGTACAAGCTTTGAAACGGTACAAATAGACACAGTTGGACCTCTTAGAATATCAAACGGGTATAGATACATTTTAACAATGCAATGTGAACTAACCAAATACGTGATAGCACACCCCATCCAAAGTAAAGACGCGAAAACAATAGCAAAAACATTAGTAGAACAAGTCATTTTGAAATATGGTTGCTTTAAGATACTCAAGTCCGACAACGGGACTGAATTTAAAAATGAATTGGTACAAAATATCTGCAAATTATTGAAGATTGAACAAGTTTATTCAGCACCATATCATCACCAAAGTATAGGCTCGTTAGAAAGAAACCATAGGGTTTTGAATGAATTCTTGCTAAATTTCACTGAAGACCATGAATGGGATATTTGGATACCTTATTACGCATTTGCTTACAACACTACTCCACACGTTGACACCAACTATACTCCGTATGAGCTAATTTTTGGTAAACTACCATATCTACCAAGCGATGTATTAAATAACAAAGAAAAAATATATAATCTAGAAAACTATGTTAATGAGGTAAGAATTAAACTTAAGAATGCTATTGAAATAGCACACAAAATTGTCAATAATATTAAGAACCAAAGAAAACGGTTATATGATAAGAATGTAAATATTTCAGATTTTAAGATAGGAGATCTAGTATTTGTAAAATTAGAAAGTAAGAAAAAATTACAAAGTCCTTACCACGGACCATACAAAATAGTAGAAACAAATAATGTAAATTCAGTTATAAATATAAATGGTGATAATAAGAAATTGCATAATAATAGCCTTAAGAAATATAATATAGACCATGCACATTAATTTACACAAAATCAATACTAATAAAATATCTGTTAAGAACTGTAAATATAAACATAAGACTCCCGAATGTAAAGCAACGCCAACACATATTGATACAAACTATTCTTGAAAAATTATTCTTCTAATAATTTTCCGCTTAAGGGTGAGGGTGTAATGAACCCACTAACATAATTCCGTACTCCTACATTGTACTGCATGACAATGCACACAAATCAAATATCACTTCCTACTTTGTGCTTACATTATGTAAGGCAGTCCAAGTCAAGTGGTTCATAAACACCACTGACCCACTGACATAACAATCGGTTTTCATTGCCACACTACAGTGTCGGGTATCGCATACAGAAAGTATCAATAGAACATCTGGCGATTACACTGACATTGTAAGAATTAAACTTAAGAATGCTATTGAAAAAGCACACAAAATTGTCAATAATATTAAGAACCAAAGAAAACGGTTATATGATAAGAATGTAAATATTTCAGATTTTAAGATAGGAGATCTAGTATTTGTAAAATTAGAAAGTAAGAAAAAATTACAAAGTCCTTACCACGGACCATACAAAATAGTGGAAACAAATAATGTAAATTCAGTTATAAATATAAATGGTGATAATAAGAAATTGCATAATAATAGCCTTAAGAAATATAATATAGACCATGCACATTAATTTACACAAAATCAATACTAATAAAATATCTGTTAAGAACTGTAAATATAAACATAAGACTCCCGAATGTAAAGCAACGCCAACACATATTGATACAAACTATTCTTGAAAAATTATTCTTCTAATAATTTTCCGCTTAAGGGTGAGGGTGTAATGAACCCACTAACATAATTCCGTACTCCTACATTGTACTGCATGACAATGCACACAAATCAAATATCACTTCCTACTTTGTGCTTACATTATGTAAGGCAGTCCAAGTCAAGTGGTTCATAAACACCACTGACCCACTGACATAACAATCGGTTTTCATTGCCACACTACAGTGTCGGGTATCGCATACAGAAAGTATCAATAGAACATCTGGCGATTACACTGACATTGTAAGTGGATCCATGAAATGCACGATCTATGCTTTGGGTGACAATTGAATAAGTACAATGTGGATGAGTATGTTGACATGATTTGATTTTATGGCACGCGACCGAATTTTGTATCAATGTGTTTCGGTAATGCTGGGAAGGAAAATTTAGTATATAAGGCTTAGTGTTTTTAAGAATAAAGACAGATTCTATTTGACTCTCAAACCTATTGTTTCAATTCTTTTGGCAGAAACCTATGGCATTCGTGCCCTGCCTGAAACTTAGGACATCTCGGCAATCTCTATGGCATTCGTGCCTGCCAGTCTAACCACGTTGTCTTAAACATCCACGGGAAGTCTCTTCTAAACTTTCAATATAAAAACAGATCTCTGCATAATAAAACCAAAAACATTACATGGCGATCCTGCCAGCTTCCGTCCAACATTACATGGCGATCCTGCCAGCTTCCGTCCAACATTACATGGCGATCCTGCCAGCTTCCGTCCAACATTACATGTATGTAGATGACATAATAATTTTTGGCTGTAGTTTAAAGCATCACAATGACAATTTAGTTAAAGTTTTTGAACGACTAGAACATTTCAACCTTAAGTTAAATGCAAGCAAGTGTCACTTCCTGAAATCAGAAGTAGTATAGTTAGGTCATTTAATAACGGAACAGGGAATCAAAACCGACCCTGCAAAATACTCTGCAATCGAAAACTATCCAGTACCAAAGAATTCAGACGAAGTACGAAGATTCGTCGCATTCTGTAACTATTACAGAAGATTTATTCAGAACTTTGCTGAAACTGCTAAATGTTTAAATACGCTTCTTAAAAAGAACCAACCTTTCATTTGGTCAAATGAATGTGAAACAGCATTCAATGAGTTGAAACAAAAACTCATCAACCCACCAATTTTACAGTACCCAAATTTTGATAAGCCTTTTGTTCTCACCACCGACGCTTCTGACTTCGCACTAGGTGCAATACTTTCGCAAGGCGAGATAGGTTATGATTTGCCAATATCTTATGCAAGCAAATCACTGCAGAAACATGACATTAACAAGCCGGTGATAGAAAAAGAACTTTTAGCTATCCATTGGGGAATAAATTTCTTTAAACCTTACCTGTACGGAAGAAAATTTGTAGTAGTGACTGACCATAGACCGTTAGTTTCACTTTTCACACATAAGAATCCCTCCTCGAAGCTTACAAGAATCAGAATGGACCTATCTGATTATGACTTCGAGATTGTATATAAAAAGGGAACAATAAACACTAATGCCGATGCACTGTCACGAATTAAACTAGACAGTGACATTTTAAAGTCCATGATGGTAGAGAATATTAATAATAAAAATAGCCTAAATGATTACGACTCCAAGGAGCGAATTATGGCAGTAACAAGGGGTATGGCACAAAAAGTTGCCAATGAAAATAAAGAAGAGAACTACACATCTCAGCAGAAGACTGATCACCTTCACATTTGGGATTGTACATCTTTAACTGACGTCAAAAATATAAGAAGATTAAAATTTATAATAGCGAGGTGCAAATGGCCAATTATTGAAATTAAAGATAATGAAGTTATAGTGCGATGCAGTGAAGACCTAGCGGAACAAGTTTCGATACTAGAAAAGCTGTCATCAGAATTAAGAAGGGATCCCATTAAAGAACTTGCACTAAGTGAAGAAGATACTCGTATGATATTTAAGTATATAAAGAAAGATGAATTTAAGAGAATATTTAATATGCTGCAGCAAAAATATAATTATGAGCACTCGCCGATGAAGATATTGATATTTAAACCCCCAAAAGAAATAAAGAAAAAAGAAGAACAATTAAAAATTATAGAAGAATTCCATAACTCACCACACGGAGGACACCTAGGTATTAGAAAAACCATAGTAAATCTAAAACAAAGATACATTTGGAAAGGCATGCGACAAATGATAAAGAAAGATATAAATACAATGTGAAACATGTACTAAAAATAAACAAACGAGACATATAAAAGAGAAAATGGTCATAACTGATACACCGAGTACAAGCTTTGAAACGGTACAAATAGACACAGTTGGACCTCTTAGAATATCAAACGGGTATAGATACATTTTAACAATGCAATGTGAACTAACCAAATACGTGATAGCACACCCCATCCAAAGTAAAGACGCGAAAACAATAGCAAAAACATTAGTAGAACAAGTCATTTTGAAATATGGTTGCTTTAAGATACTCAAGTCCGACAACGGGACTGAATTTAAAAATGAATTGGTACAAAATATCTGCAAATTATTGAAGATTGAACAAGTTTATTCAGCACCATATCATCACCAAAGTATAGGCTCGTTAGAAAGAAACCATAGGGTTTTGAATGAATTCTTGCTAAATTTCACTGAAGACCATGAATGGGATATTTGGATACCTTATTACGCATTTGCTTACAACACTACTCCACACGTTGACACCAACTATACTCCGTATGAGCTAATTTTTGGTAAACTACCATATCTACCAAGCGATGTATTAAATAACAAAGAAAAAATATATAATCTAGAAAACTATGTTAATGAGGTAAGAATTAAACTTAAGAATGCTATTGAAAAAGCACACAAAATTGTCAATAATATTAAGAACCAAAGAAAACGGTTATATGATAAGAATGTAAATATTTCAGATTTTAAGATAGGAGATCTAGTATTTGTAAAATTAGAAAGTAAGAAAAAATTACAAAGTCCTTACCACGGACCATACAAAATAGTGGAAACAAATAATGTAAATTCAGTTATAAATATAAATGGTGATAATAAGAAATTGCATAATAATAGCATTAAGAAATATAATATAGACCATGCACATTAATTTACACAAAATCAATACTAATAAAATATCTGTTAAGAACTGTAAATATAAACATAAGACTCCCGAATGTAAAGCAACGCCAACACATATTGATACAAACTATTCTTGAAAAATTATTCTTCTAATAATTTTCCGCTTAAGGGTGAGGGTGTAATGAACCCACTAACATAATTCCGTACTCCTACATTGTACTGCGTGACAATGCACACAAATCAAATATCACTTCCTACTTTGTGCTTACATTATGTAAGGCAGTCCAAGTCAAGTGGTTCATAAACACCACTGACCCACTGACATAACAATCGGTTTTCATTGCCACACTACAGTGTCGGGTATCGCATACAGAAAGTATCAATAGAACATCTGGCGATTACACTGACATTGTAAGTGGATCCATGAAATGCACGATCTATGCTTTGGGTGACAATTGAATAAGTACAATGTGGATGAGTATGTTGACATGATTTGATTTTATGGCACGCGACCGAATTTTGTATCAATGTGTTTCGGTAATGCTGGGAAGGAAAATTTAGTATATAAGGCTTAGTGTTTTTAAGAATAAAGACAGATTCTATTTGACTCTCAAACCTATTGTTTCAATTCTTTTGGCAGAAACCTATGGCATTCGTGCCCTGCCTGAAACTTAGGACATCTCGGCAATCTCTATGGCATTCGTGCCTGCCAGTCTAACCACGTTGTCTTAAACATCCACGGGAAGTCTCTTCTAAACTTTCAATATAAAAACAGATCTCTGCATAATAAAACCAAAAACATTACATGGCGATCCTGCCAGCTTCCGTCCAACATTACATGGCGATCCTGCCAGCTTCCGTCCAACATTACATGGCGATCCTGCCAGCTTCCGTCCAACATTACATGGCGATCCTGCCAGCTTCCGTCCAACATTACATGTATGTAGATGACATAATAATTTTTGGCTGTAGTTTAAAGCATCACAATGACAATTTAGTTAAAGTTTTTGAACGACTAGAACATTTCAACCTTAAGTTAAATGCAAGCAAGTGTCACTTCCTGAAATCAGAAGTAGTATAGTTAGGTCATTTAATAACGGAACAGGGAATCAAAACCGACCCTGCAAAATACTCTGCAATCGAAAACTATCCAGTACCAAAGAATTCAGACGAAGTACGAAGATTCGTCGCATTCTGTAACTATTACAGAAGATTTATTCAGAACTTTGCTGAAACTGCTAAATGTTTAAATACGCTTCTTAAAAAGAACCAACCTTTCATTTGGTCAAATGAATGTGAAACAGCATTCAATGAGTTGAAACAAAAACTCATCAATCCACCAATTTTACAGTACCCAAATTTTGATAAGCCTTTTGTTCTCACCACCGACGCTTCTGACTTCGCACTAGGTGCAATACTTTCGCAAGGCGAGATAGGTTATGATTTGCCAATATCTTATGCAAGCAAATCACTGCAGAAACATGACATTAACAAGCCGGTGATAGAAAAAGAACTTTTAGCTATCCATTGGGGAATAAATTTCTTTAAACCTTACCTGTACGGAAGAAAATTTGTAGTAGTGACTGACCATAGACCGTTAGTTTCACTTTTCACACATAAGAATCCCTCCTCGAAGCTTACAAGAATCAGAATGGACCTATCTGATTATGACTTCGAGATTGTATATAAAAAGGGAACAATAAACACTAATGCCGATGCACTGTCACGAATTAAACTAGACAGTGACATTTTAAAGTCCATGATGGTAGAGAATATTAATAATAAAAATAGCCTAAATGATTACGACTCCAAGGAGCGAATTATGGCAGTAACAAGGGGTATGGCACAAAAAGTTGCCAATGAAAATAAAGAAGAGAACTACACATCTCAGCAGAAGACTGATCACCTTCACATTTGGGATTGTACATCTTTAACTGACGTCAAAAATATAAGAAGATTAAAATTTATAATAGCGAGGTGCAAATGGCCAATTATTGAAATTAAAGATAATGAAGTTATAGTGCGATGCAGTGAAGACCTAGCGGAACAAGTTTCGATACTAGAAAAGCTGTCATCAGAATTAAGAAGGGATCCCATTAAAGAACTTGCACTAAGTGAAGAAGATACTCGTATGATATTTAAGTATATAAAGAAAGATGAATTTAAGAGAATATTTAATATGCTGCAGCAAAAATATAATTATGAGCACTCGCCGATGAAGATATTGATATTTAAACCCCCAAAAGAAATAAAGAAAAAAGAAGAACAATTAAAAATTATAGAAGAATTCCATAACTCACCACACGGAGGACACCTAGGTATTAGAAAAACCATAGTAAATCTAAAACAAAGATACATTTGGAAAGGCATGCGACAAATGATAAAGAAAGATATAAATACAATGTGAAACATGTACTAAAAATAAACAAACGAGACATATAAAAGAGAAAATGGTCATAACTGATACACCGAGTACAAGCTTTGAAACGGTACAAATAGACACAGTTGGACCTCTTAGAATATCAAACGGGTATAGATACATTTTAACAATGCAATGTGAACTAACCAAATACGTGATAGCACACCCCATCCAAAGTAAAGACGCGAAAACAATAGCAAAAACATTAGTAGAACAAGTCATTTTGAAATATGGTTGCTTTAAGATACTCAAGTCCGACAACGGGACTGAATTTAAAAATGAATTGGTACAAAATATCTGCAAATTATTGAAGATTGAACAAGTTTATTCAGCACCATATCATCACCAAAGTATAGGCTCGTTAGAAAGAAACCATAGGGTTTTGAATGAATTCTTGCTAAATTTCACTGAAGACCATGAATGGGATATTTGGATACCTTATTACGCATTTGCTTACAACACTACTCCACACGTTGACACCAACTATACTCCGTATGAGCTAATTTTTGGTAAACTACCATATCTACCAAGCGATGTATTAAATAACAAAGAAAAAATATATAATCTAGAAAACTATGTTAATGAGGTAAGAATTAAACTTAAGAATGCTATTGAAAAAGCACACAAAATTGTCAATAATATTAAGAACCAAAGAAAACGGTTATATGATAAGAATGTAAATATTTCAGATTTTAAGATAGGAGATCTAGTATTTGTAAAATTAGAAAGTAAGAAAAAATTACAAAGTCCTTACCACGGACCATACAAAATAGTGGAAACAAATAATGTAAATTCAGTTATAAATATAAATGGTGATAATAAGAAATTGCATAATAATAGCATTAAGAAATATAATATAGACCATGCACATTAATTTACACAAAATCAATACTAATAAAATATCTGTTAAGAACTGTAAATATAAACATAAGACTCCCGAATGTAAAGCAACGCCAACACATATTGATACAAACTATTCTTGAAAAATTATTCTTCTAATAATTTTCCGCTTAAGGGTGAGGGTGTAATGAACCCACTAACATAATTCCGTACTCCTACATTGTACTGCGTGACAATGCACACAAATCAAATATCACTTCCTACTTTGTGCTTACATTATGTAAGGCAGTCCAAGTCAAGTGGTTCATAAACACCACTGACCCACTGACATAACAATCGGTTTTCATTGCCACACTACAGTGTCGGGTATCGCATACAGAAAGTATCAATAGAACATCTGGCGATTACACTGACATTGTAAGTGGATCCATGAAATGCACGATCTATGCTTTGGGTGACAATTGAATAAGTACAATGTGGATGAGTATGTTGACATGATTTGATTTTATGGCACGCGACCGAATTTTGTATCAATGTGTTTCGGTAATGCTGGGAAGGAAAATTTAGTATATAAGGCTTAGTGTTTTTAAGAATAAAGACAGATTCTATTTGACTCTCAAACCTATTGTTTCAATTCTTTTGGCAGAAACCTATGGCATTCGTGCCCTGCCTGAAACTTAGGACATCTCGGCAATCTCTATGGCATTCGTGCCTGCCAGTCTAACCACGTTGTCTTAAACATCCACGGGAAGTCTCTTCTAAACTTTCAATATAAAAACAGATCTCTGCATAATAAAACCAAAAACATTACATGGCGATCCTGCCAGCTTCCGTCCAACATTACAATGTGAACGTAAATTGATGTGATAAAATAAAAAAAATTATAAACTAAATTTAACTCGCACTGATTATAAAAAAAGTTACATGCACGCACCTTGATATGACACTGAAGGTCTGCTGGTTCTGCTTTTTCTTGTGTCACTCGGGTAAATAGTAATTGAGCATCCGCTGCTCTCCGTAGGTTGCTTAGTTGTCGCTGTGAAGGCGTTGAGTTGGTTATCAGCGTTTTCTGGTAATAGTAGCAATGGCTACTCTGGTAATTTGTTTGCGCTCTGCCTCTGAGATGATTCAGTCTAGGATGTCCTGGTATCTAGTTGAGTTCTGGCACGTGGTCTCTTTGTTATATTGTACAGAACGCAACGTGAATTGATTTGGCGATATGTATGTACATATATATAGTTATGATACTCCTAGTTTTTTCGTTTCTTTTTTTTGTTTTTTTTTGTTATTATAAGAGTTCAACTACAAATCCGAGGATTGGATTCTCAGAAAGTTAATTCAGCTTTATGGGTTGCGTTACTGATTCCTGAATCTCGGAGAATTGATGTCCTGTACTCACAATGTATTGAGGTTTTCGTTTGAAAATGTGTGATACAATAAGAAGAAAAATATATAGGAATTCTCCTCTTTGATAATATTAGAGCGATGTGCTTTGATTTTTATCTCGGATGGCTAGGATAATGTTGGATACAATTTCGTTGTCATAGAGTTGTGATCGCTCGTGAGATCTTGGCGAATAATACCCTCTTCGAAATTCTTGGTGATTTCGCAATAGTATTCGGCTCGTCTGGACCAAAATGTGGACGATTTCTGTTAACACCCTTGGGATGCTGGCTTGCGATGTCTCCAAAGTAATAATGTGGTGTACGTTGATAGTTAAAATGAAAGATTGATGTGTTTCGTGTGAACAGCTTTCTTTATTTTTCTATGCTAGATTTTACTTGATTGGAGGTTTCTTCCAGAAGAACTTAGATTTTGGGGGAAAGGAAAAAAGAAGGTTAAGTTGAGGTAGGCTTAAGCTTTAGTTTGCTGAATTTGTTAATGGCGACATCTTTACTTTAATAGAGAAACGATACGTTCAAAAAGTTGAACTTGCCGAAACATTCGCATTTGTTACGCAAACATTGCCGCCCGCCTTGCATGAATAAAAGATAAACCTACATTCGGTTGTGGGAAATAATCGATTTGGGAACTTCTTAAATCTAACATTTTTTTTCCAAAAACGACATTAAAATTTAATAAACAAAACATAGTCCGCTTGGGCGAACTGTTGGATACCCTATTCTTATTCCTATATATACATATATATTATATCAGCTCCCTAGCTCAAACTTTGTTTTTTCAAAAAAAATAATAATTTTAAATTGTGGGCGTGTCAGTGGGCCGATTCTAAAAATATTTACACATGCGCATAAAGGGCACTTAGAGAGTATGAACCTTATTGCGAAGATCAATCGACAGTTGATAATTGACTGTTTTCAATATGTGTTATTGTGAACGAACGATTCTAAAGGATTTTGTCAATCGCAGTCTATTAAAAAAATGCTATGCGATGCGAAGATACGAATGATCGTTCACAGTAGCACACATTGAAAATAGTCAATTATCAATTGTCGATTGATCTTCGCAATAAGGCTGTATATATTATAAATTTCAGCTCCCTATCTCAAACTTTGAATTTTCAATAAAATTGTTTTATTTAATTGTGGGCGTGTCCGTGGGCGGATTTTAGAAATTTTATCTCCCGAGCAGTTTTAGGAGTCAAAGACAAAGATCATATATAAAAGCTTTCTAGCTCAAAATTCGATTTTTTTGGTGTTTTTTTTGAGTTTGTGGGCGTAAGTGAAAACGTGTTTGTTGCCGAGCTGCACTGGATATCGAATTCATATCTGCTACATAAGTAATAGTTCAACTGTTCTGCAGATGGGAACTGTTCAAGCGATATAAGTGGCAATATCCTCAGACTGACATCAAAGTCAATGATCTTGTGGTCATTAAAAACGAAAATGTACCTCCAACGGAATGGCGCCTTGGGCGTATTATCGAAGTGAGAATACTATAAAGTATAAGAAAAGATGTTAAAGCACTACTCGATGACCTTCCATCACATTTCCGTAATCATGCTGATGGAGATCACGTTAAAAATTGAAGAGTGATATTATTCGTGTCTTGCCTTTGAAGACCAAAAAGAAAAGAAAAAAATTAATCACAAAACCTAAAAAAAAAGTTTGTGTTTCTATTTAAGCTCAATCGAAAGGTCCCCGGTTCAATTCCCGCCGAAATGTCAGTTTCACATTTTTTCTTTTAGATGTATTAACAAAAATATTCTTATTCCAATATATTAAATTAAGTGCCACAGAGTATGCGGACGACGTGGTGCAAAATCAAGGCTCACATGAATGGTGAAATTGCCGATCAGAACGGAGCAACAGCAGTGAGTATGTACCTATTTATTTGATAGATTTTTAGGTGTGCACTACTTCAATTTGTAACGGTGTCGTAAAAGGAAGATCAAATAACAAATAATAAAAGCATGCATGTGTTGAAATCGCAGAATTTTATTTGAAAAAAAAAACACCAGAAAAAAAAATAAAAAAACAAAAATGCTTTATGGTAAACAAGATCACGGCGATGATTCGCGAATGTTAATTTACCTGCGACAAACCCGCACTGGTCTTCAGATAGCCATATTATTTTCCGCATTCATCCTGTTCAGCTCTTTAGGTCCAGTTTAAAGGCCTCATTTTTGCCGACAGACGGACGGACGGACGGACATGGCTAGATCGACATTACTATTGATGCTGATCATAAATATAGTAATTTTTCTGGGTCTACGGCAATATTAAGGTATGTTACAAACTATGCGTCAATATTAATATACCCTTAGAAAAGGGTATAAACATATTAACAATGTATATGAGAGACTATATAACTATTTCAAAATCAGTGCGTAATAGTATTTTGTTTCATTGTAAATTAACCACATTTTAAACATCATTAGTTAATAGAAAATTCAAAAAATCCAAATAGAAAAAAACAAAAAAAAATATTACTAAAGTTCATCGATAATCACTCAATAATTCATAATACGGGTAAGCTTTTTAGTGAAATCACAAATACCATTAACGAAAGCCTAAATAAAAGCCAGTACCACTTCTGTTTATCCTTTTAGCGAATGAGCTACTCCGTGTGTTTACAAACAGTGTTCCATTCGCGTTTGCAGATGACCGAGCAATAGTGGTTAGACATAGATGCCTTCAAAGAGCGTTGAGTATGATGCAAGCGGAGTTTGACAAAGCAATGAAATGGTTTCATGATAACGGTTGAACGCTTTCAAAAAACGCTTTCTTCTGGATCGGGTCATTGATGTTGTCGAGACACACAAATATCTAGGGGTGACCATTGACATCAATTTTTTTGGGACAAAAATATCGACAGACTTCGCTCTGATATCAAGAAAGCCCTGTTTTCGGTGTTCTACCCTGGATACCATTCAACACCGCAGGTCCAAAAACTTGCATGGGGTAACTCGTCAAAACCGCATATAGATAAACTAGAAAGACTAAATAACTATATAATAAAACCGATAAACAACCGAAATACGACGGAGCACAGTTCAGCAAATTTAAAAAATGACGGTAGCACTTGAATACTACGATGACACGTGTTTTCGAAGGCCATGAGGAACAATACGTATGGTCGAAGACAGCTAATTCACAGCGTACTAACTATTCTAAACGAACTTCCTCAGCCGCCCAGAACTATCCCGAACCCAAATGCCCGCAAGAAATTGATTAAAGAATTTTACCTATCTATGTAAAATCAAGTTATTCTTAACGTTTGTACATTGTTCGTAAAAAATCCTTTTTTTCTTGTAAACTTAATTGTTGTTTGTTATCTTGAAATTGTTCTTATGTAAAATATTAAAAATGTCTTTTCTATACAGCCATAGCAAAAAATCTGAAATTGTTGGTGACAAATTTAAATTTGAGCAATAGAAAGATAAAAAAGAAAAAAAAAAGAAAAATAATGTATAATAATCGAACACTAAGCCCGCAAGAAATATTGTAGGTACTAATTTCTGAAAACTAATCTTCCGCAGATAAGCCATAAGACTTCGCGGATTAGTGTTATTGTTAAACTTATGAAATGAATAAACTTATTAAACTTATGAAACTAATCATAAACATTAAAATAAACTTTTATTTCTTGATTTATTTCCTTAGCTATGCTGTGCACACATATTGGGACACCGACGACATAATTAATCCCTTTAAACAACGAAATGCAGTGAGTCCAATCATTTTTTTTGCTTCGAACAATTGAACATTGACACAGTTTGAACAGAAGCTTCTGCAAATTCTGTGCTATGTGTTTACATTTTTGATGTGTAAACATCTTTGCTCTCGTTGATGTGTAAATATCTTTTTTCGCGGTAGGGGCTAGTTGGAAATATCGAGCGTCACCGTCATCGTCAGATTTTCAGCGTCACCGTCAGATTTTTATACCACGTAAGTTAATCGGTGCTCGCCAGATCACCGCAATTAAACGACGTTGGGCGCGGTTAGTACGTAGATGGGTGACCGTTTAACAGTTTTAATTATGTTCAATTTTAGAGATTATTATGTCCTTACGAAACACCGGGAAGTTGTGTAGAAGTAGATTTGTTTTGAATAATTGAGGTTGTATAGCTCGAAGTTTGTTGTACATCAGTTGAAGGTAAGAGGAAAAATATCGATTTGTACTTCGGTAACCGATGGCCGATTTAAGAATGTCGCTTTTAGTTGTAATAAGTTTATTTACCAAGGGGTCCTTGGAGAACCAAATAAGGACATTAAGCCCGAAAAACATTTTTTTCAATAACTCGTGTTCAATCTTATTTGACTAACAGATCCTTGGAACAACAAAAAGGTCCTTAAAAGTAAAAAAAGGATATTTTTCAAAAACGCCATTAGAATCCACGCAGTATATTTGTGTTCAATGTTATTTGACTTAGAGGTCCTTGCAACAACAAAAAAGGTCCTTAAAAGTCGAATAAAGGATATTTTTCCAAAATGCCATTAAAATCCACACGGTATATCTGTGTTCAATGTTATTTGACTAAGAGGTCCTTGCAACAACAAAAAAAGGTCCTTAAAAGTCGAAGAAAGGATATTTTTCCAAAATGCCGTTAGAATCCACACGGTATGTCAGTGTTCAATGTTATTTGACTAAGAGTTCCTTGCAACAACAAAAAAGGTCCTTAAAAGTCGAAGAAAGGATATTTTTCCAAAATGCCATTAGAATCCACACGGTATATCTGTGTTCAATGTTATTTTACTAAAAGGTCCTTGCAACAGCAAAAAAGGTCCCTATTTAAAAGTCAAAGAAAGGATATTTTTTTCAAAATGCCTTAGAATCCACACGGTATATCTGTGTTCAATGTTATTTGACTAAGAGGTCCTTGCAACAACAAAAACGGTACTTAAAAGTCGAAGAAAGGATATTTTTCCAAAATGCCGTTAGAATCCACACGGTATATCTGCGTTCAATGTTATTTGACTAAGAGGTCTCTGGAACAACAAAAAGGTCCTCAAAAGCCGAAAAAAGGATATTTTACCAAAATGTTTGTTGTTCCTAGCACCCCTCATTCAAATAACATTGAACTCATATATACCGTGCCGTTTCTGAAGACATTTTGGGAAAATATCCTTTTTCGGGTATATTATTGTGGATTGTAAAATAACCTGATGTAAAATAAAAGGGACATTCAATCAATTTTTATTTTAAACGCAATATGCATAATAAATCCCAATAAATTATCACCATTATAGCAAAATAAAAATTTTTGATTTAGTTATTAGTTATTACCTAGTGTAGTAATTATTGTAAGAGTTAAGCATGCAACTCACACTGTCGAACCATATTTATATTTATGTACCTACATTCATAAGCATATATACACATACATATACATATAAGATTAAGAATAAGATATCTACTTTAAGTATTCATTAGTATTATTTTTATATACAGGCCAGTGTTGCCGAAAGTACTCCCATAGGAGTATTGTACTCCTTTCAGCACTTCCGTACTCCCGTACTCCTCCTTTCACATTCGTACTACTATTTTTTTTACAGACCTAACATATCTTAACCTTGCAGCAAAGTGTAATGCCAACCTAAATAAATTTAATTCACTTAAAATTTAATGCAAACTTGGCAGCATCTGCTACAAGAGCCAACGATATTGAGTTTTTAAATGCTGAAAAAGTATTTTCTGTTGAAGTTATTACACCGACCAAATCAAAATCGGTAAAGGCAAAAAAAGTTCCACCTGCCAATGTCAATATGTCTTCTGTTGCTGGTACAAAGCCAATGAGCCTGTTGCTGTTCCTGCAAATTTGGGTCGTGAATCCCCTGCCGAAAGAAAAGACGGTGTTGAAATTTCTAATGCTGATGAAGTTGATACACGTACCACATTTTCCAAAAAAAAGCAAAAACCTCAAGCAAATGTTTCATCAAGGATGGTTGGGTGATTTTGCTTTTCTCAAGGAAATCGTACTCGGAAATTGTACTCCTTTCAGCACTTCCGTACTCCCGTACTCCTCCTTTCACATTCGTACTACTATTTTTTTTACAGACCTAACATATCTTAACCTTGCAGCAAAGTGTAATGCCAACCTAAATAAATTTAATTCACTTAAAATTTAATGCAAACTTGGCAGCATCTGCTACAAGAGCCAACGATATTGAGTTTTTAAATGCTGAAAAAGTATTTTCTGTTGAAGTTATTACACCGACCAAATCAAAATCGGTAAAGGCAAAAAAAGTTCCACCTGCCAATGTCAATATGTCTTCTGTTGCTGGTACAAAGCCAATGAGCCTGTTGCTGTTCCTGCAAATTTGGGTCGTGAATCCCCTGCCGAAAGAAAAGACGGTGTTGAAATTTCTAATGCTGATGAAGTTGATACACGTACCACATTTTCCAAAAAAAAGCAAAAACCTCAAGCAAATGTTTCATCAAGGATGGTTGGGTGATTTTGCTTTTCTCAAGGAAATCGACAAAAAGCCATTCTGTTCGTATTGTAATATGAAACTTACAAACAACAAACAGCATATAGAAAGACATGAAAAATCAAAATACCACCATACTCAAATCGCTTAAACAACAACCAAAAATAAATATAGTAAATTCAGAATCAACTTAAAAGAATTGAAAAGCTTAAAACAACAGAACTAAAAATAATAATGTTCCTTTTGAAGTATAACGTAGCCATGTCCTTAATTGAACCTTTAATTGTATTAATAAAAAGTATTGATGTTGAAACTTTAAAAGATGTAAAGCTTGGGAAAACAAAACTCAAAGAAACAATAACATCAAGTTTGTTAGAAGAGGCAAATCGTGAATAGTGGATGTTTTTAAAAAAAAAAGTTTTCTGTGCTAATTGATGATGTCAGTTCTCCAAAGTGCTTATGTATCGTTTTAAGGTATTTTGATATCAATTATGGTAAAGTCGGAGATCGATTTCTTTCCTTGATTGAGCTGTTTAAGTTTGATGCTAAATCTATTTAACGTACTATTTAAGTGCTTTAATGATCTTTCAATACCGCTTAAAAATTGTGTTGGTTTTGCCTCAGACAATGCTGCTGTGATGGTTGGCAAAAAACGTAGAGTTCGATCTCTTTTTTTAAAAGAAAATTCAAATATTTTACTTTAGGGTGTATGCGCATTCATTCATTACATCTCTCTTCCTCAGCCGCAGCTAAAAAAAAATAAACAGAATATTGAGGTTTTCCTAAGAAACATCTACATATGTTTACTTTTCACATGGCCCAAAGACGCAAACCGAGTTTAAAGAGCTTCAAGAATATCTTAACGTCGAAAAATAGAAGATTTTAAAAACGTCTTTTAATATGTGGCTAGCTCTTGAACAGGTTGTGACAAGAACACTAGAACAGTGGCCTGCATTATTACATTATTTTTTGGAGAATTCTTTTGAATATTCTGACAGCAACCTAAATCTTGTTCACACAATTCAAGAAGAGCTAAACGATACCACAAAATTGTATTTTAATGTGTAAACATTTTTGCTCTCGTTGATGTGTAAATATATTTTTTCTCGGTAGGGGCTAGTTGGAAATATCTAGCGTCACCGTCATCGTCAGATTTTCCCGTTAATTTTCATTACCACGTGAGTTAATCGCTGCTCGACAGATCACCGCAATTAAACGACGTTTGGCGCGGTTAGTACGTAGATGGTCGACCGTTTGAGAACAACCGTGTGTCGTTTTTTTTTTATTAATTATGTATGTTCAATTATCACCGCATTTAAACGACGTTTGGCGCGGTTAGTACGTAGATGCGTGACCGTTTGAGAACAACCGCGTGTCGTTTTTTTTTTTTTATTAATTATGTATGTTCAATTTTAGAGATTATTATGTCCTTACGAAACACCGGAAAGTTGTGTGGAAGTAGATTTGTTTTGAATAATTGAGGTTGTATAGCTTGTAGTTTGTTGTACATCAGTTGAGGGTAAGAGGAAAAATATCGATTTGTACTTCGGTAACCGATGGCCGATTTAAGAATGTCACTTAAACGACAATCGATGCTATATTTTCCCGGTACATCGACACACTTGAGTCGACGGTGTACGTCTCCTACTTCAGCTTTCACAAACCAATTATTTGTTCGGTCAAACATTAAATAAATTTTGTCGTTGACATCTATATATATAAAAGAAAGTGTCCGAAGCGATGTAACCGCATAACTCGAGATTGGCCGAACCGATTTTGATGATTTATACTTTGTTGGAAAGGTATTTTCTCAGCACGGGTTTTAGAAAAAAAATCTAAATTTCAAAATGGCTTATTTTGACCACCCAGCGTGTTACGACAGGTTTTTTTTGGTTTTTTTTTTTTTTTTTTTTTCATTTTGTATTTATTTATTTTGGCAACAACCAAATAAAGAATCACATTTGAATGTAACATATCGTATCACAATTGAACTGTCAGATAGACACGCAACGTAACGCCATCTTTTATCGATCAATGGAGAAGCCAATTTTGTTTCATGTTTGGTGGCGCTGTCGGATTCGGATTTCTTCATTGCGATTTTGTGAGTTTTTGTGAATTAAAATTGATATGAGAATATATCTATATCTATTTATATATATATGTATATAAAAATCAATCCATATTTGCGTTTGTTGCCGGTGTTTGGCCAAACGCGTTAACCGATTCCAATGAATTTTTTTTTAAAGAAAGGTGACGTCTATACGAAGGATGTTATGTATGTGCGATGTCTGTATCTGCATCGGTGTGTAAATTATGTGTTTCTTAAAAAAGTACACATGCATATGTGTGTATGCGTGTTAATTACGACGCAGATACAGAGACCGTACAGACGTCACTTATTTTGTTATCCGAACAAGCATATGAAAGAGGGAGACCACACGAACGTTTCAAGCTTATTGTGGAATTTGTGCGCACTTTCATTCTTGAGATATCGTGTGTTCAATATTTTATTCAAATAACTCTTATTGAAATTTTTTGCATTTTTTTGTGAATCGGACATCGGAAAGTTGCTTTTCCAACATTGATAACAATCGGTGTGGAAGTGAATGAAAAGTGATTCAATCTAAGTTTTTTATTTTCGCTTTGTTGTTTGATTCGCAGAAGTAAGGTGACATAGGCGCCTGCCAGACAACGGAACAACGAAGTTGTGTGAGCGGCCTAAGCCATGCGGAGAAAAACGTGCAGTCCCTTTCACCGGTTGAGCTCAAATCAGACAATCTTCGGTATTGGCCTGAGAGTGTTTCTGTGAACTTTGGTCAAAATCGGTCTTCTTTTTTTAGGCGTAGCAACATACGCCGGATACCCGCTATAGACAATTATAAGGAAGTCTACTCGAACATATTGGCCAATAGAATTCTCGGGCACGGGCAAAGCCGGGCAGGTGCAGCTAGTTAAATATATATCATGGTTTTATTTCAATACAATACCCAAATCTCTTGTTTATCAAAACCACAACCTCTGTGATATTTCCACATGCAACACTGACGAGCCTACATGTTTACACATCAACTATACCGTGAGTGCAGCGTGGCTCACACCTTTTTTTTTATTTATGCTTTGTTATTTTTTGAACTGCATTTTTTGTTGATGATTTTATTTTAAATAAAGTTAAAAAAAAAATTTTGTGCACTCACTTATTTTTAAAGACCAAAAAATGTCTGTACTACTATTTTATTCAAAATACTCCCCCTTTTTGGCTGCAGTACTACCTTATAACATTTCTCTCCGGCAACCCTGATACAGGCATACACATGTAAGATTAAGAATAAGAATAAAGAGAGCGGCAGTTTCTAGATCGCATTCGAACAAAACTGACGTGTCGTTATTTAATCCGAATCGTCTCTAGTGAAACAGTACCTACTACAAAATTTCTCAGAAGTGGGATTACAAAGAAGGAAAAAAAGAACAAATAAAATAATACATTGCCACAAGTGAAATTGAGTGCAAAATAAAATTGGCATTACAGATTGTGTGTTTACCACAAAGTTGGTTGTGTCGCCGCTTGTTCAGTCCTGTACCGTCACATTGAATAGACGTGTTTTTCGTGATCGGTCCAGATAAATCTGAGAAATAGCACATTACCACTTAGTACAAACGTTTTGTTCTCGGAAAAGTTGAATCCTCAAAACGCTGATTGAAATTTGTAAAAATATCCCCGGTCCATACAATATTATCGCCTTTAATTGTGCATTTACTTTTCTTATTCTCGCGAAAATAATGTCACCTTCGTCATCATCTTCGACTTCGAGTATAACAACACGAAACAAAACTCAGAAAGACGCTCTCTTTTCTCGTATTGGTCCTCTTTCACCATCTATCGAAGGCAACAGGTTAGGTTAGGTTAGGTTTATGTGGCTGTCGGCAGAAGCCGACACACTTAGACCAATTTAGGTCCATTGTGATACCACGTATATTATCTACCTCAACTCTGTAGATGGGACTGGCCAACGACACGCGGTTGTTCTCAAACGGTCCCCCATCTACGTACTAACCGCGCCCAACGTCGTTTTAATTTCGGTGATCTAACGAGAACCGATTAACTCGACGTGGTATGGTCGTTGGTTATCGAAGGCAACAACAAAGGAATGATCTCTATTAAAGACCTACAATCCCAGTTGGCTAAACAATCCGTATCACTACAACGCAGTTTCACTGAGGAAATTGACGAAATGCGATCCGAATTCGTCAACAAAATTGATGAAATTAAGGAAAGTTGGGCTCAGCGCTTCGAGAGTTTAAACAATGCGATTTCAAGCATAGTATCCCGAGTTGATCGAATTGATGAAAACTACTCTTCCACGGCTCATATGCATAGTGCTGAGATCCTCGCTCTTCGTAAAAAAAAGTGAACATCTTGGAGAGAAAAGAAATCGCTTGCGATGCTGTGCTCTTTGGAGTTCCCGTACTGCCTGAGGAAAACCTTTAGCAAATATTCTTTCAGCTCAGTAATACCATAAAATGCACTCCGCCTCAAACGGTTGATGTTTTTCGTGCCAGAAGGCGAAACAACACTAACAACAACAACAACACTTCATTGGCTGCCCCACCATCGATTATCGTAAAATTCGGCTTCACACGTGAAAGAAATGCTATTCTTGGAGCTGCTGCAAATTACCGAAAAGAAAACAACAGAGTGCTAAAGTTGAGAGATATTGGTATCTCATCTAGTGACAGCTGCTATTTGAATGAAAGAAAAGAAAAAAATACTCTTCTCAGTTTACACCAAATCCGGTATTGTATATGCTAAGAAGACGGCCAACGCAAAAAGCTTTTCCATCGATAGCTCTGACGATCTCCACTCCATTGCTCGTGATGCTGCTGTTTCTGCTGGTGCTGCTGTGACTCATCATTAAATTCACCGTATTGTATTCTGTATTACTTATTTACTCTTCTCTTTTATATATTATTAAATAATTGTTATTGACTAGCTCTTCTCCCCTGTTTCCTGTCTCCTTTTCACATTTCACTCTCTTCCTTTCTTTCTTTGTCGCTTTTATTTTGCTACTTAATTTTCTTTCATTTTTGTTTCTTTTGTTTGTTTTATTTTGCTAAACATGAGTAGAGTATGTTCCAATTACAGTGTGGATAAAAAATCAACACTTACAATGCTTAATGTTCTCTCTAATTGTCGTGATGGTTTTAAAGTTTGTCGCCTGAATGCTCGTAGTCTTAGCCTATACAAATTGGATTATTTAAAATATTTGTTTACAGATTCTGGAGTTGATGTTGCTTGCGTCTGTGAAACTTGGTTTAAGGCTGATATATCTGATATTCAATATAATATACCGAATTATGTAATATCAAGAAACGATCGAGTCACTTATACTCGCGGAGGTGGGATTGCTATCTACTGCAGATCATCCCTTAAATGTAAAATTATAAGCAAATCGGTTGATTTAGACACTGAGTTTTTGATTGTTGAGGTCCGTGATGGTTGCACTAAATGCTTGATTGCTTGTGCCTATGTCCCGGACCGGAGTTGCTCCCCTCAACCGTTTTTGCTGAGGAAAAGAAAAACGTCATAATGAGAGAAAATGAACTGTTGCAACAAATCGCAAAATCAAACGATAGAGCACAAGCTAAAGCAGAAGGTGGTGAAAAACGATCGGACGGTACGACAGGGGAGTTTAACGTGGCGCAACAAATTGGATTGTAGAAGGAGATGTTGCCGGAATTTAGCGGAACGACAAGTGTTGATATGTGGCTGGCACAGCTAAGAAATGTCGAAGAAGTGTACAGTGTGGAGAAAAAAAGTTTACACGCACTTTTCGTAAGCAAAATGAATGGTTGTACGCACAACCTAATTTTTTAAACGACGACATAGATAACCTGACAGAGGAGTTGAAAGAAGTTTTTGGTACAAAACAAAACAAGATGGAGATGGGAAAAAGATTCGAAAACCGAAAGTGGAAAGTAAGCGAAACTTTCAGTGAATATTTCTACGACAAAGTGAGACTGGCGACTGGATTGAAAATGGACGAAGAAGAATGGATTGAATACGCGATTGAGGGATTTTCTGATGACAACATAAGGTTATATGCCCGTGTACAGGGGTATACAACAAAGGCAGGACTACTTCGAGCGTCACTCAACGGAAGGTGCAGACAGGATCGACAGCGGATAGAACGGCAAAAGATAGACAAGTGGACGGACAAAGAGTTGTAGTCAGGTGCTATAATTGCAACTCAGCAGTACATCAGTTGTCAGAAGATGACAAGACCAATGATTACGTAAGACGTTTGTATTTTAAGTTTATAATTAATAGTGATAGTATCCCCTTAGACTGCCTCATAGACTCCGGAAGTCCGATAAGTATGGTTAGAAGATCGTGTATACCGAAAAATATATCCATATATAGATGCAACACACGGAAAAAATATTTCGGGTTAAATAAAAGTTTGCTTAAAATATATGGAATGTTGTCGTGCGTCGTTTTTTATAAAGAAGTTGGAATAAAAGTAAATTTTATGGTAATAGACGATGGATCGACGAGTTATGAGGCAAATTTGTGGAGGGATTTCCTAAACTAGTTTCACAGTTGGAAAATAATATAACTTGCTCAAATGAAATAAAAGATGATAGTGAATATTTTGGAAAACAGCTCATGTTAATCGACTGTAAAGATAATGATAGTTCGGAATTAGATTTAGAAGTTGGTGAAGACGTATGTTATGGTCATAAATAAAAGCTTTAAATGTTATATAGGTCAAATTATTTGGTTTCCGATCGCAAAATGACATAAAACCGTTTCAGTGTCAACCGCGTCGTTTGTCGTAGGCCGAAAAAAACGAACTTAGTTCGTTACTAGACGAATATATCAGTAAGGTAGATAGTATTGGTGAAAAAGAAAGCAGGGGATCTTAAAATGTGTATAGATTTTTGTACGTTAAATTAAGCCACTGCAAAAGATAGTTATCCGATACAGGTGATCGACGATTTACTAGACAAACTGGTAGATAAGACCATTTTTTTTAAACTAGACCTCAAGAACGGTTTTTTCACGTATACATGCATGAAGACGCGGTAAAATATAGGTCGTTCGTTACGCCATTGGGGCAATACGAATTCTTGCGAATGCCGTTTGGTTTGAAAAACGCGCCGTCAACGTTTCAAAGACACATTAACAAGATATTTGCAGATATGATTAGGAACGATGAAATTATAGTATACCTAGGCGATATAATGATAGCTACGACGACGTACGAATACCATTTTAGAATACTCTCTGAAGTTTGGAGGAGGATGGTAGACAATAGATTGGAACTAAGGATAGATAAATGCAAGTTTCTACAAAAGAAAAGAAAATATTTAGGTTTTACGATTACGGGAGCGGGTATACAGGCAGATGATAGGGGTATCGAAGTCATAAAAAAATTTCCGGTTCCACAAAAAACTCATGCGGTACAAAGTTTTTTGGGTTTGTGTTCTTATTTCCGTAGATTCGTTAGAGATTTTTCGACCATAGCAAAACCACTGTACGATCTTACAAAAAAAGATAGGGAATTCAAGTTTGGTGACAAACAGTTAGAGGCCTTCGAAAACTTGAAAAGCAAATTGATAGAAGCTCCGGTCTTGGCACTGTATAGCCCAAAGGACGAAACAGAATTTCATTGCGACGCAAGCGCACAAGGATTTCGAGCGATTCTGCTACAAAGAAAGCAAGACGGAAAGTTACATCCGATATTTTGTTTTTCAAAGAGAACGACAGATTACGAAGCAAAGTTGCATAGCTTTGAGTTAGAGGCGCTGGCAATAATAAGTGCTTTAAAACGTTTTAGGATATATTTACAGGGTAAACAGTTCAAGATCGTAACTGATTGTAATTCATTGACCCTAACGCTAAACAAGAAAGAACTCAACCCTAGAATTGCCAGATGGGCGTTAGAACTACAAAATTTTGATTACACTCTAGCACACAGGGCAGGTACTCGAATGCAACACGTCGACGCGTTAAGTAGATCGACAAATATTCTGACGATCGAAACGAATACTTTCGACGAAAACCTGATAGTATCCCAAGGAAAAGCCGGAAATATAGTTAAGATCAAAGAGTTGTTAGAACGATCGAACCATAATTTATACGAGATGAGAAACGGAGTGGTATATAGAAAGAAAAATGATGGCAGTGTCGTGTTTTGTGTGCCAACAGAGATGGAAAGTCACGTTTTGTATAAATATCATGACGAAGTAGGTCATGTAGGAACAGATAAGGTGTTAGAATTAGTGTCAAAAAGTTATTGGTTTCCCAAAATGAGAGAGAAGATAGGATCGCACATAAAAAACTGTTTGAAGTGTATTGCCTTTTCGGCTAAACAGGGCCGTGAAGAGGGTTTCATTTACAACATACCTAAAGAAGAAAAACCGTTCGTGGTAGTACATGTAGATCATTATGGTCCAATAGACAATTCAAGGACGGTTAAAAAGTATATACTAGTTGTAATAGATGCTTTTACAAAATTCGTGAGACTCTACCCGACTAAAACTACAAATACAAAGTAGTAAATCGAGCGTTAACGGACTATTTTAGAGCGTATAGTAGACCGAAGTATATTATATCAGATAGGGGCAGGGTTACCGATGGGCGATTACAACACAAAAATTTTAAAGCCCACTACAAAATGCACGTTTTTCCTCTCAAAAGAATTCTACGAATGCGTGTTGCATAATTGTCGTACCAAAAGAAATACAAAAATCTTAAAAAATCTTAATCCCTGCCGTGACACAGGAACCTTCCATTTGTTGAGAAAAGAACTATTATTTTATTTTTTTTTAAAGTACTAAGTTTGAGTTCCTTTTACTTAGAAAACGAAATGTTATTTTTACCCGTTCTGTGCTAATAAGTTTAAGATTCTTGATTGAGAAAATGAACTAACTTTTTTGTTTTGTTAGTAACTGAGCGTTTTTTCAGATAATGAACTTTTTTTAATTATATTTTGCTACTATAACTCTAAGTTTTGTGGTTAAGAAAATGAAATTTAATTTTTTATTCTTGTACTACCTATTTTGTTAAAGTTTCTTTTAATAAGAAAATAAACTGTTTTTTTACGTTTTTGCTAGTACCTAACTTGAAGTCTCTGTTATTAACAAATCAAGTGTTTTTTTTTTTACTTTTGTACTGTAAATTTATGTTTCTCTCATTAAAGAAATGAAATGTTCCTTTTACCTGAAGTTGATTTAACCACAAAATTGAATTGTGATTTCTTTTTATGAATCGCTTTGTTTATGTAAATGTAAACATTACTTACATAAATGTTTATTTTTTTTTTAATAAAATGGAAACAATATAAAAAAAACATGTACCTATACATTTTGTTGATTTTTTCTTTGTGGGACGCATTTTTTGGCTCCGGCGACTTTTTTTGCGACATTTTCAAATTGGCCATCGGTAATGCTGGATATGGGTAGTTGTTTTACCTCTGCAGAGTTCAAGGACTTTTTGTGTAAAGAAGGTGTTCAACACATAAAGATTGCGACAGGTTCACCCCGAGCAAACGGACAAGTAGAGAGAGTGAACAGGAGTTTAGGACCAATGATAGCCAAATTAGTCAAACCAGAAGAAGGGGTATTTTGGGACCACGTTTTAGAGGTAGTCGAACATACACTCAATAACGCAGTGGGTAGGACTACAAAAGAACATCCTAGTGTAATGTTGTTTGGAGTGAATCAGAAAGGCAAATGGTCGGATGCACTTATTGAAAATTTGACAGAACTAGAGTCAGGAGACGTATGCGACCTGGCAAAGACACGTAGCAAAGCAGCTCTAGAACAAAAAAAGTCACAGGCATACAACAAACGATACGTAGATAAAAAACGGTGCAAGCTCACGCAATATAATGTAGGAGACTACGCTATGATAAAAAATTTTGACTCGCACCCGGGGGCGTCTAAAAAGTTGATACCGAAATTTAGAGGACCATACCGGATCGAAAAAGTCCTACGCAACGACAGATATCTTCTTAAAGATGTTGACGGTTTTCAACAGTTGCGAATACCTTACCAAGGAGTATGGGCGGTCGGCAATATGAAACCATGACTGAACAAGAGTAAAGCGAATGATTGACTGTAAATTTGCAAGATCAGGTGATCTTAATGGTCAGGATGGCCGAATTGTAGTAATTATTGTAAGAGTTAAGCATGCAACTCACACTGTCGAACCATGTTTATATTTATGTACCTACATTTATAAGCTGTGTTTATATATATACATACATATACATATAAGATTAAGAATAAGATATCTACTTTAAGTATTCATTAGTATTATTTTTATATACAGTCATACACATGTAAAATTAAGAATAAGAATAAAGAGAGCGGCAGTTTCATGATCGCATTCGAACAAAACGGACGTGTCGTTATTTAATCCGCATCGTCTCTAGTGAAACAGTACCTACTACACTAGGCAGCTAAAAAGCTACAGCTAAAAACTAATCAACTTTTAGTTGTCATCCGCAACTAACTTTGGCAACCTAACGAGCTTAGTTACACAACCTGCAACTAATAGCTAATAGCAAAAATTAGTTGTCATTATGATAGCTAACCACCAAATCGATTGCATTTTTAGCGCAGCTAATTTAACTACGTTAGTTACGATTGTCCGTCCAAGTTAAAAAACCAAGTAGGCTGTCCCTCTAGTATCAAAATGTAAGGGGACTCCGCACAAAAACCGCTGAATTATATATAAACTCCCAAGCCCTCTCTCATGATATATTCTCCTTGACGGAAACATGGCTAAATGCCGGAATTCTAGACACGGAACTCTTCAATCATGAGTTCTCCGTATTCAGAAACGACCGTCATAACAATGACTTGAAAGCGCTTGGAGGAGGTGTCCTGATCGCTGTTCGTTCCAACCTTGAGTCACGCAAGTTTGACTTTCCATTTCAACTTAATGTCGAAGTTATCTGTGTAAAAATTACACTTAAGAACAAACATTTACATGTTGTTAATGCGTACATTCCATCGTCTCGTCTATGTTCTTTGTATTCGGAAATCTCTATGGCACTAGACCATATTTTTGACATATCTTGTTGTGACAGCACTGTCTTACTTGTAGGCGACTTCAATCTTCCACATATTGGATGGGTACCTTCTGAGGATGATTCTCATTTCATTCCATCCTTTGACTCTGCCCAACAAGAGCTCGCTTTACTTGACAACATTTTGTCTTTTGACTTACAGCAAACAAGCTGTATACAAAATTTCAGAAATCGAACTCTCGATCTTGTTTTCTCTTCTGACTCTGTTAGTACTGTGGTTCTGGAATCCCATCTCAGTATAACTAACATAGATGACAATCATCCACCCTTGGATGTATTTATTGAACTGGGCGCACATCTGTACGAAAACAGTAATTCGTATGACCGTTCCCCGATTGATTTGCCTACCTTGTCGTGGTGGTGGGGCTTAAGTTCTCCCCTCTCTGTTGTTAATCGACAAAGAGGGGGTGGAAAACTAAAAGGCATCAAATCCAAGGTAAGGTTCGACGCGCCGAGACCTGCATGGCTGAGGGAGTGCTCAGTCGCTAGCGCAAACTCTGGATACCTGGGGACCTCCAGTTTTAACCCTAATTCCCCTTATCTGCATACAGGGGGTGAGTGCAGATGGACCTTCCTTCCCCCTTACTCGTGGGATTTCAATGAACAAACCAAACAAACAAAACAAAACAAAAGAGACTAAGGTGCAAGGATCGGGCACCACTGACTCTATAAACACCGATCCCCAAACGGAACGACTGACGGAAGAAGAAGAAAATCTTCTTCTGAACCCTTTCGCCAATCTTGGAGTATGGGATGGGGAGAGCGTTGGAACGGATGCTGGCATAGAGGGCATGAACCTTGATGTCAGCGACAGCTGTTCCGTCGCTAGCTCCAACCTCTCTTTGTTGTCAACCTCCTCCAGACGGAAAAAAATTACAAACTGCAGGACAACGATAAAGAGACTAGGAACGAAAAGATGGGACGAACTCACTGAGACTGACCGCAAACGGCTACATAACGCACGTGCGTATCTGCAGGAACAGCATCCAATGGAGAATGAGCCCACTGCTCGTACACCGGCGGATGCTAATCCTGGGGATAACACCAGCGATAAGAAATTGATGGGGCCACCTTCCTCCCAGATTGGCAAAGTCCATCCAGGGGGAGGGTCGACCGCATCAAACACTATGCCAAAGGATGCCACCGAGGAACCATCAAACCCTTAAATCGGATGTTGCATCGAGCCTCTTGCTCGTACGGGTCTTAAGAAGGGGGAGATGCTCCCTGGGGTAAAGGAGATAATGCCTGCGGACGATCCGATGAAGAAAAACCTGCTCGGCTCACCGCAGACAATACCTCCGACTCCTAAGACAAACGTGACAATGACAGACACGAAGACTGAACGATTACAGGAACCGACCACAGGACTACCAGACTCACCGGCCAGACGTTGCATCGAGCCTCTCGCTCGTACGGGCCTGGAAGGAGAGGAGATAGTCACTGAGGGGTAGGAGAGAGGAAACTGCATCTAGAGAACATCCAGAGCCTCAGCTCCACTTGCAATTTGGATGCGGTATCCTCCCACCAACCAGGTAACTGTAGTCGTAACGTCTCGGGGGGTAACTTGACGATTGACAGTTGCCAAACAGTCGTGGAGGACTCTAAAGTCCCCAAACCAAAGAAGCCCCTAGAGGAGCATCAGATCCTGCGCAGGCAAAGACGCAACGCGCTTAGGATCGTCCGTAAGATTGGTAGCAAAATTCCGGAATCCTTAACGGAAAAGGAAAAGCTATCCCTCGACAAGGCGAGAGAACGACTAAGGACAATACCCGACAACACAACGGTGAAGAGTAAGCGTACGCCCAACTCTAAGACAATTCCGAAAAGACTGGCTGGAAAGGGGAAGGATAGCCCTCTGCTCTCCACTCCAATAGCAGCCAGACTCAGGAAACCCGTAATTGGCACGAGTGCGGATGTCCAATCCAATCTCGACCCGATTGCGAGCACGTCCAAGAGGGCGAGACAAAACGACACGCTTTCCCCAATCTCCCAAACGAACGCTCGAAAGAAAGCCAAAGTCTCTATACCAACTGCTGTTGGGCAACAAGTCGCCGTAGCAGACTACGGCAATCCTTCACGGAAGTTGACAGAGGACCAATGGCGACTTATTGAACTTCGAATCCTGGATGAGGTGAATGAGGCCATCCTTAAAAACAAGGAACCCCTCCCGCTTTTTGGCACCCTCAACACAATCCAAGGGTTCAAACTTATGACCTGTGAGGAAGAACACACTCTCACATGGCTCAAAGAGTTTATTGCCAGGACAAAAGCTCCATGGCCAAACGCCGACCTTCGTCTAATCGACAGGAAGGAGATCGTACGTATGACAAGGCCTAAGGCCAAACTTGTTGTACGAGGACCACATATCTCGAAGGATCGTATTGAAAGATACTTACGATCCTTAAATACCGATCAGCTGAGCCACACTTGGGAAGTGATCGAGATGGGAGAATACAACGAATCAGGCACGGAAGTGGTAGTGTTGCTTAGCCACAAATCCATTCCGTTGCTGAAAAAGATCGACTTCAAAGTTCGCGTTGGCATAAACCGATGCAAGTTTAGGCTTATTGCGAACTCGGTCAAGAAAAATAACAAGGGGGGGGGGGGGGGGGGGGGCGTCTAAAAACCGTGATGAAGATAGTACAAATAAACCTTCATCACAGTAAGGCGGCTAGCGCCAACCTAATCTACCTCATGGAGGATAGAAAAATAGACCTGGCCCTTATTCAAGAACCCTGGGTAGCAGGAGGCAGAATAAGGGGTTTAAACTCGAAGGGACTGGCCCTGTTTAAAACAGTGCAGACAGATCCAAACAGTAAGATCAGAACTTGTATAGTAGCTAGGAAACAGATTAACCTCTTTCTTCTATCTACCTACAGTGATAACGACCACGCGACGGTAAAACTTGAGCGCAATGGGCTCCCTCCGCTGATTATAACATCGTGCTACATGCCCTATGATGCAACGGAAGGACCACCATCAGACCTGACACACCTTATTGTTCAACGGGCTACACTAGAAAGATGGGACCTGGTGATGGGATGCGATGCCAACTCTCATCATGCCCTATGGGGTAGCTCAAATACAAATACAAGGGGTGAGTCACTTTTCGAATTTCTTATAGATCATAACTTATTAATAGCTAATAGGGGCTCAGAACCAACTTTTGTTATTAGAAATAGGCAAGAAGTAATCGATGTTACAATATTAAGTAACTCGAATACAATCAAAATAGACCAGTGGAAGGTATTAGGGGAGGAAACTTTCTCTGATCATAAGATCATTGAATTCCTAATACCAGACACAAACAATCCCCCAAAACCATATAGGAACCATAGGAAAACTAACTGGGACCTCTTCAATGTGGAAGTGGGAAAGAACATAAGAACGCTCCAGACAAATGCTGCGCATGCACCTGAGAGTACAGACAGAAATGCCGAGGATCTAGGAAAAATCCTAGGCAAAGCCCTCGAAAAATCTTGTCCCTTGAAAACGAAGAGTAGAAGAAAATCGACTCCCCCCTGGTGGACAAGAGAACTGTACGACATTAAAAAAGAAACTAGAAAACTTTTCAATGTAGCAAAACGTACAAGAACGGACAATGACTGGGAAACCTACAAGGCCAGTCAAAGAAAATTCAAAACAGAAACGCAACGAGCAAAGCGATCTTCGTGGAAATCCTTCTGCAGCAAAGTAGAAAACACCACAGAATCAGCTAGGCTCAGGAAAATACTTGCTAAAGAACCAGTACCCTTGGGATCTCTCAAGGATCCTATCGGCAACTGGACAGAATCCTGCAACGAAACGCTTAAGCTCCTCCTTGAGACTCACTTTCCAGGATGCAACAATGAGCACAATAACTTGGAAGAAGAGCACTACACGGAGCATACAGCACCAGCGGAAATTATAACGGAAGAGAAGATAAGATGGGCTATCAACTCCTTCTCTCCATATAAATCTCCGGGTATTGATGGCATCTTTCCTATGATGCTACAAAGATGTGAAGAATACATAATTCCACATCTTAGGAACATATTCCTAAGTAGCCTAAAATGGGGATATGTACCAAAAGTATGGCGAGAAGTCAAAGTGGTTTTCATACCCAAAGCTGGAAAACCCAGTCACACTACCGCTAAAGACTTTAGGCCAATCAGCCTAACCTCTTTTGTTCTAAAAACTTTTGAGAGACTGATTGACATTTATATTCGTAGCAAACTGAGTCCAGAGGTCTTATCCCCAGCTCAGCATGCGTATACGAAAGGTAAAGGTGTAGATACAGCACTCCATAGTGTAGTCAGCACCATAGAAAAGACATTAAGGGATAAGGAATATACTCTAGCCGCCTTACTGGACATTGAAGGTGCTTTCAACAACGTCCAAGGGGAAGCGGTAGAAAGAGCCCTAGTAAACCTTAATGTGGAGAATACCATTATTAAATGGATAATGTGCATGCTTAAAAGAAGATGCATCAACTCAGAGTTTGGTGGTGAAATAATCAAGATGTCAGCATCTAGAGGAACTCCTCAAGGCGGAGTCCTATCACCCCTTCTATGGGTACTCGTTTTAAACGAGATTCTGATCGTACTTAGACTTAGTGGAGTCAAGGCAGTAGCCTACGCAGATGACTTAGCACTGCTAGCGACAGGGAAATTCCCATCCACTCTAAGCGAGCAAATACAAAACGCCTTATCTATGGTTGGTACCTGGACAAAAAACTGCGGACTGGCGGTTAACCCACAGAAAACAGAACTGGTCCTCTTCACCAATAAAAGGATTATACCACAATTTAATAGGCCAACAATTGAAGGTACTCCACTACAAATATCAGAATCCGCGAAGTATCTGGGCGTGATTCTAGATAGAAAATTAAATTGGAGCCTCAACATAAAAGAAAGAGCTAAGAAGGCAATGATAGCCTTATACGCCTGGAAGCTTTCTCTTGTTTGGACATAATTTTAGCTAACAGCGGAAGTATTAACACTTTTAGCACAGCTAGATCGGGATCTATCATCGATCTTACCTTCGCAAGTAGCAGCCTGCTTCGAAATGCTAACTGGCATGTGAGCGACCATTACACGCATAGCGACCACAATGCCATTTTATTCAGAGCCAACATCGGACCAGTAAACCGTCATAGCCGGGTGAAGTTGAAGCGATCTAAATGGAATGTCAACACGCTAGATGAAGATCTCCTTAGGCTCGTCGTCAGTGAAGCGATAATTGAAGCCAGGAATGCGGGGGAATTCGTAACGCAGGTATCACGGATGGTAGTCAACGCGTGTAATGCATCAATGTCCATGTTGGGAACAGGAAAGCACCGACCTCCAGTATACTGGTGGACTCCCGAGATCGCGGAACTCAGATTGTTATGTCACCGAACGCGAAGAATTTACCAGCGTTCCCGGATACGACACGTTGATGACAATCAAATTCAACTTGCACGAAACGAACACCGAGAAGCAAGAAGCCGTTTTAAAAAAGCTATTAAGTCTAGCAAGCGCCTTTGTTTTAGGAATCTCTGCGAAGAACTCAACAACGACGTCTGGGGTAAAGCTTATCAAATCGTATCGATGAGGCTAAAAGGTCCCCGTATGCAATCACCGACGTGCCCAGTTTTGTTACGACAAATAGTTGAGACTCTGTTTCCTCGCCAAGAAAGTACAGAGCTCGGTAGTCAAAGTGTTCACGAAATTGCGCCTATACCCATTGTAACACGCGAAGAATTATCCGAAGCCTGTAAGAAGGTACGCGATAGAAAGGCTCCGGGACTGGACGGTATCCCAAATAGAGCCCTAAAAATCGCAGTTAAAACACGACCTGACCTATTTGCCGAAATGTTCAACGCATGTCTCCAGGAGGGCATTTTTCCTGAACCTTGGAAGCGCCAAAGACTTGTCCTACTGCCGAAAGGAAAGGGTAATCCGAACGAACCATCCTCCTACCGTCCTATTTGTTTACTGGACACGATTGGTAAAATTCTCGAGCGAATTATTTACAACAGGCTCCAGCCAGCAATTGAAACGGCGGGAGGCCTCTCGGAACACCAATACGGTTTTCGCAGATCAAGATCTACGGTAGATGCAATCAATGCGGTAATTACGAGAGCCCGAGCCGCTATAGAAGGAAGGCGCTGGAAAGGAGGAACCAAAAAATACTGCGCCGTTATAACGCTCGATGTAAAAAACGCGTTTAATTCGGCGAATTGGGAACGTATCATTAGCTGTCTCTACACTATTGGAATACCGGACTATCTTTGTAAGATTATTACGAGTTACTTTTCGAATAGAGTTCTCCTCTACGACTCTGATGAGGGAATAAAAGGGTATGAAGTAACGGGCGGTGTGCCACAAGGTTCAGTTCTAGGCCCCTTGCTATGGAACGTTATGTATGACGAGATTCTGCGTCTACCGATTCCAAGAGAAGCGTCGATTATCGGCTTTGCAGACGACATAGCCGTGGTAGTTGTGGCAAAAACAATAGAAGAAGTCGAGCTGCACTGTAATGAGACAGTTGCAAATGTACGTACATGGCTTTCTAGCGCAGGTTTGAAACTCGCCGACCACAAAACGGAAGCAGTACTTATTACGAGTAGGAAAGTGCGGGAAACGATAACGCTTAGAGTAGGAGAGCAAGAAGTAGTTTCCCAACCGTTTATTAAGTACCTCGGAGTAATTATAGACGCTCGTCTAAGCTTTAAACATCATCTGGAATATGTATGCGGAAAGTCATCAAAAACCGTAAGCGCGCTTTCAAGGCTGATGAGTAACATCGGGGGCCCGAAACAAACAAAGAGACTTCTTCTTGCAGGAACTGCCAGTTCTATTCTCATGTATGCGGTAGAAATATGGTCAAGTGCAACGAAAGTTAAGTCTTACATGAGGGGAGTCAAATCTGTCCATCGTCTTAGCGCACTAAGAGTCGCCTGTGCGTTCCGAACCGTTTCGAACGATGCTATACTCGTCGTATCTTCAATGTTACCTATCGATATACTTGCTGAAGAAATGGTAAAATTAAAAAGCGAGCGAGTCCGAAATGGTCGGGTAGATAACGACAAAAGAAAATATGAAAGGAGTCTGAGTATAGCAACTTGGCAACAACAATGGAATGATTCGTTAAAGGGAAGATGGACGCATAGACTTATACCAGTGATTGATGTATGGATCAAAAGGGAACATGGTGAAACAAACCTCCATCTGACCCAGTTCTTGACTGGTCATGGCTGTTACAGAGAATATCTCTTCAAACGCGGACATGAAACCAGCCCAAATTGCCCGCATTGCGAAAATGTTTCTGAAAACGCGGAACACGTGTTTTTCCATTGCCAACGGTACGAAACCGAGAGGATCTCCCTGCGGGACCAATTCGGCGAGTGGCCCACGCCCGATAATGTGGTAAACTATATGCTTCGGAATGACGAAAACTGGACCGCTGTAAGTAACGTGGCGGTGCGTATACTCAGCGATCTTAGACGTTTAGAACGCCAACGGAAATCTAATAGTTCCAACAATAGAGCAACAAGCTAAGTCTTCATACCGACCCCCGCGAAGTAATGTCTCACGGCGGTTCCGCGGGGGAAACGAATCGGCCTGTTCGGGAAGGGAGGTGGTTTTAGCCGGTAGGAATCCGGCACTACCAATGGACGTCGGACCATTGGTGCCTCATGCAAGGTTTCCACCTTCCATCGCTAAAAAAAAAAAAAAAAAAAAAAACGCCTGCAGCAGAATTTTCGGCAAAACCTGGGGACCTAGTCCCAAAATTATCATGTGGTTGTATACGGCTGTAGTTAGACCTATACTCACATACGGTAATTTAGTCTGGTGGCAGGGGTTGTGCAAGGCCACCAACCTTAAGACCATGACTAGAGTCCAAAGAACTGCCTGCATTGGTACTACTGGGGCCATGAGAACCACCCCCACAGCGGGGTTGGAGGTAATTCTCAATCTTAAACCTCTAGACCTTCTTGTACAAGAATCCGCAGCAAACAGTGCCTTGCGGCTAAGCCAAACGGAAAACTGGAAACCCAGTACAACAGGACATGCGCGGATTCTAAAGAAATTTACGGGTGATAATGTATGCACAGACTACATTACTCCCAAACTAGACTTTACAAGACCATTTACTGTCTCCCTTCCCTGCAGGGAAGAATGGCATGAGAATCAAACACCAGTCCGTGCAACAACGATCCCCATCTACACAGATGGCTCCAAGATGGATACTGGCGTTGGCGCGGGTTTCTATTCCGAAACACTTGGAATATCTGGCTCGATCAGACTCCCCGACCACAGCAGCGTCTTCCAAGCTGAGGTTCTGGCGGTGGCAACAGCCGCTAAACAGGTTGCAATGACGGCAATACCACATGCTGATATTACCTTCTTCATTGACAGCCAAGCGGCAATAAAATCGATTTCCGCCACAGAAATAAAATCGAAGCTTGTAGGTCGCTGTCGCGAAGAGCTGCGGGCTCTTGGCGCGCAGCACAGTGTAAGACTCTGCTGGGTCCCCGGACACAGTGGTGTCCCGGGAAATGAAAGAGCCGATGAATTGGCAAGAAAAGGATCCTCCCTTGAATTAAGAGAGGCTGACACAACGGTAAAAACCCCACCCTGTTACCTTAAACAGGTGATCGGTGATAAAACGCTGATGACAGCTAACGAAAGATGGAGTGCCCTTGACTCCTGTGTCAATACCAGGAAAATGTGGCCACTATATGACAAGCGAAAGACCGAGAGAATCCTTCAAATGAACAAAAAGTCTTTGTCCTCTCTCACAGGTGTTATCACCGGACACAACATGCTGGGCTACCATGCAAAGAAATTGAAACTCAGCACAGACGAGCTCTGCAGAGGTTGCGGGGACGAGGAGGTGAACGAGGATACCCCTCATTTCCTCTGTCACTGCCCTGCACTCTGTCACATAAGAAACAATGTCCTTGGCAGATATTTCTTCCAGGACTTAGAAGAACTCTCCGGCAAGTCTGTAAACGACTTGCGTAAGTTCATCAGCGCATCGGGATGGTTTGTAAGCCCGCTAGGTTTTTCATAGGTCCCAAGTAAGGGAATCAACCTCCAGGGTATCACAAAGGGTCTACATAGACCTAAGTGTGACGGGAGCAGGACTCTCTTGCCCCGTCAACCCAGCAACCTAACCTAACCTATGACCGTTCGCAATCTTTTGACTTTCGGAAAGCTAATTTTCAAAGGCTTTCTGATGAAATTAACGGCTTTAATTTTAACCTTACTGCCTTATCTAATATTGAAGATGCAGTAGGTTCTTTTTATTCTTTGATGGATAACTGCATGAAAAAAGTGATTCCTGTGAAATCCTCTAGGAATCTGAAAACGTTCCATCCCTGCTACACTAAAGAGCTAAAATCGATACGAAACAGACGTAAAAGGGCTTGGAAGAACTATTTAAAAAGTCTCTGCCATTCAGATCTTGAACTCTATTTCACATTATTCAATGAATTCAAATCTTTATCCTGCAACTTATATATTGACTATATAAGTAAAATGGAATGCTCTTTAAAATCGAACCCCAAACTTTTCTGGGGTTTTGTCAACTCTAAGAAAAAAACTGATGGTTATCCATCGAAGCTTACTTACAATAGTTCTACAACTGCTGATTCAGTAGATGCAAGCAATATGTTTGCAAATCATTTCAGTAAGTCATTTAGGGGGACCCCTCTTCACATTGATGATCAATATTTTAGTTATCTAACTAGCTGTTCCCAAATAAGTTTTAATTTTGGTTTTAATTTTGGTGGGGGCGATAGCCCCCATTTATTAGGCTTAATACAAGCTAAAACTAACATAATGACTTAAAGCTAAAAACATACTTAAAATTAAGACATGGAAAACCTTAAAAATAAGACTTAGAGGCTAAGGAAGATTAAGGAGATCGGTTTTTAGGGAGGTAGAGCTGCGGTTAAAGTCGAAAATAGTGAGGTTTAAGTTAACCTTTCTCAGCATGCGAGAGATTGGTTCGTTAGAGCCATAGGAGGTGTGGTGGGATGGAAGATAGAAGAGGCGGGGGCAACGTAGACTACGAGGGTTAGTATTAAAGCAGATAGAGTTATAAAGAGACGCGCAATCTACCAAACCTGAGAGTAGTCGGTGAATGAAAAGAATGTCTGCTGCGTCCCTGCGTTCCTGAAGTGTATTGAGGTTAATGAGTTTGAGACGGTCACGATAAGGAGGTAAGATTAGGTGATCATTCCAAGGAAGGCCACGAAGAGCAAATCGAAGAAATCGACGTTGGATGCTCTCGATTCTTGAAACATGAACTTGTTGAAAGGGACACCACGCTTGGCTAGCGTACTCGAGGAGGGGGCGAACGAAGGTGATGTATAACGATCTGGTCACATACGGGTCGCAGAATTCTTTGGACCATCTTTTAACGAAGCCAAGTGATGAGTTTGCTTTGGTAATTATCTCATCTATATGTGAGCGGAAATTAAGCTCCCTGTCGCATAAAATGCCAAGGTCACGAATGGATTGCACGAGGGAAATAGGTTGGCCGAGAAGAAGGTAAATTCGAGCAGCAGACTTATTGCTTTTACGTGAGAAGGTAATAGAATGACATTTGGAGACATTAAGTTCTAAACAGTTTTTAAGGCACCAGGTGGAAAAACAGTTCAAGTCTTCTTGAAGGAGACCGGAGTCAAGGTGTGAGGAAATGGGTTTGAAAAATTTGGTGTCGTCAGCATAGAGAGAGAGAGAGGAGTTTCGAATGACCCTTTCAAGATCGTTAATTGTTAGAATGAAAAGAAGGGGACCTAGGTGACTACCTTGAGGAACACCCGAGCTGACTAAGATAGGGGCCGAGAGAACGCACCTAAACCGAACACTATAAAAACGGCGGTTTTCCAGGTATGAAGAAATCCATTTTAACAATATGGGTTCGAAGCCGAGGGCAGACAATTTGAAAAGTATTAATTTATGGGAAATCTTATCAAAAGCCTTACTGAAGTCGGTTGTAATAACGTCGACTTCTTTGCCGCTTTCTAGAGCAGAGAGTGTAGAGGATATGAATTCGATAAGATTAGTTGTTGTTGATCTACCTTTCAGAAAACCGTGCTGGTTAGGGGAAATAATGGACTTGCACTTGAAGCTTAAGACTTCATACAACAAACTTTCGAAGAGTTTGGGAATATGAGAAAGTTTTGCTATGGGGCGGTAATTAGTTACTTCTTTCTTGGATCCCTTTTTGTGTATCGGTGTTAAGAAAGAGGACTTCCATATCTGAGGGAATTCCCCTTGAGAGAGTGATAGTTGAAAGAGATATGAAAGGGGGAGGGAAAGACTAGAGGAGCATTTTTTAAGAAATATTGCAGGGAGGCCATCTGGGCCTGGAGAGTATTCATCGTTAAGATTTTGCAGCTTATTTTCTATTTCTGTATGATCAAAACTTTGAGATAGAGAAGGACCAAAGGAGAAGTTTTGAAGATATTCGAAATAAGAGGGATCCGGAACAAAGGTGTTGTCGGCGAAAGACTGCTTAAAAAAAGAAGCAAACATGTTGGCAATGGTGGAAGGGTCGGAGGATGATATGTTTTCATATGAGAGGGATGGAGGAAAACCGTCCGACTTTTTTTTATAGTTAACAAATTGGAAAAATGACTTTGGGTCGTTTATAAGCTTGGTTTGTGCACTATTAAGATGGTGTTGGTATAGGGAGTCGTATAGCTGAGTGAATTGAAGGTATACACCGAGATAGTTGGAATAGTCCGAGTAAGAATTAGTTCGAAGGAAGACTGCCCATAATTAATTTCTCTTGTTACGTAGAGACCGAAGTCTTCGATTGTACCAAGGGGGACTTGTAGAAGGGGTTTTATTGCGGGAAAACGGCACATAAAGGGAAATTGAATTAAATAGTTCTCTGTAGAAAATGGAGAGAGCATCATTAATAGATAGATTTACGAACTCAAAAGTACACTTGCTAAGATATTCGTTAATTTTGGGGAAACTGGCTTTATGAAAGTCGTAAGAGTGTCCGGCTGCCGGAGAAATGGGCTTGATAGGAGAGTCGAGGAAAAGAGAAAGAAGAAGAGGTGGGTGAAATCTATCTATGGTCGATAGGGCTAAGGGACACTGCGAGACAGAGGAGTTTATAGGGTCAGTAGAGAAGATAAGATCTAATTGCCTACCCATAAAGTTGGAGATCCCACTGATTTGACATAAACCTGAGTCTGTCATCCCATCCAAGAAAAGACATTCCTTACTTGAGTTGGGGTTTGAGGCGCTGAAAAAAGATTCGTCATCTGATAGGGTCCAGTGCAGCCGGGGTAGATTAAAGTCGCCAAATATAATAATATCATCAAGGGAATCCGATATGTTAATTATATGATCGATTGCAACTATAGCGAGTTGGTAGGATTCGATGGGTTGAGCCGGAAGTATGTAAAAACACAGAACATATAAAGCCTTGCTGGGGAGTTCTATTCGTAATGAAACGAAGTCAAGCTTGGAAGAAGTAGACGTAGCGATTAAGGAGGCGTCAAGGTCGTTTTTGATGGCCAGTAGGACGCCACGGCAAGGAGAGTCGTTCATTGGACGAGTATGGTCATCGTCACGAAAAACATTAAAAGTAGGAGGGAATAGCTCATGGTTCTTTATATCGGGAATTAGATTGGTTTCAGTCAGAGCGTATATATCGAAGGGGAGAGTATGAGATTGGCGTAGGACATCGCGGGTCTTAGATCGAAGTCCTCTAACATTCTGATAATAAAAAGTAAGAGGAAGTGTAGGGGTGGGTAGGTTATGGCTCATACCAACTGTGTTGAGAGGTTCACATGTTAAGTTAGGGACGAAAATAATTTTTAAATTCGCTGCGAGTTTTTTGTAAGTGCGAAATGCGTCTGGAGTTAATATGAGATGCATAAGCCGCTAAGTCCTTGGTCACGGTTGTCGGGGAAATATTGAAACTATCATGAAAGCGAAAATAAATTTCTTTCAAAGCTTGTGGATTTGTGGGGAGACCTTCCTTTTGAATCGAAATTTGTACGTTGGTTTTGGTCTTACCGTCGATACATACTGATTCAGGCTTATCATGTAAATATGCAAGGAATAACCGAACGTTTTCAAATAGCCTGTGATCTCTTAGACGTGCCATTACATATCGGCTATCTAGGTCTTTGATCAAGGAAGTGGGATCAACAAATTTAGAGGTTAGTTTAACTTTAGGTGGATGAAGCGGGTCGAATGTCACGGGGGTATCGGTAAGAGCAGGTGAAACTTTTTGGGGTGTATCACTAGTAGTGGAAGTCGATGGGAGGTGATTTGTGGGTGTGGATGGAGAGGTTTGGTTGATGATGTGGGATAGAACGAAGTTTGGATAATTTGTCCCGGATGAAGTATTTAAGGGAAAGGGCTTTAGAGGCGAACTTAATTCTGGCAGTAAGTTGAAAGATACACGCTTAGGTAACGAATTACCGGGGCAGCTTTTTAAAATAGGTTGGGAGAAATTGGGAAAGATTCCTGTTTTAAAAGACCAGTTGGGATCGGAGGAGATCAAAGAGGGAGGCTTATTACTAACATTGGGAGAAGAGGAAGATAGCTTTTTATTAGAGGGAGGATTATTTTTAGAATTATTCGTCTTAGGGCTGGTTTTAATCTTACGCTTATATAATTTGTTGCTCCACTTCATCAGCTTCATCTCGTTTAATTTAAAAAAATCCTGGTCGGGGTTCCAAAATAGCCAGGTATATTTAGTGGGAATGCTGAGTTTGAAATAGCTGTCCCATTTAGAATTTGCTGGGACGATTTTATTGCAATTCTCGATGTTTACACCAAATTTCTTTTGGAACAGGTTCTGAATCCAGGAAGCGTCAGCATGATGAGGAGCGCCTTTGATAACAAAAGTTGTACAGTCAACGTTGCGCTCGTTGCTTCTGGTTAATTTTTTGATCCTATATTCCCATTCGGAAACAGTCCAGGTAGTCCCGAGACGATTTATAAGGGCGCTGGAATCAGTAGTCGGTAGGTCGGTTATCGGTATAGTTGGCGAAGGAGGTGATGTTGGTAATAGGATGGCAGCTGTTTGAGTTTCAGGTGGTGCTGCAGCGGAGGTGGGCACATCAACGGTATGAAGATCAGCGCCAGAATCACGAAGCTCAGACAAAATTGAAGCGTTGTAAACTAACGGAATATGGTCTTGGTTAATGTCAGAAAAAGTGTCAATTTTGCTAGCTACTGACTTCAGTTCATCGACTATGCCTCCGATTGTTCGGCGGGTTGCAGACAGGTTGTCACTAATAACATCGATTTTATCAAGCACTATATTGATAATTGGCGAAAAGTCAGGAACGGAGTAATTAAGTGGTGTGACCGATTTAGATGAGCTTAGGCAGAAGAGATCAATGTTAGTTCGTAGGGAGTTTATCGATGTAGTAATTTCCTTGATTGTGCTTAAATTCCGAAGGGCCTCAAGTAGGTCGTTTTTGAGCTCTATATTGTTGTTAGGGGACGTATCTTTACAATACATTGAGACCTTCAGCTGCTTTTCGATGCTTAGGAACTTTGATTTGTAGAACGCGTCTGATGAGTCAATCGCATTACTGAGTTCATCAACACTTTTAATGACTAGATCGAACTTCGACACTTGATCTATCATTTTTTTTTTTTGCAAGGCAATGTCATGGAATGTCGAATTCATGGACTCATTCAAGCATTTGATGGCAATCATAATATGCGGGAGCGTTATTTGTTTACACTCATCACACAAATAATGGAAAATACCCGTGTATTCTTTAAGGTAGGTCACAGATCGCTTTTTTAATCCAATGCAAGTTGGGTGAAAAGAATTGGAACAAATTCCGCTGCAGGTGACCCATTCGGTTTCATCAGAAACACAATTTGCGTAACACTTAAACATTGTTAGTAGGTCGGGAAAAACGTAAACAAAAACGTTCGCAAGAATTGATTTAGCGGAAAAGGAGGTCAGCAAAAAAAGTGCATGTATAAGAAAAATTCGCGAAGGTACACACCGGCGAATAACTGATTAAGCGGAAAAGTTGATAAAAAGAATACGGAGAAAATAAAAGCACGACTTGACTGGTTGGCGGTTGAAATGAAAGTTAGTAGTATCTCATTCGATTTGGAAGCAATTTTAAAATGTATTTCTTCTATCAAGAATGATTATTCATCAGGTCCTGATGGCATTGCTCCGATCGTTCTTAAAAAATGTAGTCATGCAATTGCTCCATATCTTAAGTATCTGTTTGAATTGTCCATCAGGACTGGTAAATTCCCTATCTATGGAAAAGTGCTTTTATCACACCTGTATTTAAAAAAGGCGAACGTGGTGATATCACTAATTATAGGCCTATTTCAAAGCTTTCGTGTATCCCTAAGCTTTTTGAACAAATTGTTTGCGAAAAGTTAATATTTCTTTGTCGCAATTTAATTTGTAATGAACAGCATGAATTTGTAAGAAACAGATCCACTGTCACTAATCTGTTAAGTTTCTTGCATGATTGTTCTAATGCCATAGAGAATAAGGACGAAATGGATTGCAATGGACACTGACTTCTCTAAAGCTTTCGACCAACTGTCCCATGAAATAATCGAGTTTAAGCTCAGGGCTTTTGGCTTCCCACCAAGTTTCATAAAATGGGTTAATTCATACCTTAGATCAAGGGTTTATGAAGTGAAATTTAGAGGATCGCTATCCGTATCTTTCACAGCGCAGTCTGGAGTTCCCCAAGGAAGTCACCTCGGACCAATATTATTTATACTTGCCATTAATGATGTTAAGGCATGTATAAATCACAGTAATATCCTGATCTACGCTGATGATATGAAAATATATAAATCGATCACTAGTCAGCAAGACAGAATGTTTCTTCAATCTGACATTAATAGCTTCGCCAATTGGTGTGATAAAAACGGTTTATCCCTGAACCCAACTAAATGTCAACATATGACATTCTCTAGAAAGAATATCCATTCCACCTTTCAATACTCTCTGTCTCAACATATTCTTTGTAGTGTTGATAATTTAAGGATATTGGGGTTTATTTCGACCCCAAACTGGATTTTGCTAAGCATATTAATTCTATTATTAATAAATCTAATTCTATGTTGGGCTTCGTAAAACGGTGGGCCAAAGAATTTAATGACCCTTATGTTTCTATGTCATTGTACAATTGTTTTGTCCGTCCTATTCTAGAGTATGCCTCTCAAGTTTGGACACCGTTCTACAACATTCATTCAAATCGAATAGAGGCAATTTAACGTAAATTTATTTGATTTGCACTTAGAGGACTTGCATGGGATGATCCATTTAACCTTCCTCCCTACAGTCAACGTATCAAGCTTCTTCAAATGTTACCCCTTTCTCAACGAAGGCTTAATAGCGATATCATTTTTTTACAGCAGCTTATATCCGGTCAAATAGATGCACCTGACTTGCTGTCGTCTATTGGCTTTAATTTTCGTGGTGGTGCCCATAATTTACGCAGTGTTGAATTATTGTTCAGCCCCCATCATAGAACGAATTATGGGAGGCATGAGCCTATTAGTCGCATGAGTAGAATCTATAATCTAAATGATCATGTGATTGACTTGCATGTTAGTAAAATTAAGCTAAAAAATATTTTGCGTAATAATGCTTTAATGTCTTAAATTGTTTGCATTTTTGTGTCTGTGTTAGTACTCGTATTTTATAGGTACATAATTATTGTATTTTTAATTGTTTTGTCCTTACTAACACCTGCACTAAATGATGAGCCTGTGAGAGCACTTTTAGTGCCGGCAATTTCTGCTCGTGATAGTTGCTTGCTTTAAGCACTCCACGACACAGAGCTGATAGTGTTTTTACTTAATTATGGCGTTAGCTAGATAACAAATTATGTAGCTAACACGCACCTGTGCCTACATGTTTACACATCAACTATACCATGAGTGCAGCGTGGCTCACACCTTTTTTTTCATAGTGCAATTAAGAGATTAGGAGTTAAATGTTTGAAAAATGTAATGTGCATTCAAATTTCCAATGCCTCGGGCGAACTGTTGGATACCCTATTCTTATTCCTATCCCTCATAAGTGGGCGTGACAAAAGTCTAAGTATGGTTGAATTGTTAAGAACGCTCTACATATTTTGTTATATAACATTTAAAGGATTTTATCAAAAAAAAAAACGCTCCCTAGCTTAAACTTGGGTGTTTCCATAAAATAGTTTTATTTAATTGTGGGCGTGTCAGTAGGCGGATTTAAAAAATTAACGCATGAGCATAAAGGGCCCCTAGAGGGTATATATTATAAATTTCAGCTCCATAGCTCAAACTTTGAATTTAAAAAAAAATAAAAAATTTATGGTGGGCGTGTCAGTGGGCGGATGAAAATATTTACACATGAGCATAAAGGGCCCATAGAGAGTATATATTATAAATTTCAGCTCCCTAGCTCAAACTTTGGATTTTCAAAAAAATTGTTTTATTTATTTGTGGGCGTGTCAGTGGGCGGATTTTGAAATTTTTTTATCCCGAGCAGTTTTAGGAGTCATGGATCATATATAAAGTTCATTTCAGTTTTCTAGCTCAAAATTCGTTTTTTTCCAAAATTTTATTTTTTTTTGAGTTTGTGGGCGTGTCTGAGGGCGGATTTCAAAAATTCGTAAACTTGATTATTTCGGGACCCTAGAGAGTATATGGTTAAAATTTCAGCTCTTTAGGTCCAGTTTAAAGGCCTAATTTTTGCCGACGGACGGACATGGCTAGATCGACATTACTATCGATGCTGATCATAAATATAGTAACTTTTAGGGGTCTACGGACAATATTAAGGTATGTTACAAACTATGCGTCAAAATTAATATACCCTTAGATCCTTATATATATAAAAGAAAGTGTCCGAAGCGATGTAACCGCATAACTCGAGATTGGCCGAACCGATTTTGATGATTTATACTTTGTTGGAAAGGTATTTTCTCAGCACGGGTTTTAGAAGAAAAAAAATCTAAATTTCAAAATGGCTTATTTTGACCACCCAGCGTGTTACGACAGGTTTTTTCGATTTTTTTTTTAATTTTTTATTTTTTTTTCACTTTGTATTTATTTATTTTGGCAACAACCAAATAAAGAATCACATTTGAATGTAACATATCGTATCACAATTGAACTGTCAGATAGACACGCAACGTAACGCCATCTATTATCGATCAATGGAGAAGCCAATTTTGTTTCATGTTTGGTGGCGCTGTCGGATTCGGATTTCTTCATTGCGATTTTGTGAGTTTTTGTGAATTAAAATTGATATGAGAATATATCTATATCTATTTATATATATATGTATATAAAAATCAATCCATATTTGCGTTTGTTGCCGGTGTTTGGCCAAACGCGTTAACCGATTCCAATGAATTTTTTTTTTAAAGAAAGGTGACGTCTATACGAAGGATGTTATGTATGTGCGATGTCTGTATCTGCATCGGTGTGTAAATTATGTGTTTCTTAAAAAGAAAAAAAAATTGACAATGTATTTATACACTGTGTGTTTCATATGTAGGTATCATGTGCTTTGAAAAAAAAAAACAAATTTAAGTGAAATAATAAAAAGTTTTTTTGTGTAATATTTTCTATATATAAAAATCAATCCATATTTGTGTTTGTTGCCGGTGTTTGGCCAAACGCGTTAACCTATTCCAATGAAATTTTTTTCCATGAAAGGCGACGTCTGCACGAAGGTTGTTATGTTTGGCTATATCTGCATCGGTGTGTGAGATATGGGCATTTGAGTGAGTACACATGCATATGTGCGTATGCGTGTTAATTACGACGCAGATACAGAGACCGTACAGACGTCACTTATTTTGTTATCCGAACAAGCATATGAAAGAGGGAGACCACACGAACGTTTCAAGCTTATTGTGGAATTTGTGCGCACTTTCATTCTTGAGATATCGTGTGTTCAATATTTTATTCAAATAACTCTTATTGAAATTTTTAGCATTTTTTTGTGAATCGGACATCGGAAAGTTGCTTTTCCAATATTGATAACAATCGGTGTGGAAGTGAATGAAAAGTGATTCAATCGAAGTTTTTTATTTTCGCTTTGTTGTTTGATTCGCAGAAGTAAGGTGACATAGGCGCCTGCCAGACAACAAGCACCTACCCTAAACGGAACAACGAAGTTGTGCGAGCGGCCTAAGCCATGCGGAGAAAAACGTGCAGTCCCTTTCACCGGTTGAGCTCAAATCAGGCAATTTTCGGTGTTGGCCTGAGAGTGTTTCTGTGAACTTTGGTCAAAATCGGTCTTCTTTTTTTAGGCGCAGCAACATACGCCGGATACCCGCAGACAATTATAAGGAAGTCTACTCGAACATATTGGCCAATAGAATTCTCGGGCACGGGCAAAGCCGGGCAGGTGCAGCTAGTAGGGTATAAAAATGGAGCAATACATTTTTCAAATATAATCAATGCATATGTACTTTATTTGTCTTATTCTAAAGAAATTGGTATGCTGACATAATAGATACCTTTTTCATTGATCTACGTTTTTTTGCGAACCAAGGAGGTTTTTATCCTTAATATTGTTATTACGTGAATATTATTTTTATTTTTTTATTATTAAGTATTGTTTGATAAAAACCATCACGTTTTATTATTCGTGTTCTTATTTTGCCTTGGGCTGAGTGAATTTCTGCATCTTTAGCAACTAAACTTGTGTTGTGACGATATTGAAGGCGAAGCTTAAGGATCACTCACATTTACATAAGGAGATATCACTATAAGATTCAAAATGGAGCGGTAGCCTAGGAAGTTCAGATCATTCACGGGATGGCGGATAGCGGTGTTAACATTAATGTTTTAAATGTCACCCGCTCACGTGTGGCGGCGTCACAATGAATCTCGATTGATTTTTTGCGATGCGTTACTTTTGGGCAATGCAAACAGAAGTAACGCTCATTCCAGCAAAATAGAGTTTTGCATTGGTCCAAGCGCATCAAAACGTAGGGCAATCAGCAATTGAGCGATTGGTCAAATATAACATGATTGAAGTTATTATCTTTATAAACAATTTTGTTATGTGAACGTTTATCTTGCTAGGAAGTACTCCCAATATGGTCGAATAATTGCACTTTAGGTTTTGTCAAAGGAAATTTTCATCATCCCAATATTTCATGTTTATTCGTCATCACTCAAATCCAACAAATATTGGAGATAATTGTTCATAACGCGCTTTCACAGATAAAAAGATAATAACCAAATGTAATACACGACTTTCTTCATTATGAGTGTGATTTTTCTGTTGTCTATCTGTAAACGCTAAATGAGAGTGAATAAATGGAAACGATCTTTTAATCTTCAATTAGAGCAAAAAATCGCTCTTATTTTGACCTGTACGCTAACATTGGATTTAAATTTATTGCGCCAATAGTAAATTCCGGCAGCCTCGATTAAAATCTGAATAAATCGAATTTCCTTAAATCTTTAAATTTCCCATTCTTTATTGAGAATTACAAATTTTGTTTTGAGTGAATAAATTGGGGCTACGAGTGATATTGTATAGTATAATCAGCCAAATAATGCAACTCTAATGCCAAGTGACTTATTAAATAATGTTAAAGTATCATATCAATTACCTGAGATAGGAGACAATGTATTGATGCCATATCACAATCCTCTTTTAAAATTTCATGAGCGCGATGTAAGACTATTGCTGCCGTGACATAAATTACAAAATACATGGGGGAAGCTAAAAAATAGTCATATAAGCGAACAACGCATTTATATGACCTTAAGCTGTGTCCAAACCAGGTTAAGACCCAAGGCAATGCAAACAACGTCCCAACCGATGACTTTTTTAAAAATGTATACAATGTGGGATTTTCGTAGTTTATTATTGGATAAATAAACATTAAACGTCTTTGAGTCGGTTCCATGGTGACATGCATGCACTCCTCAAAATGACTGGTGGAAAGTTTTTCCATCACAGCAAAAGAAACTCTTTCTCCGACAACTAACAAAAATGTAATTGCAACGTCATGATATCCTTGGTAATAGTTGAGATCAGGGAATTTATTGATTACTCGCATTATGAGAATTGTTAACTGATCTTGTAGAGCAATTCTTTGTTCAAATGGTATACCCGGCGGAAATCGCTTAAGAGATCGATTGACATCTAATACCACTTGGTTGTATTCTGAATGGTGCTTTAGTTCATCAATGTGAAGAGGCAACTCTATATTTGAAGCATCAACTTGAACCAAAATTGGCCATATTATCTTTCTTATGTCATCGCTCACGAGTCCGTATTCAGAGCGAGCTAGCAGCTGACAATGTGTCAAAGTTATACTATTAGCCGCAATTAAACTATTTATGTTGTGTCTTTTTCGGCTTTCTACGTTGTTTTCTGGATCTGGAAATGAATAAACAGCATAATTGAGCTTTGGAAAATACAGAACTTGTTTATTTTATTTGTTGAAAGTAATCGAACAGGAGTTATATAAGTATAGCATTCATTAGATTAACGCATTTCGATAGCTCAACGGCAAAAAGTTGTACAATAAATATTTACACATTCAGCCTTAGCCCCATCGGCGTACACGACCATTGTTAAAGAGCCAAACTATATTTTGCATTACTGTTGGCGTTTTAAAGTCGTTTACCGCCATCTTTTCTAGGAACATGATGTATGTAAATTAGGGTGGTCCTTATTTTTCGACTTTTGAATTATCCCCGGGCCACTTTCCCATTTGATTATATACCTCTAAATATGAAATACGTTTTTTTTTGTTTTTTTTGTTAAGATTTAGGGGTCGCTACCAGCTGTCAAAATTTTTACAAAAAGCCCTCGCCTCGACCCCTCTTCTGTACCAATGCGTCGAGATTTAGCCCGCCCTGCACTTCAATTCTAATAAGTCATTTACGAGAGCGCACGCGTTTTATTTGTAAAAGTCATAAGGTCCGTTCGTGAACTAATATGCAAACGTAAATTTATATAAACTTTCGTGCAAAACTACACAAACGCGTTCGCGTACTGAGAAAATGGTAAAAAGATGAACGAAAGAAAAATGTACTTTCGTTCATTTTTCTTCACACAGAATTTCAGCTGGCAAGAAAATGAAAACTGTCAAATAATGAAATCCTATGAGTTTGCCAGCAAAAAAACAGCTGTTGCTTCTTTTCAAGCCAAACTACGATGTTTTTTCAACTTTTTACACAAAAGCGTTCGCGTACTTTTCTTAGAAATGAGAGGATTCTCTCTCGATTTTGGAGATTGGACACTTTTCATTTTCCTACACATAAAGTACGCGAACGGACCTATAGTAACGTGTTTCAACGTGTTGCAATGGCGTCTAAAATTACCGGACTCAGTAATGCTACTACAAATCAAAGTAAGGTTTGGCTTATCGGTCAATTATTATCCGAATTAAGAAAATCAACATTGCCATACATATTTGAAGATTTTGTGTCTTGAAAATAAAAAAAAATAATACAGATTTTGAGTTTGTTTTTTTAAATTCAAACCTTGGTAGCGAAGAATGAATTCAAATCGCTTTTTGAACCCAAAGCAAAGTTGGGAAAATGTGGGTACAACCAACAACCATAAAGAAAGAAATTCAAATGAAAGTGCTGAATGCAATTTTGTGTGAAAAGATAATTGTTTGATACAAAGGATCTAAGTTAAATTAATAATTTCGTTTTATTATTTAGTTTAAGATGTTTTTAAACGCTATAAATAAACCAGCCCTCTTAACAATAAATCAGTTATTATTAAGCAATCCTTAGAAAGATTGTTTTCGCATCTGTCGAATCGATCATCTCAAGATTGAAGGTCATGTGTGCTATAAATTTTCAAGCGCAAACGGAATTTTTAGCACCCTTATAATGTGCATAGTGGCACAGCATGGGCATTAAGCAAAAGAGGAAGTAGAAATGACGAGAAACCGATGTACGTTGGTTTTGAATGTATGTAAATCATAATGTGTAGGAAAAACATAGGGGCGGGCTACAGTCCGCTTGGGCGAACTGTTGGATACCCTATTCTTATTCCTATCCCTCATAAGTGGGCGTGACAAAAGTCTAAGTAGGGTTGAATTGTTAAGAACGCTCTACATATTCTGTTATATAACATTTAAAAGATTTTATCAAACAAAAACGAAGCTTTTGTAAAAAAAACGTTCCCTAGCCCAAACTTTGGTTTTTCAATAAAATTATTTTATTTAATTGTGGGCGTGTCAGTAAGCGGATTTAAAAAAAATTAACATATGAGTATAGAGAACCCCTAGAGAGTATATATTATAAATTTCATCTCCCTAGCTCAAACTATGGATTTTCAAAAAAAGTTTTTTTTTTAAATTGTGGGCGTGTCAGTACGCGGATTTTGAAAATATATACACATGAGCTTAAAGGGCCCCTAGAGAGTATATTTTATAAATTTCAGCTCCCTAGCTCAAATTTTGGTTTTTCAATAAAATTGTTTTATTTTTTTGTGGGCGTGTCAGTGGGCGGATTTTGAAAATTTTATATCCCGAGCAGTTTTAGGAGTCATAGATCATATATAAAAAATTTCAGCTTTCTAGCTCAAAATTCGATTTTTTCCAAAATTTTGTTTTTTTTTGAGTTTGTGGACGTGTCTGTCGGCGGATTTCAAAAATTCGTAAACTTGATTCTTTCGGGACCCTAGAGAGTATATGGTTAAAATTTCAGCTCTCTAGGCCCAGTTTAAAGGCCTAATTTTTGCCGACGGACATGACTAGATCGACAGTACTATCGATGCTGATCATAAATATAGTAAATTTTAGGGGTCTACGGGCAATGTTAAGGTATGTTACAAACTATGCGTCAAAATTAATATACCCTTAGAATAGGGTATAAAGAGAGCATTACAAATTCGTGTTGAACTGCTAGGGAAAGATTAATTGTATTTCCCTGTACGTCCGAAAAAAGGCTTAATAGTGAACTGATGCACATTCCTGGCATGGCAATATGCTCTATTTAACTAGAGCACATTTGGTGGAAATATCGATAAAACAATCATAGGCAGAAGGCATTACAACGATGGCTAAAAGAGTCAAGCGATTTCATGATGTCCCCAAATATGTGATTGGAGCAGCAGCCCAGATCTGAGCGTTGTAATCAAGTTTGGGGCAAATAAAAGCCAGTAACCATGTCAGAAGGGGTGAAATATTTCTTGCACCGCTTAAGGAAGCCTAGACATTTCGAAGCGTTCTTGGCGACATCGCATATGTGATCACTACAACGAAAATTTTCATTAACTCACATACCGAGAATGGATTCTTTTGGTTTCAGCGATGCAAGTGGATTATGGCAGAATGTTGTGGTTTCCCTTTAATGACAGAATACAGCATTGTGTTTTGGAAGAATTAAATTCCACCCTATTGGTTGAACCGTCTGCCTTGGGGAACAGTAGCATTTATTTAGTGATTGTAGACTTGTAACCGTCCAAAACAACTTGAATTGAACGTTTCTAATCCAAATGCACGCATTTTGGACAAGAGATCTTGATGTCAAACTCTGTCAAATGCCTTTGAAATATCTTCAAAGCCCTGGTGAAGAGATTGGTTCCACTTTTCGGTTAGAAAGTCATCAAATCACCACTGGACCTGTTGCTGCGAAAACCGTACTGGCGGTCATTAAAGAGTTTCCGGGATTCAATATATTTCCTAGGCTGACGGTTTATCAGCGTTTCCATGACTTTGGAAAGAAGGGACGCTAGTGCAATTTCTCTCAACTTCTCGGAAAGAGCCCTGAAGCATAGGACAGTTAGAAAAGCTTATTCGGTGGTTTTGCCTGCGTTGAAGAACACCTCTTCAGGACCATAGGGGAAATACCATCTGGACCAGCGGATTTGTGACCTCTAACAACCTCTAAGAACTCTTGCCACTGCACGAGTTGGAAAATGGATTAGTCCCATGGTGTAATCTACGAGCTCTAGTACAGGGGGAAATAAAGCACAATCTGGGAGCAAATTGGCTTTATCTTAAGAGCTGACAGCTGGAACATCATAGTAAATAAGTGTCGGAATACATGATGAGGCCGAGTGCTTGATGTTTTTAAAAGACGACCAAAAGTTTTTACTACCCGTGAGACTTTGTAGTATTTTTTTGTTCAACTTTTGGTCGTAGGAGAATTTGACAAGATTATTGTGGGCATTGGACTGTCGGGCGCAGTTGCTCATTGGTTCGTGTGTTGGACTACTAATCGAAAGGTCCACGGTTCAAATCCCGCAGGGGCCAAGTAACATCTAGAGTTTTTTTCCACTGCCCCCCTCTTGCGAACGTCAGGCAAACATCAAAGAGTATCAATTGTCATAAGAAGCTTCTCAAATTTGCCGTTTGGATTCGGCTTAAAATTGTAGGTCCCTTCGCACAAGCAAATAGTTGGAGACGATTGCTGAATTACTAGCTTAATTCATATATGAAGGTACATACACTTATGGTGAAGTGTAGGCTAAATTACGATACATGCCGCCCACCTCTGTACTCCGAGGTTTAAGTCCAGATAGGCCTGATGTCTTTTGGGACTTTTTGTTTCCGCCGATACTTCCCAGGTTGTCAATCGATGAAATGGTAGACATAGTGACGTCAGCCATGAAGAATGCCTGCCCTACAAGCAGACATAAAGCCTCTGTAGCTTACCTACGTAGAGAAATCAGAACAAATTTCTACAAAGCCAAGGCGTCGAGGGCCCCAGTCGACTTCACCAACTACAAGGACATCCTTAAGAGCTACAAAAAGGAGGTAAAGAGGGCACAACGCGATCCTTGAGATCTTTTTGTGTGGAAACATAGAAAAGTCAAGCAATTCTAATATGCTGCCTTAAACCCTATCAAATTCTCCACAAAAGCACAGTTTCGTACAAAGCCAAGACGGGCTGTGGACTTCAACCAGCGATAAGACCCTGGGTCTACTGCTGGATACCCAATTCCCACGCAGCAAAGTAGATATCAATCTTCCTACAATACACCATCACAGGGCCCTAACAGTACCGAAAAGCATCATTGACACCCGCAAGCTAGTGTGGTTGGTCAACAGCTGTTTTCCATACAAATCACCCGGACTAGCTGGAGTGACACCGATAAAGCTACAGAAGGGTATAGAAACCTTGACACTCTGGCTCTTGGTGATTTTCAATAGCTGCCGTAAATTCGGCTATATTCCCACGACTTGGCTAAATAGTTAAAGTTGTCTTTATACCGAAATGCGGGAAAGCATCACACTGCTCTCCGAAGGACTTCAGACCAATCAGTCTTACTTTTTTCTCCTAAAACCAGTGGAGTGTAGAACAACATACGCTATAACCTGAAAACCAACTCCCTCTTTAGATGTCAACACGCATACCGATAGAGGTTCTCAGTGGAAACAGCACTACACACTGTAGTTAGTAATATACGAAAAATCGCTGTGTAATAAACATCCGATGATATCGTTTCTAGATACAGAAGGAGCTTTCAACAATGTTAAGACAGAAGCCAGCTGTCTCTGTGCTTGGATCATCAAGAACATGCTGGATAGCAGGCGAAGCTGGGCAGCTGTTTGAGAGGGTGATGGGGGGGGTGCTCTCACCACTTCTCAGGATCTTAGTAGTGAACGAGATCGTTTCCGACCTAGAGGCGGGTGCACAGTGACAGCCTACGCGGACCACATTCCCATAGCTATATCGGGAACATTTTCCCACACTATCAGAAACCTCATGGAATCAACCCTCAGGAAATTGACCATGATCCAAAGCTGATTGGTCTTAATGTAAGCCCAGCAAAAACCGAGCTAATTTTATTTACTAAGAAAAATAAGATCCCGGCGGTAACGCCCCCTACGCTTAAAAACGAGCCATTTAAATTTTCTAAACAAGCTAGATATGTGGGAATAATTCTAGACAGCAAACTCAGTTGGAAACTGAATGAACAGGACCGCATAAGGCGACGATAGCCATATACTCCTGCAAGAAAGCCCTAAGCTCCAGATGGGACTGACGCATAGGATAGTCTATTGGATGTAAATATTTGCGTTTGTCAGACCAATCCTTACTTATGTTATCGTAACTTGGTGGCCTGCGGTACTACGTGAGCGCCTTGGAACGAGATTAAAGGTCAGCCTGCATCTGCATTAGTGGAGCCTTAAGGTCCACATCGACGCAGCTTTAGAAACTATGCGTAACCTCCTCCCCGTAGATAACTTTGGGAAGCTGGTAGCTTCTACAGCAGCCATCAGACTGAGAGAATCGCATGTGTGGCAAAGCTCACACATTGGTCACTCGAGCATCTTAATCGCCCACAATTCCCTATAGTACGGACTACATCGTCCCAATAATCGATTTTAGTTAGAAATATAGGAAATCCTCTCAGACCAAGCAGGCTAGGAGGCAGGTCAACTCTTAAACAAAGACGCCATTGAAATAAATACCGACGGGTCAAAGACAGCGAACGGCGCGGGGACAGGCATCTTCTCAAATGACCCTGAACTCAATGTCGCGCTACGACTTCCTGACCACTGCAGTGTATTTCAGGCGGAAGTTGCGACCATCCGCGAAGCAGCATCAAACTCTCTATGACCCCGATAGACAGCCGAACTATCGTGATCTACATGGACAGTCAGGGCAAAAAAGCCCCAGAAACACCGTGAACTATCGTGAACTACATAGACAGTCAGGGCACAAAAGCCCTAGAAACACCGACAACAAGATCTAGGTTGGTAAGATGTGTGTAAAATGAGATCGCTGACAGATGCAATTTTTCGCTGTGCTGGGTTCCCGGACACAGTGACATTCCAGGCAACTGCAAGGCTTATGAGCTAGCCGGAAAAGGAACCTCCCTGACAACAGTGAGGCACCGGCCGTTCCCATTCAATCACTAAAGTTCAAACTATCAAAAAATGCACTGGTAGAAGCGAACAATAGATGGATTAACATCAGCACATGTTCATCCTCCAAACAGATATGGACAAATTACGATGCAAAAAGAACATCCCATCTCCTCTCCATAAGCAGAAATAATATATGTTCGGTAGTTTGTATTGTATTGTATTGTATGTGCAGTGGGGTCATCAGTAGATGACAAGCACTTAGACCTATTGGTCCATTGTACTTCAGCATAGCTGCCCGGTCGCTGGTTATTGGCGATTAGTAAGATTCAGTGAGGGAGAACCTGCCAGTAGCCTTGGCAAAGCGAAGAATATTTGCAAGTTCAATTTCCCCCATCTCATCTTCGTTAACGAATTGTTTGCCTATAGTGGTGAGCGTGGTTCTGGCGAAAGCCGGACATCACCAGATGAAGTGAGATGCCGTTTCATCCGCCTCCATGCAGCATTCACATAGGCCCGAGCTCCTAATGTGAATGGTTTTGAGGTGCTCGTTAAGAGGACTGAAACCGGTGACGAGACCAATCAAGGATCTCAAGTCTTTCCTGTTTAGTTCAAGCAAAAACTTAGCTCTGCTGATTTTTGGACCGTCCACTAGCTTCTTCGAATACCTGCATGAGACCAGGTCATGCCAGTATTCGGAATGTTGTTGGCGTAGAGCCGAATCCATTTCACGTTTGTGGACGGAGGAGCAGCATCCTATGGATGGTTGTGGGCCAATGAAGGCTGTTGAAGAGCCCTTCCTGGCCAGAGCATCCGCTCTTTCATTACCCTCGATACCTGTGTGCCCAGGAACCCAGGCAAGTGATACCGAGTTACATCTTCCCAGACGGTTAAGCCTAACACTGGTTTCCTCAACAATTTTTGAGTTGAGAGAGCCAGCCGAACAGGCTTTGATAGCGGCTTGGCTATCTGAGCAGATGTATAAGGTTTTACCCTTAATCCTTCTCCTTAACAGGATATTGGCGGCAGTGGCAATCGCAAAGATTTCTGCCTGAAAAACAGTTGTTTGTCTACCCAAGGCTGCAGATAGATTTATCCGACAGTCTCTAGAGTAGACCCCGGCTCCGGAGATACCGTCAATAAGTGAGCCATCAGTATAGACGATGACATCACCCTGCCTAAAGCCATTCCACCCCTCACTGTTCCATTCCTGCCGTTCAGGAAGGATGACCTGAAAACGGCGCTCAAAGACTTGCTTCATGCACACAGTGTCATGTGCTCCTCCCCGATGGCCAGGTAGGCTGTCATAGAGAGCTCTGTACCTAGCACCTCTGGCCCCATCGCCGAGATTGACCTGCCGTCCAAGTACTACACACATGCGGTATAGTGATTTTCTGGCCTCACTTTCAGCAAGGAACTGCAAGGGAGGTAAACAGAGCAACACTTCCATAGCAGCAGTGGGAGTTCCTCTCATCGCACCTGTAATGCATAAGCACGCAAGGTGCTGTAGCTTCGACAGTTGACGTTTGAGGATGTGAGCTCTAACCCACCATACAATCGCACCATACATTAGGTATGGCCTAACAATGCACGTTTAAATCCAGTGAACCAGCCTGGGACTAAGTCCCCAGGTTCTGCTGAACATCCTACGGCACTGCCAGAGAATGTTAGTTGCCTTCGAAATCCTAGCAACCAAATGTTCAGAAAAGTTAAGCTTTGGATCTAGAACAATACCCAGATACTTAACCTTGCTTGATAGCTTTAGTTGAGTGCCCTGGAAGTAAGGCCACCTCACTTGAGGTATTGCCCTTCTACTCGTGAACAGCATCATCTCAGTCTTCGCGGGGTTGACTGACAGAGCTTGCTCGCGGCACCAACTCCCAACACTATTGAGCGCTGTTTCCATCCGCTCACAAAGAGTTGGTAAACTCCTGCCGCTGACAATAATGCACACATCGTCAGCGTACCCAATAACAGGGTGACCTTCCCCATCAAGTCTTCTCAACAAGGAGTCGACCAACAGGTTCCACAATGTAGTGGAAAGTACACCGCCCTGCGCAAAGCCTTTGACAGCGCGCACAGTTCTGACACAGCCGCCAACAGCAGCTGTAACTTCTCTGCTCCTAAGCATTTCCAGGATCCATTCCACAGTTGTAGAATCGACGCCCTTCAGTGTTAAGGCAGACTCAATTCTGCAAAAGGTGGGATTGTCAAAGGCACCCTCAATATCCATGAAGACAGCAAGAGCATAGTTTTTGCGGTCGAGCGCCCTACGCACTCTGGCCGTCAGATCCGTTAATGCCGTCTCAGTGGACTTGCCTTTTTGATAGGCGTGTTGGCTATCATGAATACCCAGCGAAGCTGGAATACTCTTAAGCCGTACGTCAATCAGTTTTTCAAGGCCCTTTAGCAGAAATGATGAAAGGCTAATAGTCCTGAAGCTTTTGGGAAGATCATAGGCGGCCTTTCCCGGTTTGGGAATGAAAACCGCCCTAGCTCTTCTCCAGGCTAAAGGAATATGTCGCAGAGCAACGCTAGCTCTGTAGATTCTAGTTAGCAGTGTGAGCAAAATCTCGATACCCTTTTGCAAGAGTATGGGGTATATGCCATCAGGTCCAGGAGCTTTGAAAGGAGAAAAGGACAGGATAATAGCACTCGCCCTCTCTCTCGTAACAATGCTCGCCGCGACCCGCCACTGCTCAGTAGTTTGGTAGTTCTGATTTTGTTTGGCCACACGCAACTATCCACGGCTTTGCAGCCAGGAAAGTGGGTGTCCATTAGCAGTTGAAGTGCCTCCTCACTGGAGTTGGTCGAGGTGCCATCAGGCTTCCGAAGGACGTCAAGCCTGGCTCCCGAATCAGCTGAGAGGACTCTCTGCAATCTCGAAACCGCGCTAACATCCTTCAGTTCTCCGCAGAACCTCTGCCAAGATACCTTCTTAGCGCTCTTAATTTGCCTCTTGTACTCCTTCTGCGCATCCGCATGAGAAGACCAATCGGCTGCCAGGTTAGACTTCCTGGCCCTGTTAAACAGCCTCCCCACTCTTTTCCTGAGAAGGGATAGCTTAGTGTTCCACCATCGGGTTGGTTTCGCACCGCCAACCTCCTTCTCCGGGCAAGCAGTATGAAAGGCCGTAATAATACCGCTGTGTAGCGTGTCGGTCGCCTTATCCAAGTCATCGCTACTAAGGATCCTGATAGGCAGGGAACTTATCTGACCCCGCAACTCCGTGGAATAGACGTCCCAGTTAGTGCGTCGCACATTCCTGATTTTGCTTCTGATCGGTCGATCTGCACTTAGCTTAAAAATAACATACCGATGATCAGATGCAGTTTCTTCCCTTGAAACCCTCCAGCTCGAAACGATGCCCGATGCAGCAGCGGTTGCTACTGTCACATCAATAACTTGCCGCCTCAGCCGAGTGACAAAGGTTGGCTCATTACCAGTGTTCAGTATATCGAGCTGGCTGGCAGCAAAGAAGTTTAGTAGGGATTCACCCCTGCTATTTGAGTCAGTACTACCCCAAACGCGATGATGCGCGTTCGCGTCCATACCAACGATCAAATGCTTGTTACCTCGTCGGGCATGCTCGACAAGCCTTACCAGTTCCACCGTTGGAGGTGGGGCCAGTGAGTCAAATGGGAGGTACACTGAGGCTAAAATAATCTCAGTAACCAACCCTCCTCGCTTAAGACACATTTTAATAGCTGTACAGTCTCGAGAACTGAACTCAGGCATAAGACTAGCATCTAAGCCCTTTGCTACAAAGATGCACGTGCTAGTATTAACAATCCCAGGCTTTACAAAAATTGCTACTGGTACACCCGAGATGCCACTTACCGCCCCCTTAGACAGATAAGGTTCCTGTATGAGGCACACCTCTGTATGCAGTTTTCCAAGACGACGACACAATGTAGGTGAAGCCGCCTTGGAATGTTGCAGCAGTTCGGTAGTTGGAGCTATCACTGGCCACTGCCTTATAGGCAGACACGCCACCAGAATGGAGTACCCTCCAACGACTTCTGCAGAAGCTGCAGGGACGTTGAGGAGGAGGAAACCAACACACACCTTCTGTGTTCTAAGCGATCTTAGCGAAACAGATGTTTGCTGCATAAGCAAATTCGTCACTAAATCCAAATGGTTAAACTTACTTGAAGCTAAGGGTAGTCTTTGGGGTTTGATTGAAGCAGTCACCTCAAAGCACTCTTTTTTCCGTGGATTAAGAAGCAAGAGGGGTTCGTACTGAAACAGTCACCCCAGGGAGCTCTCCCTCCGAATCGGGATCAGGATAGGGTTTGTACTGATAACAAGCACCCCACTCGGATTCGAACACATGGTCTCTGGAATCGGGTTGTGCGCGACCGCACTAGCCACTCCCTAAGATAGGCAGCCATAGTAGCCACACGCCGGTCCCTCGCCAGGGATTTCGATCAACAGGCTGGAATTCGACTGAGATCAGTCATCCCAACCTGTACGATTGCAACAGTCACTTCATTCAGCACCTCACACTTAGGGAAAGATAAGATACCCGCCGAGCAGAAAAATGGGACCAGAACTGGCGTTTGACTGAAACTCCACTCTGCTCCTCTCCAGCGGTATGGGAATAGTGTGCGTTCTACTTCTACTCTGCACTCCCCAACTTCCCTCTTCGAAGTTATATCCATACAATCTGAGAAGGCAAACAGTTTCCTAGCGAGGCAAGCGAACGCCGGAATCCACAGGTGACAGGTGACAGGTCGCTATCGAGGAAGCACCGCGATTAGTCAAAACTCTTAAAGAAACTGTTAAGTTTTTCCCATTTGGCTTTCTCGTATTGCCATACGATTCTTTAAGGAGTTTCTTCTTTAACTATGTGGTTGGAGTACGAGAAGTTTGCTCATATGATACAATGATATAACGAGCCTAGAGGCGATAATACGTATAAAGCGTATTTATCGGAGTGAGAGGTATGAAACAAGTCCAGTGTGTTGGCGGTATGACTGCTAATGTCCGGTATTCGTGTTCGCACATTTACAAGCTGAGTCAGGTTATTTACCTCAGCAAAGATCTCGACGTACCTTCGGGTGTTGTCTGACCCGAATGTCGAAGCCAAATTGAATTGTGTATATTGAAATCGCCGACAATAACGATTTCAGAACGATGGCGAAGGGTCACAATTCCTGTGATGAAATCAGACAGGGCATCACACTCATTATAAGTTCAATGTCTGTCCAAATTTAAGGTTCTGTAAATGAAACAGTAGTGGATTAATTGACTACGGACATGAAATTTTAGCCAAATGAAATTAAATTCCGGATTGGAACATTGACCATATTGAGGCTTAAGTTGATAGGGTACGTCACTACGCATATAAACGGCGAGACCGCTATGGGGAAAGAATAATGGCACTAAGTTGTAACCAGTGCCCATGTTCTGCAACTCATGCGATACCTAACTCTGCGCATCAAAAACTTTGGAACACAAAATTCCACCGTTTATCGCATGTGGAAAGAATTGGTGTTCTCTAACTCTATGCGATAAAATATACCTTGGTAACTTTTGATATCATGGGAAATTGGAAAGATTGTCAAAATACTGGAAATCGAAGGGTAGTTTGGCGAGGAAATTCAGTGTGTATTTACATGCTGTTGGGATAGGAGTGGTGTAGCGTGACTTTTTAGCGGATTATCGGAAAATTACGTGTTTCTGTTGAATTTTCAGAAATACGACGATCGCTCGTTCTGCTAGACTCAGACGAAATTTTTTGAAATTAATCTGATCCTAACGCTGATTTTTTAGACAACATTATGTTGATGAATTTAATGAAGTTAAAATTTTGCATTTATTTTGTCTGTCTATGAAAAAAATAAATGAAATATTTTTTTTTTTTTAAACAAGAACAGCAAGAGAGAGCGCTGGATGTACCAAGCTGTTTGTTTTTGTAGCAACACAGTTCCAAGAATGTTCAAAATGGATCTTATTTAAGTCCTTGCTGAATTCTTTCGACAGAATGTAATACCTACATTCTTCTCCACTAATTCTGACTGTTTTTATTAGTTATTTTTTATTTCTTTTGCATTTTTTTAAACGTTGAACTTCATCAACGAACTGTATATTTTGTTAAATAAAAAATCAAAAATGTTCACTGTCCACCATCCGTTTAAAATTGTTCAAAATCCCTTTCTCGCAAGCCAATTGAAATGTGATAAATTTTGACAGTTGAAGTGAATAATTTATCGCATTCGAAAGTTACAGAACACCGATTTATCACATATTTCCAGGGGTTTCATTTCACAATGTTCCATGCGGTATAGTTTTCGCATCGTGTAGTTACAGAAATCGCATAGTTAATGAAATTTTGTTTCAATTCACATCGTTCATGTTATAAATATTTATAACGATGCGATAATTACAGAACACGGGTACAGGTAGACTTAACTCCAAGCCAACGCTAACCTGTGTTTACATAGTGCCAAGACAGCTGGTTTATTGAGGGACATGGGTGTATAATGAAAAAAAATATTTCCTCAACCCACGGATATTGCTCACATCCACAACAGAATTTATACACATAACAAAAGACAAACATAAATAAAACACAAACTCTGACGTTAACTACTTAAGCAGAGCCGTCAAGTGAAGACGCGCTTTGGATTTCAAAAACAATTTACTGCAGGTGTTACGACAATTTTCTTTGGTCCACCAACAAAATCAACACCCCACGACCCGCTATCCGCCTGATGCTGCCCCTACCCAACTATTACAAGTACGGACACGAAAATCGTACGGCACTTGCAATAGCAAAGCAAAAGCAGCAGCGATGGAGTGGGATGGGGCACAATGGAAAACCCAACGCTGTGGCTTTTTTGTTTTTTCTCTAAGACCGGCACTGGCACTCTGTAAATTTATATTTATTTTGCGTCGCTGGGCAATTTTGATTTTTTTTTATGGCGAGTTGTGTTCTATAGTCGCGTGGCGACAGCTGTTGGTCGGGTACGCGAGGTAGCGGACAAAAAAAAAGAAGCGTTCGCGACGAGAGGTAATCAGCAACTGGTACAAAAATGTACTACCAAATGAAGATTGTCATCTCCATGGTTATCAAGAGACAGATGATGAAGAAAATTGCGATTGATTTGAAGAAGTGGCACGCGTAAGCGTAGTATAAAACCCTACTCTTCATAATTTGTTTTCTTGCTGTTAATTGCTCAATAAATATACTAAAAGAAAAGAAAATTGAAAGTATTGCTGGACAAAAAAAAATAAAAACATAGGGAAGGGCTACAGTCGCTTTGGCGAACTTCCTAGTTCAACCAATGATTTTTCGATAGATCTGCCTTTTTAAAAAATTGCTGGCGTCTCAGTGCGCGGATTTTGAAAATCTTTTACTATGAATATAAAGAGTAGTATATATAATAAATTTCAGATTCCAAGCCCAAAATTTTGATTTGTCGTTAAAACTATTTTTTTTAAATGTGTGAGCAGTTTTGGCCCCTAAAGACAATATATTAAGAACGTCAGCATTGCAGGTCAGAATTAGATTTTTCCATAAATTTCTTTTTTCCATTATTGTGGGCCAGTGGGTAGATTTTTAAAATTCTTAAACGTGTTTTGAATTGTGGAGTTGAGAAAACGGATAAGATCTTGTATTCCTTTGCCCGATATATCGCTAAGGTCGTTGAAGAATGGTTGATTCAGTGCCCGCAGTCTGGCTCTTGCTAGTGCCGGACATTCGCAGAAGAAATGGAAGCGAGTTTCTCTTTCATTTGCATTCCCCAACTTCGACAGTGGAGGTTAAATGGGATAATTCTGGCGACATCGGGGTGGGTTATGTTTAGAAGATCCTTTGCTCTTCTTTTGTCATAAGTAGGCCATATCTTCCTTCATATGAAGCAGTAAGTTAACCTTCTCCATTAAAGATTGGCTTTCTGCAGGAAGTATGAGTGTATTTGTGTCTTAACCGCACAGCTGAATGTGAACCCTTAACGCGAGGGAGCCATCTAGAGCAGAGTCCTGCCTGGCCAGCTCACCTGCACGCTCGTTTCCTGTTATGTTACTATGCCCTTGAACCCAGAGTAGTGTAACCTTGAAACGTTTGCCCAGTTGGGCAAGCTCGTTACGGCACTCCTGCACCAGTTTAGGGGGCATGGTAGCCGAGTCAGTAGCTTTGATGGCGGCATAGCTATCAATGAGGATAGCAATGTTTTGTTTGTACGCTGCAGGCCTCTCGGGTTGCCAGTAGTTCGGCCTGGAAGACGCTGGCAAAATCCGGTAGGCGGTAGGATATTGATATTTTTAGTGATGCCGAGTACACCGGCTTCAACACCACATTTCATCTTAGATCCGTCGGTGTATATGACCGTTTCGAACTCTTTCACTACTTCGCCCCTCTTCCAACGAGCTCTGGTAGGAAAACTTGCCTGGAAGCCTTTTATGAAATTTTGTTTGGGTGTGATGTAGTCGGTTGGAAACGTGACCATGCCTTCTGGTAACGAGTCCAGAATGTAGCTGTGGCCGTATGGCCTTGCAATCCAGCACCCCGACTCTTTGAGTCTTACCGCACTGCACAGTGCGGTATCCTTTGTGTGTAGGTCAAGAGGCAAAAGGGGCAAAAGCACAGTGAGCGCGTCAGTTGGGGCCGACCTCAGTGCACCCGTGGTGCCTACACTGGCTGTTCTTTGCAATCTTTTCAGTTTTGTGAGGTTGTAACCTTTACTCAACGCGGGCCACCATACTAGTGATCCATAGGTGAGTATTGGACGTACTACAGCTGTATACATCCACAAGGTCATCTTTGGTTGAAGTCCCCACTTCTTTCCAAAGGTTCTGCTACAGGCATAGAAGGCAATGCACGCGTTCCTCACTCTGTGTTCAATGTTATGTTTCCAGGTAAGTTTTGGATCGAGCGTTATACCCAGATTACTTAGCGCTGGAGGATAGTGTAAGTGGTTGACCGTTTAGGCGCGGGAGGGTAAAATCAGGTATTTTGGTTTTAGTAGTGAACAGCATCAGTTCGGTTTTGCTCGGGTTAACGCCGAGGCCAGAACTTACAGCCCAGGTGCTTACCTTGTCTAGAGCAGTCCCCATGATTCCACTTCTCACGGAGGGAAACTTCCCTGACACTAGCATCACTACGTCGTCCGCATACGCGACAGCTTTGACCCTTTCCATGTCTAGTTTTATAAGAATTTTGTTCATTCATTTCGCCCACACCTCATCGCTCATCGGAGTTTTCGTCGTCGTCGTCGCGGGAGACCTTGCAGCATGATCATTGCACCGAAAGAATGTTTTTTTTTTTGGAAATTCATCATCATTGGAATTCATTTATCGTTTTCGCCAATTGTCTAATAAATTACAGCCAACAGATCAACTTGTATGACATTCATAGCAACAACTATTGTTTGTTGAAAAAACTAGTTTTAGGACTAACTCGTCGCTCTCTTCAGTTAGTGGGATAATTGTCGCATTTAGAGATTATTTTCATCTTTTATTTACCTTGGACTGTTTCGCAGTCGTTTGTTCACTTCTGAAAATAGTACGTTGGAATTAGGTGTCGCCAAATAAAACTTCTATTTGGTCATTGAGTTCGTTTGAATTCGCTTTAATAAGAAGTAATCGAAATTCAGTCGATACTGCTTTGGGAATACTTTTAATAACGTTCGCATTCGCCAGTCAGGATGGCAAATGAACCGACCATAGACGAATTAAAACAGCAACGGGCTTCCACTAAAGGTAGCATATCTCGGATAAAGAATGTGGTGTAGTCCAATGCAAACACATTCACGTCGACCGAACTGGTGTGTCGTCTACGGATTCTGAAGTCCTACTTCAAACAAATCTTAGTATACCAGACTAAAATAGAAGGCTTGGTACCCACTGATAACTGTCGCAGTGAAATAGAAGAGCTGTACATTACTGCCAAAGCCAGAATTCTTTCGCTGTCGGGAACTGGCGGCAGTGCTGCAGACATGACTTTAAATACAATCAGGCATCTTCCTAAACAACGATTGTCTAGGTTTAGTGGTAGGTACTCTGATTACAAGAATTTTATAAATTCTTTCAACAATCTTGTGGATAATAGAGCTTAACTCAAATAAAAAAGTTTGATTATTTGCTGTCATGCTTGAGCGATCAAGCTCTTGGTATAGTCAAGGCTTTCCAAGTCACTGAGGAAAACTATCCAAAAGCACTCTTAAGGCTTAAAGAGCGCTATGACAATGATTGCCCCATCTTTCTGGAATATATCTCCGAGTTAATCAAATTACCCAAGGTTCCGAAAGCGTCTCCTGCTTTATTAAGGAGTTTGGTCGACAACATTTCTGCGTTATTTAGTTCATTACTCTCAATAGGATCTTAGGAGAATATATGTAATGCCATAGTTATACATATTGCCATGTCAAAGGTTGATACGGAAACCCAATCCAAATGTGACGAACAACTGGACTACAGGAAGCCACCTGAGTGGAACGTGAGCAAGTGTCCTTAACAAACGGTGCCAGTATTTGGAAGCGAGGGATAGCAAGCAGCTTCGATCAGAGCCCGTCCACAAATGGTCCATCAAACCAAAGTCGTCATCTTCCAATCAACGATCTCATACCTCACTATCTCTAAAATTAAACGAAGAGAAAATCCAATGGTTTACCTATGAAAATAAGTTCGAAAAACCGATGCGAGTATTCGTTAGGGGACTCCACCCGACCTGCGTTAAAGAAGATGTTATAGAAGACGTGCAAACCCAAGGCTTCAAAATTCTTGACGCCGTGAATATTATCAAGAAGGAAAAGCAATGCACAGAAGGAGACAAAGATACCGTAGTCAAACGCGGCCTTCCTCTTTTTATGCTCACCTTTGAAAGGACCGAGAATGTGGAGGGCATCTTCAAAATCAAGACAATCCTAAACATCAAGGTCAAAATCGAGCAAATGCGTAAGGGAAGGCAAACGGCACCCCAATGCAAACGATGCCAAGGTTTTAACTACACGCAGGCATACTGCAAGAAAGAACCACGGTGCGTTAAGTGTGCCGGTAAACAACTCTCGGGAGATTGAGGAAAACCAAACAGGCCCCAGCAGTCTGCGCCAACTGCACGGAAAACCACCCAGCGAATTATCGAGGTTGTGAAATCGCGAGAACTACAAAAAAGACGCGTAACTCTCAAGAAACCGCTACATTCGGACCCAAGCTTAAAATATCCTAAGACCGAAAATCATCCAGGACAGTCAAAAGGACGAAACCGATACAGGAAAAAAAAAACTGCTACACACATGCGGTATAGTGATTTTCTGGCCTCACTTTCAGCAAGGAACTGCAAGGGAGGTAAACAGAGCAACACTTCCATAGCAGCAGTGGGAGTTCCTCTCATCGCACCTGTAATGCATAAGCACGCAAGGTGCTGTAGCTTCGACAGTTGACGTTTGAGGATGTGAGCTCTAACCCACCATACAATCGCACCATACATAAGGTATGGCCTAACAATGCACGTTTAAATCCAGTGAACCAGCCTGGGACTAAGTCCCCAGGTTCTGCTGAACATCCTACGGCACTGCCAGAGAATGTTAGTTGCCTTCGAAATCCTAGCAACCAAATGTTCAGAAAAGTTAAGCTTTGGATCTAGAACAATACCCAGATACTTAACCTTGCTTGATAGCTTTAGTTGAGTGCCCTGGAAGTAAGGCCACCTCACTTGAGGTATTGCCCTTCTACTCGTGAACAGCATCATCTCAGTCTTCGCGGGGTTGACTGACAGAGCTTGCTCGCGGCACCAACTCCCAACACTATTGAGCGCTGTTTCCATCCGCTCACAAAGAGTTGGTAAACTCCTGCCGCTGACAATAATGCACACATCGTCAGCGTACCCAATAACAGGGTGACCTTCCCCATCAAGTCTTCTCAACAAGGAGTCGACCAACAGGTTCCACAATGTAGTGGAAAGTACACCGCCCTGCGCAAAGCCTTTGACAGCGCGCACAGTTCTGACACAGCCGCCAACAGCAGCTGTAACTTCTCTGCTCCTAAGCATTTCCAGGATCCATTCCACAGTTGTAGAATCGACGCCCTTCAGTGTTAAGGCAGACTCAATTCTGCAAAAGGTGGGATTGTCAAAGGCACCCTCAATATCCATGAAGACAGCAAGAGCATAGTTTTTGCGGTCGAGCGCCCTACGCACTCTGGCCGTCAGATCCGTTAATGCCGTCTCAGTGGACTTGCCTTTTTGATAGGCGTGTTGGCTATCATGAATACCCAGCGAAGCTGGAATACTCTTAAGCCGTACGTCAATCAGTTTTTCAAGGCCCTTTAGCAGAAATGATGAAAGGCTAATAGTCCTGAAGCTTTTGGGAAGATCATAGGCGGCCTTTCCCGGTTTGGGAATGAAAACCGCCCTAGCTCTTCTCCAGGCTAAAGGAATATGTCGCAGAGCAACGCTAGCTCTGTAGATTCTAGTTAGCAGTGTGAGCAAAATCTCGATACCCTTTTGCAAGAGTATGGGGTATATGCCATCAGGTCCAGGAGCTTTGAAAGGAGAAAAGGACAGGATAATAGCACTCGCCCTCTCTCTCGTAACAATGCTCGCCGCGACCCGCCACTGCTCAGTAGTTTGGTAGTTCTGATTTTGTTTGGCCACACGCAACTATCCACGGCTTTGCAGCCAGGAAAGTGGGTGTCCATTAGCAGTTGAAGTGCCTCCTCACTGGAGTTGGTCGAGGTGCCATCAGGCTTCCGAAGGACGTCAAGCCTGGCTCCCGAATCAGCTGAGAGGACTCTCTGCAATCTCGAAACCGCGCTAACATCCTTCAGTTCTCCGCAGAACCTCTGCCAAGATACCTTCTTAGCGCTCTTAATTTGCCTCTTGTACTCCTTCTGCGCATCCGCATGAGAAGACCAATCGGCTGCCAGGTTAGACTTCCTGGCCCTGTTAAACAGCCTCCCCACTCTTTTCCTGAGAAGGGATAGCTTAGCGTTCCACCATCGGGTTGGTTTCGCACCGCCAACCTCCTTCTCCGGGCAAGCAGTATGAAAGGCCGTAATAATACCGCTGTGTAGCGTGTCGGTCGCCTTATCCAAGTCATCGCTACTAAGGATCCTGATAGGCAGGGAACTTATCTGACCCCGCAACTCCGTGGAATAGACGTCCCAGTTAGTGCGTCGCACATTCCTGATTTTGCTTCTGATCGGTCGATCTGCACTTAGCTTAAAAATAACATACCGATGATCAGATGCAGTTTCTTCCCTTGAAACCCTCCAGCTCGAAACGATGCCCGATGCAGCAGCGGTTGCTACTGTCACATCAATAACTTGCCGCCTCAGCCGAGTGACAAAGGTTGGCTCATTACCAGTGTTCAGTATATCGAGCTGGCTGGCAGCAAAGAAGTTTAGTAGGGATTCACCCCTGCTATTTGAGTCAGTACTACCCCAAACGCGATGATGCGCGTTCGCGTCCATACCAACGATCAAATGCTTGTTACCTCGTCGGGCATGCTCGACAAGCCTTACCAGTTCCACCGTTGGAGGTGGGGCCAGTGAGTCAAATGGGAGGTACACTGAGGCTAAAATAATCTCAGTAACCAACCCTCCTCGCTTAAGACACATTTTAATAGCTGTACAGTCTCGAGAACTGAACTCAGGCATAAGACTAGCATCTAAGCCCTTTGCTACAAAGATGCACGTGCTAGTATTAACAATCCCAGGCTTTACAAAAATTGCTACTGGTACACCCGAGATGCCACTTACCGCCCCCTTAGACAGATAAGGTTCCTGTATGAGGCACACCTCTGTATGCAGTTTTCCAAGACGACGACACAATGTAGGTGAAGCCGCCTTGGAATGTTGCAGCAGTTCGGTAGTTGGAGCTATCACTGGCCACTGCCTTATAGGCAGACACGCCACCAGAATGGAGTACCCTCCAACGACTTCTGCAGAAGCTGCAGGGACGTTGAGGAGGAGGAAACCAACACACACCTTCTGTGTTCTAAGCGATCTTAGCGAAACAGATGTTTGCTGCATAAGCAAATTCGTCACTAAATCCAAATGGTTAAACTTACTTGAAGCTAAGGGTAGTCTTTGGGGTTTGATTGAAGCAGTCACCTCAAAGCACTCTTTTTTCCGTGGATTAAGAAGCAAGAGGGGTTCGTACTGAAACAGTCACCCCAGGGAGCTCTCCCTCCGAATCGGGATCAGGATAGGGTTTGTACTGATAACAAGCACCCCACTCGGATTCGAACACATGGTCTCTGGAATCGGGTTGTGCGCGACCGCACTAGCCACTCCCTAAGATAGGCAGCATAGCCACACGCCGGTCCCTCGCCAGGGATTTCGATCAACAGGCTGGAATTCGACTGAGATCAGTCATCCCAACCTGTACGATTGCAACAGTCACTTCATTCAGCACCTCACACTTAGGGAAAGATAAGATACCCGCCGAGCAGAAAAATGGGACCAGAACTGGCGTTTGACTGAAACTCCACTCTGCTCCTCTCCAGCGGTATGGGAATAGTGTGCGTTCTACTTCTACTCTGCACTCCCCAACTTCCCTCTTCGAAGTTATATCCATACAATCTGAGAAGGCAAACAGTTTCCTAGCGAGGCAAGCGAACGCCGGAATCCACAGGTGACAGGTGACAGGTCGCTATCGAGGAAGCACCGCGATTAGTCAAAACTCTTAAAGAAACTGTTAAGTTTTTCCCATTTGGCTTTCTCGTATTGCCATACGATTCTTTAAGGAGTTTCTTCTTTAACTATGTGGTTGGAGTACGAGAAGTTTGCTCATATGATACAATGATATAACGAGCCTAGAGGCGATAATACGTATAAAGCGTATTTATCGGAGTGAGAGGTATGAAACAAGTCCAGTGTGTTGGTGGTATGACTGCTAATGTCCGGTATTCGTGTTCGCACATTTACAAGCTGAGTCAGGTTATTTACCTCAGCAAAGATCTCGACGTACCTTCGGGTGTTGTCTGACCCGAATGTCGAAGCCAAATTGAATTGTGTATATTGAAATCGCCGACAATAACGATTTCAGAACGATGGCGAAGGGTCACAATTCCTGTGATGAAATCAGACAGGGCATCACACTCATTATAAGTTCAATGTCTGTCCAAATTTAAGGTTCTGTAAATGAAACAGTAGTGGATTAATTGACTACGGACATGAAATTTTAGCCAAATGAAATTAAATTCCGGATTGGAACATTGACCATATTGAGGCTTAAGTTGATAGGGTACGTCACTACGCATATAAACGGCGAGACCGCTATGGGGAAAGAATAATGGCACTAAGTTGTAACCAGTGCCCATGTTCTGCAACTCATGCGATACCTAACTCTGCGCATCAAAAACTTTGGAACACAAAATTCCACCGTTTATCGCATGTGGAAAGAATTGGTGTTCTCTAACTCTATGCGATAAAATATACCTTGGTAACTTTTGATATCATGGGAAATTGGAAAGATTGTCAAAATACTGGAAATCGAAGGGTAGTTTGGCGAGGAAATTCAGTGTGTATTTACATGTTGTTGGGATAGGAGTGGTGTAGCGTGACTTTTTAGCGGATTATCGGAAAATTACGTGTTTCTGTTGAATTTTCAGAAATACGACGATCGCTCGTTCTGCTAGACTCAGACGAAATTTTTTGAAATTAATCTGATCCTAACGCTGATTTTTTAGACAACATTATGTTGATGAATTTAATGAAGTTAAAATTTTGCATTTATTTTGTCTGTCTATGAAAAAAATAAATGAAATATTTTTTTTTTTTAAACAAGAACAGCAAGAGAGAGCGCTGGATGTACCAAGCTGTTTGTTTTTGTAGCAACACAGTTCCAAGAATGTTCAAAATGGATCTTATTTAAGTCCTTGCTGAATTCTTTCGACAGAATGTAATACCTACATTCTTCTCCACTAATTCTGACTGTTTTTATTAGTTATTTTTTATTTCTTTTGCATTTTTTTAAACGTTGAACTTCATCAACGAACTGTATATTTTGTTAAATAAAAAATCAAAAATGTTCACTGTCCACCATCCGTTTAAAATTGTTCAAAATCCCTTTCTCGCAAGCCAATTGAAATGTGATAAATTTTGACAGTTGAAGTGAATAATTTATCGCATTCGAAAGTTACAGAACACCGATTTATCACATATTTCCAGGGGTTTCATTTCACAATGTTCCATGCGGTATAGTTTTCGCATCGTGTAGTTACAGAAATCGCATAGTTAATGAAATTTTGTTTCAATTCACATCGTTCATGTTATAAATATTTATAACGATGCGATAATTACAGAACACGGGTACAGGTAGACTTAACTCCAAGCCAACGCTAACCTGTGTTTACATAGTGCCAAGACAGCTGGTTTATTGAGGGACATGGGTGTATAATGAAAAAAAATATTTCCTCAACCCACGGATATTGCTCACATCCACAACAGAATTTATACACATAACAAAAGACAAACATAAATAAAACACAAACTCTGACGTTAACTACTTAAGCAGAGCCGTCAAGTGAAGACGCGCTTTGGATTTCAAAAACAATTTACTGCAGGTGTTACGACAATTTTCTTTGGTCCACCAACAAAATCAACACCCCACGACCCGCTATCCGCCTGATGCTGCCCCTACCCAACTATTACAAGTACGGACACGAAAATCGTACGGCACTTGCAATAGCAAAGCAAAAGCAGCAGCGATGGAGTGGGATGGGGCACAATGGAAAACCCAACGCTGTGGCTTTTTTGTTTTTTCTCTAAGACCGGCACTGGCACTCTGTAAATTTATATTTATTTTGCGTCGCTGGGCAATTTTGATTTTTTTTATGGCGAGTTGTGTTCTATAGTCGCGTGGCGACAGCTGTTGGTCGGGTACGCGAGGTAGCGGACAAAAAAAAAAGAAGCGTTCGCGACGAGAGGTAATCAGCAACTGGTACAAAAATGTACTACCAAATGAAGATTGTCATCTCCATGGTTATCAAGAGACAGATGATGAAGAAAATTGCGATTGATTTGAAGAAGTGGCACGCGTAAGCGTAGTATAAAACCCTACTCTTCATAATTTGTTTTCTTGCTGTTAATTGCTCAATAAATATACTAAAAGAAAAGAAAATTGAAAGTATTGCTGGACAAAAAAAAATAAAAACATAGGGAAGGGCTACAGTCGCTTTGGCGAACTTCCTAGTTCAACCAATGATTTTTCGATAGATCTGCCTTTTTAAAAAATTGCTGGCGTCTCAGTGCGCGGATTTTGAAAATCTTTTACTATGAATATAAAGAGTAATATATATAATAAATTTCAGATTCCAAGCCCAAAATTTTGATTTGTCGTTAAAACTATTTTTTTTAAATGTGTGAGCAGTTTTGGCCCCTAAAGACAATATATTAAGAACGTCAGCATTGCAGGTCAGAATTAGATTTTTCCATAAATTTCTTTTTTCCATTATTGTGGGCCAGTGGGTAGATTTTTAAAATTCTTAAACGTGTTTTGAATTGTGGAGTTGAGAAAACGGATAAGATCTTGTATTCCTTTGCCCGATATATCGCTAAGGTCGTTGAAGAATGGTTGATTCAGTGCCCGCAGTCTGGCTCTTGCTAGTGCCGGACATTCGCAGAAGAAATGGAAGCGAGTTTCTCTTTCATTTGCATTCCCCAACTTCGACAGTGGAGGTTAAATGGGATAATTCTGGCGACATCGGGGTGGGTTATGTTTAGAAGATCCTTTGTTCTTCTTTTGTCATAAGTAGGCCATATCTTCCTTCATATGAAGCAGTAAGTTAACCTTCTCCATTAAAGATTGGCTTTCTGCAGGAAGTATGAGTGTATTTGTGTCTTAACCGCACAGCTGAATGTGAACCCTTAACGCGAGGGAGCCATCTAGAGCAGAGTCCTGCCTGGCCAGCTCACCTGCACGCTCGTTTCCTGTTATGTTACTATGCCCTTGAACCCAGAGTAGTGTAACCTTGAAACGTTTGCCCAGTTGGGCAAGCTCGTTACGGCACTCCTGCACCAGTTTAGGGGGCATGGTAGCCGAGTCAGTAGCTTTGATGGCGGCATAGCTATCAATGAGGATAGCAATGTTTTGTTTGTACGCTGCAGGCCTCTCGGGTTGCCAGTAGTTCGGCCTGGAAGACGCTGGCAAAATCCGGTAGGCGGTAGGATATTGATATTTTTAGTGATGCCGAGTACACCGGCTTCAACACCACATTTCATCTTAGATCCGTCGGTGTATATGACCGTTTCGAACTCTTTCACTACTTCGCCCCTCTTCCAACGAGCTCTGGTAGGAAAACTTGCCTGGAAGCCTTTTATGAAATTTTGTTTGGGTGTGATGTAGTCGGTTGGAAACGTGACCATGCCTTCTGGTAACGAGTCCAGAATGTAGCTGTGGCCGTATGGCCTTGCAATCCAGCACCCCGACTCTTTGAGTCTTACCGCACTGCACAGTGCGGTATCCTTTGTGTGTAGGTCAAGAGGCAAAAGGGGCAAAAGCACAGTGAGCGCGTCAGTTGGGGCCGACCTCAGTGCACCCGTGGTGCCTACACTGGCTGTTCTTTGCAATCTTTTCAGTTTTGTGAGGTTGTAACCTTTACTCAACGCGGGCCACCATACTAGTGATCCATAGGTGAGTATTGGACGTACTACAGCTGTATACATCCACAAGGTCATCTTTGGTTGAAGTCCCCACTTCTTTCCAAAGGTTCTGCTACAGGCATAGAAGGCAATGCACGCGTTCCTCACTCTGTGTTCAATGTTATGTTTCCAGGTAAGTTTTGGATCGAGCGTTATACCCAGATTACTTAGCGCTGGAGGATAGTGTAAGTGGTTGACCGTTTAGGCGCGGGAGGGTAAAATCAGGTATTTTGGTTTTAGTAGTGAACAGCATCAGTTCGGTTTTGCTCGGGTTAACGCCGAGGCCAGAACTTACAGCCCAGGTGCTTACCTTGTCTAGAGCAGTCCCCATGATTCCACTTCTCACGGAGGGAAACTTCCCTGACACTAGCATCACTACGTCGTCCGCATACGCGACAGCTTTGACCCTTTCCATGTCTAGTTTTATAAGAATTTTGTTCATTCATTTCGCCCACACCTCATCGCTCATCGGAGTTTTCGTCGTCGTCGTCGCGGGAGACCTTGCAGCATGATCATTGCACCGAAAGAATGTTTTTTTTTTGGAAATTCATCATCATTGGAATTCATTTATCGTTTTCGCCAATTGTCTAATAAATTACAGCCAACAGATCAACTTGTATGACATTCATAGCAACAACTATTGTTTGTTGAAAAAACTAGTTTTAGGACTAACTCGTCGCTCTCTTCAGTTAGTGGGATAATTGTCGCATTTAGAGATTATTTTCATCTTTTATTTACCTTGGACTGTTTCGCAGTCGTTTGTTCACTTCTGAAAATAGTACGTTGGAATTAGGTGTCGCCAAATAAAACTTCTATTTGGTCATTGAGTTCGCTTGAATTCGCTTTAATAAGAAGTAATCGAAATTCAGTCGATACTGCTTTGGGAATGGCAAATGAACCGACCATAGACGAATTAAAACAGCAACGGGCTTCCACTAAAGGTAGCATATCTCGGATAAAGAATGTGGTGTAGTCCAATGCAAACACATTCACGTCGACCGAACTGGTGTGTCGTCTACGGATTCTGAAGTCCTACTTCAAACAAATCTTAGTATACCAGACTAAAATAGAAGGCTTGGTACCCACTGATAACTGTCGCAGTGAAATAGAAGAGCTGTACATTACTGCCAAAGCCAGAATTCTTTCGCTGTCGGGAACTGGCGGCAGTGCTGCAGACATGACTTTAAATACAATCAGGCATCTTCCTAAACAACGATTGTCTAGGTTTAGTGGTAGGTACTCTGATTACAAGAATTTTATAAATTCTTTCAACAATCTTGTGGATAATAGAGCTTAACTCAAATAAAAAAGTTTGATTATTTGCTGTCATGCTTGAGCGATCAAGCTCTTGGTATAGTCAAGGCTTTCCAAGTCACTGAGGAAAACTATCCAAAAGCACTCTTAAGGCTTAAAGAGCGCTATGACAATGATTGCCCCATCTTTCTGGAATATATCTCCGAGTTAATCAAATTACCCAAGGTTCCGAAAGCGTCTCCTGCTTTATTAAGGAGTTTGGTCGACAACATTTCTGCGTTATTTAGTTCATTACTCTCAATAGGATCTTAGGAGAATATATGTAATGCCATAGTTATACATATTGCCATGTCAAAGGTTGATACGGAAACCCAATCCAAATGTGACGAACAACTGGACTACAGGAAGCCACCTGAGTGGAACGTGAGCAAGTGTCCTTAACAAACGGTGCCAGTATTTGGAAGCGAGGGATAGCAAGCAGCTTCGATCAGAGCCCGTCCACAAATGGTCCATCAAACCAAAGTCGTCATCTTCCAATCAACGATCTCATACCTCACTATCTCTAAAATTAAACGAAGAGAAAATCCAATGGTTTACCTATGAAAATAAGTTCGAAAAACCGATGCGAGTATTCGTTAGGGGACTCCACCCGACCTGCGTTAAAGAAGATGTTATAGAAGACGTGCAAACCCAAGGCTTCAAAATTCTTGACGCCGTGAATATTATCAAGAAGGAAAAGCAATGCACAGAAGGAGACAAAGATACCGTAGTCAAACGCGGCCTTCCTCTTTTTATGCTCACCTTTGAAAGGACCGAGAATGTGGAGGGCATCTTCAAAATCAAGACAATCCTAAACATCAAGGTCAAAATCGAGCAAATGCGTAAGGGAAGGCAAACGGCACCCCAATGCAAACGATGCCAAGGTTTTAACTACACGCAGGCATACTGCAAGAAAGAACCACGGTGCGTTAAGTGTGCCGGTAAACAACTCTCGGGAGATTGAGGAAAACCAAACAGGCCCCAGCAGTCTGCGCCAACTGCACGGAAAACCACCCAGCGAATTATCGAGGTTGTGAAATCGCGAGAACTACAAAAAAGACGCGAAACTCTCAAGAAACCGCTACATTCGGACCCAAGCTTAAAATATCCTAAGACCGAAAATCATCCAGGACAGTCAAAAGGACGAAACCGATACAGGAAAAAAAAAACTGCTACACACATGCGGTATAGTGATTTTCTGGCCTCACTTTCAGCAAGGAACTGCAAGGGAGGTAAACAGAGCAACACTTCCATAGCAGCAGTCGGAGTTCCTCTCATCGCACCTGTAATGCATAAGCACGCAAGGTGCTGTAGCTTCGACAGTTGACGTTTGAGGATGTGAGCTCTAACCCACCATACAATCGCACCATACATAAGGTATGGCCTAACAATGCACGTTTAAATCCAGTGAACCAGCCTGGGACTAAGTCCCCAGGTTCTGCTGAACATCCTACGGCACTGCCAGAGAATGTTAGTTGCCTTCGAAATCCTAGCAACCAAATGTTCAGAAAAGTTAAGCTTTGGATCTAGAACAATACCCAGATACTTAACCTTGCTTGATAGCTTTAGTTGAGTGCCCTGGAAGTAAGGCCACCTCACTTGAGGTATTGCCCTTCTACTCGTGAACAGCATCATCTCAGTCTTCGCGGGGTTGACTGACAGAGCTTGCTCGCGGCACCAACTCCCAACACTATTGAGCGCTGTTTCCATCCGCTCACAAAGAGTTGGTAAACTCCTGCCGCTGACAATAATGCACACATCGTCAGCGTACCCAATAACAGGGTGACCTTCCCCATCAAGTCTTCTCAACAAGGAGTCGACCAACAGGTTCCACAATGTAGTGGAAAGTACACCGCCCTGCGCAAAGCCTTTGACAGCGCGCACAGTTCTGACACAGCCGCCAACAGCAGCTGTAACTTCTCTGCTCCTAAGCATTTCCAGGATCCATTCCACAGTTGTAGAATCGACGCCCTTCAGTGTTAAGGCAGACTCAATTCTGCAAAAGGTGGGATTGTCAAAGGCACCCTCAATATCCATGAAGACAGCAAGAGCATAGTTTTTGCGGTCGAGCGCCCTACGCACTCTGGCCGTCAGATCCGTTAATGCCGTCTCAGTGGACTTGCCTTTTTGATAGGCGTGTTGGCTATCATGAATACCCAGCGAAGCTGGAATACTCTTAAGCCGTACGTCAATCAGTTTTTCAAGGCCCTTTAGCAGAAATGATGAAAGGCTAATAGTCCTGAAGCTTTTGGGAAGATCATAGGCGGCCTTTCCCGGTTTGGGAATGAAAACCGCCCTAGCTCTTCTCCAGGCTAAAGGAATATGTCGCAGAGCAACGCTAGCTCTGTAGATTCTAGTTAGCAGTGTGAGCAAAATCTCGATACCCTTTTGCAAGAGTATGGGGTATATGCCATCAGGTCCAGGAGCTTTGAAAGGAGAAAAGGACAGGATAATAGCACTCGCCCTCTCTCTCGTAACAATGCTCGCCGCGACCCGCCACTGCTCAGTAGTTTGGTAGTTCTGATTTTGTTTGGCCACACGCAACTATCCACGGCTTTGCAGCCAGGAAAGTGGGTGTCCATTAGCAGTTGAAGTGCCTCCTCACTGGAGTTGGTCGAGGTGCCATCAGGCTTCCGAAGGACGTCAAGCCTGGCTCCCGAATCAGCTGAGAGGACTCTCTGCAATCTCGAAACCGCGCTAACATCCTTCAGTTCTCCGCAGAACCTCTGCCAAGATACCTTCTTAGCGCTCTTAATTTGCCTCTTGTACTCCTTCTGCGCATCCGCATGAGAAGACCAATCGGCTGCCAGGTTAGACTTCCTGGCCCTGTTAAACAGCCTCCCCACTCTTTTCCTGAGAAGGGATAGCTTAGCGTTCCACCATCGGGTTGGTTTCGCACCGCCAACCTCCTTCTCCGGGCAAGCAGTATGAAAGGCCGTAATAATACCGCTGTGTAGCGTGTCGGTCGCCTTATCCAAGTCATCGCTACTAAGGATCCTGATAGGCAGGGAACTTATCTGACCCCGCAACTCCGTGGAATAGACGTCCCAGTTAGTGCGTCGCACATTCCTGATTTTGCTTCTGATCGGTCGATCTGCACTTAGCTTAAAAATAACATACCGATGATCAGATGCAGTTTCTTCCCTTGAAACCCTCCAGCTCGAAACGATGCCCGATGCAGCAGCGGTTGCTACTGTCACATCAATAACTTGCCGCCTCAGCCGAGTGACAAAGGTTGGCTCATTACCAGTGTTCAGTATATCGAGCTGGCTGGCAGCAAAGAAGTTTAGTAGGGATTCACCCCTGCTATTTGAGTCAGTACTACCCCAAACGCGATGATGCGCGTTCGCGTCCATACCAACGATCAAATGCTTGTTACCTCGTCGGGCATGCTCGACAAGCCTTACCAGTTCCACCGTTGGAGGTGGGGCCAGTGAGTCAAATGGGAGGTACACTGAGGCTAAAATAATCTCAGTAACCAACCCTCCTCGCTTAAGACACATTTTAATAGCTGTACAGTCTCGAGAACTGAACTCAGGCATAAGACTAGCATCTAAGCCCTTTGCTACAAAGATGCACGTGCTAGTATTAACAATCCCAGGCTTTACAAAAATTGCTACTGGTACACCCGAGATGCCACTTACCGCCCCCTTAGACAGATAAGGTTCCTGTATGAGGCACACCTCTGTATGCAGTTTTCCAAGACGACGACACAATGTAGGTGAAGCCGCCTTGGAATGTTGCAGCAGTTCGGTAGTTGGAGCTATCACTGGCCACTGCCTTATAGGCAGACACGCCACCAGAATGGAGTACCCTCCAACGACTTCTGCAGAAGCTGCAGGGACGTTGAGGAGGAGGAAACCAACACACACCTTCTGTGTTCTAAGCGATCTTAGCGAAACAGATGTTTGCTGCATAAGCAAATTCGTCACTAAATCCAAATGGTTAAACTTACTTGAAGCTAAGGGTAGTCTTTGGGGTTTGATTGAAGCAGTCACCTCAAAGCACTCTTTTTTCCGTGGATTAAGAAGCAAGAGGGGTTCGTACTGAAACAGTCACCCCAGGGAGCTCTCCCTCCGAATCGGGATCAGGATAGGGTTTGTACTGATAACAAGCACCCCACTCGGATTCGAACACATGGTCTCTGGAATCGGGTTGTGCGCGACCGCACTAGCCACTCCCTAAGATAGGCAGCATAGCCACACGCCGGTCCCTCGCCAGGGATTTCGATCAACAGGCTGGAATTCGACTGAGATCAGTCATCCCAACCTGTACGATTGCAACAGTCACTTCATTCAGCACCTCACACTTAGGGAAAGATAAGATACCCGCCGAGCAGAAAAATGGGACCAGAACTGGCGTTTGACTGAAACTCCACTCTGCTCCTCTCCAGCGGTATGGGAATAGTGTGCGTTCTACTTCTACTCTGCACTCCCCAACTTCCCTCTTCGAAGTTATATCCATACAATCTGAGAAGGCAAACAGTTTCCTAGCGAGGCAAGCGAACGCCGGAATCCACAGGTGACAGGTGACAGGTCGCTATCGAGGAAGCACCGCGATTAGTCAAAACTCTTAAAGAAACTGTTAAGTTTTTCCCATTTGGCTTTCTCGTATTGCCATACGATTCTTTAAGGAGTTTCTTCTTTAACTATGTGGTTGGAGTACGAGAAGTTTGCTCATATGATACAATGATATAACGAGCCTAGAGGCGATAATACGTATAAAGCGTATTTATCGGAGTGAGAGGTATGAAACAAGTCCAGTGTGTTGGTGGTATGACTGCTAATGTCCGGTATTCGTGTTCGCACATTTACAAGCTGAGTCAGGTTATTTACCTCAGCAAAGATCTCGACGTACCTTCGGGTGTTGTCTGACCCGAATGTCGAAGCCAAATTGAATTGTGTATATTGAAATCGCCGACAATAACGATTTCAGAACGATGGCGAAGGGTCACAATTCCTGTGATGAAATCAGACAGGGCATCACACTCATTATAAGTTCAATGTCTGTCCAAATTTAAGGTTCTGTAAATGAAACAGTAGTGGATTAATTGACTACGGACATGAAATTTTAGCCAAATGAAATTAAATTCCGGATTGGAACATTGACCATATTGAGGCTTAAGTTGATAGGGTACGTCACTACGCATATAAACGGCGAGACCGCTATGGGGAAAGAATAATGGCACTAAGTTGTAACCAGTGCCCATGTTCTGCAACTCATGCGATACCTAACTCTGCGCATCAAAAACTTTGGAACACAAAATTCCACCGTTTATCGCATGTGGAAAGAATTGGTGTTCTCTAACTCTATGCGATAAAATATACCTTGGTAACTTTTGATATCATGGGAAATTGGAAAGATTGTCAAAATACTGGAAATCGAAGGGTAGTTTGGCGAGGAAATTCAGTGTGTATTTACATGTTGTTGGGATAGGAGTGGTGTAGCGTGACTTTTTAGCGGATTATCGGAAAATTACGTGTTTCTGTTGAATTTTCAGAAATACGACGATCGCTCGTTCTGCTAGACTCAGACGAAATTTTTTGAAATTAATCTGATCCTAACGCTGATTTTTTAGACAACATTATGTTGATGAATTTAATGAAGTTAAAATTTTGCATTTATTTTGTCTGTCTATGAAAAAAATAAATGAAATATTTTTTTTTTTTAAACAAGAACAGCAAGAGAGAGCGCTGGATGTACCAAGCTGTTTGTTTTTGTAGCAACACAGTTCCAAGAATGTTCAAAATGGATCTTATTTAAGTCCTTGCTGAATTCTTTCGACAGAATGTAATACCTACATTCTTCTCCACTAATTCTGACTGTTTTTATTAGTTATTTTTTATTTCTTTTGCATTTTTTTAAACGTTGAACTTCATCAACGAACTGTATATTTTGTTAAATAAAAAATCAAAAATGTTCACTGTCCACCATCCGTTTAAAATTGTTCAAAATCCCTTTCTCGCAAGCCAATTGAAATGTGATAAATTTTGACAGTTGAAGTGAATAATTTATCGCATTCGAAAGTTACAGAACACCGATTTATCACATATTTCCAGGGGTTTCATTTCACAATGTTCCATGCGGTATAGTTTTCGCATCGTGTAGTTACAGAAATCGCATAGTTAATGAAATTTTGTTTCAATTCACATCGTTCATGTTATAAATATTTATAACGATGCGATAATTACAGAACACGGGTACAGGTAGACTTAACTCCAAGCCAACGCTAACCTGTGTTTACATAGTGCCAAGACAGCTGGTTTATTGAGGGACATGGGTGTATAATGAAAAAAAATATTTCCTCAACCCACGGATATTGCTCACATCCACAACAGAATTTATACACATAACAAAAGACAAACATAAATAAAACACAAACTCTGACGTTAACTACTTAAGCAGAGCCGTCAAGTGAAGACGCGCTTTGGATTTCAAAAACAATTTACTGCAGGTGTTACGACAATTTTCTTTGGTCCACCAACAAAATCAACACCCCACGACCCGCTATCCGCCTGATGCTGCCCCTACCCAACTATTACAAGTACGGACACGAAAATCGTACGGCACTTGCAATAGCAGAGCAAAAGCAGCAGCGATGGAGTGGGATGGGGCACAATGGAAAACCCAACGCTGTGGCTTTTTTGTTTTTTCTCTAAGACCGGCACTGGCACTCTGTAAATTTATATTTATTTTGCGTCGCTGGGCAATTTTGATTTTTTTTATGGCGAGTTGTGTTCTATAGTCGCGTGGCGACAGCTGTTGGTCGGGTACGCGAGGTAGCGGACAAAAAAAAAAGAAGCGTTCGCGACGAGAGGTAATCAGCAACTGGTACAAAAATGTACTACCAAATGAAGATTGTCATCTCCATGGTTATCAAGAGACAGATGATGAAGAAAATTGCGATTGATTTGAAGAAGTGGCACGCGTAAGCGTAGTATAAAACCCTACTCTTCATAATTTGTTTTCTTGCTGTTAATTGCTCAATAAATATACTAAAAGAAAAGAAAATTGAAAGTATTGCTGGACAAAAAAAAATAAAAACATAGGGAAGGGCTACAGTCGCTTTGGCGAACTTCCTAGTTCAACCAATGATTTTTCGATAGATCTGCCTTTTTAAAAAATTGCTGGCGTCTCAGTGCGCGGATTTTGAAAATCTTTTACTATGAATATAAAGAGTAATATATATAATAAATTTCAGATTCCAAGCCCAAAATTTTGATTTGTCGTTAAAACTATTTTTTTTAAATGTGTGAGCAGTTTTGGCCCCTAAAGACAATATATTAAGAACGTCAGCATTGCAGGTCAGAATTAGATTTTTCCATAAATTTCTTTTTTCCATTATTGTGGGCCAGTGGGTAGATTTTTAAAATTCTTAAACGTGTTTTGAATTGTGGAGTTGAGAAAACGGATAAGATCTTGTATTCCTTTGCCCGATATATCGCTAAGGTCGTTGAAGAATGGTTGATTCAGTGCCCGCAGTCTGGCTCTTGCTAGTGCCGGACATTCGCAGAAGAAATGGAAGCGAGTTTCTCTTTCATTTGCATTCCCCAACTTCGACAGTGGAGGTTAAATGGGATAATTCTGGCGACATCGGGGTGGGTTATGTTTAGAAGATCCTTTGTTCTTCTTTTGTCATAAGTAGGCCATATCTTCCTTCATATGAAGCAGTAAGTTAACCTTCTCCATTAAAGATTGGCTTTCTGCAGGAAGTATGAGTGTATTTGTGTCTTAACCGCACAGCTGAATGTGAACCCTTAACGCGAGGGAGCCATCTAGAGCAGAGTCCTGCCTGGCCAGCTCACCTGCACGCTCGTTTCCTGTTATGTTACTATGCCCTTGAACCCAGAGTAGTGTAACCTTGAAACGTTTGCCCAGTTGGGCAAGCTCGTTACGGCACTCCTGCACCAGTTTAGGGGGCATGGTAGCCGAGTCAGTAGCTTTGATGGCGGCATAGCTATCAATGAGGATAGCAATGTTTTGTTTGTACGCTGCAGGCCTCTCGGGTTGCCAGTAGTTCGGCCTGGAAGACGCTGGCAAAATCCGGTAGGCGGTAGGATATTGATATTTTTAGTGATGCCGAGTACACCGGCTTCAACACCACATTTCATCTTAGATCCGTCGGTGTATATGACCGTTTCGAACTCTTTCACTACTTCGCCCCTCTTCCAACGAGCTCTGGTAGGAAAACTTGCCTGGAAGCCTTTTATGAAATTTTGTTTGGGTGTGATGTAGTCGGTTGGAAACGTGACCATGCCTTCTGGTAACGAGTCCAGAATGTAGCTGTGGCCGTATGGCCTTGCAATCCAGCACCCCGACTCTTTGAGTCTTACCGCACTGCACAGTGCGGTATCCTTTGTGTGTAGGTCAAGAGGCAAAAGGGGCAAAAGCACAGTGAGCGCGTCAGTTGGGGCCGACCTCAGTGCACCCGTGGTGCCTACACTGGCTGTTCTTTGCAATCTTTTCAGTTTTGTGAGGTTGTAACCTTTACTCAACGCGGGCCACCATACTAGTGATCCATAGGTGAGTATTGGACGTACTACAGCTGTATACATCCACAAGGTCATCTTTGGTTGAAGTCCCCACTTCTTTCCAAAGGTTCTGCTACAGGCATAGAAGGCAATGCACGCGTTCCTCACTCTGTGTTCAATGTTATGTTTCCAGGTAAGTTTTGGATCGAGCGTTATACCCAGATTACTTAGCGCTGGAGGATAGTGTAAGTGGTTGACCGTTTAGGCGCGGGAGGGTAAAATCAGGTATTTTGGTTTTAGTAGTGAACAGCATCAGTTCGGTTTTGCTCGGGTTAACGCCGAGGCCAGAACTTACAGCCCAGGTGCTTACCTTGTCTAGAGCAGTCCCCATGATTCCACTTCTCACGGAGGGAAACTTCCCTGACACTAGCATCACTACGTCGTCCGCATACGCGACAGCTTTGACCCTTTCCATGTCTAATTTTATAAGAATTTTGTTCATTCATTTCGCCCACACCTCATCGCTCATCGGAGTTTTCGTCGTCGTCGTCGCGGGAGACCTTGCAGCATGATCATTGCACCGAAAGAATGTTTTTTTTTTGGAAATTCATCATCATTGGAATTCATTTATCGTTTTCGCCAATTGTCTAATAAATTACAGCCAACAGATCAACTTGTATGACATTCATAGCAACAACTATTGTTTGTTGAAAAAACTAGTTTTAGGACTAACTCGTCGCTCTCTTCAGTTAGTGGGATAATTGTCGCATTTAGAGATTATTTTCATCTTTTATTTACCTTGGACTGTTTCGCAGTCGTTTGTTCACTTCTGAAAATAGTACGTTGGAATTAGGTGTCGCCAAATAAAACTTCTATTTGGTCATTGAGTTCGCTTGAATTCGCTTTAATAAGAAGTAATCGAAATTCAGTCGATACTGCTTTGGGAATGGCAAATGAACCGACCATAGACGAATTAAAACAGCAACGGGCTTCCACTAAAGGTAGCATATCTCGGATAAAGAATGTGGTGTAGTCCAATGCAAACACATTCACGTCGACCGAACTGGTGTGTCGTCTACGGATTCTGAAGTCCTACTTCAAACAAATCTTAGTATACCAGACTAAAATAGAAGGCTTGGTACCCACTGATAACTGTCGCAGTGAAATAGAAGAGCTGTACATTACTGCCAAAGCCAGAATTCTTTCGCTGTCGGGAACTGGCGGCAGTGCTGCAGACATGACTTTAAATACAATCAGGCATCTTCCTAAACAACGATTGTCTAGGTTTAGTGGTAGGTACTCTGATTACAAGAATTTTATAAATTCTTTCAACAATCTTGTGGATAATAGAGCTTAACTCAAATAAAAAAGTTTGATTATTTGCTGTCATGCTTGAGCGATCAAGCTCTTGGTATAGTCAAGGCTTTCCAAGTCACTGAGGAAAACTATCCAAAAGCACTCTTAAGGCTTAAAGAGCGCTATGACAATGATTGCCCCATCTTTCTGGAATATATCTCCGAGTTAATCAAATTACCCAAGGTTCCGAAAGCGTCTCCTGCTTTATTAAGGAGTTTGGTCGACAACATTTCTGCGTTATTTAGTTCATTACTCTCAATAGGATCTTAGGAGAATATATGTAATGCCATAGTTATACATATTGCCATGTCAAAGGTTGATACGGAAACCCAATCCAAATGTGACGAACAACTGGACTACAGGAAGCCACCTGAGTGGAACGTGAGCAAGTGTCCTTAGCAAACGGTGCCAGTATTTGGAAGCGAGGGATAGCAAGCAGCTTCGATCAGAGCCCGTCCACAAATGGTCCATCAAACCAAAGTCGTCATCTTCCAATCAACGATCTCATACCTCACTATCTCTAAAATTAAACGAAGAGAAAATCCAATGGTTTACCTATGAAAATAAGTTCGAAAAACCGATGCGAGTATTCGTTAGGGGACTCCACCCGACCTGCGTTAAAGAAGATGTTATAGAAGACGTGCAAACCCAAGGCTTCAAAATTCTTGACGCCGTGAATATTATCAAGAAGGAAAAGCAATGCACAGAAGGAGACAAAGATACCGTAGTCAAACGCGGCCTTCCTCTTTTTATGCTCACCTTTGAAAGGACCGAGAATGTGGAGGGCATCTTCAAAATCAAGACAATCCTAAACATCAAGGTCAAAATCGAGCAAATGCGTAAGGGAAGGCACACGGCACCCCAATGCAAACGATGCCAAGGTTTTAACTACACGCAGGCATACTGCAAGAAAGAACCACGGTGCGTTAAGTGTGCCGGTAAACAACTCTCGGGAGATTGAGGAAAACCAAACAGGCCCCAGCAGTCTGCGCCAACTGCACGGAAAACCACCCAGCGAATTATCGAGGTTGTGAAATCGCGAGAACTACAAAAAAGACGCGAAACTCTCAAGAAACCGCTACATTCGGACCCAAGCTTAAAATATCCTAAGACCGAAAATCATCCAGGACAGTCAAAAGGACGAAACCGATACAGGAAAAAAAAAAACTGCGCAACAGAACGTCGCTGGTCCAAGTGCAAAGAAAAATCCGGCATTGGTTGGTGCGAGATCATACGCGGAAGTCGCGACACATGGAGATCAGTCAAGATCAGATGCAACAGATCCGATCCGCCAATTATTAACTGTGATATTAGAAAAACTTGAGCAACAAAGCAAGATTAATCAAGCTATATTTGACAAATAGAGCAAGCTCTAGTTCAAACCTCGCAGGCCAAACAATAAAACATGAATATGACAAAGTTTCTTAAGGTACTGACATGGAACGCAAACGGCCTCCTAAACAAAATTAACGAACTAGAAGTATTTCTACGGAAAAACAATACTGATATATACTTGTTATTGGAAACCCACTCAAAAAAGGGACATGGACCCAAAATAAAAGGCAACAGAGCCTATCACGCGCATCATCCCTCGGAAAACACCAGAGGCGGATCCTCTCTTTACATCAAAGATTGTCTTAAGCACTCAACAGATATAAAAATAGAACTCTATTCTATGCAAATAAGTTCAGTCTCCGTAAAAGTAAACCATTTAGACTACCTTATCGGATATTGTTACTTTCCCCCGGCATATAGACTGGCAGAAGACGACCTTGACCGCCTCTTTGACTCATGTGGGTGTAATTTTATTATCGGTGGGGACTTTAATACTAAACACACTTTTTGGGGTTCAAGATGCAACTCGACGAAAGGCAGACTACTGTATAAAGCCAGTATGAAGCGTGGGGTGGACTTTTTCTCGACGGGAAAGCGTATTGGCCAACTGCCAAAGATAAAATCCCTGACCTCGTCGACTTCTTTATTGCAAAAGGGCTTAACAAAAATCTGACGGAAGTCGAAGAATGCTATGATCTATGCTCAGACCACTCAGCAGTCACCCTGAAAATGGGTGGAAGTGTAGCAAAAAATGAAGGACCGCCCAGGTTAACTAGTAACAAAACCAACTGGGACATTTTCCGAAAAGACTGCAAAGAAAATGTTGCTTTGAATGTGCCACTAAAGACACCGCTCGAAATAGAAGCCGAAGTTGACAATCTGGTGAAAGCCATTCAGAGCGCAGCATGGGAAAAACACTCCCTTCCAGAAGACAACTACACGAAACAATAAATTCAAATACATGCCTGAAATAAAAGACCTCATACGAGAAAAGAGGAGAGCGCGTAAGAGATGGCAACAATCCCGCGCACCCCTGATAAAACTTATCTGAACCATCTTTGCAACAAACTTAAGAATGAGCTACAAGATCTAAAAAATCTCGAAACTTCTACTTACCTCGAGGGCTTGACTGCTGAAAAGAGCTCAAACTACTCACTTTGGAAAGCCTTGAAGTCCATAAGGAAACCCAAAATGCACTCTCCACCAATAAGAAAAGCTAACGGCGAATGGGCAAAATGAGACAAAGAGAAAGCGGATTTATTTGCCGAGTATCTAGAAGAAACATTCAAGCCGTTCGATGGACGACCTTTAAACGAAGAACCAAATGCTAAAGCCGTATTAGCAGCCGATAACTATAAAGTAAAAGCCGTATCCTTGTCCGGCTTCGAATGGCAATAAGAAAGCTGACAAATAACAAAGCTCCAGGATACGACCTAATCACTGGCGAAATTCTGAAGGAGCTACCGGAAAAAGCATTAGTTAAGCTGTTCTACATTATAAATGCTTCTCTGAGACTTTCATATGTTCCAAGACAATGGAAAGTAGCCGAAGCCATTATGGTTTCCAAACAGGGAAAAAGTGCAAATGATAAGAATTAATTAAGATTAAAACCAGGGGTGGAATCGGCTAAGGCGATAGTTGACAATCAAAATCATACCTTTACGTCCACGTAAGGTGATTATCAAATTGACAATCACCTTTTTGCCATCAATTTCATGTGACAGCTATTTATGTGTCGCTTTCATACATTTTTGTTATTTTCATAGGTATGCATCTCGGCTTCAACTCCAAATAAATTAAATGCTTTAGTGAAAAAAGAATATACATAATATTAAATAAATTCAAATAAAAAAGTGAAATTGGAAAATTCGTGAAGTGCAATGTTTACTTCATTAGAAATTTTCTACACAAATGAAGAAAATAATTACACAAATGTCCAACTATTAAGAAGAAACCTGAGAAATAAGCAAATATCTTGGAACTTTCAAACCCGATGTAAGAATTCATAGAATTATACGAGGGCGGGTCAATAAGTCCGTGACTTTTGGAATAAAACACAGATTTTTTGATAAAAAAATAAAAATATTTTTAACGTAGTGTCCCTTGAGCTCTATACACTTTGTCCAACGCTTCTCCAATTTTTTTAACCCTTCCAAAAAAAATGATTTGTCAAGGTCCTCAAAATAGGCCTTTGTTTGCGAGATGACTTCATCATTGGAGTCAAATCTTTTTCCACCAAGCCATTTCTCCAGGTTTGGGAACAAGAAGTAGTCGCTCGGAGCCAAATCTGGAGAATAGGGTGGATGAGGGAGCAATTCATAGCCCAATTCATGGATTTTTGTCATGGCGACTGCACATGTGTGCACCCTTGCATTGTCTTGGTGGAAAAGAACTTTTTTCTTGGCCAAATGAGGTCGGTTTTTTTTCAAGTCGTCATTGAATCGGTCCAATAAGTTGGCATAATATTCCCCATTGATTGTTCTTCCCTTTTGAAGGTAGTCAATGTGGATTATCCCGCGTGCATCCCAAAAAACAGTCGCCATAACTTTATTGGCTGACAAACCCACCTTGGCCTTCTTTGGCGCCGATTCACCCTTAGAAACCCACTGTTTTGACTGTTGTTTGGTCTCTGGTGTGTTGTGATGGATCCATGTTTCGTCCATGGTTACAAAACGGTGCAACTGACGCAGCAAGTTTAAATTTTGACAGGAGTCAACTGACAGATGCCTGTTGACAGGAGCAGTGTTGCTGTTTCAGTAAAGAGGTCAGAAATTCAAAAAGTCACGGACTTATTGACCCGCCCTCGTAAATATTCATTGTTGATTGCTAACATTTTTATTATTGTGTATTTTAGATTTTTGAAAAACTTTCGCTTATCAAAAGAAGCGTTTGTGTTTGTTTTGGGACTGCTTGATTTACCAACTGGAGTAAGGTCAACCCATGTTCCACCCATCCTTCAATTGGCTGCAACTTAAAATCTTCTTGGTGGTGGCTATAAAAGACAAGTTGGAATTGACCGGGCACCAATGGGTCAAAGTACGGTGGCTAAAATTACTGCTGCAGTCATTAAAAAAATGCAGTGAATACTTTGTCCATTTATGATACAGTTTTTGCCTAAGGACTCAACAAAATCATATTTGAAATATAAATCATGAAAAATAAACACACATCAGCTGCTCGGAATGACAGCGTCGGCAAGGAAGTGACGTTTAAAACTCTAAGTGCTGCCAATAATCAATCATTTTTTAGTGATCGTTTTACGCAGAGCAAAGAGGAGTTGAAAATCAAAAACGACAATCAAAAAGCGACAATCAACTATCACCTTAGCCGATTCCACCCCAGTAATTGAAGAAAGACGCTTGATACCAGATCATCAATTCGGCATCCGGGTCAAACATTCCACAATCGATCAGGTGTACCGAATAGCGAATGAAATTGAAAAACCTCTAGAATGGAAAAAGATTTGCTCTAGCACTTTTCTTGACGTATCGCAAGCCTTTGACAAGGTATTGCACGAAGGCCTAAGGTATAAGCTAAGGACAATCCTACCGAAAAAATTATACGAAATACTGGAATCCTACCTTGGAAACAGACTCTTTCGTGTTAGACATGAGACTGAGTTCTCAGAATTCAAAGAAATACACGCCGGTGTTCCGCAAGGAAGCGTTCTCGGCCCAATCTTATTTCTGCTCTACACAAGAGATATACCACAAGATGAAGGGGCCATCGTAGCAACGTTCGCAGACGATACGGCTATCCCCGCAATAGATGAGTCAGTCGAGTCATCAGCGGGAAAACTCCAACAAGCTCTCAACAAAGTATGCGAGTGGACAAAGACCTGGTGAATCGCCCTTAACGAAACCAAGTCAACGCATGTCAACTTCACGTACAAAAAGATAAACAACTTACCTGTTTTCATTAACTCGGTACAAATACCATACGCAAACGAGGCAAAATATCTAGGAATGACCCTAGACGCAAAACTTAAGTGGAAGCCACACTTTAAGAAAAAGCGTGACGAGCTCGCAATCAAACAATGAGAAATGTATTGGCTACTCGGAAGATATTCGAACCTAAGTGTATACAACAAACTGCTCCTGCATAAGCAAGTGCTAAAACCTTCTTGGACATACGGTGTACAACTTTGGGGTTGTACCAAACCAAGCAATATGACTATAAAACAAACATTCCAAAACAAAATGCTAAGAGCAATCGTGAATGCTCCATGGTATATAAGGAATAGTGATATTCACAGAGATCTAGGAATTGCTGCCGTGAGTAACGAAGTAACAAACTTTGCTCGCAAACTTCGTACTCGTATTCATGGTCATTGCAATAATGAAATAATCCGTACTCTAAACGTGACAAACCTTGAGCGCCGACTACAAAGAACAAGACCGTTCGACCTAACGCCATAAGGAAAAACCGCATATAATGACGGTATTTGTAGGTGCGTTCGCTGGAAAGCTACCTACCAAACGCGATTAACACTACTGAAGCGTAAACTACTTGTTAAGGTTACTTAGTCGTAGTCATCAAAAAAAGTGAAAAAATGAGAGGAACGAATTTCATAATACTATGAGCGCGCGCCCTGTCGGGTTGGTTACCCACACGGCGCGTCCCCAGGTGGTGGATAGGGGGACCTCGGTACGATACGTTCGTGATCCGAGGTTTTAGAGTCATAGCGGCGTTTTATACACCGTCAAAGCTCTATCGCGAACCAAACCAAAAAACAAGTATGCAGGAACAACTTAATGATTTGAATACTCCAGGTGGTACTCGCATGGGCGAAAATCCACCCGTGGTCTTTTCGACCACGGTCGGGGCACGGATTCTGGAGGCCCCAACCGACATACATTTACCCCCCGCCTGTACAGGCGTTGACCTTCGAGCTGCGAAAAAGTTTGCTTCCGAAGATTCCTGCAGCTCTATCTCCGACACGTTCGGTAGACTGGGCTGGAAACATGAAGAAAGTGGCGGAGAGGTTCAACCCGATACGCTTAATCTTCAGACCAATAGACAGACAGCCGATAGGTGTGATGCTGCCGACGAGGCCTGCGAAACCGAACAGGTGAAACGGGCCACAGAGGCGGCGTCCACTGGTCAGCGTCCATCTAAGAGCCAGCGAAAGAGGAAAAGGAGAAAGGCGGCTATCGTGCGGCGCAAAGAAACTGCACCGCCAGTTGAAGGCGCAAGCGCTGAGAACTGCCCTTCCCCGGCGGCGACGGCAAAGAGATGCAGGTCGGCAGAGGTTACCCCAACCGAAACCAGCCAGCTGACTGAAACCAACGCTGCCTCCTCTTCCAATGGCTCGAACAGGAAAAAACGGAGGAAGAAGGCCTCTAGCACTCCTGTCGGTGGAACTACGCGCGCACCTTCTGCGTGCCCTTCCACTAGAACACCTCCAGCTGATGGAGGTCCCCGCGCCCAAAACCTGAGTGAAACAGCTGCTGCAAGCAGAAATGCTCGCGGAGGCAGTAGGCAGAAAATGGCTGTCGCGGGAACATCTGTCAGCAAGAAAAAGACGGTATCTTACAAGAAAGCCGTTACCTCTTCTCTGGTGTTACTCATCAGAAAGGCTGGCGAAGACAACAGCATGACCGACGCAGAGTGCAAACACTGTGAAGATCACCTGTGGGAGCTGGCAAAAGCATCCAATGAATGCATTCAAATGGAGGGCAGTGAACTGAAGAACAGAACCTTTATGGTGAAGTGCTCAACACAGCAAACCTCTGAATGGCTTAGTAAGACGGTGCCGAAAAATCCCCCTCTGGGAACCACAACTTTTGAGGTTTTCAGACCCCCCAAAAAAACGCGCGCCATCTGCTGGATCCCAGGGAAACTTAGGAAGAAGGCGGATGTGCTAGCGCGCCTACACACCCAGAATCCTGGGCTTGATACTAGCGACTGGACTGTTCATTCCCACAGGGAGAGTAGAAACAAGGATGACAAGGAAGGATCTACTCTCGTTGTTGGTTTAGATAAAAGTTCTGTCGAGACTATCAGGTCCGGGTATGGGATGCGTCCTTATTTGCACCTTGGAAGGATTCAATTCCGCTTTATTTCCAAGTGAGTGCGAGTAACGGACGAAAACCCTAGTTTATACCAATGATTGTATTTACTCAGATCAATCTTCAACACTCCAAGGCTGCTACTGCTCTTATCAGTAAGAAGCTTTCCGTGTTGAACACAAAAGCCCACATAACATCCATACAGGAGCCATGGGTGTGGAAAAATCGCATCTGTGGCCTTGGAGGTGTCCCTGGCACCACGATACTCTGTGACGAGCGGTCCGAGAGACCAAGGGCTTGTCTTGCTGTGTCGAACCTTCTCTCAGTGACTAAGCTTGGACAATTTTGTGGCCAAGATTTGGTTGCTGCAGCCATTAGCTACGAAACGAATGGAGACTGGACGACCTTCGTCGTAGCGTCAGCTTATCTCCCCTATGATTCAGTAGTGCCTCCACCACCAAGGGCAATTGCTGAACTCATAGACTATTGCGACACCAGGAGGATGGGCCTAGTTATATGCTGCGATGCCAACGCTCAAAACACTGTTTGGGGCAGTAGCAAATGCAACATGCGAGGAAACCATCTCCTAGATTTCATTCTATCATCTGATCTTACTATCAACAATGTTGGCTCGCAACCAACTTTTGTGACGTCAAGAAGACAGGAGGTGATCGACCTGACTTTATCAAATAGATACTTTAAGGCGATCAAAAACTGGAGGGTCTCTTCGGAGGCATCCCTCTCAGATCATAGATATATCGAATTCCAAATCGAATGCGAAGCCATGACTTTGCAGGAGAGGAGGAATCCAAGAAAAACCAACTGGATACGCTTCAGGGAGGAAATGGGAAAAAGTCTCAAAACTCCAACCAAACTCAGGACGAGACAAAAGGTAAAGGATGCTGTTCAAAACCTGAATAGTGCCATTACTAGCTGTTTCGAACTGACGTGTCCAGTAAGTAAACCCCCTGGCAGAACGCCGGTTCCCTGGTGGAGCTCGGAACTGCAAAGAATTCGTAGAGAAGCTAGAAAGCTTCTAAATAGGTCACTCAAGACTGATTTAGAGACAGACTGGAATCTCTACCGATCGAAGCAGAAGGATTATAAGAGGCTAATTCGGTTATCGAAAAGTGCTTCTTATAGGAATTTCTGCGAAAAGATTGAAACACTGGGTGAAACTAGTAGGTTGGTTAAAGTTCTGAAAAAGGGCAAACCAGCCAAATTAGACTCACTTAGAAAACCTGATGGCACCTTCACTGAGACGAAAGCGGAAACTCTTAGTTATCTGCTGGAGTCTCACTTTCCGGGTAACCAGATTACAATTGGTTCACAACCAGCCCCGATTACCGAGACTATGAGTGAGCCAAGACAAACAACTCGGCGTAGCTGGTATATTGCGAAGGCCGTGGTGACGGACGAGGCCATTAAATACGCATTTGCGTCTTTTGACGGCTTCAAGTCGCCTGGTACGGACGGAATATACCCAGCCATGCTGCAACAATGTACAAACCAGCTGCTACCGACTATGAAGAAAATCTTCACCGCTGTCCTAGCACTGGCATACATTCCAACACCCTGGCGCACAGTTAGAGTGGCATTCATACCAAAAATTGGCAGAAGTGACTACTCGCTCGCCAAGAGCTTCAGACCAATCAGTCTGACTTCTTTCTTGCTGAAAAGCTTGGAAAGGCTGGTCGAGCTTCACGTGCGCAAAGGTGCTTTGCGATTGCACCCACTATCTCCGATGCAACATGCCTATCAACGCGGAAAATCCTGCGAGACTGCGCTCCAAAATCTAGTTGGTAGAATTGAAGGCGCGCTTGACAGAAAAGAATACGCGATGGGCATTTTCATCGATATTGAGGGTGCTTTTGACAATGCGACTTTTGATAGCATGTGCAGCTCCGCCAGACAACACGGAGTAGACGAACCATTGGTGTTGTGGATTAAAGCAATGCTAATGAATAGAACGTTGGTTGCGGATGCGGATTGTGGCCGCTATGTTATGGCGGGGGTAAACAGAGGCTGCCCGCAAGGCGGCGTCATGTCTCCACTGCTGTGGTGTATGCTGGTCGACTCTCTGTTGAACGCACTCAACAGTTCTAATATTTACGCTCAGGCGTACGCGGATGATGTTGCCGTGCTTTCTGTTGGATCATGCCTAGCGACTGTATGCGCCAAGGCGCAGGCGGCCCAGGACGTGATCGACGAATGGTGCACTAGGAATGGGCTCTCGGTCAATCCTCTTAAAACTGAGGTTGTTCTCTTCACGAGAAGGAGGAAGCTGGTCGGGTTGACTCAGCCAGTGCTAAAAGGCGTCACAATCCAACTCTCCAATGAAGCAAAGTATTTGGGAGTCATCCTGGATAGCAAACTTCTTTGGTCCAAACATGTTGAGCTGAAGACTGCCAAGGCGCTGTCTATTTTCTGACAGTGCAAAGGCATTTTCGGCAAGACATGGGGCTTATCACCGAAAAGAGTCCTATGGATTTATACGGCTATGATAAGACCATTTATAGCATACGCATCGGTTGTTTGGTGGAATAAGCTTTCACGTAAATACGTCACTGCTGCTTTTGCCAAACTCCAAAGGCAGGTATGTCTCGGCTGCACGGGGGCCTTCCCCAGCACGCCTGGCTCCGGCCTAGATGCACTATTGAACCTTCCGCCCCTTGATGTTTACATCATGGGATGTACAATCAAGGCTATCTCACGTCTTACAAGAGGTGGCTTTTGGTATAACTCGCACTGGAGTTTTGATGAACTTGCGCAACGGTTGTCCTTCGACTCCTGTCTTATGGATATGCCGTCTGATGCGATGACACCGGAACTTCGGCTAAAGCGCAAATACGAGGTCGACTTTCCTCGCGTCCAGGACTGGCTCTGGCCGGACTCTGAACCTGGAAGGGAATGCAGTCGAATCTTTACGGATGGCTCCAAAACCGATCAAGGATCTGGTGCTGGTGTCTTCGTGGAGAGCGATAACGTTAGACTTTTCTTTCCGTTAGGCAAATATGCGTCAGTCTTCCAAACAGAGACTTATGCTATCCTAATGGCCATGGACTATGTTACGAGGAACAGGTGGAGGGGGCGAAGTATCTGCGTCTGTAGCGACAGTCAGGCTGCGCTTAAGGCCCTACTCAAACCCTTAACTACCTCCAAAATAGTACGTGAATGCAAGATATCTCTGAATTCGGTCGGAAGGCTGAATTCACTTAAACTTGTCTGGGTCCCGGGTCATAACGGGATCACGGGAAATGAGATCTCCGATGAACTTGCTAGACAAGGCTCAGAGGGGGACCTCTCAGGACCTGAACCAGCGATCTGTCTGCCTGCGTCCTCGGTCAGGGCTTCCATTGACGGTTGGTTTTCCTATGAACACAATCGCCGTTGGCATGACTCTCCAGGGTGCAGACAGACTAAGCAAATGCTCCCCGACGTCTGTGGGAAATCCGCGGCATTCTTGTTGTCTCTCAACAGAAAAGACTGCAGACAGACTACTGGCGTTCTTACGGGACACTACGTTTTTGCCAAGCACCTTAAGGTGCTAGGCCTAAGCGACACCACCAACTGCGAAGCCTGTGGAGAAAGCGACGACACTGCGGAACATTTCCTCTGTGATTGTCCTGCTTTTGCTCGTATCAGGTGGCAGGTATTTGGTGCGGATATGGTGAGTGCTGTAAACCTAAGCTCCTTATCATTGAAGCGCCTTCTCGTTTTTCTTAGAAAAACGAGTAAATTCCCACAGTAAAGTGTGGTGTGTCTGCCTGGCAGTACAATGGACCAGTATTGAGTCTGAGTGCTCCAGCGCAGAAAGTTTCACACATCCCGACAAAAAAAAAAAAAAAAAAAAAAAAATGAGCGCGCGCGGCCGGTCCTCATAGTGCCTCTATGAGGGGTGAGGTTTAGCCCGTAGGCATACTAGATAATATATGAATCGGGCATAACCAATGGTATCTTAAGAAGATTCCTCACCTCCAGGCGCCACCGAAAAAAAAATAAAAAAATACTTTACTATCTGTGAATCAACGATCTTGTTTCTCTTGTCAAAACAATAATCACTCAATTACAAGTTGTTTAAGTTTCAATGAGCTATCAGTTATGGAACGATTTTCGAATGCTAAGAGACTAGGGCTTTGCTTGAATTGTTTAGGAAAAGGTCACAGCGTTTCCAAATGCCCCTCGACTTACAGGTGCAAGGTGTGCAAACAATCACACCATAGTCTTTTGCATAGACCCCAACCAACAAACACTTCTTCTCGAAGTGAGGATGCATTATCTACATCTGCTGTAGTGCATTCTGCCTCGGAAAAGGACCACGCCCCTTTGGCAACGGCACTGGTGCTAGTCAAAGATTCTTCAGGAGGTTTTTAGTTGGGCTCGGCTTGATTCCGGGTCACAAGTCAACTTTGTAAACGAGAAATTTGCAAATTCGCTCTGTCTCAAGAAACAAAGGAAGAAAGTTGACATCGTGGGAATAAGTGTGTCTTAAACAAAAATTAAACATCAAACCAGATCCACAATTCGCTCCAGATACAGCGATTTCGAGGTTTCTTTGGAATTTTTAGTCGCAAGGTATCAGCCGGAAGCAGCTCTTAACACCATAGGTTGGAATCTTCCTGGAAATATAAAGATCGCAGATCAGCGCTTCAATCAGCCTTCGTGTATCGATTTGATGTTAGGTGCTGAAGCGTTCTTCGATTTGCTGCAAGAAGGTCAGATCAAACTTGGTGAAGGACTTCCAATGTTACAACGAACTACGCTAGGCTGGATTGTATCAGGAAGATACAAAACTCAACTTCGCCAAAAGAAGAAATTCTGTTTCAACGTTACGGAGGATTCGCTGAATCAATACGCCAAGAAGCTCTGGGAACTGGAAGAACTGGAAGAACTCCAAGAACATCGGTCAAAATGTTCAGAGGAGCAGAAGGACTGTGAGTCGCACTTCAAGGACAACATCGAAATTCTATCGAACGGTCGGCTAATGGTTCAGTTACCTCTAAAAACTGATCCCATCTGCCTTGGAGTTTCCTACGATATTGCCTTCAGAAGGTTTTTGTCACTCGAGAGTAGGTTATCTAAAAATACTTCGTTGAAAGTTCAGTACGTTAACTTCTAGATATTTAGATATTTATTTATTTAATTAAACAACCATATACAAAAGATTACAACTAAGTATCTATAAAGTGTAGATGTGATCAAAATGAAATTATTTTAAATAAATTGATTATAAAAACAAGGAAACAAAAAAAAAAAAAAAAAGGTGTTTATATTTAGTGTGCAATTGAATATTATAAATTTATGAAAATAAACCTATCCTAGACCCTACGATCCATTTATCCTATTATTGCCAGCCAAATATGTGAAGAGAGAATCAGCAAAACCACCCACAAAACAAAGTCGTCTAATACCGAGAGGAAGTAAATTCCATAAGCGAATAGCATGAATAAAAAATTGCCTATCAGTAGTTACACAGGTAGTGCGCGGAGGAATTAAGCTCAGAGATCGTGATGAATTAGAAAAACGAAGTTTTTCATACAGATAAGCAGGTTGTTTAGTTACAATGATTTTATGCAAATATTTTAAAGTACAATATTCTAAGTACACATCCAAAGTACATCCAAGAATTTTCTTTTTGAATTTCGATATGTGATCATAGCGCCTCAGTTCATAAACGTAACGAGTAACGTTGTTAAATGCAATATCAAGTTTTCTCTTGGTTTCCGCCGAACAGTTACAATAAACTTCGCAACCAAAACTAATAATTGGAACAATTAGGGCTTTAGCAAGCATCAATCTTGTGCTTAGGGGCGTAAAGTGTTGTGACATAGACAAATTTCTTAAACACCCATATATCTTTCCTATAACGGTACCAACATGATCATCCCATCTTAATCGAGAGTTAAACCAAATCCCCAGATTCTTGGCTTTATTAGTAAATTCAATTATATCATTGCCTAAACTAACAATTATTGGTAAACAAACTGTATCCACGGCATTTTTGGATATAACCAAGCATTTCGATTTCTTAGGATTTAGCTGTAAGCAATTTCTTTCGGACCAAAGGTTAATACTATCAAGATCTTCATTTAGTTTAGTAACTGCATCCTCAATAAGTCCGTACTTACAGCTTAAATACATTTGAACATTGTCCGCATACATATGAACTGAAGAGTGAGTTAAACAACCAGGCAGATCATTAATGAAAACTGAAAACAGTAGAGGACCCAAGATAGATCCCTGTGGTACCCCCATAAAAGTTGGTATGAAATCTAACATTCTATCATTTACTACGACAGCTTGACTCCTGCCTGACAAGTAAGAGGAAATCAATTTTGCAGCGCTCATTGAGAAATTGAAAGAAGTTCTAAGTTTAAAGACAAGTTGAGAGTGACTCACAGTGTCAAAAGCTTTAGAGAAATCCAACAAAGTCAGAAAAGTGATATGATCTTTATCTAGAGATGACCTTATGTCATCTGACACTTTTAACAGCGCAGAAGTACAACTGTGTTGCAACCTAAAGCCAGATTGGTACCTACATAGTAGGGCATTACGCTGTAAATAAGATGACATCTGATGATGGATAAGTCTCTCCATAACTTTTGATAAAAACGGCAAAATGGATATGGGTCTGAATTCAGGGGACAATTGTGAAGTTCCCGCTTTTTTTAGAATGGGGACTATTTTTGCAATCTTCCAGGCACTTGGGAAACAGGAGGTCATGAGTATAGTATTGAACTTCCGCGTGGTTAGTTACCTTGTCGTGTGCACCATCCTTGTGAGGTTGGTGCCGGTGCGGAGGCTTAAATCGCAAAGATTCAATCGGACCATGTCTGTTTTGATGAGCGATGACTAAGAACTAACCGGACTTGTCGTCCAATTGGGGAGTCAACCCTAACAAATCTCCAACTCCAAGGTTGCATATGCCCATGGATGCATGGCTAGGGGAGTGCCTAGTCACAAGTATGCAAACTCCGAATACCAGGCGACCTTCGGTTTTATTCCAGCCTTCCCATGTCATATCGGGCTCTGGCATGGGCGACTTACTTTCCCGTTTTCCTCTCGCGCGGTTAGTCACCTTGTCGAGTGCAACATCCAGGAAGGGATGGTGCCGGTGCGGAGGCTTAAGTCGCGGAGATTCAACGGACTATGCTGTCGACGACTGCGATCGTCACTAGGGCCACCCATGGCAGATAGACCGTCTGATGAGCGATGACCAAGAACTAACCAAAAGGACACTCCGGTCCATCCCCTTCCCCCCAACCTCACCCCTTCCTCTGTCACCCCCCCCCCCCCCCCCCCACCTACCACACACCCATCCTAATTCAAACCTAATTCCAGTGGTGGAGCGAGCAAGTAGTAAACCGTGCCCAAGGATGAAAGGTTGGGGGTCAAACCAACCGCATACGAGCTCCCTGAGGTGCCCTGGCGAAGACCTGCAGGTACCTTAATGCCTTACCCCGGCATGGCGGCGCTGCCGGGGCGGACTACCCTTTCCGGCCATAATCGTGGGAACCAAAATTTTCAAAACAACAAATAAAAACAAGGATGAGGGAGTGGGTATGTTAGATACCGAGAGTGCGGCAGACACACAGCCGGTGGAACCGCACATTAGAGAGGAGGCCCTAGAGGCCGGTGCAACTGATGAGGAGATATCGGAGGAAAGGGAAGAACAGCTCTTAGCTGAACCCTCCGAAGAGAATCTCGCAACGGACAAGGCGAGGAAGAAGAAAAAACTCTCTCCGGGTCTGCTAAGGAAGAGGGAGTTTAAAAAGGCCAAACATATATATGGCATTCTTACCGCTAAGGAAAGATCCTCTCTCACAGAGAAGGAGGTAGCATCGCTAGGATGGGCCAGAGAAACCATAGCACAGGATATTCTCACAAGGCCCCCAGAACCGAGAACCAGGACGGCTAATAAGGACGTGCGGCAGACCGGCAAGAAAGGCGATTACACGAGGCGGAGGGATGACGTCGTTAAGATGGACCCCAATGCCAGAAACAGAAGACCCGAAGTACGTAAGGAGGTTCAGCCAGTCTTAAGGGAGCCTAGCGATAAGCCGGGCCCCAGCGGACTTCAGCGGAAACCGACGGAAAAAACGGGTGGAAAGAGAAGTGTGTTTGCCTCGAAGAGGATGAGGTCGTCGGAAGACGTACCAAATGCCCCCAAGAAGATCAAACAGACCACAACGACCACGGGGAGCCCCAAAAAGGCATCAGGCTCGTGGGGAACCAACCAAAGGAGCAGCTACAGCGAGGTGACGAGAAATCCGTTGCAGCTGGCTGTGGTGGACATCAAAAAGCCGAGCGGGCAGTACACAGTAGAATGTGGGAAGAGAATCGAGCAGACCTTGGGCTCTGCAATCGTATCTCACATTCTAAAGAACGCCGGCGTAAATGCCCCAGCCTATGGCAAGATGAGGTGGATCAAGGGTATCACCTACATCGACTGCAAGGACCAGGCATCCAACGACTTCGCCAAGACCGTTATAGACGGCCTAGAACTCTGGGAAGGAGCCGTGCTCAAGGCCGTCCCGCCCAGAGAAGTCCCTAGGAAGGCGAAGGGACGAATAGTCATCCCCGAAATGGGGGTGGACAAGAGTGACGTGCTCCGCGTCCTGCAAGCGCAAAACCCGCAGATCCCCATGCAGGGATGGGAAATCGTAAGCGCGGAAGAGCCCAAAAACGGTGCAAGAGGCTATATCGTCGTCTTCGACGAAACGCCATCACCGCTGAAGAAGGAGATGCAGATGGCGTTATCATTTGCAGCGAGCGAGGTTACCCTCAAGCTGCTTAAACGCACTGCATCGGACGCACAGGCGACCGACAATGTGGGAGGAGAAGATATGGCCATCGATGAAGATAGTCCAGATCAACCTCCACCACAGTAAAGTCGCCTCGGACAACTTGAGGCTGCTCCTGGAAAGGGAGCAGCTGGACCTGGCCCTAGTCCAGGAACCATGGATCCATAACGATCGCGTGATGGGATTAGGGTCACACAAATTTAACACCTTTTACAGATCCGATAAGGGAAAGGTGAGATCGTGTATCGTGGTAAATAAAAACCTTCATGTATTAATGTTGTATCATTTCAGCACGGGCGACGTGACGGCGGTGGAGGTTAGAGGAAAGGACGAGAGCTGTACTGTGGCGTCAGTGTACATGCCCCACAATGACGACACATCTGTCCCCCCGGATTCGGTAAGGACGCTAGTAGCAGCGTCCGAGAAAGGTAAGAAGAACTTAGTCTTAGGCGGTGACGTAAATGCCCATCATACTATCTGGGGCAGCTCAGATATTAATGCAAGGGGCGAGGCTTTGTTCGACTTTTTACTCAGTTCCAATCTAATCGTATGTAACAGGGGTAATGACCCTACCTTCATAACAGCGAATAGAAGGGAAGTTCTAGACGCTACATTTGTATCTCAGAGCAGTTCCGTCCAGGTCGTGAACTGGAGAGTGTCCAGCAAGGCATCATTCTCAGACCACTGCTGGATACTCTTTGACCTACAAATTCAATCTAAGGCTAGGGAAATTTTCAGGAACCCAAGAAGAGCAGACTGGGACAGGTTCACTACAGAACTACAGATGTTGGAAAACGTCTGCCCGGTAAAAAACCACAGCACAGAACAAGAGATCGACAAAGCAGTTGAGTCTCTAACTGAGGTGCTCTCAAAATCCTTCGAAAAATCCTGCCCAGTAAGCAGAACAAACGGAAAAAAACGCCCTCCCTGGTGGAACTCCAAGATCGGGGAGCTTATGCAAGCATCAAGATCTAGATGGAACCTCGCAAAGGAGGGACTAATCGAATGGACGACCTACAAGCAGAGCGTTAAACTCCTAAAAAAGGAGATAAGATTCGCCAAGAAGAACTCATGGAGAAATTTCTGCGAATCGATCGAATCCACGACCGAGGCGTCGCGACTCAGAAAAGTTCTGGCTAAAGCACCGATACCGATATCCTCGCTAAGAAATATCGACGGTAGCTGGACTGAATCACACGAGCAGACGCTGGTCGTCTTGACAGAAACCCATTTCCCAGGATGCGCCGACGTGCCTAGAGTATACGATACAGTTACACACGACACGAGGCAGGGAATGGATCAAAACACAATCGACGCAATAATCGACGAAAGAAAAATAGCATGGGCGATCAACTCATTCGCCCCCTTTAAAGCACCAGGAATAGATAATATTCGACCTATAATGCTTCAGAAGGCTAAGGGTACCACTATCCCAAGACTGAAACGCATCTATATGGGCTGCTTAAGGTTTTGCTATGTTCCCAAAGCATGGCGTGAGGTGAGGGTAATATTTATCCCTAAGGCAGGGAAAGCTACCCACACCACAGCAAAGGACTACAGACCTATTAGTCTGTCATCATTCATGCTAAAAATACTGGAAAGACTAATTGATGTGCATGTCAGAGAAGCGATCAGCGATAATTACCTTTCCAAATCGCAGCACGCATACATTAAAGGGAGATCTGTAGACACCGCACTACATAAAGTAGTTTCCGTGGTGGAAAGATCCCTGGAATTCAAGGAATTTACTTTGAGTGCGCTCCTAGACATAGAGGGAGCCTTCAATAACATCGAGGCTGACGCAATTCTGCGCGGCCTTAGAAGGGCCCGGGTCAATAACAGTCTATGTGAATGGATTGGACAAATGCTAGGCACACGACGAATCAAGTCCTATCTAGGAGACTTTTGTATAGAACGGAAAGTCAGCAGAGGTACCCCACAAGGAGGCGTCCTCTCTCCGCTCATATGGATCCTAGTCATGGACGAACTCTTAAAAATACTAGAGCGGGAAGGCTTTATCGTGAGTGCTTACGCCGACGATGTAGCAATCCTGGTCCCGGGTAAATTCATCCCAGTCCTCAGTGAGCGACTCAGCTATGCACTCCTACTGGTCAGCAAATGGGTTGCGGAAAAAGGACTCGGAGTAAACCCAGACAAGACAGAAATCCTGCTGTTCACAAGGAAAATGGCAATACCGGCCTTTGAACTACCAAGGATGAATGGAGTGCACCTACAAGTTTCCAAGACGGCAAGATACTTGGGGGTTATACTAGATTCCAAACTCAACTGGAAGGAAAATATAGAAGACCGGGTGAAAAAGGCATACGTGGCACTTTATGCCTGCAGAAGAACATTCGGCAACACATGGGGATTTAAACCACATGTGGTACACTGGCTGTACACAGCGGTGGTAAGACCCATTTTAACATATGGCGCAGCTGTATGGTGGAAGGCTACTGAGAAGAAATGCCATCTCTCAAGCCTTACTAAGATACAAAGGACGGCTTGCATCGGGATAACAGGGTCACTAAGGACCACACCCACTGCAGCCATGGAGGTAATACTTAACCTCACACCCCTGGACATACACTGCAGCAGCATAGCGGTTAAAACGGCCGTTAGACTCAGGGAGTCGGGACTATGGTCTTTCAGGCCTCGAAAGAAACAAAATCCACTGACTACCTACCACACACCTTCGCCTTCAAAAAGGGATTCGTTACCAGAATCCCAGAAAGAAGCGAATGGATCAATAGAACAGTCACGGAAGAAGGCGAAATAGCCATCTATACCGACGGATCCAAAATGGATGCGGGTACAGGTGCAGGCATCTTCTGCGAGACTCTGGGCCTGGGTATATCCTTCAGAATCAACGATGAATGCAGCGTCTTCCAGGCAGAGACAGCTGCAATCACTCAAGCCGCTAAGGAGGTGAAGAAGCGTAAACTGGCCGATAAGCAGATCACCATATACTCTGACAGCCAAGCGGCCATAATGGCCATGGAGTCAGCAGTTGTTAAATCAAGGACGGTGTTACAGTGTAGAAAACACCTAGACGAGATATCAACCGTAAACTCGGTGACCCTATGCTGGGTACCGGGGCACAAGGACATCTCGGGCAACGAAGAAGCAGACAAGCTGGCAAGATACGGATCGGAGATGGATGCATCTCTGGCTCTGAAATCTTTACAAACTCCGCTCAGTACACTGTCACGGAAAATCGACGCTGAATCCATGAGTAGAACAAACCTACGTTGGACCAGCCTTGAAACATGTAGACACACGAGGGAGCTTTGGCCAGCGGTAAACAAAAGGAAATCTAAGGCCATAATCGGGCTGAACCGCAGAGACATACGCACACTAACAGGGGTCCTTACAGGACACTGCGTGGTGGGCCTACACGCGGAGCGGCTGGGCATAACGCACAACGATTACTGCAGGAGCTGTAGAGACGTCGAAGAGACAGAATCTATCCGTCACCTATTATGTGAATGCCCTGCCCTTAGTACTAAGAGATTCAAGATTCTTGGCAGCTACTTTTTTAAGGAGCTGGAGGATCTGACCGACATTGAGCTTAACAAACTCCTGAGATTTACATATAGATCCGGGTGGTTCTAATAAAGCGGATCACAGAGCTGTTTAACAGCGGCATATTTTTTGTATTTGCAGGTTCAAAATTTTGGAAACCCCAACACCAATGGACACAATGGACCCAAACTGATGGTCTAAGTGAGCCGTGACAACAGTCACAAGGGTAAAAATTTTCAACAAAATAAAAACAAATATACAGACAGATGCCTCTGAAATCGCATCAACTTCTGGAATTGCTGTCGGGCAACCAGAAGACAACCCAAATCGGGCAGCTATTGGGCTCCCGATGGCTGATGGTTCTTCTGCTACAGAGCAGAACCCGGCCTCCACTTTTCGGCTTGCTGACGGGCAACCGAACCCCCCTAACTCCCAAAGTATGGATAGTGATGTCGCGTGGACAACATCCATACAAAACAGTGCCAGTAAACACAATGCGGAAGCGTCCGCTTCAGATTCTGACACATCCACTCTGGTGGACAATTGTAGCGTGGTCTCCGAGAAATCGGGTTGCTCCTCCATTGGGAAGAGCCTGACTGGGCTACAATTACACAAGCAGAGTGGTTTTGTAAGACTCAGCGGTCTACAAAACAGACGCTTTAAAAGTGCATTGCGGAGAGGCCTAGATAGAGAAAGTGCTCTAATCTTAGCCCAAGCAGCACAATCAGACAAGTCTGACAACAAGCGAGGCAGATCTGAAGATCAGACTCCCTCCAAACCTGCCGCCAAGAAGGTTAGAAAGGGTCCGAGGCCAGAGGTACCCACCTTCAGCCAGGTGGCTAGCCTAGTTAGGCTTGGTATCATACCAGCCGACTTAAGCAAAAACCCTCTTTCTCCAGAGCAAATGGCTGCTGTGAAAGAGGCTGTGATAGACACCTCAATCGAGCTGAGCGACCGTGGCGTGTGGCCCGTCTTCTCTGGCTCGCACCTTAAGACAGGATGGATAATCTTTGTCTGCGCTAACAGCGCCACTGCTGGGTGGATGCGCTCGAACTTCGAGAAAATTAAAGAGAAATGTGGTCTGGACCTGATGCTTGTGGAAGAAGGATCTTTCCCGAAAACACACATCGTCCGCGGACTCTTTCCAGAGAGCCTCGATCTCTCAAATGAAAAAGTGCTGGCGTCCATTGGGGCGCAAAATGCCAACATCAGCACCAAATCATGGAGGGTGATACAGCGAGGTAAGGTAGGTGCATTCCTTCACCTCGTAATCTCTATAGACAACGCCTCCCTGACTGAGCTCAATATACTTATGGGAAAGATCGCTTACCGATTCGGCATGATCAGACTGATTCTGAAGAGCACCGACAGAACCTCTAAAGCTGCCTACCGTATAAATAACGAGCCAGATAAGCTTGTACCACTTATCGGAAATGTGTCTGAAGGTATGGTACCTCAAAAGTCAATCACGACTAGCTGTGTCACCGGACCAGAAACCATTGTACAACCTATCGGAAATGAGTCTGAAGGTAGTGTACCATTGCAGTCCACTTCGACTAGCCGTGCCACAGGGCCAAAAACTTTTGTACAACCGATCGGAAATGTGTCTATAGGTAGTACAACAACGCAGTCCACTTCAACAGGACCAGCTCCTACTAGCAGCCTAGGCAGCGGTCAGACGACAGTGATGTCAGTTCCTGTGAACCCCCCCCAAGCAACCAACAGAGGTAGTAAAAATGCCATTGGGCATGCTACCCCGAGCGGTTCTGGGAGGAGCACTAAGGCAACGACCACCGCGTCATCCAATCGTCCCTTCCTGCAAGGAAAGATTACTTTTCCTAGGAGAACCGCCAATTCGGCCGAGAACCCCTCCAACCCGGCCAACGCCGCCACTGGGCGGTCAAACCAGGGTTGGAAAAAAGATGAGTCAGCCAGGCAGTTAACAGCAGGTCGCCCTGGACTGGCTGCTTGCCGAAAAGGTAAGGGCCCAAAAAAAGCCCAATTACTCAGGCAAGCCAGATCCTCGAAGGAGGATCTATGAACACCATCAAGGTGCTTCAGGCGAACCTCCATCATGCTAAGGGTGCGTCCGCCACTTTTAGCAAGCGGTTCGCCGAGGAAAAGATAACCCTAGGCCTCATCCAGGAGCCTTGGGTTATCAGCGGACACATTAGAGGTCTTGGGAATGGGGCAGGTAAGCTAATTTACAAGTGCGGTGAGCAAGTGCCGAGGGCGGCCTGCTTAATCGATATAAATAGCAACTTTCTTCCCATTCCAGAATTCATCAGCAGAGACCTGGTTGCCGTACTACTGGAAGTACCTACACCCAGAGGCACACACAACATCATATGTGCCTCTGCGTATTTCCCCGGAGACGACGACAATATCCCTCCACTAGAGGTTCAGGCATTCATCCGCTACTGCCTGCTAAACAACTTGCACTACATCATTGGGTGTGATTCCAACGCGCACAACATGATATGGGGCAGCAGCGACAACAATAAAAGAGGTGAGTGTTTGTTAAATTTTATAGTAGGAAACAATGTAGATATCATAAACAAGGGTTCCAAACCAACCTTCATTAATTCGATTCGTGAAGAGGTACTTGACCTCACGCTCGCTAGTCCATTTATGGCAAATTTCATTGAAAACTGGCATGTGTCAGATGAGGCTTCGATGTCGGATCACCAACACATTAGGTTCGACCTGCCCGGTCAACTGTCACAGGCCACGATTAGATACGATCCTAAGTCGACGGACTGGAATACGTATCGAGGACTTGTCCTCTCCAAAACGGACATGCTAATTTCGTCAATTGAGTCCACGTGGGACCTTGACGAAGCAGCACACCAGCTCAACAAAGTGTTACTAACCTCCTACCAGAGTAGTTGCGTCATTAAAACCAGCACAAAGCGACGTAAGGTCCCCTGGTGGAATGACAGACTTGCTGAATATAGGAAGAAGGTTAGGAAACTCTTCAATCGAGCCAAACACACTAAAAGGTGGGACGATTATAGGATCGCTCTCACTGAATACAACTCAGAACTGAGAAGATCAAAGCGTGCAACATGGAGGAAGTGCTGTGAAGACATAGTAGATATGCCGGTAGCAGCTCGCATCCACAAAGCATTAGGCAGAGATCATAATAACGGTGTAGGATTACTAAAGAAACCAAATGGTACCTACACGACGGACCGAGAAGATTCAATCAGAACACTTCTTCAGGTTCACTTCCCAGGTTCGTCTATTCGCGACATAAGCGGTAACTCTAACGATGTGGACCCCAAGGTACATATAGATAGCAGAGTAAACAGCTTATCTGGAAAAATGTTTAGTCCAGATAAGGTTAGATGGGCAATTGGCTCATTCAAACCATTTAAAGCCCCAGGTGGTGACGGCATATTTCCGGCCCTTATCCAAAGGGTTAGTGATGTCATTCTGCCGATGGCTATTGCTTTATTTAGAGCTAGTTACAACTGGGGATACATTCCACTTTCCTGGAGACAGGCCAACGTGATTTTTATCCCCAAAAATGGCAATAGGCCAAGTGAACTGCCTAAATCATACAGACCCATCAGTCTGACATCTTTCTTTCTCAAAACCATGGAAAGACTTATAGATGTTCATATCAGGGAGCAGATAGCAACATCAAGCCCCCTGCACTCAAGTCAATTTGCGTACAGAAAGGGCAAATCCACTGAAGGCGCTCTTCATTGCCTTGTCAAAAAGGTAGAGGAGACTTTCAAGTCAAAGGAAATTGCACTTTGTGCCTTCTTGGACGTTGAGGGTGCCTTCGATAATACCGGATACGACTCGATTGCCAGGGCGATCAGTAATAAAGGGATCGAAGTATCGACGAACCAATGGATCAGAGCCATGTTGGAAAGTCGTATAATTACCTCCTCCTCCGGAGGTAAATCGGTGTCTGTGACGGCAGCCAAAGGCTGTCCTCAAGGAGGAGTACTCTCTCCCCTCTTGTGGTCACTTGTCATCGACAACCTACTGGTCAGTCTACACAGACTAGGCTTCAACGCCATTGGTTATGCTGATGACCTGGCGATAATTATTAATGGTAAGCGTAGCGCAACCATTACTGATAACATGCAAAAAGCGTTGCTACATGTCTCAGAATGGTGTATTAAGGAAGGACTTTCCATCAACCCTCTTAAAACCATCCTGGTACCTTTTACGCGTAAAAGATTGGTTAACTTTGAACCTATCACCGTAAATGGTACACCATTGAGTTACTCCAATGAGGTCAAATATCTGGGAGTCATCCTGGATAGGAAACTAAATTGGAACTCACACGTAAAGGCCGCCACTGAGCGTGCCACAAGAGCCATGTGGGCCTGTAGACGCCTATACGGCAGAACTTGGGGTCTAAACCCCAGAATGATACACTGGCTGTACACCATGATGGTAAGACCCATCATCACGTACGCCTCCATCGTGTGGTGGCCAAAAGTACTTGAACGTACTACGGCTAACAGACTCCAAAAGCTACAACGTGTGGCATGTCTGGGAATAACTGGTGCCATGCGCACATGTCCTACGGTAGCACTTGAAGCCATCATTGGACTGTCACCATTACACGTATTCATTCAGAAAACAGCTGCTAGATGCGCTATCAAGCTTCAGCTTGAACACAAGTATAACTCAAATGACCATGTGGGTCACTTGAAAATACTCAACTCAATCCAAAATTTGGACATGTTTCTCACCATCCCTGACTTAATGGTAAGGGAATATAGCTTCGATAAACTGTTTGAGGTGGAAATACTAGACCGTTCTAAATGGGTCTCGGGAGTTCCAGCTGTGGACTCAAAAAGTCTGGTATGGTACACCGACGGATCAAGGATGGAGTCGGGAGTTGGTGCTGGTGTCTTTGGACCCAATACCAGGGTCTCGATACCTATGGGGATGTGCCCCACAGTGTTCCAGGCGGAAATCCATGCCATTGAGATCTGCGCTATCTTAAACTCCAACAAAGGAATTAAGGGCGCTAAGATACATATCTTTTCTGACAGTCAGGCGGCACTTCAGGCACTGTCGTCCAACACAACAGACTCTCTGACTGTAAGAAACTGCTGCTGTGCCTTACAAAAGCTAGCCAAACACAACAAAGTGAAACTCGGATGGGTGCCTGGCCACCGAGGCTATGTAGGGAATGAATCCGCAGATGAGCTCGCCAGAGCTGGTTCTGAGGCCGCTTTTATCGGTCCCGAACCTTACTGCAGTGTCAACTGGACTACTGCTCTAGGGCTTATCAAAGATTGGGAGCAAGAGACTCGCCTTAAACAGTGGGAAAGCGCCCCCGGTCTGAGACAGTCCAAACGCTTGATTAAGCCCTACTCCTATAAGGAAATCCTTACTCTAAATAAGGAAAACATTAGATTGCTGGTGGGCTTTCTCACTGGCCACTGCGGGCTGAGATAGCATCTCAACAAAATAAATCTTAGCCCAACGGCAGAATGTAGATTCTGCATGGAGGACGAGGAAACCTCAGAACACATACTCTGTGAATGCCGGCTCTGCATTGGTTGAGACGACGCATTCTCCACAGAGAGGTGTTATCACTGGTGGAGCTTCGCAACTCTACCACCAAAGACGTGCTGAGTTTCATTAGGGAAGTCAGTCGCCTCCTGGTATAAGACAACCTTGTGACACAAAAGATCTCTTAGGTCGCAGTGTCGGCCCTTGGGCAGGGGTTATATAATAAAAAAAAAAAAAAAAAAAATAGTATTGAAAATGCGTGTAAGTAGAGGAAGGATGTGAGGTAGTATAATCTTAACAAAACAAGGATGTATTTCGTCGAGACCCACAGACTTCGATTTGATACTCATAATAGCTTTAACTATATCAGTTGGCTCAACACACGAAAACTCAAATTCAGACATGCTGGAATCATTAGATGATTCAACTGACCATGCGTTAGCACTGGCTGGTGAATGAGTTTTGACAAACTCGTTGTTAAGCTCATTAAGATCAGTATTCCTGAAGTCAAAATCGCTACGCCCACCAACACCTATTTCACGAACGTTATTCCATAAGGTCTTCGATGGCAAGTTAATATCTAGTCGCTTAGAGTAAAACTTTTTCTTTGCTTTACGTATTTTTAAATTTGCCAAATTTCTTAGCATCTGGAAACTTTTGTGCAATATGGGCAGCTTAAAACGCTTCTATCTTCTAAATGCTACGTCACGTTTAAATATTAGTTGGACTATTTCAGCCGTAAACCATGAATTCACTTTATATTTGGCCGTTAGTGATTTAATAGGAACATGTCGATTAAACAGGGATATTATAATATTATTAAATTTGTTAATCTGTTCATCGGGCGACACTTCATTGTACCACTGCTGCCAGTTTACTCTAAGCAAATCATAATGAAGGAGATCAAGATTTAATGACCTGAAATCTCTAAAGACACAAGGGAGCGATTGCTTGCAACACATAAAATTGAAGGTGGCAAAGATAAGGTCGTGCTTTGAGAACATAGGCGCTGAGGTTTGGTTAAAAAAGACATCTCTCGCACATTCACTTGCTACAAATAAATCGAGTAGAGTACTACTGTTGCTAGTAAAATGAGTAGGGGCGACCGTGTTTACAATATTCAGCCCAAGAGATTTCATATTTTCAACAAATGAAGATGAAATCCCCTTGTTGAGCATGTTACAATTGAAGTCTCCACACACAATGTTATGTGTGAATAGGGTTGAATATTTTTCAAGAATCGTATACAGCGGTGTTATATCTATATGACTATTCGGCCGATAGCAAACTCCAAGGAGGCATTTACTTCTTGAAAGAATATGAATCGCTAGGCCACATATCTCTTGTCACAAACCCAAATCTTAAAATACCGGATTACTATTTGCCGCATCAATGCGTTATTAGACCTGATAGCGCTTCTACGAAACTCCGCGTTGTATTCGACACAGATCTCCTTAAACGGGATTCTTATGGTCGGTCCTACGATACAGGACGAACTTCTTATACTTTTGCTCCGGTTTCGACTTTATCGATACGCCCTGACTGCAGACATCGCAAAGATGTATCGACAAGTATTAGTACACCCATCGCAAAGGAGATTGCAGTTCATCTTATGGAGAGAAAATGCTCAAACTCCAGTACAAACGTACCAATTAAACACCATAATATATGGTACGTCATCGGCGCCGTTCTTAGCGATCCGTTGCCTTCAGTGCTTGGCTGAGAAAAATCAAGAGCAATTGAGCCTTGGTGCTTCGGTTTTAAAGTCGGACTTTTACTTCGACGACATGTTGACCGGAGCAGACGACATCGAAACGCTTACACAGAAACGAAAGGAAGTCGTTGCAATTCTGAATTCGGCTGGGTCCGATCTGTCGAAATGGAACAGTAACCATCTTTATTTCGTCAAGGAAGCTAAAGAAAAAGAGATTAGAGTGACTGAATGCCATCTTACGAGTACATTACGGATTGCTTGGAATCCTCTCACCGATGAATTCAGCTTTTTCTACAAGTCCAATCGAAACTATCCCAAATACACAAAAAGATCCATTCTCTCTCTTTCATCTTCGCTCTTCGACCAAATGGGCTTGTTAAGTCCCATTATTATACAGGCAAAAATCATTCTGCAAAGGTTCCGGATCGAGAAAGTGGATTGGGATGCATTCATGATCCATCCCACAAACCATTGACATTGAGTGGCGACGGTTTATTGAGGACCTGCACTCACTGCAAAATCTTTCGGTTCCTCGATACGTGTTTATGCACGATAAAAGAAGCTACCAAATCCATGGTTTCGCAGAAGCATCCATGAAGGCATATGGCTGCTGCATATACCTGGGAACCACAGCACATATTCTACAGGGTCTGTAGGAATACAACTTCTAGTCGCTAAATCTAGAGTAGCGCCTGCCAAACAGAAGCAACTCCCTCGCTTAGAGCTCTGCGCAACCCATCTTTTAGCAAAAGTAAATTCAACCAATGTTCGGTAACAATTACACAGGAGCTTTCTTTTGGACTTTCTTCTCAATGTACCGTAGTTGATTTTAATTTGTATGCACACATTTTGCCACAACATAAGTTGAAAGTCATCGATAGCGAGCATGTTTTCTATTTTTTTATTATATTGTGTTTAAAGTTTTTTACTATGGAGAGTTAAGCTGCGGTTGTGTACTTTATTTAAAATCTATGATCAGTGGAGCTTCAATTATTATATATTTGTAGAATTTAAAATGCACATACACTCCTTTTCACTTGATTAAGAATAGGTAGTTTCTTGATTTAATTTTACGACTTTTTGTAATTCCTTCGATACTCTGAGAAAAAACCAATGCAATATAAAAACATAGGGACGGGCTACAGTCCGCTTGGGCGAACTGTTGGACACCCTATTCTTATTCCTGTAGTAAACTAATTCCAACACGTCCAATGTAAACGACACTTAAAAGGCCATCTAGTCAGAAACACCGGAAGATGACAAGAAAAATGCCCTTCGGGTGGCGAACACACAAAATGACAGGAGAAGGCCATCTTGTTTTTGGTTGGGCGGACGAGTGCGATCATTGTAGGTGAATTGAGGAAAAATTAAAAGAAAAAAAGATCGATTGAAATCAGTGAGATAATAAAGAAAGAAAAGCAAAATAAATTGTGTATTAAATCTCAGATGTGGGGTACCACGGGAAAATAAAAGACTTGTGACATAATTAATACGTTCCACACATATTTTTAAAATGGTGCGCACACGTGCCGAGATAATTCGCGTCCTGGAGGGGCTGGGAATCGATTTCCCACCAAGCGCCACAGTAGCCCAACTACGAAATCTACTCAACGCCTCGGGAATCGATGGAGCAGCAGGAAATGGATTAGCCGAAAAACAACATGATGATGAACCAACCGCAGACGTCACCGGAGCGGATGACATTCCATATGGGGCCCAACCGCAAGCGAACCATTCACCAGGTCCCGAACCAGAGGACCACGATAGCATTATCGCCGAACTTGAGAAAAAAAATCGGATATTAATGCTACGAAAGGAGCTACAACTGTTGGAGGAGCATAGCCTCAACAATCAACTGCAGCGACTCAACATCACCGACATCGATGGACTCGTCCCAACTTTTAATCGAGACAATGCGTACGGCGTAGAGAAATGGATCACTGACTTCGAAAATGTCACGGTTAATGTACTGTAGCGACCACGTCAAGTGTATGGCTATACGTCGGCTACTTAAAGGAACCGCGGCCGTATATTTACGCACCTCCAGTGCATCCAGCTACATAGAAATCAAAGCAGGCCTGCTCAAAGAATTCAAACATACCATCTCTATGAGCGATGTATACAGGCAGCTTCAAGGGCGTTGGAGACGCACGGGTGAAAACGTGATCGCCTATATGTTGGCCATGCAGGAAATCGCCTCCTAATCCGACGTAAGCGAACAAGAGATAATCAACTTTACCATTGAGGGACTGCGCGACCACACCGCATATACATCCATGTTATACACCGCTTCGTCGTTGGATCAATTAAAGGAACTTTTGGTCAAATATGACAAAAAGCGATCGACTGACCAATTAAATAAAGTGTAAAATACCGCAGACACATCAAAGCAGCCTACATCGTCAACAACCAGGTGCTTCAATTGGTCAGAGTACAGGCACTTCTTATCACAGTGTAAACAACCCAGACGACCGACAGGTGCCTGTTTCCGTTGCGGCAGCACAAATCACACATTGAAGGAATGTCAACAGCAGAGAAAAGCAGTACACTTAGTCACAAAAGACGACAACACCAACAAGGACACCAATGTAGAAGTCAACCCATATCGTTTACAGCCATTCCAAAATGTAAGTATTACATTTCGTGAGAGCAACTCGAGTGAGCCTTTTTCTAATTACGATTCATTAATTGATAGTGGGAGTCCGGTTAGCTTCGTGTCTAAAGACATACTTCCATTTGACGTCTACGCCGATAAAATAGTTAATTCAAGTCTTAGCAGCATCACCGGTACTAAACTGAAAACGTACGGTAAAATCGATTGCCTCATTTCAATACTTGATATAACTAATAAATTATCACTTCTTATAGTCGAGTCAAATACTTTGCCAAAACCATTGCTGCTCGGGCACGATTTTCTTAAACTTTTTAATATTGAATTCATTATAAATCCTTTCTTTAATAATAATAAAAGCAAAGCTACTAACCCCAGTTCTGATTTGAACTCTGGTCTCTTTTTGTTGAATGGTACTACTCAAAATACGCAACAGATCTAAGAAAACAGTTGTACGTCTAATGCGATGAAAATTGAAGGCGAAAATCAGGAAAAACAAAACGAAATTAATCATGTCGGGAAAAGCGATATTGTTTCCTTAGATGCAAAGTGTAGTGACGATGAGGCAAGTGTTATCGTAAATAAACAATTGCAGAGTATTGATTGTCATCGAGTAGTAGATGATTCTATTGCTGATAGTGACCCTTTCATAGGTAATACTGAACAGTGTATTGACGAGGGGGACCATTGTGATCACGAGAATAAGGCCATTGGGGATAAAGTGAGAGAAACGGCGACATTGCACTGCCACCTCAATAAATCATCGTCAGGAGAAACACCAATTTGTCTTAACGACCAAACTATTCCCGACATATTTTTTATCGAAACAAGTGACTCGGAATCCAAACAGTTAGATAATTATAATGTCAACTCTGAAATAAATAAAGACATTCAGCTTCTCATTCGGGGTATGATTTCAGATTATGAAATCGAGTCCTCTAAAACACCATATTGCAACCACCCTCTTGAAATGAAAATTAGACTGACTACCGAGAATCCGGTGTTTAGTCATCCAAGAAGATTATCTTATAATAATAAATTCGAAGTCCAAAGAATCATTAAGGAACTATTAGAATACGCCTCACCTATAGTCCTCGTTAGTAAACAAAATGGTGAGACCCGTATGTGCGTATTTTAGGGAACTTAACAAGATAACTATACGGGATAATTACCCTTTGCCTTTGATAGAGGACTGCTTAGAATACCTAGGGGACAAGATTTACTTTAGTCTTCTTGACCTGAAGAGCGGTTTCCACCAAGTCAAAGTCGAAGAGGATTCGGTAAAGTTTACGTCATTCGTGACGCCCAGTGGGCAATTTGAATATATCAAGATGCCGTTCGGTTTGAAAAACAGCCCATCCGTCTTTCAGAGGTTTATTTCACTCATTTTAAAAGATTTCATAGAATCAGGGGCAATTGTTGTGTATATCGATGATATATTAGTTGCCACCCGTACAATAGAAGAGCAACTCAAGTTGTTGAAAGATGTCCTAGACCGCCTAGCAAAGTATGGTTTGGAGCTGAAATTAAAAAAATGCAAATTTTGTTACACTAAGATAGATTACCTAGGTTATAGTATAAGCAAAGGTGGGATACATCCGAACGAGGGTCATAAAGAAGCCATTCTTAAATACCCAATACCAAAGACTGTGAAACAGTTGCACTCTTTTATAGGGCTTTGTGCATACTTTCGAAAATTTGTTCATCAATTTGCTACAATTGCCAAGCTCTTGTACGATCCACTTAAGAAGGACTCCAAGTTTATATTCGATGAAAATTTCAAACGTGCTTATGAAGAATTGAAGAAGCGGTTAGCAAACCATCCCTTACTAGCAGTATATGACCCGTTCAAAGAAACAGAACTGCATTGTGATGCAAGTGCCACTGGCTTTAGGGCCATCTTATTGCAAAGACAGTTAGATGGGAAGTTTCACCCCGTGTTATACTTTTCTAAAAGGACAACCCCTCCTGAAAGCAAATACCATAGCTTTAAGCTTGAAACGCTCGCTATTATATACGCCCTCAGACGATTCCGTACCTACCTAGAGGGAATTAGCTTCAAGATTGTTACAGACTGCAATTCTATTACTCTGACACTAAACAAAAAAAATTTAAATCCGCGAATCGCTCGATGGGTCCTAGAGCTCCAGAATTTCAACTATACAATTCAACACCGGGGTGGTGCAAATATGGGTCATGTGGACGCATTGAGCCGTAGTGAGATTGTTCTCGCCATAAATGATGAAGACATTGAATTCCAATTGGAAGCAACACAGTATAGAGATCCTAAAATCTTAAAAATACGCGATAAATTAGAAAAAGGAAATTGCGGGTTTTTCGAATTAAAGGATGGTCTGGTCTATAAAAAGGATATGCGAGGCAGATTATGCTTTTATGTCCCAAGTGAAATGGAAGACAATATCGTGAGATGTGCCCATGAAACCATATTCCACCTGGGGGTAAGCAAGTGCTTTGATCAAATTAGAGGCCGGTATTGGTTCCCAGAAATGAAGACAAAAATTGAAAGGTTCATCAAGAACTGCTTGAAATGCATAATGTACTCTGCACCAGTGAGGTCCGATCAGAGAAATCTACGAGGGCGGGTCAATAAGTCCGTGACTTTTTGAATTTCTGACCTCTTTACTGAAACGGCAACACTGCTCCTGTCAACAGGCATCTGCCAGTTGACTCCTGTCAAAATTTAAACTTGCTGCGTCAGTTAGTTTGTGTTTGACAGCTATTTTTATCAGACTACTCACTAATTTGAGGAGAAAATGGAAAAAAGTGAATTTCGTGTGCTTATTAAGCATTATTTCTTGCGAAAAAAAACCATTACCGAGACCAAGGCTAAGCTTGAAAAATACTATGGGGACTCTGCACCATCGATTTCAATGGTAAAAAAGTGGTTTACTGAATTTCGTTGTGGCCGTACAAGCACTGAAGATGCCGAACGTCCTGGACGCCCAGTTGAGGTCTCTACACCCGAAACAATCGGAAAAATTCACGATATGGTGTTGGCCGACCGAAGATTGAAAGTGCGAGAGATTGTGGAAGCCGTAGGGATCTCGCATGGCTCAGTGGTTTCAATTTTGAATGATCACTTGGGCATGAGAAAGCTTTCCGCAAGATGGGTGCCGCGTTTGCTCACAGTCGACCACAAACGCAATCGTGTAACAACTTCACAGGAAGGTTTGGCGTTGTTTAATCGCAATATGGAGGAGTTTTTGCGCCGTTTTGTAACCGTGGACGAAACATGGATCCATCACAACACACCAGAGACCAAACAACAGTCAAAAAGGTGGGTTTCTAAGGGTGAATCGGCGCCAAAGAAGGCCAAGGTGGGTTTGTCAGCCAATAAAGTTATGGCGACTGTTTTTTGGGATGCACGCGGGATAATCCACATTGACTACCTTCAAAAGGGAAGAACAATCAATGGGGAATATTATGCCAACTTATTGGACCGATTCAATGACGATTTGAAAAAAAACCGACCTCATTTGGCCAAGAAAAAAGTTCTTTTCCACCAAGACAATGCAAGGGTGCACACATGTGCAGTTGCCATGGCAAAAAACCATGAATTGGGCTATGAATTGCTCCCTCATCCACCCAATTCTCCAGATTTGGCTCCGAGCGACTACTTCTTGTTCCCAAACCTGAAGAAATGGCTTGGTGGAAAAAGATTTGACTCCAATGATGAAGTCATCTCGCAAATAAAGGCCTATTTTGAGGACCTTGACAAATCATTTTTTTTGGAAGGGATAAAAAAATTGGAGAAGCGTTGGACAAAGTTTATAGAGCTCAAGGGAGACTACGTTGAAAAATAAAATTATTTTTTTATCAAAAAATCTGTGTTTTATTCCAAAAGTCACGGACTTATTGACCCGCCCTCGTATATAGAATCCCAAAAAAAACCGGTACCATTCGATACCATACATGTTGATCATTTGGGCCCGTTACCCTCAATTAAATCTAAACGCAAGCATATTCTTGTCGTGATTGATGCATTCACAAAGTTTGTTAAACTCTACCCTGTAAATTCAACCAGTACGAGGGAAGTACATAATCTCCTCACTGAAAAAATACTTTGAATATTATAGTAGACCTGGCAGAATAATATCTGATAACTTGTTTCACGTCACTTGAGTTTTTTTTTTTATTATTTTTTTTTTTTTATTGTGTAAATATTTTCGAAATCCGCCCACTGACACGCCCACAATTTAAAAAAAAATCTCTAGGGGCCCTTTATGCTAATGTGTTAATTTTTTTTATATCCGCCTACTGACACGCCCACAATTAAATAAAACAATTTTATTGAAACACCCAAGTTTGAGTTAGGGAGCGTTTTTTTCGATAAAATGTTATATATGTTGTATACAAAATATGTAGAGCGTTCTTAACAATTCAACCATACTTAGACTTTTGTCACGCCCACTTATGAGGGATAGGAATAAGAATAGTGTATCCAACAGTTCGCCCAAGCGGATAATTTCATGAAAAAAGCAACTATGGTTAAAAAAAACTTGATTAATTAAGAAGGAAATAGGTCAAATTCCAGGCAAATCTACCTGTTATGTAGCCGGTGAGATTGGAAGAGGGCCAACTGTTGTTCATAGCTATTTTAAGGACCCTGAGCACTTTAGAAAAAAACTGAAAAGGAAGGGTAAGCTAAGCAACAACAAGTCAGGATCGACCGGCGATACTGAGAGCTGCTTCAAATTCAAGCATTTCCGCAAGTAAAATCAAGGCAAAAACTGGAGTGGATACCAGGGCAAGTTTTTTTTTTGAATACCCTTATACCCTTCACCTACAGTTTTGTTTTAGATCCTAGGAGTCATTTCCTAACGCATTATTTTGTTGATACAGCGCAGAAGTTAGAATACTATTCCAACGTAACGTTGAGACCAAACCGTGTACTTAATTCCTTTATTAGGTTTTTTTTCTTTTCCGAAATATTTTATTACAGTTTTAAATACTTTTTAAACGAACACTTTGCATTCTATATTTTTTTCTATATTTATCTTATTAGTAACTACATTGAAATAACTACACAAAATAAAAATGTATCAATTATATTTCATTTAAAACATATTCTATTTTCTTATGGGATGCGCATACTTAAATTTAATTTCAAAATTCATGCAATAAATGGAGTAATGTTCGACTAATTTAAATTTCGTGTCTCATTTTGGTGGAAGCTCTTTGTGGTCAAAAATAGTGAAAGCCTAGGGCTGATGAAATTCCAGCGGTTTTTGACACAAGGAAGGGTGAGTAAAGACCCGCTTAGAAGACAGCCATCTGATGAGAATGGCACCTTCTCTCCACTCTTTCTACAGTTGCTTTTCGATCACAATTTTCTCTTATTTCTTTTACCGTAATATCTAAACACATGCAATATCTTTGTGTAGTTGTGACGTTATTTGGTCTTCGGGTGCCAAGAATCCCCCTGAGCTGAAGCTGAGACCAGCAAGACATGTAACCGCATTCGAATTGCCCAATTAGCCCTTTTTCCGTTCCCGTCCTCCACCCCAACCCCTTTCCCTCTTCCACCAAGCATTTTCTACCATCGCTTGTAGAATACAAAAGGCCCCCCTTAGCACCTCGTCCATTACACGGTTTCTATATTTTTTTACGGGATTGTTCTGAAGAAAACCCAAGAAGTGAAACGAATCAACTATGTCAGCTTCAGGTCCTGATAACGAGTTAAGAGTTCAGAAACGTACAATCAACATCTCCTGAGCGAGGTCCAATAAATATTGAGTTGATTGAAGTCACCGAAATACATAATTAATCCGCTGCAGATGAAATGCAGCAATAAAACGGAAGGCGTCCAAATACCTGGTTAACACAAGTAACTGGGATATAGGTGGGATGTAGACGCAAGTAACATATAATTTAATAGAAGATGTTAGGCCAATTTTGCTGCAATACATTTCGATGTCGGAGAAATTGCTTAAATCGATTTCAGTCGCTTAGGAATTATTCCTATGCAGCAATAAAACGAAAGGCGTCCAAATACCTGGTTAACACAAGTAACTGGGATCTAGGTGGGATGTAGACGCAAGTAACATACGAGTATAATTTAATAGAAGATGTTAGGCCAATTTTGCTGCAATGCATTTCGATGTCGGAGAAATTGCTTAAATCGATTTCCGTCGCTTAGGAATTATTCCTAACTGCAATTAGAACAGCCCCAAAACGCTGGTTTAACCAATACTCCAAGGAACGATCACGAAGATTAACAGATAAATTTAGCGGAAATATTACATTGTTGTTAAAGTCGTCTCTAGTACACTCTTATTGATAACAATAAGAAATGTTATCGATTCACGTTCACGTTCTGATAGAAGAAATTGACTTCTTTAAATTTTCTCACGAAGAAGCTCTTGAATTATTAAATTAGGTCTGCTTATTAAGTCTTTGACAAGCACATTATCTGGCCGAAAACATAATATTGCAAATAGTGCTGGATTCTGAAATAGAGTCAGTCAGATGAGACAAGTTCTCTCCATTAAGTTCCCTCAGAGCCATGCAGCCTTATTGTTGGTTTCCTAAAGAAGCCTTAATGCACTCTTTTGAAAAATAAAACTGAGTAATTTCTGACGCTCAACCCAAATAATCAAGACATTAAAATTGATCGAAATCTTTAGAGCTGTTTTTGAGAAAAGTGTCATTTTCAAAAATTCAAACACATCTTAATATATAAAACATAGGGACGGGCTACAGTCCGCTTGGGCGAACTGTTAGATACCCTATTCTCATTCCTATCCCTCATAAGTATGTGTGACAAAAGTATTAGTATGGTTGAATTGTTGAAAACGCTCTACATATTTTGTTATATAACATTTAAAGGATTTTATCAGAAAAATACGAAGCTTTTGTAAAAAAAAACGCTCCCTAGCTCAAACTTTGGTTTTTCAATAAAATGTTTTATTTAATTGTAGGCGTGTCAGTAGGCGGATTTTAAAAAAAATTAACACATGAGCATAAAGAGCCCCTAGAGAGTATATATTATAAATTTCAGCTCCCTAGCTCAAACTTTCAATTAAAAAAAAAAAAAAAAAAAAATTGTGGGCGTGTCAGTGGGCGGATTTTGAAAATATTTACACATGAGCTTAAAGGGCCCCTAGAGAGTATATATTATAAATTTCAGCTCCCTAGCTCAAATTTTGGTTTTTCAATAAAATTGTTTTACTTAATTGTGGGCGTGACAGTGGGCGGATTTTGAAAATTTTATATCCCGAGCAGTTTTAGGAGTCATAGATCATATAAAAAAAATTTCAGCTTTCTAGCTCAAAATTCGATTTTTTCCAAAATTTTGTTTTTTTGAGTTTGTGGGCTGCTGTCACATTGTGGGCGGATTTCAAAAATTCGCAAACTTGATTATTTCGGGACCCTAGAGAGTATATGGTTAAAATTTCAGCTCTCTAGGCCCAGTTTAAAGGCCTTATTTTTGCCGACGGACGGACGGACGGATGGACGGAGATGGCTAGATCGACATTACTATCGTTGCTGATCATAAATACTCGTATAGTAACTTTTAGGGGTCTACGGGCAATATTAAGGTATGTTACAAACTATGCGTCAAAATTATATATATAATAGAATAGGGTATAAAGAGAGTGACGTTAGTTACTACGCTTATAACTCAAGAACGCCTTGACCGATTTCGATGATTCGCACCAATTCCGACTGGTCTCCGGCCATACAAGAAGAATACCCAAGAAAATTCCCGAAAAATCCGCGAAAAAAAAATTATGAAGAAAATTAATTTTCGCCTACATTTTGTATGGAGCAATTTTACAACGCCATCTTCATGATAGATGACATTTATGTTTACGTTACGTTGTGCCAATTTTTTTTTTGATGGCGTTGCGTGCAACAACTTTTGGCAGCTGATTCATTTGCACAGTCTTTCAATCGCATACTATTGTGCTCTGCAGACGTGCGGTGCGATTTATCAGCATTCAAAACTGCGTTGGAACACATGCCAAGTGATCACTATAAAGTCGCGATCAGAGCGGATAAACGAACTTCTGGAACGCACGAACGCCAATTTAACGCTCCAACAATAGATGAGGTTGCAGTTGTGATTGTTGGCGAAAATCTGCAATCACGCGATATTGTGCTAACACGTCGGGACTCTGGCAATTGCAACGAATATCCGAAACACATCGTTTATACGATGCATTGCAATACCCACTGATGTTTTGGCAGGGAGACGATGGATATTATATAAACATAACGATGATAAATCCATTGACCGGTGAGTAGCGACATCATAATAATTTTCATTTCAATATGACACTATATATGTCACTGATATAATTTTAGGTGAGGAAACCACCAAGAATGTCAGCGCAATGAATTTTTATGCGTATCGTTTGATGCTTCGCCAAAATGTCGATAACTATTTGCTTCGATGTCGCCGATTGTTTCAGCAATTTTGCGTCGATATGTATGCCAAAATAGAAGCGGAGCACCTCCTTTGTATCAGGTTAAATCAAACCAAACTACGTACGGAGGAGTACATTCATTTACGCGATGCAATTTGCACCGAAGGAAATGCAGCTGATATTGGTTGGTTGACCATTTTACCGGCGACGTTCGTTGGCAGCCCACGTCATATGCATGAATATGCGCAAAATGTAATGACATATGTACGTCATTACGGCCGTCTAGACCTGTTCATCACATTCACGTACAATCCAAAGTGGATAGAAATTGTTCAACTGGTGCTTCCTGGCCAAACATCAAGTGATCGGCACGATATCAACGCGCGTGTACTGAGGGAAAAAATCCGGTCGCTGATGAACTATATTGTTAAGCATCGTGTCTTTGGGGTTATTCGATGTTGGATGTATTCGATTGAATGGCAAAAAAGAGGCTTGCCGCATGCGCACATTCTCATTTGGTTAGTCGAAAGAATGCAACCAGACCAAATTGATGACAGCATATGTGCCGAGATTCCTGATCCCGAAACCGATCCAGACCTGCATGATGTCGTGATTACAAACATGATTCATGGACCGTGTGGTGCCATTAACTCACAATCACCGTGCATGGTCGACGGCAAGTGTTCCAAGCGTTATCCACGAAATTTGACTAATGAGACCATCACTGGCAACGATGGTTATCCACTGTATCGGCGTCGATCATCTGATGATGGCGGTAGAAAAATCACAGTCAGTGAAAGAAAATAATTTCGTAGTCGACACCTCTTGGGTTGTTCCGTATTTGCCACTTCTTTCCAAAACATTAAAGGCGCATTGTAACGTGGAGTATTGCAATTTAGTGAAGTATATCAAGTACATCTGCAAATATGTCACGAAAGGCAGCGACATGGCGGCTTTTGGACTTCAAGCTCCTGATCCCAATGATGAAATCACGCGCTATCAAGTTACTCGATACGTAAGCTGCAATGAGGCGAATATTCTCATTTCTCATTCACGAAAGGTATCCGACTGTTACACATTTGGCAGTGCTTCTAGAGAACGGTCAACGATTTTATTTCACTGCAACAAATGCCGCTCAACGTGCTCAAAACCCACCAGCGACAACATTGGCCAGTTTCTTCTCGATTTGCCAAAGTGATCCGTTTGCACGTACGTTACTTTACTCAGAGATGCCGCTTTATTACACTTGGAATGCTTCATCGAAAAAATTTCAACGTCGAAAGTAAGGCGATGTAGTTCCTGATCATCCGGATGTGCGTTCTACTGAAGCTCTTGGCCGTATTTATACAGTTCATCCGAAGAATGAAGAATGCTTTTACTTGCGACTATTGCTGCTAAATGTTCGTGAGCCGACATTATTGTCGAACTGTCAATGGTGTAGTGTTGCCAACATTTCGTGCTGCATGTCAGGAGCTCAATTTGCTTGAAAATGATACGCATTGGGACACGACAATCGCTGAAGCAACTGTTTCCGTATCTGCAAGTCAGATACACACATTTTGTGCGATTATTATTTCCACATGTTTTCCATCAAATCCACGTAAATTGTGGGACAAGTACAAGAACGACATGTCAGAAGACATTTTGCATCGAGTTCGTGTCCATTCAGAGAATCCCCATCTCAAGGTGAATGAAGAGATACACAACATCTGAATCTGAAAAATGAATGTTTTTCACACGGTCAACTGTATGTCGCATGTTCCCGTATCGGAAAACCATCCGCTTTGATCGTTATCGCAACTGACAACAAAACGAAAAATATCGTTTATCGCAGAGTGCTTCGATAAGGGAAAATACAAAATCGACCCGACCGCAACCCATCCAGCTTTTTAAATAATACATAGATTACTTTAGAGCAAGTTGTCTATCTTTGTCCACAAAATTATCTACAGCCAACAAGTCCTTTCCACGTAACCCCTGAGGTAGATGGCGGAATTAACTCGAAACTTTTTTTTCGACGAATACATACATATGTGCAAGTGAAAATGTTGTGTATCATGTAGCCTTAAATTGAATACAATCACTGTTCTATTCTTTTTTTAGATTTCAATAAAACAAATAGAATTCAAAAAAATTAATACTCAATTTTATTCTATTTTCACCAAATATTGGACGGGACAAAGTTCGTTGGGTCAGCTAGTTTTATATATAAACAAAAATTCCAAACAGTTGTATAAGTCGGTGTGTAAATTTTCTTCAAAATAACCGTTTTTGAGATATAAGCATTTTTGTAAAGTACCGTTAATCGACTATTTTCGCAAAAAAAACTGGCTGCCCTATTTTTAGGCTCGCCATTTTTATACCCTATTCTAAGGGTATATTAATTTTGACGCATAGTTTGTAACATACCTTAATATTGCCCGTAGACCCCTAAAAGATACTATATTTATGATCAGCATCGATAGTAATGTCGATCTAGCCATGTCCGTCCGTCCGTCCGTCCGTCCGTCTGTAGCCAAAAATTAGGCCTTTAAACTGGACCTAGAGAGCTGAAATTTTAACCATATACTCTCTAGGGTCCCGAAATAATCAAGTTTACGAATTTTTGAAATCCGCCCACAGACACGCCCACAAACTCAAAAAAACAAAATTTTGGAAAAATCGAATTTTGAGCTAGAAAGCTGAAATTTTGTATATATGATCTATGACTCCTAAAACTGCTCGGGATAAAAAATTTTCAAAATCCGCCCACTGACACGCCCACAAATAAATAAAACAATTTTTTTATACCCTATTCTAAGGGTATATTAATTTTTGAAAATCCAAAGTTTCAGCTAGGGAGCTGAAATTTATAGTATATACTCTCTATGGGCCCTTTATGCTCATGTGTAAATATTTTCAAAATCCGCCCACTGACACGCCCACAATAATTTTTTTTTTGAAAATTCAAAGTTTGAGCTAGGGAGCTGAAATTTATAATATATACTCTCTAGGGGCCCTTTATTCTCATGTGTTAATTTTTTTTAAATCCGCCTACTGACACGCCCACAATTAAATTAAACAATTTTATTGAAACACCCAAGTTTGAGCTAGGGAGCGTTTTTTTTTTTTTGATAAAATCCTTTAAATGTTATATAACAAAATATGTAGAGCGTTCTTAACAATTCAACCATACTTAGACTTTTGTCACGCCCAGTTATGAGGGATAGGAATAAGAATAGGGTATCCAACAGTTCGCCCAAGCGGACTGTAGCCCGTCCCTATGTTTTATTTCAAAAATGATACAGGCCTACAAACCCTAAATACGAAGTTTGAAGTCAATCCGTCCACCTATTTTGGCTGGAGCCTCGACAGCACGATTGCAATATTCTTCTCTTTAGTATACTAAGGCCCATTTTATTCACTCGAAGGTGAACACAACTCGGGGATTTTTATTCTCCACTTGAGAAATTGCTTTTGTTCACTTAAAGTTGACACGCTGAACTTTGGATATTCCGAAGTTGAGAAAACTGAAAGTTGATCAATTTTGGATTTGCTCAACTCCAAGAAATAGTAGAAGTTGTAGAGCAAGCTTGGGATTTTTTATGTCAAATGTCAGATTTTTTTTCTCAATTCTGTTTTTGTTTCTGCGAACTTCAAATCAAGTGGCAAAAATAATCAAATATTAATTTTTTAAAACTTAAATAATGTATCGTTCAAACTATTTCTGGGAAGATTGGTCATCGTCTGATTCGGGCAGCGAAGAATTTGGTCTGTGAAAGACGGCAATGCAAGATGCTACCACGTGTTGGACTCGAAAAATGGGACGACCGCGACTTCATTATATCGTTTTCGTCTCTCAAAGCGGACGACAATGATGGTACTCCAACTTATAATGAATTCGTTGCCGTACGATGAGAAAATGTATTTTACGCCGAATAAGTTGGAACTTATTGTACCTATAATCCATTAAGTGGTTTTCTTCTTCGATAGATCGCGTGAATTACGATCAATAACCCAATTATTAATCGTATTACGGTACTACGCAGTCGGATCAATTCAATTGGCGGTGGCCGATTTCATTGGGCTAAGCATTGCCACCGGGCATCATATGCTGAAACAAGTTTCGAGAGCGATTGTCAATCTTGGGCCACAATTCATTCGTAGGCCGGAAACGCAATTGGAACTACTGCAAGCAGCACGTGACTTTTTTGCCAAAGCGAAATTCCCTCGAACTATTGGTGCGATTGATTGTACGCATATCCAAATTCAATCACCAGGTGGAACTGACCCAGAGAATTTTAGGAATCGTAAGGGATGGTTTTCCCTAATCGTTCAAACGGTTTGTACTGCGAATTTGAAAACAATCGATATCGTTGCTCGTTGGCAGGTAGAGCTCACATGAAAAATATACATTTCAAATCGGTATTTAATTTTTTATGTGCTCCTTAATAGGGCTCCACGCACGATCAGCGCTTTTTCAATCTGTCGAGTTTGAAACAACGATTTCAAAGAGGCGAGTTCAAGCAATTTATTCTTGTTGGTGATTGGGGTTACACTAATACAAGCTATATTGCGACACCTTTTCTGAATGTCACGAACTCCATCGGAAATTTATATAATGAATCGCAGATTCGCTCTCGCAATTGCGTAGAACGTTCGTACGGCATTTGGAAAAGGCGTTTTCCAGTGTAGGAAACTGGCTTAAAGTGCAGATTACAATTGCTTGTGCGGTTCTCCACAACGTAGCTATTGACGAGAATGAGTCGGCACCAACACCGGAAGTGGTCCTTGCCTTTATTTAAAGCGGCCAAACAAACACGATTAAATTCTGTGTGGTCAAGTAGTTGAGCCTTTGAACGCTGTAAGCGCAGCTCGATCCCGATCAAAACGTTCACGCTCGAACTTACCGCTGTCTCTCACATTCCAAAATTTCGATTTCAATTTTTTGTTTTTTTTTGTTAAATGCTGCTGCTTTTGCTCAGACATTTTGGGAATTTTATTTATTGCTTCCGGTTTCGTCTTGCATCGGCGGTTGTTCCATAAGGGGGGGGGGTCAACATTGAATGTTTTTGTTATTTTCTCCCACGCCTGCTCCTTGTCGCGATTTGTGGCACCATAGGTTTTTTTGTTCAAAATTATACCACGGCATTCCATCACATTGGTAACGAGCCAATCTTCCTCCTCCGATGTATATATTATTTTCGGCATTTTTTTCGTAATCTTTTTCACGTCCTTGTTTTTATCTGCCATTTTACTTAAATAACTAAACTTCACACAACGAAAATGACGCGCGAAATGCAATTCTAAAGTTGTAACTGGCATTATGTGTCAGTTGTCTAAAATATCCCAGCGATATTTTAAAAACTGCACGTAGGCCAACTTAAAGTATGCGAGAAATTTTTAAATGTAAAAATGGACAGGCAGCGACTAAAATCAAGTCGCTCAAATAATATTTAATAATGCTCATTTTATTGAAGAATTAAATATTTTGGTGCAACCACTTCTGATTTCCAACAAAACAAAAAAAAAACGGGCAACCAAGTTTTGACCGAAGTTCTGACTTTTAAATAAAATGTTATCCGTTCAGTGCAGATGAAATTCAGATGAAATGATATTTAACCGCGAAATGTTGTATTACAGGTCGGAACTATAATAGTACGTTTACACCTACACGAAATTGGCTATTTCAGATAAATTCAATATTTCGCCAAGCACTATACAGCATTTCAAAATTTTAAATTTCGTCTATGCATTTGGAAGTTTGTCAAATCGAATAAAACATTTAATTATCACTCCACATCATTGAGCGCGCTGAATAATTTTGACAAAAAAAATAACAAAATCGCATCAAAGCGCACACTAACTATATTTTGTTTGACTTTTCAATCACGTTTACACTTGCCTGAAATTTACCCGTAACTACTTTATTGATAAAAATATGGAGAGCTCAAAAGAAAATAACAAAATCATAAACAATTTTGTTTTGATACATTTTCGATCAACCTTCTTGCTTAATGTGAAGAGGGGGTAATATAGGGATTCACATTAGTGATGGGCATATTCGAATGATTCCAATAATCGAGATGTTAGTATTCGAATGATCACTCGAAATAAAAAAAAACACAAGTTTCGCAAAAGGAAACAGCAACATTAAGCAATTATTAATACTAACACGAAGTCAACGAAAATTCAATCAGTTGAGTAAGTGAGTGAAGTAGTAATCCATATAAAATTTCTCGAATGTCGATTCGTTCGAAGAGTAGTAACTAATTAAAAATTAAATAGTAATGCTACTGTTTTTTCATTCGAGATCGAGTACGGGAAATACGAAAAAGGCAGCTGCTTATCATTCGAATGAACAACATCAAAAACACAAAGATGAGAATATGAGCTATTATCTTTTCATACTTAAATAATATAGAAACAGGTATTCTTCTCACACAAACTCACCGTCATCACTCACGAGCTTTGTGATTGTGGGTAGTGTCATTGTATATAGACTTTATAGTACTATCATCAACACGAATTTGAAAACGTCGACCTCCACGAATATGGCAACAAAACGGGTAGCGATTGAAGGTTTGTGTCTTAAATTTGATGATGGTATACAAGAGGATACAGGTAAAGGAAACCGAAGAAAGAAAACCAAATAAACTGGTTTGTTTCTCTTTATCGAATCATTTTGATATTAATTAAGTAAGAAGGAGCATGAGCAAGGAGAGTATAGCCCGTCAAAACTGAAGTGAAAATTTCTTGCGCAGGTCTCTTCACATCAGGGATTTTATTCTCTTAGCGACAACAAAACTACTTTTCGAACCAGAACTACAGCTAAAAAAATATGTGCGCATTTCATACAACAAACATACCCCTGCTTGCGAAATCATCTCTCTCGATCGACGATAGTCATAGGATCTATCGAATAAAAACTATCGATTTATTCAATGGTTGCAAAATATTCATTCATTCGATATTTATCGAAGAATCATTCAGTTACTATTTTTGAGAAATCATTTATTCGAATAAGAAACTTTAACTTACTGAATTTGAGAAACCATTCATTCACACATACAAATATTTTTCCATCGATAGTTTTCTTCAACTGAATGATTTTTCTGTGTATGTACACTAGCCGTGTTTTTTTTGCACGCGGATATAGGGATAATTTGAAATTTGCATGTACAATACACCAACAATTTATCCTATATAAACAGTGCTTCCAAAATCCATTTTCTTCGTTTCTGATGAATCCTTCCGATGAATTTTTCAGGAAATGTCAAAGTTTGACAACCCACCGACCACTCACACATCCCGCCGAATATTTTATTCGTGATTTTATTATTATTATTCTTCATTTTAAGGGTAATTGAATTTAGCAAATCTGTTAATGTGAAATTGTTTTTCATAATTTTAGAATATGCTTGGCATCAATTTCAATTGGCGGAAGTAAATATTTTTCAATTTCAGGATTTTCAATACAAATTTCTTAACTACAACTTACAGCTGTGTCACGGTGCATGTCATAGGTGCATGTGTGCTGCCAAGTTTTTTTGATGAATTCTTAAGCGGCGATAGTCGTTTTCTGATGCCATCCCTATATCCGCGTGCAAAGACACACGGCTACTGTCGACTCTCTCACGATGGCTCTACTGCAAACATGTTTTTGTTGGCTTGCACTGAGATGTTCGTTGAGTCTCTTTTCAGTCAAGTTGGATTTGTGTATTATGCTTGTGTGTTCTTATCAGATTTTCTACAAGGGTAGTTATTATGATGGTTCCACTTTTATTCATCGACTGCTTTCTCAAAAAAGTCTTAGGATTAGTCTTATATGTATGTAAAACGCATTTTGCTTGGTTGGTGTTGCTTTGCTCTTTCGTGTTTTAGCGTGTTTACAACATATTAAGTGTTACACTTTCCAAATTTGTCCTTCATACTGTGACTTGCTAGTAAGTAGATAAGAAATATTTTTTAGTAGGTATTGTACTTTTTTGCGAAAAATTATAGGTCTACATTTGGCAATATGCGTCCTGGATTAAAAATATCGCTTGCATGGGAGTTCTTCCAGAAGGCAGGCAACGGTGTTCGTTGCAATATAAGCCAGCGGTTGAAATTTTTAGGCAACATGTCTAATTTAAATGACCATTTACGCTGTAAACATCCAAAGTATCCAACAGCAAATGATGGGGGACCTCCAACAACAGTACATGTCACACAATCAGTGCCTATGACAACGCAAGAATCGGAAGCACCAGCCACTTCATCATCAACAGGTGTAGTTTCAAAGATCAAAAGAACGGTGCAGTCGAATTTATTTGCGACTGATAAACGTTCAGAACTTTCGTCATTTGAATCACAGAGCATTGACGATTCTATTATAAAAATGATAGCGACAGACCTGCGGCCACTTTCGATTGGGGAAAACGCAGGGTTTCTAGAATAGGTACTCGCGGAAAATGCAAGGTCCTTATATCGAGTTCCCAATCGGAAAGTTTTGTCCAACACCATGTTAACATGATATATATGTATCGTTCAAACTATTTCTTGGAAGATTGGACATCGTCTGATTCGGGCAGCGAAGAATTTGGTCTGTGAAAGACGGCAATGCAAGATGCTGCCACGTGTTGGACTCGAAAAATGGGACGACCGCGACTTCATTATATCGTTTTCGTCTCTCAAAGCGGACGACAATGATGGTACTCCAACTTATAATGAATTCGTTGCCGTACGATGAGAAAATGTATTTTACGCCGAATAAGTTGGAACTTATTGTACCTATAATCCATTAAGTGGTTTTCTTCTTCGATAGATCGCGTGAATTACGATCAATAACCCAATTATTAATCGTATTGCGGTACTACGCAGTCGGATCAATTCAATTGGCGGTGGCCGATTTCATTGGGCTAAGCATTGCCACCGGGCATCATATGCTGAAACAAGTTTCGAGAGCGATTGTCAATCTTGGGCCACAATTCATTCGTAGGCCGGAAACGCAATTGGAACTACTGCAAGCAGCACGTGACTTTTTTGACAAAGCGAAATTCCCTCGAACTATTGGTGCGATTGATTGTACGCATATCCAAATTCAATCACCAGGTGGAACTGACCCAGAGAATTTTAGGAATCGTAAGGGATGGTTTTCCCTAATCGTTCAAACGGCTTGTACTGCGAATTTGAAAACAATCGATATCGTTGCTCGTTGGCAGGTAGAGCTCACATGAAAAATATACATTTCAAATCGGTTTTTAATTTTTTATGTGCTCCTTAATAGGGCTCCACGCACGATCAGCGCATTTTCAATTTGTCGAGTTTGAAACAACGATTCCAAAGAGGCGAGTTCAAGCAATTTATTCTTGTTGGTGATTGGGGTTACACTAATACAAGCTTTATTGCGACACCTTTTCTGAATGTCACGAACTCCATCGAAAATTTATATAATGAATCGCAGATTTGCTCTCGCGTTGCGTAGAACGTTCGTACGGCATTTGTAAAAGGCGTTTTCCAGTGTAGGAAACTGGCTTAAAGTGCAGAGTGGAGACTGTACAGTTGATTACAATTGCTTGTGCGGTTCTCCACAACGTAGCTATTGACGAGAATGAGTCGGCACCAACACCGGAAGTGGTCCTTGCCTTTATTTAAAGCGGCCAAACAAACACGATTAAATTCTGTGTGGTCAAGTAGTTGAGCCTTTGAACGCTGTAAGCGCAGCTCGATCCCGATCAAAATCAGCCCGTTCACGCTCCAACTTACCGCTGTCTCTCACATTCCAAAATTTCGATTTCAATTTTTTGTTTTTTTTTGTTAAATGCTGCTGCTTTTGCTCAGACATTTTGGGAATTTTATAGCTTCCGGTTTCGTCTTGCATCGGCGGTTGTTCCATAAAGGGGGGGGGGGTCAACATTGAATGTTTTTGTTATTTTCTCCCACGCCTGCTCCTTGTCGCGATTTGTGGCCCATAGGTTTTTTTGTTCAAAATTATACCACGGCATTCCATCACATTGGTAACGAGCCAATCTTCCTCCTCCGATGTATATATTATTTTCGGCATTTTTTTCGTAATCTTTTTCACGTCCTTGTTTTTATCTGCCATTTTACTTAAATAACTAAACTTCACACAACGAAAATGACGCGCGAAATGCAATTCTAAAGTTGTAACTGGCATTATGTGTCAGTTGTCTAAAATATCCCAGGGATATTTTAAAAACTGCACGTAGGCCAACTTAAAGTATGCGAGAAATTTTTAAATGTAAAAATGGACAGGCAGCGACTAAAATCAAGTCGCTCAAATAATATTTAATAATGCTCATTTTATTGAAGAATTAAATATTTTGGTGCATCCACTTCCGATTTCCAACAAAACAAAAAAAACCGGGCAACCAAGTTTTGACCGAAGTTCTGACTTTTAAATAAAATGTTATCCGTTCAGTGCAGATGAAATTCAGATGAAATGATATTTAACCGCGAAATGTTGTATTACAGGTCGGAACTATAATAGTACGTTTACACCTACACGAAATTGGCTATTTCAGATAAATTCAATATTTCGCCAAGAACTATACAGCATTTCAAAATTTTAAATTTCGTCTATGCATTTGGAAGTTTGTCAAATCGAATAAAACATTTAATTATCACTCCACATCATTGAGCGCGCTGAATAATTTTGACAAAAAGATAACAAAATCGGATCAAAGCGCACACTAACTATATTTTGTTTGACTTTTCAATCACGTTTACACTTGCCTGAAATTTACCCGTAACTACTTTATTGATAAAAATATGGAGAGCTCAAAAGAAAATAACAAAATCATAAACAATTTTGTTTTGATACATTTTCGATCAACCTTCTTGCTTAATGTGAAGAGGGGGTAATATAGGGATTCACATTAGTGATGGGCATATTCGAATGATTCCAATAATCGAGATGTTAGTATTCGAATGATCACTCGAAATAAAAAAAACACAAGTTTCGCAAAAGGAAACAGCAACATTAAGCAATTATTAATACTAACACGAAGCCAACGAAAATTCAATCAGTTGAGTAAGTGAGTGAAGTAGTAATCCATATAAAATTTCTCGAATGTCGATTCGTTCGAAGAGTAGTAACTAATTAAAAATTAAATAGTAATGCTACTGTTTTTTCATTCGAGATCGAGTACGGGAAATACGAAAAAGGCAGCTGCTTATCATTCGAATGGACAACATCAAAAACACAGAGCAAGCCATGAGAATATGAGCTATTATCTTTTCATACTTAAATAATATAGAAACAGGTATTCTTCTCACACAAACTCACCGTCACCACTCACGAGCTTTGTGATTGTGGGTAGTGTCAATGTATATAGACTCTATAGTACTATCATCAACACGAATTTGAAAACGTCGACCTCCACGAAAATGGCAACAAAACGGGTAGCGATTGAAGGTTTGTGTCTTAAATTTGATGATGCTATACAAGAGGATACAGGTAAAGGAAAACGAAGAAAGAAAACCAAATAAACTGGTTTGTTTCTCTTTATCGAATCATTTTGATATTAAGTAAGTAAGAAGGAGCATGAGCAAGGAGATTTTTTGACGATTCGCATCGTCGCGTCGGGAATTATAGCCCGTCCCAACTGAAGTGAAAATTTCTTGCGCAGGTCTCTTCACATCAGGGATTTTATTCTCTTAGCGACAACAAAACTACTTTTCCAACCAGAACTACAGCTAACAAAATATGTGCGCATTTCATACAAAAAACATACCCCTGCTTGCGAAATCATCTCTCTCGATCGACGATAGTCATGGGATCTATCGAATAAAAACTATCGATTTATTCAATGGTTGCAAAATATTCATTCATTCGATATTTATCGAAGAATCATTCAGTTACTATTTTTGAGAAATCATTTATTCGAATAAGAAACTTTAACTTACTGAATTTGAGAAACCATTCATTCACACATACAAATATTTTTCCATCGATAGTTTTCTTCAACTGAATGATTTTTCTGTGTATGTACACTAGCCGTGTTTTTTTTGCACGCGGATATAGGGATAATTTGAAATTTGCATGTACAATACACCAACAACTTATCCTATATACGCTAACTTTAGCGGGGATAGCTATCGCCGCTAAGTCCTTTAGCGGGGATAAACAGTGCTTCCAAAATCCATTTTCTTCGTTTCTGATGAATCCTTCCGATGAATTTTTCAGGAAATGTCAAAGTTTGACAACCCACCGACCACTCACACATCCCGCCGAATATTTTATTCGTGATTTTATTATTATTATTCTTCATTTTAAGGGTAATTGAATTTAGCAAATCTGTTAATGTGAAATTGTTTTTCATAATTTTAAAATATGCTTGGCATCAATTTCAATTGGCGGAAGTAAATATTTTTCAATTTCAGGATTTTCAATACAAATTTCTTAACTACAACTTACAGCTGTGTCACGGTGCATGTCATAGGTGCATGTGTGCTGCCAAGTTTTTTGATGAATTCTTAAGCGGCGATAGTCGTTTTCTGATGCCATCCCTATATCCGCGTGCAAAGAAACACGGCTACTGTCGACTCTCTCACGATGGCTCTACTGCAAACATGTTTTTGTTGGCTTGCACTGAGATGTTCGTTGAGTCTCTTTTCAGTCAAGTTGGATTTGTGTATTATGCTTGTGTGTTCTTATCAGATTTTCTATAAGGGTGGTTATTATGATGGTTCCACTTTTATTCATTGTGGACTATCGACTGCTTTCTCAGAAACAGTAACTGAAAGTTTTTTATTCGCATAAATGATTTCTCGAAATAGTAACTGAATGATTTTTTGGACTATCGACTGAGAAAAATGTTGGACGATTTTACATAGAAGGTTTTTTTGCACTTTGGAGTGATGGTATTTGTAATCTGTGTGAGTGGTTTATCTTGATGGATTGGTCTTATATGTATGTAAAACGCATTTTGCTTGGTTGCTGTTGCGTTGCTCTTTCGTGTTTTAGCGTGTTTACAACATATTAAGTGTTACACTTTCCAAATTTGTCCTTCATACTGTGACTTGCTAGTAAGTAGATAAGAAATATTTTTTAGTAGGTATTGTACTTTTTTGCGAAAAATTATAGGTCTACATTTGGCAATATGCGTCCTGGATTAAAAATATCGCTTGCATGGGAGTTCTTCCAGAAGACAGGCAACGGTGTTCGTTGCAATATAAGCCAGCGGTTGAAATTTTTAGGCAACATGTCTAATTTAAATGACCATTTACGCTGTAAACATCCAGAGTATTCAACAGCAAATGATGGGGGACCTCCAACAACAGTACATGTCACACAATCAGTGCCTATGACAACGCAAGAATCGGAAGCACCAGCCACTTCATCATCAACAGGTGTAGTTCCAAAGGTCAAAAGAACGGTGCAGTCGAATTTATTTGCGACTGATAAACGTTCAGAACTTTCGTCATCTGAATCACAGAGCATTGACGATTCTATTATAAAAATGATAGCGACAGACCTGCAGCCACTTTCGATTGTGGAAAACGCAGGGTTTCTAGAATAGGTACTCGCGGAAAATGCAAGGTCCTTATATCGAGTTACCAATCGGAAACTTTTTTCGAACACCATTTTTCCAGCAAAGTATTCGGAAGTTTGCAAACGAGTGGATGCTATAGTGCAAGACGTAATTACAACAGATATTTGGATATCGGATAGCAACAGCGCGCGTTCTAGACTGTAACCATCCACTTCATAATGTACTCAGCAAATCTTGCAACAAGAGACGTTCCTGAAAAATATACTGCGAATAATATAGCAGCCGCTTTGTTAAATATTATTGAGCAAAAACGCGTTGGGTTCCCCTACCTCCAGAGGTGTTGTGGAAACGGAGCAAAGTGTATAAAGGCACCCCCCCCCCCCCCCCACGCACACACACTATTACAGTTTTCACTGAATGAATGAATGAATAAAACTATTCGATGGATGAAATCGTTCAGTTACTAACTATCGATAGTCAAATTCATTCGATAGCTCCCATCACTAATCGACGATCGAGACATGAGTGATTGTCCACACAGAACCGTCATTGGCGCATGCAAAAGATACACATTTACCCACCCCAAGGTTAGGTTAGGTTAGGTTTATGTGGCTGTCGGCAGAAGCCGACACACTTAGACCAATTTAGGTCCATTGTGATACCACGTATATTATCTACCTCAACTCTGTAGATGGGACTGGCCAACGACACGCGGTTGTTCTCAAACGGCCCCCCATCTACGTACTAACCGCGCCCAACGTCGTTTAATTACGGTGATCTGACGAGAACCGATTAACTCGACGTGGTATAGTCGTTGGTTACCCACCCCAAAGAAAAGGGAAATTTGCTGGGTGTTGCACTTCTCAAATATGTGTTTAGTAATGAAAGCCAGAGTTTTGAGTAACTATTAAAAAGGGTTGAAATGGAATTTCCGTTATACTTTGTGCATGAGCACGCAGGTCGTCACACGAACACAGGTAGACAGGTAGATTTTTAGGTTAGTTGAGAAAAGATGGGTCACTTTTCTACTCAGTTAAAATCGACCTGGCTCGCCCGATACGACTTTCATGGAAAGGCCTAAGTGTCCAATTGTCTACCTATATTTAATAACTCATTTTTTCAAGTACATAATAGGTATATTTTAACGTGTTTTTAGATGATTTTATAATTTTTTCTTTTCTTTTATGACTTGTATGACCTTTACCACACTATACCTATTATAACTTAAAACACCTCATATAAATGCAGGGAAACATTCCAAACTTATATAAAAAGGCAAGTAATAGATTTTTTAGCAAGCATTCATGTTTTGTCAGTAAACCTAAATACTCCTTAAAACACCATTATGGATTCTATTGCCAAAGGAAAACCAATAAGCAAGCAAGCACGAGCGGTTATCATCAACGTTATAAAACATAAGATGGAATAGGGAAGGGAAGGGTTAAGGGAGCAGGTTCTTTATAACTTAGAAGAACCGTCAGTTATTGTTATGGACAATGCAACATATCACAATAAAATTCATGGTACTATCCCCAACTCGTCATCATTAAAGGCTGATATGATTAAATGGGTATCCGAAAACAAAATACCTCACCAACCAGCTAGCTGCAAAGTACAGCTATATGGATTAATAAAACAAAACAAGTCCTTCCGAAAGCTTCAAGTTGATGACATCATTAGGAGTGCAGGCCATGAAGTCTTACGATTACCCCCTTATCATCCGGACCTAAATCCTATAGAAAATATAAAAAAAGCAGAGTAGCAGCAAGAAATACAGCTTTTAAACTGGACGATGTCAAAAATATTGCGGAAGAAGAATTCAGGAAAATAACTCCGGGAAAATTGGAACTCTGTTCGTGAAAAAGTAATACGCACAGAAGATGAATATCACCGCACAGAAATTGTATGGGATAGAATCACTGAAACAATTATTATACACCCATCATTTGATTGAGATGGTTTTGAAAACGACACAACGGATTCCGTTTAATATTATCTACTATTTATATAACAAATAACTATTTATAAAAAACACTATTTATAACAGTAGCTAACTGCAAATAAAATCTCAACTATTTATTTTTTCAAACAATATCTTTTATTGATACGTATTCATTTTCTTTGCTTTACATTATTTTATGTCAATTGTGTTATTTTTCATGATTTCTTTATTTTCTTGATTGTAATGTTTTATTTCGTGCATGAAACTTTTTTCACGAGTTACTACAATAATTAATTGGTGAAACTCGATGACAGTTAAAACACGTAGCAACAATAAAACAATTACGTTTTCCAATATCGCTGCAAAAAAGATAAAGTAGAGAAAAGCATTAACAATTTCATGCGATCAAAAATAATTTAAAAGAGAAAATATCCCTTAAATAAATTGGTACTGCGCATGCTGGGATCTTTCTTTTGCTTTGGGACGGGCTATAGCATGTATGATGACTCATGAGAGGGGGATGATGGAGGGACGAATAGTTTTGAAATGAAAAATTTAATAAAATCTGATTTCAGTCTTTTTCCTCAAATAAGAAATTATGAGTTTATCGCTTATAAGACTCTCACTATTTTGCATGGTTGCCACTATTATTAGAAAAAAATTCCCTGACTTTTCCCTGATTTTCCCTGACCAGTTTTAAAGTTTTCCCTGACCAAATTTTGCAAATATAGCAAACAAAATGACGCATTTACACACTAGTCACAAATATTTAAAGAACAGACAAATTCTTCTAAACATTCCTTTTAACAAATATCAATGAAACAATCAGTTGAGAACAGGATATACCTTATTTTTTTAAAATGGAGAGTTGATAATTTATTTTCTCTTCTTCAACCTGGGCTTGAATGCGGATTTTTGCTTTTTCCTTAAAAAGCTTTTTTATTTCTTCCTCCTTTTTTCTTTTTAATTCGTTTACTCCATCTTCTTTTTTTTTAATTTAAGTTTTTCTTCTAACTGCTGTTATAGCGGCTATGAGAGGATCGAACATTAAATATTAATTTGGAATTTATTTCCACTTTCGATACTCCCCTAAGCCTCTTTCACGCCATCTAAGACTTCTCTGAGCGATTAGTGACTCCTCAAGGAGGTTTTCGACCAAAAGAGTGTTGTTAATTGAGAAGCCACTCTCAACTGAGGCGTTTCCGTGCGATAAAATGCAGCACATTTTTATAACATGCCAAAGATCTTTAAAATTTTCATTTTTGCCAAAAAGCTGAAAGTAGAACTTTGCATCTGTATATGCATTATGTACTGCAATTTTGCCCTTTCCGCGCATGTATCAAACAATCTGTTGGCATTATATAAAATATGAAGCAAATTTTTGAATCTTTTACTGTAGAGACCGTCGTTTTGCAAAATATTTCTAGAATTAAGACTGCTCACGTTTACAATCAAATCGTATTTTAATGGGCTTCGTTCTTCGATTTTTGATATTATGCTTATAATAATTTTGCGGCAGTCCAGTTTAAATTTTAAAATATCTTTTTCCGAAAAATTGTCTTTTTGTTTTATTGCATTGATGATTTTCGTTGCTTTGAAGCCAACGTCAACGTTTTTTATTTCCAGAAGATTGGATTCACTGTAAAGATCGATGGACAAAAGTTGAGATCCTCTCGCTGATATACTTTTTTTAGACGATGCGATGCAATAAGTTTTTAACCATTATGAGGAGATCTTCATAAAGATAAAATATCAATGGTTTCTCGCCTTGAAATTTTGATAAAAATGGTTCACAATCAGATGTATGTATGGAAAAATGCAAGTTTGCAGTCTAACAATTTGTCTTGGAAGTTTTTTTTTACGTTTTCAATTGGCCTTGTTTTTGGTAAATCTGAATTTGTCATAGAAAAAAAGTGCTTCAACTCATCAAAAATGTTCAGGCATCTCTCTAAACAGATTTTGTTTTCTAGTCAATGTACACCGCAATATTTCAGGGGAAATCGAGTACAATCAGTTTTGGAGGTAAATAAGCTTCTTCTTGCAGGACTGTTTTTGAAAACGTATGCCTTAAAAGAATATGCAGGTCCCATGAAAAATTTGTAAGTCCGGTTTTCATGGCTCCATGTAGACCACACACACCACATTCTAGTAGTTGCGTACCATCCGGATCAATTTCATTTCGCTGTTGTTTTAATTTCTTTAAAAAGGATAAATTTACGTTTGGGCCATCCATAGATACTTGAAGAAGTTTCTCTTTTTTCAAAAATCGGATTCCATTGTCAATATGTTTTAAAATGTCATCTGACTTTGAAGATCCCATGAACTCGCTTTCTAAGTACCTATTGCAAACAATTCCTTTTGACTCATCAAAAAAACGGACAACAAAATCCATTTGTCCCATCTGAGCTATTTTGTTCAGTGCTTCGTCAAAACTTATAACAAAGTCGTCACATTTGTTTACTTTATTCAAAAGATTGTTATGGAAATATGGGGAGATACCGTGGTTAATAACGTAGGAACTCTTAGTTCTTCCTAACTGAAAATTGTCAGCAGCAAAATTGCTGGGAACATCAATCGAAAAAGATCACTAATTTCCACAGACGAGTTCAAGGACGCTCTGGTGGAAATAATATACAGACACCACCTTATCTCTGCGACAATGGAACCGGTCTTGTCGAAAGTAAAATATTTAGTTTGTGTATTTTGAGCGTTAATATTTTCTGGTGTATTTTGAGATGTTTTTGACTACTAGAGGCGACTAATGAATGAGACGCAGTGAAGAAAGTATCAATTTTTTGTGACGTCGAAGCTTTAGAATTTGACTTATGCGCTAGTCCGTTTTGATGCGACACCAAAGCCCTTTGGCCCATTTTGCTTAACTCAAATTCTTTTTTGCACAATTTGCATCTTGCTTTGCCGTTATTGCCTTAAAATAAAAACTATACTATACAAAATCTTCCTTAGCACAGGGAACAAATTTCGCTAAACAAAGTCAATCGAAATAGACTATTTTGATATTTGATGTATAAGTTTGCATGTCTTTTTTTTCGGAAAGAATGAAGATGTGGTTTTCCATTTAAGCAGTATCTCAGACTTTTCGTAGCGCATAGGATTGATATGCTTTTCAATGCTACTTTGCATCTGCATTAGCTGTTTAGCAATTAATACAACTGCGTGCAAACGCTATACTTTTTCGAAACCAAAATCGTCTCAATCAATCAAATTAAAAATGTCGAAGGTATATACATTATTAGATAATAATGGTGGATTAGTGAAATGGTGCGTGGGTATATCTCGAAAGATATCGAGATCTGCGAAATGTGATCCCAAAATAAGAAAAAAGGATTCATGAAAAGTAATATTTTTGCTCCCAATGGAAAACCACATAAATTTTATTCAAAAATATTGCACAGAACAGAAAAAATATAAAGTTGTCTTCCTTTTCAAAAATAAAATTTTTGTGTGGGTAAACTTCAGAGCTCGACATAAAAATTTTGTTTAATATTATAAAAAAAAATACACACAGAGGGAATTTTCCCTGATTGTTCACGAAATTCCCTGACTTTCCCTGACCAAATGTTCGGTCCCCGACTTTCCCTGACTTTCCAGTCCAGTGGCAACCATGTTTTGGCTATATCTTGTCGAAAAATGTTCCGATTTGTATCATTTCTTTTTTATTGATTCAGAAATATTCAATCTAATTAATTAAGAAATAATTATGTTACTGTGTGTCAGTATTGCGCCATGCTGCAAAACCACTTATGGGTCAATATGTTCCTACCTATACGATTTATATTTATTTTATTAAAATTGTATTACTTATTTATTTTAAAATGCTTAGGTCAACGGTTCGTATGAATAAGAACTAGCAGTTCCTTGGAGTAAAAGGCAGCAGTTTAGTAAAAGCATTTACAAATTGCTTCAGTACGGTATGAACAGTCTTTCATTTCTGGAAATTCGATCTTAGCATTTTCTTTACTGAACTTGCAGGTACCTTCTTTTAATATTACCAAATTGAAGAAGAGGACTGTAGCCTCGCCTTCTTTTCTTTTTATTAAAAACAAATTTCTGGAATGCCGTCAAAAAGGAAAACATAGACATTAAAAGAAATAATTAATCTATTAAATTTAATTTTCATTTATTAAACTCATCATTTTTCTATTAGCATGTTCGCCTTTGTTTTGTTATTTTGCCAATATTTCACAGTTATGAAGCTTTGTTTGGACTTTTCCTTCGTTGCTCATTGCAGGGACGTTTGAACCTTGCTAATCCATCGTCAGCAATGAATAACTGATGCACATTGGAGTCCGTCTCTTTTCCTTCAATTAGATAATCAAGCACAACATCATTGGACTTAAGACACTTCCCTGGTGTACTCCTACTTTGATTTTGAACTCCTCGGTAACGCCAACGGGACATCTTAATCTCATACATGTCCATGATCATGTGTAAGTAGACTTCTGGAACTCCTCTTTGTATAAGCGCCACCCATAACAGATCCCTTGGTTGTCTATTACAGACCGTTTCAAAAACAACCAACACCATATACAAATCCTTTAAAGAATCACGATGTTTTTCCACCATGATTCTTATACTTTGGATTGCAATTGTAGTTGATTTACCTGAGACAAACCCGCACTGGTCTTCAGATAGCCGTATTATTTTCCGCATTCGGCTATTTAATACCCGCTCAACGATCTTCATGGTGTGTGACATCAGCTTGATTGAACGGTAGTTATCAGACTCGCGTATCGCCTTTGCATTTGTACAAAATAAGAACAAAACTCTCCCTCCACTGGTTAGGCATTGGATCGCCACTCATCAGTTTAGAGATGAGAATCATGAGCCATTTAGACCCGATGTCTCCACTCTTTTTCCCGAACTCAGAGGGTGTCTTGTCCGGCTCAACTGCTTTTCGATTATTGAAGTTATTGACTGCCTTCCTAACTTCTTCAAAAGGAACGTCGTGAATTTCCTCAGTGTGAGGAACGCCTCTCGGAAAATGTATCCGAGAAAATTGTTCAATTAGAAGTCCTTAATCGAATAGCTCTGACCCGAGCATTTCTACCGGTCACAGCATTAACATTGCATTAAACAATTATTATTTCTTTTAGCCGTCTATTTCTTATGTATGTGAAACATACATTCAAATTGTTAAACAAAAGAGGAACACGTGGAGAGTGTCCCTAGTCACTGTAAGTACTTAGATATACTCTGATATACACCTACTTGACATAACCTACCCCAAACTTCCATCAAAACAAACAAATAATAAACCATCTTGGTATGTTTATAAATAACTGAAAATAAAGACTTATTCTTAGCTTAAAGATGGATAATTTCTTTTAATTATCCTGAAACGGACAACTCTCTTCGGCGGACCAACAATAGTTTTCTTTTTTTTATTCTCGGATAGGATAAAAAAAAAGTGGGCTTCTTTAAAATGTAAGATGCCTAACCATAACCATGCGATTGATGAAGTTCAATACTTTAAATTGGGTGCGTACCTCTAACTTTCATTATTGGGCGGCGGGTGGCAATGGTGCAGTAGTAAGTGTATTCACTTAGTGATTGGAAGGTCGTGCGTTCAATCCCGGCCAAATCCATAACATTGGTGCTCGGTCGTCCTGAAATTGAAATTTGCTTTATATCAGGCGCTAGTGGTGAGCCACCCCATTTCTAGCACTGATATTATTTTTTCTAATCGTTGAATCACTAAAAAATTGAAATTTGCTTTATATCAGGCGCTAGTGGTGAGCCACCCCATTTCTTGCACTGATATTATTTTTTCTAATCGCTACATCACTAAAAAACAACATTAAAATCAGAGTTTTAAGTCCTTTAACCAGGTAAGCGATCCACCCAGGTACTATCATGGGATTAGGGGAGATTTTTTCGCAGAGAAAATTTTGCGGGATGATATTTTCCTGGGATAGACTCACAAAAATAAAGCCTTTCGATTCACAAAAAATTATATTCTAAAGGTGGGATATTTCAACCGTGGATATTATAAAAAAGAATATGAACTACAGTAATTATTACTAATTTTTGGAGATGAAGTGGCCAACCGCTAAGTGCCGGTTCCCTACCTACTGAACACACCCATCAACGCAAACAACTTAGAGCCTTCTTCAATAGAATTCGCTTTAACATCTCTAAATTCTTGTATATCTACTTATGCAGTGTTTAAATATTGCGTATTCATAAAACAGTATACAAAATATAAAAGTTATGCACAGTTTGTGTCGATTAAAGTATCAAAAACCACAGCGCCCGTGCTGTGTAGCTATTAGCTATTAAAAAAAAGTTAAATACAACGACAAATTCGTCATGACTGTTGTCGAATTATGACAAGTTTATCATGACAATTTTGTCAGATTATGACAACATTTTTGTGACTTAATTAGATATAGTTATTATTTATTCTTTCTTTCAAGTTTCGATTGCGTACTACATGAGATTGCATTTGAGACTCTTTATCACTTTCACTTGAAGAAATAATATTAAGCATTTTAAATCGTACTTGCCATTTTACTATCAAACTTAATCGCCTGTCAAAATTCTCAATTACATACTGGCAAAATTATATATTGTATATTTTCTCCTTTCCAATCGATTCCTGGGACCTGATTATGGAATCCAAAGCCTAATTAATCATCGAAAATCAAAGCTAATTCGAATTTCGTTTTCGGCATATTCGATAGGCTTAGGAAAATTATTTCAAAATGTATCTGCAATGAATATAACATCATAATCGATTCAATTTTTTGTTATAAATCTTGTATTATGCTCTATTTAAAAAATTTCAATTTTCAGAAAACAGCCGATTGACTGGATCTCAATTGAGTGGGAATATTGCAAGAATTTGCTTCAAATTCGATAACAAAGCAAAACGAGGCGAATCGGTAAGGAAATATCGAATTGAAAACGATTCGCGTCAGAATTACACAATCAAATGATATGAACCAGGATTTTCACGAACTCTAACAAACAAGCTGAACACAGACATATTTTCAAATGGCGATCAGAGAAGCTGCTTCTTGTGGATGACAAAAAAATACTATTTAGGTGGCAACAGTACTGTGAAGGACTTCTAGATTAACAATTTCCTCGGATAAACCTTCCAAGAGCCGTCCCTAACAATGAAGACGTACCCGGCATTGATGTCGAAGAAGTAAGGAAGGCGATCAAGGACTACAAAAAACGAAGTTTGGGCCGTACGGGATACCATCTGAGTTCGTGGAACAGATAGAGACATCGGGCCAAATAATATGATTTTAAGACAAACATGGACGTGTTAAAACGTTCAATATAATTTCGTTCAAGTTTAAAGTAATTTTGGAGATTTTTGTGAACTTACATTTTTGGGTGTGTTCTTGTTGGAGCGATTTTTTATCATTTCGAAAGTTAAAGATATTAAGTGTATGTATAAGATCCATATAAGGTCCTATCAAACGTACTGTGTAAACGTCCGAGGCCATTTTGCAACAAACAAAGTGTAACTTCCGGCCCGGCAGATCGACAATAGACCAAATCTTCACACACTTAGGCAAATCCTGGAAAAGACCAATGAATTTCAAGTCGAGACCCACCACCTTTTCATCGACTTTAAGGCCGCATATGATGGCATTCATCGTCAGGAGCTCTACGTGGCGATGGTCGAATTCGGGCTCCTGCCAAAACTGATGCAGTTGTGTCGTGTGACACTTGAAAACAGGCAGTGTAATGTGCACTTAGGAAGCAGCACTTCGCAATTATTCCAAACGTGTACAGGATTTCGGCTAGGAGATGCGCTATCATGTGACTTCTTCAATCTTCTTCTATAGAAAATTGTTCGATGGGCAGGTGTCAACACGGAAGGCACTATTTTCAATAGATCCGTCTAGCTACTGAGGAATGTGGACGATATGAACATCATCGGCCGTTTCCTGCGTGCCGTGTTAGAGGCTTTCACGGCGATTGAAGAACAGGCGAAATTGGTTGGTCTTGAAGTAAATGAGCACATGATCAATTACATGCTATCAACAAACAAACACGGATGACACCTTAGTGGATCTCCGGCGTAGAATTACCTTAAGTCTAAGAGCCCGAAGTAATTTTTCGGTCTGAGAGGTAACCGAAAGATATTTGCATACTGTGAGGCCTGAGTAGAGGGTGTATCGAAAATATTAGTCTGGCAGCAAATAGTGGCAGCCAATGCGTGTGGCAGTGCGTTGAATATGTGTTATTTTCCACAATAGTAATAATGAGTGTAACCGAATGAAATTTTCAACATACATAGAACATGCCCTCTTGAGCATGAAAATATCAGTCGTTTCACGCAGCCAAGTCCGTGCCAGATGCGACCAAAGTCCAGCATCAAACCCATTTTGTAATATTTGACGTAACCAAGTCCGTGCCAGACGCGACCAAAGTCCTACATCAAACAAATTTTGTATTATTTGACGTAACCGGATGAAATTTTCAACATACATAGCACCTGCCCTCTTGAGCATGAAAATATCAGTCCAAGACGTTTTGCACGCAGCCAAGTCCGTGCCAGACGCGACCAAAGTCCAGCATCAAACCCATTTTGTAATATTTGACGTAACCGGATGAAATTTTCAATATACATAGCACATGCCCTCTTGAGCATAAAAATATTAGTCCAAGACGTTTTGCACGCAGCGAAGTTCGTGCCAGACGGCCAGCTGCAGTCGGAAGCCCGCTCGTAAAAGAGGCGGACCCAGTTCCAACAAACACAAAATGACCCGCTTAGCCAGGTTCCAGCTGAAGCGTATCCTCGAAAAACCAGAGGATACATGGGACCATAAAGATAGGGACACGGTACGGTGGGCTAGAGACATGCTGGCGGAGAAGTCCGATCATCCTGAGACAGGGGGTCGTCCTCCTCCAGCCACACATGGCTCAGGCGAAACCACGTTAGCGTTGTGCATCACAAAAAGGGAAGCGACTCCTGAGCACGGGAGACCTATCCTCAAACACGGTGCACAAACTAATAGAACGGTGAAGGCCCTTTCTCTAACAGGAGGACCCCCCAATCCGCACCAAACAACAACAACAACAACAACAACAACAACAACAACAACAACAACAACAACAACAACAACAACAACAACAACAACAACAACAACAACAACAACAACAACAACAACAACAACAACAACAACAACAACAAAACTGAGCAGCTCATCTGCTAATAAAAAGTACTTTGCGTCTAAACGTCCTAGATCACAGGACGATACCTCCAAAACCCCGAAGAATGCAAAGAGCGCTGAATCAACGCACAGACCCTTCAACGAGGTAGCGAAGGATAATCTGGTCTTCGGCATCTGCGCCTGGAGCAATGATGAGGGGAGAATTAGTGGCAAGAACTGTCGAACGCTGAAGACGAGACTGACTATTGACATTCTCGCCTTTAGCGACAGAGACCCCTCGGCACTACTTCCCACATTCACAGACAACGGGTGGTACCTCAACGGCGCCAATTAGTGAGGTGCTCCGATCAGATGTCGGCAGACTTTTTAAAGGTAGCGATCCCGAGACTAACGAATCTCTGGGTCAATGCCAAGCTGAGTGTCGCTCACTGGAGCGAGATTCCGGTCCGCCCAAGAGCTCGCACTTGGGTACCCCCAGGACCAGATAAGCCGGACGAGATTCTCCGGCTTATCAAGAGACAAAATCGTGATCTTCCAACAGAGAATTGGAGGATCATAAAGGCCGATGAACCGGAAGAGAGGGGAAGACTCATATCCTTCCTCCTCAACCAGGAATCAGTTGAACTCCTTAATAAAAAGGGGTTCAAAATCTTCTACGGCATGGACACTCTGGTTCTAAAAATCCATGAGAAGGACGAGAGACTACTCGCAGGCATATCATCGCTAAGTAGTCTTGGCTTAGAGGCTACGCCCGAAAGTTCTTCTCTGGAAACAGACACGGCTGGAAGCAAAGTAGAAGTAATTATACAAACGCTCAAAGAAGCGAATATGAAAATCTCTTTGGAGAAATCTAAATTTTATCGTAAGAAAGTAGAATTTTTAGGGTACATTGTTGGACATAATATTATTAAAACCGATCCGACAAAGATTGAATCAATCCAAAATTTTCCAGTCCCTAAGACTCTGAGACAATTAAGGAGTTTCTTAGGACTTACAGGATATTATAGGAAATTCGTCAAAGATTATGCCAAAATTGCCAAACCTTTGACAAAATATTTAGCAGGCGAAAATGGTAGAGTTTCGCAATATATATCAAAAAAAAACTAACATTAACCTGGATCAAGAAGGTATAATGTCATTTCAAAAACTAAAAGAACATTTGATTAATGAGATCGAATTATCTCAACCTAACTTCGATAAGAAGTTTATTTTAACAACAGATGCATCCAATGATGCAATTAGTGGAGTTTTATCTCAAGAGGATAAACCAATAATTTTTATTTCCAAAACCCTTAATGGAGCTGAAAGAAATTATGCCACAAATGAAAAGGAACTTTATGCTATAGTTTGGGCATTAAAGTCATTACGGAATTATTTGTATGGTGTAACAAATCTGGAAATTCATACAGACCACCAACCGTTAACCTATGCAGTTTCTACACGAAACCCAAATACTAAAATGAAACGTTGGCATGCCTTAATTGAAGAATATGCACCCAAAATAATATACAAACCAGGAACGACGAACGTAGTAGCCGACGCGCTATCTAGACAAAATTTAAATAATATGACAGACAGTTCTTCGACTGACGCAACTCAGCATTCAGCTGAAAGTAGTGATAATACAAAAATCACAGTGACAAATAAACCTTTGAATGATTTCAGACAGCAATTTATGATTGCAAAAGGAAATTTCACAGTGCATGAGAAATTGCAGAACTTTGCTAATAAAGTTAGACACATTATTGAATATGATACAATAGAAAATTTGATAACAATATTATTAGAATTTATTAGACCAGGAGTAGTAGCTTTGTTCATAACTCCTGAAGATTTATATGAAATCAAAACTAAATTATTAGAAACATTTAACAACAAATTCCTTCACTGTAAAATATTTCCAAATGATATCTGTAACATTGAAGATCAAGCAGCAATAGTTACACAAACACATATTCGAGCTCACCGTAATTACAGAGAAAATATAAAACAAATTTACGAGCTATACTATTGGCCAAACCTTAGACAACAATTTAAAGAATTCGTACGAAATTGCGATATTTGTAATAAAAACAAGTACGACCGTCATCCTAACAAGGTACCGATTGGCGAGGCTCCAATCCCAAAAAAGGAGGGGGAGCATGTTCATTTAGACATATTTTTCGCTCAACACTTTATTTTTATCACATGTATAGACGCTTATTCAAAATTCTTAGTAATTAAACAAATTGAAGATAGAATTAATCTTGAGGAAAAAGTATTGGAAGTATTGCAAAGTTTCCCAGAAGTAAAGAATATAACAATGGATAATGAACCCGGATTCACGACCCCCAGATTCAAATCTTTAATGCAAAGATTAGGTATTCAAATTTATTTTTGTGACCCTCAACATAGTACTTCTAATGGTAGAGTGGAAAGAGTCCATTCAACAATCACAGAAATTGCACGTTGCATAAGAGAAGAATTTGAATTAATTAGTTATATAGAAGCGATATATAGAGCAGTACAATCATATAATAAAACTATTCATTCTGTTACTAACGAGCGTCCATTCGAAATCATGTATAATAAAAAAAACCATTGGAATCTAGTACCAAAATTATTATTAGCACAAGAAAAAATGTTAGCCAGAAACAATGAAAACAGGTATGTTAAGACATATAAACCAAACGAGACAGTTTATGAAAAAATAGTTGGAGTCAGAAACAAGCTTAAACCAAGATTCAAAAAACAAAAAATAAAAGAAGACCTCGGAAATAGAGTTAGGATAATATCGAAAAATAGAATAGTTCACAAAGACAATATAAAAAATATCTTTCAGGAATGATGTCACATCTTATATTTATATTATTACTCATCATGGCAGCAGCCGATATTATTGATTACACGAGAGAGAATTATTTACTAATAGAAAATGGAGATGCAGCTATCTATACCAGCTATAAGGAGCTCTTCCATATAACCAACCTAACATACTTTGAAAAACTTATTGAGGATACTGAGGATAAAATATCAAATAATAATAATTTTTTTAAACATTCAATAGAAGAAAACAATGACAACGACTTACTAGACCCGAACAGAGATGTGGACATAAATATAGTTAAAACCCTTCTAGGACAACTAAAAGAAATAAGAAATAAAAGAGGCATTAATGAAATAGGTAAAGTTTGGAAGTGGATTTCAGGTTCACCCGATCACGACGACGCGATTTTAATAAACAATAAACTAACTGAATTAATCACGAGTAATAACAAACAATTTGTTACAAACTCAGAAATATTTAATGCAATACACGAGCTATCTGAATCCCTAAACACAATAGAAACTAACACGCATCTGAGAATAGTCAGGGAAAGAAACAAGTTAATAATAATAGAATTACAAAACATTATACACACGATTACCCTAGCCAAGTTGGGAATATTAAATCCTTCAATTTTAAATCTAAAAGACATTAAAGAAATAACTAAACATGAGCATGGTAGTATGACAATTACAGACCTGATTGATGTTTCTAAATTCAAAATATTACAAAACAAAGATATAATTGTTATATTAATTAAATATCCGATAATTGAAAAAAACTGTAAACTCTATGAAACAAGGGCCATAAGCCAGAATGATGGTAAACTTATCATTAATAATGAAATTGCTGAATGTAATCAGAACTATATTAATATACAAGATTGTAAATTAGAATTAAGATATGCATTTTGTAAGAGAATAACAAATGAAACATGTTTATCCAATTTATTAAATAATAAGAAAGCTATATGTAATAAAATAAGGGAAAAGAATTTAGAATTAGAAATTATTAAAGATGGATCAATCCTTATATCTGGACAACATGTGGTAAACAATGCAACTATAAATGGAGTTACCTAATTAATTTTCAAAATACAACAACAATCGATAATAGAATATACGAGAACCCCACTGCAACAATACAAAACTATTTAAAAACATACAGCATTGACAATTACGAAATTAGTCAATATTTTGAATCCTACAATGAAAAATTGAAATTTAATAATATTGATCTTATCAGTCCACTACAGCCTAGAGCTTTGAGCAATCCTGTCATCATATCCTTTACAGTAGTAACGGTGATTGTAGCGGTTGCAAGCTTTTTAATTTTTTACCTCAAGATGAGATCAAGAAACAAAATTCCATCTACGGAATTAGAGGAGCTGAGATTCCAAGGACTCCTACGAAAAGTGGAGGAACTCACAACGGAAATGACAGAAGAGGCGGGACGCTCTTCTTAAAGAAAGAGGGGAGTTAATGTTACGATCTATATCGAACAATCACACAATATACAATGTTACAATCTATATCGAACAATCACACAATATACAATGTTACAACGTAACATTCAATGCCCAGCCACAGCAACCTGAAACAACAAACCGAAACAATAAACATAAATTTCAAGCTGAAGTCATAATGCACTTGACTCAGCAGATCATAAAATGAAACCACTTGTTGGGGACTTGCAGAGGAGATCCAAATCAGTTCTTAAGTATAATCCAAACGGAGAAGTCCAGTTAGTTCATAAGTAGAATTCTAAGTGTAAAAGTGTAAGGAAAAAAAATAAAGAACTTTTTTAAAAACAAAAATGAGAAAGTGATTTTTTAATTCATAATCCATAGAGCTGACAGCTGCAATGTCATTGTAGATTAGTGTCGGGATAGATGATGATGCCGAATTCTTGATGTTTTTAACAAAATGACCAAAAGTTTCTACTACCCGTGGGACTTTGTAGTATTTTTTGCCTCAATTTTTGGTCATAGAAAAATTTGTCAAAAAGTGTATTTATCAGGGTGGGAGGTAAGAAACAAGTCCAATGTGTTGGCAGTTTGACTGCTAATGTCCGGTTTTCGTGTCGGCTCTTTTACAATAAATGTAAATAACCTGACCCATTCAGGTTATTTACATCAGCAGAGATCTCGACGTACCTTCCTTCGGGTGTTGTCTGACCAGAATGTTGAAGCCAACTTGAATAATTGTGTATATTGAAATCGCCCGCAAAGACGATTTCAGAGAGGATTAAGGGTCACAATTCTTGTTATGGAATTAGACAGGGCATCAACTTCATTAGAAGTTAAATGTCTGCCCCTATTTGGGCTTCTGTAAATAAAACAATAGTGGATTACTTGCCTACGGACATGAAATTTAGCCAAATGAAATTGCCCACCTACCCCTGTTCCTATCCCTATCCAAACCTAACTCCAGTGGTGGTGTGAGCGAATTAGTAAACCGTGCCCAGGGATGAAAGGTTGGGGGTTAAACCAACCGTTAACTGAGCTCCCTCAGGCGCCTTGGCGCGGGCCTGTTGTATATAGCCTTACCCAGGTATGGCGGCGCTGCCTGGGCTGACCTTGTTTTTTCCGGCGTTACTCGTGGGAATCTAAATTAAAACTAAAAATGGAACAAACAAAACAAAATCAAAATCAAAAAAAAACATAAAAAAATTGTAAAAAAACAAAATGCAATTCCTGTCAAGGGGGAGAAGGAGATGTGTGAGGATGATTTATCATCTTCATCCATCTCTCTTCTAGCACGGAATTGGATGAAACGGCACTTTTGGCTAGCGACAGTGAGGAGTCGGTAAAAACCCTCACTAGCGACAGCGAAGTCACCGGTGAGCAGGCTGGAACTCTCATCGGTGACATCGACATACAGGGCAAGAAGGCAGCCGAAGAGATGCCCGGGACAGCAGGATCATCCGCTGTTCCTGGGACCATCTTGGAAGCAGCGTCAACAAAGACAGGAAGAGTAGAGGAAAGTAGACACAGCTGGCTCAGCCGCTGCATCTGCAGTTTCCTCTAATATAGGGACGAAGCATCTCGTTGCTGTGATAAACGAGCTGGAGCCTTGCGGTCGTCTTGTAATGGGCAGAAATTCGTTTCCCGGTATTTCGACCAGTGCGGAGTTATGTCGTAACTTGCTAGTAACATACTGCATACTTTCGGGCAATAAATGTTCATATTCACCAAAATTGGTTACCTCCTCTGCCTCTGTGGTCACCATAAATTCAATTTCGCCACTCTATGAAAATGCTCAGAGTGACAATGGCTCTCTCCCTAGCAAAGTTAGTAGAAACACCTATTCACAAACCCAAGTGCCTGGAAATTAAATTTTTTTAAAAGCCGAATTTCATTGGCTGCTCAACAGTGGGGAATCGAGACCCAATCTCATTAGCTAAAACAATGCATGGCAGAGACCTCTGAACTCACCACTTCTGTGAGCGGGCAAGAAAAAAAAATTAATAGCAAGAGAGGCGAAGCCACGCCTCCACACCAAGAAAGTTGTCTCTCCATATTCACCTTACGAATGAAGTGCGCATGTACCAAGCACAGCTTGAGTGCACTCGCCATCTGGTGTATAAGCTTAACTGACAGTATGGAGGGGGAGGGGACGAATGAATAATGGATGGTCGGTAGATTTAGGGATTGGCGAGTGTAAAACATAGGGCATGCGGGATTAAGTCGGTACTTTGTTTATGAACTAATTTTGTTCGTAAACAAAGTTTGCTCGAAAATAACTTTGGTTCGTAAACAAAGTACCGAATTATACGACGAGGCTAGGGATATAAAAAGGGTGATGCGCGTCGGTTGGAGACAAGTTGAATTTTTCAAGTGACCGAAGAAAGTATTATTGGAAGTAAGAAATATTGGATAATAGTTTAGTTGGCAAGTGCCATATAATAATTTAAAATAGTGACCCATAAAAATAAACTTAGAATAAAAAGTGACGAGTTATAAGAATAAAATAAACCAAAACTAGCGCTATAAAACACTAAGTGAAACTAAAGTGGGTGCAAAACGTACCAAGTTGGCATAATAATATATGTTCTTCAAAATCGATCGATACAGCGTACGTGTAGGCCTCAAGACACGGGCTTAAGTGAGGGTGCGGGTATTTGAAGGGCCGCGGGACCCAATAGAGGAATATCTCCTCAGGCACGAGGACTATTTAGAAGCCCAGGATTTCCTCAACGCCCCGCGAAAAATCAAAAAGAAAAAAAAAAAATAATAATAATATATAGGCAGCTAGACATCTATACCCGAACCAGCAGCAGCAGGAGCAGAAGCAATCCGGAGCCGCCTTAAGTACCCTAAATTAAGTTTTCTTTTGTATTAGTATATTTAAGAAGTGCTAGTACCTTAAAATTACATTTACCTATGAAATATACATATACCTACCCTTAAATTTAATCACATTTAAATTACTTACCTACCTTTAATTTAAGTAACAATAAATTACTTGCCTTTAATTTTAAATACCTTCAATTTAGTTACCGTTAATTTTAGTGAAAAAAAATAATATAATATTTACCTTTAAATTAAGTGACTTAGGATTAATTACCTTTAAATTTAAATAACTTTAAATTAGTTAGCTTTAATTTTAGTAACATTGAAAATGTCCTAGCTTTAATCTAAGACATATAAATTAACTACCTTTAGAATTAAGAACTTAACATTTAATTAAAATAAATCTCCAATTATTCTCGCTTAATTGAATTACTCTATATTAAGTCCGTTTTATTGGTCGCACCTATATATATATATACAAATTTTTTTGGTTGAGGGTGGTGTCTCGAAACCATCCCAGCGTCCGGGGATTACACGCATTCGTGTGGGGGAAATAGTTTTTTTTTCTTCCAGATTGCCTCAACGAAGATAGATCTATCATCGCTGGAGTCTAGCACGGTAAGCTCCGGCACATGCCGGTCGAACGTAAGATACGGTCAAAGAATGACCACAAGTTGTTTTATATATATACACCGCGACTAATAGTAGAGATAAGTTTATGTAATTAAGCATACATAGTAACTTAAAATTTGCAAAATTATGACCCAAGAAAGGGAAAATATTTTAAAGGAAAAAGAAATTTTTGTTTGAACAACTGTAATTATGACTATTAATTAAAATTTTATAATGGTGACTTAAACGTAAATGGTGTGGTGTTCTTAATGGTTGGTGGGACGACCCATATAAGTATGGAATGTGGTCGTCAAAGGTTGGGAGGGCAAGGGAATCGTCCATCTGATTCCCCAGCAAGTGTGTGTGGTTGGTTTTCTTTTCCTCTTTCTTTCTCTTTTCTTTAACTTTTCTTACAGATCTCACTTCTTTCTATTCTTTCTTTTGCACGATAAAGTTTGTGTGTGTCAAGATGCTAAAAGAACCCCGCAACCCCCGATGTAGAGGGTTGTTCATCACAAGATCCGCTCCCTCAAGAGCAAAACAGTGGAGAACTATCCTCTGAATCAGAGGACGGGGACACCACAATTATAGAGACGTCTGTACTAGTCAGCAATGATGCTCCGACTAGTGCAGATTAACCTTCACCACTCCAAAATAGCTTCGGCTAATCTATTTCTCCGCCTGGAAAAAGGTGGGGAAGATATTGCCCTTCTCCAGGAGCCATGGGTCACAGGACGGTACAGACAGCGGCAGCTAGTAACACCCCACTGGTGGTAGGTGCTGACGCAAACGCGCACCGCACCATATGGGGCAGCAGTGACATTAACAATAGGGGTGAGTTACTCTTTGAATATATTATTGAAACTAACCTCGTAGTGTGTAACATAGGGTCTGAACCCACTTTTATAAACAGAATCAGGCAGGAAGTCATTGACCTGACACTGACCACCTGTTCACCTGATATAGTAATAGAAAATTGGAAAGTATCTAGTGAAGTCTCATTCTCGGACCACCGCTACATACTTTTCAATCTTAATCGAGATCCCCCCAAACGAAAGTGTTTAAGAACCCAAAAAACATAAATTGGCAGGTCTATAATTCTTTACTCAAAAAGAAACTAAACAGCCTCCAAATCAGACAGCCCAATTCACCGGAAGAATTAGATGAAATGGTGAACGCTGTAACGTCTGCCATGAACAAGGCCTTTAATAAGGCCTGCCCCACCAGCAGACATAAAGAAGGAGGTAAACCCCCGTGGTGGACCTCCACTGTTGCCTCTCTGCGCAGAGATAGCAGGAGTAAGTTTAACAAGGCCAAGTCTTCAAGAAACCCAGCTGACTGGGATAGTTATAAAGACAGTCTTAAAATCTACAAAAAGGAAGTAAAGAAAGCACAGCGAGAGTCGTGGAAATCTTTCTGTGAGAACATAGAAAAAACAAGCGACTCCAGTCGGCTGCGTAAGATCCTCTCAAAATCTCCACAAATACCCAGCGTCATACAAAGCCAAGGAGGAGTGTGGACCTCAACCAGCGAGGAGACCCTAGGCCTACTACTGGATACCCACTTCCCAGGCAACAAAGTAGAGGTAAATCACCCTAAACAGCACCATCAAAGGTCCAAATGGTTCCGGAGCATATTGCTGACAATCGCAAACTGGCTTGGGCGATTAACAGCTTCCTCCCATATAAATCACCTGGACTAGATGGAATCACACCCATAGAGCTACAGAAGAGTATCGAGACTCTCGCACCCTGGCTACCGGTGATTTTCAATAGCTGCCTAAAACTCAGCTTTACGCCCACAGTTTGGAAAACGGTAAAAGTGGTATTCATACCAAAATGCGGTAAAGCTTCACACTGTTCTCTAAAAGACTTCAGACCTATCAGTCTAACTTCATTCCTCCTGAAAACGTTGGAAAGACTTGTAGATTACTACATACGCTCAAACCTGGAAAACATTTCCTTTCGAGATGTCAACACGCCTACCGAAAAGGTTTTTCAGTAGAAACAGCACTTCATTCGCTAGTCAGCACTATCGAAAAATCGTTGTATCACAAAGAATACACGATGGTATCCTTTCTGGATATAGAAGGGGCTTTTAACAATGTCAATACAGAAGCCGTCACGAATGCACTCCTCAGACTAAACGTGGACAACTGCCTCTGCACCTGGATAAAGAACATGCTAGATAGCAGGCTGATCCAGGCGGAGCTCGGCAGCTGTCTGACCAGGAGGTCAGTGTACAGGGGCACACCACAAGGAGGAGTGCTCTCACTGCTACTATGTATCTTAGTAGTCAACGAGATCATCTCCAACCTAGAGGAGGATGGATGCAAAGTGACGGCCTACGCGGACGACATTGCCATTGCCATAACGGGGAAATTCCCCCACACGATCAGAGACCTAATGGAATCGGCTCTCAGGAAACTATCCTCCTGGTCCATTAAGGTCGGGCTCAATGTTAACCCATCCAAAACCGAACTGCTTTTATTTACAAGGAAAATTAAGGTTCAGGAGACGACACCTACGCTCACAACGAACCACTCAAATTTTCCAGCCAAGCTAAATATCTGGGAACGATCCTAGATAGCAAACTCAGTTGGAAACCAAACATCCAAGACCGCATAAGGAAGGCTACGATTGCCATTGCAATATCGAAGCAATGCTACGCAAGCGCCCTGGAACGAATCCAGAGGGCAGCCTGCATATACATCACAGGAGCCTTAAGATCCACACCAACGGCAGACTTAACGACTTTTTTGAACCTCCTCCCCATTGATACCTATGGGAAGCTGGTGGCCAGTAAGGCGGCCCTGAGATTAAGAGAATCCAATTCGTGGCAAAGCTCACACATTGGGCACAGCAGCATCCTAACTGCCCACAAGATTGCCAACAATACGGATTACCTAATCCCAACACTAGATTTCAGTAATAAATACAAGACGGCCATCCCAGACCGAGCCAGCTGGGAAGACAGTCGCATCGTAAACAATGACGCCATAGAAATATACACCGACGGGTCAAAGACAGCCGACGGCACAGGGGCGGGCGTGTTTTCAGACAACCCTGCGCTCAATGTCGTACTACGACTGCCTGACCCCTGTAGTGTATTTCAGGCAGAAGTCAGATCTTAACAAGATCGCGGCAACTGCAAGGCGGACGATTTAGCCAGACGGGGTTCCTTACAAGAACTCTCCGACAACAGAGAGACACCGGCGGTACCCATTCAGACACTGAAACTCAAACTTCTAGATAACGCGTTAATAGAAGCAAACAACAGGTGGAATAGCATCAGTACATGTGTGTCCTCAAAGCAAATTTGGATCAAATACGATGCAAAGAGAACATCCAAACTTCTCTCCATCAGCAGGAAAAATATCAGCTCTGTAATCGGAGCAATCACCGGCCACTGCCTTTTAGGCAGACATGCCACCAGATTGGGAGCTCCCTCAAACGACTTCTGCAGAAGCTGTAGACGTCGAAGATGAAGAAACCACCACTCATCTCCTGTGCATCTGCCCCGCACTAGCCAATCCAAGGAAACAAATCCTTGGCAACTATTTCCTTGATGATCTAAGCGATCTCAGTGAGACAGATATTGGCTGTATCAGCAAATTCGTCACTAGGTCCAAATGGTTAAACTAAACTAGAGGACGGATTGGACGATGACTTGAGCCCCTCCCGCTCCCTTCCCACAGATCACCCCAAACCGATTCCCCTGCAAAGGAAAAGAGATCTCACTGAAATTAGATTGTATCAGATACTTCAGTCAGAACTCCACTCCGAGGGCGAGACAGTAACCCGGCGGATCGACTGAACAGAGTTGAGGTTAGATTGTAACAGTCACCCCATTCTGTTTCTCTCCCATGCCTCAAAACCTGCACCACGAACCCCCGAACTCAGTAATCATAATCCAAATCTACTATCAAGGAAGCCCCTCCCTGCTCCCTTTCCGCGGAATGGTGTAACTTGAGGCTCGTACTGCAACAGTCGCCACAAGCCGTTTTGTTTTCAGTTAGATTCAGCAAAGGAGAAAATGGCATTATTAACAGTAAATTGTTGTTTAGTAGATTTGCTTTTGGAAGAAGAAAATTATTTTTGTAAGTTGAGTTTTCTTTAAAAAAAAAAGTTATAGAGATAGGACGCTCTACTCCTTCTATGAAAATAGATTATAAGCGCAAGGATGGTTTTGTTTCGCATTTCAATGCATCCATATATCAAAAATATACTTGTTTGACTGGTAGTTGTAAGCTCAATAAAATGTTTTGTTTTCCTTGCCTCCTTTTTTCTAATTCTCCTAGTGTTTAGAGTCGCACGGGCTACGCTGACATAAACAATTTAATTAATTCGGCAAATAAACATGTCAAGACGGAGAAACACATTCGTAGCTGTTTATCTTTGCACGAATTCGGTACTGATCGTATTGAAACCTCGTTAGGTAATTCCTTTGTAGCTCACAACAAAAAAGTTGATAGAAACCGTAAACTAATGGAACGTTTTATAGATACGGTAGTTCTTTTAGGCAAACAGGGACAAGCATTTCGGGGTCATAATGAAAAGCCAGATTCTAATAATCGTGGCAATTATGTCGAAACACTTTTATACTTATCTAAGTATGACCAGTTAATGGACTCTCATTTGGAACAGTGTTCAAGTGCACGTAATCCGGTTTTTTCGGGTCTATCAAATGACATCCAAAACGATTTAATACAAAGTATAGCCGCAGTGATCAAATGCGAAATTAAAGTAGAAATAAGTGAAACGCGATTTGTGTCCATCATGATTGATGAAACACCAGACGTGAGCCATAGGGAGCAACTTAGTGCCGTTTTGCGTTACTTATCGGAGGAAGGAGTAGAGGAAAGGTTTCTTGGGTTTTTTGACGTGAGTGAGAGTCGAAATGCCGATGAGCTCTCAAAACACATTTTCAATATACTTGATATATACGGTTGCAAGGAGAAATTAGTTGGGCAATCTTACGATGGGGCCGCGGTTATGTCAGGGGAAGTAGGTGGTGTTAAAAAAAAGTCCTGGATGCTTGTCCAATGGCTTATTTTATTCCTTGCTACGCACATGTTTTAAATTTGGTGTTATCTCAATCAGTGGAAAATATACCTGAATTGAAAGTTTTTTTTGGCAATATAAACACAATAGTACGCTTCTTTAATAAATCAACTAAACGTTCAAACATTTTAAAACAAATAGCAAACAGACGCATTCCGGGAGTATCAGCAACTCGCTGGCATTACCATTCCCGAATAGTTAACGTTATTTTTAACTGTAGATTAGATATTATTGAAACTTTTAAGCAAATATTAGACCATCCAAAAGAATGGGACACTGACGCACTTTCAATGGCCGAAAGTTTATTGCTTACGTTAGAAGGGAAAGATTTTTGCTTTTTACTGCACGCGGTTTCCGAAATATTTGCTAAGACCGATGTATTGTTTAATTTAATACAAAATAAACAAACAGATGTTGAAGTTGCTAAGCGAGAAATCGAGTGTTTTGAGTCTTGGCTTTCTACTGAGTTTCTAAACAAATTTGATTTAATTTTTGAAAGTATAAATGATTGTGCTGCACCTCCACGGCAACGCCGATTACTTGATTTTGATTTAAAGACTCACTATAAGCGCCTTTTTGTAGAAATAAAGGGCAATATTATATCTCCAATTAAGACACGATATAAATCTTTCACGGATTTATTTTTTTGGATTTACTCAATAAATCAAAATACAGTCGTTTTGCTCAGTCAAGCCCAGATGATAAAATATCTTCGGTGATTAACTTTTTCCCTGGATTTTTCGATTTTGCAGGTTTAAAAAATGAGCCGAAAGTTCTCTATACTACGTCTTCACTTCAACCACTTGACGTTTTATCCCTCTATAAACATTTAAGAAGTGAAATATTGTGTGAAACATTTCCCCAAATCTTAAAATTAAGTGGACTATTTTTAACACTACCAATGACTGTTGCTTCCGTGGAGAGATCTTTTCCCACTCTGAAAAGAGTTCATACATATTTGAGAAATTCTCAAGGAGAAGACAGGCTTTTTGATTTAGCACTTTTATCCATAGAAAAGCGACTCCTTTTAAAAATAAAAAGTAGGCCTAATTTTTATGAAAGAGTTCTTGCAGAATACGTGAAAAAAGGTAGAAGAATAGGCATTCACATTTTTTTTCAAATTCTACTGTTTTTGATTTTAAAAAATATTAATCATTAATATTTTGTCTTTTTAACTTTGTACAAAAACTATTTTTAAAATATTTTTATATATTAAAATATTTTTATATATTATAGATATAAAATCTATACATTTTTGTAAATATTATGCGTGAAGCTTTTTAATTTAAATTTTTATTTATGTATTTATTTATTTAACAAAGTTCCTTTTTTTTATTACTTACTATCAATTTTCTTTAAGGTACAGCATTTGCATCTGCCAAAAAGGTTTCTTTCGAAGCCACTTTTATTATACTTTAGGTTCATTGTAAATTTAAGCTTAAATGACTTGAAGTATAAAAAATTGGCTTGAATTGCTTTACTTCTATGCGATTTGCAGTACACAATATAATTTCAGAAAGCGTTTGCAGGTGCCTATTTTTTCCGACTTACCATTTAACATTTTCCACGCCACGCCACTGCTACCTACCTACCTAATGCTGTTGTTTCTTTTTTTTTTGGTAATTTCAATTATGAAATAATTTGTTATTTTTGGCTGTTTTTTTTTTGTGTTCCTGGTACCCGCCTGTGTACCATCTTTATAAGAAATACATTGTAGTTTGTTGAAAAAATATTTGTTTTCTTTAAATTCGTAAATTGGAAAAAAACAGAATTAGCTGAATTTATTTGTTTAAAATATTGCCTGTCAGAATTTTAAAAAACAGAATTTTGAAAATCAGAATTATGTAAGACAGAACAAAAAAAAACAGAATTTCGAAAAGCAGAATTTTTGTGTTAAAAGGCAGAATTTTGCAAAGCAGAATTTTGAAAGCAGAATTTCGACCCGCTCCCCTTCTAAGCGCTTCAATTATTAGTTTCGAAGTTAATGATTGGTTTTTATTTAAACGTCTGAATATAGTAGAGTATCACAAGAGATTGTGATAGGAGAGGATATGGCCATCGATGAAGATAGTTCAAATCACCCTCCATCACAGTAAAGTCGCCTCAGACAACTTGAGGCTGCTCCTGGAAAGGGAGCACCATACTATCTGGGGCAGCTCAGATACTCCAACCTTCTCGTATGTAACCGGGGTAATGACGCTTCCTTTGTACTAAAGTTAGTATTGGGTGGGATAGATGCCGAGTGTATAAACATACAAATGTACAATGGTGCTTTAATTGTAAATTGTCCAGTTTTCCAGAGAAAAATGAAAATTGCGGAAGAACAAACAGATTATTAGCAATTAGATGACATTAGGTGTATTTACTTAAATGTTCAAGGACTATCAAATAATTTTAATGAATTAGAAAGCCTAGTGCAGAACGAAAGTGTGAACATTTTAGTGATAACGGAAACCCATGTTACCGACCCAAACGATTTAAATTACGTCCTGCTGGAAGGTTTCTATACTCCTTTTAGTTGCGAAAGTGAATCTAGTCGCACTGGTGGTGCTGTTGTTTATGTCAGGAATAATTTTAAATGTAGTCTTCTGAAAAAATGTCAAGTTAGTAGGCAATATTGGTGTTTAATGTTAAAAGTGCAATATGAAAACTATTTTGTGGCATATTTATGTGCAATATACAGGGCTGGAATCGGCTAAGGTGATAGTTGATTGTCGCTCTTTGCTCTGCGTAAAGCGATCATGATTGATTATTGGCAGCACTTAGAGTTTTAAACGTCACTTCCTTGCCGACGCTGTCATTCCGAGCAGCTGATGTGTGTTTATTTTTCATGATTTATATTTCAAATATGATTTTGTTGAGTCCTTAGGCAAACACTTTATCATAAATGGACAAAGTATTGACGGCATTTTTTTAATGACTGCAGCAGTAATTTCAGCCACCGTCCTTTGACCCATTGGTGCAGCCCAGTCAGCCCCAACTTGTCTTTGATAGCCACCACCCCCAAGAAGATTTTAAGTTGCAGCCAATTGAAGGATGGGTGGAACATGCGTTGACCTTATTCCAGTTGGTAAATCAAGCAGTCCCAAAACAAACACAAACGAACAAAAATCTAAAATACACAATCAACAATGAATATTTATAATTCTATGAATTCTTTCATTGGGTTTGAAAGTTCCAAGATATTTGCTTTATTTCTCATTTTTCTTCTTAATAGTTGGACATTTGTGTAATTATTTTCTTCATTTGTGTAGAAAAGTTCTAATGAAGTAAAAATTGCACTTCACGAATTTTCCAATTTCACTTTTTTATTTGAATTTATTTAATATTCTTTTTTCACTAAAGCATTTAATTTATTTGGAGTTAAAGCCGAGGTGCATACCTATGAAAATAACAAAAATGTATGAAAGCGACACCTAAATAGCTGTCACATGAAGTTGATGGCAAAAAGGTGATTGTCAATTTGATAATCACCTTACGTGGACGTAAAGGTATGATTTTGATTGTCAACTATCAACTATCACCTTAGCCGATTTCACCCCAGATCACCGAGTCGCTTGTCATTAAAAATTTGGTTTTGCAATGAATTAGAAAACTGGGTGGAATATCTGTCGCAATGCGGCAATTTCATTATTCTTGGTGATGTAAATATAGACTGGTTTGATGTAACGGACACATATACGAGACGAATATATAATATTATGAACGATAATGGCTTACATATGATTATTAATGAACCTACAAGAATAACAAATCACTCTAGAACTTTGATTGATTATGTAATAACAAATTGCACTAATATAGTAAGCGCGAGTGTTGATAAAAATCTAAAAATAAGTGACCATGAAACCTTCGATGTTACCATTAAAAATAAGCATAAAACGGAGCATAAAAAAAATTGGATACTGTGTGTATAATCAAACCCTTTTCTTAACAAAAATATCTGAAGTCCCTTTGTTTGTTAATATGAGCGGTGAACAGCCTTTAAATTTAAACGTACTTTGTGATCAATTTGTGAATAGTCTTAAAAATGTAGTGGACTCCATGGTAAAAGAAAAGCTAGTTCCATACAAAAATGCGGAGTGGTTTAATAACGATCTGAGAATGGCAAAGTTGACAAAAACGAATCTTTATAGGCAGCCGGTACTTAGCAACGACGAAAATGCTTGGCGATTGTACCACCAATGTAGAAATCAGTACAAAACGACTATTAGATTAACAAAATCTCGTTTCATAGAAAACCAAATTGAGACTGCAAGCACCCAAAAATATATGTGACAAAAATTAAAAAAGTACGTACTTAAAAAAAGTAAAGAAACAATATTCGAAGTAGAAATAGAAGATGGATCTGTGATAAATGATAGTGCAATAATAAGTGATAAGTTCAACAATTTTTTCGTTGAGTCCATACATGAAATAACCCAATCTGTGATATACTGTGATTATAGATTTTGTGAAACATGCTTAAATTTTGTGATAAACGATTGGAGAAAATAAATAGAGGCGAAAAATGTTGTGGTTGCTGTCTTCTTGGATTTGAAACGGGCCTTCGAAACAGTTAATCATAAAATTTTATTAAAAAAGTTGAAGTAATGGTATTAAATCTGTTGAGTTTAAGTGGTTTAAATCTTTTTTATCAGGAAGAACACAACGCGTGAACGGCCAAATATCTTCACCAATCGCCGTAAATGTAGGAATTCCACAAGGCACAATACTGGGAGTGTGGTTATTCCTTATATTTATAAATGATATGAGTAAGGTGATTCAATAATCGAAACTTATTTTATTTGCTGATGATGGTTTACTCTACACCACTGGAAAGAATGCTGCGGAGTGCTCACGAGAAAAAAATCAAGACCTTGAAAGAATAAATACATGGTTGAAAATGAACAGACTAGTGCTTAATGTTACAAAAACAAAATGTATGGTATTCAAATGTAATGTAAGTTCGTCTTTAAATGTAAATATAAATTCATCTATAAACAATGAGCAAATTGCACAAGTTAAACAATTAAAGTATCTTGGTGTAATGTTAGACGAACAACTTAACTTTAATGAACATATGAATTATATTTGCAAGAAAATATCAAAAAAAGTTGGAGTATTAAGAAAAATAAGAAAGAATATCTCTATGAGTACCGCTGTGAACCTATGTAATGTTTTGATTAAACCTCATTTTGATTATTGTTCTAGTTTATTGTATATGTGTCCACAAAGTCATAAAGATAGGCTGCAATTACAGCAAAACAAATTAATGCGAATTATATTAAAATGCAGTAGATACACACCAATTAGAAAAATGCTAAGTACGATAAAATGGTTAAATATAAATCAACGTCTTTTTATGTTATGCATGATATTTGTATTTAAAATTGAAAACAATATGTATCCAGGATATTTATGTGAAAATGTACGTACCAATGAATTGTCAGAATATAACCTACGAAACAATGATGACCTAAGAATAGAAAGAGCGCGGACCACGAGAGGTCAAAGAACAATATTTTACCTAGGTTTTAATGGATTCAACAATCTTCCGAGAGAAATAAAAAACATAAACAATATCAACGAATTCAAAAGGAAAATTATTGAATATGTTCATTTAACTAATAATTTATAGAATATCAAATGTCATATGATTATAAAAATTAATTCTAAAAAATATTAGATTATAAATTTGATATATTTTAAATTTAAGATGAAATTGCAAAATTGTAATCTAAATGGCTTTTAAAATTAAATAAAGTACATTCATTCATTCATTCATTCAAAATAGTTCCGTACAAGTCACGAACAAGAGGTGTCCAGCAAAGCATCGCTTTCAGATCACTGCTGCATCCTTTTTGATATATGTACAAATTAATTTTCAGAAACCCAAGAAGAGCAAACTGGGACAGGTTCAATACAGAGCTATTGATGTTGGAAAACGTCTGGCCAGGAAAAATCCTCAACACTGAACAAGAAGTCGACGAAGCAGTCGACGAGACGATCAACTCATTTGCCTTCTTCAAAGCACTAGGTAGATAATATTTGACCGATAATGCTTCAAAAGTCGGATGAAGCCATTATGCCAAGGCTGAGATGCATTTATGCGTGCGGTTTAAGGCTATGCTAAGTAATATTTATGCCAAAGGCAGGGAAAGTCAGCCACACCACAGCAAAAGCTAAAAACACTGGAAGGACTAAGCGATGTGTATGTAAGAGAAGCGATCGGCGTTAATTATCTTTCTAAATCGCAACGAGCATACGTGAAAGGCGGATCTGTGGACACCGCACTACACAGTGTAGTATCTGTGATGGAAAAATCCTTGGAATACAAGGAATACACTCTGAGTGCGTTTCTAGACATAGAGGGAGCCTTCAATAACATCGAAGCTGACGCAATCTGCGTTTGGTTTATTTTATCAAAAAATCTCATCAGCCTAAACCAAGTAGAGTTTAAACCAGACAAAGGTTGTCAGGATGCATTACTACACATCGACTTTTAAATATCGAGTGCACTATCGGCTTGTAATCATGTCACAATACTCGACAGAATAGGCATTCTTGTAGTTCTCGACAAACTTAAAACAGCAGCTGACATACATATATATCTTGAATAACACAATGACCTTGTAAAAAAAGAAACGCTTTACTTGATCTAATGCAAGACATATCATATAAATATAAACAAATGTAAAATCATACACATTTGCCGAAAGACATCCTGTAACAACTTTATTTTTATAAAATATTAATATCCAAAATGGTACATATTTAAGTATTCTTAAGAGTTTTTTAACAACAAATATAATTGGAAGTATCGTTCTCTAGAATTAAAAAAAACCTAGCTGCGAGGACTTATTACATTATCAACTACTTAGCCAGTAAAAAATGTAACAAACTATGTGCAAAGCTTGCTTTCTCAATTGGATCGATTATTGACAAGGACCTTAATACTTACGTTAATAGGAAAAGCCATCCAATCAGCAATTCAACATCGATAACATCCGAAAAACAGAACAGAGTTTCTACTTTCTCCTTATGTAAATATGTGCAATTGTACCCACCATGGCACATTAGGCCCACATCCTTCATCAAGGAACTAGCAAAAGACTCGAAAGCAAGCTCGCCATCATCTACATACCGTTCCACCTTCGTTGCTGTTACCACAAACCTGAGGTCTAGAGGTTGCAGTGTTCACATACGGATCCAAAATAAAGGACAGTACCTCGTTTGCTAGCACACATGAAAATGGAGACATACTTGCTATAGGTATACTATCAAACAGTGCATCCGTCTTTACCGCCGAAGCTACAGCTATCCTGAAAACGCTGGATTCAGCTACAAAAGTGCACGGCAAAATCGTTATAGGGACAGACATTCTATAAGTAATTAACGCTGTAATAAATCCTAATAACAGCGCAGTTATTATTAATAAAACCGAGATTGGCTCATTACAATGCCCAATAAGTTAAAAATCATGTGGGTTCATAGTCATGTTGCAATAAAAGGCGACGAATTTGCGGACAGAACTGCTAACCTTGCTCACCACGCTCCAGTCTTTAAAGCTGCCATCTACACCACGCAAGACATTTTACGACTCATCAAAACGAAACAGAAACTAAAGCACCTCCTGGATTAAAGGAATTATAACCATGATTACTCAACAATAAACGCCGATAGATCGCATCCAACTTCCCCAACATCCCACCACTTCCTCTAAAACGATGAACACGACCTTTGTCAGGCTACGGTTAGGTCACACAGCGCTCACCCATGAAAATCTCATCAAGAAGGAAATTCCACATATATGCCCTTCATATAACTTTCCCATCGATTTTAACCATATCTTAGGCATAGAGTCATGACTTTCATTGAATCAAACTAACCGACCCGGTCACAGCACTCAACCTACGATACCCTAAGATATCCCAGTCACGAAAATATTGTAAAAATGTGTAATTTTATAAAACGCTCCAAAGTTAACATTTAAATAAAATCAAACCAATAGAGCCGAAAGCCTCCGCAGCTAGTGCTCTCACTGTTTTAGCATTAAAATTATATGTTAATAAATTTAAATGATAATAAGTCTGGCGGCGTCCGCTCATATGGCTCCTGGTTATAGACGAACTACTCAGGATACTGAAGCGGGAAAGCGTCAGGCAAATTCATCCCAGTCCTCAGTGAGCGACTCAACTACGCACTCCTGTCAGCAACTAGCTTGCGGAAAGAGGACGTTGTAAACCCATCCAAGACAGATATCCTGCTGTTAAAAAGGAAAAAAGGCAATATCTGCCTTTCGACTACCAATGATAAGTACAGTGGACCTGGAATTATCCAAGACAGCGAGGTACCTGGGTGTTATACTAGAATCCAAACTCAACTGGAAGGCAAATATAGAAGATGAAACATGCATACGTGACACTATATCCTTGTAGAAGGACTTTTGGAAACACATGGGGATTCAACCCATATGTGGTACACTGGCTGTACGCAGCGGTGGTGAGACCCATTTTGACATATGGTGAAAGACCACCGAGAAGAAATGCTATCCCTCAAGCCTTACCAAAATACAAAGGGCCGCGTACATGGGAATAACGGGATCTTTTAGAACCAGAACTACTGCAGCTACGGAGGTAATACTCAACCTCACATCGCTGGACATATACCGCAGCAGCAAAGCGGTTAAAACAGCCGTTAGACGAGAGTCGGGACTGTGGTCTTTTAAGCCCTACGGACGCGCATCTGTTGAGTCACGATGGAGTGCCTCGAAAGAAACAACAGCCACTGACTATTTACTACCAACCTTCGCCTTCAAAAGTAGATTCGTTACCAGAATCCCCAAAAGAGGCGAATGGATCAACAAAACACTTAAGGAAGAAGGCGAGATAGCTATATATAACGACGGTTCCAAAATGGACGTGGGTACAGGTGCAGGCATCTTCTGAGACTGTGGGCCTGGGTGAATCGTTCAGAAAGGGCAATTGGTGCAACGCGTTTCAGGCAGAGACATCTGCGATCTCTCAGGCTGCCGAGGAAGTGAAGATGTGCATATTGGCCGACAAACAAATCACCATATACTCTGACAGCCAAGCGGCTATAAAGGCCATGAATTCAGTAGTAATCAAATCAAGGGCGGTGTTACAGTGCAAAAAATACCTATACGTTGAAAAGATAGAATCTATTCATCACCTACTATGCGAATGCCCTGCCCTTAGAATTCAGACACAGATTCAAGATTCTTGGCAGCTACACTTTCGAGGAGCTAGAAGATCTGATTGACAAAGAGCTGAGGAAACTGCTCAGTTTTACATATAGATCCGGCTGTTTCTAATAAGGCGGTTAAGGGTTTAAAAATTCTTTGAAAAATCCCAACAATGGACCCAAACTGAGGGTCTAAGTGAGCCGTGACATCCGTCACAAGGGTATTCACCTACCATCACAAGAGATGCCATAAACAGTGCTATGTATACTGCAATCCCCACTGCTCGGAATATAGCAAAAAAAAAACTGCTTCGTGTTCATAATGGAAACCTCAGCCCTCTTTGGAAAGGCACTTACATTTCTGCGTTTACAAACTAAATTGAGAAAAAACTGATGACATACACCGCCGTCTATCGCTATCGAACGTGTTGATTATATTTTAGTTATTTACTTAATCAATATTTCATAGAATGCATTATAGCATTTTGTGAAAATTGCTCGTGGAGACTACAAATAGTTAATTCTATGAAAAATTGCATTCTATATATTGTTCCGTTTATAGCATTCTATGGGCTTTCCTCTGAGACATTTCCACCATAGAATTAGTAAGCTATGAAATACCCACCGTACGTGTTATATTTTATTTTTCTTTCCATCTATAAAAAGTGAAATATTGTTCGTAGAGAAGCCAGTTTTTTTTTTTCAATTCTCAATTTCAAAGGTAAAATACTGTATATTAAGATAATATTTAGTTAAAGCCATAAAAAGGCTGCATTTATTTAAAGTAGGGTAATAAATAAATTTTTTTCACCGTTACTTTAACACTTTCGGAGATTAAACGTAGATATTATTTAAATTGGTAAAAAATAAGTAAAAAAAATGCACACCTCTTTCGAACATTAACTTGGACGGATCAACCGGCAGCAGCTCCGATGGAATAATATTTATTTGCGATGGCATTTTCGCTTTAATCCAAAATACTCTTTGAAACTATTACCAACCCAATTAGAATTAACTATTAAAATATGTCTTCACATATATTTTAGAATGACTGTTGTTAAATTTATAAACAAGTAATAGACACATTCAGCAATGAAAATAATAAGTCCTCGTTCACGACGCCAAACAAATTAATAATGTCGGTTTCCATTGGAATACTATTCTTGTCTTCCGGAATGAAAAAGCACTCCCAAAATATTTTCGGGAGATTAAAAGGCAATGTGACCAATAGGGAACTGGACTTTTTTGACAGATGCCACATCGAATGTAAACAAATAAAGTGGAGGGTAAACAAACAAAATAATTGGCAGTAGAATCATAGGAATCAGTAAAGAAAAGTAAGCTTTTTGTTAATAATCAATAGTTTCTCAATATATTTTCAGGAAAATAGATTTATTTAAATATGCAAAGAAGTTGGAAGCTGTAAATAGAAAGAATTGTACTGCAAAGTTTGCTTTATTTGCAAACTTTCAGGTGATGGCGAAGAAGGAGCTGTGTCTTCGTGGGAGTAAAGTATTAAAGGCAGTTTATTTTTGTTTTGAATGAATAACCTTACATTCCTTACCACGTTAAGTGGACGGCTGGAGTTACAGCGCTGTTTCACGGTTAGCCACAACCGATCATCAGACTCCTTCTGTGGTGCTGGTTTGTCTTTTTCCTTCATTTTATCCCGAAATTTCATTTCTTCCACTGGGATTCGAACCTAGACCAGCGTCTTCTCAGGCAAGCACTCATGCACTGTGCCATTGAAGCCAAGAGTTTATCCAGTTTTTATTTAAATTTTCTTGGACAAACTGCTCCTGTAAGTATATTATATTATTCATTCTGGGTTTTTCTTTCTAAGTTTTCTCTAATTCTATTCCATTTCGACAAGCATAGTTGGACTGAAATGGGTGATAGAGAGGGTGAAAGACTTTTTTGACATTGTATTTGTCGAGAATCTTACGATTAATGGTTTTTTAAGTGATACCACACAATTATTCCTGGTTTTAATATTTGTTTTCCGTCAATTCCTTTATTTTTGTTTTGAATGAATAACCTTACATTCCTTACCACGTTAAGTGGACGGCTGGAGTTACAGCACTGTTTCACGGTTAGCCACAACCGATCATCAGACTCCTTCTGTGGTGCTGGTCTGTCTTTTTCCTTCATTTTATCCCGAAATTCCATTTCTTCCACTGGTTCTACACCAGGTCGATTACTTGGAAACAATCGGTTTCTTCAGTAGTATATGTTGGATACCAGCTACGAGATGATTATCGAGTCCATATAGGTCTTTGTCAAGTTCAATGACCAGCGGTTTGAAAAATTATGAGAATTTTCAATTTATTTTGGTATTTGGATTACCTTTATCTTACAAATAGAAGTGGAGGTTAAACAAACAAAATCATTGGCAGTAGAATCATAGGAATCAGTAAAGAAAAGTAAGTTTTTTTTATCAATAATCAATAATTTCTCGATATATTCAGGAAAATGGATTCATTTAAATATGCAAAGGAGTTGGAAGCAGTAAACAGAAAATAGTAATATTAAATAGAAAGAACTGTAACGCAAAGTTGTCTTTATTTGCAAACTTTCAGGTGATCGCGAAGACGTAGCTGTGGCTTGGTGGGAGTACAGAGTTAAAGGCAGTCTTTTTGAAGATAAAGGTAATCCAAATACCAAAATAAATATAAAAAGCACATCATTTTTCAAACGGCTGGTCAATTAACTTGACAAAGACCTAAATGGGCCCGATAATCATCTCGTAGATTGACATCGAACATTTTTGGTACTCAAGAAACTGATGCCGTCCAAGAGAAACGACCTGGTGATATAAGCGTTCATTGTACAATTTGCTTTCTATATGGCATTGCATTTCAATTCGGGTTATGGTTTCGCAAATACGATCTCGAATTTCGAAAAACTATTGATGTGGAAATGTTTGTTATAATTTTGGAATATTAGCTGTGTTTTATTATCCATGCGGATCTGGATCTGGATCAATTTAATACGTAAAACAAAAACAACACAGGATCTTGCTATTTATCGGGATCATTAATCGTGATTCAAAATGTAATTACAAAACTCACTACCTGTATTTTCGTGGCGTTGCTTATTTAAATTATAGGAAATTATAGTAAAACAATAATATTGCCAGACCAAAATATGAAACACTATTTATAACACAAAAAATCAATTAGCATATTTTCATATTCGAATAATGTACCACTGCGACTTTTGAGACGTTTTGCTTCGTAATATAATACACAAAAATTAATGGAAATATTAGCAGTACAATACTGTTAATATGTTGCATATTTGAACATAACATTTGAACATAGTTTCTGAAAAAAAAATATTGAGTGCAAAATGTATGTTGATTTGTATTCAAATGGCAACACCCCCGACACAACAAGCGATCATATTGTGACGTCACATTGTACCCTATATTTGCAATATGGCTGAGTGCCAATCGAAACTTGAAATACCTGGTATCGTCTGTTATGTGTTAAAAACAACTGTTGCCACAACTTGCCACTGATGATCCAGATCGTTTTATTATCAGATCGGATCCGTATCAAGATCATTGGGATAATAAAACGCAGCTATTGTTGCATGTTTGCTCAAACTGTGAAATTCAGCATCAATTAGTTAACTTGCACCGCCATCTAGTAGAGAGCCATATAACCGAAATTTGGCAGCATTTGAAAAGCAGTTTGAATAGCTATGGAATAACTAGTACATAATTATGTTGTTCTCGAACCTTCTGAACTCAACGAATCTGGAAATTTCGAGAGGTGTCACTAGGAGATATAAATAGATGTCGCAGGAGCACCCAAGACCCAAGTTGTGAACCGCGATAAAGAAGTACGATAGATGACAGCATTGTATATAAACTCTATAGTACTATCATGAAGACCATCGACGGGGTCGCCATCTGGTGGTCTAGCATGCCATGTTACCTTCCTCATGCCAATGCACAAACCATTATATGGATTGCATAACTGTATCGCATTCATGTTCATCCAATTCCCCAAAAAGAATGAAGATGAATGTTTGTTTACATTTGGAAATGGTTGGATGGCTCTGGCTTTGTCGTTAGAAAAGGATGGATAATGATAGCTTTTTATATAGCAAGGAAAACACAAGTTTCGTATTTTGTTTTCATAAATGCATGATTCGAGGTGTGTGTGTAGTGACTGCATTGCAAATTGTTCACCTATGCGTGTAAAAATAAAATTAAATAATGGTATTACCGATATTGGTGGGAAATTGTATCAGATATTACTTTTTCTTGTTATTTTGTTTTTGGCCAGGTATATGAGAAGGAAGATGACACAGGTAGCGTTGGTGGTTGATGGTAAGGCGGAAAGGTGAAGGAATAATATCGGGTAGACTTATGCCATATTATTTGTTTGCTCTGAACTCTGATTGAAGTTAGGGGTAGGTTATGTTTTCTGGTATTTAATACTATTGGTATGTGTATGATGATGAAATGATTTTTTGTTATAATTTATATTTGCAAGTAAAAAATGGATATATATTCATATTTAAAGGTAGTGGCGATGGTGGATAAAGAAAGGTGTGAGAATTGTCATCGAGTAGATTGATGGTATACCTATTATTTGTTGGCTTCGATGAAAGTTTGGGGTAGGTTATGGCATATTGCAATTTGACCATCACAATCACCTGTAACTTGTTTCTTTGTATTCAATACAATTGGTGTCTGTGTTCACATCGGTGAAGGAGATTCGCATTTCAGCAATGAGGATTCCCAAATGGTTTATAAACCATATTTGCATATGAAAAAATATTAACTGAGGCAGAGATAAAATAAGATAAGGCAAGTTATAGTGTGTGTACGAGCAAATGCTCAGCTTGTCAATAGCTGCGGGTATTTATAAACAACTGAAATTGGTTTATTTATTGGCCTTGTAAAAGGACATGCAAATTTGCGAATACATGTTCCCAGCTACATTGCGAACGATCCTTAAGATTTTTCACTTTAAAAAGAAAATCGTGGATATTTTCGGACCGTCAAATAAAATTTGTCACTTTTTAATTTTACAAACTAACTTACTGAAGAAGTTTGTTGACTTATTGGTGGTGCTTGTCTGCGTTGGGTCGATAACGAAGCGTTATTTAAAAAATGTTCGAAGTCCGAACGAGCGTTCGAAGGTCTCGTAGGGTTCACATTGAGAGTATTTAAATTCAAATTGTCCAATCTTCCAACTAAGGTATCCCTAATAGACTACATTTCACGAATGAAAACTCGTTGGTTTCCCTCGAGTCTGTGGCTTCTTCTTGAACAGGTGGACGATGTTCATTAATATCTCGTCGCTCGTTATTATCATCACAATTGTGGTTATCTACCAGTTGTGGTAAAATCTTATCCTGGCTTAAGCCTACACAAGCCCCAGGTGGAGTACGACTTACTATTGGCCTGGATTCCATTGCTCCTGAACTTACTTACTTAATGGGCTCCCGACCCGTGAAGAGTCTCTGCGTGAGACACAGCCGCCTTCCATCCTCTACGATCCCGGGCACGCTGCTTCCAGTTGTCCAGACCAAGCGCTCTGGCATCCGCGATGGCTTGGTCTTTGAAACGGAGGTTCGGTCTTCCTTGCCTTCTCGAACCTGGGGGCGTGGATTCGAAGATCCTCCTAGCTGGAGCATTATTGTCCATTCGCTCGATGTGGCCGAGCCAATATAGTGGAAGTATTTTGGCTTTTTGAACTATGTACATCCAAAAAGATTTCGCCTTTTCTTGAATCGCCGTGAAAGCTTGAGCGTTGTGATCGACCGATGATGTCGATATAGTCCGCATAATCCACCAGCTGAACGGACCTGTTGAAGATAGTGCCTTCGGTGTTGACACCTGCCCTGCGCACTATCTACTCCAGTACGAGATTGAAGAATCCCATGATAGCGCGTCCCCTTGCCGAAATCCGGTGTTCGGAGGAACTATTTCCAAACTGCACGTTGCACCGCGTGTTTTCCAGAGTCACGTGACACATCTGAATCAGTTTTGCCGGGATTCCGAATTCGGCCATCGCCATATCGAGCTCCTGACGATGTATATTATCATACGCGGCTTTGAAGTCGATGAATAGGTGGTGTGCCTCGACTTGAAATTCGTTGGTCTTTTCCAGGATTTGCGTCAGTGTGAAAATTTGGTCTATAGTCGATCTGCCTGGCCGGAAGCCACACTGGTACATGCCGATAAGTGTGTTGCAAAACGGTTCAAGACGTTCACACATTGCTCCTGAACGGGGAGTTATATTTCGAAAAGTGGACGAATTTCTCAAAATACTTGGTCTTCCTCTAGAACGTGTATTTGGAACTCTATTACCCATAATAGGAAATTTCAGATTTTAAATACAACTTCAAAAGTACTTTCAATATCTTTTAATAAATCTGTATTAAAAAAAATTAATACATGCATAATTTGGGGTCAGCGCAGTCAGTGCTAAATTCGATATGAAATTAGATATTAAATTTGATAAGATTAAATACAATATGCTTAAGAGCGAGATATCTATCTTGGTAAACAGGCGGACTGTGCAAATCAATAAACACAATACGAACAAGACTGTACATAATTGGCAACTATAGGTAACATAGTAGCAATATAGTCCAGTGTAGTAACTACCAGCCAGACAATGGACTATAGGTACTATAAAAGAATTAGGATTTATATATTATAAAATTTTTCATATGCACAACTTATCCTTTCACGAATGAAATTAGACCAATATACCTAAATACAAACAAGCAGTTCAACTCTTTCTGATATCCCATAGTCGCAACGCGGATTACAATTAAAACTATCAATATGCCGGGACTATACTAATGAAAGTCATACTCAACTTGCACAGCCAAGAGACACAATAGAACACTCTACAATTGCTGGAGCTTAGCTAAAAGCTCTAGAGTTAGCCAGCATAATCTTTGTAGTGACGTTCTTAATGCCTCGAAGTAGGTATATCTATTGTTAGAATATGTTTAATGCAAAAGAGAAACAAGCAAGCAGCTTCCATTAAGCAAAATATACCTACAAGTGACCTTCCTCAATGCTTCATTGAAAAGATACATGGACTTTAAAATATATATACATACCAACAATTTCACATGTTAATTAAAGATAAATAAACTTGCACAATACTATAAAATATGTCGTTCATCGAATTAAGCAATCTAGCTCCACGCAAAACAACAAAAATTCTTACTATCCAAATAAATATTCATTGTATAGGTACCCATTGACCAAGAAGTGGTGGTCAATGAATAAAGAGACAAGGAAGCGGTGTTCTGGGAGAAAAGTGAAGCATCTGTTTAAGTGGTGTGAGTGTTTACTAATCCAAGAGCGTTTTTCCCAATCCGACCAGATATGGCATGAGGTAATCTGCAGTTTTGAATGAGGACCCATATGAAAGTGTTAAACATTTCACTTACCTTTTTAACATTATGTGCGGCATCTTTCAAAGATTCGAACATTTATTTATTATTCGAATAATTTATTAATATTTTATCGATTTCCATGAAGTGTATGGAATTGTTTGCAGAATTCATATACTTAGTCAAATGTCTACCTACACCTCTTTATCTATTGCAGCCTATCTTGTGAAAAAAGTCTACTTTTTCGAGTACGCCCGTCTAATTTGAACGAGACATTTTGTTTTATCAATTTGTCCATAACTTTTGTTTCCTGGGTATTTTTGGAAATTTTGCAGAACTCATATTTTTTTGCCATTGGTCCATTTGATTGATTTCGCATATTTTATTTGTAGCTAAATTATTTTTTTTTTTTAAGATTTCTATAAACCCGGAACAATCCTTTCCCATTGCAAATTAACATTAATGAAACGCGAAATTTTTTCAATTAGAATTTTTTATTTTGTAAATGGTTTCAAAAAAAAAGATCACATCCCTTTAAAAGTAACAATCTTATTTAATTTGGAAGAAGTTTCTTCATTGATTAGATTATTCTGCTTTATTTTAAGCAAAACTTCTTTTAATTAAGCTATTTTTTCCATTTGCGGCGAACTTTTTGATTAAGTAGGTACTTTCATTTTTCTGTCTTTATCTTTAATCAACTTTCTTAAAATACTTATTTTTGTTTTCATATTTTTGCTTCTTGGTGAAGTATTTAAAGATGATGCCCCAACAGATGAGACCATTGCTCTTTTTAAAGTCATTCTCCGATTATTCGTAAATTTTAAATACCTACATAAATTAATAAATTTTAAATAATATATTAGCACTTGACTTACAACCAGAGCTGGATCATGAGTTGTTCCAACTGTTGGTGGAAAAATAGAAACGCATTCTGGGACTATTTCTTCTACTATAAGATTAGCGGTATCTTCTACAGCCGGTCTAACACAGCGGTCCTCAAAATTTACTACTCTCGGCGCAATAATCGAAAATTCCTCCAGACCATGGTGGTCCATATTACAGCAGCTTGGAACGTCTTGGCTAATGAAAAAAAGTTAAAAAGTAATGGCACACCATGTTTTAAACACACAACATTTACCTGGTTTTGCACTTATAAGACTTTGAACGAGGGAATCCACCACAACAACAAACAGAAACATAGGGACGGGCTACAGTCCGCTTGGGCGAACTGTTGGATACCCTATTCTTATTCCTATCCCTCATAAGTGGGCGTGACAAAAGTCTAAGTATGGTTGAATTGTTAAGAACGCTTTACATATTTTGTTATATAACATTTAAAGGATTTTATCAAAAAAAAAACGCTCCCTAGCTCAAACTTGGGTGTTTCAATAAAATTGTTTTATTTAATTGCGGGCGCGTCAGTAAGCGGATTTAAACAAAATTAACACATGAGAATAAAGGGCCCCTAGAGAGTATATATTATAAATTTCAGCTCCCTAGCTCAAACTTTGAATTTTCAAAAAAAAAAAAATAATTGTGGGCGTGTCAGTGGGCGGATTTTGAAAATATTTACACATGAGCATAAACGGCCCATAGAGAGTATATATTATAAATTTCAGCTCCCTAGCTCAAACTTTGGAATTTCAAAAACTAATATAGGTACCCTTAGAATAGGGTATAAACAAATTATTTTATTTATTTGTGGGCGTGTCAGTGGGCGGATTTTGAAATTTTTTTTATCCCGAGCAGTTTTAGGAGTCATAGATCATATATAAAAAATTTCAGCTTTCTAGCTCAAAATTCGATTTTTTCCAAAATTTGGTTTTTTTGAGTTTGTGGGCGTGTCTGTGGGCGGATTTCAAAAATTCGTAAACTTGATTATTTCGGGACCCTAGAGAGTATATGGTTAAAATTTCAGCTCTCTAGGTCCAGTTTAAAGGCCTAATTTTCGCCGACAGACGGACGGACGGACGGACGGACGGATATGGCTAGATCGACATTACTATCGATGCTGATCATAAATATAGTAACTTTTAGGGGTCTACGGGCAATATTAAGGTATGTTACAAACTATGCGTCAAAATTAATATACCCTTAGAATAGGGTATAAAGAGAGCATTACAAATTCGTGTTGAACTGCTAGGGAAAGATTAATTGTATTTCCCTGTACGTCCGAAAAAAGGCTTAATAGTGAACTGATGCACATTCCTGGCATGGCAATATGCTCTATTTAACTAGAGCACATTTGGTGGAAATATCGATAAAACAATCATAGGCAGAAGGCATTACAACGATGGCTAAAAGAGTCAAGCGATTTCATGATGTCCCCAAATATGTGATTGGAGCAGCAGCCCAGATCTGAGCGTTGTAATCAAGTTTGGGGCAAATAAAAGCCAGTAACCAGGTCAGAAGGGGTGAAATATTTCTTGCACCGCTTAAGGAAGCCTAGACATTTCGAAGCGTTCTTGGCGACATCGCATATGTGATCACTACAACGAAAGTTTTCATTAACTCACATACCGAGAATGGATTCTTTTGGTTTCAGCGATGCAAGTGGATTATGGCAGAATGTTGTGGTTTCCCTTTAATGACAGAATACAGCATTGTGTTTTGGAAGAATTAAATTCCACCCTATTGGTTGAACCGTCTGCCTTGGGGAACAGTAGCATTTATTTAGTGATTGTAGACTTGTAACCGTCCAAAACAACTTGAATTGAACGTTCCGTGAGGTAGTTTCTAATCCAAATGCACGCATTTTGGACAAGAGATCTTGATGCCAAACTCTGTCAAATGCCTTTGAAATATCTTCAAAGCCCTGATGAAGAGATTGGTTCCACTTTTCGGTTAGAAAGTCATCAAATCACCACTGGAGCTGTTGCTGCGAAAACCGTAATGGCGGTCATTAAAGAGTTTCCGGGATTCAATATATTTCCTAGGCTGACGGTTTATCAGCGTTTCCATGACTTTGGAAAGGACGCTAGTGCAATTTCTCTCAACTTCTCGGAAAGAGCCCTGAAGCATAGGACAGTTAGAAAAGCTTATTCAGTGGTTTTGCCTGCGTTGAAGAACACCTCTTCAGGACCATGGGGGAAATACCATCTGGACCAGCGGATTTGTGACCTCTAACAACCTCTAACAACTCTTGCCACTGCACGAGTTGGAAAATGGATTAGTCCCATGGTGTAATCTACGAGCTCTAGTACAGGGAGAAATAAAGCACAATCTGGGAGCAAATTGGCTTTATCTTAAGAGCTGACAGCTGGAACATGATAGTAAATAGGTGTCGGAATACATGATGAGGCCGAGCGCTTGATGTTTTTAAAAGACGACCAAAAGTTTTTTCTACCCGTGAGACTTTGTAGTGTTTTTTTGTTCAACTTTTGGTCGTAGGAGAATTTGACAAGATTATTGTGGGCATTGGACTGTCGGGCGCAGTTGCTCATTGGTTCGTGTGTTGGACTACTAATCGAAAGGTCCACGGTTCAAATCCCGCAGGGGCCAAGTAACATCTAGAGTTTTTTTCCACTGCCCCCCTCTTGCGAACGTCTGACAAACATCAAAGAGTATCAATTGTCATAAGAAGCTTCTCAAATTTGCCGTTTGGATTCGGCTTAAAATTGTAGGTCCCTTCGCACAAGCAAATAGTTGGAGACGATTGCTGAATTACTAGCTGAATTCATATATGAAGGTACATAAATTATGCGAATGTACGTGTTACACACTTATGGTGAAGTGTAGGCTAAATTACGATACATGCCGCCCACCTCTGTACTCCGAGGTTTAAATCCAGATAGGCCTGGTGTCTTTTGGGACTTTTTGTTTCCGCCGATACTTCCCAGGTTGTCAATCGATGAAATGGTAGACATAGTGACGTCAGCCATGAAGAATGCCTGCCCTACAAGCAGACATAAAGCCTCTGTAGCTTACCTACGTAGAGAAATCAGAACAAATTTCTACAAAGCCAAGGCGTCGAGGGCCCCAGTCGACTTCACCAACTACAAGGACATCCTTAAGAGCTACAAAAAGGAGGTAAAGAGGGCACAACGCGATCCTTGAGATCTTTTTGTGTGGAAACATAGAAAAGTCAAGCAATTCTATCATGCTGCGTAAAACCCTATCAAATTCTCCACAAAAGCACAGTTTCGTACAAAGCCAAGACGGGCTGTGGACTTCAACCAGCGATGAGACCCTGGGTCTACTGCTGGATACCCAATTCCCAGGCAGCAAAGTAGATATCAATCTTCCTACAATACACCATCACAGGGCCCTAACAGTACCGAAAAGCATCATTGACACCCGCAAGCTAGTGTGGTTGGTCAACAGCTGTTTTCCATACAAATCACCCGGACTAGCTGGAGTGACACCGATAAAGCTACAGAAGGGTATAGAAACCTTGACACTCTGGCTCTTGGTGATTTTCAATAGCTGCCGTAAATTCGGCTATATTCCCACGACTTGGCTAAATAGTTAAAGTTGTCTTTATACCGAAATGCGGGAAAGCATCACACTGCTCTCCGAAGGACTTCAGACCAATCAGTCTTACTTTTTTCTCCCAAAACCAGTGGAGTGTAGAACAACATACGCTATAACCTGAAAACCAACTCCCTCTTCAGATGTCAACACGCATACCGATAGAGGTTCTCAGTGGAAACAGCACTACACACTGTAGTTAGTAATATCGAAAAATCGCTGTGTAATAAACATCCGATGATATCGTTTCTAGATATAGAAGGAGCTTTCAACAATGTTAAGACAGAAGCCAGCTGTCTCTGTGCTTGGATCATCAAGAACATGCTGGATAGCAGGCGAAGCTGGGCAGCTGTTTGAGAGGGTGATGGGTTTGGGGGGGGGGGGGGGGGGTGCTCTCACCACTTCTCAGGATCTTAGTAGTGAACGAGATCGTTTCCGACCTAGAGGCGGGTGCACAGTGACAGCCTACGCGGACCACATTGCCATAGCTATATCGGGAACATTTTCCCACACTATCAGAAACCTCATGGAATCAACCCTCAGGAAATTGACCATGGTCCAAAGCTGATTGGTCTTAATGTAAGTCCAGCAAAAACCGAGCTGGTTTTATTTACTAAGAAAAAGAAGATCCCGGCGGTAACGCCCCCTACGCTTAAAAACGAGCCATTTAAATTTTCTAAACAAGCTAGATATGTGGGAATAATTCTAGACAGCAAACTCAGTTGGAAACTGAATAAACAGGACCGCATAAGAAAGGCGACGATAGCCATATACTCCTGCAAGAAAGCCCTAAGCTCCAGATGGGACTGACGCATAGGATAGTCTATTGGATGTAAATATTTGCGTTTGTCAGACCAATCCTTACTTATGTTATCGTAACTTGGTGGCCTGCGGTACTACGTGAGCGCCTTGGAACGAGATTAAAGGTCAGCCTGCATCTGCATTAGTGGAGCCTTAAGGTCCACATCGACGCAGCTTTAGAAACTATGCGTAACCTCCTCCCCGTAGATAACTTTGGGAAGCTGGTAGCTTCTACAGCAGCCATCAGACTGAGAGAATCGCATGTGTGGCAAAGCTCACACATTGGTCACTCGAGCATCTTAATCGCCCACAATTCCCTATAGTACGGACTACATCGTCCCAATAATCGATTTTAGTTAGAAATATAGGAAATCCTCTCAGACCAAGCAGGCTAGGAGGCAGGTCAACTCTTAAACAAAGACGCCATTGAAATAAATACCGACGGGTCAAAGACAGCGAACGGCGCGGGGACAGGCATCTTCTCAAATGACCCTGAACTCAATGTCGCGCTACGACTTCCTGACCACTGCAGTGTATTTCAGGCGGAAGTTGCGACCATCCGCGAAGTAGCATCAAACTCTCTATGACCCCGATAGACAGCCGAACTATCGTGATCTACATGGACAGTCAGGGCAAAAAAGCCCCAGAAACACCGTGAACTATCGTGAACTACATAGACAGTCAGGGCACAAAAGCCCTAGAAACACCGACAACAAGATCTAGGTTGGTAAGATGTGTGTAAAATGAGATCGCTGACAGATGCAATTTTTCGCTGTGCTGGGTTCCCGGACACAGTGACATTCCAGGCAACTGCAAGGCTTATGAGCTAGCCGGAAAAGGAACCTCCCTGACAACAGTGAGGCACCGGCCGTTCCCATTCAATCACTAAAGTTCAAACTATCAAAAAATGCACTGGTAGAAGCGAACAATAGATGGATTAACATCAGCACATGTTCATTCTCCAAACAGATATGGACAAATTACGATGCAAAAAGAACATCCCATCTCCTCTCCATAAGCAGAAATAATATATGTTCGGTAGTTGGAGCTATCACTGGCCACTGCCTTATAGGCAGACACGCCACCAGAATGGAGTACCCTCCAACGACTTCTGCAGAAGCTGCAGGGACGTTGAGGAGGAGGAAACCAACACACACCTTCTGTGTTCTAAGCGATCTTAGCGAAACAGATGTTTGCTGCATAAGCAAATTCGTCACTAAATCCAAATGGTTAAACTTACTTGAAGCTAAGGGTAGTCTTTGGGGTTTGATTGAAGCAGTCACCTCAAAGCACTCTTTTTTCCGTGGATTAAGAAGCAAGAGGGGTTCGTACTGAAACAGTCACCCCAGGGAGCTCTCCCTCCGAATCGGGATCAGGATAGGGTTTGTACTGATAACAAGCACCCCACTCGGATTCGAACACATGGTCTCTGGAATCGGGTTGTGCGCGACCGCACTAGCCACTCCCTAAGATAGGCAGCCATAGTAGCCACACGCCGGTCCCTCGCCAGGGATTTCGATCAACAGGCTGGAATTCGACTGAGATCAGTCATCCCAACCTGTACGATTGCAACAGTCACTTCATTCAGCACCTCACACTTAGGGAAAGATAAGATACCCGCCGAGCAGAAAAATGGGACCAGAACTGGTGTTTGACTGAAACTCCACTCTGCTCCTCTCCAGCGGTATGGGAATAGTGTGCGTTCTACTTCTACTCTGCACTCCCCAACTTCCCTCTTCGAAGTTATATCCATACAATCTGAGAAGGCAAACAGTTTCCTAGCGAGGCAAGCGAATGCCGGAATCCACAGGTGACAGGTGACAGGTCGCTATCGAGGAAGCACCGCGATTAGTCAAAACTCTTAAAGAAACTGTTAAGTTTTTCCCATTTGGCTTTCTCGTATTGCCATACGATTCTTTAAGGAGTTTCTTCTTTAACTATGTGGTTGGAGTACGAGAAGTTTGCTCATATGATACAATGATATAACGAGCCTAGAGGCGATAATACGTATAAAGCGTATTTATCGGAGTGAGAGGTATGAAACAAGTCCAGTGTGTTGGCGGTATGACTGCTAATGTCCGGTATTCGTGTTCGCACATTTACAAGCTGAGTCAGGTTATTTACCTCAGCAAAGATCTCGACGTACCTTCGGGTGTTGTCTGACCCGAATGTCGAAGCCAAATTGAATTGTGTATATTGAAATCGCCGACAATAACGATTTCAGAACGATGGCGAAGGGTCACAATTCCTGTGATGAAATCAGACAGGGCATCACACTCATTATAAGTTCAATGTCTGTCCAAATTTAAGGTTCTGTAAATGAAACAGTAGTGGATTAATTGACTACGGACATGAAATTTTAGCCAAATGAAATTAAATTCCGGATTGGAACATTGACCATATTGAGGCTTAAGTTGATAGGGTACGTCACTACGCATATAAACGGCGAGACCGCTATGGGGAAAGAATAATGGCACTAAGTTGTAACCAGTGCCCATGTTCTGCAACTCATGCGATACCTAACTCTGCGCATCAAAAACTTTGGAACACAAAATTCCACCGTTTATCGCATGTGGAAAGAATTGGTGTTCTCTAACTCTATGCGATAAAATATACCTTGGTAACTTTTGATATCATGGGAAATTGGAAAGATTGTCAAAATACTGGAAATCGAAGGGTAGTTTGGCGAGGAAATTCAGTGTGTATTTACATGTTGTTGGGATAGGAGTGGTGTAGCGTGACTTTTTAGCGGATTATCGGAAAATTACGTGTTTCTGTTGAATTTTCAGAAATACGACGATCGCTCGTTCTGCTAGACTCAGACGAAATTTTTTGAAATTAATCTGATCCTAACGCTGATTTTTTAGACAACATTATGTTGATGAATTTAATGAAGTTAAAATTTTGCATTTATTTTGTCTGTCTATGAAAAAAATAAATGAAATATTTTTTTTTTTTAAACAAGAACAGCAAGAGAGAGCGCTGGATGTACCAAGCTGTTTGTTTTTGTAGCAACACAGTTCCAAGAATGTTCAAAATGGATCTTATTTAAGTCCTTGCTGAATTCTTTCGACAGAATGTAATACCTACATTCTTCTCCACTAATTCTGACTGTTTTTATTAGTTATTTTTTATTTCTTTTGCATTTTTTTAAACGTTGAACTTCATCAACGAACTGTATATTTTGTTAAATAAAAAATCAAAAATGTTCACTGTCCACCATCCGTTTAAAATTGTTCAAAATCCCTTTCTCGCAAGCCAATTGAAATGTGATAAATTTTGACAGTTGAAGTGAATAATTTATCGCATTCGAAAGTTACAGAACACCGATTTATCACATATTTCCAGGGGTTTCATTTCACAATGTTCCATGCGGTATAGTTTTCGCATCGTGTAGTTACAGAAATCGCATAGTTAATGAAATTTTGTTTCAATTCACATCGTTCATGTTATAAATATTTATAACGATGCGATAATTACAGAACACGGGTACAGGTAGACTTAACTCCAAGCCAACGCTAACCTGTGTTTACATAGTGCCAAGACAGCTGGTTTATTGAGGGACATGGGTGTATAATGAAAAAAAATATTTCCTCAACCCACGGATATTGCTCACATCCACAACAAAATTTATACACATAACAAAAGACAAACATAAATAAAACACAAACTCTGACGTTAACAACTTAAGCAGAGCCGTCAAGTGAAGACGCGCTTTGGATTTCAAAAACAATTTACTGCAGGTGTTACGGCAATTTTCTTTGGTCCACCAGCAAAATCAACATCCCACGACCCGCTATCCGCCTGATGCTGCCCCTACCCAACTATTATAAGTACGGACACGAAAATCGTACGGCACTTGCAATAGCCAAGCAAAAGCAGCAGCGATGGAGTGGGATGGGGCACAATGGAAAACCCAACGCTATGGCTTTTTTGTTTTTTCTCTAAGACCGGCACTGGCACTCTGTAAATTTATATTTATTTTGCGTCACTGGGCAATTTTGATTTTTTTTATCGCGAGTTGTGTTCTATAGTCGCGTGGCGACAGCTGTTGGTCGGGTACGCGAGGTAGCGGACAAAAAAAAGAAGCGTTCGCGACGAGAGGTAATCAGCAACTGGTACAAAAATATACTACCAAATGAAGATTGTCATCTCCATGGTTATCAAGAGACAGATGATGAAGAAAATTGCGATTGATTTGAAGAAGTGGCACGCGTAAGCGTAGTATAAAACCCTACTCTTCATAATTTGTTTTCTTGCTGTTAATTGCTCAATAAATATACTAAAAGAAAAGAAAATTGAAAGTATTGCTGGACAAAAAAAATTAAAAACATAGGGAAGGGCTACAGTCGCTTCGGCGAACTTCCTAGTTCAACCCCTGATTTTTCGATAGATCTGTCTTTTTAAAAAATTGCTGGCGTCTCAGTGCGCGGATTTTGAAAATCTTTTACTATCAATATAAAGAGTAGTATATATAATGAATTTCATATTCCAAGCGCAAAATTTTGATTTGTCGTTAAAACTATTTTTTTTAAATGTGTGAGCAGTTTGGGCCCCTAAAGACAATATATTAAGAACGTCAGCATTGCAGGTCAGAATTCGATTTTTCCATAAATTTCTTTTTTCCATTATTGTGGGGCAGTGGGTAGATTTTTAAAATTCTTAAACGTGTTTTGAATTGTGGAGTTGAGAAAACGGATAAGATCTTGTATTCCTTTGCCCGATATATCGCTAAGGTCGTTGAAGAATGGTTGATTCAGTGCCCGCAGTCTGGCTCTTGCTAGTGCCGGACATTCGCAGAGGAAATGGAAGCGAGTTTCTCTTTCATTTGCATTCCCCAACTTCGACAGTGGAGGTTAAATGGGATAATTCTGGCGACATCGGGGCGGGTTATGTTTAGAAGATCCTTTGTTCTTCTTTTGTCATAAGTAGGCCATATCTTCCTTGATATGAAGCGGTAAGTTAACCTTCTCCATTGAAGATTGGCTTTCTGCAGGAAGTATGAGTGTATTTGTGTCTTAACCGCACAGCTGAATGTGAACCCTTAACGCGAGGGAGCCATCTAGAGCAGAGTCCTGCCTGGCCAGCTCACCTGCACGCTCGTTTCCTGTTATGTTACTATGCCCTTGAACCCAGAGTAGTGTAACCTTGAAACGTTTGCCCAGTTGGGCAAGCTCGTTTGTACGCTGCAGGCCTCTCGGGTTGCCAGTAGTTCGGCCTGGAAGACGCTGGCAAAATCCGGTAGGCGGTAGGATATTGATATTTTTAGTGATGCCGAGTACACCGGCTTCAACACCACATTTCATCTTAGATCCGTCGGTGTATATGACCGTGTCGAACTCTTTCACTACTTCGCCCCTCTTCCAACGAGCTCTGGTAGGAAAACTTGCCTGGAAGCCTTTTATGAAATTTTGTTTGGGTGTGATGTAGTCGGTTGGAAACGTGACCATGCCTTCTGGTAACGAGTCCAGAATGTAGCTGTGGCCGTATGGCCTTGCAATCCAGCACCCCGACTCTTTAAGTCTTACCGCACTGCACAGTGCGGTATCCTTTTTGTGTAGGTCAAGAGGCAAAAGGTGCAAGAGCACAGTGAGCGCGTCAGTTGGGGCCGACCTCAGTGCACCCGTGGTGCCTACACTGGCTGTTCTTTGCAATCTTTTCAGTTTTGTGAGGTTGTAACCTTTACTCAACGCGGGCCACCATACTAGTGATCCATAGGTGAGTATTGGACGTACTACAGCTGTATACATCCACAAGGTCATCTTTGGAGAATTGTCGTCGAGTAGTTGATGGTATATTATTTGTTGGCTTTGATGAATGTTTGGGGTAAGTTATGGCATATTGCAATTAGACCATCACAATCACCTGTAACTTGTTTTCTTTGTATTCAATACAATTGGTGTCTGTGTTCACATCGGTGAAGGAGATTCGCATTTCAGCATTAGGCGGATTTTGAAAATATTAACACATGAGCATAAAGGGCCCCTAGAGAGTATACCTATATTATAAATTTTAGCTCCCTAGCTCAAATTTTGGTTTTTCAATAAAATTGTTTTATTTAATTGTGGGCGTGCCAGTGGGCAGATTTTGAAAATTTTATATCCCGCGCAGTTTTAGGAGTCATAGATCATATATAAAAAATTTCAGCTATCTAGCTCAAAATTCGATTTTTTCCAAAATTTTGTTTTTTTGAGTTTGTGGGCGTGTCTGTGGGCGGATTTCAAAAATTCGTAAACTTGATTATTTCGGGACCCTAGAGAGTATATGGTTAAAAGTTCAGCTCTCTAGGCCCAGTTTAAAGGCCTAATTTTTGCCGACGGACAGACGGACGGACGACATGGCTAGATCGACATTACTATCGATGCTGATCATAAATATAGTAACTTTTAGGGGTCTACGGGCAATATTAAGATATGTTAAAAACTATGCTTCAAAATTAATATACCCTTAGAATAGGGTATAAAAAGGTACAGTCGAAGTGGAATAAGACACCACATAATCACTCAATCACTTTACTGTCACGAGGATCAACCATCAAGGAAGTTGACGCGAAAAGATCAAAGTACACAACATTAGCAATAATACCTTTCATAGGCCGAGGTTCTATCGAGAGATGATACTGCAGACGGCATTAGTCTTTTCCTCTTCACATTGAAAATAAAATCGCTGGCAATAAAGTGTTTCGAACACACAACACTACGGATCGTTATGTCTTCATTTTTAAGGTTCAGGGCAGATATCCAAAGATTTCTTTTGAAAACACACTGAGGAAACCTTAAACAAGAACGGAAAAGTAAAAGCCATAAATTACTGAATAACTAAATAATTACTTGCGTATAAAACCCCATTTGTTTACGATTTTAAAGAATTTTTAAAATTTCTGGTGAATTAAACCTTAAGAAAAACACTACATTAAAAATTTGAAAATCCTCATGTTACATCCCTGCCAATTATAACATCACTGTAAATTTGCATTACTGTTTAAAACATCCCTGAGTGTCACTGAGTTAAAGTGACATTAGCCCCCCATTTGTTTTGGCGCGATTTTCTACACATAGTTTTTTAGCATAGTTTTCTGTGAACCTGTGGGGGATTAATGTCAAAAATTTGTAAGAAAAATACTTCACTCACACCACAGAATACCTTTTATTAGTTATTGTCGCTCCATGTAGCACAAATATTTAAACTTACTTTCCGATGGAATCACTAGTGATTTGTTAAACTGTAAAGTGTTAACCGGAATTGTTCTTGGCATATAAAAATCAAGGTGCGTCCACAAAAGATTTAAACACAGTGTCGTTATAAATGCACAGTAATTCAGCTCATTTTGCTTCTCAACTAATTGCTCGGAAAGTTCTGCGAAATTTGTACGTGCTGAAAGAAATATTCACGCATATTAAAATGATAAATGTTGTTTTAAACAAGATACTTACAACCAGAGTCGAGACTAGTATTCGAAAGGGATGTGCGCTGTCGCAAAAGATTGTCATAAAATGATTTCTGCCGGTTGAAGTACTCCACACACTGAGTTCTTCAGTTGATTAAGAACTATTCAGAGACTTGGAGAATTTTCAAGAGTTCCACAGCGGTTTTCATTTCTGTAATTATCAGAACATAAGCAAATATTTTACCTGAACAATTGGCCCTATTACCTCTGAATAGAATCTGTAATGCAGGGTGAGAAAAGTATTCCAGTTGCACGGTGATCTGGCGAATGATTTGCAATGGCATTTCGACAGCAATGGGCTAAATTGGACGCTGTTTCTAAGTACTTCACTTGAAGAGATTTGTTTTTATCGGTTGGTTTATAATTAATATTTACCGCTTTCAATATTTCTTTCAATGTCGCCTCGCTTATTATGAACCGAGTGACAGTGACGTTTTCGCAATGTCAAATATATGTCGACTAGGATAGTGCTGCCAAGTCAAAGTTAGGCGTTTTTTTTTGTGCTTCATCTAAGCCCATATAGGATTGCAAAAAAAAAAAACACGGCTAATGTCACCAAAAAGGATAGCTACCCTCTACCAAGGATTGACGATACGCTGGATACACTGTCCGGAGCCCGATGGTTTTCCACCCTAGTTCTGAAGAGTGGCTACTGGCAAGTGCAGATCCATCAGGAAGACCGTGAGAAAACGGCTTTCACAGCAGGAAACGGGCTCTGGCAATTCACAGTAATGCCATTTGGACTGTGTAACGCGCCGACAACCTTTGAGCATCTAATGGAGCGTGTTTTGTTGGGGCTAACATGGAAAACGTGTTCGGTCTACTTGGACGATGTCATCGTGGCTGGAAAAACGTTTGAAGAACATCGAGTTAACTTGAAGGAAATGTCCCAGATACTACGAAGTGCACAATTAAAGCTTAACCCGAAAAAGTGTGATCTCTTTAGAACTGACGTAAAATATCTGGTGCACATCATCTCGTCCGACGGAGTAAGGACTGACCCACAAGCGAGTACGAGCTTTTGAAGTGATCGATTGTGTTTTTAATTCTCTCCTGAGTTGTAATCCCATTTCTTGCGAAAAAGTTATTTATTCCTCTCTAAATTCTAAATAAACCATAGTGTGCCAAAGACAGTGACTTTTTAAACCCTTTTTTCAATAAAACAAATCCATAATCCCTTTGTGAATACAGCAGTAGTATCAATTTATCTTAGCTTTTTAACAGAAAATTTCCTCCCCTTTACATATTTAATTTCCCGCTAAATTATACACCCACACTACCATTTCCCGTATGTATAATATGGACCCATGCAGTGAGTGCCTCTCTGACCTTCCCGCCGATGGAGACTTTGTAACATGCCATAGATGTGAAAGGAAGATGCATTATGGATGTACCACGATATCGTACCGAAAAATGACTATGGCCCGAAAGGAGGAATGGAGATGTTCCAGCAGTAGAAAGGAACTTGCAGAGATCTCTGCACCCAGGACTCCTGTTGAATTGGCAGCAATTCAGCCTATGACCAAGCGAATGAGAAGTGTAAGTTCCCCAGAATCGCTACAGCAACCAACTTCAATACCGGCACCATCCACTAGATCCACTAAATCAGCGCCAGAAACTAGTAATAATGAAAAAATGCTAGATGAAATGCGTAAGATGAGAAAAAAAATGGCAGATATAAACACAAGTTGTGAATTTATGGCGAACAAATACGAAGAGATAAAGCAACACATGACGGTAAGCAATGAAACACTACAACAACTTTCAAATGAAATAAAAGAACTCAAAGAAAGCAACAAGAAAAAAGATCAACAAATACATTCAATGGAAACAAAAATTAATGCTCTCGAACAACAATTACTAAAAAACAACATTGAAATAAAAAACATTCCGCCGACACAAAACGAAAACTTATTGGATATTGTCCAATCACTAGGAAAAACAATAGATCACGATATATCTAACTCTGCTATCACTGATGTTTACAGAACAAACATAAAAAACCCAAATAAATCAACAATAATAGTTTCTTTCGCAAGCCACGCGTGCAAAACAAGCGTAATTAAAAAGGCAAAAGCCATTCGTAATTTTCCCCTAAAGAAAATTAGAGAAAATACTTCTAATGACTCTGCTTCAAGTGCAACACCCGAGAGTGAAACAATAGTATAATAAAGCAAGCATATACTTGTTTTTTGTTGCCCACAGCAATTGTCAGAATAAAATGTGACATTAAACGGCTTATTTGAGTTTTCGTGTAGCCTTTTCAAGTACATAAAAATACAGGAACCAATTTCATTGGCCCCCCTTCCAGCTTCGCCCTCGTGCCATACAAAACAATCAACTTCCTTGCTTTTAAGTTCACAGATGGTGAAATTATAAATATTTAGCTTTGAAACATAGTAAAAGTTGCTGGACTCACCTTTAGGGCACTGGAGGACAGTCTGAAGGTCATACACAGCTACAATATTTGTTTCATTGGCAGATGCCTTATCTTTTTCTTTTTCTTTCCTTGAAAGACTTTTTTCTACCAAGTGCAGATCATACTTTTCTTGTAAGATACTCTTGTTTTCGCTATTTACGTAAGCAATACAGTCTTCAACTGATCTTTTTTTGGCTGGTGAAAACCAATATTGTAATTGTTCACGAATACTTTATAATATATATGGTAGTTAACAGAGGGCACATTTTTCTCATTACATTGTTCTACATAATTTTTATGTAGCTCTTTTATTGTTATGCCGCCATCAATGTATTCTTTTTTAGAATTTGATCTACAATAGTGGCTAGGAACCCGCGGTATTGAATCAATATGCTCCCGGATTTCCTTCATAACATCGGGGTCAGTTTTGTTAGAGGGGGAGTGTCTACCTCTAAGGTCTGTGTGAACAATGTTGGTTATTAAATCATTTCGTTTGGCGAGGACCGTTCTTATGGGTCTGTCGTTAATACCCAATGTCGACTTAAAGAACATCTTACATACTCTTATTCTTTTGTTTTCAATTGTAAAGTAGAAAGCGTTGTTTTTGCCTCGAGGCTTTCTCTGAGAAGAACTTCCTTCAGCTCGAACATATCTATATTTCGGATTTACTTCTATCATTGAAGCCGCAGTGAAGCTTCGCTGTTTTTCGATATTTCCATATTCCCCGTAATTTTTAAAGATTTCAAGCCGGTTTTCTTCAGTCACTTTCGAAGAACAGTTGAGCATACACTTACAAACAGGACCCAGTTTTCTTTCTTCGAATACCTTCCTATTATTTCCGCTTGAAACGTAAGCTTTTCCTAAATTCCTTAAAGCCTTTGCCTTGCTTTTTGTCCACTGGTACATTTTTTTTTTAGCGCTTACCTTTTCCTTTGCATCGGAGTTCAGGTCGACGGGTATCTCATTTGAGACTGGCAAATTTGTTGAGCTACCTGATGAGCCATCAGACGAACAGTAAGTCGGGTCCTTGAACTCGTCGTCAGAAGAAAAATCGCCATCTGAGTCCGAGCATGAGTCATTATTTGATGTGTTCGTTTGAAAATTGAATTCACAAGAACCACTGGCAACGTTAAATTCAGACTCAGGAATGTCATCACCGTTATTTGTAGTATTCGACTCGCAATGAGAGAAGTTATTTTAGGATGTGCCTTGCTGTAAATCTTTTCCCTCTGACTCATGAATTGCCAAAACACCCTTTTCACTTGGAACTTCTGAATATGAATTTATGTGCTGAAAATTGTTTTTATAGGGAAAATAATTCTATCAACTAACAGTGAATCGAAAATTTGCATTTACAGATGCTGTATAAATTATAATAGTAAAATTACTCACAGTCATTTCATCCCTTATGTCATGAAAGGTACTGTTACTACAATTCGGACTGGACAAGGGGCTTATGATGGAATTTGTGACTGTCTGGGGTTCGACGCTTGAAACTGCCCATTCTTGGGCGTTTACATTCCCCTTGCGCCTTGCCAACTTCACGAGCAATAAAGAGCGATTAAGATGCAATCCAAAAAAACCAATAATTTTCGCAGTTTAAGAACTAGCTTTATATTTAAAACAGAGCATCTCGCTTTTGAAAAGTGACACATCTTACAGTAAATACCGAAAATTTAACACCGCGATCACTTTAATTTTTGCAGGCAATATGTCACTTTTCGAACTATGACATTTAAGAGCTTAAGAAATAAATACGTTTTTTGACACAAAAGAGAAATGTCATTTTTTTCTGTATTAAAAAAAATGTAATGCTGCTTTGCATTCGCGGTAAAATGACATAATGCAAATGTGACGTTTTGCCAATAAAAATAAATACCCTCAATATAAAGCAGAATGACACAAAGCAGAAAGTGTCACTTTTCCGAAATTATTTGTCTGAGTTTTATGTATACTTCTTAATAGAATAGCGTTATAATATAAGAAGTGTCAAAAAGGAGAAAAGTAACTTACCGGTTTATATCACTGCGTTCTGACATTTTTTGGATTGAAACGTTTAACACTAAAAAACACAACCACTCACTCCGACAATAAAGGCGCAACTGAAGTTATGACACTTTACCAGGCAAACAATACAGGGATGTTTGGTGTTATACAGAACGACACTTCGCCCTCTCTCTGTCAGTTTAAGAGATAGAAATATGACGATTTGGCAGAAGAAAAGAGTTTTTTTTTTTTTAATTTTCTGTGTACTTAACTCAAAATGGCCAATTTTTGACTTATGTCACTATGCTTTTAAAGCGACGATATGTCAACAACCAGCTTACACCTACCAACAAACACCTTCTTTGGCTAGCAAAAAACAAAGCTAGAGAGTGCAATTGGAGATTTGTGTGGGAGTCAACCGGTAAGGTACTTGCAAAAAAAAAAATAGAAACGACGAGGCCATACACATCGGGTCTTGCGTCGATGTAAATAAGATAAACTAAGAATAATTGTTGTTGTAATTGAGAGAATCGAAATAACAAAAAACAAAATGGAAAACACATATAGTGAAGCTGATGTAGACTTTAGGGTAATACATGGTGTTAGCGGCATCGAAAAAAATTATTTGGAAAAAATGAATTTCTGTTGCGTGAGTTTTAATATAAGATCGATGTAATGGTTCGCGGTCTAGCAAGGGTGTACCTGAAATTTGGTCTTTAGCTTATTACGTCGAATTACCCATCCTTAGACTCGGCTAGTGCCAACGTCTATACTCACCAGCAGCAGAGCTGCTAAACTAGGTAAGTGGATGTGGTCGAAGACGAGAGATAACTTTCTACTTGTCCTTGAAGCCAATGCTCCGTCAGTGGACTAAATTGAAAAGATGTTACTCGTGGTTGGTCTGGTAGCACAAAGACAATTTATTCATAAATTTCATACTATTTATACACAAATATTTGTATCGATCCCCATTCGATAATTCCGTTCCCTCCCTTTGAATATTGGATAACCGCAGCGTCATCATATACTACGCACGATCTACATAACTTTATAACCCTAGTATATTCCCGAGGGGCAATGTCCCCATTAATTCATAACTCAGAATTAAGCTTGGTCAGCGCACCTGTACTTTGAACTGTACTTCGCTCCCCTTTGTTCTGTACATGCATTCATGCATCCACAATATTTCGGGTCTCGGTAATCCGATCTCCAACTCATTGATAAATGCCCAGTGCACTTGAAATACACTGTGCAAGGTTGCTAGCCGGCTGCACCGTGCTTGGGTGCTATATGATATACATCCCATAGCAGTGCATGCGGGGTTTGTGTGCATAGCAAGCAGTGCATGTGTTGGCTATTGTTTGATTTACAAAGAGTTGATCGTCCGAAGCGTGGTGGCTTGTGCCAGGCTACTCGAGTTACGATATTTTTAATGGGTTGTTAAACGCTTTGAGTTATGTGGGATCGTTAATGCGGTGATCGAATATTTAGGAATTAAACGATTAACAAGAGAAATGGGAATGGGGAGTAAAACGGACACTGGCATTCCTCACACCACCCTTCTGGGGGAAAAAGGAGAATTGTCGGCTTGGCGAGAATTCTTCTTTTACCGTGTCGTTTGAACATTTTGAGGAATTAGTAATTTATCTATATACATTTTTTTTTTTCTTTGGATGGGTTTTGGTACATTTGAGAAATATTTATTTATTTTTTTTGTTTATTATTATTATTATTATTTTTTTTAACTGTTTAAACAATCTGGTTTTAACCATTTTATATTATTTTTTTTTTCTTTACTTTATCTTAACCCATCCAATTTTTATGGTCTTGGTTAACAGATATATGTTTTCTTATTATTTAATATTATCTTAACCTAGTCCTTGAAGTTTACAAATTGCTTATTATTAGAGTTTAACAATACTCTTTTTTTTTGATTTACTTTGAACTTTAACAATACTTTATTTATTACTTATTATTACATCAAAGTTAAACAATTCTTTATTTATTCCTTATTATTATTACTTATTATTACATTATATGAACGTTAAACAGTACTTTAGTTATTCCTTATTATTATTACTTATTACTAATACTTATTATCAAAGTTAAACAATATTTTATTTATTACTTATTATTATTACTTATTATAACATTACATCAAAGTTAAACAGTGCTTCAGTTATTCCTTATTATTATTACTTATTACTAATACTTATTATTACATTACATCAACGTTAAACAGTACTTTATTTATTCCTTATTATTATTACTTATTACTAATACTTATTATTACATCAACGTTAAATAGTACTTCATTTATTCCTTATTATTATATTATTATCTTAACATAATTTAATGGGTCCCTGGTATTTTTAATGGGTCCCTGGCCAGGGATAAAAAAAATTTTTGTTTAAACTTGCGGTGGTCTCTCCCACCTTTTTCTTGTTGTTTTTTTTTTTTTTTAATTAAAGAAAAAAAACATTAGTATTGTATTTTACAATTCATCATTAAACGTTTCTAAAAATTGTCGTAATATATATATATATAAAATTACTTTAGTCGGTTTTTATGTACTTTAGTTCTCTTTCCATCATACTTTATCTCGCAGTTCACGCCTTCTTCTGATAATACCTCGTACGGTCCGGTGTAAAATGGGTCTAACTTCCTACGATTTTCATTTCTTAATAGGACTAAACTACCTACTTCGAAACTAGCTGTTTTACTCTTAGCTTTAGCGTCATACGCACTCTTCCTATTGTTTTTCTTTTCAATCAACTGATCTCTCGCATCCCGATGGGCTACCTGTAGTTTTTGTTTTAGATCAATTACATAGTCTTCGTAGTTATACCTAGGGTCAACTTGTTTTGTTAGATTGGACGGCAATTTGCATTGTCTTCCAAATACTAATTCAAACGGTGTATACCCTGTTTCTGAATGTATAGAAGTATTATAACAGAAGACATAGTATGGTAACCAAGTGCACCAGTCTGTATGTTTTTCAGACACATAGCACCTGAGGTATGCTCCGAGAACCTTGTGCGAATTCTCTAATGCTCCTATGCTCTCATGATGGTAAGCTGTGGACTGTAGTTGTTCTATCTTTAAGAGTTTACACATATCTTTGAAGATCCTGTTTATAAACTCTGTTCCCTGATCTGAAGCTATTGTCTTGGGAACTCCATATTTTAGAATAAAACATTCTACTAGTCCCTTAGCTACGGTACTAGCTTATTTGTTCACCAGAGGTATAGCCTCTGTGAATTTTGTGAGTTCATCTTGTAGGGTTAGTATATACCTGTATCCGTTTACTGATTCGTCTAGAGGACCAACTAAGTCGAGGTAAATTTTATCAAAGCTGGTTTCGGCTGTTGACGTTATTTCCATTGGCTGTTTTCTTGGTGTGATATGCTTATTCTTTTGGCATATCGGGCAATGCTTCACGAATGTCGTCACATCGTTTTGCATTCCCGTCCAGAAATATTTTCTTCTGAGTGTTCTCAGCATGCGGTTTATTCCGGCATGTCCACTTGTAGGTAATAAGTGGTAGTCGTTGAGCAAGAGTTTCTTTTTGTGAGGATCGGTAATTTCTATGCATTTATCTATGAGGTGCACCTTTATATTACTTTCGTTAAACATGTCTCCTAATTTCTTTTGTAACTCGGGAATTTTATATTCTCGACGGCCGTCTGCGAGTTTCTTTATTTCTTCTTTCGTAATATATAATTTATTAATGGCTAGAGGTCCGCAAATGCTTTGCACGTCCCTCGACAACAATTTGACAATTGATGCCGAACGGGCTGTAGTGCCATCCTTGGAGGTATCCAGCAGTCCGCAAGGTTCCTGCACGTCCCTCAACAACATTTTGACAAATGATGTCGATTGGTCTATAGTGCTTACCTTGGACTTATTTAGGAGTATTAAATTCTTTTCTGGGAGGTATGCCAACAAATCGTTGGGTCCCAGGATTATAGTCGTATCCCTTATCAGATACTCATCGTCCTCTAAACTGTTGCATATTCTTAGCTCGACTATTTGCTGCGCATGTTCTGGGGGTTTTAACAGCTCTGTTATTCTGCGATTGTTTTCCGTTACTTCCTCATCCTTTGCTTCCGTTGGTTCCTTTTATACCTTGTTGTTTGCCTTGGATTGCGACCTGGTCATGACACATATTTGTATTTGCTTTAGCTGATCTGTGTCTATCCTGATGCGACTAAGAGCGTCAGCTGTGCAATTGTCTCTTCCCGGAGTGTATTCGATGTAAAAATTGTATTCTTCTAAAAGTAGTCTGAATTTAGTGAGTCTACTAGAGGGTTCCTTGAGTGAGAAAAGGTACACTAGTGGTCTATGGTCGGTTATGATTTTGAATTTTCTTCCGAAAAGGTATGGTGTGTAATGCTTTATTGCCCATACTATGGCGAGTAGCTCCTTTTCAATCGTACTGTAATTTTTCTCGGCACTGTTTAAGGTCTTGCTCGCATAGGCAATGGGTGTATCATCGAAATTGGAAAGAACAGCACCTAAGGCGAAGCCTGAGGCATCTGTTCGCAAAATAAACTCTTTATCGAAATTCGGGAATTGTAAAACTTGATCACTTGAAAGAATTACTGTTAGTAGTCTAAAGGATTTCTCGCAATTTTCACAGAAATTGAACTCTACATTCTTACGGAGTAATCTGTTTAATGGGATTGCAATTGTAGCGAAGTTCGGTATGAACTTGCGATAATAGTTTGCAAATGCTACAATTCTTCTAACTATAGTAATAAAATAAGTAGGTACTAGGTACAATTAAGAAATGACGTAGACAGTTAGACTCAAATATAATATAAATTAGGTAATATAATATGAAGGTGCAGTCATCTTTAGTTGCTAAGTATTTAACATAAAAAAAAATGGTTATACAATAGAATGCCAATTATTTTTATCATTGTTTTTAATTAAATTTTTGAAAACTATTTATAAGTTAGTAGTAGGTGCGTGTTGCATAAGTCATATTTAATTAAACATTAACCAACTATTAGGGAGTAAATACATATTTGGGACTAAAATAAAAGAGTTTATTTAAAAATTGAAGAAAAAAAAAATTGTTTAAAAATTGTTTATTGCAGCTGAACTGCTACTGCCTGTGGTGATCTTAAAAAGGTATTCATTTGAGCTTCTAGCTCCCTGTTGTTCCGCGTCCATAGCATCCATAGATGGAAAGGGAGATTTTAGTCCACTCCCAATTGGCGGCAGTGCCCGATAATACAGGCAACTAAGTTGATGTCCATCACTGCCATCAAGCGTTGAACGAGGCCCAGTCCCATATTCGACCTGAGCCAAACGAAAAGCATACGTTTCTAGCTTGGAACGCATATTATTTTGAAGTGTGTGGGTAGTATGCTGAGGACTGGGTGTGGTGTGTGGTTCAGTCACATTCTGAACCGGTAGACAACCCACTCGGGGATGTTCTTTAAAGTATTTTCGACTTTTAAATTTGGTTTTTATTGCTCCTGTAAAGTTTTGTACATCCTCTGTTGGTGTAGTTGGTGTACAAAACTCATGCATAATGATTTTCAGCATTGTGACCAAAGAAGAAACCCTTTGGCACGTATCGAAGTTAACACACTACCGACAAGGGAAGCAGAAACCAAAAATGTGGTACTCCTTGCTAATATTCCATTTCGCTCGATGATAAACGGATTCTAAAGTTCGGTACTGTTGCTGCCGCGATGTCTTCTTTTTGTTCGGTGGGACGTCTCTGTGGTCCTGTCACGGTCGCCATGTAATGGTTCGCGGTCTAGCAAGGGTGTACCTGAAATTTGGTCTTTAGCTTATTACGTCGAATTACCCATCCTTAGACTCGGCTAGTGCCAACGTCTATACTCACCAGCAGCAGAGCTGCTAAACTAGGTAAGTGGATGTGGTCGAAGACGAGAGATAACTTTCTACTTGTCCTTGAAGCCAATGCTCCGTCAGTGGACTAAATTGAAAAGATGTTACTCGTGGTTGGTCTGGTAGCACAAAGACAATTTATTCATAAATTTCATACTATTTATACACAAATATTTGTATCGATCCCCATTCGATAATTCCGTTCCCTCCCTTTGAATATTGGATAACCGCAGCGTCATCATATACTACGCACGATCTACATAACTTTATAACCCTAGTATATTCCCGAGGGGCAATGTCCCCATTAATTCATAACTCAGAATTAAGCTTGGTCAGCGCACTTGTACTTTGAACTGTACTTCGCTCCCCTTTGTTCTGTACATGCATTCATGCATCCACAATATTTCGGGTCTCGGTAATCCGATCTCCAACTCATTGATAAATGCCCAGTGCACTTGAAATACACTGTGCAAGGTTGCTAGCCGGCTGCACCGTGCTTGGGTGCTATATGATATACATCCCATAGCAGTGTATGCGGGGTTTGTGTGCATAGCAAGCAGTGCATGTGTTGGCTATTGTTTGATTTACAAAGAGTTGATCGTCCGAAGCGTGGTGGCTTGTGCCAGGCTACTCGAGTTACGATATTTTTAATGGGTTGTTAAACGCTTTGAGTTATGTGGGATCGTTAATGCGGTGATCGAATATTTAGGAAGTAAACGATTAACAAGAGAAATGGGAATGGGGAGTAAAACGGACACTGGCATTCCTCACAAAAAACATGGGATGTTTTTTTAGCCGAAATTGAAAATGTGCTTTGTTACATCGATATATTAGTACTTAATGAAATTAATATACCGAAGAAAAAAAAGACTTAACCGTGATGCGACAAAAGGAGGAGGAGTTGCAATATTTATAAAAGATAATATTACCTACACAATAATACCTGCGAATCCAATTAACTACGAGGGCATGCACCTGGAAATAAATCATAAAGGTAGACAAAAGCATATACATGCAATATACAGACGACCTAGTTCTAGTGTTTCATTGTTCATTGACGAACTAAATGAAATTATAAAAGAAAGCAAAGAAAACATCGTACTAGGAGATGTCAATATCAATATCAGAGACGAAAATAACTCACTTGTTTTAAAATACATGGAGATGATGGCGTCGAAAGGGTTGACAAGTGTCATCAAACAACCGACACGTGTTGATATAACAAAAAATACGGCGACGTTAATTGATCATGTATATGTTAGCATTACTAAGCTCAATATATTCTCTGCAGTTATTGAAACAGATCTATCGGGTTGGGTCCGATTGCCCGCATATCATTTGCCCGCACCCGATTGCCCGCAAACCATTTGCCCGCAGAATCGTGGGGAAAAAGAAAAAAATCGGTCAAAATATCAGGTATCTTCCCCTCAATCTGAAAATTTTTGAAAACCAATCAAAACTCTTAAAATATATATTTTTTCGCTCTGGTGTAGTAATTCACCACATCCCCTCTTTTTTTTTAAACCAGACAAAATCTCTTACAAATTTTTTGCTAGTCCTAAAAAGAACATGTTTATCCACCATTTTCACCTCGACCCCTCCATGTTGACAACAACTAAAATCTCTTAATGATTTCTTTTTCGTCCTTAAAAGAACGTTTTGTCTTGACCATTTTACCACTTATCACTTCAGAAACACTTCCAGGGGACCCACCGCACTGCTCGAGGCATCGACGAAGAATGCGAAAATTTTTTTTTTTTTTTTTTTTTCGATTAGGAAATTATTTTTATTCAATCTAATATGTACAAATTGACTTATATCTAGACTTATAACTAAAATTAAAAATGTCGGCTCAACAAAAGGGGCCCGACGAATTTCTTATGGCTAGGTTTACAAAAGTTTTACAAAACTATATTTATGACTACTCTTAATCTATTTATGATATTTTATAATTAATTAAAAGCTAATTGTTCCTGTTGGGAAGAAAAGAAAATATAGTATTAGCGTTGATTACAGGGAATAAGTCACCCCCTGTAATGTCTTACCGATTTTTCGTAGAACGGAGTATCTTCGTTGTGGATGATGTCGTCAAATCTAGCATCCGTGATGGCGCGAGGATTTAGATACCGATGGCTTGGTTCCATTTGTTGCTGGGTTAATTCCCGGACTTCTGTGTTTGGGTGGTCTGCAAGGTTTCGGATGAGTCTTCCTGATAGTTCCATCATAAATTTGTTGATCGACTGTGCGATTCCTGCCTCCTCGTAGAGTCTTCTCGTTGAGTAGTACTTCAGAGTTGTCGGGTTTCGCCAAAGTCCTGTGCAGGTCCGAAGTATTCTCCTTTCGAAAAGCTGGATCTTCTTCATTGTTGATGGTGAAATTGTGAACCAGATGGGACAACCATAAGTTATCACTGGTCTGATGAGCTGCTTGTATATGAGCAGCTTGGTTTTTCTGCTAAGCCCGTTGCGCTTCTTGAGAAGCGGGTGCACTAGATGCAATGCAAAGTTTGCCCTTTTGAGGGTAACGTCAGCATGCTGGTTGAATTTAAATCTTTCGCTGAAGTTGATTCCCAGATATTTCGTTGATGTTCTGGTATGAACCACTGTATCATCTGGAAATTCAGTTTAATATTACGGCAGCGGGTTGCAAATGCTCGGCGTCCTCCGGTCGCTGTTACAGGATTGCGGAAGCAGATAAGATCCGTTTTGTTGCTATTTATCTTCAGTCCCCACTTAAGATAGTAGTCCCAAAGATTCCTGATGTGGGTCTCAACTCTTCGTGCAGCTATCTCTGGAGACAGGGAGGTGGCGTAGGTCACTGAGTCGTCTGCGTACAGAAGCGTTTTGCTTCGGCCTTCATTCATTGGCTGGTCAGCTGTGAAGATGTTAAAGAGGATCGGACCGAGTCTTGATCCTTGGGGTACACCTGCGTTGATGCTTCTGACTGACGACTTCTCATTCTGTACCTGTACGAAGAAAATTCTATTTGTTAGGAAATTATTAATAAGTCTCACCATATTGAGCGGAAAACCATATTCCATTAGTTTGAAGATCAGTCCTTTAATCCAGACGCTGTCAAATGCCTTCTCGATGTCCAGCAAGCAGGCTACAGTTGTCTCCTTTTTGTTGAGTCCCGTGGTGACGTCGCTATGAAGCTTCAGTAGGGGATGTATCGTAGAGTGTCTAGCTCTGAATCCAAATTGATACGTCGGGATTATGCCTCTCTCCGCACACAGTTGGTTGATCTTTCGCAGCATCAATGACTCCAGAATTTTACTCACGCATCACAGGAGAGCTATTGGTCGGTATCCATTGACATTTGTTCGATCTGTCTTCTTGGGCACTGGCACAACTTTCGCTACTTTCCATGATTTCGGAAAATAGCTGTTGTTAATGCAGTTGTTGAATATGATGGTCAGTAGAAGGATGGCCACGCTTGGTAACTTTTTAAGCAAAAAGTTCGAAATTTGGTCAGTTCCGGATGACTTCTTTGAGTTGCCGCTATGGATAATGTTACCAACCTCTTCTGTGTTGGTGAAGACTTCGTCGCTATTTGGGTCATCTGCTGGATTTCTGGTATTGAAAGTCGTGATGACATCGGTTGACATTGTGGCCTCGTGAACTTGTGCTTCCACTACTTCTAGGAATTCTGGAAGGTGCGTTTGTGGTCGATCCGTGAAATTCTTTTCGAAGTGGGTGGCAAATGCTTCGGCTTTTTCAATTGCGGTGGTGGCAGTATCTTGTCCGTGTTCAATGGTTTCAGGCATTGACCTCGATTTTCCAACCAGCGAGTTGATTTTCTTGAAGGCGTCGGGGCCTGGTTTTATGTCTTCCAGCCTCTGCCTGAATTCGTTGTCCCTGAAGTGTTTCACAGCACGACGAAACATGACGTTGGTGCATTCCAGCTGGGAATGTACACTTCTATACTCGTCATTGTTGGTGTTCCAAGTTCTGTGGAGAATCCTCTGTAGTCTTTTTCGCAGCAGTTGTCTGTGTGCATGAATTGCTTGGATGTGTTGAGGTAGGTGCCCATATCTGTCTTTGCTGGTTCGGGTTGTCTTCTGTCGGTCTACAGCTGCGTTAACTACGGCTTCAAAGTGATTGATGACTCCGTCAATCTCGTTGTTGCCGAGGTTTTCGTCCATTGCTGGCAGTATCACATTTGCTTCGATGTCCGACTCGTATTGGATCCAGTTGATCCGGTTGAATTTGATGTGCAGCTCTGGTGCAGGATTTTCCACCATTATTCTATGGTTCAGCCGAATCCGAAGTTCTACAGCCAAATGATCAGAATCACTTACGTGCGCAAGGCAGGAGTAATTCCGAAAGTCCGGTAGGATGTTGACGAAGTTCGATGAAGCCAAGAAAAAGTCCAGCATCGATGGTGTTCTTGGAAAGGTGTTTAGTGGTTGTGAAATAACCACTAGGGAGTGTTGATGTGCATTACCATGCAGCCACTCCACTATTGCCGTCCCTTGTGGTGATATTTCGTCGTCTCCCCAAAGCTGGTGTCTGGCGTTGAAATCCCCTCCAATCACACAATAGGTGTGTGTGCTGCACATGTTGTGGATAACAGTCAAATCGTGCATGATGTTTCCTCTTGGCGCCTGACATTGGTTGTAGACCGAAATAACCAGCAGAGTTTCCACCTCAGACAACTTGATGGTAACGGCTGTTGTTTCCATGCTTGTCAGTCCTGGTATTTGTATTTTTTGGTACTTAAGGGTGTTTCTGACGATGATCGCTGTCCCACTTCGGTCACTTGACTTATCTTCCCGATATGTCTTGTATCCATCCGGCTTGTATGGGTTGTTTGGGCTCAATCTTGTTTCCTGTAAGAGAAGAATGTCGGGTTTCTTAGACTTAATAAATAAGCTTAAGGAACTTCGTTTGGCTGTGGAATAGATAGAATTTACATTATATGTTAAGATACTGAGCGAATTTATTGGGAACATAATTCACAAATAAGTTTGCCCAGTATAATTGTCTTTGCCCTATCGTCGAGGATGCCATAGTTGCTAGGCACAACCTTTCTTGCCTTCTGGAGAAGGGTTAAAAGGTCAGTGCCGAACAATCTTTCAGTATCCTCAAAGATGTTAGACGAAGTCTTACCGGAAGGAACAGTGTTCCTTGATGTTGATGATGGCGCGGGCTTATTGGTAGCCTTGCCGGTGAAACTTGGTTTTGCTGCTGGCTTGGAGACCACTGGTTTCGTTGTTGGATTGCCTTGTGGTTTCGCTGTCCTCCCTAAAGCTGCGACATCTGCAAAACTCAGACCAGCTTTAATCGCTTTCGAGGCTGAGTTGACGGCGAACTGACGTTGTTCCTTCTTCTTTTGCGAGTTTTTGAGCCTCTCGGCAACTTTCTCCTTATATTTGGGGCATCCCTTGTAGTTCGCTGGATGTCCATTCTTCTGGCAGTTAGCACAAAATACTGCGTCGTCCTTCTTGTTGTCGATAATACGTGGGCAGTTTCCAGGTAGGTGCTCGACCTTGCACTTGACACACCTGTACTTCATACCACAGTTGCTGGCAACGTGAACGAACTTCTGACAGTTTTTGCACTGCGTAATGCCACTGGTTTGGAATTTCTCCCAATGAACTTTTTGGTTTAGCAATAAATTTTTGCTGAAAATAAAAGAAATGTCGCTATTTTTTCCATCTTGGACGACGAAGCTATTAAACTTGCGGTCAGTCCTTGTTGTTTTATAAGGGGTCACCTCAATTACCTGTATACCGGCGCTGATTAACTCATCTTTTATGTCGTCTACCAGATAGCTGTGATGGATGCCCTTAAGAACCAAAAGGGTCTTCTTGTCTTCCTTGCAGGTATACGTGTTGTATTCCGTTTTTATGTTTTTGAGAAAATCCCGGATTTGTTGGTGATCCTTTTTTGTCCTTGTGGTAATTATCGTCTTGTTTATATTTATGTTGTGGATTTTGTATTCTACCTGTAATCCCTTCAGGTGTTTGCTAAGCTCCGCTACATTTAATTTGTAGCAGATAATCGGAGGCATTATTGTTTGTTTTGGCTGTTGTTGTTGCACATTTGCTGAGGTGGAAGGTGTAGCTGATGATGGTGTTGTTGGGAGAATAGTTGGTTGTTGTTTTGTTGTTGGTGGTTTGGATGTGGTTGGTTTTGTTGTTGTTGTAGCAGCTACTGCTGGAACGGGTGTTGGTGGAGGGCTATCGGATTTTTTCCGCTTTTTAGCTGGTACATTCCGAAATTCATCTTCCTGTAATGGGGGAATTTCTTCGTCCTCGCTGGAAGAAATCTCTGTCTCCGACTCTGCTGGAGAATCTGATTCAGATTCTGAATCCTCATCTGGAAGATCGGCGACCTTCATTGATTCCTCTTCGTCCTCGTCTTCTTCGGCTGCGGGCTGGTCGATGTAGAGCTCATCAACAATGGTGAGTTTCTCGTGTAGCGAGGCAAGGAACGCATTTCCATGCTCTGCTACTCCTGACTTGATTTTTTCTACGAGGCTGGACAGCGCCAAGTTGACGTCATCCTTCCTCTTTTCTTTTTTCCCAATTTGGTGTTGGGTATCACTTACTGTCTCTTTTTCAATTGTTTCTTGTTTTATTTTTCGTTGGCACTTAATCACTTTCACTGATATGATAATAATCACTTCAGCACAGGTAGCACCTTTTCGGGTTCGAACAGGTAGGTAAAACCTAACACTGTTGTTTTTATTGGGTAATAAAAGTTGGTGGTTTTGGAAATATGTACGTTTTGCAAGAGCACTACCGCACACTTTGGTTGTCGACTGATGACTGTGTGAATGCGAAAATTCAGAACAATTCCATTTTTATATACACTTTGTCGACGACTTTTTCACACTTTTTCAAAGTGATGGGGAAAATTGAATTTCGCCTACAAATTGTATAAAAGAAATTTTTATTTCCAAATTACTCGCTTTCATTCCTTCATTCACTCACTGTCATTCAGTGAACCTGTGCGGACATAATTTCGTGCTAGTAAATCAAGTGCAAGTGAATTTTAAAATAATAAAAACAAGCAGCCAGCGATACCTGCGCTAAAAACCTATAGCAATAAAACCCACACAAAAATTATCAAAAGGGATTAAACCAAAAGCAATAAAAGTGAGGTAAAATGCCCGAGCGATTCTCCCCTGAATCCGCCCTTGCGGCACTCGAGCAGTTACTTCGCCGAATTAAAAACGACCTGGGAGCTACATTTAGTAACGAGGTCAATAAAATCATGACAAGGGTAACCAAAGCGGAACCTGAAGAATCTTCTGAGGATGAGGACAACAACGTCTCAATGACAAGTGACGTTAGCGAATCTTCGTCAACGTCGTCAAATATCGAAATTGCCACGGACGCAACAGCTACAGACGAAGACGAAAGCTCCTGCTCATCGCCATTACCAGGAAGGAAAAGGGCAAAAAAACCCAAGACTACATGTACAAAAAAACCAAAACAGAAAAGACCAGCAGCCCACCAGAGACAGCCTTATTAAATACAACAACGAAGACAGCAGCAACTGCACCAAAAGTAGCAGCCCAAACAACCAATGCCAAGCCACCATTACCGACTATACCAAACTCCCAACCAGGAACGTCATCCCCAACGAAGAAAGTAGGAATGCCGCCAATCATCTGTTTTTCGGGGAACATTGCTGAAATAAGCCGTTTCGCCAAGGGAGCCAACATCGTGTTTACCCTAAGAAACATCAATACAATCAAGACGGTCATCAACGCATCTACACGAGATGGATTTGAGTCTATTAGAGATTTCCTCAAACAAAGAAAAATTCAGCACCACACCTTCACACCTCGAGAAGACAGGAAGATCATCATGCTACTAAAAGGTATCACTGCTCTAACAGCATATCTGAAATTGAAGAGGAGCTCAAAAATGAAGGAATCCCAGCGCTGAAGGTTTCGTCCTTTAAATCACCAAGGGCTAACGGAAAGGCATTCAACAGCTTTGTTATAGAGGTCGACAAATCTTATGTAGTCAACGATATCTATAAGAAGACTCTCCTTCTTAACCAACGAGTGCACTGGGAACGTCTCCAAAATAAAGATATCGTCCAGTGCAAGAACTGCCAGCGCTTCGGTCATGTCGCTTCAAACTGCGGCATGGCTTATGTGTGCGTGAAGTGCAGCCACAACCACCAACCAGGAGAATGCAAAAGGAAGGACACCACATACCTGGATGTATACTGCCCCAACTATAAAATTAATGGACACCCAGAAAACTACAAGGGCTGCCCATTCTACAAAAGAAAAGTTGCTGAAACTGAGAAAGCCGCCACACAGAAAAAGAAGCAGCAGGAGTTTGCAGAAAAATCCGCCTGCGTCCTCACACAGCCCGGTATCAGCTTTGCTTCAATAGCTAAAATGAGTGCACGCAGACTAAACGACAAGCCGCAAACAAGACCGAGCCCACAGCAACAATCCCCTACTATTGCGGCAAAACAAAGACAACAACAAGCAGCTCGTGCTAATCCAACCGGAAGAGTCGACCTTAACAACGAAGTCCACCGAGTCTTCGGAGCAGATCTAGTCAGCATAATGAGGAAGGCCCGTAATGCTGTTCCCACGAACTACTCTGGATTGAGCGAAGAAAACAAATCAGTGGCGCTAGCGACCTTTTTGTTCCAGTTATGCAGTACATAAGAAAACTGCGTGTGATAGCGTATAACGTTAATTCGTTATACAGCATCCATAGACGAACAGCCTTCCACCTCTTTATGAAGACCAACCAGCCAGACATCGCGCTCATTAGCGAAACAATGCTCACCAGCCGAAATAGAATAGACCTCAAGAACTACAACATCTTTAGAACAGATAAGATAGAAGGAAAACGAGGCACAGCAATTCTCGTACGAAAAAATATCACCGCCAGAAAATCAAGAATCGCTGGACTAACGACGTTTGAAGCAACAGGAGTAGTAATCCAAACAACCCCAACGGAAACACTAATGGTGGTCAGCAGCTACAACAAATGTAAAGCAAGATCAGTCGACACCAAACACGACCTAGGAATACTAAACGGTCTTGTAAATCAGCACACATATGGAATTATTGGCGGCAATTTCAACGCTAGACACCAAGTATGGGGGGATACAATAATAAATGAGGAAGGCACAACAATAATGGAATGGATGGAAGATAACTTCGACCAGCATAACCTTGTAGTAATCTCACAAGGCAGACCAACGTACCCAAGGACACCTTCCTGGCTAGACTTTTTCCTGGTATCCTCCAACCTGGTGAACATCCTTCCAGAAATCCGGAATTACCAGTGCAAAACCCTCATCAGCGACTCTGACCATGATGCGGTGCAACTCACCATCAAGCTGAGCCGGCCCATCTTCACCAACACACGGCCAGAAGGCGAATACATTGATTACAATCAACTTGATATCGAGCGACTGCAAAGAGACGTGGAAGAAAGGCTAATAATGCCACCGTCCAACAGAAACCTCTCTAATGAAGAAGTAGAAGCAGCGATCGAAAACTTCGAAGCAACAGTTAGCAGTGCACTCAACCAACAAAAGAAACCCAGGACATCTAAAGATAGGTACAGCCATCTCCCACCCACATCCAAAACTTGTACCACCATAGGCAGCGTCTCCGAAAACGACTACAAAGAATAAGAGATCGTGAATGGAACACCGTTAACAGCAGCTACCAGATGGTCCTGAGCGAACTAAAATGCACTGACATCATGTTCAGAAATGCAGTACAACACTTCAATAACATCCAAATGCAAACTCGGCTGCAAAATATCAAACCCGGTCCGGACACATTTAAACAAATAAATCGAATCATCGGAAAAGGCGCCAAGATGCCGGAGACACTGATCACCAACCAGGGCTCAGCAACAACCTCAGTGGATAAAGCCAATGCACTAGCAGATTACTTTGAAGGGAACTTCACTCCTTCTCCCACAAATGACGCAGAGTTTAAAGCAGAAATCGATTCAACAATAGAAAATATTGAGCGATGGTCCAGTCAAACACCAAGGTTTAGCGAAACAAATCCAGCCGATGACCCAACGGAGAATGAGACCTTGTCCACATCTGAAGAAATCGCGGAAATCATCCATGGCAGTCATTCCAAGAAATCATCAGGCCCTGATCAAATTTCAAATTTTGTGCTGAAGAAGATGCCCCACGCCGTCATGATTCTACTATCCATACTGCTAAATAACTGCATCAGTAGCTGCTACTTCCCCGCAAAGGAAAACTGCAAGGATAATAGCCATTCCTAAGAAGGGCGATCACAACAGCGTCATGGGATATAGACCAATTTCACTTCTCAGTAGTGTGAGTAAAATCTTGGAGGAACTCATACTGCGGAGAGTGAAGTCAGTCACTAATGCACTGAACATCCTACCAGATATACAGTTTGGATTTCGCGAGAAGCACTCAACCTTGCACACTTTGCTGAAACTCCACCATGATGTTACAAGGGCCCTCAACAACCACCAAGTCACTGTCGCATGCTTCCTGGATGTGGAGAAGGCATTTGACTCCGTCTGGATACAAGGGCTTATTCATAAACTTACCCAGCTTAATTTCCCTACTAATATTATTAAAATTATTTACAGCTTTCTCCACTCTAGGTCATTCTTTGTCCAAGTCGGTAATAGCCGGTCAAGGACGAGACCTATCAGAGCCGGTGTAGCTCAAGGCTCTAAGCTAAGACCACTGCTCTTCAACATTTATACGTCCGACCAACCCCGTCCCCAGGGAACCACACAAAGCTGCTTATTCGCAGATGACTCCGTCACATACAGCAGTTCCTTGTCCCCAGCAATAGCCGCATCAAGAGTCGAGGACCATGTCAGAAGCATCTTTTCCTACTACCAAAAATGGGGAATTCGGATATACACCAACAAATCCGAACTGTTATGCATAAGAAGACCAATCACTGGAAGAACCCAAGGCCGGTCAGTCTCTAACTGTCGCAACGTTGTCATCAGATTACCAGATGGCACGACGCTATTCACCAAAAACGATGTGAAGTACCTTGGTGTCCATCTGAACGAGAGGTTCCGATATAACCCTCACCCAAAGGCAGTGCTGAAGAAGGCCACATTCGCATTCCATCGAATCTACCCATTGATGAGGAAACGAAATGGTCTCAGTAAAAGTACAAAACTACTGTTATACAAGCAACTGATAAGGCCAGTTATAACATACGCCTTCCCAATTTGGTACACTATTTCAAAGACATTTATGCAGAAACTTGCCATCTTGGAGAGGAAAATGCTGAGGATTTGCACTGGACTCCAATTTGACCCAATCCGAAGAAGACATGTGCGTAGCAGCCGTCTTTACGAAGAAGCCAATATGAAGCCCTTGGAAAGATACATGGTGGAATTATTCCAAAAGCTGCTAGAAAGTATATCAACCCATCCAAATCCATTGGTAAGAAGATTAAGCGAGAGCCAACTCATACCGGAACATCGATATCTTGGCGTCCAAACAGCACGAGAACCGCAAAGCCAATTTTGTAATATTAATATAAATCAAGCCACTATTAATGTAATACATTTATAATCTACATAAAAAAAATACATTGTAAACCGTTGTTGAGCCAACAAGCTATATATTATTAATAATTTGTCAACCATTAAGTAACTAGTTTTAAGCCAATTGTATGAAATTTAAAACTTAACTAAAAAATATTATGTATGTATGTAAATTACTCGCTTTAGATTGAAAAAAAAACAATTACTCGCATTACTCCTTGTTACGCCGACTGGTGTGGTGGTAAATAGTAAATAGAGCAATTGGTATAAAAGAGGATATTAATTCCTTCAAAAAGCGTTCTTTTAAGGACGACTAAATGTCTAAATTAAGAGATTTTGCTTATTTCAGTGATGAGGATAGGTGAATTTACAGTTCCTGTAGGTGGTTTTGTTACGCGTTAAAAAAAGGGGTGGATATATTGAGAAATAAAAGCTGCGGGGAAGAGGTGAATGTGTTACACAATCTTAAAATCGTTCTCCTTAGGACGAGCAAATATTTATGTAAGAGATTTTGCTTTATTCAAAAGCAATAAAGCCAATATTGCCCGAGATATTTCCTCCAAATAGCTTGCCAAGGTAAAGTGCATTGAAGATAAGATAATAACCGCCCGCCCGCTTGGCGGGATCTAAGGTTTTAGCTATCTTTCTGCAGGGTTTAGCACACTCGCGCAACTCCGTTGCTCCGCTAAGGGTACATGCTTGTTGTCTGGCAGGCGCCATAAACATTGAAATAAGCGCCAAATTCTAAAGATTATAACCATATATTCACATCATGTTCGTTCTGGGTGGCCCACTTCGCGGGATCTTAGGTTTTCAGCTATCTTTCTGCAGGGTTTAGCACGCTCACGCAACTTCCTTGCTCCGCTAAGGGTACAAGCTTGTTGTCTGGCAGGCGCCATAAATACTGAAATAAGCGCCAAATTCTAAAGATTATTACCATATATTCGCATAATGTTCGTTTTGAGTGGCGCGTTTCGCGGGATCTTAGGGTTTCAGCTATCTTTCCGCAGGGTTTAGCACGCTCACGCAACTCCGTTGCTCCGCTAAGGGTATATGCTTGATGCCTGGCAGGCGCCATAAGCACTTTGATATTAGCGCCCAATTCCAAATATAATGTCCATATATTCGCATCATTTTCATCTTTTACTGTGAGGAATAGTGTCAGTCTTCCTTTGAATAGACAACTGTCGCTGATGTGTTGGCAGCTTAAGAACAATTATCATTGAACTTGCCTATAAGATGACGGATGAAGTCATCTCTTTCTTATTATAATTTTCTTTCTCTTTCTTTTGTTGACAAGTGGGATTCAAATCTTGTCGTTGGTTGTTGGCTTGCAAAATGGCGAGGTGAAGACTAATTTTTTAATTTGTTATAGTTTTGTTATAGTTTTGTTATTTAAGTTGATACTTTCAATAAATATTAACCTACTGTATAAAAGTCTTTCAATGTTGCTAGGAGCAACAATTCTAAAAAATTAGCAAGAATTCCAACAGAAAATAGTTGCAAAGCTATTCGTTAAGCTGTTTCGGAAATTTTCTGGAAAACATTCGTGTTTGTTCCTGTTTCCTGACAAAATGTCGAAGAAAGCAGATTGTAATTTCTGCACGGAACCAAATACGGCGGACAACATGGTACGTTGTGATCGATGCAAGGTCTGGTTGCACTACGGATGCGCAGGAGTGGACGATTCGGTTAAGAATCGACAATGGTTCTGTCAAAAGTGTAAATCAGAAGTGTCTTTGGCGACGGCAGAGAGCGTCAGGTCAGTGCAATGCACACCGACCTCGGTCGCCAATATCACTTTAGTACCAGCCAGTAGGAGTGTTCGCAGTGGTGCTTCTTCCTGGAGTCGACGAGTGTTGGATCTCGAATTGCTTCGACTGAAGGAGCAAAAGGATTTGGAGAAGGAGTTCCTGGATAAGAAATTCGAATTACTGAAAATAAGAGAACAGCAGGATGACGATGGTAGTAGTATTTGCAGCGATGGGCGATCGGTGGTGTTAAGTTCCAGGGTTGGCAGTGTCCAGGGTGATGGGAGCACTATTGTTCGGCGGACAAGGGACTGGGACACACACACAAAGATGGAAGTCCCGCCTGAGGCGACAAAGGGGTGTCTTACACAGAATCAAATTGCGTCAAGACAGGGTTTGTCGAAGGAGTTGCCTACGTTTTCTGGCAGGTCGGAAGAATGGCCTGTCTTCATAAGCAATTATCGCAACAGCACGGTGCTGTGCAATTATTCAAACGACGAGAATTTGATACGGCTGCAGAGGGCTTTGAAGGGTAAAGCATTCGAAGCAGTAAGCAGTCAATTACTGCTTCCTACATCTGTACCGTCGGTTATGTCTACTCTTGAAATGCTCTTTGGTAGACCGGAGCTCATCGTCGAAGAGCTCATTAGGAAAGTGGAGGATTTTCCGTCTCCGAAAATAGAGCGTTTGGAAACCATAATTTCGTATGCGTTGGCGGTTAGGAATTTAAGTTCCACCATGGAAGCGTCGGAGCTGATGGACCACATTAATAACCCGGTGCTGCTCAAGAATTGGTCGATTAATTGCCATCTGCCATGAAGTTGGAATGGGCGATGGGCACAAAGACAAACGTGTTACGTGTGCAATCAGAGTCATCGCTTGATAGATTGCGACGCTTTCAAGAAGCTCTCGGTTCAGGATCGCCGCAAACTGGTTGCAGAAACGTCACTTTGCGATCGCTGTCTTAAGCACTCTAGGAGAGCTAAATGTAACAATATGAAGGAGTGCGGCATTGCAGGCTGTAAATTAAAACATCATCGATCGCTGCATTATGGGAGCGAAAACGATGTCGGTGCGTGCCACTCTCATCAGCACGACAAGGAAATAGGAACGCTATTCAGAATTTTGCCGGTGGTATTGTACGGCAATGGTAAGGAGGTTAGGACGTATGCTTTCCTGGATAGCGGGTCCTCACTTACCTTGTTGGAGGAGTCGATTTCGAAGAAGCTCAGATTGGAAGGCACTCCCAAACCGTTGTGCCTCAGATGGACGGCTAACTCCACTCGTAGTGAAGAAGAATCCGAGGTTGTGTCGCTGGGGATTTCATCACATGGTATAGATAGAAACGAGTATCCAAGGTTGCGGCTCAATGGTGTAAGGACTGTCAAGTCGCTTGGTCTTCCATCACAATCAGTATCACAGGAGTTGTTGGAGAGGTACCATCATCTCAAGGGGCTGCCGTTGATGCCATACGTTAACGCTGAATGTGGCATTCTCATAGGTCTTAATAATGAGAGGGCAGCAGTGGCATTGAAAGTGCGGGAAGGCAAATGGAACCAACCGATTGCCATCAAGACAAAATTGGGATGGTGTATCAGCGGTGGCGTTGAAAGTGAGCTGGAGTCTCACGGTAACTTCCAGATCTGCGAGTGCGACAAGGACTTGCACGAATTGGTGAAACAACATTTCGCTTTAGAGGGCAGTGGTGTTGCTCAAGTGCGAACGGCATCGGGCGATGACGTGAGAGCAAAGGAGATTCTTGCAGCTACAACAAAGCGAGTCGATGGAGCTTTTGAGTGTGGTCTTCTGTGGCGGCACGACAACTTTTCTATGCCGAGCAGTTATCAAATGGCATTCAAGCGCCTATGCTGTTTGGAGGGGAAAATGCGCTCTGACCCTATGATTAGTTCCAACGTCAATCAACAGATGACCAGTTTGCTACAGAAAGGCTATGCAAGAAGGTGCAGTAAGAAAGAAGTAGATGAAGTGTCACCACGAACTTGGTTTTTGCCGACATTCATCGTAACCAATCCGAATAAGCCGGAAAAGGTTCGGTTGGTTTGGGACGCGGCCGCTTCAGCACAAGGTGTTTCATTGAACAAGATGTTGTTAAAGGGTCCCGACCAACTGACGGAGCTTCCTGAAGTTCTCTATGGTTTTCGATCGAATAAGGTGGCCATCACTGGGGACATAGAAGAAATGTTCCACCAAATCCATGTGCGCAAGGAGGATCAGTGCGCACAAAGGTTCCTTTGGCGTTATGGTGAGTGCGATCGCAATCCAGACATCTATCAAATGAAGGTACTTACTTTCGGAGCGTCTTGTTCTCCGAGCATCGCACTATATGTCAAGGACATCAATGCTACTGAGTTTTCCGAGGGAAAGCATTTTGAAGCATCATTATATGGACGATCTTCTGGACAGCGTAGATACCATTGAAGAGGCTGTGCAACTGGCTACAGAGGTAAGAGAAATACATTCCAAGGCAGGTTTTCGAATGAGAAGTTGGATGTCGAATTCCGAGAAGGTGCTTCAGGCTCTTGGGCAATCTGTTGAGAGCGAAAGTCGGAAAATAGACTGTGGCAACGAAAAAAATATTGCTAAGGTCTTGGGTCTATGGTGGAGTCCGAGTGAAGACGAATTTACATTTTCTTTGCGGTTTATAAAAACACAGGAGTATATTTTGTCTGGGGCTAGATTGCCGACAAAGCGTGAATTACTTAGAATCTTAATGTCCATCTTTAATCCTCTGGGGTTCTTGGCTTTTTATTTGGTGAAAATAAAAGCACTACTCCAAGACGTGTGGCGGAAGAACCTGGACTGGGATGAAATGGTCGATGGCTCTTTAGCAACCAAGTGGGAGACATGGCGGCGATTGTTGAAGAATGTGGAGCTCGTGCGTATTCCGAGATGCTATAATACGTTGACGAGGAGAGATGCTACTTCAGTGCAACTGCACATATTTGTTGACGCTAGTGAGGAGGCAAGGAAAAGGTACAACGGCTTGCGTGCCTTGGTATCTCCGGAGCCATGCGTACCTGTCCAACAGCTGCCATAGAGGCAATAACAGGAATTATACCCCTCCACATATACGTCCAAAAAGTGGCGATCCGCAGTGCAATAAGTCTAATACAGCTAAACGAGATAAGTCTTAATGATCATCCGGAACTTAAGACCCTTCTCGATGAACTGCCAGAACTTAACATGAACTGCGCGGTCACAGACCGCATTCAAAAAACACTATGCTTCAACAAACGGTTCTCCACGGAGATACCCAAAAGAGAAGCATGGGTTAGCAATAACCCACCAAACAGCCATAACGGCATAAAGTGGTATACGGATGGTTCTAAAATGGAAACGGGGGTAGGAGCGGGAATATACGGACCACACAAACGCTTTACGATACCCATGGGAAAAAGTCCCAGCGTATTTCAAGCGGAGCTCCACGCCATTCAAGAATGCGCCAGCCACATTATCTTATCTGGCATAAAAGGTGCAACCATTCATATTTTCACGGACAGTCAAGCAGCTATAAACGCCCTTAGCTCGTATACCATTGACTCCAAATCAGTCATGTACTGCTTCAATACCCTACAAATACTCGGAGCAAGAAACAAGACCAAATTATGGTGGGTTCCGGGTCATGTCGGGGTAGAAGGTAACGAAAAGGCCGACGAACTGGCCAGAAAAGGTTCAGAAACACCTTTCATAGGTCCCGAACCTTTCTGCTGCACTCCTAGATCAGCAGCAACGGCAGCAATTAAAAGCTGGGAACATAAAAAATGTATCTATCATTGGGATAACATCCCAGGTCTAAGACAGGCCAAACGAGCCATTCGGCCCTTCAATAATAATGCCAGCAAATGTCTAAACCTAAGAAGGCATGATATCAAAAACCTAGTAGGTTACCTTACTGGTCACCACGGTTTAAGTTATCATCTACACAAAATGAGAATAGCAGATTCTCCTGAGTGCCGACTCTGTCTTGAAGAGGACGAGTCAGCTGAACACATTTTATGTGAATGCCCAGCCCTTAATGGAATTAGAAAGAAGATATTTCTCAGGGAACAATTGAGCCCCGAGGACATAAAGAATTCTTCTACTGGTAAAATTGTCCGCTTTACACGGAAAGTGGAAATTTTACTAGTTTAAAATTTTTCTGGCCCATACGGTACAAAAGATCTTTTAGGTCGAAGTACCCCCCCCCTTTTATAAATCGCCTTGGCGAGCCAGAATTTAAAAAAAAAAAAAAAAAAAAAAGTGAGGAGGCTATGGCGGCGGTGGCGTATCTGAGGTTCTCTGATGGTTACGCAACCGAATGTGCACTGGTGGCAGCAAAAAACAAAGTATCACCGCTGCTCCCTGTGTCCATTCCCAGGTTGGAGCTCCGTATCGGGGAGATACAGGAGGAGACCAAGGTGGATGACTGGCGATGGATACCCACCAAACTGAACGTCGCAGACGAAGCGACAAAATGGACGAAAGAACCTTCTTTTGACAAGGAGAGCAGGTGGTTTGCGGGACCTGGGTTTTTGCTCCAGCCGGAAGAAACTTGGCCTGAGGAAGTTAATTGGAGGCAAAAAAAGGTCTGTGAAGAGGAACTGCGAGCGAAATACGTGCTGGTGATGAAGGAAGACGTAAGCCGATTGGAGAAAGGCATCCAGGCACTGGTGGTGGATTTGGATCGTTTTTCCACTTGGGAACGACTTCGTGGAGTAGTTGCATGGATTGTACGGTACTGCCGAAATCTTCAAAAAAGGGCGAAGGCAAATGTTTTGAAGAGCGATCCACTGTTGTTAGAGCCGATCAGTAAAGTAAAATTTGACGAAATGGTAAAGGGTCCTATTCGTTCAGAGGAGCTGCAAAAGGCGGAGGTGATCTTATGGAAGATGTCGCAGTGGGCAGAGTATGCTGACGAGTTGGCTATGCTGAAAATTGGAAAATCGATTCCGAAATCCAGCCATATTCGTAAAGTTAACCCATATATAGACGAAAATGGAGTCCTGCGCCTTGAAGGACGAATTGACTACGCCGAATTTGTCAAAGAAGAAACCAGGCGACCAGTACTTCTATCCAGGAAAAGTAGGGTGAGTTTTCTAATTGTCGATTTCTATCACAGACATTTTTGACACCAGTGCGATGCCAACGTGTACAACGAGGTCAGGCAACAATATTTTATCCCTGCACTACGCACTTTAGTAGGATCAGTTAGATCACAATGTGGCCGTTGTTGTATAAAGGATGCAACTCCAAGGATTCCTCAGATGGCGCAGTTACCTCGAGCCCGACTTGGACCATTTCGAAGGCCGTTTACGTTCGTCGGTGTCGACTACTTCGGACCGATGTTGGTCGTGCAGGGCAGGAGTCAGGTCAAGCGATGGGGGGTGTTATTCACCTGCCTCACAAGCAGAGCGATTCATCTTGAGGTGGCGTTTTCGTTGTCAACCGATTCCTGCGTTATGAGTATACAGCGTTTTATTGCAAGGAGAGGAACACCGTCCGAAATTTATTCGGACAATGGAACGAATTTCGTTGGTACGGAAAAGGAGTTATGAGAACAGTTCCAGTTGATCAACAAAGAGGCGCTTGCTCGCAAATTCACAACTCCGCGCACAAAGTGGTTTTTCAACCCCCCCGCTGCTCCACACATGGGTGGCAGTTGGGAGCGACTTATCGGTACGGTGAAGAAGATCCTGAAAGAAGTCATGGGAAACAAGCGTTTAAATGATGAGACGTTCCAATCAGCATTAGTTGAAATAGAGGCTGTGGTCAACTCACGCCCGCTTACCTACGTCACATTGGGACCAGAGGACGATGAAGCATTGACACCCAATCATTTTCTTCTCGGGTCGTCGAATGGAAATAAGGGGCTTGTTGAGTTCCAGGATCGGGAACTCATGTCACGCAAGGACTGGAGGAAAGTGCAGCAGGTGCCAAACGTTTTCTGGAAGCGATGGGTACGTGAGTACCTCCCCACCCTTACGAGGCGAACGAAATGGTTCGAGAAGGTGGACCAAGTAAAGGAAGGTAATGTGGTAATTATCATCGACGAAAATCTACCGAGATGTACTTGGCCTAAGGGGATTGTTGTCAGTACCATCATAGCCCAAGTTGGTCAGGTGAGAAGAGCGACGGTGAGGACGGCAAACGGGGTTTTTGACCGACCAGTGGCGAAGGTTGCAGTATTGGACATCAGCTATGGGACCGAAAGCAAGGCAGCAGAAGATGAAGCTCCCTTGCTGGGGGGGAGAAATGTCGCTGATGTGTTGGCAGCTTAAGAACAATTATCATTGAACTTGCCTATAAGATGACGGATGAAGTCATCTCTTGTTCAAATCTTGTCGTTGGTTGTTGGCTTGCAAAATGGCGAGGTGAAGACTAATTTTTTAATTTGTTATAGTTTTGTTATAGTTTTGTTATTTAAGTTGATACTTTAAATAAATATTAACCTACTGTATAAAAGTCTTTCAATGTTGCTATCCTTCGCGGGGTCAGTCACCTTGACGTGTGTACCATCATTGCATTCGATGGTGCCGGTGCGAAGGCTTATGGCGCAGCTTCAACGGGCTATGCTGTCTAAGGGCCACCCATGACAGACAGGCTGCTGACGAGCGTCAACCAAGTATTGACCCGGACTCTACGTCCCCCTCTCCTCTTTTCTCTCTCAAAGCGCAGTTAAGTGTACCACTATGCGGCCTTTACAGGACAATACGTCCTTCCAAATTCCCCTCCTTTACCACCTGGGCTGGACGTAAGGTGTCATACGACCCGTGCCGAGAGTCAACCTGGCTGAGGGCCCAGTCATCAAATAGCTCAGTCGCGTACGGAGTATCCGGATACCTGGCGCCCTCCGGATTAACTAGCCTTATCTGCACAATGCGGATCTCTGTGCAGATGGACGTCTTTTCTCCGCTACTCGTGGGACTTATTATGAAACCTAACAAAACAAAACAAACAAAAACGAAACAAAAAAATTTTACGGCCGGTTCCCCTTTAAAACCGGACGGTAGTACGGCGACCAAACTGTCTACCGGCAAAGCTCTTGTGGCACCAGCTAGGATTGGGACTGTGGATACACATGGTCCCTCCACTAGCGGTTGCGAGCAAAAAAAACCCCTTCCCAACAGAGAGAGGACTGTGCATCATGGTCCCCCCTCTGCTGGCCCTTCAACTACCACCGCGTCTGCAAGGCTGACTGAAGGAGGGACTGTGCCTTCTCATGGTCCTTCTGGTGTCGGCGCAAAACCCACAACCAAACCCAATTCTGGCGGGGGTGGGACTGTGCATCATGGTCCTTCCCACACCAACAGCGCCGGATCGCGTCATCGCAATCCGTCCTCGACGAATTACAAAAATCGTCGTAATGCCATCCGGATCCAGCGTATGTGTGGCAACATCGCGGTGAAGGACAGGACCCCGGACCTAATCGCGAAACTGGCATGGGCCCAACAAATCCTCAGTAAAACCAGCGGGGATTTGTCGACAAAACGCCAGAGATCAGTGGAAGGGACCATTTCGGTTCCCAAGAGACAGAGGGTGCACAACACCGGCAACCCTCCCACTACCGCATCTCACAGGCCTTTTAGCGAGGTCCTTAAGGACAAAATTGTGATCGCGGTTATAGACCGTAGTCACATAGACGGCACTATCTCCCACGAAAGATGGGATGATGTAATATCTGCGCTCTCGGGCAACTACTCCTCATTCATGAGAGAAAACCCGGGACCACCGCCGCTAATCCATGAAGGCGGGTGGCATCAAGGCCACATCAAGCTGGTCGCATGTAGTGACCAAAGATCGGCTGACCTCTATAAGCTTGCGATTAGTAGGCTTGGAGAGGTGTGGCCCGGCGCAAGGCTCGAGGTCGTAGCGAGGGAGGATATCCCCTGCCGGCCAAGATCGCGCATATGGATCCCCCCAAATCCATCCACTCCAGAGGACGTCTTAGACATTCTAAGATCAAGCAACCCCTCTCTACCGACCCATAACTGGAAGGTGGCGAAACTGGAGGAGCAAAAGGGCTCCCACAGATGTGCGGTAGTCATTATCAATCAGGAAACCCTGGCTCCCCTGGCAAAAACAGATGGCCTCATACGATTTGGCTGGATCGAGGTCAAAATGAGGGTGTACAAAAAGGACGAACTCGAGGCGGGAAAACTTCCTCCTCCTTCTCCTCACCCTGAACTCTCGAATGATGAGCCATCTACCTCGTTCCCTTCGCTGGAGGACGATGAATCCGCCGATCATGCGGCAACTGCAAAATCGTCACTCTCCGTAAGCGATATACAATCGGATATGGAAACTGACGATTTCCTTGACAGGGTTCTTCTGAGTGAAGATGAACTTCTTAGTTCGTCTTCGGAATTGGAAGGCCTAAATAACACCGTGGTGGAGGTGCCTCAGGATTGTAGCGACAATGCTGCAGCTAATCCAGATTAACCTCCAACACTCCATCAAGGCTTCGGCCGCTCTCGTTCTTCGCCTCTCTAAAGGCGGGGAAGATGTCGTCTTGATCCAAGAACCATGGATTGTACACAACCTGGTTCAAGGACTCAAGACTCCTGGATATTACTCACTGTATGTGACCGACAAAGGTAAACCAAGATCGTGCATACTAGTGAAAAGAAACCTTAATGCTTACTTACTCCCTAATTTCAGCGATCGGGATATAACTGCTGCGAAACTGGAGACTGCAGGCAGATCAGTCTGGTTGGCATCGGCATATCTCGCCCACGACCACGTGGGACCTCTCCCTGGTGATAACCTGGAGAGACTGATCGAAGAAGCAAGGAGGCAGAAGGCTGAACTCATAATCGGCTGTGATGCTAACGCACATCACACCGTATGGGGAAGCTCGGATATCAACAACAGGGGTGAGTCACTTTTTGATTATATCTTAAGCACCAACCTCATTGTATGTAACATAGGTAATGAACCCACTTTCATTACCAAAAATCGACAAGAAGTCCTTGACATTACTCTTGTCTCCGATACCATCAACGACACGATAACGGGTTGGAAGGTCTCGACTGATCACTCCTTCTCTGATCACCGTTATCTTCAATTCAACCTCAATGTTGATCCTCCCTGCCAACCCATTTTCCGCAATCCTCGGAAAACCAATTGGCCCAAATACAGAGAAACTCTTCGCGGACTAGTTACCTCTGAACTTTTAAGTCCACCCTGTAACTTTTCCGAGCTTGACGGCAAGGTCTGCGAGCTCACCTCGGCTCTCAATAAAGCAATGTCCGCTTCCTGTCCCCTCATACGACCTATGGGGAAGAGAAAGCCGCAATGGTGGAGCCAGGAACTGGGACCACTCAGAAATAATTGCAGGAAACTCTTCAATCGCGCTAAAAGCTCGAGATTACTTACTGATTGGGACTCCTATAAGGAAGCTCTCAAATTATACAAAAAAGAGCTAAGGAAAGCCAAAAGATCATCCTGGAGACTCTTCTGTGGTAAAATAGAAGAAGTCTCTGAGGCATCAAGGCTAAGAAAAATCCTAGCTTCAAATCCAACCATGCCCAGCTGTCTAAAGAAAGCTGATGGATCCTGGACGATATCTAGCGAGGAATCGCTCAATCTGCTACTTGATACCCACTTCCCAGGAAGCTCCAATATTACCGGGTACACTGATCTGAATAGATCACTGGCACAGGTGACTCTTTCTCAAGGTCTGATCACAAGGGACAAGCTGCTTTGGGCACTAAATAGCTTCAAGCCCTTCAAGTCTGCAGGACCAGACGGCATAATACCTGCCGAATTACAAATGTGTTCAGATATCATCACACCAGTATTGGAGATGATTCTGAACAGCTGCTTAGAAATGGCATATATTCCTCAGGCTTGGAGAGAAGTGAAAGTGGTCTTTATACCAAAAGCGGGGAAATACTCCCATGTCAGCCCAAAAGACCTGAGACCTATTAGTTTATCATCATTCCTCCTCAAAACGTTGGAGCGACTGATTGATATCCATCTCCGTACCAACATAAATACGCAGCTTCTATCTGCGTCTCAACATGCATACTGTAAGGGTAAGTCAGTTGAAACTGCCCTTCACTCTCTGGTACGCACTATTGAATACTCCCTTCATCACAAGGAGTACACTATGGTTGCTTTTCTGGATATAGAAGGCGCCTTTAACAACGTGGGTACATCTGCAATCACGAATGCACTGACAGCACTGAATGTGGAGGGTTCGCTTGGTGAATTGATTAATCTACTGCTCACAAGTCGGATTATCAACTCAAAACTGGGCGTTTCATCCGCCATGAGGTCTGTCAGTAGAGGCACGCCGCAAGGCGGGGTCCTTTCCCCCCTTCTCTGGAATTTGGTGGTGAATGAGCTACTGATATACCTGGAAGGGGCGGGCTGCAGGGTGATTGCATATGCGGATGACATTGCTATAGCCGTCTCCGGGAAGTACCTTAACACTATAAAAGAACTCATGCAAAATGCTCTTAACAAGCTAAAAAAATGGGCTAATCGCTGTGGCTTGGGTATCAACCCCCACAAAACAGAATTAATCCTCTTCTCCAGGAAACACAAGATTCCGCACATCGACCCACCCTCTATTGGTGGTATAAGATTAGTATTCTCTGACGAAGCTAAGTTCTTGGGTCTTATCTTCGATAGGAAGTTAAGCTGGAAACCCAACATACAAGAAAGGGTAAAAAAAGCCACAGTGGCACTTTTCTCTTGCAAAAAAGCCATTGGCAACAAGTGGGGTCTACAACCCCGCATAACGCATTGGCTATATGTATCGGTCGTAAGACCAATTCTCACATATGGGGTTGCTGTCTGGTGGACTGCCCTAAGTAAAGCTATAAACTGTGCTAAGCTTGGCAAAGTCCAACGCACAGCTGGTTTGTGCATAAGTGGAGCACTCCGTACCACCCCCTCTGCAGCACTCGATATCCTGCTACATCTGTTACCACTCGACATTTTTAGTAGGCAAACAGCAGCCTGTTCTGCTGTCCGCCTTAAGGCTACCTCGCAGTGGGTTAACAATAACATTGGCCACACCACCATTCTGGACTCATTTGAGTCTCTACCAGGAAACATAGATTACACCATACCCCAACTACAGTTTGGAAAGAACTTTCAAGTCACTATTCCTTCCAGATCATTCTGGGAGGACGCTGAATTTGAGGAAGTTAAAGCGATCCACTTCTACACCGATGGATCAAAAACTAGTGACGGGGTTGGTGGCGGCGTTTTCTCCGAAAGACTAAATCTGAGTCTCTCTTTCCGTCTCCCTAATCACTGTAGCGTATTCCAGGCGGAGATTATGGCGATAAAAGAAGCCCTGACGTGGCTGAAGAGAAATGTGATATCCACAAAGGATATCCGTATCTTCTCGGACAGTCAGGCCGCGATCAAGTCCGTGGATTCAGTATCTTCAAACTCCATTGCAGCCCTCGACTGCCGTTCATCTCTTATGGAGATGGCGGAGCAGTTTAACATTCACCTCTGTTGGGTGCCGGGGCATAGAGATATTCCAGGAAACTGCAGGGCTGATGAACTCGCCAAAAAGGGAACCAAACTCCCCCTTTTACCTGAAAAGGGTTCTCTGGGTATCCCAATCGCTACCTGCAAACTTTTATTCAAGCTATCCGCAATCGAGAGAACAAACCTTAGGTGGACAGGTAGTAATACATGTCTAGCGACTAAGCACATCTGGCCAAAGCTGGACCTGCGACGCTCTAAGAGTCTGATCTCACTAAACCGACTGCATATTAGCTCCACTATAGGTGCCATTACAGGGCACTGTCTGATAGGCAAGCATGCATCGAGGCTTGGCGTTTATTCTAACGATTTCTGTAGAAGTTGCTTGGACGAGGAGGAGGAGGAGACTATACTTCACCTTCTCTGTACATGTCCAGCTCTCTCCCATAATAGAAATCTTCATCTGGGAGATTTCTTGCTTAACAATCTCAACGACTTGGCTAACGCTGACGTTAGAAGTCTATCGCGCTTCATAAGAAGCTCTAAATGGTTTAACTAGTAGTGGGGAAACCCCTCGATCCGTGTGGCATCACAATGGACCTAATCCTGGTCTAAGTGTGTCGGCCTTCTGTTGACAGCCACTTCAACCTAACCTAACCTAGGAGCAACACAACTATTCAACTCATGTACTTACGCACACTTGAGATTAGATTATTTCCAAGATAATTGCGTCTTAACGTCGAAGAAATATTAAGCAGGCGCAATAAACACTGAAATTAGCGCCAAATTCTAAAGATTATAACCATATATTCGCATAATGTTCGTTCTGGGTGGCCCGCTTCGCGGGATCTTAGGATTTCAGCTATCTTTCCGCAGGGTTTAGCACGCTCACGCAACTCCGTTGCTCCGCTAAGGGTATATGCTTGATGCCTGGCAGGAGCCATAAGCACTATGATATTAGCGCCCAACTCCAAAGATAATGTACATATATTCGCATCATTTTCATCTTTTACTGTGAGGAATAGTGTCAGTCTTCCTTTGAATAGACAACTATTCAACTCATGTACTTACGCACACTTGAGATTAGATTATTTCCAAGATAATTGCGTCTTAACGTCGAAGAAATATTAAGCAGGTGCAATAAACACTGAAATTAGCGCCAAATTCTAAAGATTATAACCATATATTCGCATAATGTTCGTTCTGGGTGGCCCGCTTCGCGGGATCTTAGGATTTCAACTATCTTTCCGCAGGGTTTAGCACGCTCACGCAACTCCGTTGCTCCGCTAAGGGTATATGCTTGATGCCTGGCAGGAGCCATAAGCACTATGATATTAGCGCCCAACTCCAAAGATAATGTACATATATTCGCATCATTTTCATCTTTTACTGTGAGTAATAGTGTCAGTCTTCCTTTGAATAGACAACTATTCAACTCATGTACTTACGCACAGTTGATATCAGGTTATTTCCAAGTCAATTGCGTCTTAACCTCGAAGAAATGTTAAGCAGGCGCCATTAACACTGAAATTAGCGCCAAATTCTAAAGATTATAACCATATATTCGCATAATGTTCGTTCTGGGTGGCCCGCTTCGCGGGATCTTAGGGTTTCAACAATCTTTCCGTAGGGTTTAGCACGCTCACGCAACTCCGTTGCACCGCTAAGGGTATATGATTTATGCCTGGCAGGAGCCATAAGCAATACGATATTAGCGCCCAACTTCAAAGATAATGTACATATATTCGCATAATTTACATCTTTTACTGTGAGGAATAGTGTCATTCTTCCTTTGAATAGACAACTATTCAGCTCATGTACTTACGCACACTTGAGATTAGGTTATTTCGAAGACAATTGCGTCTTAACCTCGAAGAAATGTTAATTCAAATTCTAATGAATTCATAATACAAATCCTTTTATATTAAGGTACAGTCGAGACTCGATTAACCGGAATGGCTGGGACCGAGCCCATAACGGATAATCGAAAATCCCGGTTAATAGATTTTTTTCTAAATTTATAAAAAAAACTCTAAATTTGATGACACTTTATTTCTTTACCTTATAAAAACAAAAACAAATATTAAATTCATTAATAAACACAACAATTCATTTTAAATAAATCAATTTAACGATAAAAGAAACTACATACATACATACATACAACGTATGACAAAGAACTAGTAAATAAGGAATTCAAACATTTGAGAGGAACATCAAACAGATACGCGAAATGTCAATTAAAAATATTCTTTCATCTTTGTCTGTCTAAGTGACTTTATTCTTTTATTTTCCTTTATTAAATGTTCGTTAATGCGATGAATTTGCATTATGTCCTGTTGCGTTATTCCAGGGCATTGTGAGTTTTCTAAAAAATTCAAAAGTGTAGCACTCGCATTTATTGCCTCACCAATTGGAATTTTTTGAATTTCAAAATCTTCCGATTCATCCTCATCATTTTTAAGCGGATTATTGATCATTTCAATAATTTCTTCCTCTGTTAAAACAGCAAATGTTGGAGCATTTGCATCCGAGTCCACCCAATTTCTTATTTCGTTTTCTTCAAAATGCTCTGCATAGTCCATAATTGCAAGGACATCATTACTGTCATCTTGATCTATAAAAATTACAAAAAATTGTGGTGAAGTACAACATAAAACATCTGAACTTCTAAGGTTACCTTCTTCTTCCTTATCTGGGCAAAGTAAATTGTGCCAAACATTTTTCAGAACATCAGTCGTAACAAAGTTCCAGGATTTAGAAATAGCCCATAAAGCAGTCTTGATGTTAAGTGATTTGAGAAAATCATTCCTATTTTCAAAGCTCACTAGTTTGCGAATTATTTCTTTCCGGTAATGGCACTTAAGACTTCGTATTACACCCTGATCCATTGGCTGAATCAGCGATGTGCAATTTGGTGGAAGGTACCTCACCATGACATTAGGAGCCTTAAAATCATCCACATCTGGGTGGGCTGGGCAGTTATCCAAAAGCAACAAAACTTTGGAAGTTTTAGGAAGATTGTTTCCTTCCAAGTGCTCTTTTACTTCCGGAACAAAGTGTTTGTTGAACCATTCTAGAAACAGTTGTTGAGTAACCCAAGCCCTCTTGTTGGCTTTATAAATTACTGGCAACTCTCCAACATTTTTTAAGGCTCTTGGACGAGCACTCTTGCCTATCACCATCAATCTACATTTATGTGTCCCTGCAGCATTGGAGCATACTAGAACCGTAAGCCGTTCTTTCGATTCCTTGTACCCCCCAACCGAACGCTCGTCACTTCTTGCTAGAGTGTTTTGAGGCAAACACCTCCAAAACAGGCTGGTTTCATCGGCATTATAAATTTGATCATTTGTTAGATTTTCTTTTTCAATGAGTTCGGCCAGTTCTTCAACAAACAGCGTGGCACCTTCATAATCCGCAGATTCTTTTTCTCCTGTTGTTTTAATTCCATGAATCCCATGTCGGTTTTTGAATTTTCCTAGCCAACCCTGAGAATAAACACAATCCGTAGCTATGTGTAGGTTGGCGTGAAAAAATCTAGCTTTTTCCACGATCATTTGACCTGATACCGGAACTCCCCTAAACCGTTGCTGGCGAAACCATTCGTATGTTGCTGTGTCGACTTTTGGATTTTCTGCTTGCTTAAGGGTTTTTCGTTTCTCTACACCTTTGACCGAGTAACTCTCCGCAAAATATTTAAGAATCTTTTCTTTATTTTTTAAAAGATCATAAGCTGTTTGTGTACCGATTTCATATTTTTGTGCTAACATTTTAACTGGAACAAAGTTTTTGGAATGATCATTTATTAAGTCCACCTTTTGTTTTATCGATAACACTTTACGTGATCGCTTAATTGCACTAGTCGATGAAGATGCCATTATTCACTTAAACAAAACACTGCGTAACTTACAAATTTTCACAATAAACTGGTCAAAATCAATCACACAGCAATGCAAAATGCAACCCGACAAATGAAAAATTCCGTTTACTTCATGTTGGTGCATGCACAAACCAACTCAGAATATACAAACATTCCGTTAGTTTTATCCTTGTGTCTACATCGGTGGCGGTTGTGCATGCACAAACCAACTCAGAAGATAAAAACATTCCGTTAGTTTTAACGTTGTGTCTACGTCGGCGACGGTCACGGATAGCAGATGTAATACCTGCCGGATATATGTGTCTAAAAAAACAATTCAAAACTTTCAAAATTCAAAGATACAAAGTGGAAATGTTATTATATTATGTATGTAGGTATGTATGTACATATGTATTAAAAAAAATGTATTGTAATATTTTTTGAGTGAATTATTTTTTGTTCTATTACGGATACTAGAGTGAATGCCGGTTAAACGAATTATAAATATAAAATTATTTTTTCAAGAAAAATCCCGGTTAATAGAGTACCCCGGTTAATCGAATCCCGGATAATCGAGTCTCGACTGTACATTAAATCATGAGAATCACGGAGAAAAAATGTGCAAAAAAGTCTTCGAAAAGTGTATATAAGAAATGGTAATTCTCCGAAATTTCACATTCTTCGTTGATGCCTCGAGCAGTGCGGTTGCTGAAACAGTGCGGTTGCCAAGCGGTGAAAGCGAAGTGATTTTGTGTATTGGTGGTTCTATGAACCAAAATCGTTCTTTTTAGGACGACTAAATATTCAATAAGAGATATTGACCAAATTCAATCGCGGAGGGAAATGAGGGGTAGAGGTGGATATGGTGAAAAAATCGGTTGTTTTTAGGACGACCAAAAAATGTTTAAGAGAATTTGCTTGGTTTCAAAAAAAAAGAGGGGAAAAGGTGAATGTGGTGAATATAGACTTGACATGGATCTTTTCAGGAGGAACAATGGTTTCTGTCGGAGATTTTCCTATATTTCGATAGAGGGGAAGCGCTAAAATAAAAGGTGAAAAAAATGCAGCTGCCCGCAGATTTTGCGGGCAGTTTTCACTGCGGGCAAATGAACTGCGGGCAATATCATAAATTGGCCTGCGGGCAAATGGACTGCGGGCTAATATTTTCCGGGCAAATGAAGTCCTCCCAGATCTATCTGATTAAATTCTTCTTGTTTTTCTTTATTTTTTTTAATTAAATATTATTTACTTTACAAATGATTGGAAACTCTTATTCAAAATTCAATATGGAAAAAATTCAATTTAAAGAACTTATTATGACTGGTCTCGTCGACGGATGAAAAAGTAAGAGCCGGAAAAAGCCGGCGAGACATATAAATGGTGGACGGCAGTAGCTGATAACAGGGCAGCCAACTGTTGATCTTTTTTTTTTCTTTTTAAACCTAGGTTTACATGAAATGGTAATTTTAATTAATCGGCTTTTCGATACAAACATTACCGGCCGCCTTGCCGCTAAGCGGCGAAACAAGATACATAGTGTGCTCACATTAATTTTTCAAAATATAAGTAATTAAGTAATGATACATAAGTTTACTTTACGGAATTCCCCTGCCATGTAGTTAAGTTCGAATTTACAATAATTAATTTCATAATAGATACCAAGAGGAACAATGATGTAATGGTTTCAATGCATTTTTTTTTTCCTTTTTTAAATAAATTGATTGTTCATTATTAATAAACCCGGCGTATGTTCATCATTGTAAGCGGTTTGTGTTGGCCATTAATTAATCCAAAAAAAAAATAGAATGTTGTGATACAGGAGTAGTGTAAGGAAAAGAGCTGGTTAGGCCGTGGGTAGGGCGCAAAGTTTGACAATCACCAGCCTCCCAAAGGCCCCCCATATGCGGAGCGCCAGGTGGGATAAAGTTCCAGAGCATTCCTTGGAGTCCATGTTTCTCGCACACTGCCTTAGATGCCGTAGCAATTAGAGCCTTGTAATCCTTTTGAAGAGACGTGCTGGCTCCCACAAAATTGGTGCCATGGTCGGAAAAATTTTCCTTTGAGAAGCAGACGAATAAACAACAGTAGCCTTTGGTAATGCGACAATTACGTCCGCTAAAACTTTTGATATCGAAAGGGCCGGCAAAGTCGACCCCACAATAGGTGAATGGGGGAGAGAAGGTACATCGCTCCGAAGGGAGTGCGGCCATGATTTGCTTGCGCATATTTTTTTTGTTTATTGCACATATTTTGCAGAGATTGATTCTGCCCTTAATCAAATTTTTTAACTTTGGGACCCAATACTCGTGCCTCGCAAGTCGCAATACCAAAGCGTTTCCAGTGCAGTGTTAGATTATGGAGAAAGTCTACCAACAGAACGGCATATCTAGATCCATATGGCAGTATAATAGGGTATCGTTCATGATATGAAAGCGACGAATTCGCGAGACGTCCGTTAACGCGTAAGGTTTTGTCGTTGTCTAGATATGGATTTAGGCTGACTAAAGGGCTTTTCGCATGAATCCTCTTGTTATCTGAGAGAAGACCGTACTCCTTCAAAAAATGGACCCTTTGGGACAGTTGAATCAATCTAAATTTGACAAAGGTAATTTCTTTTTGAGAAATTGTATGGGTATGAGTTGCGCAAGAGTTTCGCGCTTGTGTACGAGCGCAATTAGCAAATCGAAACATGTAAGATATGACTCTCAGTGCTCGTGGTAGGGATGAGAAATTATCAAGAATATCTTCTTGAGAACGTAGGACAAATGATTGGATTGGGCGTGTCTCTAAGTCTTCTGCGTTGTGGTCAGTGGCTATAGGACTGAACGGCCACTGGGATTCAGATTGTTTGAGCCACGAAGGGCCATTCCACCACATCGCATTTACTTCAAGATCTCGGGGAGCAACACCACGAGTTGCCAGATCTGCAGGGTTGTCTCCTGATTTGACATGTCTCCAAGCCATATTTCCAATATTATCTTGGATAGAAGACGTCCGGTTAGCTATGAAGGTTTTCCATGTTCGGGGGGGTTTATGTAGCCACGCTAGAACGATGGATGAGTCGGTCCATGGGAAAAGCGTGTAAAAGGAAACTGGAAAGTTGGGCACGTGCGATTTTATAAGTTTTGACAAGAGTACTGCCCCGCATAGCTCGAGCCGAGGTAAGGAAACGGGCTTGAGAGGAGCAACTTTGGTTTTTGCACATATAAGATGAGTATTAATGTTGAAATCCTTATCGCACACTCGAATATATAAGGCAGCAGCGTAGGCTTTCTCGGAAGCATCGCAAAACCCATGGAATTGAATTTGGTATGATGGGTTATAGTTGGTCCATCTCTGAATTCGGATAGTTTTGATGTCCGCAAGAGCGCTAATAAACGTTGTCCATTTTTGACTAGATAGAGACCCTAGGATTTCGTCCCACTGTGTACCTTCTGACCAGATTGTCTGCATCAAGATTTTGGCCGTGATAACAACCGGTGCCAGCCATCCCGCTGGGTCGAAAAGGCGAGCGATTTGTGAGAAAACGTTTCTCTTTGTAAGGGTATCAGTCGGTGGCGTTGTTTGGATAATAAAGTAGAAATAGTCGCCCTTTGCGTTCCACCGCACACCTAAAGTTTTAACGGCGCTCTCTTCATCCAATTTAACAAAATGTTCGTTAAGAACATGATCGGGAGGTATGTGGTCTAGAAGATATGGAGAATTGGAGGTCCACTTACGGAGAGAGAATCCAGCCGATTCCAGGGCACTAATTAGTTGCTGCTGAGCCTCTCGAGCTGTGGAGAGATCGTGAGCGCCCGATAAGGCATCGTCCACGTAAAATTCGGATTCAATAATTGTCGTAGCAAGGGGAAAACGATCCTTTACATCCTCTGCAAGTTGCAACATGGAACGTAGTGCCAAATAAGGAGCGCAGTTGACACCGAAGGTAACCGTCAATAGCTCGTAATCTTCCACCACTGAGTCAGGACCAGGGCGAAATCGAAGTCGCTGAAACGAAGTATCCTCAGGGTGTATCATAATTTGACGGTACATTTTTTCGATGTCACTGTGAAAGACAAACTGGTAGAATCTCCAGCGCATTATGAGTTTAGTCAAATCACGCTGAAGAACGGGTCCTGGGTATAAAATGTCGTTTAAGCACTTTCCATTGCTGGAAGTGCTGGACGCGTTGAACACTACACGAATCTTTGTAATTACGCTTTCCGGCTTTATCACTGCGTGATGCGGTAGGTAAAATGTTGATGCGACATCGTGTTCAGCCCTTTCTTCCTCAGTAATTCTGCGTATGTGCTTTAGGGAGAGGTACTCGGACATGATTTCTGAATATTTAATCTGTAACTCAGGATTTTTAGTAAGTGACTTTTCAGCACGGAGATACTGGCTTAACGCTATTTGTCTGGAAGACCCAAGATGGTTATTAGTTGACAGAGTACGCTTGAATGGCAACCTTACCACAAACCGCCCATCGGGCCGCCTGAATGTGGTTCGCTTGTACAGGTCTTCACAATAACTGTCGGAGATAGAGATGGTGGAAACATTCGGAAGCTCTTCCAGCTCCCAAAACTTCTTAAGCTGAGTGTCAAGAGGAACTTCGGTTGACTGGGATATGATGGTGGTAAACGAATTTATATGAATGGGCAGAGGGCCGGACAAAATCCACCCGAATATGGTGTTCTGAGCAACGAGTGAACTAGAAATGTACCTGAGGCCATCGCGAATGATGAGCGGATACAAATCGGCTCCGATGAGAAAATCTATGCGAGTCGAAATATGGAAACTAGGGTCGGCTAATTTGAGCCCCGTTAATTGATGTCCGTCGGACAGTTCAAAGGATGAAACCGGGAGGTTCCCCGTCAAGTGCTTAAGAACAACGGCGTGCGAATTGATGGGTTCCTCTGGATTTTCTTCGTTATCGAGCAAAAATAAACAAAGCTTGCGAACGGTGGCCGCGTGAGCAGAATTATATATGGGCGCTTATTGTCTGCACGGGCAGTTTTAACCTTCTCTGAACCTTTTCCGAAATGAAAGATACCTCTGATCCTGGATCTATAAGTGCTCGTACAACATAAGCGGCCTATTGGTGGACAATTTTGACTAATGCTGTTGCTAAAAGCACTCCCCGTTTGGTTGTAGCAAAATGGATACGGTGTTGGATATGTTGCTCCGATGATGGAGTGGACTGTATGTTTGAATGATTAAAATGGGGACCATTATCATTGGTGCTGCTTGAGGGGGTCGCACATTCGGTTGTCCTTATGAGGTTCTGGTTTGAGCTTGCATGAGAAGAATCGACGTGTAATAGCGTATGGTGACGTGCCTTGCAAAGGTTGCAAGAATACCTACTACCACAATCTTTATTGATATGTGTCACTGATAAGCAATTAGTACAAAATCCATGCTTTTGTATAAAGGCGAGACGAGCATGTTCGTTCATTTGTAAAAACTGCGCACAGGCACGTATGGGATGGTGTTCGCTGCATAATTTGCATATGAAGGTGAAGGACTTTGTATAATGAGTGGTAAATTTCTTAGGCGCTTGCAGATTCTCTCGTGAATGGTTTGATTTCTTCTGGTTGGTTTGGTTCGACGTTGATAAAAGGTCGGAAATAGATTCGAGGATTCGGAAGCGAGAGGACAAGAAGCTGTCCATTTGCTTCCAAGTCGGTACTTCCATTGGACTGGCAAAGGATTGCTCCCACAGTGAAAGTGTGGTTTGATGCAAACGATTTGAGCACGCATAGACCAAGATGGGGTCCCAGTTGTCCGTGTTGATACTGTGCGAACGAAGTACTGCCACGCAATCATTTATTGAGCTCTGCAATGCTTTGATCGTTTTAGCGGATTCGTAGTCAAACAATGGATAATTTTAAACTCGGTTGTTATTAAGGATTCTTTTATTTTCATAAGTGCTCCGCAAAGCTTCCCAAGCTAATTCAAAGCTATCGTTTGTTAGCGGAAATTTGCTAACGATGCTAAAGGCTACATCCCTTGTCTTTGAGCGGAGATGAAACAGTTTTTGGACTTTACTTAATTTAGGGTGTTGTTTATACACCGCCTCGAACATGTCCCTAAACGAGGGCCATGAAAGGTAATCCCCATAAAAAACTTCGGAGTCGCACGGCGGCACTTGAATAGAAGCCGCAGGTGGTTCCATGGTATCGGAATCTGGGGGAATAGGATGGGAGAGTTTAAGCCTTGAAATGCATTCTAAAATATGCCCTAGACACGATACATAAGTTTCGTTCGAAAGATTGTATTTAGCTTCTATGGTTACTAAATCAAGATCTTCTTTAGATGAATCGGTATCACGGGCACAAATGGCGTATGCAATCTTAACATCTTTCCACAGATCACTTAACTCTACCTTGCGTGCTTCTAATGTCGACAACGTATGCTTAGTATCAGGCACATCTTTCAACCCTGCGTAGAACTTAACTAATTGGTCAGCCGCGAAAACAAAATTTCCTAATAGAGATGTCATTACAAGGCAAAACACTATGTGACTGCGACACGAAAATCAAATTGAGGTCTTAAAGGCTGTAACCACACACTTTAGAAAGGATATTATAACAAAAAATAATTTTGATTAAATTATGGGAACACTGATGATGATGATGATGATGATGATGATGATGATGATGATGATGATGATGATAAACCTAGGTTTACATGAAATGGTAATTTTAATTAATCGGCTTTTCGATACAAACATTACCGGCCGCCTTGCCGCTAAGCGGCGAAAGAAGATACATAGTGTGCTCACATTAATTTTTCAAAATATAAGTAATTAAGTAATGATACATAAGTTTACTTTACGGAATTCCCCTGCCATGTAGTTAAGTTCGAATTTACAATAATTAATTTCATAATAGATACCAAGAGGAACAATGATGTAATGGTTTCAATGCATTTTTTTTTTCCTTTTTTAAATAAATTGATTGTTCATTATTAATAAACCCGGCGTATGTTCATCATTGTAAGCGGTTTGTGTTGGCCATTAATTAATCCAAAAAAAAAATAGAATGTTGTGATACAGGAGTAGTGTAAGGAAAAGAGCTGGTTAGGCCGTGGGTAGGACGCAAAGTTTGACAATCACCAGCCTCCCAAAGGCCCCCCATATGCGGAGCGCCAGGTGGGATAAAGTTCCAGAGCATTCCTTGGAGTCCATGTTTCTCGCACACTGCCTTAGATGCCGTAGCAATTAGAGCCTTGTAATCCTTTTGAAGAGACGTGCTGGCTCCCACAAAATTGGTGCCATGGTCGGAAAAATTTTCCTTTGAGAAGCAGACGAATAAACAACAGTAGCCTTTGGTAATGCGACAATTACGTCCGCTAAAACTTTTGATATCGAAAGGGCCGGCAAAGTCGACCCCACAATAGGTGAATGGGGGAGAGAAGGTACATCGCTCCGAAGGGAGTGCGGCCATGATTTGCTTGCGCATATTTTTTTTGTTTATTGCACATATTTTGCAGAGATTGATTCTGCCCTTAATCAAATTTTTTAACTTTGGGACCCAATACTCGTGCCTCGCAAGTCGCAATACCAAAGCGTTTCCAGTGCAGTGTTAGATTATGGAGAAAGTCTACCAACAGAACGGCATATCTAGATCCATATGGCAGTATAATAGGGTATCGTTCATGATATGAAAGCGACGAATTCGCGAGACGTCCGTTAACGCGTAAGGTTTTGTCGTTGTCTAGATATGGATTTAGGCTGACTAAAGGGCTTTTCGCATGAATCCTCTTGTTATCTGAGAGAAGACCGTACTCCTTCAAAAAATGGACCCTTTGGGACAGTTGAATCAATCTAAATTTGACAAAGGTAATTTCTTTTTGAGAAATTGTATGGGTATGAGTTGCGCAAGAGTTTCGCGCTTGTGTACGAGCGCAATTAGCAAATCGAAACATGTAAGATATGACTCTCAGTGCTCGTGGTAGGGATGAGAAATTATCAAGAATATCTTCTTGAGAACGTAGGACAAATGATTGGATTGGGCGTGTCTCTAAGTCTTCTGCGTTGTGGTCAGTGGCTATAGGACTGAACGGCCACTGGGATTCAGATTGTTTGAGCCACGAAGGGCCATTCCACCACATCGCATTTACTTCAAGATCTCGGGGAGCAACACCACGAGTTGCCAGATCTGCAGGGTTGTCTCCTGATTTGACATGTCTCCAAGCCATATTTCCAATATTATCTTGGATAGAAGACGTCCGGTTAGCTATGAAGGTTTTCCATGTTCGGGGGGGTTTATGTAGCCACGCTAGAACGATGGATGAGTCGGTCCATGGGAAAAGCGTGTAAAAGGAAACTGGAAAGTTGGGCACGTGCGATTTTATAAGTTTTGACAAGAGTACTGCCCCGCATAGCTCGAGCCGAGGTAAGGAAACGGGCTTGAGAGGAGCAACTTTGGTTTTTGCACATATAAGATGAGTATTAATGTTGAAATCCTTATCGCACACTCGAATATATAAGGCAGCAGCGTAGGCTTTCTCGGAAGCATCGCAAAACCCATGGAATTGAATTTGGTATGATGGGTTATAGTTGGTCCATCTCTGAATTCGGATAGTTTTGATGTCCGCAAGAGCGCTAATAAACGTTGTCCATTTTTGACTAGATAGAGACCCTAGGATTTCGTCCCACTGTGTACCTTCTGACCAGATTGTCTGCATCAAGATTTTGGCCGTGATAACAACCGGTGCCAGCCATCCCGCTGGGTCGAAAAGGCGAGCGATTTGTGAGAAAACGTTTCTCTTTGTAAGGGTATCAGTCGGTGGCGTTGTTTGGATAATAAAGTAGAAATAGTCGCCCTTTGCGTTCCACCGCACACCTAAAGTTTTAACGGCGCTCTCTTCATCCAATTTAACAAAATGTTCGTTAAGAACATGATCGGGAGGTATGTGGTCTAGAAGATATGGAGAATTGGAGGTCCACTTACGGAGAGAGAATCCAGCCGATTCCAGGGCACTAATTAGTTGCTGCTGAGCCTCTCGAGCTGTGGAGAGATCGTGAGCGCCCGATAAGGCATCGTCCACGTAAAATTCGGATTCAATAATTGTCGTAGCAAGGGGAAAACGATCCTTTACATCCTCTGCAAGTTGCAACATGGAACGTAGTGCCAAATAAGGAGCGCAGTTGACACCGAAGGTAACCGTCAATAGCTCGTAATCTTCCACCACTGAGTCAGGACCAGGGCGAAATCGAAGTCGCTGAAACGAAGTATCCTCAGGGTGTATCATAATTTGACGGTACATTTTTTCGATGTCACTGTGAAAGACAAACTGGTAGAATCTCCAGCGCATTATGAGTTTAGTCAAATCACGCTGAAGAACGGGTCCTGGGTATAAAATGTCGTTTAAGCACTTTCCATTGCTGGAAGTGCTGGACGCGTTGAACACTACACGAATCTTTGTAGTTACGCTTTCCGGCTTTATCACTGCGTGATGCGGTAGGTAAAATGTTGATGCGACATCGTGTTCAGCCCTTTCTTGCTCAGTAATTCTGCGTATGTGCTTTAGGGAGAGGTACTCGGACATGATTTCTGAATATTTAATCTGTAACTCAGGATTTTTAGTAAGTGACTTTTCAGCACGGAGATACTGGCTTAACGCTATTTGTCTGGAAGACCCAAGATGGTTATTAGTTGACAGAGTACGCTTGAATGGCAACCTTACCACAAACCGCCCATCGGGCCGCCTGAATGTGGTTCGCTTGTACAGGTCTTCACAATAACTGTCGGAGATAGAGATGGTGGAAACATTCGGAAGCTCTTCCAGCTCCCAAAACTTCTTAAGCTGAGTGTCAAGAGGAACTTCGGTTGACTGGGATATGATGGTGGTAAACGAATTTATATGAATGGGCAGAGGGCCGGACAAAATCCACCCGAATATGGTGTTCTGAGCAACGAGTGAACTAGAAATGTACCTGAGGCCTTCGCGAATGATGAGCGGATACAAATCGGCTCCGATGAGAAAATCTATGCGAGTCGAAATATGGAAACTAGGGTCGGCTAATTTGAGCCCCGTTAATTGATGTCCGTCGGACAGTTCAAAGGATGAAACCGGGAGGTTCCCCGTCAAGTGCTTAAGAACAACGGCGTGCGAATTGATGGGTTCCTCTGGATTTTCTTCGTTATCGAGCAAAAATAAACAAAGCTTGCGAACGGTGGCCGCGTGAGCAGAATTATATATGGGCGCTTATTGTCTGCACGGGCAGTTTTAACCTTCTCTGAACCTTTTCCGAAATGAAAGATACCTCTGATCCTGGATCTATAAGTGCTCGTACAACATAAGGGGCCTATTGGTGGACAATTTTGACTAATGCTGTTGCTAAAAGCACTCTCCGTTTGGTTGTAGCAAAATGGGTATGGTGTTGGATATGTTGCTCCGATGATGGAGTGGACTGTATGTTTGAATGATTAAAATGGGGACCATTATCATTGGTGCTGCTTGAGGGGGTCGCACAGTCGGTTGTCCTTATGAGGTTCTGGTTTGAGCTTGCATGAGAAGAATCGACGTGTAATAGCGTATGGTGACGTGCCTTGCAAAGGTTGCAAGAATACCTACTACCACAATCTTTATTGATATGTGTCACTGATAAGCAATTAGTACAAAATCCATGCTTTTGTATAAAGGCGAGACGAGCATGTTCGTTCATTTGTAAAAACTGCGCACAGGCACGTATGGGATGGTGTTCGCTGCATAATTTGCATATGAAGGTGAAGGACTTTGTATAATGAGTGGTAAATTTCTTAGGCGCTTGCAGATTCTCTCGTGAATGGTTTGATTTCTTCTGGTTGGTTTGGTTCGACGTTGATAAAAGGTCGGAAATAGATTCGAGGATTCGGAAGCGAGAGGACAAGAAGCTGTCCATTTGCTTCCAAGTCGGTACTTCCATTGGACTGGCAAAGGATTGCTCCCACAGTGAAAGTGTGGTTTGATGCAAACGATTTGAGCACGCATAGACCAAGATGGGGTCCCAGTTGTCCGTGTTGATACTGTGCGAACGAAGTACTGCCACGCAATCATTTATTGAGCTCTGCAATGCTTTGATCGTTTTAGCGGATTCGTAGTCAAACAATGGATAATTTTAAACTTGGTTGTTATTAAGGATTCTTTTATTTTCATAAGTGCTCCGCAAAGCTTCCCAAGCTAATTCAAAGCTATCGTTTGTTAGCGGAAATTTGCTAACGATGCTAAAGGCTACATCCCTTGTCTTTGAGCGGAGATGAAACAGTTTTTGGACTTTACTTAATTTAGGGTGTTGTTTATACACCGCCTCGAACATGTCCCTAAACGAGGGCCATGAAAGGTAATCCCCATAAAAAACTTCGGAGTCGCACGGCGGCACTTGAATAGAAGCCGCAGGTGGTTCCATGGTATCGGAATCTGGGGGAATAGGATGGGAGCGTTTAAGCCTTGAAATGCATTCTAAAATATGCCCTAGACACGATACATAAGTTTCGTTCGAAAGATTGTATTTAGCTTCGATGGTTACTAAATCAAGATCTTCTTTAGATGAATCGGTATCACGGGCACAAATGGCGTATGCAATCTTAACATCTTTCCACAGATCACTTAACTCTACCTTGCGTGCTTCTAATGTCGACAACGTATGCTTAGTATCAGGCACATCTTTCAACCCTGCGTAGAACTTAACTAATTGGTCAGCCGCGAAAACAAAATTTCCTAATAGAGATGTCATTACAAGGCAAAACACTATGTGACTGCGACACGAAAATCAAATTGAGGTCTTAAAGGCTGTAACCACACACTTTAGAAAGGATATTATAACAAAAAATAATTTTGATTAAAATATGGAAACACTGATGATGATGATGATGATGATCCCCTGATATTAAATCAAATCCCGGGGCTTTTTTAGTACTGATGCCTTTTTTTATTTCATTGGCAATTTCTTTAGCCGTTACCGGTTGGATGTGACTTTCCTCTTCGCACAATTCTACGCTTTCTTGACAGTCTTTATCTTCATATGGATGAAAGACGCCTTCAAGATATTCAGCAAAGAAATTAGCTTTTTCTTGGTTGTTTTTTGCCCAGTTACCTTCACTGTTTTTAACTGGTGGAATGTGAGCAATTGGCCTTTTCATTTTCTTTGTTGCCTTCCAGAGTGAGTACTCGGTATTAGCATCATTTGTAAGATTGGTAAGGTATTTTTTAAGAGACTCATTTTTAAATTCTCTTATCGATCTTTTAAGCTGGCTGTTTAGATTATTTAGTATTGTTTTGTCTCTGGGCGCTCTTGTTTGTTGCCAACGTTTTCTAGCTCGTCTCTTTTCCGTAATTATATCACATATTACTTTTGGATACGAGTTTTGTTGGATTTTAGTTTTCATTTTAGGTGTTGCAGCCCATGTAGCTCTTTGGATATTGACAGTTAATATTTGAACAGCATCTTCTAATTGATCTTCTGTTTCTATTGTTTCTAAGACCTGAATACTATCCTCTAGATGCTGTCTGAAGTAGCTCCAATCAGTCAGCTTATTTCCTAGCCTTGCGCTATTTTCTTTAACAGTGATTTTATCGCCAAGTGTTAAAAGTATTGTGGAGTGATCTGAGTCAAGATCTGGTCCTTCTTCTACCTTCATATTGTTAGTCGAGATATTCTTTGTTACGAAGAAGTCGACAAGATCAGGGATTTTGTTTCTATCTGTTGGCCAATACGTAGGTTTTCCCGTTGAGTGATACTTGCCGTTAATTTCGTTTATTGCTTCATAAAGTTCTCTTCCTCTTGTATTTGTCAATCTAGATCCCCAATACTTGTTTTTGGCATTAAAATCTCCCCCTGCAATAAATCTATTGTTAAATATTCGGAAGAGGCCTAAAAAGTCATTTTTCTTTAGATTGTAACTGGGAGAACAGTAAATTGATGCAACTGATATAGTTTGTCCACTTTTCGTTCGAATGTTAATAGAAATTCCTTGCATCGCGCATGATTGGAACTTGGCTTCTATATGGTGATCGATCGTATACTTTACTATAACTGCAGCCCCGCATTTTGCTGAATTATGGGGATGTGGGGAGTGATATAATTCGTACCCTTGCAGTTTAAAGTTTGTATTGAATTTTAAGTGCGTCTCAGAGACAAGACATATATCTATTTGGTTCATGTCGAGGACTACTTGGATTTCATCCTTACGGTTCTCGATACCATTAGCATTCCATTCCAGGATTTTTAACCTATCCATCATGTTCTTCTTTTTTGTGCAGCCTTGTTATTGCTGTTTTTTTTCTCGAGGAGCGAGATTCTTTCTAATATAGCTTTATTGCTTTTATCCATGCTTTCTATTCTACTTAGGATTTTTTCCATGAACGTTTCCATATTATTATTTAATTTAGTTTTGGTTGTAGTTTTCGTTTTTGCGACATTATCTACTTTTTTCGATGCAGCCTGTGCATATGTCAATACTGTACCCGCTCCTGTTTTTGGTACTAATGTCTTTTTGATATTTTTATCGGCTATGGGTACTTCTTTTGGCGCTCGCATCTGCAAGTCCTTTATGTCTTTAGGTGCGTCCTTTTTTGTATTTGTCATAGCTTGTTTATGCTTTTTGTCTTTTGCTAATTGAATCTGTTTAGCAACTAAGCAGCCTCTATAGTTGGCTGGATGCTTTTCGTTGCAGTTAGCGCATTTTGTTGGTTCGTCTTTTTTCTTCATACAATCTTTAGTATGGTGGTTTCCTGCACACTTTACGTATCTTGGATTAGAGCTGCAGTATTTATTCGTATGTCCATACTTTTGACAATTCTTGCACTGTGGTACAAGTTTTGATTTCCTTACGGCATGAATCTCTACCTTCATTCCAAGGATGTCTTTAATATAGTATATCTTTTTGATATTTTCGTCGTGCTCAAAAGTTAGCATAAACATTGGAAGCGGTGCTTTGCTTTTAGATTTTAGCATATTGACAACTTCTAATATCTTTAGGTTTTTCCTTCTTAGATCTGTAACTACACTCTCTGGCGAGCATGAGAAGTGTAGTTTCTTTACAACAACCTTAATTGGCCTAGTTTGTTTATTCTCATAAGAGTACCATTGCAACTTTTTTTGGTTAAGTATTTTGGTAAGTCTTCTATAAGAATCTTCTTCATCTACATTTATTTTAATGTCATTGCCATTTATTAGCATTGTATTAGCTTTAATTTTATTTTCCTCCAATAACTTAACTAAGCTTTCATACTTTGTAATTTCCAGAGCAATAATTGGAGGAGGTTTGACTGACTTTTGAATTTTATTTTCTTTATTTGGAACATAATTGGTAGCTTGATAGCTTTCTTCCGGAGATGAGATCTTTGGGGATGTGCTCATTTTCCGTTTTTTATTTTTGTTCCCGTTTTTGGGTTTTCTTTCTGTCTCTTTCAGTAGTTCTTCCTCATCAGTTGAGAACTCAACTACTTTAATTATTTCTTTTTCTTTGTTTTGGCTGTTGATCTGATTTTTCAACGTTTGCAACTCCTGCTTTAGACTATTAATTTCTTGGATTAATGTCTCGTTTAGTTGCTTAAACCCATCTCTTTCCTTGCAGACTTCTGAATATTTTGCATTCAGAGTTTGGGTTTCATCCATTTTACATGATGATGGGGGTGATCTCTCTACCCTCTTACTTTTTCCAAAAGGGTTCTCGGTAAGCAATAAATGGCCCCCCCAGAATCCATGGGACCGACCTCCGAAGAGGGTGGATTTACCACTTTAGATGGCATACCACCTGGGGTATTAAAATCTTTTGTTTTGTTCATTGCATGTTTTAATTTTAACTTTTGTGAAAAGTTTAAACGTTTTTTTTTTTTTTTTAATTGTGCACAGCCGCTCCTGACATGGAGAACAGACGCTGACCAGGGAGCCGCCCAATATGGGTCAGACGCTTCTGGATTTTTGTGACTAGGGTCCGCAGGGTCGTTACGCCCGTTACCTCTCTCCAGTAGAAGTGATGATGATGATGATGATGATGATGATGATGATGATGATGATGATGATGATGATGATGATGATGATGATGATGATGATGATGATGATGATGATGATGATGATGATGATGATGATGATGATGATGATGATGATGATGATGATGATGATGATGATGATGATGATGATGATGATGATGATGATGATGATGATGATGATGATGATGATGATGATGATGATGATGATGATGATGATGATGATGATGATGATGATGATGATGATGATGATGATGATGATGATGATGATGATGATGATGATGATGATGATGATGATGATGATGATGATGATGATGATGATGATGATGATGATGATGATGATGATGATGATGATGATGATGATGATGATGATGATGATGATGATGATGATGATGATGATGATGATGATGATGATGATGATGATGATGATGATGATGATGATGATGATGATGATGATGATGATGATGATGATGATGATGATGATGATGATGATGATGATGATGATGATGATGATGATGATGATGATGATGATGATGATGATGATGATGATGATGATGATGATGATGATGATGATGATGATGATGATGATGATGATGATGATGATGATGATGATGATGATGATGATGATGATGATGATGATGATGATGATGATGATGATGATGATGATGATGATGATGATGATGATGATGATGATGATGATGATGATGATGATGATGATGATGATGATGATGATGATGATGATGATGATGATGATGATGATGATGATGATGATGATGATGATGATGATGATGATGATGATGATGATGATGATGATGATGATGATGATGATGATGATGATGATGATGATGATGATGATGATGATGATGATGATGATGATGATGATGATGATGATGATGATGATGATGATGATGATGATGATGATGATGATGATGATGATGATGATGATGATGATGATGATGATGATGATGATGATGATGATGATGATGATGATGATGATGATGATGATGATGATGATGATGATGATGATGATGATGATGATGATGATGATGATGATGATGATGATGATGATGATGATGATGATGATGATGATGATGATGATGATGATGATGATGATGATGATGATGATGATGATGATGATGATGATGATGATGATGATGATGATGATGATGATGATGATGATGATGATGATGATGATGATGATGATGATGATGATGATGATGATGATGATGATGATGATGATGATGATGATGATGATGATGATGATGATGATGATGATGATGATGATGATGATGATGATGATGATGATGATGATGATGATGATGATGATGATGATGATGATGATGATGATGATGATGATGATGATGATGATGATGATGATGATGATGATGATGATGATGATGATGATGATGATGATGATGATGATGATGATGATGATGATGATGATGATGATGATGATGATGATGATGATGATGATGATGATGATGATGATGATGATGATGATGATGATGATGATGATGATGATGATGATGATGATGATGATGATGATGATGATGATGATGATGATGATGATGATGATGATGATGATGATGATGATGATGATGATGATGATGATGATGATGATGATGATGATGATGATGATGATGATGATGATGATGATGATGATGATGATGATGATGATGATGATGATGATGATGATGATGATGATGATGATGATGATGATGATGATGATGATGATGATGATGATGATGATGATGATGATGATGATGATGATGATGATGATGATGATGATGATGATGATGATGATGATGATGATGATGATGATGATGATGATGATGATGATGATGATGATGATGATGATGATGATGATGATGATGATGATGATGATGATGATGATGATGATGATGATGATGATGATGATGATGATGATGATGATGATGATGATGATGATGATGATGATGATGATGATGATGATGATGATGATGATGATGATGATGATGATGATGATGATGATGATGATGATGATGATGATGATGATGATGATGATGATGATGATGATGATGATGATGATGATGATGATGATGATGATGATGATGATGATGATGATGATGATGATGATGATGATGATGATGATGATGATGATGATGATGATGATGATGATGATGATGATGATGATGATGATGATGATGATGATGATGATGATGATGATGATGATGATGATGATGATGATGATGATGATGATGATGATGATGATGATGATGATGATGATGATGATGATGATGATGATGATGATGATGATGATGATGATGATGATGATGATGATGATGATGATGATGATGATGATGATGATGATGATGATGATGATGATGATGATGATGATGATGATGATGATGATGATGATGATGATGATGATGATGATGATGATGATGATGATGATGATGATGATGATGATGATGATGATGATGATGATGATGATGATGATGATGATGATGATGATGATGATGATGATGATGATGATGATGATGATGATGATGATGATGATGATGATGATGATGATGATGATGATGATGATGATGATGATGATGATGATGATGATGATGATGATGATGATGATGATGATGATGATGATGATGATGATGATGATGATGATGATGATGATGATGATGATGATGATGATGATGATGATGATGATGATGATGATGATGATGATGATGATGATGATGATGATGATGATGATGATGATGATGATGATGATGATGATGATGATGATGATGATGATGATGATGATGATGATGATGATGATGATGATGATGATGATGATGATGATGATGATGATGATGATGATGATGATGATGATGATGATGATGATGATGATGATGATGATGATGATGATGATGATGATGATGATGATGATGATGATGATGATGATGATGATGATGATGATGATGATGATGATGATGATGATGATGATGATGATGATGATGATGATGATGATGATGATGATGATGATGATGATGATGATGATGATGATGATGATGATGATGATGATGATGATGATGATGATGATGATGATGATGATGATGATGATGATGATGATGATGATGATGATGATGATGATGATGATGATGATGATGATGATGATGATGATGATGATGATGATGATGATGATGATGATGATGATGATGATGATGATGATGATGATGATGATGATGATGATGATGATGATGATGATGATGATGATGATGATGATGATGATGATGATGATGATGATGATGATGATGATGATGATGATGATGATGATGATGATGATGATGATGATGATGATGATGATGATGATGATGATGCCTCGCTGTCCATCGTCCTCTGCTTTCCGAGCTCCAACGCTCTTGCCACTTCTGGTTCGTGAGCTCCTTAGCCTCATCGGATGCCGCTTGCATTCCCATTTCCCCCTTTTTGTCGTAGACGTACTTCCTTTCTGCCGCTAGGAGATCTATGGGAGTCACTCCTGCGACTACAAGGACGGCTGGTTCCGAAACCGTTCGGTAAGAGCTAGCTATACGTAGAGCTCCGCATCTTTGTACTGCCGCCATCTGTTTCCGGTACTTCTCTTGTTTGAGTGCGTCTGCCCAGATTTCGCTGCCGTACAGAAGGATGGAGTGCGTTGTCGCCATCAGCAACCTTCGCTTACTGGCCGTTGGACCACCTACGTTTGACATCAGTCTGCTCAGTGATGCAGATGTTTTTGAGGCTCTTTCAGCTGCTGCCTTTATTTGTTGCCAGTAGGTTAGCTTTGTGTCAAGCCTCACTCCCAAGTACTTCACCGCGGCGCTGCTTCTTATTTCTTCTGCCCCAATTCGGAAGTCGATTTGTGTGGGGATTCTCTTTTTCGTGAGAAGGACTATCTCAGTTTTCTCCGTTGCTAGGCTGAGTCCGTGCTCTTCCATCCACGAATTGACTCGTCGCATGACCTGGTTGAGCTTTTGTTGCGCGTTAACGGTGTCTCGTGCAGTGATCACCGCGGCGATGTCATCTGCGTACCCGACCAGTCTGGCATCCTCCGGCATCTCCATGCAAAGGATGCTATCGTAGGAGATGTTCCAGAGATCTGGACCTAAGATTGATCCCTGCGCTGCGCCTGCTGTCACTTGCCTTCTTCGCGGGCCTTCTGTAGTCTCGTAGAGCAGCTCTCGATCCCTGAGATAGTCCTTCACCATCCGCAGGATATATGCCGGGGCGTGGAACCTCCGTTCGAGCGCGTTCAATATATCGGTCCACCTGGCTGAGTTGAAGGCGTTACGTACGTCCAGGGTTGCCAGCAAGACGATCTTCCTAGAGTAGTGACTTCCCTGTTGGGCGATTTGTGCGGCGTTCACTACTTCTTTTACTGCTCCAATCGTAGAGCGGCCTCTCCGGAAGCCGTACTGCCTCTCTGACAGATCGCCTGACGCTTGCACTGCCGCTACTAGTCGTGGCTTAAGTAGCTTTTCCAGGAGTTTCTCCGCGGTGTCTAGCATGCAGAGAGGCCTGTATGCCGATGGGGAATCCGGATCTCCCTTGCCTTTGCTGATAAGCACCAACCGTTGTTTTTTCCAGCTCTTGGGGAAGATGCCTTCCTCGAGCAGACTGTTAAACATGTTCAGCAGTAAAAGCGGACGTGTTTGGGCGGTCACTTTGAGGGCTTCTGTGGGAATTCCGTCGGGGCCGGGGGCTCTTCTATTTTGCAGGGACTGCACCGCTATGCTCAACTCTTCTTCGCTAAAAGCTGAAATTTCCTGTCGTTGGGCCAATGTGGTGTCGGGTGGCCTGACCGGATGCGTTGGGAAGAGTGTGTCCACGATGCGCTCCATCTTTCCTTCACTGAGGACAGGGGGTGTCATCTGTGCTCCGAGTTTCCGCGTTACGATCTTATAGCCTAGTCCCCAGGGGTCGCTGTTGACGTCACGGCGGAGATCCTCCCATTTCTGTTTCTTGCTCGAATTGATGGCCCTCTTGAGCTCCGATCTTTGGGCTCTGAACTCTGCTAGAGCATCTTCCATGGGTTCAGCATTTGTTCTTCTTCTCCCCCTAGTGACTATGCGTCGTAGTTGTAGGCATCTCCGGCGTAGCGCAGCTATCTCCTCGGTCCACCAGTACATTGGGTCTCTGTTTCTGTTGGCACCGCTCGTTCGGGGCATTGAGGAGTCGCAAGCGAGCCGAATTAGTTTCATCGTGGCGTCCGCTTTCCTTTCAGCAGGTCCTTGTATTTGGATCACGGCGTCTGCACCTTCCTCGATCACGCCCTTAAAAAGGTCTGCGTTAAACCTGTTCAAGTTCCACCTCGGAGCCCGTGGTTGGTGACGATGATTCGGAACTCGTTGGTTACTTTCCAGATCGAAGACGATGTACTGGTGGTCACTACCTGTGTAATCCTCGATTACTCTCCAGTTTTTGATTTTTGCGAATGTGGTGTTGGTCGCGAAGGTTACGTCTGGGATAGTTCCTCTGTGTCCATGTCTCCTGAAAGTGGGGGTGTCTCCTGTGTTGACTACGTGAAGTCCACGCCTCGCGGCCATCTCGAGTATTTGCCTTCCTCGAGAGGCGGTAGCTGGCATTCCCCACTCCTGTGCTCTGGCGTTGAGATCACCTGCAACCAGGATTTCTCCTGTGGTGTCGACCAGGAAATCCTCCAGATCGCCCAATTTTTGCCGAAACGCGGCAATACTGTCGTTTGGGCTCAGATAGACGCTTACAATTGTGAGTCCGTCGCACTTTACCCACGTGAAGCCTCTTTGTGTGCCCCAACTTTTCATGGGGAATTTTCTTGCATCCAAGACCCAGACTGCAGCTGTTCCAAGCGAGTCCGATATCCAGTTTTTCTCTTTATTTCTATACTGCTCGCTGATGATGGCAACATCTACTTTCATTTCCTCCAGTAGTTTAATTAGCAGGTTGTCCGCGGTTTAACTCCTGTGGATATTTCCCTGTAGAATTCTGGTCATTGTGGGGCCCTTTTCTTCTCCTCATTTTCGAGTGCCTCTCGGAAGACTTGGCACTTACCTGACCCCGGGGCATGGTCCAGAGCGGGTGGTGGAACTTCGAGGTTTGCGCATAGACAGCACTTTGGTGAATTCTTGCAGTCAATCTTCTTGTGGCCCTTTTCTCCGCAGTTGAAGCACAGCCCTTGCCCCTTTCTGTCTACGCCGTTACATTTTGCTTGTTGGTGGCCATAGCCGAAGCATTTATAGCACCGTGAGACCTCTGTTCTGCGTCGGATTCGGACCCATCCTATTTTAATTCTCGGGTTCTTCAGCATATCGTAGGCTGCTCGGGCGTTCATATGCACTATGGCCATCTTAAGGGAGCTTCTGTTTTTAGCTGTGACCGACACCTGAATATCAGAGATGAGACCAGCAACTTTTTTTCTGACTGCTTCTTGGACTTCTTCGGCTGTAGTCAGTTCATCCAAGTCCCTGATCTCTAGGGCAATTTTCGGTTCAAGACTGCGGACCGTTGCCTTATCCCCTAGAATTGCTCTTAGAGATTCTCCGAAAGCTGTCTTGTTTTTTGTTTTAGCTCCGAGTTCTAGAAGAACATCTCCAGTTTTCGTCTGCCGAACTGTTTTGATGATGGTTTCGGTATCATCTGGATTCGCCTTACTCCGGATTTCCCTCAGGATATCGGTGAACTTCGCTGCTCCCTTTGGCTTAATGAGGATAGCTTCGGGTCGAGATCTCTGTTGGTTCTTCTCTCTCTTCGCCTTTGCTTTCTTTTTATTTTCCCTTGCACCTCGTAACAAGATGATGATGATGATGATGATGATGATGATGATGATGATGATGATGATGATGATGATGATGATGATGATGATGATGATGATGATGATGATGATGATGATGATGATGATGATGATGATGATGATGATGATGATGATGATGATGATGATGATGATGATGATGATGATGATGATGATGATGATGATGATGATGATGATGATGATGATGATGATGATGATGATGATGATGATGATGATGATGATGATGATGATGATGATGATGATGATGATGATGATGATGATGATGATGATGATGATGATGATGATGATGATGATGATGATGATGATGATGATGATGATGATGATGATGATGATGATGATGATGATGATGATGATGATGATGATGATGATGATGATGATGATGATGATGATGATGATGATGATGATGATGATGATGATGATGATGATGATGATGATGATGATGATGATGATGATGATGATGATGATGATGATGATGATGATGATGATGATGATGATGATGATGATGATGATGATGATGATGATGATGATGATGATGATGATGATGATGATGATGATGATGATGATGATGATGATGATGATGATGATGATGATGATGATGATGATGATGATGATGATGATGATGATGATGATGATGATGATGATGATGATGATGATGATGATGATGATGATGATGATGATGATGATGATGATGATGATGATGATGATGATGATGATGATGATGATGATGATGATGATGATGATGATGATGATGATGATGATGATGATGATGATGATGATGATGATGATGATGATGATGATGATGATGATGATGATGATGATGATGATGATGATGATGATGATGATGATGATGATGATGATGATGATGATGATGATGATGATGATGATGATGATGATGATGATGATGATGATGATGATGATGATGATGATGATGATGATGATGATGATGATGATGATGATGATGATGATGATGATGATGATGATGATGATGATGATGATGATGATGATGATGATGATGATGATGATGATGATGATGATGATGATGATGATGATGATGATGATGATGATGATGATGATGATGATGATGATGATGATGATGATGATGATGATGATGATGATGATGATGATGATGATGATGATGATGATGATGATGATGATGATGATGATGATGATGATGATGATGATGATGATGATGATGATGATGATGATGATGATGATGATGATGATGATGATGATGATGATGATGATGATGATGATGATGATGATGATGATGATGATGATGATGATGATGATGATGATGATGATGATGATGATGATGATGATGATGATGATGATGATGATGATGATGATGATGATGATGATGATGATGATGATGATGATGATGATGATGATGATGATGATGATGATGATGATGATGATGATGATGATGATGATGATGATGATGATGATGATGATGATGATGATGATGATGATGATGATGATGATGATGATGATGATGATGATGATGATGATGATGATGATGATGATGATGATGATGATGATGATGATGATGATGATGATGATGATGATGATGATGATGATGATGATGATGATGATGATGATGATGATGATGATGATGATGATGATGATGATGATGATGATGATGATGATGATGATGATGATGATGATGATGATGATGATGATGATGATGATGATGATGATGATGATGATGATGATGATGATGATGATGATGATGATGATGATGATGATGATGATGATGATGATGATGATGATGATGATGATGATGATGATGATGATGATGATGATGATGATGATGATGATGATGATGATGATGATGATGATGATGATGATGATGATGATGATGATGATGATGATGATGATGATGATGATGATGATGATGATGATGATGATGATGATGATGATGATGATGATGATGATGATGATGATGATGATGATGATGATGATGATGATGATGATGATGATGATGATGATGATGATGATGATGATGATGATGATGATGATGATGATGATGATGATGATGATGATGATGATGATGATGATGATGATGATGATGATGATGATGATGATGATGATGATGATGATGATGATGATGATGATGATGATGATGATGATGATGATGATGATGATGATGATGATGATGATGATGATGATGATGATGATGATGATGATGATGATGATGATGATGATGATGATGATGATGATGATGATGATGATGATGATGATGATGATGATGATGATGATGATGATGATGATGATGATGATGATGATGATGATGATGATGATGATGATGATGATGATGATGATGATGATGATGATGATGATGATGATGATGATGATGATGATGATGATGATGATGATGATGATGATGATGATGATGATGATGATGATGATGATGATGATGATGATGATGATGATGATGATGATGATGATGATGATGATGATGATGATGATGATGATGATGATGATGATGATGATGATGATGATGATGATGATGATGATGATGATGATGATGATGATGATGATGATGATGATGATGATGATGATGATGATGATGATGATGATGATGATGATGATGATGATGATGATGATGATGATGATGATGATGATGATGATGATGATGATGATGATGATGATGATGATGATGATGATGATGATGATGATGATGATGATGATGATGATGATGATGATGATGATGATGATGATGATGATGATGATGATGATGATGATTTTTTTTTTTTTTTTGGAGGAGAGAATACGTGATGTACCGTCAAGTGGTAGGCCGTCACCACTTGGTGTGTCCGACTCTCACGGAGTTAACTCTCCCCGCTTACGGCCTATAAGCCACCCTGGAACCGCTCTTGGCATTACATCAGGGTGGTGCCGTTTATAAGTCCGTAAAAGGACGCCGTCTTGTTAGTCTTCTGTGGCCTAAGACGTCTGTGCCTGCTGAAACACTTCGCGTGTTCTTTCGTGTCGATGAGGATTTCATCCGTTTTGTGAGGGTATATTTTCGTCTTCCTCTCTCTTTTTTGATCGTAGTACCGTTTCGATAAATGAACATATTCTTCGGTACTCGTCGTCATCTATCTTACGGCGGTATCTGGGGTGAAAATGCCTATTTCCGCCTCTAGCCTGTTTCGCTCAGCTGCCCATCTGCTACACTCGCCATATTTGCAGGCTGCGCTCCCTACTTTGCCCATCTTGTGGAGGTATCGATTGAAATATCCATGTCCAGTCAGGAACTGAGTGACATAGAAATTCACTTCATCGTGTTTCCGCTCCGTCCATTCATCAATGTTCCTGATCAGCCGCGCCGTCCATCTACCTCTTGTTTCGCAGCTCCAACTTCTCTGCCATTCTTGTTTGCTGAACTGCTTCGCCTCTGCAGTGGCCGATTCTACACCTGCTTCCGTCTTGTTCTCGAACACGTGCTTCGTCTCTGTCGCTAGGATATCGATCGGGGTCACTCCCGCGACTACGATAACGGCTGGTTCCGACACTGTTCGGTAGGAGCTTGCAACTCGAAGTGCTCCTAGTCTTTGCACTGCTGCAATTTTCTTCCTGTATTTCTCCTGTCTGAGTGCATCGGCCCAAATCTCACAACCATACAAGAGAATGGCATGAGTAATCGACATGAGCAGTCTTCTTTTGTTTGCCGTTGGGCCACCTACGTTTGCCATGAGCCTGCTGAGTGATAAGGTTACCTTAATAGCTCGCTCTGATGCCGACTTTATATGCTGCCAGAACGTTAGTTTGGAGTCAATGGCTATTCCCAGGTATTTTACTGCCGTCTTGCTGGTAATGATTTCGGAGTCTACCTGGAAATCAACGATTGTCGGGATGTATCTCCTAGTCAAGAGGACTATCTCAGTTTTTTCTGCTGCTAGACAAAGGCCATGGTCTTCCATCCAGGCGTGCACGCGTCTCATGACCTGATTAAGCCGTCTCTGTGCGTCTTCGGTATCCTTTGCTGTAATCACCGCACCGATGTCATCTGCGTAACCTACTAGGAATGTGTCTTCAGGCATTTCCATACGGAGTATTCCATCGTAGGAGATATTCCACAGATCGGGGCCTAGTATGGAGCCCTGCGCTGCTCCAGCAGTTAATTCCTTTCTGCGGGGTCCCTCCGTCGTGTCGTACAACAGCTGCCGGTCCTTTAAATAGTCCTTCACCATCCGTAAGAGGTATTGCGGTATCCTGGAGGTGTTTTCAAGGGCGTTCAACATATCAGCCCACCTGGCTGAGTTAAACGCGTTTCTCACATCTAAGGCTGCCAGGACGACGACTTTTTTTGGGTGGTGATTACCCTGATGAGCCATTCGCACGGCCTCTACAACTTCATTGACAGCTCCTATTGTAGAGTGGCCTCTTCTGAACCCATGCTGTCGGTCGGATAGACCACCTCCTCTGTTAATTGCTGCTGTGAGTCGCGGCTTGAGCATCTTCTCTAAAAGTTTTCCCGCCGTGTCTAGCATACACAGGGGTCTGAAGGCTGAGGGGGAATCCGGGTCTCCTTTCCCTTTCCTTATAAGTACTAAGCGTTGCGTTTTCCAGTTCTTATGAAAGATCCCATCTCGAAGACAGTCGTTGAACATGCTCAACAGGAGTTCGGGGCAGGTTCGGGCAATCACTTTCAGGGCTTCCGCTGGTATGCCGTCGGGCCCCGGGGCCTTCTTATTTTGTAGCGTGTTCGCCGCCGCTAGCAGTTCATCTTCGGTAAACGGTGGTCCATTTTGCTGGTGGGTAGTGGGGGTGGGGGCGTCAGGGGGTCTAACAGGATGGGTGGGGAAGAGTGTATCAACTATGTCCAGAATTTTTTCCGCACTCAGTATAGGAGTTATTGCCTGAGCGCCCAGCTTGCGCATAACTACCTTATAGCCCAGTCCCCAGGGGTCATTGTTGACGTCTCGTCGGAGTCCTCCCACTTCTGTCTTTTGCTGATGTTTATGGCCCTTTTGAGCTCGAACTTTGCATTCCTGTAGTCTGCTAGGACGTCTTCAATGATTCCAACGTGTAATCTCCTTCCCCTCGTGACTTTGCGTCTGAGGTGTAGACACCTCCTTCTATATGCAGCGATCTCTTCGGTCCATAGAGGCGTCGCACGCATGGTGTATGAGCCGCATTGTGGCTTCTGTCTTTGACTCAGAAGTACCTGACATTTCCATAATCGCGTCTTTGCCTTCCTGGATTACGCCCATAAAGCGGTCTTTGTTGAGTCTGTCCACCTTCCACATCGGTGTTCGCCTTTGGTTTCTGTGAGGAGCACGTCGTTCCGCCTGTAGATCGAAGACGATATTTTGGTGGTCGCTGCCAGTGTAGTCCTCGATGACTCTCCAGTTATGAATATCTCTGCTTATTGTTTCTGAAGCAAAGGTAACGTCCGGGATGGTTTCGGCATTGCCGGGTCGCCTGAAGGTGGATGTGTTGCCGATGTTCATCACATTGAGCCCTAATCTGGCGGTCATCTCGAGTATTTGTCTTCCTCTTGAGTCCGTAGTAAGCATTCCCAACTCTAGGGCTTTAGCGTTAAAATCACCGGCTAGTAGTATTGCGCCCTCTATTTCCCTTATCGCATCTTCGAGGTCATCTATCTTTCCTCGGAAGTCGCTAATAACTTCGTTCGGAGTAAGGTAGCAGCTGACTATTGTCGCTCTCTCGCACTTCACCCAGACAAAACCTCGTCCTGCTCCAAGGTCTTTAATGGGCACTGCTCCTGTGTCCGGGATCCAGATAGCTGCTGTGCCGAGCAGATCCGCATAACAGCCAGGTACGTCTTTGTTTTTGTACTGCTCGCTTATTACTACCAGATCGGCCTTAAGGTCTAGTCGAATTTCGGCCAGCAAGTCGTCAGCTGTTCGGCTCCTGTGAAGATTTCCTTGGAGGATTTTCATCATGATGGCATACTTTTCTTCGCTTTATCGAGTGCGGTCTTGAACACCTGGCAGTTTCTCGAACCCGCTACATGTGCTAGCAAGTCAGGTGTTAACTTGAGCTCGGCGCATAAGTAGCACTTGGCGGCTGTTTTGCACTCGACCTTCTTGTTTCTAGGCGTGTTCTGCATACCCGAGCCAGTCGCGTGCGCATCGTTTCTACTCAGCGGGTGTTTTCGATGCCGTGATTGTACACTTATTGGCGAGCCCCGCTTGACTTCTTGCATTTCATCTAGTGTGCTATGCTGTGAGATTGAAGGTCGCGCGGGAAAGCTACCGGGTGTTTGCTTCTTCTTTTTCCCGGTTTCCTTCTCAAGAGGGCTTGATGGAGGCCTTTTCTTGGGCTCCGGGTTTGTCGGTGGTGTTGTCTGTCGACCAGCTTGTGTTGGTTGGTCCATTGCTGCCCGTTTGGGGTGCACGTTTGCCTGATATGGGCTCTTAACCTGCAGATGCTTTATGATGTCGAGGGATTCTTCGAGTTCAGCCAGTCCTCTTTTCACATCTGTACTCATATTTTTTTGCCTTTCTGCAGCTGCTTTCATCCTTTTGATGAGCTCTTTACACTTTTGCAGCTCTTTGTTTATGGTTGTACCCTGCTGAGCGTCTGCTAGCGGTCGTCCATGGTGTTGGAAGCCTTTGGGGGTCCCCACTGAAGAACTTCTGTTGCCTGCCCTGTGGTTTTTAGATTTATCTAGCGCAGGCAGAGCTTGATTAGTGGCTAGCGGCGAACGAGTTACTCGTGAAATCCTCTTAAACGGGTTTACAGCTGCTTCTCTTGTACCTTTCCGTTTTGTGGTAGCCAAGTGTTCCTCTCTCTGAGTCCCTGTTTCTTGCGGGGGCCGAATTTCGGGCTCCAAGGGGGACGCATATTGTTGCCGTGCTTGGGGTACTCTCAGGGGTTCCAAGTTGTTACCCTCCATTTTGTCCCCCCCGTTGCGGCCTAGTTCCGTTGGTAACCCCGGGTTTTCCGGCGAGCGTTGAACGCGCGAGCGCCTTTTGAAGGGGTGTTGACTTCACAACAATGTGGAACGTGACGTCACCACAGTCCGATGCACCGAACGCACTCACTCACAAGAAATTTCCCAGACGAGGGATTTTCAAGCAGCTGTCAACGAATAACATATAGACAAAATTGTATATAAACGAGACGTTTTTCTTAAATAAAAATAATTGCAGTTTTATAACGTAATAAGAAGCGGTCTTTTATTATTTTGCGGAATTTCCAAGCGTTTTTTAGCAAACAGTAATTGCCAACAGTTTCTTTTACATTTTTCTTTGTTCATCGCCCGAACATTTGGTCCATTCGAGCCAGATATCGAAATTATTTTTGGCTTTGATTTTTGTGTGTGAAATTTCATTTTTTGCCGTGCGTATTGTGTGCTGCGAATTCTTCAAGTGTGCTGGATTCAGATTTTGTGCTGCGAATTCTTGTCACCAAAAGATATTTGGATTTTTGGATCTGGATTTATTTTCATCAGAAGACATCAACTGTTCTGGATTTTGAGTGTGTGCTGCGGATTTCATCGCCATTAGAAGACACTGGAAACTCCATTTTGGTACTGCATTTGGAACTACAAGCTGTGAACTTCTGCTGAAACATCATCATTACACAAGTAAGTGCATTTTTTCGTACTTTTTTTGTGTGTTCTGAAAAATATAATACAATATCAAACATGAAGCTTAATGAATTGAGTCGCATGTATGAGCAACTAAAGAAGGATATTATAAACTTTTCCAAAAGAAGCGCTACTAAACGCACCGAAAATTATTTGTTAGGCCGCTTATCGCTCTTGGAGAAGACGATCGAGTCGGCGTCAACGGTGTATGAAAAGTGTGTTATTGAGCTTGGGGAAGAGGAAGAGGATGCGAAATATCAGGAAATCGAAGTGATTTATGAAAATCTTCGCGAATCATACTTCGATTATAGGGCCGATATACTCGATGCAATGGACAAGGTCAAAAGGGACAAACCCAAAGAAGACACCACCAAAGCTGAATCCAGCACCTCAAATCAATCTCAAGGCGTTGATATACGACTGAAAAATATACCAGTGCCAGTTTTCTCTGGAAGCTACGAGTGTTGGAGAAGTTTTCGGGATTTATTTGTCTCACTTGTGCATCACAACGCATCCTTATCTGAGATTCAGAAGATGCATTACCTGAAAACAAGTGTGTCCGGTGAAGCTGAAAAATTGTTAGCTCATTTAGCCATTGCAAATGACAACTATGCGAAGGCTTGGACAATTTTGCAGGACAGGTATGACCACAAGCGTTTTCTCGTCAATACTCAGCTGAAGTGCCTGTTCAACCAAACAGCGATAACGCAGGAGCGTTCCGAATCCATCAAGGAGCTATTGGACACATCGACGGAAGTGGTCCACAGCTTGGAGAACTTAAATGTTCCTGTTAAACAGTGGGACGTAGTGCTGGTTTATGTACTTCTACAGAAACTGCCTACAAAAACACAACAACTTTGGGAAGAGAAGCTGGGATCTAAAGAAAACAGCAAAGAATTACCTACCTTTTTGGAATTCGCACAATTCCTCGAAATGAGATTCCGAACATTAGAGGCCGTCAACTACCAGCAGGGTCGAACATCATCGGACTCATCCAAGAAGACATCTCAGCGAAACTCCTTCCATTCTCAAGCCAACACCTCCAAGTGCACTTGCAAGCTCTGCAACAAGGGTCAGCACGCCATCCGTAAATGCAATCGGTTCCTAAAAATGAATATTAATGATAGATGTCAGAACGTAACTAAATTAGGTCTATGTAGTAATTGCTTAGCTTACAGCCACTTGTCTGAGCAATGTCCAAGTAGTCGTAGATGCTATTACTGTCAGCAGCCCCACCATTCACTTTTACACTACACACCTATTAACGCTTCTCATCCACACAATCATATTTCGCAATCTCACCCCTCTAATAACCCTTCCATTACAAACATTCAAACTCAAAATTCTGCACAACATCCATACCTGCAATCTCAAAACTGTCTCATCTCGTCCATTAATGTTGATGCTCCAAGTTTTCAACCACACAGCGTAGTACACCCGTCAACCAGTTCGGCTGTCAACACTTATCACTCCATACCACAAACTAATACTCAGGTTTTGCTAGCCACTGCCATTGTCAAGGTAAAGGCATCATCAGGGGAGATGTTTTCGCTTCGCGCACTACTGGACTCAGGCTCGGAAGCGAGTTTCATTACCGAGTCAGCAGTACAATTACTGCGTCTAAGGCCAAAGTCGACGCATGTCGAGGTTTCCGGGTTAGGGTTGGTCAGCAGTGGCACTTGCAAAAGGATGGTAGACATCAAGGTTGCTTCACACCAATCAGCCTTTGAAACCAACACTCAGGCTTTCGTTTTTAAGTCACTGTCTGGGCATCTCCCGGCCCGAATCCTTCCCGTTGGCGATTGGAAACACCTCAACGGCTTGAGTTTAGCCGACCCATCGTTTTACAAACCAGCCAAAATTGATCTACTGTTAGGCAGTGATGTCTTTGCCGATGTCCTCTTGCCCGAAATAATCCGACCTCAGGACGAAACCTTACCCGTCATCCAGAAGACCAGACTAGGTTGGATTTTGTTTGGTAGAGCACCAATCGAAGCCCGACCCATTAGGAGTTTCCTTCAAACAGCTGATCTTGATGCAGAACTTAGAAGATTCTGGGAACTGGAGGAGATTCCGTTCGAGAGTGGCGAAACCTCCGAAGACATCGCATGCGAAGAACATTTCGTCAAGAACGTTAAGCGTTTGGCTGATGGACACTATCAGGTAGCACTTCCTTTCAAGGGAAACGTTCACCCAGTCTTTGGTAGTTCAAGGGAAGGTGCTTTCCAACGTTTTAAGGCCCTGGAAAGGCGTTTGGTAACAAATCATCAATTACATGACCAGTACTCTGCCTGCATAGAGGAGTATTTGCAGCTGGGTCATATGAATGAAGTTGACGAAGGCTTCATATCCAACTCTGGGCATTATTTCTTACCACACCATGCGGTCTTGAAAGAAAGTAGCTCCACGACCAAACTGAGGGTAGTTTTTGACGCTTCGTACCGATCATCCGACTGAGTTTCCTTGAATGATCAGCTAATGACAGGTCCCTCACTCCAGCACAACGTCAGCGATGTTACTCTTCGGTGGAGGCTTTACCGATTTACGTTTTCAGCTGACGTCGAGAAAATGTACCGACAAATTTGGGTGACGGACCAAGACTCAAACTACCAGCTGATATTTTGGCGTAAGAATCCAATTGACGCATTGAAAGTTTTTCGGCTTAAGACGGTAACTTTTGGGACAGCTTCTGCTCCATATTTAGCAATCCGGACGATGTTGGAAGTGGCGAAGGAGGCAGAAACTCAATATCCAATGGCTGCAAAAATGATTCGTACCGAAATGTACGTCGACGATTTGTTTTCAGGTGCAGACACCATCCAAGAAGCTGAAAAGAAAAGAAAAGAGGTTAAGGCGGTTTTAGAGGCAGCAGGGTTCAACTTACGCAAGTGGACTTCCAACGTCGACGAGCTTCTGCAAGAAATTCCGTTGCAAGACCGAGAGTCTTCGATCGCAGTACCCATGGAAGGTTCAGACCGCATCAAAACGTTGGGCATCCACTGGCTTCCTTTCGCTGACAGCTTTTCTTTTCGATTCACACCTCCAAGCAACCCCCAGTCAACAAAGAGGTTCGTCCTTTCAACGATTGCACGTCTGTTTGACCCCATGGGATGGATCTCACCAAGCATTCTTAAGGCAAAAATGTTCCTGCAACTGCTATGGATTCGAAAAACGTCGTGGGACGAGCCGATAGAGACACATATGATGAAAGAGTGGAACATATTTTACAACGACTTACAATCAATCAACGAGATTCGTATTCCACGGTGGGTTAAAACAGTCGGGACGTCAAATCGAATTGAATTGCATGGATTCAGTGACGCTTCAGAAAAGGCCTACGGAGCAGCAGTCTATCTACGCGCAGAAGATGAGCTACATCAGGTACACATGCACCTACTGATGTCCAAAGCTAAAATAGCCCCTGTGCAACCGGTAAGTCTTCCCCGTTTGGAGTTATGCGGAGCAGTTACCTTGGCCAAACTACTGCACTATGTTGCTAAGGTACTCCAGCGGAAGGACATAAAGATGCACGCATGGACTGACTCCACCATAACGCTGTCTTGGATACAATCACCAGCCGCAAAATGGGAAACGTTCATCAGGAACAGAGTTGGGGAAATCCAACGTCTGACAGGAGCCCATATATGGAAACATGTTCCAACGCAACACAATCCAGCAGACTTGGCCTCTAGAGGTGTGCTGCCATCGGCATTGGTACGGGATACTCTATGGTGGAATGGTCCTTCTTTCTTACGCGCTGCTTGGGGTTTCGAGCTACCAGCTCAACCAACCAGTCTCACTACAGACGAAGGAAGAAGAAAAATCCAAGTTCATCGGACGGAAGTGTCGGAAGACGCGCTCAATCAGCTGATTCAGCGATCATCAAACATCACCAGACTGACTAGAGTCGTAGCTTGGTGCAAGCGATTCGCAACCAACACACGAAATGAGCGCCTTAACCGAACATTTGGATCTCTTCTACCAGTGGAACTGGACGCCGCTACCAAAACCGTTGTTCGCTACGCTCAACAGGAGATGTTCCCGGAAGCGATCTCTAAGTATAGAGGAATGGGAACGCTTAATCCGTTTGTGGACGGTGAAGGCATCCTTCGAGTGGGCGGAAGGCTGAAGCATGCTAACATCTCATATGATCAACAGCACCCGATAATTTTAAGTCCGAATCATCATATCACAAAACTTATCATTCACGATTCCCACGAGAAAACACTGCATGGCGGAATACAATTGATGATGGTACACATACGACACAAATATTGGATCTTTCAGATCAAACGAGCGGTGAAGAAGCACCTACATAACTGCACCGTTTGTTACAGGTTCCGGAGCAAGACAGCCTATCAGCTAATGGGAGAACTACCAGCGCCCCGGGTTACGGTATCAAGACCTTTCTCTCACACAGGAATCGACTATGCAGGACCAATCACCATACGTGCATGGAAGGGTCGAGGAGCCAAATGCCACAAAGGGTACTTGGCCATTTTTATTTGCTTGGCCACCAAAGCAATACACTTGGAAGCCGTAAGCGACCTAACCACGCAAGCATTTCTGGCAGCGTTTCGTCGATTTGCTGCACGAAGAGGAGTCTGCGGCCAGGTATACAGTGACTGTGGCACAAACTTCGTAGGAGCTGAAGCGGAGCTGCGTCGCCTTCTGAACAGCGGAATCCAGGATTGGAAAGAGATTGCTGAAGTTTTAGCCAAACAAGGAACGAAGTGGAACTTCATTCCCCCAGCTTCTCCCCACTTTGGAGGATTATGGGAAGCTGGAGTGAAGAGTGTAAAGTATCACTTTAAAAGGATTGTCGGGAACGGGACACTCACTTATGAGGAACTCTCCACGCTTTTGACGCAAATCGAAGCGTGTTTAAATTCGAGGCCTCTTTGCCCTTTATCCGAAGATCCTGACGACTTCCAAGCGTTAACTCCGGCACACTTTTTAATTGGAGAAACTTTGTTCACAGTTCCAGAAGCAGATCTCACCCTAGGCAAACAAGGCTACGTCGATCGATGGAAGGCAATCCAGGCGCACTTGCAGACATTTTGGAAGCATTGGCAACTGGAGTACCTGACTCGTTTGCAGCAACGACCAAAATGGCTGAAACCGCAACCGCAGTTAAAGGTAGGAGATTTAGTACTGCTAAAGGACGAACGTCTTCCCCCTACAAAATGGAGTTTAGGTCGCATTCAACAAACTTACCCAGGAACGGACAACATCACCCGCGTTGTCAAGTTGAAAACGCAGCAAGGAGAATTCCGACGCCCGATCACGAAATTGTGTCCACTGCCTACAAACAAACCAGAAACAAATCATCAGATATAACAGTTTACTCAACTCATCTTTTAACATCATCGTTTCAAAAAAAAAAAATAATAATCAATTCATTCAACACGTCACACGAAATCATTCAAAATAATTATTTCAACAATTTTAACAGAATTCACACAAGATCGAGTATGTACACAACACACTCATTAAAACTACTCATTCAAACCACTCGAAATAAACTCATACTCACTACTCATTTATGCACAATGGCTACACCCAATACAGTCCGCTAACATCACAATTTATACACATATTTACCCTACTCATGCGAATCAAGAGCTTTCGACCGATTTCATTCATTGATCACTGCACACACATGCACACACACATATGCAAAGCTTCGATCTCGCAAACAAACAAAAAACCCAAACCCAAAACAACACTACACTACAAAGCAAATTTACAATGAAATTTAATAATAATTAAATAATAATATTTCACTCACCTGGATTACACTGAAAAAATGCAACACACAATTAATAAATTACTAATATTTAACACAACACTCGAATTAATTCACGCACAAGTACAACTGAATTTCGCGAACAACTGTCATCGGCAGCATCGAAGACGTAAACAACAATCAACTACACCGAAGCAGAGCTTTCCTTGTTTCATTATCATCGCTGCAGCTGCAACAACAACACACGTTACACAGCTGCAAGCAATACCATTTAACAGCGCGATGGTAAACAAAGCAAAGCAAGCAAAACAAATGAGCGTAAGATCACATACGGGATCTTGTGTAGTATTGGCTACTGGAGCAGTTATGAGAAATTTTCGTTTTCGACTTATTCTTCCGTTACACTGTTTCTTGTCTCACTGTCTGTTTGTAAACAAATTCAATAATATGTTTTTCTTTTCATGTACCTAAACAACAAACGTACATACATTATATGAGAAAGATTAACTAAGGGGCAGATTGGTCGGCAACAAGATGGTCAAATCAAAACATAGAAGAAGAAGAAGCAAGCTAAGAACTTCGTTCATCGGTGGGGGAGAATGTTGACTTCACAACAATGTGGAACGTGACGTCACCACAGTCCGATGCACCGAACGCACTCACTCACAAGAAATTTCCCAGACGAGGGATTTTCAAGCAGCTGTCAACGAATAACATATAGACAAAATTGTATATAAACGAGACGTTTTTCTTAAATAAAAATAATTGCAGTTTTATAACGTAATAAGAAGCGGTCTTTTATTATTTTGCGGAATTTCCAAGCGTTTTTTAGCAAACAGTAATTGCCAACAGTTTCTTTTACATTTTTCTTTGTTCATCGCCCGAACAAGGGGTCTTCAATATCCTTTCTTGTAGCACTATCTACTACTTCAGCCAAGTTTTCCACCGTTGTAGTATTGCAGTAATTGTATATCGACGACTCCGAGCCTGCTCGCTCACTCTCGGTCGCCGGTACTGGGGATCCGACTCCCTGCACCGTAATTTTACTTCTTTGCTGACTTTCCATCCTTGGTTTTTTTTCCGGGTTCCTTCCCATAGCCGTTTTTACCTTCAGCCAGGTTTGGTTACTGCCGACCGCTCCGGTTCAGACGCAGACCAGGGAGCCGCCCATTTTGGGTCAGACGCTTCTGGGTTTAATCAAAATGTTTGCAAACACACATAATCCTTCTATATAACTCGGTTTCATCCTTCCGTTATGACCTTACTGCCAAGGGTGGCCCTACCAGGAGACTGTGCTCCAGACAGCATCGCTCATAACATCATTAAGATTACTCCCTCGGGCGGATTTTAGTCGCCTTTTACGACAGGCATGCCTTACCTCAGGACAATTCTAATCCCGTCGCTGCAGGGGGTGATGATGATGATGATGATGATGATGATGATGATGATGATGATGATGATGATGATGATGATGATGATGATGATGATGATGATGATGATGATGATGATGATGATGATGATGATGATGATGATGATGATGATGATGATGATGATGATGATGATGATGATGATGATGATGATGATGATGATGATGATGATGATGATGATGATGATGATGATGATGATGATGATGATGATGATGATGATGATGATGATGATGATGATGATGATGATGATGATGATGATGATGATGATGATGATGATGATGATGATGATGATGATGATGATGATGATGATGATGATGATGATGATTTTTTTTTTTTTTTTTTTTTTTTTTTTTTTTTTGGAGGAGAGAATACGTGATGTACCGTCAAGTGGTAGGCCGTCACCACTTGGTGTGTCCGACTCTCACGGACTAAACTCTCCCCGCTTACGGCCTATAAGCCACCCTGGAACCGCTCTTGGCATTACATCAGGGTGGCGCCGTTTATAAGTCCGTAAAAGGACGCCGTCTTGTTAGTCTTCTGTGGCCTAAGACGTCTGTGCCTGCTGAAACACTTCGCGTGTTCTTTCGTGTCGATGAGGATTTCATCCGTTTTGTGAGGGTATATTTTCGTCTTCCTCTCTCTTTTTTGATCGTAGTACCGTTTCGATAAATGAACATATTTTGTTCCAGGCTTCGGTACTCGTCGTCATCTGGCTTACGGCGGTATCTGGGGTGAAAATGCCTATTTCCGCCTCTAGCCTGTTTCGCTCAGCTTCCCATCTGCTACACATGAAAAAGGTGTGGTAAGCATCGTCCTCCGAGGAGTCGCCATATTTGCAGGCTGCGCTCCCTACTTTGCCCATCTTGTGGAGGTATCGGTTGAAATATCCATGTCCAGTCAGGAACTGAGTGACATAGAAATTTACTTCAACTTCACCGTGTTTCCGCTCCGTCCATTCATCAATGTTCCTGATCAGCCGCGCCGTCCATCTACCTCTTGTTTCGCAGCTCCATCTTCTCTGCCATTCTTGTTTGCTGAACTGCTTCGCCTCTGCAGTGGCCGATTCCACACCTGCTTCCGTCTTGTTCTCGAACACGTGCTTCCTCTCTGTCGCTAGGATATCGATCGGAGTCACTCCCGCGACGACGAGAACGGCTGGTTCCGACACTGTTCGGTAGGAGCTTGCAACTCGAAGTGCTCCTAGTCTTTGCACTGCTGCAATTTTCTTCCTGTATTTCTCCTGTCTGAGTGCATCGGCCCAAATCTCACAACCATACAAGAGAATGGCATGAGTAATCGACATGAGCAGTCTTCTTTTGTTTGCCGTTGGGCCACCTACGTTTGCCATGAGCCTGCTGAGTGATAAGGTTACCTTAATAGCTCGCTCTGATGCCGACTTTATATGCTGCCAGAACGTTAGTTTGGAGTCAATGGCTATTCCCAGGTATTTTACTGCCGTCTTGCTGGTAATGATTTCGGAGTCTACCTGGAAATCAACGATTGTCGGGATGTATCTCCTAGTCAAGAGGACTATCTCAGTTTTTTCTGCTGCTAGACAAAGGCCATGGTCTTCCATCCAGGCGTGCACGCGTCTCATGACCTGATTAAGCCGTCTCTGTGCGTCTTCGGTATCCTTTGCTGTAATCACCGCACCGATGTCATCTGCGTAACCTACTAGGATGATGATGATGATGATGATGATGATGATGATGATGATGATGATGATGATGATGATGATGATGATGATGATGATGATGATGATGATGATGATGATGATGATGATGATGATGATGATGATGATGATGATGATGATGATGATGATGATGATGATGATGATGATGATGATGATGATGATGATGATGATGATGATGATGATGATGATGATGATGATGATGATGATGATGATGATGATGATGATGATGATGATGATGATGATGATGATGATGATGATGATGATGATGATGATGATGATGATGATGATGATGATGATGATGATGATGATGATGATGATGATGATGATGATGATGATGATGATGATGATGATGATGATGATGATGATGATGATGATGATGATGATGATGATGATGATGATGATGATGATGATGATGATGATGATGATGATGATGATGATGATGATGATGATGATGATGATGATGATGATGATGATGATGATGATGATGATGATGATGATGATGATGATGATGATGATGATGATGATGATGATGATGATGATGATGATGATGATGATGATGATGATGATGATGATGATGATGATGATGATGATGATGATGATGATGATGATGATGATGATGATGATGATGATGATGATGATGATGATGATGATGATGATGATGATGATGATGATGATGATGATGATGATGATGATGATGATGATGATGATGATGATGATGATGATGATGATGATGATGATGATGATGATGATGATGATGATGATGATGATGATGATGATGATGATGATGATGATGATGATGATGATGATGATGATGATGATGATGATGATGATGATGATGATGATGATGATGATGATGATGATGATGATGATGATGATGATGATGATGATGATGATGATGATGATGATGATGATGATGATGATGATGATGATGATGATGATGATGATGATGATGATGATGATGATGATGATGATGATGATGATGATGATGATGATGATGATGATGATGATGATGATGATGATGATGATGATGATGATGATGATGATGATGATGATGATGATGATGATGATGATGATGATGATGATGATGATGATGATGATGATGATGATGATGATGATGATGATGATGATGATGATGATGATGATGATGATGATGATGATGATGATGATGATGATGATGATGATGATGATGATGATGATGATGATGATGATGATGATGATGATGATGATGATGATGATGATGATGATGATGATGATGATGATGATGATGATGATGATGATGATGATGATGATGATGATGATGATGATGATGATGATGATGATGATGATGATGATGATGATGATGATGATGATGATGATGATGATGATGATGATGATGATGATGATGATGATGATGATGATGATGATGATGATGATGATGATGATGATGATGATGATGATGATGATGATGATGATGATGATGATGATGATGATGATGATGATGATGATGATGATGATGATGATGATGATGATGATGATGATGATGATGATGATGATGATGATGATGATGATGATGATGATGATGATGATGATGATGATGATGATGATGATGATGATGATGATGATGATGATGATGATGATGATGATGATGATGATGATGATGATGATGATGATGATGATGATGATGATGATGATGATGATGATGATGATGATGATGATGATGATGATGATGATGATGATGATGATGATGATGATGATGATGATGATGATGATGATGATGATGATGATGATGATGATGATGATGATGATGATGATGATGATGATGATGATGATGATGATGATGATGATGATGATGATGATGATGATGATGATGATGATGATGATGATGATGATGATGATGATGATGATGATGATGATGATGATGATGATGATGATGATGATGATGATGATGATGATGATGATGATGATGATGATGATGATGATGATGATGATGATGATGATGATGATGATGATGATGATGATGATGATGATGATGATGATGATGATGATGATGATGATGATGATGATGATGATGATGATGATGATGATGATGATGATGATGATGATGATGATGATGATGATGATGATGATGATGATGATGATGATGATGATGATGATGATGATGATGATGATGATGATGATGATGATGATGATGATGATGATGATGATGATGATGATGATGATGATGATGATGATGATGATGATGATGATGATGATGATGATGATGATGATGATGATGATGATGATGATGATGATGATGATGATGATGATGATGATGATGATGATGATGATGATGATGATGATGATGATGATGATGATGATGATGATGATGATGATGATGATGATGATGATGATGATGATGATGATGATGATGATGATGATGATGATGATGATGATGATGATGATGATGATGATGATGATGATGATGATGATGATGATGATGATGATGATGATGATGATGATGATGATGATGATGATGATGATGATGATGATGATGATGATGATGATGATGATGATGATGATGATGATGATGATGATGATGATGATGATGATGATGATGATGATGATGATGATGATGATGATGATGATGATGATGATGATGATGATGATGATGATGATGATGATGATGATGATGATGATGATGATGATGATGATGATGATGATGATGATGATGATGATGATGATGATGATGATGATGATGATGATGATGATGATGATGATGATGATGATGATGATGATGATGATGATGATGATGATGATGATGATGATGATGATGATGATGATGATGATGATGATGATGATGATGATGATGATGATGATGATGATGATGATGATGATGATGATGATGATGATGATGATGATGATGATGATGATGATGATGATGATGATGATGATGATGATGATGATGATGATGATGATGATGATGATGATGATGATGATGATGATGATGATGATGATGATGATGATGATGATGATGATGATGATGATGATGATGATGATGATGATGATGATGATGATGATGATGATGATGATGATGATGATGATGATGATGATGATGATGATGATGATGATGATGATGATGATGATGATGATGATGATGATGATGATGATGATGATGATGATGATGATGATGATGATGATGATGATGATGATGATGATGATGATGATGATGATGATGATGATGATGATGATGATGATGATGATGATGATGATGATGATGATGATGATGATGATGATGATGATGATGATGATGATGATGATGATGATGATGATGATGATGATGATGATGATGATGATGATGATGATGATGATGATGATGATGATGATGATGATGATGATGATGATGATGATGATGATGATGATGATGATGATGATGATGATGATGATGATGATGATGATGATGATGATGATGATGATGATGATGATGATGATGATGATGATGATGATGATGATGATGATGATGATGATGATGATGATGATGATGATGATGATGATGATGATGATGATGATGATGATGATGATGATGATGATGATGATGATTTTTTTTTTTTTTTTTTTTTTTTTTGGAGGAGAGAATACGTGATGTACCGTCAAGTGGTAGGCCGTCACCACTTGGTGTGTCCGACTCTCACGGAGTTAACTCTCCCCGCTTACGGCCTATAAGCCACCCTGGAACCGCTCTTGGCATTACATCAGGGTGGCGCCGTTTATAAGTCCGTAAAAGGACGCCGTCTTGTTAGTCTTCTGTGGCCTAAGACGTCTGTGCCTGCTGAAACACTTCGCGTGTTCTTTCGTGTCGATGAGGATTTCATCCGTTTTGTGAGGGTATATTTTGGTCTTCCTCTCTCTTTTTTGATCGTAGTACCGTTTCGATAAATGAACATATTCTTCGGTACTCGTCGTCATCTATCTTACGGCGGTATCTGGGGTGAAAATGCCTATTTCCGCCTCTAGCCTGTTTCGCTCAGCTGCCCATCTACTACACATGAAAAAGGTGTGGTAAGCATCATCCTCCGAGGAGTCGCCATATTTGCAGGCTGCGCTCCCTACTTTGCCCATCTTGTGGAGGTATCGATTGAAATATCCATGTCCAGTCAGGAACTGAGTGACATAGAAATTCACTTCATCGTGTTTCCGCTCCGTCCATTCATCAATGTTCCTGATCAGCCGCGCCGTCCATCTACCTCTTGTTTCGCAGCTCCATCTTCTCTGCCATTCTTGTTTGCGAAACTGCTTCGCCTCTGCAGTGCCCGATTCTACACCTGCTTCCGTCTTGTTCTCGAACACGTGCTTCGTCTCTGTCGCTAGGATATCGATCGGGGTCACTCCCGCGACTACGAGAACGGCTGGTTCCGACACTGTTCGGTAGGAGCTTGCAACTCGAAGTGCTCCTAGTCTTTGCACTGCTGCAATTTTCTTCCTGTATTTCTCCTGTCTGAGTGCATCGGCCCAAATCTCACAACCATACAAGAGAATGGCATGAGTAATCGACATGAGCAGTCTTCTTTTGTTTGCCGTTGGGCCACCTACGTTCGCCACGAGCCTGCTGAGTGATAAGGTTACCTTAATAGCTCGCTCTGATGCCGACTTTATATGTTGCCAGAACGTTAGTTTGGAGTCAATGGCTATTCCCAGGTATTTTACTGCCGTCTTGCTGGTAATGATTTCGGAGTCTACCTGGAAATCCACGATTGTCGGGATGTATCTCCTAGTCAAGAGGACTATCTCAGTTTTTTCTGCTGCTAGACAAAGGCCATGGTCTTCCATCCAGGCGTGCACGCGTCTCATGACCTGATTAAGCCGTCTCTGTGCGTCTTCGGTATCCTTTGCTGTAATCACCGCACCGATGTCATCTGCGTAACCTACTAGGAATGTGTCTTCAGGCATTTCCATAGGGAGTATTCCATCGTAGGAGATATTCCACAGATCGGGGCCCAGTATGGAGCCCTGCGCTGCACCAGCAGTTAATTCCTTTCTGCGGGGTCCCTCCGTCGTGTCGTACAACAGCTGCCGGTCCTTTAAATAGTCCTTCACCATCCGTAAGAGGGATTGCGGTATCCTGAAGGTATTTTCAAGGGCGTTCAACATATCAGCCCACCTGGCTGAGTTAAACGCGTTTCCCACATCTAAGGCTGCCAGGACGACGACTTTTTTTGGGTGATGATTACCCTGATGAGCCATTCGCACGGCCTCTACAACTTCATTGACAGCTCCTATTGTAGAGTGGCCTCTTCTGAACCCATGCTGTCGGTCGGATAGACCACCTCCTCTGTTAATTGCTGCTGTGAGTCGCGGCTTGAGCATCTTCTCTAAAAGTTTTCCCGCCGTGTCTAGCATACACAGGGGTCTGAAGGCTGAGGGGGAATCCGGGTCTCCTTTCCCTTTCCTTATAAGTACTAAGCGTTGCGTTTTCCAGTTCTTATGAAAGATCCCATCTCGAAGACAGTCGTTGAACATGCTCAACAGGAGTTCGGGGCAGGTTCGGGCAATCACTTTCAGGGCTTCCGCTGGTATGCCGTCGGGCCCCGGGGCCTTCTTATTTTGTAGCGTGTTCGCCGCCGCTAGCAGTTCATCTTCGGTAAACGGTGGTCCATTTTGCTGGTGGGTAGTGGGGGTGGGGGCGTCAGGGGCTCTAACAGTATGGTTGGGGAAGAGTGTATCAACTATGTCCAGCATTTTTTCCGCACTGAGTATAGGAGTTATTGCCTGAGCGCCCAGCTTGCGCATAACTACCTTATAGCCCAGTCCCCAGGGGTCATTGTTGACGTCTCGTCGGAGTCCTCCCACTTCTGTCTTTTGCTGATGTTTATGGCCCTTTTGAGCTCGAACTTTGCATTCCTGTAGTCTGCTAGGACGTCTTCAATGATTCCAACGTGTAATCTCCTTCCCCTCGTGACTTTGCGTCTGAGGTGTAGACACCTCCTTCTATATGCAGCGATCTCTTCGGTCCATAGAGGCGTCGCACGCATGGTGTATGAGCCGCATTGTGGCTTCTGTCTTTGACTCAGAAGTACCTGACATTTCCATAATCGCGTCTTTGCCTTCCTGGATTACGCCCATAAAGCGGTCTTTGTTGAGTCTGTCCACCTTCCACATCGGTGTTCGCCTTTGGTTTCTGTGAGGAGCACGTCGTTCCGCCTGTAGATCGAAGACGATATTTTGGTGGTCGCTGCCAGTGTAGTCCTCGATGACTCTCCAGTTATGAATATCTCTGCTTATTGTTTCTGAAGCAAAGGTAACGTCCGGGATGGTTTCGGCATTGCCGGGTCGCCTGAAGGTGGATGTGTTGCCGATGTTCATCACATTGAGCCCTAATCTGGCGGTCATCTCGAGTATTTGTCTTCCTCTTGAGTCCGTAGTAAGCATTCCCAACTCTAGGGCTTTAGCGTTAAAATCACCGGCTAGTAGTATTGCGCCATCTATTTCCCTTATCGCATCTTCGAGGTCATCTATCTTTCCTCGGAAGTCGCTAATAACTTCGTTCGGAGTAAGGTAGCAGCTGACTATTGTCGCTCTCTCGCACTTCACCCAGACAAAACCTCGTCCTGCTCCAAGGTCTTTAATGGGCACTGCTCCTGTGTCCGGGATCCAGATAGCTGCTGTGCCGAGCAGATCCGCATAACAGCCAGGTACGTCTTTGTTTTTGTACTGCTCGCTTATTACTACCAGATCGGCCTTAAGGTCTAGTCGAATTTCGGCCAGCAAGTCGTCAGCTGTTCGGCTCCTGTGAAGATTTCCTTGGAGGATTTTCATCATGATGGCATACTTTTCTTCGCTTTATCGAGTGCGGTCTTGAACACCTGGCAGTTTCTCGAACCCGCTACATGTGCTAGCAAGTCAGGTGTTAACTTGAGCTCGGCGCATAAGTAGCACTTGGCGGCTGTTTTGCACTCGACCTTCTTGTTTCTAGGCGTGTTCTGCATACCCGAGCCAGTCGCGTGCGCATCGTTTCTACTCAGCGGGTGTTTTCGATGCCGTGATTGTACACTTATTGGCGAGCCCCGCTTGACTTCTTGCATTTCATCTAGTGTGCTATGCTGTGAGATTGAAGGTCGCGCGGGAAAGCTACCGGGTGTTTGCTTCTTCTTTTTCCCGGTTTCCTTCTCAAGAGGGCTTGATGGAGGCCTTTTCTTGGGCTCCGGGTTTGTCGGTGGTGTTGTCTGTCGACCAGCTTGTGTTGGTTGGTCCATTGCTGCCCGTTTGGGGTGCACGTTTGCCTGATATGGGCTCTTAACCTGCAGATGCTTTATGATGTCGAGGGATTCTTCGAGTTCAGCCAGTCCTCTTTTCACATCTGTACTCATATTTTTTTGCCTTTCTGCAGCTGCTTTCATCCTTTTGATGAGCTCTTTACACTTTTGCAGCTCTTTGTTTATGGTTGTACCCTGCTGAGCGTCTGCTAGCGGTCGTCCATGGTGTTGGAAGCCTTTGGGGGTCCCCACTGAAGAACTTCTGTTGCCTGCCCTGTGGTTTTTAGATTTATCTAGCGCAGGCAGAGCTTGATTAGTGGCTAGCGGCGAACGAGTTACTCGTGAAATCCTCTTAAACGGGTTTACAGCTGCTTCTCTTGTAGCTTTACGTTCTGTGGTAGCCAAGTGTTCCTCTCTCTGAGTCCCTGTTTCTTGCGGGGGCCGAATTTCGGGCTCCAAGGGGGACGCATATTGTTGCCGTGCTTGGGGTACTCTCAGGGGTTCCAAGTTGTTACCCTCCATTTTGTCCCCCCCGTTGCGGCCTAGTTCCGTTGGTAACCCCGGGTTTTCCGGCGAGCGTTGAACGCGCGAGCGCCTTTTGAAGGGGTCTTCAATATCCTTTCTTGTAGCACTATCTACTACTTCAGCCAAGTTTTCCACCGTTGTAGTATTGCAGTAATTGTATATCGACGACTCCGAGCCTGCTCGCTCACTCTCGGTCGCCGGTACTGGGGATCCGACTCCCTGCACCGTAATTTTACTTCTTTGCTGACTTTCCATCCTTGGTTTTTTTTCCGGGTTCCTTCCCATAGCCGTTTTTACCTTCAGCCAGGTTTGGTTACTGCCGACCGCTCCGGTTCAGACGCAGACCAGGGAGCCGCCCATTTTGGGTCAGACGCTTCTGGGTTTAATCAAAATGTTTGCAAACACACATAATCCTTCTATATAACTCGGTTTCATCCTTCCGTTATGACCTTACTGCCAAGGGTGGCCCTACCAGGAGACTGTGCTCCAGACAGCATCGCTCATAACATCATTAAGATTACTCCCTCGGGCGGATTTTAGTCGCCTTTTACGACAGGCATGCCTTACCTCAGGACAATTCTAATCCCGTCGCTGCAGGGGGTGATGATGATGATGATGATGATGATGATGATGATGATGATGATGATGATGATGATGATGATGATGATGATGATGATGATGATGATGATGATGATGATGATGATGATGATGATGATGATGATGATGATGATGATGATGATGATGATGATGATGATGATGATGATGATGATGATGATGATGATGATGATGATGATGATGATGATGATGATGATGATGATGATGATGATGATGATGATGATGATGATGATGATGATGATGATGATGATGATGATGATGATGATGATGATGATGATGATGATGATGATGATGATGATGATGATGATGATGATGATGATGATGATGATGATGATGATGATGATGATGATGATGATGATGATGATGATGATGATGATGATGATGATGATGATGATGATGATGATGATGATGATGATGATGATGATGATGATGATGATGATGATGATGATGATGATGATGATGATGATGATGATGATGATGATGATGATGATGATGATGATGATGATGATGATGATGATGATGATGATGATGATGATGATGATGATGATGATGATGATGATGATGATGATGATGATGATGATGATGATGATGATGATGATGATGATGATGATGATGATGATGATGATGATGATGATGATGATGATGATGATGATGATGATGATGATGATGATGATGATGATGATGATGATGATGATGATGATGATGATGATGATGATGATGATGATGATGATGATGATGATGATGATGATGATGATGATGATGATGATGATGATGATGATGATGATGATGATGATGATGATGATGATGATGATGATGATGATGATGATGATGATGATGATGATGATGATGATGATGATGATGATGATGATGATGATGATGATGATGATGATGATGATGATGATGATGATGATGATGATGATGATGATGATGATGATGATGATGATGATGATGATGATGATGATGATGATGATGATGATGATGATGATGATGATGATGATGATGATGATGATGATGATGATGATGATGATGATGATGATGATGATGATGATGATGATGATGATGATGATGATGATGATGATGATGATGATGATGATGATGATGATGATGATGATGATGATGATGATGATGATGATGATGATGATGATGATGATGATGATGATGATGATGATGATGATGATGATGATGATGATGATGATGATGATGATGATGATGATGATGATGATGATGATGATGATGATGATGATGATGATGATGATGATGATGATGATGATGATGATGATGATGATGATGATGATGATGATGATGATGATGATGATGATGATGATGATGATGATGATGATGATGATGATGATGATGATGATGATGATGATGATGATGATGATGATGATGATGATGATGATGATGATGATGATGATGATGATGATGATGATGATGATGATGATGATGATGATGATGATGATGATGATGATGATGATGATGATGATGATGATGATGATGATGATGATGATGATGATGATGATGATGATGATGATGATGATGATGATGATGATGATGATGATGATGATGATGATGATGATGATGATGATGATGATGATGATGATGATGATGATGATGATGATGATGATGATGATGATGATGATGATGATGATGATGATGATGATGATGATGATGATGATGATGATGATGATGATGATGATGATGATGATGATGATGATGATGATGATGATGATGATGATGATGATGATGATGATGATGATGATGATGATGATGATGATGATGATGATGATGATTTTTTTTTTTTTTTTTTTTTTTTTGGAGGAGAGAATACGTGATGTACCGTCAAGTGGTAGGCCGTCACCACTTGGTGTGTCCGACTCTCACGGACTAAACTCTCCCCGCTTACGGCCTATAAGCCACCCTGGAACCGCTCTTGGCATTACATCAGGGTGGCGCCGTTTATAAGTCCGTAAAAGGACGCCGTCTTGTTAGTCTTCTGTGGCCTAAGACGTCTGTGCCTGCTGAAACACTTCGCGTGTTCTTTCGTGTCGATGAGGATTTCATCCGTTTTGTGAGGGTATATTTTCGTCTTCCTCTCTCTTTTTTGATCGTAGTACCGTTTCGATAAATGAACATATTTTGTTCCAGGCTTCGGTACTCGTCGTCATCTGGCTTACGGCGGTATCTGGGGTGAAAATGCCTATTTCCGCCTCTAGCCTGTTTCGCTCAGCTTCCCATCTGCTACACATGAAAAAGGTGTGGTAAGCATCGTCCTCCGAGGAGTCGCCATATTTGCAGGCTGCGCTCCCTACTTTGCCCATCTTGTGGAGGTATCGGTTGAAATATCCATGTCCAGTCAGGAACTGAGTGACATAGAAATTTACTTCACCGTGTTTCCGCTCCGTCCATTCATCAATGTTCCTGATCAGCCGCGCCGTCCATCTACCTCTTGTTTCGCAGCTCCATCTTCTCTGCCATTCTTGTTTGCTGAACTGCTTCGCCTCTGCAGTGGCCGATTCCACACCTGCTTCCGTCTTGTTCTCGAACACGTGCTTCCTCTCTGTCGCTAGGATATCGATCGGAGTCACTCCCGCGACGACGAGAACGGCTGGTTCCGACACTGTTCGGTAGGAGCTTGCAACTCGAAGTGCTCCTAGTCTTTGCACTGCTGCAATTTTCTTCCTGTATTTCTCCTGTCTGAGTGCATCGGCCCAAATCTCACAACCATACAAGAGAATGGCATGAGTAATCGACATGAGCAGTCTTCTTTTGTTTGCCGTTGGGCCACCTACGTTTGCCATGAGCCTGCTGAGTGATAAGGTTACCTTAATAGCTCGCTCTGATGCCGACTTTATATGCTGCCAGAACGTTAGTTTGGAGTCAATGGCTATTCCCAGGTATTTTACTGCCGTCTTGCTGGTAATGATTTCGGAGTCTACCTGGAAATCAACGATTGTCGGGATGTATCTCCTAGTCAAGAGGACTATCTCAGTTTTTTCTGCTGCTAGACAAAGGCCATGGTCTTCCATCCAGGCGTGCACGCGTCTCATGACCTGATTAAGCCGTCTCTGTGCGTCTTCGGTATCCTTTGCTGTAATCACCGCACCGATGTCATCTGCGTAACCTACTAGGAATGTGTCTTCAGGCATTTCCATACGGAGTATTCCATCGTAGGAGATATTCCACAGATCGGGGCCTAGTATGGAGCCCTGCGCTGCTCCAGCAGTTAATTCCTTTCTGCGGGGTCCCTCCGTCGTGTCGTACAACAGCTGCCGGTCCTTTAAATAGTCCTTCACCATCCGTAAGAGGTATTGCGGTATCCTGAAGGTGTTTTCAAGGGCGTTCAACATATCAGCCCACCTGGCTGAGTTAAACGCGTTTCTCACATCTAAGGCTGCCAGGACGACGACTTTTTTTGGGTGGTGATTACCCTGATGAGCCATTCGCACGGCCTCTACAACTTCATTGACAGCTCCTATTGTAGAGTGGCCTCTTCTGAACCCATGCTGTCGGTCGGATAGACCACCTCCTCTGTTAATTGCTGCTGTGAGTCGCGGCTTGAGCATCTTCTCTAAAAGTTTTCCCGCCGTGTCTAGCATACACAGGGGTCTGAAGGCTGAGGGGGAATCCGGGTCTCCTTTCCCTTTCCTTATAAGTACTAAGCGTTGCGTTTTCCAGTTCTTATGAAAGATCCCATCTCGAAGACAGTCGTTGAACATGCTCAACAGGAGTTCGGGGCAGGTTCGGGCAATCACTTTCAGGGCTTCCGCTGGTATGCCGTCGGGCCCCGGGGCCTTCTTATTTTGTAGCGTGTTCGCCGCCGCTAGCAGTTCATCTTCGGTAAACGGTGGTCCATTTTGCTGGTGGGTAGTGGGGGTGGGGGCGTCAGGGGGTCTAACAGGATGGGTGGGGAAGAGTGTATCAACTATGTCCAGCATTTTTTCCGCACTCAGTATAGGAGTTATTGCCTGAGCGCCCAGCTTGCGCATAACTACCTTATAGCCCAGTCCCCAGGGGTCATTGTTGACGTCTCGTCGGAGGTCCTCCCACTTCTGTCTTTTGCTGATGTTTATGGCCCTTTTGAGCTCAAACTTTGCATTCCTGTAGTCTGCTAGGACGTCTTCAATGATTCCAACGTGTAATCTCCTTCCCCTCGTGACTTTGCGTCTGAGGTGTAGACACCTCCTTCTATATGCAGCGATCTCTTCTGTCCACCAGTATACTGATTTTCTGCGTCCATTCGAGTTCCTTGATCGGGGCATAGAGGCGTCGCACGCATGGTGTATGAGCCGCATTGTGGCTTCTGTCTTTGACTCAGAAGTACCTGACATTTCCGTAATCGCGTCTTTGCCTTCCTGGATTACGCCCATAAAGCGGTCTTTGTTGAGTCTGTCCACCTTCCACATCGGTGTTCGCCTTTGGTTTCTGTGAGGAGCATGTCGTTCCGCCTGTAGATCGAAGACGATATATTGGTGGTCGCTGCCAGTGTAGTCCTCGATGACTCTCCAGTTATGAATATCTCTGCTTATTGTTTCTGAAGCAAAGGTAACGTCCGGGATGGTTTCGGCATTGCCGGGTCGCCTGAAGGTGGATGTGTTGCCGATGTTCATCACATTGAGCCCTAATCTGGCGGTCATCTCGAGTATTTGCCTTCCTCTTGAGTCCGTAGTAAGCATTCCCCACTCTAGGGCTTTAGCGTTAAAATCACCGGCTAGTAGTATTGCGCCCTCTATTTCCCTTATCGCATCTTCGAGGTCATCTATCTTTCCTCGGAAGTCGCTAATAACTTCGTTCGGAGTAAGGTAGCAGCTGACTATTGTCGCTCTCTCGCACTTCACCCAGACAAAACCTCGTCCTGCTCCATGGTCTTTAATGGGCACTGCTCCTGTGTCCGGGATCCAGATAGCTGCTGTGCCGAGCAGATCCGCATACCAGCCAGGTACGTCTTTGTTTTTGTACTGCTCGCTTATTACTACCACATCGGCCTTAAGGTCTAGTCGAATTTCGGCCAGCAAGTCGTCAGCTGTTCGGCTCCTGTGAAGATTTCCTTGGAGGATTTTCATCATGATGGCATACTTTTCTTCGCTTTATCGAGTGCGTTCTTGAACACCTGGCAGTTTCTGGAACCCGCTACATGTGCTAGCAAGTCAGGTGTTAACTTGAGCTCGGCGCATAAGTAGCACTTGGCGGCTGTTTTGCACTCGACCTTCTTGTGACCTTGTTCTCCGCAGTTGAAGCACAGTCCTTTGCCCTTCCGGTTTGTCCCCTTGCACCCTGACTGTTGGTGTCCGTACCCAAAGCATCTATAGCAACGCGGGATAACCACTCTTTCCCGTATTCTGCAATGAACCCAGCCAATTTTAATTCGAGGACTGCCCAACAGTTCCTTTGCAGCTCTGGTGTTTAGTTGGATGAGAGCCATTTTTTGAGCTCTTCTATTTGCCTTCGTCAAGAAGACTTGAAGGTCCAATGTCGGGTCGTGAACTTTGCATTTGATAGCAGCTGATGATGATGATGATGATGATGATGATGATGATGATGATGATGATGATGATGATGATGATGATGATGATGATGATGATGATGATGATGATGATGATGATGATGATGATGATGATGATGATGATGATGATGATGATGATGATGATGATGATGATGATGATGATGATGATGATGATGATGATGATGATGATGATGATGATGATGATGATGATGATGATGATGATGATGATGATGATGATGATGATGATGATGATGATGATGATGATGATGATGATGATGATGATGATGATGATGATGATGATGATGATGATGATGATGATGCTGATGATGATGATGATGATGATGATGCTGATGATGATGATGATGATGATGATGATGATGATGATGATGATGATGATGATGATGATGATGATGATGATGATGATGATGATGATGATGATGATGATGATGATGATGATGATGATGATGATGATGATGATGATGATGATGATGATGATGATGATGATGATGATGATGATGATGATGATGATGATGATGATGATGATGATGATGATGATGATGATGATGATGATGATGATGATGATGATGATGATGATGATGATGATGATGATGATGATGATGATGATGATGATGATGATGATGATGATGATGATGATGATGATGATGATGATGATGATGATGATGATGATGATGATGATGATGATGATGATGATGATGATGATGATGATGATGATGATGATGATGATGATGATGATGATGATGATGATGATGATGATGATGATGATGATGATGATGATGATGATGATGATGATGATGATGATGATGATGATGATGATGATGATGATGATGATGATGATGATGATGATGATGATGATGATGATGATGATGATGATGATGATGATGATGATGATGATGATGATGATGATGATGATGATGATGATGATGATGATGATGATGATGATGATGATGATGATGATGATGATGATGATGATGATGATGATGATGATGATGATGATGATGATGATGATGATGATGATGATGATGATGATGATGATGATGATGATGATGATGATGATGATGATGATGATGATGATGATGATGATGATGATGATGATGATGATGATGATGATGATGATGATGATGATGATGATGATGATGATGATGATGATGATGATGATGATGATGATGATGATGATGATGATGATGATGATGATGATGATGATGATGATGATGATGATGATGATGATGATGATGATGATGATGATGATGATGATGATGATGATGATGATGATGATGATGATGATGATGATGATGATGATGATGATGATGATGATGATGATGATGATGATGATGATGATGATGATGATGATGATGATGATGATGATGATGATGATGATGATGATGATGATGATGATGATGATGATGATGATGATGATGATGATGATGATGATGATGATGATGATGATGATGATGATGATGATGATGATGATGATGATGATGATGATGATGATGATGATGATGATGATGATGATGATGATGATGATGATGATGATGATGATGATGATGATGATGATGATGATGATGATGATGATGATGATGATGATGATGATGATGATGATGATGATGATGATGATGATGATGATGATGATGATGATGATGATGATGATGATGATGATGATGATGATGATGATGATGATGATGATGATGATGATGATGATGATGATGATGATGATGATGATGATGATGATGATGATGATGATGATGATGATGATGATGATGATGATGATGATGATGATGATGATGATGATGATGATGATGATGATGATGATGATGATGATGATGATGATGATGATGATGATGATGATGATGATGATGATGATGATGATGATGATGATGATGATGATGATGATGATGATGATGATGATGATGATGATGATGATGATGATGATGATGATGATGATCACCACTTGGTGTGTCCGACTCTCACGGACTAAACTCTCCCCGCTTACGGCCTATAAGCCACCCTGGAACCGCTCTTGGCATTACATCAGGGTGGCGCCGTTTATAAGTCCGTAAAAGGACGCCGTCTTGTTAGTCTTCTGTGGCCTAAGACGTCTGTGCCTGCTGAAACACTTCGCGTGTTCTTTCGTGTCGATGAGGATTTCATCCGTTTTGTGAGGGTATATTTTCGTCTTCCTCTCTCTTTTTTGATCGTAGTACCGTTTCGATAAATGAACATATTTTGTTCCAGGCTTCGGTACTCGTCGTCATCTGGCTTACGGCGGTATCTGGGGTGAAAATGCCTATTTCCGCCTCTAGCCTGTTTCGCTCAGCTTCCCATCTGCTACACATGAAAAAGGTGTGGTAAGCATCGTCCTCCGAGGAGTCGCCATATTTGCAGGCTGCGCTCCCTACTTTGCCCATCTTGTGGAGGTATCGGTTGAAATATCCATGTCCAGTCAGGAACTGAGTGACATAGAAATTTACTTCACCGTGTTTCCGCTCCGTCCATTCATCAATGTTCCTGATCAGCCGCGCCGTCCATCTACCTCTTGTTTCGCAGCTCCATCTTCTCTGCCATTCTTGTTTGCTGAACTGCTTCGCCTCTGCAGTGGCCGATTCCACACCTGCTTCCGTCTTGTTCTCGAACACGTGCTTCCTCTCTGTCGCTAGGATATCGATCGGAGTCACTCCCGCGACGACGAGAACGGCTGGTTCCGACACTGTTCGGTAGGAGCTTGCAACTCGAAGTGCTCCTAGTCTTTGCACTGCTGCAATTTTCTTCCTGTATTTCTCCTGTCTGAGTGCATCGGCCCAAATCTCACAACCATACAAGAGAATGGCATGAGTAATCGACATGAGCAGTCTTCTTTTGTTTGCCGTTGGGCCACCTACGTTTGCCATGAGCCTGCTGAGTGATAAGGTTACCTTAATAGCTCGCTCTGATGCCGACTTTATATGCTGCCAGAACGTTAGTTTGGAGTCAATGGCTATTCCCAGGTATTTTACTGCCGTCTTGCTGGTAATGATTTCGGAGTCTACCTGGAAATCAACGATTGTCGGGATGTATCTCCTAGTCAAGAGGACTATCTCAGTTTTTTCTGCTGCTAGACAAAGGCCATGGTCTTCCATCCAGGCGTGCACGCGTCTCATGACCTGATTAAGCCGTCTCTGTGCGTCTTCGGTATCCTTTGCTGTAATCACCGCACCGATGTCATCTGCGTAACCTACTAGGAATGTGTCTTCAGGCATTTCCATACGGAGTATTCCATCGTAGGAGATATTCCACAGATCGGGGCCTAGTATGGAGCCCTGCGCTGCTCCAGCAGTTAATTCCTTTCTGCGGGGTCCCTCCGTCGTGTCGTACAACAGCTGCCGGTCCTTTAAATAGTCCTTCACCATCCGTAAGAGGTATTGCGGTATCCTGAAGGTGTTTTCAAGGGCGTTCAACATATCAGCCCACCTGGCTGAGTTAAACGCGTTTCTCACATCTAAGGCTGCCAGGACGACGACTTTTTTTGGGTGGTGATTACCCTGATGAGCCATTCGCACGGCCTCTACACCTTCATTGACAGCTCCTATTGTAGAGTGGCCTCTTCTGAACCCATGCTGTCGGTCGGATAGACCACCTCCTCTGTTAATTGCTGCTGTGAGTCGCGGCTTGAGCATCTTCTCTAAAAGTTTTCCCGCCGTGTCTAGCATACACAGGGGTCTGAAGGCTGAGGGGGAATCCGGGTCTCCTTTCCCTTTCCTTGATGATGATGATGATGATGATGATGATGATGATGATGATGATGATGATGATGATGATGATGATGATGATGATGATGATGATGATGATGATGATGATGATGATGATGATGATGATGATGATGATGATGATGATGATGATGATGATGATGATGATGATGATGATGATGATGATGATGCTGATGATGATGCTGATGATGATGATGATGATGATGATGATGATGATGATGATGATGATGATGATGATGATGATGATGATGATGATGATGATGATGATGATGATGATGATGATGATGATGATGATGATGATGATGATGATGATGATGATGATGATGATGATGATGATGATGATGATGATGATGATGATGATGATGATGATGATGATGATGATGATGATGATGATGATGATGATGATGATGATGATGATGATGATGATGATGATGATGATGATGATGATGATGATGATGATGATGATGATGATGATGATGATGATGATGATGATGATGATGATGATGATGATGATGATGATGATGATGATGATGATGATGATGATGATGATGATGATGATGATGATGATGATGATGATGATGATGATGATGATGATGATGATGATGATGATGATGATGATGATGATGATGATGATGATGATGATGATGATGATGATGATGATGATGATGATGATGATGATGATGATGATGATGATGATGATGATGATGATGATGATGATGATGATGATGATGATGATGATGATGATGATGATGATGATGATGATGATGATGATGATGATGATGATGATGATGATGATGATGATGATGATGATGATGATGATGATGATGATGATGATGATGATGATGATGATGATGATGATGATGATGATGATGATGATGATGATGATGATGATGATGATGATGATGATGATGATGATGATGATGATGATGATGATGATGATGATGATGATGATGATGATGATGATGATGATGATGATGATGATGATGATGATGATGATGATGATGATGATGATGATGATGATGATGATGATGATGATGATGATGATGATGATGATGATGATGATGATGATGATGATGATGATGATGATGATGATGATGATGATGATGATGATGATGATGATGATGATGATGATGATGATGATGATGATGATGATGATGATGATGATGATGATGATGATGATGATGATGATGATGATGATGATGATGATGATGATGATGATGATGATGATGATGATGATGATGATGATGATGATGATGATGATGATGATGATGATGATGATGATGATGATGATGATGATGATGATGATGATGATGATGATGATGATGATGATGATGATGATGATGATGATGATGATGATGATGATGATGATGATGATGATGATGATGATGATGATGATGATGATGATGATGATGATGATGATGATGATGATGATGATGATGATGATGATGATGATGATGATGATGATGATGATGATGATGATGATGATGATGATGATGATGATGATGATGATGATGATGATGATGATGATGATGATGATGATGATGATGATGATGATGATGATGATGATGATGATGATGATGATGATGATGATGATGATGATGATGATGATGATGATGATGATGATGATGATGATGATGATGATGATGATTATGATGATGATGATGATTATGATGATGATGATGATGATGATGATGATGATGATGATGATGATGATGATGATGATGATGATGATGATGATGATGATGATGATGATGATGATGATGATGATGATGATGATGATGATGATGATGATGATGATGATGATGATGATGATGATGATGATGATCACCACTTGGTGTGTCCGACTCTCACGGACTAAACTCTCCCCGCTTACGGCCTATAAGCCACCCTGGAACCGCTCTTGGCATTACATCAGGGTGGCGCCGTTTATAAGTCCGTAAAAGGACGCCGTCTTGTTAGTCTTCTGTGGCCTAAGACGTCTGTGCCTGCTGAAACACTTCGCGTGTTCTTTCGTGTCGATGAGGATTTCATCCGTTTTGTGAGGGTATATTTTCGTCTTCCTCTCTCTTTTTTGATCGTAGTACCGTTTCGATAAATGAACATATTTTGTTCCAGGCTTCGGTACTCGTCGTCATCTGGCTTACGGCGGTATCTGGGGTGAAAATGCCTATTTCCGCCTCTAGCCTGTTTCGCTCAGCTTCCCATCTGCTACACATGAAAAAGGTGTGGTAAGCATCGTCCTCCGAGGAGTCGCCATATTTGCAGGCTGCGCTCCCTACTTTGCCCATCTTGTGGAGGTATCGGTTGAAATATCCATGTCCAGTCAGGAACTGAGTGACATAGAAATTTACTTCACCGTGTTTCCGCTCCGTCCATTCATCAATGTTCCTGATCAGCCGCGCCGTCCATCTACCTCTTGTTTCGCAGCTCCATCTTCTCTGCCATTCTTGTTTGCTGAACTGCTTCGCCTCTGCAGTGGCCGATTCCACACCTGCTTCCGTCTTGTTCTCGAACACGTGCTTCCTCTCTGTCGCTAGGATATCGATCGGAGTCACTCCCGCGACGACGAGAACGGCTGGTTCCGACACTGTTCGGTAGGAGCTTGCAACTCGAAGTGCTCCTAGTCTTTGCACTGCTGCAATTTTCTTCCTGTATTTCTCCTGTCTGAGTGCATCGGCCCAAATCTCACAACCATACAAGAGAATGGCATGAGTAATCGACATGAGCAGTCTTCTTTTGTTTGCCGTTGGGCCACCTACGTTTGCCATGAGCCTGCTGAGTGATAAGGTTACCTTAATAGCTCGCTCTGATGCCGACTTTATATGCTGCCAGAACGTTAGTTTGGAGTCAATGGCTATTCCCAGGTATTTTACTGCCGTCTTGCTGGTAATGATTTCGGAGTCTACCTGGAAATCAACGATTGTCGGGATGTATCTCCTAGTCAAGAGGACTATCTCAGTTTTTTCTGCTGCTAGACAAAGGCCATGGTCTTCCATCCAGGCGTGCACGCGTCTCATGACCTGATTAAGCCGTCTCTGTGCGTCTTCGGTATCCTTTGCTGTAATCACCGCACCGATGTCATCTGCGTAACCTACTAGGAATGTGTCTTCAGGCATTTCCATACGGAGTATTCCATCGTAGGAGATATTCCACAGATCGGGGCCTAGTATGGAGCCCTGCGCTGCTCCAGCAGTTAATTCCTTTCTGCGGGGTCCCTCCGTCGTGTCGTACAACAGCTGCCGGTCCTTTAAATAGTCCTTCACCATCCGTAAGAGGTATTGCGGTATCCTGAAGGTGTTTTCAAGGGCGTTCAACATATCAGCCCACCTGGCTGAGTTAAACGCGTTTCTCACATCTAAGGCTGCCAGGACGACGACTTTTTTTGGGTGGTGATTACCCTGATGAGCCATTCGCACGGCCTCTACACCTTCATTGACAGCTCCTATTGTAGAGTGGCCTCTTCTGAACCCATGCTGTCGGTCGGATAGACCACCTCCTCTGTTAATTGCTGCTGTGAGTCGCGGCTTGAGCATCTTCTCTAAAAGTTTTCCCGCCGTGTCTAGCATACACAGGGGTCTGAAGGCTGAGGGGGAATCCGGGTCTCCTTTCCCTTTCCTTATAAGTACTAAGCGTTGCGTTTTCCAGTTCTTATGAAAGATCCCATCGTTGAACATGCTCAACAGGAGTTCGGGGCAGGTTCGGGCAATCACTTTCAGGGCTTCCGCTGGTATGCCGTCGGGCCCCGGGGCCTTCTTATTTTGTAGCGTGTTCGCCGCCGCTAGCAGTTCATCTTCGGTAAACGGTGGTCCATTTTGCTGGTGGGTAGTGGGGGTGGGGGCGTCAGGGGGTCTAACAGGATGGGTGGGGAAGAGTGTATCAACTATGTCCAGCATTTTTTCCGCACTCAGTATAGGAGTTATTGCCTGAGCGCCCAGCTTGCGCATAACTACCTTATAGCCCAGTCCCCAGGGGTATGATGATGATGATGATGATGATGATGATGATGATGATGATGATGATGATGATGATGATGATGATGATGATGATGATGATGATGATGATGATGATGATGATGATGATGATGATGATGATGATGATGATGATGATGATGATGATGATGATGATGATGATGATGATGATGATGATGATGATGATGATGATGATGATGATGATGATGATGATGATGATGATGATGATGATGATGATGATGATGATGATGATGATGATGATGATGATGATGATGATGATGATGATGATGATGATGATGATGATGATGATGATGATGATGATGATGATGATGATGATGATGATGATGATGATGATGATGATGATGATGATGATGATGATGATGATGATGATGATGATGATGATGATGATGATGATGATGATGATGATGATGATGATGATGATGATGATGATGATGATGATGATGATGATGATGATGATGATGATGATGATGATGATGATGATGATGATGATGATGATGATGATGATGATGATGATGATGATGATGATGATGATGATGATGATGATGATGATGATGATGATGATGATGATGATGATGATGATGATGATGATGATGATGATGATGATGATGATGATGATGATGATGATGATGATGATGATGATGATGATGATGATGATGATGATGATGATTTTTTTTTTTTTTTTTTTTTTTTTGGAGGAGAGAATACGTGATGTACCGTCAAGTGGTAGGCCGTCACCACTTGGTGTGTCCGACTCTCACGGACTAAACTCTCCCCGCTTACGGCCTATAAGCCACCCTGGAACCGCTCTTGGCATTACATCAGGGTGGCGCCGTTTATAAGTCCGTAAAAGGACGCCGTCTTGTTAGTCTTCTGTGGCCTAAGACGTCTGTGCCTGCTGAAACACTTCGCGTGTTCTTTCGTGTCGATGAGGATTTCATCCGTTTTGTGAGGGTATATTTTCGTCTTCCTCTCTCTTTTTTGATCGTAGTACCGTTTCGATAAATGAACATATTTTGTTCCAGGCTTCGGTACTCGTCGTCATCTGGCTTACGGCGGTATCTGGGGTGAAAATGCCTATTTCCGCCTCTAGCCTGTTTCGCTCAGCTTCCCATCTGCTACACATGAAAAAGGTGTGGTAAGCATCGTCCTCCGAGGAGTCGCCATATTTGCAGGCTGCGTTCCCTACTTTGCCCATCTTGTGGAGGTATCGGTTGAAATATCCATGTCCAGTCAGGAACTGAGTGACATAGAAATTTACTTCACCGTGTTTCCGCTCCGTCCATTCATCAATGTTCCTGATCAGCCGCGCCGTCCATCTACCTCTTGTTTCGCAGCTCCATCTTCTCTGCCATTCTTGTTTGCTGAACTGCTTCGCCTCTGCAGTGGCCGATTCCACACCTGCTTCCGTCTTGTTCTCGAACACGTGCTTCCTCTCTGTCGCTAGGATATCGATCGGAGTCACTCCCGCGACGACGAGAACGGCTGGTTCCGACACTGTTCGGTAGGAGCTTGCAACTCGAAGTGCTCCTAGTCTTTGCACTGCTGCAATTTTCTTCCTGTATTTCTCCTGTCTGAGTGCATCGGCCCAAATCTCACAACCATACAAGAGAATGGCATGAGTAATCGACATGAGCAGTCTTCTTTTGTTTGCCGTTGGGCCACCTACGTTTGCCATGAGCCTGCTGAGTGATAAGGTTACCTTAATAGCTCGCTCTGATGCCGACTTTATATGCTGCCAGAACGTTAGTTTGGAGTCAATGGCTATTCCCAGGTATTTTACTGCCGTCTTGCTGGTAATGATTTCGGAGTCTACCTGGAAATCAACGATTGTCGGGATGTATCTCCTAGTCAAGAGGACTATCTCAGTTTTTTCTGCTGCTAGACAAAGGCCATGGTCTTCCATCCAGGCGTGCACGCGTCTCATGACCTGATTAAGCCGTCTCTGTGCGTCTTCGGTATCCTTTGCTGTAATCACCGCACCGATGTCATCTGCGTAACCTACTAGGAATGTGTCTTCAGGCATTTCCATACGGAGTATTCCATCGTAGGAGATATTCCACAGATCGGGGCCTAGTATGGAGCCCTGCGCTGCTCCAGCAGTTAATTCCTTTCTGCGGGGTCCCTCCGTCGTGTCGTACAACAGCTGCCGGTCCTTTAAATAGTCCTTCACCATCCGTAAGAGGTATTGCGGTATCCTGAAGGTGTTTTCAAGGGCGTTCAACATATCAGCCCACCTGGCTGAGTTAAACGCGTTTCTCACATCTAAGGCTGCCAGGACGACGACTTTTTTGGGTGGTGATTACCCTGATGAGCCATTCGCACGGCCTCTACAACTTCATTGACAGCTCCTATTGTAGAGTGGCCTCTTCTGAACCCATGCTGTCGGTCGGATAGACCACCTCCTCTGTTAATTGCTGCTGTGAGTCGCGGCTTGAGCATCTTCTCTAAAAGTTTTCCCGCCGTGTCTAGCATACACAGGGGTCTGAAGGCTGAGGGGGAATCCGGGTCTCCTTTCCCTTTCCTTATAAGTACTAAGCGTTGCGTTTTCCAGTTCTTATGAAAGATCCCATCTCGAAGACAGTCGTTGAACATGCTCAACAGGAGTTCGGGGCAGGTTCGGGCAATCACTTTCAGGGCTTCCGCTGGTATGCCGTCGGGCCCCGGGGCCTTCTTATTTTGTAGCGTGTTCGCCGCCGCTAGCAGTTCATCTTCGGTAAACGGTGGTCCATTTTGCTGGTGGGTAGTGGGGGTGGGGGCGTCAGGGGGTCTAACAGGATGGGTGGGGAAGAGTGTATCAACTATGTCCAGCATTTTTTCCGCACTCAGTATAGGAGTTATTGCCTGAGCGCCCAGCTTGCGCATAACTACCTTATAGCCCAGTCCCCAGGGGTCATTGTTGACGTCTCGTCGGAGGTCCTCCCACTTCTGTCTTTTGCTGATGTTTATGGCCCTTTTGAGCTCAAACTTTGCATTCCTGTAGTCTGCTAGGACGTCTTCAATGATTCCAACGTGTAATCTCCTTCCCCTCGTGCCTTTGCGTCTGAGGTGTAGACACCTCCTTCTATATGCAGCGATCTCTTCTGTCCACCAGTATACTGATTTTCTGCGTCCATTCGAGTTCCTTGATCGGGGCATAGAGGCGTCGCACGCATGGTGTATGAGCCGCATTGTGGCTTCTGTCTTTGACTCAGAAGTACCTGACATTTCCGTAATCGCGTCTTTGCCTTCCTGGATTACGCCCATAAAGCGGTCTTTGTTGAGTCTGTCCACCTTCCACATCGGTGTTCGCCTTTGGTTTCTGTGAGGAGCATGTCGTTCCGCCTGTAGATCGAAGACGATATATTGGTGGTCGCTGCCAGTGTAGTCCTCGATGACTCTCCAGTTATGAATATCTCTGCTTATTGTTTCTGAAGCAAAGGTAACGTCCGGGATGGTTTCGGCATTGCCGGGTCGCCTGAAGGTGGATGTGTTGCCGATGTTCATCACATTGAGCCCTAATCTGGCGGTCATCTCGAGTATTTGCCTTCCTCTTGAGTCCGTAGTAAGCATTCCCCACTCTAGGGCTTTAGCGTTAAAATCACCGGCTAGTAGTATTGCGCCCTCTATTTCCCTTATCGCATCTTCGAGGTCATCTATCTTTCCTCGGAAGTCGCTAATAACTTCGTTCGGAGTAAGGTAGCAGCTGACTATTGTCGCTCTCTCGCACTTCACCCAGACAAAACCTCGTCCTGCTCCATGGTCTTTAATGGGCACTGCTCCTGTGTCCGGGATCCAGATAGCTGCTGTGCCGAGCAGATCCGCATACCAGCCAGGTACGTCTTTGTTTTTTACTACCACATCGGCCTTAAGGTCTAGTCGAATTTCGGCCAGCAAGTCGTCAGCTGTTCGGCTCCTGTGAAGATTTCCTTGGAGGATTTTCATCATGATGGCATACTTTTCTTCACTGATGATGATGATGATGATGATGATGATGATGATGATGATGATGATGATGATGATGATGATGATGATGATGATGATGATGATGATGATGATGATGATGATGATGATGATGATGATGATGATGATGATGATGATGATGATGATGATGATGATGATGATGATGATGATGATGATGATTTTTTTTTTTTTTTTTTTTTTTTTTTGGAGGAGAGAATACGTGATGTACCGTCAAGTGGTAGGCCGTCACCACTTGGTGTGTCCGACTCTCACGGAGTTAACTCTCCCCGCTTACGGCCTATAAGCCACCCTGGAACCGCTCTTGGCATTACATCAGGGTGGCGCCGTTTATAAGTCCGTAAAAGGACGCCGTCTTGTTAGTCTTCTGTGGCCTAAGACGTCTGTGCCTGCTGAAACACTTCGCGTGTTCTTTCGTGTCGATGAGGATTTCATCCGTTTTGTGAGGGTATATTTTGGTCTTCCTCTCTCTTTTTTGATCGTAGTACCGTTTCGATAAATGAACATATTCTTCGGTACTCGTCGTCATCTATCTTACGGCGGTATCTGGGGTGAAAATGCCTATTTCCGCCTCTAGCCTGTTTCGCTCAGCTGCCCATCTGCTACACATGAAAAAGGTGTGGTAAGCATCATCCTCCGAGGAGTCGCCATATTTGCAGGCTGCGCTCCCTACTTTGCCCATCTTGTGGAGGTATCGATTGAAATATCCATGTCCAGTCAGGAACTGAGTGACATAGAAATTCACTTCATCGTGTTTCCGCTCCGTCCATTCATCAATGTTCCTGATCAGCCGCGCCGTCCATCTACCTCTTGTTTCGCAGCTCCATCTTCTCTGCCATTCTTGTTTGCTGAACTGCTTCGCCTCTGCAGTGGCCGATTCTACACCTGCTTCCGTCTTGTTCTCGAACACGTGCTTCGTCTCTGTCGCTAGGATATCGATCGGGGTCACTCCCGCGACTACGAGAACGGCTGGTTCCGACACTGTTCGGTAGGAGCTTGCAACTCGAAGTGCTCCTAGTCTTTGCACTGCTGCAATTTTCTTCCTGTATTTCTCCTGTCTGAGTGCATCGGCCCAAATCTCACAACCATACAAGAGAATGGCATGAGTAATCGACATGAGCAGTCTTCTTTTGTTTGCCGTTGGGCCACCTACGTTCGCCATGAGCCTGCTGAGTGATAAGGTTACCTTAATAGCTCGCTCTGATGCCGACTTTATATGTTGCCAGAACGTTAGTTTGGAGTCAATGGCTATTCCCAGGTATTTTACTGCCGTCTTGCTGGTAATGATTTCGGAGTCTACCTGGAAATCCACGATTGTCGGGATGTATCTCCTAGTCAAGAGGACTATCTCAGTTTTTTCTGCTGCTAGACAAAGGCCATGGTCTTCCATCCAGGCGTGCACGCGTCTCATGACCTGATTAAGCCGTCTCTGTGCGTCTTCGGTATCCTTTGCTGTAATCACCGCACCGATGTCATCTGCGTAACCTACTAGGAATGTGTCTTCAGGCATTTCCATAGGGAGTATTCCATCGTAGGAGATATTCCACAGATCGGGGCCCAGTATGGAGCCCTGCGCTGCACCAGCAGTTAATTCCTTTCTGCGGGGTCCCTCCGTCGTGTCGTACAACAGCTGCCGGTCCTTTAAATAGTCCTTCACCATCCGTAAGAGGGATTGCGGTATCCTGAAGGTATTTTCAAGGGCGTTCAACATATCAGCCCACCTGGCTGAGTTAAACGCGTTTCTCACATCTAAGGCTGCCAGGACGACGACTTTTTTTGGGTGATGATTACCCTGATGAGCCATTCGCACGGCCTCTACAACTTCATTGACAGCTCCTATTGTAGAGTGGCCTCTTCTGAACCCATGCTGTCGGTCGGATAGACCACCTCCTCTGTTAATTGCTGCTGTGAGTCGCGGCTTGAGCATCTTCTCTAAAAGTTTTCCCGCCGTGTCTAGCATACACAGGGGTCTGAAGGCTGAGGGGGAATCCGGGTCTCCTTTCCCTTTCCTTATAAGTACTAAGCGTTGCGTTTTCCAGTTCTTATGAAAGATCCCATCTCGAAGACAGTCGTTGAACATGCTCAACAGGAGTTCGGGGCAGGTTCGGGCAATCACTTTCAGGGCTTCCGCTGGTATGCCGTCGGGCCCCGGGGCCTTCTTATTTTGTAGCGTGTTCGCCGCCGCTAGCAGTTCATCTTCGGTAAACGGTGGTCCATTTTGCTGGTGGGTAGTGGGGGTGGGGGCGTCAGGGGCTCTAACAGTATGGTTGGGGAAGAGTGTATCAACTATGTCCAGCATTTTTTCCGCACTGAGTATAGGAGTTATTGCCTGAGCGCCCAGCTTGCGCATAACTACCTTATAGCCCAGTCCCCAGGGGTCATTGTTGACGTCTCGTCGGAGTCCTCCCACTTCTGTCTTTTGCTGATGTTTATGGCCCTTTTGAGCTCGAACTTTGCATTCCTGTAGTCTGCTAGGACGTCTTCAATGATTCCAACGTGTAATCTCCTTCCCCTCGTGACTTTGCGTCTGAGGTGTAGACACCTCCTTCTATATGCAGCGATCTCTTCGGTCCATAGAGGCGTCGCACGCATGGTGTATGAGCCGCATTGTGGCTTCTGTCTTTGACTCAGAAGTACCTGACATTTCCATAATCGCGTCTTTGCCTTCCTGGATTACGCCCATAAAGCGGTCTTTGTTGAGTCTGTCCACCTTCCACATCGGTGTTCGCCTTTGGTTTCTGTGAGGAGCACGTCGTTCCGCCTGTAGATCGAAGACGATATATTGGTGGTCGCTGCCAGTGTAGTCCTCGATGACTCTCCAGTTATGAATATCTCTGCTTATTGTTTCTGAAGCAAAGGTAACGTCCGGGATGGTTTCGGCATTGCCGGGTCGCCTGAAGGTGGATGTGTTGCCGATGTTCATCACATTGAGCCCTAATCTGGCGGTCATCTCGAGTATTTGCCTTCCTCTTGAGTCCGTAGTAAGCATTCCCCACTCTAGGGCTTTAGCGTTAAAATCACCGGCTAGTAGTATTGCGCCCTCTATTTCCCTTATCGCATCTTCGAGGTCATCTATCTTTCCTCGGAAGTCGCTAATAACTTCGTTCGGAGTAAGGTAGCAGCTGACTATTGTCGCTCTCTCGCACTTCACCCAGACAAAACCTCGTCCTGCTCCATGGTCTTTAATGGGCACTGCTCCTGTGTCCGGGTTCCAGATAGCTGCTGTGCCGAGCAGATCCGCATACCAGCCAGGTACGTCTTTGTTTTTGTACTGCTCGCTTATTACTACCAGATCGGCCTTAATGTCTAGTCGAATTTCGGCCAGCAAGGCGTCAGCTGTTCGGCTCCTGTGAAGATTTCCTTGGAGGATTTTCATCATGATGGCATACTTTTCTTCCTTTATCGAGTGCGTTCTTGAACACCTGGCAGTTTCTCGAACCCGCTACATGTGCTAGCAAGTCAGGTGTTAACCTGAGCTCGGCGCATAAGTAGCACTTGGCGGCTGTTTTGCACTCGACCTTCTTGTGACCTTGTTCTCCGCAGTTGAAGCACACTCCTTTGCCCTTCCGGTTTGTCCCCTTGCACCCTGACTGTTGGTGTCCGTACCCAAAGCATCTATAACAACGCGGGATAACCACTCTTTCCCGTATTCTGCAATGAACCCATCCAATTTTAATTCGAGCACTGCCCAACAGTTCCTTTGCAGCTCTGGTGTTTAGTTGGATGAGAGCGATTTTTTGAGCTTTTCTATTTGCCTTCGTCAAGAAGACTTGAAGGTAAAATGTCGGGTCGTGAACTTTGCATTTGATAGCAGCTCTTACTTCCTCTTCTGTTGTAAGGTCATCCAAGTCCCTTATTTCCAAAGATGTCTTAGGCTCTAGGTGTCTTATGTTTGCCTTTACGCCCAAAATGGATTTTAATGATTTGCTGAATCCATCAGTGCCCTTTGATTTGGCCGTAAGCTCAAGAAGGACGTCTCCTGATTGCGTTTGGCGGACGGATTTTATTTTCGTTTCCGTGTCGTCAGGGTTTGCTTTACTGATGATTTCTCGCAGGATTTCGGCGTACGTTTGCAAACCTACAGGTATTATGAGAATCGCCTCGGGTCTGGGTTTGGGCCGTCTCTCTTTCTTCTTTTTGGTCTTCCTGTGAGGTGATGCGGTGCCATTGCCTTGCCTTTGTTTGTTTCTAGGCGTGTTCTGCATACCCGAGCCAGTCGCGTGCGCATCGTTTCTACTCAGCGGGTGTTTTCGATGCCGTGATTGTACACTTATTGGCGAGCCCCGCTTGACTTCTTGCATTTCATCTAGTGTGCTATGCTGTGAGATTGAAGGTCGCGCGGGAATGCTACCGGGTGCTTGCTTCTTCTTTTTCCCGGTTTCCTTCTCAAGAGGGCTTGATGGAGGCCTTTTCTTGGGCTCCGGGTTTGTCGGTGGTGTTGTCTGTCGACCAGCTTGTGTTGGTTGGTCCATTGCTGCCCGTTTGGGGTGCACGTTTGCCTGATATGGGCTCTTAACCTGCAGATGCTTTATGATGTCGAGGGATTCTTCGAGTTCAGCCAGTCCTCTTTTCACCTCTGTACTCATATTTTTTTGCCTTTCTGCAGCTGCTTTCATCCTTTTGATGAGCTCTTTACACTTTTGCAGCTCTTTGTTTATGGTTGTACCCTGCTGAGCGTCTGCTAGCGGTCGTCCATGGTGTTGGAAGCCTTTGGGGGTCCCCACTGAAGAACTTCTGTTGGCTGCCCTGTGGTTTTTAGATTTATCTAGCGCAGGCAGAGCTTGATTAGTGGCTAGCGGCGAACGTGTCACTCGTGAAATCCTCTTAAACGGGTTTACAGCTGCTTCTCTTGTAGCTTTACGTTCTGTGGTAGCCAAGTGTTCCTCTCTCTGAGTCCCTGTTTCTTGCGGGGGCCGAATTTCGGGCTCCAAGGGGGACGCATATTGTTGCCGTGCTTGGGGTACCTCAGGGGTTCCAAGTTGGGACCCTCCATTTTGTCCCCCCCGTTGCGGCCTAGTTCCGTTGGTAACCCCGGGTTTTCCGGCGAGTGTTGAACGCGCGAGCGCCTTTTGAAGGGGTCTTCAATATCCTTTCTTGTAGCACTATCTACTACTTCAGCCAAGTTTTCCACCGTTGTAGTATTGCAGTAATTGTATATCGACGACTCCGAGCCTGCTCGCTCACTGATGATGATGATGATGATGATGATGATGATGATGATGATGATGATGATGATGATGATGATGATGATGATGATGATGATGATGATGATGATGATGATGATGATGATGATGATGATGATGATGATGATGATGATGATGATGATGATGATGATGATGATGATGATGATGATGATGATGATGATGATGATGATGATGATGATGATGATGATGATGATGATGATGATGATGATGATGATGATGATGATGATGATGATGATGATGATGATGATGATGATGATGATGATGATGATGATGATGATGATGATGATGATGATGATGATGATGATGATGATGATGATGATGATGATGATGATGATGATGATGATGATGATGATGATGATGATGATGATGATGATGATGATGATGATGATGATGATGATGATGATGATGATGATGATGATGATGATGATGATGATGATGATGATGATGATGATGATGATGATGATGATGATGATGATGATGATGATGATGATGATGATGATGATGATGATGATGATGATGATGATGATGATGATGATGATGATGATGATGATGATGATGATGATGATGATGATGATGATGATGATGATGATGATGATGATGATGATGATGATGATGATGATGATGATGATGATGATGATGATGATGATGATGATGATGATGATGATGATGATGATGATGATGATGATGATGATGATGATGATGATGATGATGATGATGATGATGATGATGATGATGATGATGATGATGATGATGATGATGATGATGATGATGATGATGATGATGATGATGATGATGATGATGATGATGATGATGATGATGATGATGATAGGGAGTATTCCATCGTAGGAGATATTCCACAGATCGGGGCCCAGTATGGAGCCCTGCGCTGCACCAGCAGTTAATTCCTTTCTGCGGGGTCCCTCCGTCGTGTCGTACAACAGCTGCCGGTCCTTTAAATAGTCCTTCACCATCCGTAAGAGGGATTGCGGTATCCTGAAGGTATTTTCAAGGGCGTTCAACATATCAGCCCACCTGGCTGAGTTAAACGCGTTTCTCACATCTAAGGCTGCCAGGACGACGACTTTTTTTGGGTGATGATTACCCTGATGAGCCATTCGCACGGCCTCTACAACTTCATTGACAGCTCCTATTGTAGAGTGGCCTCTTCTGAACCCATGCTGTCGGTCGGATAGACCACCTCCTCTGTTAATTGCTGCTGTGAGTCGCGGCTTGAGCATCTTCTCTAAAAGTTTTCCCGCCGTGTCTAGCATACACAGGGGTCTGAAGGCTGAGGGGGAATCCGGGTCTCCTTTCCCTTTCCTTATAAGTACTAAGCGTTGCGTTTTCCAGTTCTTATGAAAGATCCCATCTCGAAGACAGTCGTTGAACATGCTCAACAGGAGTTCGGGGCAGGTTCGGGCAATCACTTTCAGGGCTTCCGCTGGTATGCCGTCGGGCCCCGGGGCCTTCTTATTTTGTAGCGTGTTCGCCGCCGCTAGCAGTTCATCTTCGGTAAACGGTGGTCCATTTTGCTGGTGGGTAGTGGGGGTGGGGGCGTCAGGGGCTCTAACAGTATGGTTGGGGAAGAGTGTATCAACTATGTCCAGCATTTTTTCCGCACTGAGTATAGGAGTTATTGCCTGAGCGCCCAGCTTGCGCATAACTACCTTATAGCCCAGTCCCCAGGGGTCATTGTTGACGTCTCGTCGGAGTCCTCCCACTTCTGTCTTTTGCTGATGTTTATGGCCCTTTTGAGCTCGAACTTTGCATTCCTGTAGTCTGCTAGGACGTCTTCAATGATTCCAACGTGTAATCTCCTTCCCCTCGTGACTTTGCGTCTGAGGTGTAGACACCTCCTTCTATATGCAGCGATCTCTTCGGTCCATAGAGGCGTCGCACGCATGGTGTATGAGCCGCATTGTGGCTTCTGTCTTTGACTCAGAAGTACCTGACATTTCCATAATCGCGTCTTTGCCTTCCTGGATTACGCCCATAAAGCGGTCTTTGTTGAGTCTGTCCACCTTCCACATCGGTGTTCGCCTTTGGTTTCTGTGAGGAGCACGTCGTTCCGCCTGTAGATCGAAGACGATATATTGGTGGTCGCTGCCAGTGTAGTCCTCGATGACTCTCCAGTTATGAATATCTCTGCTTATTGTTTCTGAAGCAAAGGTAACGTCCGGGATGGTTTCGGCATTGCCGGGTCGCCTGAAGGTGGATGTGTTGCCGATGTTCATCACATTGAGCCCTAATCTGGCGGTCATCTCGAGTATTTGCCTTCCTCTTGAGTCCGTAGTAAGCATTCCCCACTCTAGGGCTTTAGCGTTAAAATCACCGGCTAGTAGTATTGCGCCCTCTATTTCCCTTATCGCATCTTCGAGGTCATCTATCTTTCCTCGGAAGTCGCTAATAACTTCGTTCGGAGTAAGGTAGCAGCTGACTATTGTCGCTCTCTCGCACTTCACCCAGACAAAACCTCGTCCTGCTCCATGGTCTTTAATGGGCACTGCTCCTGTGTCCGGGTTCCAGATAGCTGCTGTGCCGAGCAGATCCGCATACCAGCCAGGTACGTCTTTGTTTTTGTACTGCTCGCTTATTACTACCAGATCGGCCTTAATGTCTAGTCGAATTTCGGCCAGCAAGGCGTCAGCTGTTCGGCTCCTGTGAAGATTTCCTTGGAGGATTTTCATCATGATGGCATACTTTTCTTCCTTTATCGAGTGCGTTCTTGAACACCTGGCAGTTTCTCGAACCCGCTACATGTGCTAGCAAGTCAGGTGTTAACCTGAGCTCGGCGCATAAGTAGCACTTGGCGGCTGTTTTGCACTCGACCTTCTTGTGACCTTGTTCTCCGCAGTTGAAGCACACTCCTTTGCCCTTCCGGTTTGTCCCCTTGCACCCTGACTGTTGGTGTCCGTACCCAAAGCATCTATAACAACGCGGGATAACCACTCTTTCCCGTATTCTGCAATGAACCCATCCAATTTTAATTCGAGCACTGCCCAACAGTTCCTTTGCAGCTCTGGTGTTTAGTTGGATGAGAGCGATTTTTTGAGCTTTTCTATTTGCCTTCGTCAAGAAGACTTGAAGGTAAAATGTCGGGTCGTGAACTTTGCATTTGATAGCAGCTCTTACTTCCTCTTCTGTTGTAAGGTCATCCAAGTCCCTTATTTCCAAAGATGTCTTAGGCTCTAGGTGTCTTATGTTTGCCTTTACGCCCAAAATGGATTTTAATGATTTGCTGAATCCATCAGTGCCCTTTGATTTGGCCGTAAGCTCAAGAAGGACGTCTCCTGATTGCGTTTGGCGGACGGATTTTATTTTCGTTTCCGTGTCGTCAGGGTTTGCTTTACTGATGATTTCTCGCAGGATTTCGGCGTACGTTTGCAAACCTACAGGTATTATGAGAATCGCCTCGGGTCTGGGTTTGGGCCGTCTCTCTTTCTTCTTTTTGGTCTTCCTGTGAGGTGATGCGGTGCCATTGCCTTGCCTTTGTTTGTTTCTAGGCGTGTTCTGCATACCCGAGCCAGTCGCGTGCGCATCGTTTCTACTCAGCGGGTGTTTTCGATGCCGTGATTGTACACTTATTGGCGAGCCCCGCTTGACTTCTTGCATTTCATCTAGTGTGCTATGCTGTGAGATTGAAGGTCGCGCGGGAATGCTACCGGGTGCTTGCTTCTTCTTTTTCCCGGTTTCCTTCTCAAGAGGGCTTGATGGAGGCCTTTTCTTGGGCTCCGGGTTTGTCGGTGGTGTTGTCTGTCGACCAGCTTGTGTTGGTTGGTCCATTGCTGCCCGTTTGGGGTGCACGTTTGCCTGATATGGGCTCTTAACCTGCAGATGCTTTATGATGTCGAGGGATTCTTCGAGTTCAGCCAGTCCTCTTTTCACCTCTGTACTCATATTTTTTTGCCTTTCTGCAGCTGCTTTCATCCTTTTGATGAGCTCTTTACACTTTTGCAGCTCTTTGTTTATGGTTGTACCCTGCTGAGCGTCTGCTAGCGGTCGTCCATGGTGTTGGAAGCCTTTGGGGGTCCCCACTGAAGAACTTCTGTTGGCTGCCCTGTGGTTTTTAGATTTATCTAGCGCAGGCAGAGCTTGATTAGTGGCTAGCGGCGAACGTGTCACTCGTGAAATCCTCTTAAACGGGTTTACAGCTGCTTCTCTTGTAGCTTTACGTTCTGTGGTAGCCAAGTGTTCCTCTCTCTGAGTCCCTGTTTCTTGCGGGGGCCGAATTTCGGGCTCCAAGGGGGACGCATATTGTTGCCGTGCTTGGGGTACCTCAGGGGTTCCAAGTTGGGACCCTCCATTTTGTCCCCCCCGTTGCGGCCTAGTTCCGTTGGTAACCCCGGGTTTTCCGGCGAGTGTTGAACGCGCGAGCGCCTTTTGAAGGGGTCTTCAATATCCTTTCTTGTAGCACTATCTACTACTTCAGCCAAGTTTTCCACCGTTGTAGTATTGCAGTAATTGTATATCGACGACTCCGAGCCTGCTCGCTCACTGATGATGATGATGATGATGATGATGATGATGATGATGATGATGATGATGATGATGATGATGATGATGATGATGATGATGATGATGATGATGATGATGATGATGATGATGATGATGATGATGATGATGATGATGATGATGATGATGATGATGATGATGATGATGATGATGATGATGATGATGATGATGATGATGATGATGATGATGATGATGATGATGATGATGATGATGATGATGATGATGATGATGATGATGATGATGATGATGATGATGATGATGATGATGATGATGATGATGATGATGATGATGATGATGATGATGATGATGATGATGATGATGATGATGATGATGATGATGATGATGATGATGATGATGATGATGATGATGATGATGATGATGATGATGATGATGATGATGATGATGATGATGATGATGATGATGATGATGATGATGATGATGATGATGATGATGATGATGATGATGATGATGATGATGATGATGATGATGATGATGATGATGATGATGATGATGATGATGATGATGATGATGATGATGATGATGATGATGATGATGATGATGATGATGATGATGATGATGATGATGATGATGATGATGATGATGATGATGATGATGATGATGATGATGATGATGATGATGATGATGATGATGATGATGATGATGATGATGATGATGATGATGATGATGATGATGATGATGATGATGATGATGATGATGATGATGATGATGATGATGATGATGATGATGATGATGATGATGATGATGATGATGATGATGATGATGATGATGATGATGATGATGATGATGATGATGATGATGATGATGATGATGATGATGATGATGATGATGATGATGATGATGATGATGATGATGATGATGATGATGATGATGATGATGATGATGATGATGATGATGATGATGATGATGATGATGATGATGATGATGATGATGATGATGATGATGATGATGATGATGATGATGATGATGATGATGATGATGATGATGATGATGATGATGATGATGATGATGATGATGATGATGATGATGATGATGATGATGATGATGATGATGATGATGATGATGATGATGATGATGATGATGATGATGATGATGATGATGATGATGATGATGATGATGATGATGATGATGATGATGATGATGATGATGATGATGATGATGATGATGATGATGATGATGATGATGATGATGATGATGATGATGATGATGATGATGATGATGATGATGATGATGATGATGATGATGATGATGATGATGATGATGATGATGATGATGATGATGATGATGATGATGATGATGATGATGATGATGATGATGATGATGATGATGATGATGATGATGATGATGATGATGATGATGATGATGATGATGATGATGATGATGATGATGATGATGATGATGATGATGATGATGATGATGATGATGATGATGATGATGATGATGATGATGATGATGATGATGATGATGATGATGATGATGATGATGATGATGATGATGATGATGATGATGATGATGATGATGATGATGATGATGATGATGATGATGATGATGATGATGATGATGATGATGATGATGATGATGATGATGATGATGATGATGATGATGATGATGATGATGATGATGATGATGATGATGATGATGATGATGATGATGATGATGATGATGATGATGATGATGATGATGATGATGATGATGATGATGATGATGATGATGATGATGATGATGATGATGATGATGATGATGATGATGATGATGATGATGATGATGATGATGATGATGATGATGATGATGATGATGATGATGATGATGATGATGATGATGATGATGATGATGATGATGATGATGATGATGATGATGATGATGATGATGATGATGATGATGATGATGATGATGATGATGATGATGATGATGATGATGATGATGATGATGATGATGATGATGATGATGATGATGATGATGATGATGATGATGATGATGATGATGATGATGATGATGATGATGATGATGATGATGATGATGATGATGATGATGATGATGATGATGATGATGATGATGATGATGATGATGATGATGATGATGATGATGATGATGATGATGATGATGATGATGATGATGATGATGATGATGATGATGATGATGATGATGATGATGATGATGATGATGATGATGATGATGATGATGATGATGATGATGATGATGATGATGATGATGATGATGATGATGATGATGATGATGATGATGATGATGATGATGATGATGATGATGATGATGATGATGATGATGATGATGATGATGATGATGATGATGATGATGATGATGATGATGATGATGATGATGATGATGATGATGATGATGATGATGATGATGATGATGATGATGATGATGATGATGATGATGATGATGATGATGATGATGATGATGATGATGATGATGATGATGATGATGATGATGATGATGATGATGATGATGATGATGATGATGATGATGATGATGATGATGATGATGATGATGATGATGATGATGATGATGATGATGATGATGATGATGATGATGATGATGATGATGATGATGATGATGATGATGATGATGATGATGATGATGATGATGATGATGATGATGATGATGATGATGATGATGATGATGATGATGATGATGATGATGATGATGATGATGATGATGATGATGATGATGATGATGATGATGATGATGATGATGATGATGATGATGATGATGATGATGATGATGATTTTTTTTTTTTTTTTTTTTTTTTTTTTTGGAGGAGAGAATACGTGATGTACCGTCAAGTGGTAGGCCGTCACCACTTGGTGTGTCCGACTCTCACGGACTAAACTCTCCCCGCTTACGGCCTATAAGCCACCCTGGAACCGCTCTTGGCATTACATCAGGGTGGCGCCGTTTATAAGTCCGTAAAAGGACGCCGTCTTGTTAGTCTTCTGTGGCCTAAGACGTCTGTGCCTGCTGAAACACTTCGCGTGTTCTTTCGTGTCGATGAGGATTTCATCCGTTTTGTGAGGGTATATTTTCGTCTTCCTCTCTCTTTTTTGATCGTAGTACCGTTTCGATAAATGAACATATTTTGTTCCAGGCTTCGGTACTCGTCGTCATCTGGCTTACGGCGGTATCTGGGGTGAAAATGCCTATTTCCGCCTCTAGCCTGTTTCGCTCAGCTTCCCATCTGCTACACATGAAAAAGGTGTGGTAAGCATCGTCCTCCGAGGAGTCGCCATATTTGCAGGCTGCGCTCCCTACTTTGCCCATCTTGTGGAGGTATCGGTTGAAATATCCATGTCCAGTCAGGAACTGAGTTACATAGAAATTTACTTCACCGTGTTTCCGCTCCGTCCATTCATCAATGTTCCTGATCAGCCGCGCCGTCCATCTACCTCTTGTTTCGCAGCTCCATCTTCTCTGCCATTCTTGTTTGCTGAACTGCTTCGCCTCTGCAGTGGCCGATTCCACACCTGCTTCCGTCTTGTTCTCGAACACGTGCTTCCTCTCTGTCGCTAGGATATCGATCGGAGTCACTACCGCGACGACGAGAACGGCTGGTTCCGACACTGTTCGGTAGGAGCTTGCAACTCGAAGTGCTCCTAGTCTTTGCACTGCTGCAATTTTCTTCCTGTATTTCTCCTGTCTGAGTGCATCGGCCCAAATCTCACAACCATACAAGAGAATGGCATGAGTAATCGACATGAGCAGTCTTCTTTTGTTTGCCGTTGGGCCACCTACGTTTGCCATGAGCCTGCTGAGTGATAAGGTTACCTTAATAGCTCGCTCTGATGCCGACTTTATATGCTGCCAGAACGTTAGTTTGGAGTCAATGGCTATTCCTAGGTATTTTACTGCCGTCTTGCTGGTAATGATTTCGGAGTCTACCTGGAAATCAACGATTGTCGGGATGTATCTCCTAGTCAAGAGGACTATCTCAGTTTTTTCTGCTGCTAGACAAAGGCCATGGTCTTCCATCCAGGCGTGCACGCGTCTCATGACCTGATTAAGCCGTCTCTGTGCGTCTTCGGTATCCTTTGCTGTAATCACCGCACCGATGTCATCTGCGTAACCTACTAGGAATGTGTCTTCAGGCATTTCCATACGGAGTATTCCATCGTAGGAGATATTCCACAGATCGGGGCCTAGTATGGAGCCCTGCGCTGCTCCAGCAGTTAATTCCTTTCTGCGGGGTCCCTCCGTCGTGTCGTACAACAGCTGCCGGTCCTTTAAATAGTCCTTCACCATCCGTAAGAGGTATTGCGGTATCCTGAAGGTGTTTTCAAGGGCGTTCAACATATCAGCCCACCTGGCTGAGTTAAACGCGTTTCTCACATCTAAGGCTGCCAGGACGACGACTTTTTTTGGGTGGTGATTACCCTGATGAGCCATTCGCACGGCCTCTACAACTTCATTGACAGCTCCTATTGTAGAGTGGCCTCTTCTGAACCCATGCTGTCGGTCGGATAGACCACCTCCTCTGTTAATTGCTGCTGTGAGTCGCGGCTTGAGCATCTTCTCTAAAAGTTTTCCCGCCGTGTCTAGCATACACAGGGGTCTGAAGGCTGAGGGGGAATCCGGGTCTCCTTTCCCTTTCCTTATAAGTACTAAGCGTTGCGTTTTCCAGTTCTTATGAAAGATCCCATCTCGAAGACAGTCGTTGAACATGCTCAACAGGAGTTCGGGGCAGGTTCGGGCAATCACTTTCAGGGCTTCCGCTGGTATGCCGTCGGGCCCCGGGGCCTTCTTATTTTGTAGCGTGTTCGCCGCCGCTAGCAGTTCATCTTCGGTAAACGGTGGTCCATTTTGCTGGTGGGTAGTGGGGGTGGGGGCGTCAGGGGGTCTAACAGGATGGGTGGGGAAGAGTGTATCAACTATGTCCAGCATTTTTTCCGCACTCAGTATAGGAGTTATTGCCTGAGCGCCCAGCTTGCGCATAACTACCTTATAGCCCAGTCCCCAGGGGTCATTGTTGACGTCTCGTCGGAGGTCCTCCCACTTCTGTCTTTTGCTGATGTTTATGGCCCTTTTGAGCTCAAACTTTGCATTCCTGTAGTCTGCTAGGACGTCTTCAATGATTCCAACGTGTAATCTCCTTCCCCTCGTGACTTTGCGTCTGAGGTGTAGACACCTCCTTCTATATGCAGCGATCTCTTCTGTCCACCAGTATACTGATTTTCTGCGTCCATTCGAGTTCCTTGATCGGGGCATAGAGGCGTCGCACGCATGGTGTATGAGCCGCATTGTGGCTTCTGTCTTTGACTCAGAAGTACCTGACATTTCCGTAATCGCGTCTTTGCCTTCCTGGATTACGCCCATAAAGCGGTCTTTGTTGAGTCTGTCCACCTTCCACATCGGTGTTCGCCTTTGGTTTCTGTGAGGAGCATGTCGTTCCGCCTGTAGATCGAAGACGATATATTGGTGGTCGCTGCCAGTGTAGTCCTCGATGACTCTCCAGTTATGAATATCTCTGCTTATTGTTTCTGAAGCAAAGGTAACGTCCGGGATGGTTTCGGCATTGCCGGGTCGCCTGAAGGTGGATGTGTTGCCGATGTTCATCACATTGAGCCCTAATCTGGCGGTCATCTCGAGTATTTGCCTTCCTCTTGAGTCCGTAGTAAGCATTCCCCACTCTAGGGCTTTAGCGTTAAAATCACCGGCTAGTAGTATTGCGCCCTCTATTTCCCTTATCGCATCTTCGAGGTCATCTATCTTTCCTCGGAAGTCGCTAATAACTTCGTTCGGAGTAAGGTAGCAGCTGACTATTGTCGCTCTCTCGCACTTCACCCAGACAAAACCTCGTCCTGCTCCATGGTCTTTAATGGGCACTGCTCCTGTGTCCGGGATCCAGATAGCTGCTGTGCCGAGCAGATCCGCATACCAGCCAGGTACGTCTTTGTTTTTGTACTGCTCGCTTATTACTACCACATCGGCCTTAAGGTCTAGTCGAATTTCGGCCAGCAAGTCGTCAGCTGTTCGGCTCCTGTGAAGATTTCCTTGGAGGATTTTCATCATGATGGCATACTTTTCTTCGCTTTATCGAGTGCGTTCTTGAACACCTGGCAGTTTCTGGAACCCGCTACATGTGCTAGCAAGTCAGGTGTTAACTTGAGCTCGGCGCATAAGTAGCACTTGGCGGCTGTTTTGCACTCGACCTTCTTGTGACCTTGTTCTCCGCAGTTGAAGCACAGTCCTTTGCCCTTCCGGTTTGTCCCCTTGCACCCTGACTGTTGGTGTCCGTACCCAAAGCATCTATAGCAACGCGGGATAACCACTCTTTCCCGTATTCTGCAATGAACCCAGCCAATTTTAATTCGAGGACTGCCCAACAGTTCCTTTGCAGCTCTGGTGTTTAGTTGGATGAGAGCCATTTTTTGAGCTCTTCTATTTGCCTTCGTCAAGAAGACTTGAAGGTCCAATGTCGGGTCGTGAACTTTGCATTTGATAGCAGCTCTTACTTCCTCTTCTGTTGTAAGGTCATCCAAGTCCCTTATTTCCAAAGATGTCTTAGGCTCTAGGTGTCTTATGTTTGCCTTTACGCCCAAAATGGATTTTAATGATTTGCTGAATCCATCAGTGCCCTTTGATTTGGCCGTAAGCTCAAGAAGGACATCTCCTGATTGCGTTTGGCGGACGGATTTTATTTTCGTTTCCGTGTCGTCAGGGTTTGCTTTACTGCGGATTTCTCGCAGGATTTCGGCGTACGTTTGCGAACCTACAGGTTTTATGAGAATCGCCTCGGGTCTGGGTTTAGGCCGTCTCTCTTTCTTCTTTTTGGTCTTCCTGTGAGCTGATGCGGTGCCATTGCCTTGCCTTTGTTTGTTTCTAGGCGTGTTCTGCATACCCGAGCCAGTCGCGTGCGCATCGTTTCTACTCAGCGGGTGTTTTCGATGCCGTGATTGTACACTTATTGGCGAGCCCCGCTTGACTTCTTGCATTTCATCTAGTGTGCTATGCTGTGAGATTGAAGGTCGCGCGGGAATGCTACCGGGTGCTTGCTTCTTCTTTTTCCCGGTTTCCTTCTCAAGAGGGCTTGATGGAGGCCTTTTCTTGGGCTCCGGGTTTGTCGGTGGTGTTGTCTGTCGACGAGCTTGTGTTGGTTGGTCCATTGCTGCCCGTTTGGGGTGCACGTTTGCCTGATATGGGCTCTTAACCTGCAGATGCTTTATGATGTCGAGGGATTCTTCGAGTTCAGCCAGTCCTCTTTTCACCTCTGTACTCATATTTTTTTGCCTTTCTGCAGCTGCTTTCATCCTTTTGATGAGCTCTTTACACTTTTGCAGCTCTTTGTTTATGGTTGTACCCTGCTGAGCGTCTGCTAGCGGTCGTCCATGGTGTTGGAAGCCTTTGGGGGTCCCCACTGAAGAACTTCTGTTGGCTGCCCTGTGGTTTTTAGATTTATCTAGCGCAGGCAGAGCTTGATTAGTGGCTAGCGGCGAATGTGTCACTCGTGAAATCCTCTTAAACGGGTTTACAGCTGCTTCTCTTGTAGCTTTACGTTCTGTGGTAGCCAAGTGTTCCTCTCTCTGAGTCCCTGTTTCTTGCGGGGGCCGAATTTCGGGCTCCAAGGGGGACGCATATTGTTGCCGTGCTTGGGGTACTCTCAGGGGTTCCAAATTGGGACCCTCCATTTTTCCCCCCCCGTTGCGGCCTAGTTCCGTTGGTAACCCCGGGTTTTCCGGCGAGCGTTGAACGCGCGAGCGCCTTTTGAAGGGGTCTTCAATATCCTTTCTTGTAGCACTATCTACTACTTCAGCCAAGTTTTCCACCGTTGTAGTATTGCAGTAATTGTATATCGACGACTCCGAGCCTGCTCGCTCACTCTCGGTCGCCGGTACTGGGGATCCGACTCCCTGCACCGTAATTTTACTTCTTTGCTGACTTTTCATCCTTGGTTTTTTTTCCGGGTTCCTTCCCATAGCCGTTTTTACCTTCAGCCAGGTTTGGTTACTGCCGACCGCTCCGGTTCAGACGCAGACCAGGGAGCCGCCCATTTTGGGTCAGACGCTTCTGGGTTTAATCAAAATGTTTGCAAACACACATAATCCTTCTATATAACTCGGTTTCATCCTTCCGTTATGACCTTACTGCCAAGGGTGGCCCTACCAGGAGACTGTGCTCCAGACAGCATCGCTCATAACATCATTAAGATTACTTCCTCGGGCGGATTTTAGTCGCCTCTTACGACAGGCATGCCTTACCTCAGGACGATTCTAACCCCGTCGCTGCAGGGGGTATGATGATGATGATGATGATGATGATGATGATGATGATGATGATGATGATGATGATGATGATGATGATGATGATGATGATGATGATGATGATGATGATGATGATGATGATGATGATGATGATGATGATGATGATGATGATGATGATGATGATGATGATGATGATGATGATGATGATGATGATGATGATGATGATGATGATGATGATGATGATGATGATGATGATGATGATGATGATGATGATGATGATGATGATGATGATGATGATGATGATGATGATGATGATGATGATGATGATGATGATGATGATGATGATGATGATGATGATGATGATGATGATGATGATGATGATGATGATGATGATGATGATGATGATGATGATGATGATGATGATGATGATGATGATGATGATGATGATGATGATGATGATGATGATGATGATGATGATGATGATGATGATGATGATGATGATGATGATGATGATGATGATGATGATGATGATGATGATGATGATGATGATGATGATGATGATGATGATGATGATGATGATGATGATGATGATGATGATGATGATGATGATGATGATGATGATGATGATGATGATGATGATGATGATGATGATGATGATGATGATGATGATGATGATGATGATGATGATGATGATGATGATGATGATGATGATGATGATGATGATGATGATGATGATGATGATGATGATGATGATGATGATGATGATGATGATGATGATGATGATGATGATGATGATGATGATGATGATGATGATGATGATGATGATGATGATGATGATGATGATGATGATGATGATGATGATGATGATGATGATGATGATGATGATGATGATGATGATGATGATGATGATGATGATGATGATGATGATGATGATGATGATGATGATGATGATGATGATGATGATGATGATGATGATGATGATGATGATGATGATGATGATGATGATGATGATGATGATGATGATGATGATGATGATGATGATGATGATGATGATGATGATGATGATGATGATGATGATGATGATGATGATGATGATGATGATGATGATGATGATGATGATGATGATGATGATGATGATGATGATGATGATGATGATGATGATGATGATGATGATGATGATGATGATGATGATGATGATGATGATGATGATGATGATGATGATGATGATGATGATGATGATGATGATGATGATGATGATGATGATGATGATGATGATGATGATGATGATGATGATGATGATGATGATGATGATGATGATGATGATGATGATGATGATGATGATGATGATGATGATGATGATGATGATGATGATGATGATGATGATGATGATGATGATGATGATGATGATGATGATGATGATGATGATGATGATGATGATGATGATGATGATGATGATGATGATGATGATGATGATGATGATGATGATGATGATGATGATGATGATGATGATGATGATGATGATGATGATGATGATGATGATGATGATGATGATGATGATGATGATGATGATGATTTTTTTTTTTTTTTTTTTTTTTTTTTTGGAGGAGAGAATACGTGATGTACCGTCAAGTGGTAGGCCGTCACCACTTGGTGTGTCCGACTCTCACGGACTAAACTCTCCCCGCTTACGGCCTATAAGCCACCCTGGAACCGCTCTTGGCATTACATCAGGGTGGCGCCGTTTATAAGTCCGTAAAAGGACGCCGTCTTGTTAGTCTTCTGTGGCCTAAGACGTCTGTGCCTGCTGAAACACTTCGCGTGTTCTTTCGTGTCGATGAGGATTTCATCCGTTTTGTGAGGGTATATTTTCGTCTTCCTCTCTCTTTTTTGATCGTAGTACCGTTTCGATAAATGAACATATTTTGTTCCAGGCTTCGGTACTCGTCGTCATCTGGCTTACGGCGGTATCTGGGGTGAAAATGCCTATTTCCGCCTCTAGCCTGTTTCGCTCAGCTTCCCATCTGCTACACATGAAAAAGGTGTGGTAAGCATCGTCCTCCGAGGAGTCGCCATATTTGCAGGCTGCGCTCCCTACTTTGCCCATCTTGTGGAGGTATCGGTTGAAATATCCATGTCCAGTCAGGAACTGAGTGACATAGAAATTTACTTCACCGTGTTTCCGCTCCGTCCATTCATCAATGTTCCTGATCAGCCGCGCCGTCCATCTACCTCTTGTTTCGCAGCTCCATCTTCTCTGCCATTCTTGTTTGCTGAACTGCTTCGCCTCTGCAGTGGCCGATTCCACACCTGCTTCCGTCTTGTTCTCGAACACGTGCTTCCTCTCTGTCGCTAGGATATCGATCGGAGTCACTCCCGCGACGACGAGAACGGCTGGTTCCGACACTGTTCGGTAGGAGCTTGCAACTCGAAGTGCTCCTAGTCTTTGCACTGCTGCAATTTTCTTCCTGTATTTCTCCTGTCTGAGTGCATCGGCCCAAATCTCACAACCATACAAGAGAATGGCATGAGTAATCGACATGAGCAGTCTTCTTTTGTTTGCCGTTGGGCCACCTACGTTAATCGACATGAGCAGTCTTCTTTTGTTTGCCGTTGGGCCACCTACGTTTGCCATGAGCCTGCTGAGTGATAAGGTTACCTTAATAGCTCGCTCTGATGCCGACTTTATATGCTGCCAGAACGTTAGTTTGGAGTCAATGGCTATTCCCAGGTATTTTACTGCCGTCTTGCTGGTAATGATTTCGGAGTCTACCTGGAAATCAACGATTGTCGGGATGTATCTCCTAGTCAAGAGGACTATCTCAGTTTTTTCTGCTGCTAGACAAAGGCCATGGTCTTCCATCCAGGCGTGCACGCGTCTCATGACCTGATTAAGCCGTCTCTGTGCGTCTTCGGTATCCTTTGCTGTAATCACCGCACCGATGTCATCTGCGTAACCTACTAGGAATGTGTCTTCAGGCATTTCCATACGGAGTATTCCATCGTAGGAGATATTCCACAGATCGGGGCCTAGTATGGAGCCCTGCGCTGCTCCAGCAGTTAATTCCTTTCTGCGGGGTCCCTCCGTCGTGTCGTACAACAGCTGCCGGTCCTTTAAATAGTCCTTCACCATCCGTAAGAGGTATTGCGGTATCCTGAAGGTGTTTTCAAGGGCGTTCAACATATCAGCCCACCTGGCTGAGTTAAACGCGTTTCTCACATCTAAGGCTGCCAGGACGACGACTTTTTTTGGGTGGTGATTACCCTGATGAGCCATTCGCACGGCCTCTACAACTTCATTGACAGCTCCTATTGTAGAGTGGCCTCTTCTGAACCCATGCTGTCGGTCGGATAGACCACCTCCTCTGTTAATTGCTGCTGTGAGTCGCGGCTTGAGCATCTTCTCTAAAAGTTTTCCCGCCGTGTCTAGCATACACAGGGGTCTGAAGGCTGAGGGGGAATCCGGGTCTCCTTTCCCTTTCCTTATAAGTACTAAGCGTTGCGTTTTCCAGTTCTTATGAAAGATCCCATCTCGAAGACAGTCGTTGAACATGCTCAACAGGAGTTCGGGGCAGGTTCGGGCAATCACTTTCAGGGCTTCCGCTGGTATGCCGTCGGGCCCCGGGGCCTTCTTATTTTGTAGCGTGTTCGCCGCCGCTAGCAGTTCATCTTCGGTAAACGGTGGTCCATTTTGCTGGTGGGTAGTGGGGGTGGGGGCGTCAGGGGGTCTAACAGGATGGGTGGGGAAGAGTGTATCAACTATGTCCAGCATTTTTTCCGCACTCAGTATAGGAGTTATTGCCTGAGCGCCCAGCTTGCGCATAACTACCTTATAGCCCAGTCCCCAGGGGTCATTGTTGACGTCTCGTCGGAGGTCCTCCCACTTCTGTCTTTTGCTGATGTTTATGGCCCTTTTGAGCTCAAACTTTGCATTCCTGTAGTCTGCTAGGACGTCTTCAATGATTCCAACGTGTAATCTCCTTCCCCTCGTGACTTTGCGTCTGAGGTGTAGACACCTCCTTCTATATGCAGCGATCTCTTCTGTCCACCAGTATACTGATTTTCTGCGTCCATTCGAGTTCCTTGATCGGGGCATAGAGGCGTCGCACGCATGGTGTATGAGCCGCATTGTGGCTTCTGTCTTTGACTCAGAAGTACCTGACATTTCCGTAATCGCGTCTTTGCCTTCCTGGATTACGCCCATAAAGCGGTCTTTGTTGAGTCTGTCCACCTTCCACATCGGTGTTCGCCTTTGGTTTCTGTGAGGAGCATGTCGTTCCGCCTGTAGATCGAAGACGATATATTGGTGGTCGCTGCCAGTGTAGTCCTCGATGACTCTCCAGTTATGAATATCTCTGCTTATTGTTTCTGAAGCAAAGGTAACGTCCGGGATGGTTTCGGCATTGCCGGGTCGCCTGAAGGTGGATGTGTTGCCGATGTTCATCACATTGAGCCCTAATCTGGCGGTCATCTCGAGTATTTGCCTTCCTCTTGAGTCCGTAGTAAGCATTCCCCACTCTAGGGCTTTAGCGTTAAAATCACCGGCTAGTAGTATTGCGCCCTCTATTTCCCTTATCGCATCTTCGAGGTCATCTATCTTTCCTCGGAAGTCGCTAATAACTTCGTTCGGAGTAAGGTAGCAGCTGACTATTGTCGCTCTCTCGCACTTCACCCAGACAAAACCTCGTCCTGCTCCATGGTCTTTAATGGGCACTGCTCCTGTGTCCGGGATCCAGATAGCTGCTGTGCCGAGCAGATCCGCATACCAGCCAGGTACGTCTTTGTTTTTGTACTGCTCGCTTATTACTACCACATCGGCCTTAAGGTCTAGTCGAATTTCGGCCAGCAAGTCGTCAGCTGTTCGGCTCCTGTGAAGATTTCCTTGGAGGATTTTCATCATGATGGCATACTTTTCTTCGCTTTATCGAGTGCGTTCTTGAACACCTGGCAGTTTCTGGAACCCGCTACATGTGCTAGCAAGTCAGGTGTTAACTTGAGCTCGGCGCATAAGTAGCACTTGGCGGCTGTTTTGCACTCGACCTTCTTGTGACCTTGTTCTCCGCAGTTGAAGCACAGTCCTTTGCCCTTCCGGTTTGTCCCCTTGCACCCTGACTGTTGGTGTCCGTACCCAAAGCATCTATAGCAACGCGGGATAACCACTCTTTCCCGTATTCTGCAATGAACCCAGCCAATTTTAATTCGAGGACTGCCCAACAGTTCCTTTGCAGCTCTGGTGTTTAGTTGGATGAGAGCCATTTTTTGAGCTCTTCTATTTGCCTTCGTCAAGAAGACTTGAAGGTCCAATGTCGGGTCGTGAATGATGATGATGATGATGATGATGATGATGATGATGATGATGATGATGATGATGATGATGATGATGATGATGATGATGATGATGATGATGATGATGATGATGATGATGATGATGATGATGATGATGATGATGATGATGATGATGATGATGATGATGATGATGATGATGATGATGATGATGATGATGATGATGATGATGATGATGATGATGATGATGATGATGATGATGATGATGATGATGATGATGATGATGATGATGATGATGATGATGATGATGATGATGATGATGATGATGATGATGATGATGATGATGATGATGATGATGATGATGATGATGATGATGATGATGATGATGATGATGATGATGATGATGATGATGATGATGATGATGATGATGATGATGATGATGATGATGATGATGATGATGATGATGATGATGATGATGATGATGATGATGATGATGATGATGATGATGATGATGATGATGATGATGATGATGATGATGATGATGATGATGATGATGATGATGATGATGATGATGATGATGATGATGATGATGATGATGATGATGATGATGATGATGATGATGATGATGATGATGATGATGATGATGATGATGATGATGATGATGATGATGATGATGATGATGATGATGATGATGATGATGATGATGATGATGATGATGATGATGATGATGATGATGATGATGATGATGATGATGATGATGATGATGATGATGATGATGATGATGATGATGATGATGATGATGATGATGATGATGATGATGATGATGATGATGATGATGATGATGATGATGATGATGATGATGATGATGATGATGATGATGATGATGATGATGATGATGATGATGATGATGATGATGATGATGATGATGATGATGATGATGATGATGATGATGATGATGATGATGATGATGATGATGATGATGATGATGATGATGATGATGATGATGATGATGTTGATGATGATGATGTTGATGATGATGATGATGATGATGATGATGATGATGATGATGATGATGATGATGATGATGATGATGATGATGATGATGATGATGATGATGATGATGATGATGATGATGATGATGATGATGATGATGATGATGATGATGATGATGATGATGATGATGATGATGATGATGATGATGATGATGATGATGATGATGATGATGATGATGATGATGATGATGATGATGATGATGATGATGATGATGATGATGATGATGATGATGATGATGATGATGATGATGATGATGATGATGATGATGATGATGATGATGATGATGATGATGATGATGATGATGATGATGATGATGATGATGATGATGATGATGATGATGATGATGATGATGATGATGATGATGATGATGTGCAATTTCAGCAGAGCATGTGCTTGATGACGAGATAAACACTGCTATTGTACCGACGATGTGGTGGATGAGCGACTATGTATGCCGCTGAAGTTGTGGCGACTGACGGTGATTGGAGCGCCCTTGCAGTGGGGCTTTTGTGGTCTGAGTAGCACCTTGGCAATGTGGATGATGTCGTAGGCGTCTGTAAAAATCTCCCGTTTACTTTTGCTGCGATGCTCAACTACGGCAGTGCAGTGATGACGTTGAGAAATAAAAGCAGCACCGTAGGTATACGTTTTCGCAAATTTCATGTGGTTTGGTGACGTGCCTAGCAGTGCTATGATTGCTGGTAAGGTCGATGACATGGATGATGTAGTTCACGCTGATGAACTGCGCTGATGCCAAAAGCAGCCAATTTGCAATAGTGGCTTGAGTAGCACGTTGTCGATGTGGATGCAGTCGTAGGCGTCTGTAAAAAATTGGATGCTATGACCGCTTACTTTTGCCACGATGCACTATTGCGACGGTGAAATGATGGCCACACCACGCTTGTCTGCTGGAGTTCTGTTGTGTGGTGATCCGGCTCGAAGGACCAATATATAATCGTGATTCCAGTCTTTGTTTGTTCTTTTGTTTTTCTTTATTTTTTTTTTAATTAAATATTATTTACTTTACAAATGTTTGGAAACTCTTATTCAAAATTCAATATGGAAAAAATTCAATTTAAAGAACTTATTATGACCGGTCTCGTCGACGGATGAAAAAGTAAGAGCCGGAAAAAGCCGGCGAGACATATAAATGGTGGACGGCAGTAGCTGATAACAGGGCAGCCAACTGTTGATCTTTTTTTTCTTTTTTAAACCTAGGTTTACATGAAATGGTAATTTTAATTAATCGGCTTTTCGATACAAACACTGATCATTACACCGTATTATATGCTACAGAAGATTTAAATAGAACACAAACTTCTTGTGAAACTGAAGTTAAACGCATTAATCAGAGGAGAGTTAATGAGCTTATAGAGCAAACAGACTGGCAATACCTACTTTAAGAAAATGACGTCGAGGCATTATACAACAATTTTGTACGAGAAATGAATAAAATATACGGTGAAGTATGCAAAACGACAACAATAAAAAGATCACGTAAACATAAGCCATGGATTACTCCAGATATAATACCAATATGCAAACAAAGGGATGAGCTATATAGGAGGTGGAAAAACAGCCCCAGATGTAAAACGTTTGAGAGTGAATACAAGAAATTTCGAAACACTGTTAACAAGAATATTCAATTAATAAAAGCTAATTTTTACAAACAAAAATTCTTAAATGCCAATAATGACACAAGGAAAACGTGGAGAATCCTTAACGAACTACTTGGAAAAAAGAAACGTTCAGTAGATGAAATCATTAAAATCAATTTTCCAAATGCTTCCGAATCCAAAGGCTTAAAAGACATTGTGGATGAATTCGCGGAGCGGTTTTCGAATCAAGCGGCGAGTATTATGCGTGTATGTGACACCAAAACCTCTAACCATGAGAGCTGGGAACTTCAGCACAGTATCTATATAGAGGAAGCAACGGAACCTGAAGTCTACGAGATATTGTGTCAACTAAGTAACACAAAAGGTCCTGGAGCAGACAACATAAGACCAGTCGATCTCAAGGTGAATGCAATGTGTCTCCCTACTGTAACAACTAAGATTATAAACCTCAGTTTGTGTCAGTGTCATATACCCAAGCTTATGAAAACATCTATAATTCGCCCAATATACAAAGGAGGAATAAAAAAAGACACTGCAAATTATAGGCCAATTTCAATTCTGCCAGCGGTTGAAAAATGTCTGGAAGAAATAGTCGTTAAACGTCTTAACTGTTTTATGTTGAAGCACAGAGTGATTCACCCAAACCAGTTTGGATTTCAAAAATGCAAGAGCACTCAATTGCTACTGGGAGAGTTTACCAATATGGTTAATGCAGGGCTAAATAAAAACCACCACGTTCTTGTTCTTTTTATAGACTTCAGTAAAGCCTTTGATACTTTGACACCCGAAAAACTCGTCGAAAGTCTCAACAAATTGGGAATCAGAGGATTGCTGACAAGCTGGCTCAAAAGCTATCTGACTGATAAAGTAATCCAAGTCAAGGTATCTGATACATTAAGCCGAAAAAAAAACATGCGAATACGGCGTACCACAAGGTTCCAAATTAGGGCCCATTTTATTCATTCTTTTTACAAATGAACTGTTAAGAACATTTAAGAATTCGATTGCCTATGCCTATGCCGATGATATCGCAATCGTTGTAAGACACAAAGACTTCCAGTTAGCCGTAAAGATATTGCAAGACGAATTCAACGCTGTATCAGAATGGTGTCACGATAACGGCCTGGTGATAAACGCAGACAAAACCAAATTAATGCACATTCGGACTCCGTCAAAGCCAACTGAAATAATTGAAATCTTTCATCGTAATGATCGCTGTCCAGTACAAAGAAGCAGCAACGCGATTGAGGTAGTCAAAGAGATTAAATATCTTGGAGTTACAATTGATGAGCACTTTCTGTGGCGTGAGCACATAAATAACCTGCGTCTTCAACTTAAGAGCACCTTATTTGCAATGGTGTATCTTAAGCGTTACTCGCATATGGAGGTACAAAAGCAGGTAAACTACTCGTTGGCAGAGTCACGCATTAGCTACGGGATTCTGGCCTGGGGAAACGCAGCAAAATCCCATCTGGATAAGATATCCAAATTACAACATCGTCTTTTTAAAATAATTAGACCTGTTAATTCAACTTTCAAAGTTTTAGATGTGAAGGCACTTTTCCAGATAACAACTTTGCTTGCCTACATGAACGACCAAAGGTTTTTCCGACCCATAAGCCACCCACAAAACACCCGAAGACGAGCCCAAGGGATGCTTGAAGTTCCGGAAGCTTACAACTCGTATGGTGATAGAGAGCTGCGATGCACGGTCCCTAAATTAGTTAATTCGCTGCCACAATTTTTAAAAGTAATTCCTAACTTTAAAAAAAGAAAAAAAGAATTAAAACAACATTTAATTGAACTTTACTTTGTGAATTAGAAAGCTAAAAAAAAAAAAAAAAAAAAAAAAAAAAATATAAAATTTGTATCCTAATTGTAAACAAAATCTTTTCAATTTAAATCATTTCAAAAGCTAACTTATTCAATTTATGCTTAACCACCTGCAGATAAGCACTCTGCTTTGCAGGTAATACATGTAAATGAAAACTTCTTTGGTGAAAATAAAATAAAATTGAATTGAATTGAATTGAACCCAGAGAAGGTCGATGCAGTGAAAAATTGGCCCGTTCCCAAAGACAAACACCAACTGAGAAGCTTCCTGGGACTTGCAACTTACTACAGACGGTTTGTGAAGGACTTTGCAAGGATCGCAAAGAGCTTGCATCAACTGACGGAAAAGGGAAAACCATTCAAATGCAATCATCCGACCCTTTTAAAAATAGTAAAAGGGTACCTAGATCACCACCAACGGGATCTGTGCCAAAAGCAAAAACTAATCGAAGTCACACAACGCCAAAAGATTTTGGACGCCTTTCGAGGGACTCAACGAAATGCAAAAGCTTCGAGGACGAAAACAAGGAACTCTACGCTAAGCTTAACCAAATTGAACAGCTTTACCAAGAGCTAAAAAAAGAGCTAGATCAGCTGAAATCTGAGAACAAAGCACTTGTTGAATCTCAACTTAAAAAACAGCCAGAAGCCAAATCAAACCGCTCAGCTAGCCGCGATTATCACACGGACGAAGAAGAGCTAGTGCGCAAAACGGATTGGATCACTAAGAGGAGACCGAACAAAAAACGGAAAGCCGGCTCCTCACCAGAAGTCGTTGTGCTAAAAGATAGACATTCCAAAAAGGCAAATGCCAACGAAATAGAAACGTTAAGGAAAAAACCTCAAAATAAGGTATAGCTTCCACCTCCTATTAACGTTGTCGGAGTTTCAGACTACAGCAAACTAAGTAGCATTCTTAAGGAAATAGCAAAGTCCACATTCAAAGTAACATCTCTGAATAATAATGTGTGGAAAATAAATGTAAGCGATCCTGAGAGCTATCGCGCAGTTTCTCAGAAACTGAATACTGAGAAGGTACAATGGTACACTTATGAAAACAAGTCTGAAAGGCCACACCGAGTTGTAGCCAGAGGGCTCCACTCCTCGTGCCGCAAAGATGATGTTTTGCAAGATCTTAAAACTAAAGGTTTCAAAATTATCGACGCGGTTAATATACTTAGAAAAGAAGAGAGAAAAACGGAACAAGACGAGGAAATTGTTGTCAAACGCGGACTTCCGCTATTCATGCTTAGTTTCGAAAAGTCTGAAAAAGTCGAAAAAATATACAACATTAAAACTATCCTAAACATAGTGGTTAAAATTGAACCGATGCGCCAAAGGACTCGTCAGATTCCTCAGTGTGAGCGCTGCCAAGGCTACAATCACATATTGCCAAAAAGAGCCGCGTTGCGTAAAATGTGCCGATAAACATTTATCGAAGGAATGCGCTCTAAGTAGACAAGACCTACCAACATGCATAAATTATAATGGAAAACATCCGGCAAATTATCGCGGATGCGAAGTAGCTAAAGAACTTCAAAATAGGCGCGACAAAATAAAGAAAACTACGCTACCAATCGGAAATAAAACCAAAAACAAACCTGAAAAGGGCAACAATAAAACCAATGAAGGACGAAAAACGGCTAAAGAAATGGTTTAGAAAAAAGTCGCCGAACGCTGTTTCACAAACATACGCTGAAGCTGCGTTGCAAGGACGCGAACAAGCAAATAAAACATCTGATCCAGTCTCCCAAGTTTTCTCTGCAATTCTTGCCAGGCTAGAAGAACAGAGCCACATTAATAAAAGTATGTTGGAAAAACTCGACAAGCTCGAAAATCAATTTTGAAGTGCACGTGCAATAATAGAAATATGACGGACTTTTTTTTTTTTTTTTTTTTTTTTTTTGTCGGGATGTGTGAAACTTTCTGCACTGGAGCACTCAGACTCAATACTGGTCCATTGTACTGCCAGGCAGACACACCACATTTTACTGTGGGAATTTACTCGTTTTTCTAAGAAAAACGAGAAGGCGCTTCAATGATAAGGAGCTTAGGTTTACAGCACTCACCATATCCGCACCAAATACCTGCCACCTGATACGAGCAAAAGCAGGACAATCACAGAGGAAATGTTCCGCAGTGTCGTCGCTTTCTCCACAGGCTTCGCAGTTGGTGGTGTCGCTTAGGCCTAGCACCTTAAGGTGTTTGGCAAAAGCGTAGTGTCCCGTAAGAACGCCAGTAGTCTGTCTGCAGTCTTTTCTGTTGAGAGACAACAAGAATGCCGCGGATTTCCCACAGACGTCGGGGAGCATTTGCTTAGTCTGTCTGCACCCTGGAGAGTCATGCCAACGGCGATTGTGTTCATAGGAAACCCAACCGTCAATGGAAGCCCTGACCGAGGACGCAGGCAGACAGATCGCTGGTTCAGGTCCTGAGAGGTCCCCCTCTGAGCCTTGTCTAGCAAGTTCATCGGAGATCTCATTTCCCGTGATCCCGTTATGACCCGGGACCCAGACAAGTTTAAGTGAATTCAGCCTTCCGACCGAATTCAGAGATATCTTGCATTCACGTACTATTTTGGAGGTAGTTAAGGGTTTGAGTAAGGCCTTAAGCGCAGCCTGACTGTCGCTACAGACGCAGATACTTCGCCCCCTCCACCTGTTCCTCGTAACATAGTCCATGGCCATTAGGATAGCATAAGTCTCTGTTTGGAAGACTGACGCATGTTTGCCTAACGGAAAGAAAAGTCTAACGCTATCGCTCTCCACGAAGACACCAGCACCAGATCCTTGATCGGTTTTGGAGCCATCCGTAAAGATTCGACTGCATTCCCTTCCAGGTTCAGAGTCCGGCCAGAGCCAGTCCTGGACGCGAGGAAAGTCGACCTCGTATTTGTGCTTTAGCCGAAGTTCCGGTGTCATCGCATCAGACGGCATATCCATAAGACAGGAGTCGAAGGACAACCGTTGCGCAAGTTCATCAAAACTCCAGTGCGAGTTATACCAAAAGCCACCTCTTGTAAGACGTGAGATAGCCTTGATTGTACAGCCCATGATGTAAACATCAAGGGGCGGAAGGTTCAATAGTGCATCTAGGCCGGAGCCAGGCGTGCTGGAGAAGGCCCCCGTGCAGCCGAGACATACCTGCCTTTGGAGTTTGGCAAAAGCAGCAGTGACGCATTTACGTGAAAGCTTATTCCACCAAACAACCGATGCGTATGCTATAAATGGTCTTATCATAGCCGTATAAATCCATAGGACTCTTTTCGGTGATAAGCCCCATGTCTTGCCGAAAATGCCTTTGCACTGCCAGAAAATAGACAGCGCCTTGGCAGTCTTCAGCTCAACATGTTTGGACCAAAGAAGTTTGCTATCCAGGATGACTCCCAGATACTTTGCTTCATTGGAGAGTTGGATTGTGACGCCTTTTAGCACTGGCTGAGTCAACCCGACCAGCTTCCTCCTTCTCGTAAAGAGAACAACCTCAGTTTTAAGAGGATTGACCGAGAGCCCATTCCTAGTGCACCATTCGTCGATCACGTCAAGGGCCGCCTGCGCCTTGGCGCATACAGTCGCTAGGCATGATCCAACAGAAAGCACGGCAACATCATCCGCGTACGCCTGAGCGTAAATATTAGAACTGTTGAGTGCGTTCAACAGAGAGTCGACCAGCATACACCACAGCAGTGGAGACATGACGCCGCCTTGCGGGCAGCCTCTGTTTACCCCCGCCATAACATAGCGGCCACAATCCGCATCCGCAACCAACGTTCTATTCATTAGCATTGCTTTAATCCACAACACCAATGGTTCGTCTACTCCGTGTTGTCTGGCGGAGCTGCACATGCTATCAAAAGTCGCATTGTCAAAAGCACCCTCAATATCGATGAAAATGCCCATCGCGTATTCTTTTCTGTCAAGCGCGCCTTCAATTCTACCAACTAGATTTTGGAGCGCAGTCTCGCAGGATTTTCCGCGTTGATAGGCATGTTGCATCGGAGATAGTGGGTGCAATCGCAAAGCACCTTTGCGCACGTGAAGCTCGACCAGCCTTTCCAAGCTTTTCAGCAAGAAAGAAGTCAGACTGATTGGTCTGAAGCTCTTGGCGAGCGAGTAGTCACTTCTGCCAATTTTTGGTATGAATGCCACTCTAACTGTACGCCAGGGTGTTGGAATGTATGCCAGTGCTAGGACACCGGTGAAGATTTTCTTCATAGTCGGTAGCAGCTGGTTTGTACATTGTTGCAGCATGGCTGGGTATATTCCGTCCGTACCAGGCGACTTGAAGCCGTCAAAAGACGCAAATGCGTATTTAATGGCCTCGTCCGTCACCACGGCCTTCGCAATATACCAGCTACGCCGAGTTGTTTGTCTTGGCTCACTCATAGTCTCGGTAATCGGGGCTGGTTGTGAACCAATTGTAATCTGGTTACCCGGAAAGTGAGACTCCAGCAGATAACTAAGAGTTTCCGCTTTCGTCTCAGTGAAGGTGCCATCAAGTTTTCTAAGTGAGTCCAGTTTGGCTGGTTTGCCCTTTTTCAGAACTTTTACCAACCTACTAGTTTCACCCAGCTTTTCAATCTTTTCGCAGAAATTCTTATAAGAAGCACTTTTGGATACCCGAATTAGCCTCTTATATTCCTTCTGCTTCGATCGGTAGAGATTCCAGTCTGTCTCCAAATCAGTCTTGAGTGACCTATTTAGAAGCTTTCTAGCTTCTCTACGAATTCTTTGCAGTTCCGAGCTCCACCAGGGAACCGGTGTTCTGCCAGGGGGTTTGCTTACTGGGCACGTCAGTTCAAAACAGCTAGTAATGGCACTATTCAGGTCTTGAACAGCTTCCTCTACCTTTTGTCTCGTCCTGAGTTTGGTTGGAGTTTTGAGAGTTTTCCCTAATTCCTCCCTGAAGCGTATCCAGTTGGTTTTTCTCGGATTCCTCCTCTCCTGCAAAGTTATGGCTTCGCATTCGATTTGGAATTCGATATATCTATGGTCTGAGAGGGACACCTCCGAAGAGACCCTCCAGTTAGTAACCGCCTTAAAGTATCTATTTGATAAAGTTAGGTCGATCACTTCCTGTCTTCTTGACGTCACAAAAGTTGGTTGCGAGCCAACATTGTTGATAGTAAGATCAGATGATAGAATGAAATCCAGGAGATGGTTTCCTCGCATGTTGCATTTGCTGCTGCCCCAAACAGTGTTTTGAGCATTGGCATCACAGCATATAACTAGGCCCATCTTCCTGGTGTCGCAATAGTCAATGAGTTCAGCAATTGCCCTCGGTGGTGGAGGCACTACCGAATCATAGGGGAGATAAGCTGATGCCACGATGAAGGTCTTCCAATTTCCATTCGTTTCGTAGCTAATGGCTGCAGCAACCAAATCTTGGCCACAAAATTGTCCAAGCTTAGTCGCTGAGAAAAGGTTCGACACAGCAAGACAAGCCCTTGGTCTCTCGGACCGCTCGTCACAGAGTATCGTAGTGCCACGGACACCTCCAAGGCCACAGATGCGATTTTTCCACACCCATGGCTCCTGTATGGATATTATGTGGGCTTTTGTGTTCAACACAGAAAGCTTCTTACTGATGAGTGCAGTAGCAGCCTTGGAGTGTTGAAGGTTAATCTGAGTAAATCCAATCATTGGAAATACATCAGTCATACTAGTGGAAGGGCACGCAGAAGGTGCGCGCGCAGTTCCACCGACAGGAGTGCTTGAGGTCTTCTTCCTCCGTTTGTTCCTGTTCGAGCTATTGGAAGGGGAGGCAGCGTTGGTTTCAGTCAGCTGGCTGGTTTCGGTTGGGGTAACCTCTGCCGACCTGCATCTCTTTTCCGTCGCCGCCGGGGAAGGGCAGTTCTCAGCGCTTGCGCCTTCAACTGGCGGTGCAGTTTCTTCGCGCCGCACGATAGCCGCCTTTCTCCTTTTCCTCTTTCGCTGGCTCTTAGATGGACGCTGACCAGTGGACGCCGCCTCTGTGGCCCGTTTCACCTGTTCGGTTTCGCAGGCCTCGTCGGCAGCATCACACCTATCGGCTGTCTGTCTATTGGTCTGAAGATTAAGCGTATCAGGTTGAACCTCTCCGCCACTTTCTTCATGTTTCCAGCCCAGTCTACCGAACGTGTCGGAGATAGAGCTGCAGGAATCTTCGGAAGCAAACCTTTTCGCAACTCGAAGGTCAACGCCTGTACAGGCGGGGGGTATATGTATGTCGGTTGGGGCCTCCAGAATCCGTGCCCCGACCGTGGTCGAAAAGACCACGGGTGGATTTTCGCCCATGCGAGTACCACCTGGAGTATTTGAATCATTAAGTTGTTCCTGCATACTTGTTTTTTGGTTTGGTTCGCGATAGAGCTTTGACGGTGTATAAAACGCCGCTATGACTCTAAAACCTCGGATCACGAACGTATCGTACCGAGGTCCCCCTATCCACCACCTGGGGACGCGCCTGGTGGGTAACCAACCCGACAGGAAAACGGACTATGTTAAATTAGTGACATGGAATGTGAACGGCCTTATGCATAAGATGAACGAGCTTGAGATATTCATTCATAAATATGATATTGATATTTGTTTGATTTCGGAAACTCATCTGACGAAAGAATCCAGCACAAACATTCGAGGATACATTGCCTATCACGCATATCACCCTTCGGAAAGGGCGAGAGGCGGGGCATCCTTGTTGATCAAAAATACCATTGAACACTCAATCAGTGCAACAATTGAGTTTGACAAACTGCAATTATGCACGGTGAGCGTAAAAATTAAACACAAAAAATATGTTTTTGCAGCTATCTATTGCCCCCCACGTGCAACGATGAAAAGAAGCGATTTTATAAGTTTCTTTGACTCACTTGGATGAAATTTCGTCATCGGAGGTGACTTTAACGCAAAACATACCTTCTGGGGCTCGAAATGCATTTCAGTAAAAGGCAGAGTTCTTTACGAAGCCGGTAAGGAATTGGGGGTAGACTTTCATTCCTCAGGTAAACCGTCGTACTGGCCCTCGGATACGGCAAAAAACCCAGACCACATCGATTTCTTCATCTCGAAAAGGTTGTCGAGAAAATCTATTGTAGTTGAAGAATGCTTCGATCTTTCTTCTGATCATTCACCGGTCATTTTGACAATTAACGGCTGTCTACGAAAAAAAGAAGGTCCGCCCGGACTAACTAACATGAAAATAAACTTGGAATCCTTTAAAAAATACTGTGAAAGTAAAACCGATCTCAAAGTGTCTCTTCGAACACCCCACGAACTTGAAGACGAAGTCGATCAATTTATTAACGTCATACAATGCTCAGCCTGGAAAAATACTCCCCATAAACCCAGAAAATAACCACAAATTGCGAAATAAAATATCCGTTGGAAATCACTCAATTGTTAAAGAAGAAAAGGAGAGCGCGCAAAAGATGGCAACACTCTTAACTACCTTTTACGTTTACTAGTAAGAGAGAAATTCGAGACTTTAAAAATCCTGAAATTTCTACATATCTTGGAAGCCTAACTGCGGCTAAAAGTACAAATTACTCGCTCTTGAAAGCCATGAAAGGCATTAAAAAACCAAAAACGCAAGCACCACCCATCAGGAAAATCAATGGAGAATAGGCGAAGAGTGACAAGGAAAAAGCCGAAATATTTGCCGAACATCAGGAAGAAACATTTAAACCATTTTATAGTCAAGCGTTACTCGAATTTCCTGTCCTAACCGTGGCACCTGACAATTATAGAATAAAAAGTGTATCGCTACCCGAACTACGCTTCGAAATAGAAAAACTAAAATTAAGCAAAGCTCCTGGATATGACTTATTCAAAGGACAGGTTCTTAAAGAGTTACCTAGGAAAGCTTTAATCAAGTTTGCCTATCTTATCAATGCATCGTTCAGGTTACTGTAGGTTCCACGACAATGAAAGGTAGCTGAAGTTATAATGGTTCCAAAGGCCGGTAAACCACTAAATGACAAAAAATCATATAGGCCAATATCGCTCTTACCGATAATGTCGAAGGTATTCGAAAAACTTTTGTTAAAGCGCCTACATCCGATTATCGAAGAACGTCGGATTCAGGACTAAGCATTCTACAATCGACCAGGTTTACAGAATAACCAATGTAATTGAAAAAGCCCTAGAAGAGAAAAAAATATGTTCTAGTGTTTTTCTCGACGTCTCTCAGGCCTTTGATAAAGTATGGCATACGGGCTTGAAACATAAGTCCGTATGCCATACAGACTCTTTCGTGTAAAACACGGAAATGATTACTCTGAATTTAAAGAAATCGCGGCAGGAGTTCCCCAAGGAAGCGTTCTTGGACCGATCCTTTTTCTAATATACACTAGTGATATTACTCAAGAAGAAGGCACAGCAGTAGCCACATTTGCAGACGATACAGCTATATTAGCGGTCAGTAATACCGTTGAATCAGCAACTAATAAACTCCAACGTTCTATTGACAAAATTTGTGATTGGACAAAGACTTGGCGTATTGCTCTCAACGAGGCCAACTCAACGCACGTGAATTTTACTTATAAAAATGTAGACAACTTACCCATTTTCATTGATTCGGTACGAATTCCGTACGCAAACGAGGCAAAATATTTGGGAATGACACTCGATCCGAAATTAAAATGGAAACCGCACGTCAAGAAGAAACGCGAAGAGCTCGCCATTCGATGTAAACAAAGATTTTCCCAACTCAGCATGCAGAACAAGCTGCTTTTATACAAGCAAGTACTAAAACCGGTTTGGACATACGGTATACAACTTTGGGGTTGTACCAAATCCAGTAATATCAACATTTTACAAACTTTTCAAAACAAAGTGCTAAGAAAAATAGTAAATGCAGCATGGTTTATCAGAAACACTGATATCCACAGAGACTTAAGTACGGCTACCGTCGAAGATGAAATAAAACATTTCCCCGCAAACAACAGACACGCCTTCACGGTCATTGCAATAACACCATGCTACAAATTCGAGACGATACTAACCGAAAAGTTTCGGTATATGAGAGAGTTTAGCTAGCTACGGGACGGTAATAAGTTATCTCTCTCCTTAGACCTTTCTTATGTTAAGGGGTTATGAAAGAGGACCTCCAGATCTGAGGGAATTCTCCTTGTAGATGTGACAGTCGAAATAGGTATGAAATGGCTAGAGATTGGGGCACACTTTTTGATAAATATAACTGGAGGGCGATCTGGGCCCGGGAAGAATTCATCATTAAATGATTCTGACTTGTTTTCAATTACTGTGGAAAAGGGGCCAATGGAGATGTTAGGCAAGTTATTAAAATAAGTGGGGTCCGGTACGAAGAAATTATCGCCGGTGAAAAAACTGGCAATGGTATGTGAATCCCTTGAAGATATGTAATCGTAAGAGAGGGAACCCGTCGTATTGTTTTTTATACTTAACGAATCGGAAAAAAGATTTAGAGCCGCTAATAATACTGTCTTGTGCGTTATTGAGATTTCGCTGGTAGAGGGAGTTATAAGGCTGTGGGAATTGATGGTATGAGCCAAGATAGTTTGAAAAGTCAGAGAAGGAATTGGTGCACAGGAAAAGAGCCCATAACTTGTTTCTCTTGTTACATAACGAGTAAAGTCTGATATATGTCTGAGTATGATAAATTAGTTAATGAATCTGTGACCATGAATTCAAGTTTTTGGTACGACGAAATAGGTTTAGCTAAGGATGTGTAAAAGTTAACTCTGTATCTTAAGTGACAAGATGATTTAACAAATAAATAGTGAATACATTTGGAGCATTTGGAACTTTGAGAATAATATCCAATTTAACATAACTTCAAAACAGCTTAAGCTACTTATGCAATCACACTTTGAAGCGTCGTGTTGAAAGATAAATGTCGTTGAAAGTTATGAAAGAAATGAAATAAAAATGGCAAAACTTGTTTTAACAAATTTATAGTTATTTTTTTTTGCCGATCTTTTCACATTACGACGAAAATAATTCAAAAGAAATAAATTTTGAAACGGGTTATGTTGAAACAGCCGCATTGAAAGACGCATCAAGAATAATAATAGGAAACCAATAACAAAGATTCGTTCTACTTTAATTTTCAAATGGTATTCGTAAAACCAGAACCTTATGCTTTTCAATGTTGCTGTCAAGCGGTGTGTGTCAACGCGATGGCGGACAATAGTATTGACTGTCAAACTTTTTCTTGGATTAGGACTTGCGTGTTTTGTAATATTTGGCACAGGTTGTTTTTCACTCTGTTATGAATGGTCTTTAATTGTGTCCCAATCATATGTTTCAACAAAATCATAAACAAAATAAAAACGGTTCGAAATGTTTGGTTTACCGATTTGTTTCACTTTTATATATACGAACGTCAATCAACACACAATAACTTTTTTTTTTTTTATATAATTTGCTTACGCTAAAGGGATTATTTTTCTGTTGTTACAGTACCCTTATAATGCTAAGAACACAGTGTAAGCTACTTGGTATTAGAAAGAATAGAGAGATAGGAAAGAAGTGTTCGGGTGCAGTTGTAGGGTTTTTCTCCACGGGTGGTGTCTAAGTTACTTAGGGAGATTACGATTTCATGTATTCGGTATAAAGTAATGGACTTGGCCGGGATTCGAACGCACTACCTTCCATTCCGTAAGCGAATACACTACTACTGCACCATTGCCACCCGCAATTATTGTAAGCCATCAATTCAAAATCATTTTCACCGATCATATGACCTGCATTTATAATATCATTGATATTTATAGTGTTGGTGTCACGAAAAGATTAGTAATGACAAACTTATTTCAGATGTTCGGACACATAAAACTCATTTCGTACGAATTACTGAAAATAATAATTTTGTTAGTAAGTATTCAGGCTTTAGTAATGACCGTCGTGAGTGGAGAGTTTCATCATTACTAGTAACAACAATATGTTTGACCATGTAGGAGCAGCCAGTACAAACTTTTATATATCATCGACCTATATACGACAAACGATCCTACTTGCTACTGATTTAGGGGGTACATAGCGGACAAAATTAAACTATTTTCCTTTATGCTGTGATTTATATTTAAGTTTTTTAATTATTATTTCTCTAAAAAAAAAGTATTATAAATGATTTAAAACATTATTATGTACAATTTATACTATATTTTACACTTATTACTAATTCACCACGGAACGAAGAAGTTTGCAGGTACTTTATTAAAATTCTACAAATCCACCTCGAAACGAAGTGGTTTGTTAACACAGCGCATTTTCCATCATTTTGAGAGAGGATTTCGATATTTCTCCTTATTTGCGCCTAACTTAACACTTGTCCCCACTAAATATCCTATCTGTATACAAGCTTCCCATTTGATTTGCATGCAAACACTAATGCAGATAAGCGTTTATCGGGGTTTTTCAGCTGTTTTCAGCTTGTAGGCAATCTGAAAAAAATTCCTCTCAGTTGACTGTCTAGTATAGGTAGTCTGTGACTCACACATACTGTGTGTGTGAAAAAGAGCTATTCCTTGTCTCTTTATTCAATGGTAGTGGTGCGGCATGGCACAATACTGACAAAAAATAAATTATGTCATTGCTTTATACAGGGTGTTTTTTTTTTTTTATGCAGTATCAGCTCTGTGTCGTGGAGTGTTTAAAGCAAGCAACTATCACGACCAGAAATTGCCGGCACATGCTCATCATTTAGTGCAGGTGTTAGTAAGGACAAAACAATTAAAAATACAATAATTATGTACCTACAAAATACTAACACAGACACAAAATAATGCAAACAATTTAAGCCATTAAAGCATTATTACGCAAAATATTTTTTAGCTTATTTTACTAACATGCAAGTCAATCACATGATCATTTAGATTATAGATTCTACTCATGCGACTAATAGGCTCATGCCTCCCATAATTCGTTCTATGATGTGGGCTAAACAATAATTCAACACTGCGTAAATTATGGGCACCACCACGAAAATTAAAGCCAATAGACGACAGCAAGTCAGGTGCATCTATTTGACCGGATATAAGCTGCTGTAAAAAAATGATATCGCTATTAAGCCATCGTTGAGAAAGGGGTAACATTTGAAGAAGCTTGATACGTTGACTGTAGGGAGGAAGGTTAAATGGATCATCCCATGGAAGTCCTCTAAGTGCAAATCGAATAAATTTCCGTTGAATGGCCTCTATTCGATTTGAGTGAATGTTGTGGAACGGTGCCCAAGCTTGAGAGGCATACTCTAGAATCGGACGGACAAAACAATTGTACAATGACATAGAAACGTAAGGGTCATTAAATTCTTTGGCCCCCCTTTTTACGAAGCCCAGCATAGAATTAGCTTTATTAATAATAGAATTAATATGCTTAGCAAAAAACAGTTTGGGGTCGAAATAAACCCCAAGATCCTTAAAATTATCAACATTACAACGAATATGTTGAGACAGAGAATATTGAAAGGTGGAAGGGATAGTCTTTCTAGAGATGTCATATGTTGACATTTAGTTGGGTTCAGGGATAAACCGTTTTTATCACACCAATTAGCGAAGCTATTAATGTCAGATTGAAGAAACATTCTGTCTTGCTGACTAGTGATAGATTTATATATTTTCATATCATCAGCGTAGATCAGGCTATTACTGTGATTTATACATTCCTTAACATCATTAATGACAAGTATAAATAAAATTGGTCCGAGGTGACTTCGTTGGGGAACTCCAGACTGAGCTGTGAAAGATACAGATAGCGATCCTCTAAATTTCACTTGATAAACCCTTGATCTAAGGTATGAATTAACCCATTTTATGAAACATGGTGGGAAGCCAAAAGCCCTAAGCTTAAATTCGATTATTTCATGGGACAGCTGGTCGAAAGCCTTAGAGAAGTCAGTGTATATGCAATCCATTTCGCCCTTATTCTCCAAGGCATTAGAACAATCATGCAAGAAACTTAATAGATTAGTGACAGTGGATCTGTTTCTTACAAATCCATGCTGTTCATTACAAATTATATTGCGACAGAGAAATATTAGCTTTTCACAAAAAAATTGTTCAAAAAGCTTAGGGATACACGAAAGCTTTGAAATGGGCCTATAATTAGCGATATCACCAAGTTCGCCTTTTTTAAATACAGGTGTGATAAAAGCACTTTTCCATAGATTAGGGAATTTACCTGTACTAATGGACAATTCAAATAGATACTTAAGATATGGAGCAATTGCATGACTGTATTTTTTAAGAACAATCGGTGCAATGCCATCAGGACCTGATGAATAGTCATTCTTCAGAGAAGAAATACATTTTAAAATTGTTTCCAAATCGAATGAGATACTACTAAAACTTATTTGGGAATAGCTAGTTAGATAACTAAAATATTGATCATCAATGTGAAGAGGGGTCTCCCTAAATGACTCACTGAAATGATCTGCAAACATGTTGCTTGCATCTATCGAATCAGCAGTTGTAGAACTATTGTAAGTAAGCTTCGATGGATAATCATCGGTTTTTTTCTTAGAATTGAATTGACAAATCCCCAGAAAAGTTTGGGGTCCACTTTTAAAGAACATTCCATTTTACTTATATAGTCAATATATAAGTTGCAGGATAAAGATTTGAATTCAAAGAATAATGTGAAATAGAGTTCAACATCTGAGTGGCAGAGACTTTTTAAATAGTTCTTCCAAGCCCTATTACGTCTGTTTCGTATCGATTTGAGCTCTTTAGTGTACCAGGGATGGGACGTTTTCAGATTCCTAGAGGATTTCACAGGAATCACTTTTTTCATGCAGTTATCCATTAAAGAATAAAAAAAACCTACTGCATCTTCAATATTAGATAAGGCAGTAAGGTTAAAATTCAGTAAGGGTGGCGACGGTGTAGAGGTTAGTGTGTTGGCTTGTGACCCGTGCGGTGCAGGTTCAATCCCCATGTGGAACAACAACATACGCCCATTCACATGCCTCTATACCAAAAGGAGGATTTCTGCCTATTAGTACAATGGACCGTTACCGAGTCTGAGTGCTCTGGGATTTGGATTTCCTTTAAAAAAAAAAAAAAAAAAAGGTTAAAATTAAAGCTGTTAATTTCATCAGAAAGCCTTTGAAAATTTGCTTTCCGAAAGTCAAAAGATTGCGAACGGTCATACGAATTACTATTTTCGTACAAATGTGCGCCTTTCAATAAATACATCCAAGGGTGGATGATTGTTATCTATGTTAGTTATACTGAAGTGGGATTCCAGAACCACAGTACTAACAGAGTCAGAAAACAAGATCGAGAGTTCGATTTCTGAATTTTTTTATGCAGCTTGTTTGCTGTAAGTCAAAAGACAAAATGTTGTCAAGTAAAGCGAGCTCTTGTTGGGCAGAGTCAAAGGATGAATTGAAATGAGAATCATCCTCAAAAGGTGCCCAACCAATATGTGGCAGATTGAAGTCGCCTATAAATAAGACAGTGCTGTCACAACAAGATATGTCAAAAATATAGTCTAGTGCCATAGAAAGTTCCGAATACAAAGAACATGACGAGACGATGGAATGTACGCATTAACAACATATAAATGTTTGTTCTTAAGTTTAATTTTTACACAGATAACTTCGACATTAAGTTGAAATGGAAAGTCAATCTTTCGTGACGGTTGGAACGAACAGCGATCAGGACACTTCCTCCAAGCGCTTTCAGGTCATTGTTATGACGGTCGTTTCTGAATATGGAGAACTCATGATTGAAGAGTTCCGTGTCTAAAATTCCGGCATTAAGCCATGTTTCCGTCAAGGAGAAGATATCATGAGGGAGGGCTTGGGAGTTTAAATATACTTCAGCGGTTTTTGTGCGGAGTCCCCTTACATTTTGATAGTAAAGGGACAGCCTACTTGGTTTTTTAACACGGACGGACAATCTTTCCTGCGACTTTTTGTCGAACGGGGTGTAAATTCTTTAACTAATGTATTATGAGGCCATGCAGTGCTATTGCACAGCTTTTCAAAATATACTGAAGGGGCCACAATCTTGAAAGACGCAACAAACCCATCAGCCTTGCTGATTTTGGTGCATTTGATTGAGTCATCTTTTCCAATCAGCTTTCTCGAGACCAAATGGTTCAGGACATCGTCTGAGGAAGTGTTTGGTTTTAGTCGAGAAATGAAAATAGATTTCGGCCTGGGAATCGATTCAATAGTTCCAGATTCTGTACCTAAGGAATGATTTATATATGTGGGACTAACATTAAGAGTGGGCGCCTCGTTTGAGTTTTTTCGCAGACTCCTAAGGTTAAACCGCTTTGACTTTGGATTCAACGCAGATAAAGGCATATAGCGTTACCTTTTAATTCGTTGGCAATATTTTAGGGCATGATTTATGGGTATATTCTAAGGAAAAAATTGTTCTACAGTAAGGGCCTATCTCCAATTTTTATATCATTTATTGAGGATTTAAGAAAAGGCTAACTTGGGTGTACCCTGACCCAGGTTAACGGTAATTGCGCTGTTAGTACGAATGATAAAAATTTCGTTTAGGCTTCTATTTTTAGAGGAAATATTAGCCTTTGTAATTGCATTTAAATAAATTTTATATCTTAACTCAGTCTTAAGATATCCAATTTTTAACCTGTTCCATTTTTCCTGCCCATACGAATTTTTTGAATTTCGGTTCAATTTTCTCCAGAAAATGCGTAATAAACATAACATTTTAATATTTTTTTGAATGAACGTAACAATAATAAAAATAAATGTTTACCCCAAGTTTGTAGAAAAACCCATAGATTTTATGATACTTGGCAAAACATGGAACAGGTAAAATTTAAAAAAGGGATTTTTTGCACGATTACAGATTTTCTCCATGCAGGACATCAGAAATTGTATGTCTGTAAACATTGAATTGCAAAGCTAAGCATCTGATGCTGATTGATGGCTCATTTTATAATAGGCCGGTTGCTGGAATATAGAGGGCGTGAGGAGCACAAAATTTGGGCTGGGAGCAAGGATGTGGATGGGACTTTAGGATGGGAATGAAATGGAAAGGGGATGAAGGTCGCGAGCGAGGAGCGCGGCATGCTGCCGAAGCACGGCTAAGCTTGCCGAATGGGGTGGTTCTTGTCCACGCTACACGACGAAGCCTATGACAAAACATAAAACATGCCAAATAAAAAAAACCGTTTGTTTTAAACTACATTTACCGACGGACTGGGCTTACCACACTGAGGGCGCTGCGGTGTTGATCAGCGATGACCTTTTCCCTCCCCACCTGGAAATCCTTCGGCCATTTTGGATTTCCCCAATATGTCGACGTTGTCCTCAATTAAATCATCTCGCCAAAGTAGTTCTAGCGCACCCTAGACCCCCCCTGAAAATTTTAAATTAGCACGCCATTAAGCACTTAAGTGCTCACATTAAAACAAAACGAGCTTCTTATCATAAAGCGTGATTTAAAATTTATTAATTATACTAATATAAACGAAAACTTAAACTAAATTATCATAAAAGAAAACAAAACATTTAAACCTAGTTAAAACAAAAACTTTGTTCCTACCGTCGCAACCCTAACTGCATGCGTTTTTCTCATGCGACTTCTCTTTATACGACTGCCTACCTAAAAGGAGCTCTCTTTAGGGGGCGAAGGCTTATCTTTATACAGCCCTTTTCACGGGATTTAACCGAAAGAAAACGGGGGCGACAGAGAACGCGATTTTTTTTACAAAATAAAACGACTTAAAAGTTACAAAAAAAGGAAACAAAACTTATATGTAGTAAAAAAAAATCAAGAAATAATCACGCAAAAAAATTACAAAAAATTTTTAATCAAAAGATAAACGATGATAATTATTCGTAGCAAAAACGATGAAGACATCCAAAGAACAAAAAAATTAATATGGACGGTGTGTTTCGGTGAAATTTCGGGGTCACAGTGTGAAGGTCATAGTTTTCTGGACTCAAATGTTCACTCTATTCAGCGTACACCATTTGAAAATAAATTTCCGTCGTATTCATCAAAAATATCCAGATAGTATGATTAAAGCACTATATTTGTAGCACTATTCGTTTCGTTGTTAATTTTTAAGGCATTTGAATTCTAACGAATTACGAGAAAATTGACGATCCCGACCCCTTTGTATTACAGAGGATGGTCAGTGATCGCCTTGATGACGGTTGCCGTTTTGAATTAATCAAAAGTTGGTGCCTATTTAAAATTATATTAGGGATACCGAACAAAAAAAAAATGAAATAAAATAATCACTCACCCTTTATGTACGGAAGGTGCAGAGAAAATAAAATGAGAAATTCGCACTCAGTTCTTCGAATGATTCATCGATCATCTGCATAAGTTTTACGGATTCCTCTCTCAAGCAACGGATTATGAGAGAAAAGTCTATCAAAAAGAACCTACTGAACTCGAGTGTGCTTGGAAGCGGAAGTATTGAAGGCGGTAGCGGTGGTAGCAGTGGTAGCAGTGATGGTAAAGACAGAAAAGGAGAAATGAATGTTTACATCAAAGATGCTCTTACTAAATATACGCGTGCATTATTTATGATGGCCAAAGAGGTGAAGAAGCAGAAGGGGTTTAAGTATTTATGGTACAAAGAGAATAAAATACTAATGAGAAAGGTTGAAGGTGGAAGAATCATCGCAATAAGATCTTTTAATGATCTTGCACTAGTCTACTGCTTTTTCATTTTATTTATTTAAGCGTTTTTTCTTTTATCAATGTTTTCAATAATCTAAATGATGTTTTTTCTACCTATGATCTTCTGAACTCTAATTATGAAGATGTATTTACTAATGAATCATATTGCTTAAACAAAGTCTTTTTCGTTCACCAACATATCCGAAGCTTAAGGGAGAACTTTATGTCTTTAACATCGCATTTAAATTCATTTGCTTGTATGCCTGATTTTGTTCTAGTCTCTGAAATTTGGATCTACAATCTTGAGAAAAATGATTATGTGTTACCAGGATTTAATTTTTTCGCGAACACGAATGAGAATTACGCTGCCGGCGGTGTTGGTTGCTTTATTAATACGAATTATAATGTGTTTGATGTGTTAGAATTAAAGTATTCGAGTGCAGATATTTTAAAATTGTCCTTTAAAATCAAGGATGAAGTCTATGTTATGTTATGTGCTTTTAGGCTGCATATGTTCAATGTTTCGGTATTTGTGGAAGAGTTCTCATCTGTTTTGGATAGTGTTAGATAGGAATCTAATAATCTTAGGAGATTTTAATATTAATACTCTGGAGAATAGTGAAGTTGTCTCCACTTATATGGATTTATTGGGCTCTCGTGGATTGGTGTCTTTTATAAGTGAAGTTACAAGAACTGAATCGGGAACGTGCATAGATCACATTTATGGGCGTTTCTCATATTCTTCTCTCAGTTCCTGTGAGAAGTGTGTTTTTGACTTGAAGATCACGGATCACTGCATGACGGGTTTTGTGGTAGATTTAATGTCTGATAGTTCCTCTATCGATTCTAGTTCCCCACCACCAATAACTAAAATAGATTTTTTGAAGTTAAGAGCTATATTATCCTTTGAATTTTAGGAAGAAGTTTTTGTTGAGGGTGATGTTTCAAAGGCATATGATATTTTTATTGCATCTCTAAGTTGTCATATAGTGAGTTGTACTTTCACAATTCAGCCAAGAAAGTCGAAAATAAGACTCAAGCCTTGGATAACATCTTACTTGATAAATAAAATTAAGAAAAAAAACCAACTTGGAGTAAAGTGTCGGAGAAACCCAACAAATTCCTCTTTAAAGCAAACTTACAAACAAATGTGCTCTGAAGTAAGAGGCGAAATTAGGATTTGTCGAGAAAGCTACTACACTAACAGATTTAATTCAGTTAAAGGCAATGTAAGATGTGAATGGCAGCTAGTCAATAGCATTCTAAATAAAAAGATAGTCGCGAAAAGGCCATCTAGCGTACTCTCAAATCATGTAGTAATTTCCGACAAACTGGGTATTGCTAACGCTTTTAATAACTACTATACTTCGATATCTAAGAATACAGAGCTAGCCCCTAGAAATCTATCTTGTGCAAATTGTAGTCTCTCAAGAAATCCTTTTGAACCCTTGCAAAGCAACAGTTTTTTATTTGAGTCGATAACTGGATTTGAACTTTTAAAAACAATTGGTTCGTTGAATAAGTCCAACTCTTCAGGGTTTGATGGCTTGTCAAATTTAGTATTGAAAAATATTTCATGCTTCTTAGTCGATGTGTTGGCCCATATTTTCAATAAAAGCATCTTTTCTGGAGTATTCCCTGATGCTCTGAAATGTGCTGATATACAACCTATATTTAAGAAGGGATCTGCTGATGAATTGAGTGATTATAGGCCTATCTCACTTCTACCTTCTATTAGTAAAATTTTTGAAAAAGTTATGAAAAACAGGATGGTGAGTTTTTTGGAAAAAACAAATTTCTTCAGTTCAGCACAGTTCGGGTTTCAGAAAGGTAGATCTACAGAAGATGCTCTTCTTCGTTTTTGCTCCCAGATATTTGAGAACAGAAATGTACAGCCGGATTGTTTGTTGACATTACTAAAGCATTTGACATGGTTAACCATGACATATTGCTCCGCAAAATTGAAAATGCTGGATTTCGTGGTTTTTTGTATGAGTGGCTTAAGTCATACCTTAAAAATAGGTCACAAAGAGTTAAGGTTGATGACACTAGGAGCGATTTTAAGCTTCTAAATATTGGAGTTCCTCAGGGTTCTGTCTTGGGACCTTTACTTTTCTTAATTTATATTAATTCGTTGTTTTATTTGCCATTTAAGGGATTACTGACAGCATTTGCGGATGATGTGAGCTTTGCTTATGGTTCAGATAGTGCTTTAAATCTTATCTCGGACATTAACTTTGATCTGTATCTCTTAAGAATCTGGTTTGCGTAGCATAAATTGATTATCAGCTCAAAAACCAAAATTAAGTTTTTCAGTTTGGTAGCGCAAAATAGTTTTGAAGCTGATCTATACTTTCATGCAGCTGATTGCCAAAGATTTCAACTACCTTATTGCACTTGCATTCCAAGTCCGTCTGCTTGTGGTTTTCAAAGTGGTCTCAGCTGCAATGTTTTAAGATTGAAAGTGTTACTGAATTTAATTACTTAGGACTATCAATCGACTCAAGGATGAGCTTTAATAACCACACGCAAAATTTGAGAAATTATTTTCGTGGTGCTCTCAGGCATTTTTACTCTCTGCAAAGGATTTGCTGTACTCAACTTTTGCTAAAAATCTATTATGGAATCTTTCATTCTAGATTGCAGTATGGTATTACCTGCTGGGGAGGAGCTTATGTAAATAAAATGCAGCCTCTTTAAAGAAAAACTGCCGAAAACCCCGCTTACACCCTAGTTTTCCATTGTTCAGAGATTTGAGAGTTCTTCCAGTACGTTACTTGTACTGCTATAAAGTGCTTAAAATGTTCTTTATGAGATCAGGGAATCTTAATTTCAGACTCATCAACAATTATAGTTTACGTGTTAACTCCTTGAATCAAGTTTCTGTACCTGCTTTTCGTACTACCGCGTTTCGTAATTTTTATTGTGTTGCTGCATACCGTTTATTTAACGAACTTCCACCTTATGTAAGAGCACTTATACATTACGAGTATCATGAATTTGTTAAACAGGTAAAAAGTTGGCTTTTTGGCCTTGATCTTAAAATTATAGAATCTTTGTTCCATGTTCTTCGTTGATGTTTTGGTGAAATATTTTTGGCTTATTTTATAAATGTTATTTCTCATCGTAAGAGTACCTACATACCTACTTGAATTTAAGATATGTTGTGTAATTTTTTTTTTTATTGGGTCACCCCACCCATCATTTCAATTTTAGCTTCATATTTTATGGCCTAAGTGGCATTATCTCTATTTTTTTCAAAAATATATATGCCACTATTATTTCTTTTTGAAGCTATAACATGCAAAGATTGTAATAAAATATTGTAATTCATTTTAAGAAATAATAAAATATTGAATAAATAATAATAAAATAATAATTATTTGCACTGAGTAAAATATTTTAAGTTAAATTAAATGACTTCTGCATTGACCTTCACAAACTTCTATTTAAATTGCATCGGTTATGCACTTTTTCAAAAAAAAATGTAACGTGCACTTTTACGTCATTGCACAGTTCGAACTTAAATGACTCGCAGTTCGCAGATCCTACTCTCATTCCTCTAACTCTCCATCATTTTACTTCCAAGTTCCAACTGGACATCTTTCCTTTCTTTCTCTCCTCATTTCGGTAAAACATACATTTTGCCGCTAGAGAGTAATTCAGTTTTGACTCTCAAATTATCATCTATCCTTCTTTAAATCTTCTCTTCTCTGACTAGTTCTAATAATCTAAGTTTGGCACCACTTGCTTTCCTTTCCCTGGTAGGGATATTTTTGGTACATGTCAAATTGACAACCAGAGAAGATACAAAACAAAACAGATTGGACGAAACTATGAAGAGCCGACACATGCAGGCGCAGGGTATGTTTATTTAAAATTCCTTTTTTTAATATTAAGAAATTATTATTTGTTCCTCCACAGGTGAATGCAACAATTTGTAATAGCTTCCAGTATTCTCTGATCAATCGAAGTTCTTCTTACTTGTGGAGCTCCCGCATTAGGTCGTGTATTTGAAACTGATCCCGTTTCTCGAAGCCTTCGATATGTATTTCCAAATACATTTCTACTAGGAAGTCGTCGGTTTGGATAAAGTTCATGGTATCTTTGTCGCGCACTATTTGAAATTCCATTGCACAGCCCAAAAACGTAAATAATGTCTGCGTATTCTTCGTTTGTAAATGAAGACATTTTAAAAAAAAAACTTTCTTATCAACTAACGGCTTGCCTTGGCGTTTAAGATTAAACTGATGAATTAATTTTGATTTTAAATCTTTTATACCATTTTTTTTAGGTAAGTCCTGACGGGTACTCAAATAAACCAACGGAAAACCGCTCTTATTGTCAACTGTTGTTAGAAATGTAGGTACAAAATCAGAAACCCCTTTTTTTTACCTGCCGCAGGATTTCCTAAGTATCGTAAAATCTATGGATTTTTCCTGTTGAAGTATACACATTAAAACAAAAATTACCTAAACCGGAAAAAATCGTTTTCATTCATAACTTTTGTAACTTAAAGCAATAAAACCTTTTTTTCCCATTTTTAGCTGTTCCATGTTTTCCCAAGTATCATAAAATCTATGGGTTTTTCTACAAACTTGTCGTAAACTTTTATTTTTATTATTGTTACGTTCATTCAAAAAAAATATTAAAACGTTATGTTTATTACGCATTTTCTGGAGAAAATTGAACCGACATTCAAAAAATTAGCATGCGCAGGAAAAATGCAACAGGTTAAGACGTAGTTAAGATATAAAATTTATTTAAATGCAATTACAAAGGCTAATAGTTCTTCTAAAAATAGAGGCCTAAACGAAATATCTATCATTAGTACTAACAGCGCAATTACCGTTAACCTGGGTCAGGGTACACCCAAGTAAGCCTTTTCTTGAATCCTCAATAAATGAGATAAAAATTAGAGATAGGCCCTTACTGTAGAACAAATTTTTCCTTAGAATATACCCATAAATCATGCCCTAAAATATTGCCAACGAATTAAGGAACACTCTGTATAGTAGATCGAATATTTCTAAATCAATTACAAAAAAAAAATGATTGAAATCGGTACCTTTTGCGACAAGATATAGCCGAAACAGTGAGAGTCTAAAATGCGACAAACTCATAAAATCTCATTTGATGAAAAATACCGAAATCAAATTTTATTCGATTTTTCCTTTCAAACGAATCGCCTCTTCCATCATAAATTCTACTCGCAGACGAAGAAGCCAGATTTCTTATTTTTCCAATCATCTCCCTCTCATCAAACATACTATATACTTGCCGAATAGAGCTGTAAAAGTAACGACAAAATCAATACCCGTATGTATTCGTTACTCGAGGTCTGAGTATTCGTTACAAAAATGTCGTTACTCGTTACTTTCGTTACTACAATAATATGATGAAAACACATCGCTTTAACGAAATCAAATGAGAGGATCCAGATAAATAAAAATGCAATTCTTCGCTTGTACAGATTTCGTAAATTAACATCGCGACAATTTCTTTTATTGTTTTTTTTTTTCATAACAAAAATAAATTAATTTATTAGAAACAAAAAAATAAATAAATTTAAAAAAGGAAGTGTAAATAATTTTTTAACTTAAAAAAAAAATATAATTCATTTTGCCCACTTATATCAGTTTTTTAAAAGTAGCCATATTTTGGCTTTTTTGGTAACAAATAACAAAATTATAAAAAAGGAAATGTAAATAATTTTTTAATAGCAGACAAGCAATTAATTTAAAAAAAAATAAAAATTCATAAAAGTTAATTCAAAAAATATAGGAAATGTTGACACTTTCCTAACAAACAAAAACATAACATAAATCAAATTCAACTTTTATAACTAAAATCTGCCAACATAGTATATAATAAGAAATAACCAAATGGGTAAATAAAATGCTTTAGTTCAATGCATGTCAAACTTATTAAATATGAAAAGTGGAAAAATAAAAAAAAAGATTTTTTTTAAACGTTAACCAAAATTAATTATTAATTATTACTGAAGATCGTAAGACCATAATAATAATACCACATAATAATACAACGTTTAGTATTATTATGTGGCATTATTATTATGGTCTTACGATCTTCAGTAATAATTAATAAAACATTATTTGAATAAATTTTGGTTAACGTTTAAAAATAATATCTTTTCCATTCGTTCTGGATTTAACGATGCCCGTTTGTCCGATAGTATTTGGCCCGATTTTGAAAAAATTCTTTCTGATGGTACCGATGTAGCCGTCACAGACAGGTGTTTTTTTGCTAAACTTGCAAGTTCTGGATACAAGACTTGTCGTGTGTTCCACCATTTAAGTGGATTATCTTTCTTGCTGAGTTGTTTTTCCTCCATGTACTGACGAATTGAAATAACACTAGCAGCATTCGTCGAACCTATTGAACTCGAAGCTGTTCGCATATCAAAGTCATTCCAAATGGAGTCTTCTTCAATTGCTGGTGTATGGGAAACTTCTTCTTGGTTTCTGGATTCCGCCTGTGCCATTGGCATTTGTTGTAACTCTGTTAGTAAGGACTGCTTAGCACACTCATATGAAGAATCATTCGTAAACGATTGCTTTTTAAATCTGGGGTCTAAAAGAGCTGCTTTCGATAGGACCGGATGTCGCGAGCTATTCCTGAATCGAGCATTAAATTCCGCAATTAATGTATCCAGCAGATTTTTAGATATTTCATTCATCGGAGTTGATCTAAAATTATTTAAAATATGTAAAACACTATTAGTTCCTGCCAAAACTTTCGAAATGGAAACTTCCTTTTGAGAAGACATTTCTTCTGTCAGTTGCTTAAAAGGTTTTAATATTTTAATTATATCTGGAAGTAAGAGCCATTCATCTACTGACAGCGTTTCCACAGGATTGTGTAAAAGGCCTAGTGCTGCCTCTAGCGGTTCCTGCAAAATCTTAACTCACTCAAGCATATCTAGAGTACTATTCCAGCGAGTTACAACGTCATTTTTAAGTTTTAATGTCCTCTCTCCAGGTTTAAATTGTTCTTGCATTGAAGTAAGTTTTTTTGTGGCTATAGGGCTTCTATGAAAGTGTTCAACAATACATTTCACTTTTTTTAACAGATTTTGAATCTCACTGAGTCCAGCTCTTACTATCAAATTCAGAGTGTGAGCAACGCAAGGAAAATGCTCCCATCCTGCTAATCGTATTGCTGCCTTCATATTAGCTGCATTATCTGTTACACATACAAAAATTTTATTGCTTATTTCCCAGTCATCCGCTATGCGAAAAAGCTCTTGTTTTAAATAATCGGCCGTATGGCGTTCGTGACACTCGAAACAGCCTAGCATGGCACAACGTAGTTCCCAGGTGTCTCCTAGAATGTAGTGTGCTGTCACTGCCTGATAAGAGGTTGTTGCACGGGAAGTCCATCCATCAGTAGTTAGCGATATATGGTTGACACGTTTTAAATCCTCTTTTAATTTTTCTTTTACTAGTGAAAATTTAACATCTAGTAAAGATGCACTTAATAGATATCTTGATGGTATATTGTAATTTGGTTCTACAAAATTCATTAATTCTCTAAAACCAGTGTCTTCAACAATGGTAAATGGCTGAAGGTCTTTAACTATTAAGTTCAAAATAAGGTCATTAATTTTTTTCTCGCGCACTACATTCATACGTTTGCTTATGAAAGTTGAAATGTCGGTTTGTTTTTTTGCCGGAGGAATTGAAGAAGGAACTAAAGGCTGCGTACTACAAGCGTTTGAGTTACCCGGGCAAACTTCCTGAACTTCTTCGGAGGAATGATGACTTGTCGAAGGCAGCTGAGGAGGATGGATAGCTGATTCAGATTTAAGCAAGCTGTCATATGAAGGCCGATGTCTTGTTAGTAAATGTTTTTTTAAATTGCTAACCGAACCACCTTTAACTGAGTACGAGGATTGGCACAAGTCACAGTTAACTTTGTCTTGTTTTTCCGGTATTTGACTAAAAAATGTCCATAATTTACTCCTTTTTTTCTCCATATTCCCATAAATACTTTCATTCAAAATGTCAATCACTGAATTATTCACCTACGCAAAAATAAAGAAATTAAATTAAACCTCCCTCGCGCGCAGGTTCACTAAAACAAAACAAAGGAAAAACTAATTATCGACATCCACTCCACAGCCGATCCTTGACCTCAAAACTCAAATTCATTTAAACCTATATATGTATGTATTATAATTCGAAATGAGTATCTATAATTCTATATATTCTAGGTACCTATCTAACAAAAAATAAACGAAGTCCTTTTTGTACACACTCCTCCCTCAACCACTGCCACACAGAACACATAAAAAAGCAAGATAAATTACAAGGGTTACTTTTAGTAACGATACGTGCGAAATCATTTGAATGGACATTTTCGTATGTTTCGTTACTTTAGGTATAACGATGCGAGATCATAATATGTGTATCTCGCACCTCGCACGTGTGCAGACGCAAAGCGAAAATATAAAAAGAAAACAGAGGAAAAAAAAAGTACATGAATCTCTCTTCTGCCAAGCCAATTCGTATGTCCACTCCACACTCTATCAGGTACATTTCGTATGTTTCGTATATTTCGTATATTTCGTATGTTTCGTATATTTCGTATGTTTCGTATATTTCGTTACTTTAGGTATAACGATGAGAAATCATAATATGTGTATCTCGTACGTGCGCTAAGAGAATAGGAAACAGGAAAATGATTTACATACACATTGTCTTCTGTCAAGCCAGTTTATACAGATTTAAATGGGGAGGGGAATGTTTCTTTTTCACATTCGGATTTGTACTTTTGTAGTATGTGTTTTGTGTGATACGAGTCCATTTATGCAGGTGTAACGAAATTATACGAGTAACGACATTGATTTGGGAGTAACGAAACGTTAGTCGTTACTTAATGTAATCCTCGTTACTTAGTAACGAATACATACGGTTTGCTACAGCTCTATTGCCGAAGCGAAGGCAACATTGCAAATCATCAAAAGTATTCGGCTGTTACACAAAAAAATATAGAAATACTTACACTACCATAAAAATGAAAATCATATGGCATGACCAGAGAGTTGATAATGCGAGATCCATTATCCATACAAATTAACTTACTTTAATTCTATCATAAACCTCTGCCTCTTGCAAATCCTACATTCTACATGTGTTTCTAAACAACAAAAATGCCTATGCTGCTTCTTACAAAGAAAAAAAAATACATACAAACATGGAAATGCATTATGAAAAGGCCTATACAACGAAAACGAATTTCTTCATTCTGCATGACCTATCTCACTTTAAGTTTAATATAAGTTAAAAGAAGCAAAATTATATTATTTGCTTCTTCTTCTTCACACTGACAGGATAATTTTTCTTTCAAAATGTGAGAAAATCCAAATAAATTTATCCTTTCTTTCATTTTCATACTTGTGGTTTCATTCCCTCCTACACAATAAATTCATTCTTACTGCTGTCATATCAAAACCAAGAACCAATCCAAATTCATTACCCAAGCTAAATCGAAATCGTAACACCGATGCATGCGCCAGACGGTGGGGCTTGCTAACACACAAAAAGGCTTCATGATAGTACTATAGAGATCCAGATGTGACTGTCAAATTTGTTGGTTTTTTTTTTGGTTTTCCCCTGACAAATGTCAGAAAAAAAATTGAGGGTAAACAAACAAACTCATTTAGCAGTAATAGGCGGGAAAATACTAGCAATCAGCAAACAAAAGTAAGTTTTTTTTATTAATAATCAATAGTTTCTCGATATATTTTCAGGAAAATAGATTCATTTAAATATTCAAAGAAGTTGGAAGCAGTAAATAGAAAGAACTGTACTGCAAAGTTTGCTTTCTTTGCAAACTTTCAGGTGATGGCGAAGACGGAGCTGTGGTTTCGTGTGAATAAAGTGTTAAATGGAAATTCAATCTTTCGTGACGGTTGGAACGAACAGCGATCAGGACACTTCCTCCAAGCGCTTTCAGGTCATTGTTATGACGGTCGTTTCTGAATATGGAGAACTCATGATTGTTTCCGTCAAGGAGAAGATATCATGAGGGAGGGCTTGGGAGTTTAAATATACTTCAGCAGTTTTTGTGCGGAGTCCCCTTACATTTTGATAGTAAAGGGACAGCCTACTTGGTTTTTTAACACGGACGGACAATCTTTCCTGCGACTTTTTGTCGAACGGGGTGTAAATTCTTTAACTAATGTATTATGAGGCCATGCAGTGCTATTGCACAGCTTTTCAAAATATACTGAAGGGGCAACAATCTTGAAAGACGCAACAAACCCATCAGCCTTGCTGATTTTGGTGCATTTGATTGAGTCATCTTTTCCAATCAGGTTTCTCGAGACTAAATGGTTCAGGACATCGTCTGAGGAAGTGTTTGGTTTTAGTCGAGAAATGAAAATAGATTTTGGCCTGGGAATCGATTCAATAGTTCCAGATTCTGTACTTAAGGAATGATTTATATATGTGGGACTAACATTAAGAGTGGGCGCCTCGTTTGAGTTTTTTCGCAGACTCCTAAGGTTAAACCGCTTTGACTTTGGATTCAACGCAGATGAAGGCATATAGCGTTACCTTTTAATTCGTTGGCAATATTTTAGGGCATGATTTATGGGTATATTCTAATGAAAAAATTGTTCTACAGTAAGGGCCTATCTCTAATTTTTATATCATTTATTGAGGATTTAAGAAAAGGCTAACTTGGGTGTACCCTGACCCAGGTTAACGGTAATTGCGCTGTTAGTACGAATAATAAAAATTTCGTTTAGGCTTCTATTTTTAGAAGAAATATTAGCCTTTGCAATTGCATTTAAATACATTTTATATCTTAACTCAGTCTTAAGATATCCAATTTTTAACCTGTTCCATTTTTCCTGCCCATGCTAATTTTTTGAATTTCGGTTCAATTTTCTCCAGAAAATGCGTAATAAACATAACATTTTAATATTTTTTTTGAATGAACGTAACAATAGTAAAAATAAAAGTTTACCACAAGTTTGTAGAAAAACCCATAGATTTTATGATACTTGGTAAAACATGGAACAGGTAAAATTTAAAAAAAGGGATTTTTTGCACGATTACAGATTTTCTCCATGCAGGACATCAGAAATTGTATGTCTGGAAACATTGAATTGCAAAGCTAAGCATCTGATGCTGATTGATGGCTCATTTTATAATAGGCCGGTTGCTGGAATATAGAGGGCGTGAAAAATGGGACTTTAGGATGGGAATGAAATGGAAAGGGGATGAAGGTCGCGAGCGAGGAGCGCGGCCGAATGGGGTGGTTCTTGTCCACGCTACACGACGAAGCCTATGACAAAACATAAAACATGCCAAATAAAAAAACCGTTTCTTTTAAACTACATTTACCGACGGACTGGGCTTACCACACTGAGGGCGCTGCGGTGTTGATCAGCGACGACCTTTTCCCTCCCCACCTGGAAATCCGGCGGCCATTTTGGATTTCCCCAATATGTCGACGTTGTCCTCAATTAAATCATCTCGCCAAAGTAGTTCTAGCGCACCCTAGACTCCCCCAGAAAATTTTAAATTAGCACGCCATTAAACACTTAAGTGCTCACATTAAAACAAAACGAGCTTCTTATCATAAAGCGTGATTTAAAATTTATTAATTATACTAATATAAACGAAAACTTAAACTAAATTATCATAAAAGAAAACAAAACATTTAAACCTAGTTAAAACAAAAACTTTGTTCCTACCGTCGGCGTCGCAATCCTAACTGCATGCGTTTTTCTCATGCGACTTCTCTTTATACGACTGCCTACCTAAAAGGAGCTCTCTTTAGGGGGCGAAGGCTTATCTTTATACAGCCCTTTTCACGGGATTTAACCGAAAGGAAACGAGGGCGACAGAGAACGCGATTTTTTTTACAAAATAAAACGACTTAAAAGTTACAAAATAAGGAAACAAAACTTATATGTAGTAAAAAAAAATCAAGAAATAATCACGCAAAAAAATTACAAAAAATGTTTAATCAAAAGATAAACGATGATAATTATTCGTAGCAAAAACGATGAAGACATCCAAAGAACAAAAAAATTAATATGGACGGTGTGTTTCGGTGAAATTTCGGGGTCACAGTGTGAAGGTCATAGTTTTCTGGACTCAAATGTTCACTCTATTCAGCGTACACCATTTGAAAATAAATTTCCGTCGTATTCATCAAAAATATCCAGATAGTATGATTAAAGCACTATATTTGTAGCACTATTCGTTTCGTTGTTAATTTTTAAGGCATTTGAATTCTAACGAATTACGAGAAAATTGACGATCCCGACCCCTTTGTATTACAGAGGATGGTCAGTGATCGCCTTGATGACGGTTGCCGTTTTGAATTAATCAAAAGTTGGTGCCTATTTAAAATTATATTAGGGATACCGAACAAAAAAAAATGAAATAAAATAATCACTCACCCTTTATGTACGGAAGGTGCAGAGAAAAAAAAATGAGAAATTCGCACTCAGTTCTTCGAATGATTCATCGATCATCTGCATAAGTTTTACGGATTCCTCTCTCAAGCAACGGATTATGAGAGAAAAGTCTATCAAAAAGAACCTACTGAACTCGAGTGTGCTTGGAAGCGGAAGTATTGAAGGCGGTAGCGGTGGTAGCAGTGGTAGCAGTGATGGTAAAGACAGAAAAGGAGAAATGAATGTTTACATCAAAGATGCTCTTACTAAATATACGCCTGCATTATTTATGATGGCCAAAGAGGTGAAGAAGCAGAAGGGGTTTAAGTATTTATGGTACAAAGAGAATAAAATACTAATGAGAAAGGTTGAAGGTGGAAGAATCATCGCAATAAGATCTTTTAATGATCTTGCACTAGTTTAGTGCTTTTTCATTTTATTTATTTAAGCGTTTTTTCTTTTATCAATGTTTTCCAATAATCTAAATGATGTTTTTTCTACCTATGATCTTCTGAACTCTAATTATGAAGATGTATTTACTAATGAATCATATTGCTTAAACAAAGTCTTTTTCGTTCACCAACATATCCGAAGCTTAAGGGAGAACTTTATGTCTTTAACATCGCATTTAAATTCATTTGCTTGTATGCCTGATTTTGTTGTAGTCTCTGAAATTTGGATCTACAATCTTGAGAAAAATGATTATGTGTTACCAGGATTTAATTTTTTCGCGAACACGAATGAGAATTACGCTGCCGGCGGTGTTGGTTGCTTTATTAATACGAATTATAATGTGTTTGATGTGTTAGAATTAAAGTATTCGAGTGCAGATATTTTAAAATTGTCCTTTAAAATCAAGGATGAAGTCTATGTTATGTTATGTGTTTATAGGCTGCATATGTTCAATGTTTCGGTATTTGTGGAAGAGTTCTCATCTGTTTTGGATAGTGTTAGATCTAGGAATCTAATAATCTTAGGAGATTTTAATATTAATACTCTGGAGAATAGTGAAGTTGTCTCCACTTATATGGATTTATTGGGCTCTCGTGGATTGGTGTCTTTTATAAGTGAAGTTACAAGAACTGAATCGGGAACGTGCATAGATCACATTTATGGGCGTTTCTCATATTCTTCTCTCAGTTCCTGTGAGAAGTGTGTTTTTGACTTGAAGATCACGGATCACTGCATGACGGGTTTTGTGGTAGATTTAATGTCTGATAGTTCCTCTATCGATTCTAGTTCCCCACCACCAATAACTAAAATAGATTTTTTGAAGTTAAGAGCTATATTATCCTTTGAATTTTAGGAAGAAGTTTTTGTTGAGGGTGATGTTTCAAAGGCATATGATATTTTTATTGCATCTCTAAGTTGTCATATAGTGAGTTGTACTTTCACAATTCAGCCAAGAAAGTCGAAAATAAGACTGAAGCCTTGGATAACATCTTACTTGATAAATAAAATTAAGAAAAAAAACCAACTTGGAGTAAAGTGTCTTAGAAACCCAACAAATTCCTCTTTAAAGCAAACTTACAAACAAATGTGCTCTGAAGTAAGAGGCGAAATTCGGATTTGTCGAGAAAGCTACTACACTAACAGATTTAATTCAGTTAAAGGCAATGTAAGATGTGAATGGCAGCTAGTCAATAGCATTCTAAATAAAAAGATAGTCGCGAAAAGGCCATCTAGCGTACTCTCAAATCATGTAGTAATTTCCGACGAACTGGGTATTGCTAACGCTTTTAATAACTACTATACTTCGATATCTAAGAATACAGAGCTAGCCCCTAGAAATCTATCTTGTGCAAATTGTAGTCTCTCAAGAAATCCTTTTAAACAATGGCAAAGCAACAGTTTTTTATTTGAGTCGATAACTGAATTTGAACTTTTAAAAACAATTGGTTCGTTGAATAAGCCCAACTCTTCAGGGTTTGATGGCTTGTCAAATTTAGTATTGAAAAATATTTCATGCTTTTTAGTCGATGTGTTGGCCCATATTTTCAATAAAATCATCTTTTCCGGAGTATTCCCTGATGCTCTGAAATGTGCTGATATGCAACCTTTATTTAAGAAGGGATCTGCTGATGAATTGAGTAATTATAGGCCTATCTCACTTCTACCTTCTATTAGTAAAATTTTTGAAAAAGTTATGAAAAACAGGATGGTGAGTTTTTTGGAAAAAACAAATTTCTTCAGTTCAGCTCAGTTCGGGTTTCAGAAAGGTAGATCTACAGAAGATGCTCTTCTTCGTTTTTGCTCCCAGATATTTGAGAACCCGGATAAAAAGAAATGTACAGCCGGATTGTTTGTTGACATTACTAAAGCATATTTTCCTCTCACCCTAATTTCCTTAACGCCCGCGCTGTGTAGCTAATACATTATAAGGGTCCCAACAAATCTCTTTAGTGCGCGCTAATTATAAAAAAAAAAAAAAATTTGACATGGTTAACCATGACATATTGCTCCGCAAAATTGAAAATGCTGGATTTCGTGGTTTTTTGTATGAGTGGCTTAAGTCATACCTTAAAAATAGGTCACAAAGAGTTAAGGTTGATGACACTAGGAGCGATGTTAAGCTTCTAAATATTGGAGTTCCTCAGGGTTCTGTCTTGGGACCTTTACTTTTCTTAATTTATATTAATTCGTTGTTTTATTTACCATTTAAGGGATTACTGACAGCATTTGCGGATGATGTGAGCTTTGCTTATGGTTCAGATAGTGCTTTAAATCTTATCTCGGACATTAACTTTGATCTGTATCTCTTAAGAATCTGGTTTGCGGAGCATAAATTGATTATCAGCTCAAAAACCAAAATTAAGTTTTTCAGTTTGGTAGCGCAAAATAGTTTTGAAGCTGATCTATACTTTCATGCAGCTGATTGCCAAAGATTTCAACTACCTTATTGCACTTGCATTCCAAGTCCGTCTGCTTGTGGTTTTCAAAGTGGTCTCAACTGCAATGTTTTAAGATTGAAAGTGTTACTGAATTTAATTACTTAGGACTATCAATCGACTCAAGGATGAGCTTTAATAACCACACGCACAATTTGAGAAATTATTTTCGTGGTGCTCTCAGGCATTTTTACTCTCTGCAAAGGATTTGCTGTACTCAACTTTTGCTAAAAATCTATTATGGAATCTTTCATTCTAGATTGCAGTATGGTATTACCTGCTGGGGAGGAGCTTATGTAAATAAAATGCAGCCTCTTTAAAGAAAATCTGCCGAAAACCCCGCTTACACCCTAGTTTTCCATTGTTCAGAGATTTGAGAGTTCTTCCAGTACGTCACTTGTACTGCTATAAAGTGCTTAAAATGTTCTTTATGAGATCAGGGAATCTTAATTTCAGACTCATCAACAATTATAGTTTACGTGTTAACTCCTTGAATCAAGTTTCTGTACCTGCCTTTCGTACTACCGCGTTTCGTAATTTTTATTGTGTTGCTGCATACCGTTTATTTAACGAACTTCCACCTTATGTAAGAGCACTTATACATTATCATGTTTTGTAATTTTTTTTTATTGGGTCACCCCACCCATCATTTCAATTTTAGCTTCATATTTTATGGCCTAAGTGGCATTATCTCTATTTTTTTCAAAAATATATATGCCACTAATATTTCTTTTTGTAGCTATAACATGCAAAGATTGTAATAAAATATTGTAATTCATTTTAAGAAATAATAAAATATTGAATAAATAATAATAAAATAATAATTATTTGCACTGAGTAAAATATTTTAAGTTAAATTAAATGACTTCTGCATTGACCTTCACAAACTTCTATTTAAATTGCATCGGTTATGCACTTTTTCAAAAAAAAATGTAACGTGCACTTTTACGTCATTGCACAGTTCGAACTTAAATGACTCGCAGTTCGCAGATCCTACTCTCATTCCTCTAACTCTCCATCATTTTACTTCCAAGTTCCAACTGGACATCTTTCCTTTCTTTCTCTCCTCATTTCGGTAAAACATACATTTTGCCGCTAGAGAGTGATTCAGTTTTGACTCTCAAATTATCATCTATCCTTCTTTAAATCTTCTCTTCTCTGACTAGTTCTAATAATCTAAGTTTGGCACCACTTGCTTTCCTTTCCCTGGTAGGGATATTTTTGGTACATGTCAAATTGACAACCACAGAAGATACAAAACAAAACAGATTGGACGAAACTATGAAGAGCCGACACATGCAGGCGCAGGGTATGTTTATTTAAAATTCCTTTTGTTAATATTAAGAAATTATTATTTGTTCCTCCACAGGTGAATGCAACAATTTGTAATAGCTTCCAGTATTCTCTGATCAATCGAAGTTCTTCTTACTTGTGGAGCTCCCGCATTAGGTCGTGTATTTGAAACTGATCCCGTTTCTCGAAGCCTTCGATATGTATTTCCAAATACATTTCTACTAGGAAGTCGTCGGTTTGGATAAAGTTCATGGTATCTTTGTCGCGCACTATTTGAAATTCCATTGCACAGCCCAAAAACGTAAATAATGTCTGCGTATTCTTCGTTTGTAAATGAAGACATTTTAAAAAAAACTTTCTTATCAACTAACGGCTTGCCTTGGCGTTTAAGATTAAACTGATGAATTAATTTTGATTTTAAATCTTTTATACCATTTTTTTTAGGAAAGTCCTGACGGGTACTCAAATAAACCAACGGAAAACCGCTCTTATTGTCAACTGTTGTTAGAAATGTAGGTACAAAATCAGAAACCCCTTTTTTTACCTGCCGCAGGATTTCCTAAGTATCATAAAATCTATGGATTAATTACATTAAAACAAAAATTACCTAAACCGGAAAAAATCGTTTTCATTCATAACTTTTGCAACTTAAAGCAATAAAACCTTTTTTTCCCATTTTTAGCTGTTCCATGTTTTCCCAAGTATCATAAAATCTATGGGTTTTTCTACAAACTTGTCGTAAACTTTTATTTTTATTATTGTTACGTTCATTCAAAAAAAATATTAAAACGTTATGTTTATTACGCATTTTCTGGAGAAAATTGAACCGACATTCAAAAAATTAGCATGCGCAGGAAAAATGCAACAGGTTAAAATTGGATATCTTAAGACGTAGTTAAGATATAAAATTTATTTAAATGCAATTACAAAGGCTAATAGTTCTTCTAAAAATAGAGGCCTAAACGAAATATCTATCATTAGTACTAACAGCGCAATTACCGTTGACCTGGGTCAGGGTACAACTAAGTAAGCCTTTTCTTGAATCCTCAATAAATGAGATAAAAATTAGAGATAGGCCCTTACTGTAGAACAATTTTTTCCTTAGAATATACCCATAAATCATGCCCTAAAATATTGCCAACGAATTAAGGAACACTCTGTATAGTAGATCGAATATTTCTAAATCAATTACAAAAAAAAAAAATGATTGAAATCGGTACCTTTTGCGACAAGATATAGCCGAAACAGTGAGAGTCTAAAATGCGACAAACTCATAAAATCTCATTTGATGAAAAATACCGAAATCAAATTTTATTCGATTTTTCCTTTCAAACGAATCGCCTCTTCCATCATAAATTCTACTCGCAGACGAAGAAGCCAGATTTCTTATTTTTCCAATCATCTCCCTCTCATCAAACATACTATATACTTGCCGAAGCGAAGGCAACATTGCAAATCATCAAAAGTATTCGGCTGTTACACAAAAAAATATAGAAATACTTACACTACCATAAAAATGAAAATCATATGGCATGACCAGAGAGTTGATAATGCGAGATCCATTATCCATACAAATTAACTTATTTTAATTCTATCATAAACCTCTGCCTCTTGCAAATCCTACATTCTACATGTGTTTTTAAACAACAAAAATGCCTATGCTCCTTCTTACAAAGAAAAAAAAATACATACAAACATGGAAATGCATTATGAAAAGGCCTATACAACGAAAACGAATTTCTTCATTCTGCATGACCTATCTCACTTTAAGTTTAATATAAGTTAAAAGAAGCAAAATTATATTATTTGCTTCTTCTTCTTCACACTGACAGGATAATTTTTCTTTCAAAATGTGAGAAAATCCAAATAAATTTATCCTTTCTTTCATTTTCATACTTGTGGTTTCATTCCCTCCTACACAATAGATTCATTCTTACTGCTGTCATATCAAAACCAAGAACCAATCCAAATTCATTACCCAAGCTAAATCGAAATCGTAACACCGATGCATGCGCCAGACGGCGGGGCTTGCTAACACACAAAAAGGCTTCATGATAGTACTATAGAGATCCAGATGTGACTGTCAAATTTGTTGGTTTTTTTTTTGGTTTTCCCCTGACAAATGTCAGAAAAAAAATGGAGGGTAAACAAACAAACTCATTTAGCAGTGATAGGCGGGAAAATACTAGGAATCAGCAAACAAAAGTAAGTTTTTTTTATTAATAATCAATAGTTTCTCGATATATTTTCAGGAAAATAGATTCATTTAAATATTCAAAGAAGTTGGAAGCAGTAAATAGAAAGAACTGTACTGCAAAGTTTGCTTTCTTTGCAAACTTTCAGGTGATGGCGAAGACGGAGCTGTGGTTTCGTGTGAATAAAGTGTTAAATGGAAATTCAATCTTTCGTGACGGTTGGAACGAACAGCGATCAGGACACTTCCTCCAAGCGCTTTCAGGTCATTGTTATGGCGGTCGTTTCTGAATATGGAGAACTCATGATTGAAGAGTTCCGTGTCTAAAATTCCGGCATTAAGCCATGTTTCCGTCAAGGAGAAGATATCATGAGGGAGGGCTTGGGAGTTTAAATATACTTCAGCGGTTTTTGTGCGGAGTCCCCTTACATTTTGATAGTAAAGGGACAGCCTACTTGGTTTTTTAACACGGACGGACAATCTTTCCTGCGACTTTTTGTCGAACGGGGTGTAAATTCTTTAACTAATGTATTATGAGGCCATGCAGTGATATTGCACAGCTTTTCAAAATATACTGAAGGGGCAACAATCTTGAAAGAAGCAACAAACCCATCAGCCTTGCTGATTTTGGTGCATTTGATTGAGTCATCTTTTCCAATCAGGTTTCTCGAGACCAAATGGTTCAGGACATCGTCTGAGGAAGTGTTTGGTTTTAGTCGAGAAATGAAAATAGATTTTGGCCTGGGAATCGATTCAATAGTTCCAGATTCTGTACCTAAGGAATGATTTATATATGTGGGACTAACATTAAGATTGGGCGCCTCGTTTGAGTTTTTTCGCAGACTCCTAAGGTTAAACCGCTTTGACTTTGGATTCAACGCAGATGAAGGCATATAGCGTTACCTTTTAATTCGTTGGCAATATTTTAGGGCATGATTTATGGGTATATTCTAATGAAAAAATTGTTCTACACTAAGGGCCCATCTCTAATTTTTATATCGTTTATTGAGGATTTAAGAAAAGGCGTACTTGGGTGTAACCTGACCGAGGTTAAAGGTAATTGCGCTGTTAGTACGAATGATAAAAATTTCGTTTAGGCTTCTATTTTTAGAAGAAATATTAGCCTTTGTAATTGCGTTTAAATAAATTTTATATCTTAACTCAGTCTTAAGATATCCAATTTTTAACCTGTTCCATTTTTCCTGCCCATGCTAATTTTTTGAATTTCGGTTCAATTTTCTCCAGAAAATGCGTAATAAACATAACGTTTTAATATTTTTTTTGAATGAACGTAACAATAATAAAAATAAAAGTTTACCACAAGTTTGTAGAAAAACCCATAGATTTTATGATACTTGGCAAAACATGGAACAGGTAAAATTTAAAAAAGGGATTTTTTGCACGATTACAGATTTTCTCCATGCAGGACATCAGAAATTGTATGTCTGGAAACATTGAATTGCAAAGCTAAGCATCTGATGCTGATTGATGGCTCATTTTATAATAGGCCGGTTGCTGGAATATAGAGGGCATGAGGAGCACAAAATTTGGGCTGGGAGCAAGGATGTGGATGGGACTTTAGGATGGGAATGAAATGGAAAGGTGATGAAGGTCGCGAGCGAGGAGCGCGGCCGAATGGGGTGGTTCTTGTCCACGCTACACGACGAAGCCTATGACAAAACATAAAACATGCCAAATAAAAAAAACGTTTCTTTTAAACTACATTTACCGACGGACTGGGCTTACCACACTAAGGGCGCTGCGGTGTTGATCAGCGATGACCTTTTCCCTCCCCACCTGGAAATCCGGCGGCCATTTTGGATTTCCCCAATATGTCGACGTTGTCCTCAATTAAATCATCTCGCCAAAGTAGTTCTAGCGCACCCTAGACTCCCCCAGAAAATTTTAAATTAGCACGCCATTAAGCACTTAAGTGCTCACATTAAAACAAATCGAGCTTCTTATCATAAAGCGTGATTTAAAATTTATTAATTATACTAATATAAACGAAAACTTAAACTAAATTATCATAAAAGAAAACAAAACATTTAAACCTAGTTAAAACAAAAACTTTGTTCCTACCGTCGGCGTCGCAATCCTAACTGCATGCGTTTTTCTCATGCGACTTCTCTTTATACGACTGCCTACCTAAAAGGAGCTCTCTTTAGGGGGCGAAGGCTTATCTTTATACAGCCCTTTTCACGGGATTTAACCGAAAGAAAACGGGGGCGACAGAGAACGCGATTTTTTTTACAAAATAAAACGACTTAAAAGTTACAAAAAAAGGAAACAAAACTTATATGTAGTAAAAAAAAATCAAGAAATAATCACGCAAAAAAATTACAAAAAATTTTTAATCAAAAGATAAACGATGATAATTATTCGTAGCAAAAACGATGAAGACATCCAAAGAACAAAAAAATTAATATGGACGGTGTGTTTCGGTGAAATTTCGGGGTCACAGTGTGAAGGTCATAGTTTTCTGGACTCAAATGTTCACTCTATTCAGCGTACACCATTTGAAAATAAATTTCCGTCGTATTCATCAAAAATATCCAGATAGTATGATTAAAGCACTATATTTGTAGCACTATTCGTTTCGTTGTTAATTTTTAAGGCATTTGAATTCTAACGAATTACGAGAAAATTGACGATCCCGACCCCTTTGTATTACAGAGGATGGTCAGTGATCGCCTTGATGACGGTTGCCGTTTTGAATTAATCAAAAGTTGGTGCCTATTTAAAATTATATTAGGGATACCGAACAAAAAAAAAATGAAATAAAATAATCACTCACCCTTTATGTACGGAAGGTGCAGAGAAAAAAAAATGAGAAATTCGCACTCAGTTCTTCGAATGATTCATCGATCATCTGCATAAGTTTTACGGATTCCTCTCTCAAGCAACGGATTATGAGAGAAAAGTCTATCAAAAAGAACCTACTGAACTCGAGTGTGCTTGGAAGCGGAAGTATTGAAGGCGGTAGCGGTGGTAGCAGTGGTAGCAGTGATGGTAAAGACAGAAAAGGAGAAATGAATGTTTACATCAAAGATGCTCTTACTAAATATACGCGTGCATTATTTATGATGGCCAAAGAGGTGAAGAAGCAGAAGGGGTTTAAGTATTTATGGTACAAAGAGAATAAAATACTAATGAGAAAGGTTGAAGGTGGAAGAATCATCGCAATAAGATCTTTTAATGATCTTGCACTAGTCTACTGCTTTTTCATTTTATTTATTTAAGCGTTTTTTCTTTTATCAATGTTTTCAATAATCTAAATGATGTTTTTTCTACCTATGATCTTCTGAACTCTAATTATGAAGATGTATTTACTAATGAATCATATTGCTTAAACAAAGTCTTTTTCGTTCACCAACATATCCGAAGCTTAAGGGAGAACTTTATGTCTTTAACATCGCATTTAAATTCATTTGCTTGTATGCCTGATTTTGTTCTAGTCTCTGAAATTTGGATCTACAATCTTGAGAAAAATGATTATGTGTTACCAGGATTTAATTTTTTCGCGAACACGAATGAGAATTACGCTGCCGGCGGTGTTGGTTGCTTTATTAATACGAATTATAATGTGTTTGATGTGTTAGAATTAAAGTATTCGAGTGCAGATATTTTAAAATTGTCCTTTAAAATCAAGGATGAAGTCTATGTTATGTTATGTGCTTTTAGGCTGCATATGTTCAATGTTTCGGTATTTGTGGAAGAGTTCTCATCTGTTTTGGATAGTGTTAGATAGGAATCTAATAATCTTAGGAGATTTTAATATTAATACTCTGGAGAATAGTGAAGTTGTCTCCACTTATATGGATTTATTGGGCTCTCGTGGATTGGTGTCTTTTATAAGTGAAGTTACAAGAACTGAATCGGGAATGTGCATAGATCACATTTATGGGCGTTTCTCATATTCTTCTCTCAGTTCCTGTGAGAAGTGTGTTTTTGACTTGAAGATCACGGATCACTGCATGACGGGTTTTGTGGTAGATTTAATGTCTGATAGTTCCTCTATCGATTCTAGTTCCCCACCACCAATAACTAAAATAGATTTTTTGAAGTTAAGAGCTATATTATCCTTTGAGTTTTGGGAAGCAGTTTTTGTTGAGGGTGAAGTTTCAAAGGCATATGATATTTTTATTGCATCTCTAAGTTGTCATATAGTGAGTTGTACTTTCACAATTCAGCCAAGAAAGTCGAAAATAAGACTCAAGCCTTGGATAACATCTTACTTGATAAATAAAATTAAGAAAAAAAACCAACTTGGAGTAAAGTGTCGGAGAAACCCAACAAATTCCTCTTTAAAGCAAACTTACAAACAAATGTGCTCTGAAGTAAGAGGCGAAATTCGGATTTGTCGAGAAAGCTACTACACTAACAGATTTAATTCAGTTAAAGGCAATGTAAGATGTGAATGGCAGCTAGTCAATAGCATTCTAAATAAAAAGATAGTCGCGAAAAGGCCATCTAGCGTACTCTCAAATCATGTAGTAATTTCCGACGAACTGGGTATTGCTAACGCTTTTAATAACTACTATACTTCGATATCTAAGAATACAGAGCTAGCCCCTAGAAATCTATTTTGTGCAAATTGTAGTCTCTCAAGAAATCCTTTTGAACCCTTGCAAAGCAACAGTTTTTTATTTGAGTCGATAACTGGATTTGAACTTTTAAAAACAATTGGTTCGTTGAATAAGCCCAACTCAGGGTTTGATGGCTTGTCAAATTTAGTATTGAAAAATATTTCATGCTTTTTAGTCGATGTGTTGGCCCATCTTTTCTGGAGTATTCCCTGATGCTCTGAAATGTGCTGATATACAACCTTTATTTAAGAAGGGATCTGCTGATGAATTGAGTAATTATAGGCCTATCTCACTTCTACCTTCTATTAGTAAAATTTTTGAAAAAGTTATGAAAAACAGGATGGTGAGTTTTTTGGAAAAAACAAATTTCTTCAGTTCAGCTCAGTTCGGGTTTCAGAAAGGTAGATCTACAGAAGATGCTCTTCTTCGTTTTTGCTCCCAGATATTTGAGAACCCGGATAAAAAGAAATGTACAGCCGGATTGTTTGTTGACATTACTAAAGCATTTGACATGGTTAACCATGACATATTGCTCCGCAAAATTGAAAATGCTGGATTTCGTGGTTTTTTGTATGAGTGGCTTAAGTCATACCTTAAAAATAGGTCACAAAGAGTTAAGGTTGATGACACTAGGAGCGATGTTAAGCTTCTAAATATTGGAGTTCCTCAGGGTTCTGTCTTGGGACCTTTACTTTTCTTAATTTATATTAATTCGTTGTTTTATTTACCATTTAAGGGATTACTGACAGCATTTGCGGATGATGTGAGCTTTGCTTATGGTTCAGATAGTGCTTTAAATCTCATCTCGGACATTAACTTTGATCTGTATCTCTTAAGAATCTGGTTTGCGGAGCATAAATTGATTATCAGCTCAAAAACCAAAATTAAGTTTTTCAGTTTGGTAGCGCAAAATAGTTTTGAAGCTGATCTATACTTTCATGCAGCTGATTGCCAAAGATTTCAACTACCTTATTGCACTTGCATTCCAAGTCCGTCTGCTTGTGGTTTTCAAAGTGGTCTCAACTGCAATGTTTTAATATTGAAAGTGTTACTGAATTTAATTACTTAGGACTATCAATCGACTCAAGGATGAGCTTTAATAACCACACGCACAATTTGAGAAATTATTTTCGTGGTGCTCTCAGGCATTTTTACTCTCTGCAAAGGATTTGCTGTACTCAACTTTTGCTAAAAATCTATTATGGAATCTTTCATTCTAGATTGCAGTATGGTATTACCTGCTGGGGAGGAGCTTATGTAAATAAAATGCAGCCTCTTTAAAGAAAATCTGCCGAAAACCCCGCTTACACCCTAGTTTTCCATTGTTCAGAGATTTGAGAGTTCTTCCAGTACGTCACTTGTACTGCTATAAAGTGCTTAAAATGTTCTTTATGAGATCAGGGAATCTTAATTTCAGACTCATCAACAATTATAGTTTACGTGTTAACTCCTTGAATCAAGTTTCTGTACCTGCCTTTCGTACTACCGCGTTTCGTAATTTTTATTGTGTTGCTGCATACCGTTTATTTAACGAACTTCCACCTTATGTAAGAGCACTTATACATTATCATGCATTTGTTAAACAGGTAAAAAGTTGGCTTTTTGGCCTTGATCTTAAAATTATAGAATCTTTGTTCCATGTTCTTCGTTGATGTTTTGGTGAAATATTTTTGGCTTATTTTATAAATGTTATTTCTCATCGTAAGAGTACCTACATACCTACTTGAATTTAAGATATGTTTTGTAATTTTTTTTTATTGGGTCACCCCACCCATCATTTCAATTTTAGCTTCATATTTTATGGCCTAAGTGGCATTATCTCTATTTTTTTCAAAAATATATATGCCACTATTATTTCTTTTTGAAGCTATAACATGCAAAGATTGTAATAAAATATTGTAATTCATTTTAAGAAATAACAAAATATTGAATAAATAATAATAAAATAATAATTATTTGCACTGAGTAAAATATTTTAAGTTAAATTAAATGACTTCTGCATTGACCTTCACAAACTTCTATTTAAATTGCATCGGTTATGCACTTTTTCAAAAAAAAATGTAACGTGCACTTTTACGTCATTGCACAGTTCGAACTTAAATGACTCGCAGTTCGCAGATCCTACTCTCATTCCTCTAACTCTCCATCATTTTACTTCCAAGTTCCAACTGGACATCTTTCCTTTCTTTCTCTCCTCATTTCGGTAAAACATACATTTTGCCGCTAGAGAGTGATTCAGTTTTGACTCTCAAATTATCATCTATCCTTCTTTAAATCTTCTCTTCTCTGACTAGTTCTAATAATCTAAGTTTGGCACCACTTGCTTTCCTTTCCCTGGTAGGGATATTTTTGGTACATGTCAAATTGACAACCAGAGAAGATACAAAACAAAACAGATTGGACGAAACTATGAAGAGCCGACACATGCAGGCGCAGGGTATGTTTATTTAAAATTCCTTTTTTTAATATTAAGAAATTATTATTTGTTCCTCCACAGGTGAATGCAACAATTTGTAATAGCTTCCAGTATTCTCTGATCAATCGAAGTTCTTCTTACTTGTGGAGCTCCCGCATTAGGTCGTGTATTTGAAACTGATCCCGTTTCTCGAAGCCTTCGATAAGTATTTCCAAATACATTTCTACTAGGAAGTCGTCGGTTTGGATAAAGTTCATGGTATCTTCGTCGCGCACTATTTGAAATTCCATTGCACAGCCCAAAAACGTAAATAATGTCTGCGTATTCTTCGTTTGTAAATGGAGACATTTTAAAAAAAAACTTTCTTATCAACTAACGGCTTGCCTTGGCGTTTAAGATTAAACTGATGAATTAATTTTGATTTTAAATCTTTTATACCATTTTTTTTAGGTAAGTCCTGACGGGTACTCAAATAAACCAACGTTAAACCGCTCTTATTGTCAACTGCTGTTAGAAATGTAGGTACAAAATCAGAAACCCCTTTTTTTACCTGCCGCAGGATTTCCTAAGTATCATAAAATCTATGGATTTTTCCTGTTGAAGTATACACATTAAAACAAAAATTACCTAAACCGGAAAAAGTCGTTTTCATTCATAACTTTTGCAACTTAAAGCAATAAAACCTTTTTTCCCCATTTTTAGCTGTTCCATGTTTTCCCAAGTATCATAAAATCTATGGGTTTTTCTACAAACTTGTCGTAAACTTTTATTTTTATTATTGTTACGTTCATTCAAAAAAAATATTAAAACGTTATGTTTATTACGCATTTTCTGGAGAAAATTGAACCGACATTCAAAAAATTAGCATGCGCAGGAAAAATGCAACAGGTTAAAATTGGATATCTTAAGACGTAGTTAAGATATAAAATTTATTTAAATGCAATTACAAAGGCTAATAGTTCTTCTAAAAATAGAGGCCTAAACGAAATATCTATCATTAGTACTAACAGCGCAATTACCGTTAACCTGGGTCAGGGTACACCCAAGTACGCCTTTTCTTGAATCCTCAATAAATGAGATAAAAATTAGAGATAGGCCCTTACTGTAGAACAATTTTTTCCTTAGAATATACCCATAAATCATGCCCTAAAATATTGCCAACGAATTAAGGGACACTCTGTATAGTAGATCGAATATTTCTAAATCAATTACAAAAAAAAATGATTGAAATCGGTACCTTTTGCGACAAGATATAGCCGAAACAGTGAGAGTCTAAAATGCGACAAACTCATAAAATCTCATTTGATGAAAAATACCGAAATCAAATTTTATTCGATTTTTCCTTTCAAACGAATCGCCTCTTCCATCATAAATTCTACTCGCAGACGAAGAAGCCAGATTTCTTATTTTTCCCATCATCTCCCTCTCATCAAACATACTATATACTTGCCGAAGCGAAGGCAACATTGCAAATCATCAAAAGTATTCGGCTGTTACACAAAAAAATATAGAAATACTTACACTACCATAAAAATGAAAATCATATGGCATGACAAGAGAGTTGATAATGCGAGATCCATTATCCATACAAATTAACTTGCTTTAATTCTATCATAAACATCTGCCTCTTGCAAATCCTACATTCTACATGTGTTTCTAAACAACAAAAATGCCTATGCTCCTTCTTACAAAGAAAAAAAAAAATACATACAAACATGGAAATGCATTATGAAAAGGCCTATGCAACGAAAACGAATTTCTTCATTCTGCATGACCTATCTCACTTTAAGTTTAATATAAGTTAAAAGAAGCAAAATTATATTATTTGCTTCTTCTTCACACTGACAGGATAATTTTTCTTTCAAAATGTGAGAAAATCCAAATAAATTTATCCTTTCTTTCATTTTCATACTTGTGGTTTCATTCCCTCCTACACAATAAATTCATTCTTACTGCTGTCATATCAAAACCAAGAACCAATCCAAATTCATTACCCAAGCTAAATCGAAATCGTAACACCGATGCATGCGCCAGACGGTGGGGCTTGCTAACACACAAAAAGGCTTCATGATAGAGATCCAGATGCGACTGTCAAATTTGTTGGTTTTTTTTTTTGGTTTTCCCCTGACAAATGTCAGAAAAAAAATTGAGGGTAAACAAACAAACTCATTTAGCAGTAATAGGCGGGAAAATATTAGGAATCAGCAAACAAAAGTAAGTTTTTTTTATTAATAATCAATAGTTTCTCGATATATTTTCAGGAAAATAGATTCATTTAAATATTCAAAGAAGTTGGAAGCAGTAAATAGAAAAAACTGTACTGCAAAGTTTGCTTTCTTTGCAAACTTTCAGGTGATGGCGAAGACGGAGCTGTGGTTTCGTGTGAATAAAGTGTTAAAGGCAGTCTTCTTGAAGATAAATTTAATCCAAATACCAAAACAGAGAGAAAATTCTCATCATTTTTCAAACGGCTGGTCAATCAACTTGACAAAGACCTTGTAATTTATGTGTCTTAATAAAGTGCCAAAGGCCTGATGTGATTACTGGACGAGTCTGAGTATGCACTCCCAGCAAACGCGGGTGGCATTGGTGCGATGGTAGTGTATTCACTAACTGATTGGCAGGTCGTGCGTTCGAATCCCGGCCAGGGCCATGATTTTTATTTGAATTTACATAAATACAGATCTCCCTAAGCAATTTAGGCGCCACCCGTGGAGAAAAAAATACTAAGCACCAAAAACTTCTTTCCTATCCTCATATTCTTTCGAATAGTAAGTAGCATGCAATACAATACTACATTGCTATGTTGCAGCTTACTGTTAAACAAAAAATGAATGCGCTGTGTTTAACACTATAAGGGTACTGTACATATTTAGAAACAACAAAGCCCTTTTAGCGTAAGCGAATTATATAAAAAAAAAAAAAACGCGCCAAACTTGGGTCCAAATTGAAATGCAATGTTATATAATTGGAAAGCGAATTATACAATGAACGTTTATATCACCAGGTTTTTTCACTTGGACGGCATCAGTTTCTTGAGTGAAATATCTTCGATGTCAATCTACGAGATGATTATCGGGTCCATATAGGTCTTTGCCAAGTTTATTGACCAGCCGTTTGAAAAATTATGAGAATTTTCTCTCTGTTTTGGTATTTGGATTAAATTTATCTTCAAGAAGACTGCCTTTAACACTTTATTCACACGAAACCACAGCTCCGTCTTCGCCATCACCTGAAAGTTTGCAAAGAAAGCAAACTTTGTAGTACAGTTCTTTCTATTTACTGCTTCCAACTTCTTTGCATATTTAAATGAATCCGTTTTCCTGAAAATATATCGAGAAACTATTGATTATTTATAAAAAAAAACTTACTTTTGTTTGCTGATTCCTATTATTTTCCCGCCTATCGCTGATAATTATTTTGTTTGTTTACCATCCAAATTTTTGTTTACATTCGATTTGGCCTTTGTATATAGACTTTATAGTATTATCATAACAGCGAGTTTTTTATTTTGGCCTCGAGCTGGTAGTTGGCGTTTTGAAGGTTTGCGTCTTAAATTTTGCTGTCACCATTTTTTTACACACTTTGAAAACGAAGAAATAAACTGCTTTATCTGTCTTTATCGAACCTTTCATAATTGCATTCCCATGAATGTTGTATTTTTTTTTCTTTGTAAGAAGGAGCATATAGGCATTTTTGTTGCTTAGCATCACAGGTAGGATTTGCAAGTAAGTTAATTTGTACGGATAATGGATCTCGCATTATCGATTCTCTGGTCATGCCATATGTTTTTCATTTGTATGGAAGTGTAAATGTATTTATTTTTCTGTGTAATTGATGATTTGCAATGTTGCCTTTGCTTAGGCAAGTAGTATGTTTGATGAGAGGGAGATGATGGAAAAATAAGAAATCTGACTTCTTCGTCTGCGAGTAGAATGTATGATGGAATAGGCGATTCGTTTGAAAGGAAAAATTGGATAATATTTGATTTCGGTATTTGTCATCAAATGAGATATTATGAGTTTGTCGCATTTTGGGCTCTGACTGTTTCGGCTATATTTTGCGCAAAAGGTACCGATTTCTATCATTTTTTTTGTAATTGATAGAGATATTACTCTGCCTTGCAAGACACTTAAAACCATCATCGATTGTAAACATCCTACGATGAACAATCCCATGGTTATCCCATGATCGATTGTAAACATCCTACGATAAACAATCCTATGGTTTCACGACGCCAACAATAATTGTGCTTACATAAACAGTCCAGAGACTGATCGCATACGAGATATGATTTATACGTTGCCAATCTGTTGAATTCGCTATCTATTCTTCACCCTCATACCCTTTCTTGTGTGTAAGTGTGCACTAAGTGACTGTGTGCACGGTGAGGATTCATTCGTGCTGAGAACTTTTGTCAATCCCCAGTTAGCAGTCCAACTGATCGGTAGTTTTTATTGAAGAGCATAGCAAATTGGTGGCAGCGGTAAAATCGAAAAAAGTTACAAAGTATAAAGCGGTAAAATTGAAAATAGTTATACAGCGGTAAAATCGAAAAAAGTTACAAAGTATAAAGCGGTAAAATTGAAAATAGTTATACAGCGGTAAAATTGAAAAAAAGTTACAAAGTAAAAAGTGTTAAAATTGAAAAAAGTTATACAGTAAAAAGTGGTAAAATTGGAAAAAGTTTTACAACAAAAAGCGGTAGAAAAAAAAATATATAAAAATAAAAAGTGATACAATAAAAAAAGCGGTACAATTATAAATACAACAAAGAACCATAGAACTATACAAGCGGTGCAACAAAAACGGTGGACGTAATAAATAAAATGATACCAGTATTAGTACTACTCAGGTAAATTAGTGATAAGCCTAGTTAAGATTTTGAGTGTAATTAATTTAACAACTGTGTTGATTATACAAGTGGAGAGTGTACAGGCTTCAGAGAAGTAAAATTTTGTTTGTACCCATATAGATATATTTTTTATTCAGAATGCCAAATAACGTAGAAGGAAACCAAAGATTAGACATTAATACGCTGGTGAAACTCGTCCCACAATTTCGAAGTGAGGCATCAGAGTTAGCGTCCTTTATTAACGCATGTGACAATGCGTTCCAATTGTCCAAAGAGGATCAAACCGACTTTCTATTTAAATATATCAAGGTCCAGATATCTGGCAATGCAAGGGTTATCCTTGAAAATAAGGTAATTGAGAATTGGCAAACTCTCAAAGAACAACTCAGAAGTCTCTACAAGGAGACAAATAGTACATTGGGACTTTACAGAGAGCTCATTAGTGCACAACAAGGAACTAACACCGTACGACAGTTCCAACAATTTATGGAAACAATGTCTCAAAGGCTTGGTTCCGATGCAAAGGAAGTGTTAAAGACACCCAAAGATTTGCAAGTGATACATGAATATATAGAAAACAAGGTGATTCTAAATATATTCATAAATGCATGGTTGCCACTATTATTAAAAAAAAAATCCCTGACTTTTCCCTGACTTTCCCTGACCAGTTTTAAAAATTTCCCTGACCAAATTTTGTAAATATAGCAAACAAAATGACGCATTTAAACACTAGTCCCAAATATTTAAAGAACAGACAAATGGTATACTTCTAAAATGGTATACTTCTAAAAAGTTGGCTTTTTGGCCTTGATCTTAAAATTATAGAATCTTTGTTCCATGTTCTTCGTTGATGTTTTGGTGAAATATTTTTGGCTTATTTTATAAATGTTATTTCTCATCGTAAGAGTACCTACATACCTACTTGAATTTAAGATATGTTTTGTAATTTTTTTTTATTGGGTCACCCCACCCATCATTTCAATTTTAGCTTCATATTTTATGGCCTAAGTGGCATTATCTCTATTTTTTTCAAAAATATATATGCCACTATTATTTCTTTTTGAAGCTATAACATGCAAAGATTGTAATAAAATATTGTAATTCATTTTAAGAAATAACAAAATATTGAATAAATAATAATAAAATAATAATTATTTGCACTGAGTAAAATATTTTAAGTTAAATTAAATGACTTCTGCATTGACCTTCACAAACTTCTATTTAAATTGCATCGGTTATGCACTTTTTCAAAAAAAAATGTAACGTGCACTTTTACGTCATTGCACAGTTCGAACTTAAATGACTCGCAGTTCGCAGATCCTACTCTCATTCCTCTAACTCTCCATCATTTTACTTCCAAGTTCCAACTGGACATCTTTCCTTTCTTTCTCTCCTCATTTCGGTAAAACATACATTTTGCCGCTAGAGAGTGATTCAGTTTTGACTCTCAAATTATCATCTATCCTTCTTTAAATCTTCTCTTCTCTGACTAGTTCTAATAATCTAAGTTTGGCACCACTTGCTTTCCTTTCCCTGGTAGGGATATTTTTGGTACATGTCAAATTGACAACCACAGAAGATACAAAACAAAACAGATTGGACGAAACTATGAAGAGCCGACACATGCAGGCGCAGGGTATGTTTATTTAAAATTCCTTTTTTTAATATTAAGAAATTATTATTTGTTCCTCCACAGGTGAATGCAACAATTTGTAATAGCTTCCAGTATTCTCTGATCAATCGAAGTTCTTCTTACTTGTGGAGCTCCCGCATTAGGTCGTGTATTTGAAACTGATCCCGTTTCTCGAAGCCTTCGATAAGTATTTCCAAATACATTTCTACTAGGAAGTCGTCGGTTTGGATAAAGTTCATGGTATCTTCGTCGCGCACTATTTGAAATTCCATTGCACAGCCCAAAAACGTAAATAATGTCTGCGTATTCTTCGTTTGTAAATGGAGACATTTTAAAAAAAAACTTTCTTATCAACTAACGGCTTGCCTTGGCGTTTAAGATTAAACTGATGAATTAATTTTGATTTTAAATCTTTTATACCATTTTTTTTAGGTAAGTCCTGACGGGTACTCAAATAAACCAACGTTAAACCGCTCTTATTGTCAACTGCTGTTAGAAATGTAGGTACAAAATCAGAAACCCCTTTTTTTACCTGCCGCAGGATTTCCTAAGTATCATAAAATCTATGGATTTTTCCTGTTGAAGTATACACATTAAAACAAAAATTACCTAAACCGGAAAAAGTCGTTTTCATTCATAACTTTTGCAACTTAAAGCAATAAAACCTTTTTTCCCCATTTTTAGCTGTTCCATGTTTTCCCAAGTATCATAAAATCTATGGGTTTTTCTACAAACTTGTCGTAAACTTTTATTTTTATTATTGTTACGTTCATTCAAAAAAAATATTAAAACGTTATGTTTATTACGCATTTTCTGGAGAAAATTGAACCGACATTCAAAAAATTAGCATGCGCAGGAAAAATGCAACAGGTTAAAATTGGATATCTTAAGACGTAGTTAAGATATAAAATTTATTTAAATGCAATTACAAAGGCTAATAGTTCTTCTAAAAATAGAGGCCTAAACGAAATATCTATCATTAGTACTAACAGCGCAATTACCGTTAACCTGGGTCAGGGTACACCCAAGTACGCCTTTTCTTGAATCCTCAATAAATGAGATAAAAATTAGAGATAGGCCCTTACTGTAGAACAATTTTTTCCTTAGAATATACCCATAAATCACGCCCTAAAATATTGCCAACGAATTAAGGGACACTCTGTATAGTAGATCGAATATTTCTAAATCAATTACAAAAAAAAATGATTGAAATCGGTACCTTTTGCGACAAGATATAGCCGAAACAGTGAGAGTCTAAAATGCGACAAACTCATAAAATCTCATTTGATGAAAAATACCGAAATCAAATTTTATTCGATTTTTCCTTTCAAACGAATCGCCTCTTCCATCATAAATTCTACTCGCAGACGAAGAAGCCAGATTTCTTATTTTTCCCATCATCTCCCTCTCATCAAACATACTATATACTTGCCGAAGCGAAGGCAACATTGCAAATCATCAAAAGTATTCGGCTGTTACACAAAAAAATATAGAAATACTTACACTACCATAAAAATGAAAATCATATGGCATGACAAGAGAGTTGATAATGCGAGATCCATTATCCATACAAATTAACTTGCTTTAATTCTATCATAAACATCTGCCTCTTGCAAATCCTACATTCTACATGTGTTTCTAAACAACAAAAATGCCTATGCTCCTTCTTACAAAGAAAAAAAAAATACATACAAACATGGAAATGCATTATGAAAAGGCCTATGCAACGAAAACGAATTTCTTCATTCTGCATGACCTATCTCACTTTAAGTTTAATATAAGTTAAAAGAAGCAAAATTATATTATTTGCTTCTTCTTCACACTGACAGGATAATTTTTCTTTCAAAATGTGAGAAAATCCAAATAAATTTATCCTTTCTTTCATTTTCATACTTGTGGTTTCATTCCCTCCTACACAATAAATTCATTCTTACTGCTGTCATATCAAAACCAAGAACCAATCCAAATTCATTACCCAAGCTAAATCGAAATCGTAACACCGATGCATGCGCCAGACGGTGGGGCTTGCTAACACACAAAAAGGCTTCATGATAGAGATCCAGATGCGACTGTCAAATTTGTTGGTGTTTTTTTTTGGTTTTCCCCTGACAAATGTCAGAAAAAAAATTGAGGGTAAACAAACAAACTCATTTAGCAGTAATAGGCGGGAAAATATTAGGAATCAGCAAACAAAAGTAAGTTTTTTTTATTAATAATCAATAGTTTCTCGATATATTTTCAGGAAAATAGATTCATTTAAATATTCAAAGAAGTTGGAAGCAGTAAATAGAAAAAACTGTACTGCAAAGTTTGCTTTCTTTGCAAACTTTCAGGTGATGGCGAAGACGGAGCTGTGGTTTCGTGTGAATAAAGTGTTAAAGGCAGTCTTCTTGAAGATAAATTTAATCCAAATACCAAAACAGAGAGAAAATTCTCATCATTTTTCAAACGGCTGGTCAATCAACTTGACAAAGACCTTGTAATTTATGTGTCTTAATAAAGTGCCAAAGGCCTGATGTGATTACTGGACGAGTCTGAGTATGCACTCCCAGCAAACGCGGGTGGCATTGGTGCGATGGTAGTGTATTCACTAACTGATTGGCAGGTCGTGCGTTCGAATCCCGGCCAGGGCCATGATTTTTATTTGAATTTACATAAATACAGATCTCCCTAAGCAATTTAGGCGCCACCCGTGGAGAAAAAAATACTAAGCACCAAAAACTTCTTTCCTATCCTCATATTCTTTCGAATAGTAAGTAGCATGCAATACAATACTACATTGCTATGTTGCAGCTTACTGTTAAACAAAAAATGAATGCGCTGTGTTTAACACTATAAGGGTACTGTACATATTTAGAAACAACAAAGCCCTTTTAGCGTAAGCGAATTATATAAAAAAAAAAAAACGCGCCAAACTTGGGTCCAAATTGAAATGCAATGTTATATAATTGGAAAGCGAATTATACAATGAACGTTTATATCACCAGGTTTTTTCACTTGGACGGCATCAGTTTCTTGAGTGAAATATCTTCGATGTCAATCTACGAGATGATTATCGGGTCCATATAGGTCTTTGCCAAGTTCATTGACCAGCCGTTTGAAAAATTATGAGAATTTTCTCTCTGTTTTGGTATTTGGATTAAATTTATCTTCAAGAAGACTGCCTTTAACACTTTATTCACACGAAACCACAGCTCCGTCTTCGCCATCACCTGAAAGTTTGCAAAGAAAGCAAACTTTGTAGTACAGTTCTTTCTATTTACTGCTTCCAACTTCTTTGCATATTTAAATGAATCCGTTTTCCTGAAAATATATCGAGAAACTATTGATTATTTATAAAAAAAAACTTACTTTTGTTTGCTGATTCCTATTATTTTCCCGCCTATCGCTGATAATTATTTTGTTTGTTTACCATCCAAATTTTTGTTTACATTCGATTTGGCCTTTGTATATAGACTTTATAGTATTATCATAACAGCGAGTTTTTTATTTTGGCCTCGAGCTGGTAGTTGGCGTTTTGAAGGTTTGCGTCTTAAATTTTGCTGTCACCATTTTTTTACACACTTTGAAAACGAAGAAATAAACTGCTTTATCTGTCTTTATCGAACCTTTCATAATTGCATTCCCATGAATGTTGTATTTTTTTTTCTTTGTAAGAAGGAGCATATAGGCATTTTTGTTGCTTAGCATCACAGGTAGGATTTGCAAGTAAGTTAATTTGTACGGATAATGGATCTCGCATTATCGATTCTCTGGTCATGCCATATGTTTTTCATTTGTATGGAAGTGTAAATGTATTTATTTTTCTGTGTAATTGATGATTTGCAATGTTGCCTTTGCTTAGGCAAGTAGTATGTTTGATGAGAGGGAGATGATGGAAAAATAAGAAATCTGACTTCTTCGTCTGCGAGTAGAATGTATGATGGAATAGGCGATTCGTTTGAAAGGAAAAATTGGATAATATTTGATTTCGGTATTTGTCATCAAATGAGATATTATGAGTTTGTCGCATTTTGGGCTCTGACTGTTTCGGCTATATTTTGCGCAAAAGGTACCGATTTCTATCATTTTTTTTGTAATTGATAGAGATATTACTCTGCCTTGCAAGACACTTAAAACCATCATCGATTGTAAACATCCTACGATGAACAATCCCATGGTTATCCCATGATCGATTGTAAACATCCTACGATAAACAATCCTATGGTTTCACGACGCCAACAATAATTGTGCTTACATAAACAGTCCAGAGACTGATCGCATACGAGATATGATTTATACGTTGCCAATCTGTTGAATTCGCTATCTATTCTTCACCCTCATACCCTTTCTTGTGTGTAAGTGTGCACTAAGTGACTGTGTGCACGGTGAGGATTCATTCGTGCTGAGAACTTTTGTCAATCCCCAGTTAGCAGTCCAACTGATCGGTAGTTTTTATTGAAGAGCATAGCAAATTGGTGGCAGCGGTAAAATCGAAAAAAGTTACAAAGTATAAAGCGGTAAAATTGAAAATAGTTATACAGCGGTAAAATCGAAAAAAGTTACAAAGTATAAAGCGGTAAAATTGAAAATAGTTATACAGCGGTAAAATTGAAAAAAAGTTACAAAGTAAAAAGTGTTAAAATTGAAAAAAGTTATACAGTAAAAAGTGGTAAAATTGGAAAAAGTTTTACAACAAAAAGCGGTAGAAAAAAAAATATATAAAAATAAAAAGTGATACAATAAAAAAAGCGGTACAATTATAAATACAACAAAGAACCATAGAACTATACAAGCGGTGCAACAAAAACGGTGGACGTAATAAATAAAATGATACCAGTATTAGTACTACTCAGGTAAATTAGTGATAAGCCTAGTTAAGATTTTGAGTGTAATTAATTTAACAACTGTGTTGATTATACAAGTGGAGAGTGTACAGGCTTCAGAGAAGTAAAATTTTGTTTGTACCCATATAGATATATTTTTTATTCAGAATGCCAAATAACGTAGAAGGAAACCAAAGATTAGACATTAATACGCTGGTGAAACTCGTCCCACAATTTCGAAGTGAGGCATCAGAGTTAGCGTCCTTTATTAACGCATGTGACAATGCGTTCCAATTGTCCAAAGAGGATCAAACCGACTTTCTATTTAAATATATCAAGGTCCAGATATCTGGCAATGCAAGGGTTATCCTTGAAAATAAGGTAATTGAGAATTGGCAAACTCTCAAAGAACAACTCAGAAGTCTCTACAAGGAGACAAATAGTACATTGGGACTTTACAGAGAGCTCATTAGTGCACAACAAGGAACTAACACCGTACGATAGTTCCAACAATTTATGGAAACAATGTCTCAAAGGCTTGGTTCCGATGCAAAGGAAGTGTTAAAGACACCCAAAGATTTGCAAGTGATACATGAATATATAGAAAACAAGGTGATTCTAAATATATTCATAAATGCATGGTTGCCACTATTATTAAAAAAAAAATCCCTGACTTTTCCCTGACTTTCCCTGACCAGTTTTAAAAATTTCCCTGACCAAATTTTGTAAATATAGCAAACAAAATGACGCATTTAAACACTAGTCCCAAATATTTAAAGAACAGACAAATGGTATACTTCTAAACATTCCTTTTAAAAAATATCAATGAAACAATCAGCTGTGAACAGGATATACCTTATTTTTTTAAAAGGGAGAGTTGATAATTTATTTTCTCTTCTTCTTGAATGCGAATTTTTGCTTTTTCCTTATAAATTTTTTTTTATTTCTTCCTCCCTTTTTCTTTTTAATTCGTTTACTCCATCATCTTTTTTTTAATTTAAGTTTTTCTTCTAACTGCTGTGTATAGCGGCTATGAGAGGATCAAACATTAAATATTAATTTTCAATTTATTTCCACTTTCGATACCTCCCCCCCCCCCCCCCCCGCCTCTTTCACGCCATCTAAGACTCTTAAACTCTTAAATACATAAGATTGAATAATAGCTACAGCTGATTCTAATATTAATAAAGCAATTTGTGTAATTAATAAAATTATAATAATTATTGAAGATAAAGAAGGTCATGTATTTCCTAATAATGTTAATAATAAATGACCAGCAATTATATTAGCTGTTAAACGAACAGCTAATGTACCTGGTCGAATAACTCTGAGCGACTAGTGACTCCTCAAGGAGGTTTTCGACCAAAAGAGTCTTGTTAATTGAGAAGCCACTCCCAACTGAGGCGTTTCCGTGCGATAAAATGCAACACATTTTTATAACATGCCAAAGATCTATAAAATTTTCATTTTTGCCATAAAGCTGAAAGTAGAACTTTGCAACTGTACATGCATTATGTACTGCAATTTTGCCCTTTCCGAGCATGTATCAAACAATCTGTTGGCATTATATAAAATTTGAAGCCAATTTTTGAATCTTTTACTGTAGAGACCGTTGTTTTGCAAAATATTTCTAGGATTAAGACTGCTCGATTTTTGATATTATGCTTATAATAATTTTGCGGCAATCCAGTTTAAATTTTAAAATATCTTTTTTTTCGAAAAATTGTCTTTTTGTTTTATTGTATTGATGATTTTCGTTGCTTTCAACGTCAACGTTTTTTATTTCCAGAAGATTGGATTGACTTGAAAGATCGATTGAGATCCTATGGAGCATTCGCTGATATACTTTTTTTTGACGATGCGATGCAATAAGTTTTTAACCAACGTGAGGAGATCTTCATAAAGGTAAAATATCAATGGTTTCTCGCCTTGAAATTTTGATAAAAATGGTTCACAATCAGATGTAATTGTATGGAAAAATGCAAGTTTGCAGTCTAACAATTTGTCTTGGAAGTATTTTTTTTACATTTTCAATTGGCCTTGTTTTTGGTAAATCTGAATTTGTCATAGAAAAGAAGTGCTTCAACTCTCTAAACAGATTTTGTTTTCTAGTCAATGTACACCGCAATATTTCAGGGGAAATCGAGTACAATCAGTTTTGAAGGTAAATAAGCTTCTTCTTGCAGGACCTTCTTTGAAAACGTATGCCTTAAAAGAATGTACAGGTCCCATGAAAAATTTGTAAGTCCGGTTTTCGTGGCTCCATGTATTACATGTAGATCACACACACTACATTCTAGTAGCTGCGTACCATCCGGATCAAATTCATTTCGCTGTTGTTTAAATTTCTTTAAAAAAGATAAATTTACGTTTGGGCCATCCATAGATACTTGAAGAAGTTTCTCTTTTTTCAAAAATCGGATTCCATTGTCAAAATGTTTTAAAATGTCATCTGACTTTGAAGATCCCATGAACTCGCTTTCTAAGTACCTATTGCAAACAAATCCTTTTGACTCATCAAAAAACGGACAACTAAATCCATTTGTCCTTTCTGAGCTATTTTGTTCAGTCCTTCGTCAAAACATATAACAAAGTCGTCACATTTGTTTACTTTATCCAAAAGATTGTTATGGAAATATGGGGAGATACCGTGGTTGATAACGTAGGAACTCTTAGTTCTTCCTAACTTAACATTTTCAGCAATTTGGCTGTCTGGGAACATCAATCGAAAAAGATCACTAATTTCCACAACCGAGTTCAAGGACGCTCTGGTGGAAATAATATACAGACACCACCTTATCTCTGCGACAATGGAACCGGTCTTGTCGTAAGTAAAATATTTTGTTTGTGTATTTTGAGCGTTAATATTTTCTGGTGTATTTTGAGATGTTTTTGACTACTAGAGGCGACCAATGAATGCGACGCAGTGAAGAAAGTATCAATTTTTTGTGACGTCAAAGCCTTAGAGTTTGACTTATGCGCTAGTCCATTTTGATGCGACACCAAAACCCTTTGGCCCATGTTGCTTAACTCAAATTCGTTTTTGCATAATTTGCATCTTGCTTTGCCGTTATTGCCTTTAAATAAAAACTATACTATACAAAATTTTCCTTAGCAAAGGGAACAAATTTCGCTAAACAAAGTCAATCGAAATAGACTATTTTGATTTTTGATGTATAAGTTTGCATATCTTTTTTTCGGAAAGAATGAAGATGTGGTTTTCCATTTAAGCATTATCTCAGACTTTTCGTAGCGCATGGATCGAAAAATAGGATTAATATGCTTTTCAATGCTACTTGGCATCTCCATTAGCTGTTTAACAATTAATACAACTGCGTGCAAACGCTATACTTTCTCGAAACCAAAATCGTCTCAATCAATCAAATTAAAAATGTCCACGGTATATAAAGGGTGATTTTTTTAAGGTTAGGATTTTCATGCATTAGTATTTGACAGATCACGCGGGATTTCAGACATGGTGTCAAAGAGAAAGATGCTCAGTATGCTTTGACATTTCATCATGAATAGACTTACTAACGAGCAACGCTTGAATTTTCAGTGAATGGGCCCTAGAAAAGTTGGCAGAAAATCCGCTTTTTTATCGACAAATTTTGTTCAGCGATGAGGCTCATTTCTGGTTGAATGGCTACGTAAATAAGCACAATTGCCGCATTTGGAGTGAAGAGCAACCAGAAGCCGTTCAAGAACTGCCCATTCATCCCAAAAAATGCACTGTTTGGTGTGGTTTGTACGCTGGTGGAATCATTGGACCGTATTTTTTCCAAGATGCTGTTGAACGCAACGTTACGGTGAATGGCGATCGCTATCGTTCAATGCTAACAAACTTTTTGTTGCCAAAAATGGAAGAACTGAACTTGGTTGACATGTGGTTTCAACAAGATGGCGCTACATGCCACACAGCTCGCGATTCTATGGCCATTTTGAGGGAAAACTTCGGAGAACAATTCATCTCAAGGAATGGACCGGTAAGTTGGCCACCAAGATCATGCGATTTGACGCCTTTAGACTATTTTTTGTGGGGCTACGTCAAGTCTAAAGTCTACACAAATAAGCCAGCAACTATTCCAGCTTTGGAAGACAACATTTCCGAAGAAATTCGGGCTATTCCGGCCGAAATGCTCGAAAAAGTTACCCAAAATTGGACTTTCCGAATGGACCACCTAAGACGCAGCCGCAGTCAACATTTAAATTAAATTATCTTCAAAAAGTAAATGTCATGGACCAATCTAACGTTTCAAATAAAGAATCGATGAGATTTTGCAAATTTTATGCGTTTTTTTTTAAAAAAAGTTCTCAACCTCTTAAAAAATCACCCTTTACATTATTAGGTAATAGTGGTGGATTAGTGAAATGGTGCGAGGGTATATCTTGAAAGATATCGAGATCTGCGAAATGTGATCCCAAAATAAGAAAAAATGTGGATTCATGAAAAGTAACATTTTTGCTCCCAATGGAAAACCACATAATTTTTATTCAAAAATATTGCACAGAACAGAAAAGATATAAAGTTGTGTTCCTTTTCACAAATAAAATTTTGTGTGGGTAAACTTCAGAGCTCGACATAAAATTTTGTTTAATATTATAAAAAAAAAGACACACAACGGGAATTTTCCCTGACTGTTTTCGAAATTCCCTGACTTTCCCTGACATTCCCTGACCAAATGTTCGTTCCCTGACTTTCCCTGACTTTCCCTGATTTTCCAGTCCAGTGGCAACCATGAAATGGGTTAAACCCAGAAATATGCAGTTACGTTAATAACTGTAGACCAGCAACACTAGCAGAGGCAGCCAGACATGCTCAGCATGAGGAAGCACGTCTGCTTAATTTAAAGAGAACTCCTAAGAGTGATTTTTCGAACAAAAATTTGTTCAAAATAAACACTAACCAGTTCAAGTGTTTCAAATGTGGGAAAATAGGCCACAAGGCAAATGAGTGTTTCTCAAAAGAGAATCCTAATAGAAGGCCAAACGTAAAATGCAATTCGTGTGGTAAGATGGGCCATAATACAAAGGATTGTTTTTTGAAAAATCGGAATTTAAATTCCAAAAATAATCAAGCTCAAAATTTTCGCGATTAAGAAGCGCTAACAGTAAGGCAGCATTTTCTTTAAATAGTGAAGAAAGCCCTTACATTTACATTAATTATAAAGACCGCGTGTATAAAATGTTGTTGGATACGGGTGCTTCGGTTAGTTTAATAAAAGCAAAGTGTATTTTTAGAAAAGAACTTAACGTTAAAAAAATAATAGAATTGGTTGGACTGGGAAGTAAAAGTAAAGAAACATTAGGAACTAGTGATATTCGTTTTTGTATATGGGAAAATTCTAGTTCTAAGAAAGTATTTCATAGATGGGGATTCCATGTTGTTTCTAACAACATGATCTATGAATACGATGGTCTGATTGGTGCGAATTTCCTTAGGGAAATGAAATGCAGGATAGACTACGGTAGTAACACGTTGTATGTAAAGGACAATTGTTATGAATTAAGATGTAAAGGAGACGAAGCTAATGTAATGCCTAGAAGAGAGGTGTTTAGACTTGTTAAAATTAATAAAGAATTGGTAGACGGTACTTCGGTGATAGTGAACAGATTCGTAAATGAAAGTATTATAGTGCCGAGTTGCATAAGTGATGTAAGAGACGGGAAATGTCTTGTAAGTATGTTGAATATATCAGATAAGATAGTTAAAAATGATATAGAAGTTGAAGTAACGCATTTGAGAGAATTTGAAATGATAAAGAATGATAAGAGTCGTTATAAAGATAATAAAAATAGAATCAATGAAAGAAATGTTAATCACGTCAGGGATAGAGGCAAACTGATTCAGGATTCATTAAGGTTGGATCATCTTAATAAAGGAGAAGATGATGAAATCAGAAAACTCATATCAAAGTATTGTGAATTATTCCTTTTAGAAAGTGAATCACTAACTAATACGAATTCGATTGAGTGTAATATAAGAACAGGGCAAGACGCGAAACCAGTTTATACTAAATCGCATAGGTACCCTAAGGTACATGATGAAGAGGTCAGTAAAAATATTAAGGAATTAATGAAGGATGGTATAATAAAAAATTCTACATCGCCTTGGAACTCACCAGTATGGATAGTTCCGAAAAAAATAGATGCATCAGGGAAAAAGAAGTGGCGAATGGTTGTGGATTATAGGAAACTAAACGATCTGACAATTGCAGATAGCTATCCTATTCCGAATATTGCAGAAATTTTAGATAATTTGGGTCATGCTAAGTATTTTACAATACTCGATTTGAGAGCAGGATTTCACCAAATTAAAGTAAGGAAAATAGATATGGAAAAAACTGCATTTTCCACTCCACATGGACATTTCGAATTTACGAGAATGCCATTCGGATTGAAAAATGCTCCTAGTATTTTTCAACGTATGATGGACATTGTCCTCACAGGATTAAAAGGCATAAAATGTTTTGTGTACATGGACGATATTGTAGTGTATGGCAAAGATTTAGTAGAACACAACATAAGGCTTGAGGAGGTTTTTGAACAGCTAAAAAGGGCAAATCTTAAACTGCAAGCAGATAAGAGCGAGTTTTTGAAAAAGGAAGTCAGTTATCTAGGCCATGTGATAGGAGAAGATGGCGTTAAACCAAACCCTGAGAAGGTAAGAGTTATAGAGAACCTTAAAGCTCCACAGAATGTGAAGGAAATTCAGTCATTCCTAGGAATGATGAATTATTACAGAAAGTTTATAAAAAATTTCAGTCAAATAGCTGGTCCTATTAATAAGCTTCTGAGAAAGGGAGTTGAATTTAAATGGGGGAGGGATCAAGAGAAAGCTTTTATTGAATTAAAGCAGGCATTATCCAGTTTTACTGTACTTCAATACCCAGATTTCAAGAAACCATTTATTGTTACAACTGACGCTTCGAATGCAGGATTAGGTGCTGTGTTGTCACAGGAACACGAAAGTAAAGATCTGCCAATACAATTCATAAGCAGAAGTATAAATGCAGCCGAAAGAAACTATAGCACCACGGAGAAAGAGTGCTTAGCCATTGTTTGGGCGGTAAAGGTATTTAGACCATATTTATATGGGCAGCATTTTATAATTAGAACTGACCATTGACATGGCTTTTTAATGTAAAAGATCCAGGATCACGATTGGTACGTTGGAGGTTAAAGTTAGAAGAGTATACATATGACGTTGAATATAAAAAGGGTCTCGATAACGTGGTTGCAGACCACTTAAGCAGAAATATCTTAGTAACAACAAGAAAAGTCAGGAAAAAGAAAAAATGTTCGTGTGATTGCGAAGATAGAGTTAGTGAAAATATTGACAATTCTGTAGATATAGAAGGAAATGAAAATGGTAGTGGAGGTTCTTTAGAAAATAATTTGAGCGAAGAAATTCCAGAAGCATTAGTCCATACAAATTTGGAAAAGAACAACGAAATTGTAAAAACAAGTAACTTAATAGACATAACGGATAAGAAAAAACAATTGGATATTATTAAAGAATACCATGAAAGTTTGGTTGGGGGACATGCAGGACAAAGAGCGACTATCGCAAAGATTAGAGAAAAATATGATTGGGAAAATTTGAATCATATGGTAATAGAATTTATTAAGAGTTGTACGAACTGTCAGCTAGGAAAAATAGACAGACATCCCACACGGATGCCAATGGTAATTGTGTCCAATGCTACGTACTACTCGGAACAAGTAAATATGGATCTAACAGGACCATATCCAGTTTCAAAGAATGGAAATTTTTACTCGTTGAGTATGCAGGATAACTTGTCAAAATTCATAAGGTTAGTTCCAATAAAAGACAAAAACGCAGAGACAATAGCAAAAGCGTGATTGGATTACGTATCTTGGTATTCCAAAAATAATCCTAAGTGACAACGGAACCGAATTTTGCAATGAATTAATGAAGAATTTGGCAAGAATATTCAAGTTCAAGCACATAACAACCAGTGTTGCTCATCCATAATCCAATGGAGCAGTAGAGAGGATACATGGTAGACTCAAAGAATATTTGAACACAGTAAATTTCGAAAAGGACGATAGGGATGAAGCTCTCAAATTTGCAAGTTTTTGTTACAACTCAACAATACATTCAACAACAGGTTATAGCCCACACGAAGTATTATTCGGGCGGCAAGCAAATAGACCAAGCAATATTGATAAGTTGGACTTGGTAACAGTAGGAGAGTATGTGAAGTACATTTCAGATAAAATCAGTTCCATAGAAGGCAAGGTAAAAGAAAATTTATTAAAGTCAAAGTTAAAGTCAAAGGAAACGTACGATAAAAGCACCACATCATATAAAGTGGGAGACCAGGTGCTAGTCAAAAATTTGAGCGTAAATAGAAAGTTGAAAAAAACATTTGTAGGACCATATGTTATTACTAAAGTAACCGACTCAAATGTGTTTTTGAGAACTAATATGAAGACAAGAAAGGTTTCAAAAAACCTTGTTAAACCATACATTATATAGAATTAGGTTTGATAGTGATTTTAAAGGACTTAGGGATCTATTAGAACATTATAACAATAAAAAACAAAATAAAAGTTACTATCTATACTGAAACTTGGTTATTTTTCCTATGATTTTTGTAGCATCTTTCAAGTGAGGGGACTTGTTATTGAAAACCTCAACGGTAATGGAGGATTTTATTTTGATTGGATTGGAAAGACTAAAGTTATCAATGGACACGTCACCATAATATCCAATGTAAATCTTCCCATACACGAAGAACATATTTACTGGTTGACGCAAAAAGTTAACAATATCGAAAAGGAATGCGTCTCTAGCTTTCACCAGTGTGAAGAATTAATGATGATCGGAAAATCACATTATAGTAGATTGTTAAAGAAAATGGATACAATTTATAATTTATTAGGTATTAACAGTTCTCGAACAAAAGAAATGAAAAGTAGGTACAAGAGAGGATTAATTAACATAGTAGGTACAGGTCTTAAGACATTGTTTGGAACTATGGATGACAATGATGCAAGGTATTATGATGAGGCAATAAAGTCCTTTAATAAAAACGAAGAAACAATAAAACAAGGGTTAGAAGAAGAAATTAATATAATAAAGAAGTTGAATGATCAAAATAAGAATTTGCAAAGTAATATTGAAACAATAAATAAGAAATCTTCTGAGTTTATGGAAGCACTGAATACTGTAATTTTTGATAACAATGAAGCAAAAAGGAAAGAAATGGTTTTTGAATACCTGAAAGACATGCAACTAAAAATAATTTCCGCAAGTTTAGAGTTAGAATCTGAACTTGATATCACTATAGATGCCATTTTGTTTCTTCAATTGAGCACTGTACATCCTTCAATTATAACTCCAGAAAAAATTATAGAAATCTTAATGCTAAGTAAAAATGAACAAAATTTGATTTACACTCCAAGCATAAGTATGTACAATAAAATAATAAAACATGCAAAAGTAAAATGTTTTGAGAAAAATAAAAATATTGTAGTAATTGTGGCTGTACCCTTTCTTGAAGCAAATTCATATGATGCATACAAAGTAATTGCAATACCAATATTTGAAGACCACAAACAAGTAATGTTCGAAAAAGGATATAATTACTTTTTCATATCTAATGATAAAGAATATTTTGGATATAAAGATGATTTAAATGATATCACAATGTATAAAGATTCATATCTAATAACGCACAGTCTAGTTCTTGAGTCAACTATGTCTATGGAAGATTGTATTTTAAATAATTTTAGAAAAGAAGTAAGAAAATATGTAATATTCGCATAATCCCTCACAATATTGAATCATATATAAAGTTGTTAGAAAATAAGTACTTATTTTTTGTGTCAGAAAATACGCAATTTAATAACAATTGTAGTCACCATATAACTCGAGGAATAATTAAAGGAGTGGGATTATTAAGTCTTGAAAATAACTGTTGCTTTAGTACTGTAGATTTTAAGATTGTAGTTTCAGAAAAAGGTAATGAAACTTACCTCAATAATGTATATCATAACTATTCTGATGATTGTTGTTTTAACATAAGAATTAAAGATGTAGAACCCATTGAATTTGTAAAAAATATTAAGACCAATAGTATAAAAGAAATTGAAGATCTAAGTATTGAAATCAATAATCAAAAATCGAATTTGTCAAAATTCTTGAATGTTAAACTTAGACCAGCTGAGTTTGGATATGGATTCATGAGTTTGTTAGTCTTAATTGGAATGGGTTTACTCACCATTAAATGTATTAAAGGTAACAATACCTTAACCTTATTTAATAAATGTTTTAATAAAAAGGAACGCAGACCTGTAGTAAAGCATACCGTTACCTACAAAAATAATGTTGAACCTGTAAAACAGGAAAGTATTTATCCTAGAAGTTTAAGATATAATTATGATTTATAAAAAGGAATCATGAAGAAACACATTATAATTTTATTTCATAATATATTCTTGTATTGTATTGTACTTTGATTTTACATTATATTCTTAGTTTAAGAAATACATAAATAAATAAATTAGAGGTGTGACATGGGTTTTTGGTATTCGGATGGTCCTTGTGCTCACGGTTCATTCTGGTGTACATGGTCAACCTGAAAGTAATTTTATTTAATTACTTTTCTTAAGGGGGGAGGTGTTAAGCGGATACGCTTATAGATAATTCGATAATATATTTCATGTAGTGTTGAGGACAAATTAATCCTCGTCGGCTTTGTTGGTCAAGTTGGTCTTGCAATGAAACTAGTTATTTCATTTTCTTCCCGACGTTTCGACAGGGGTTGCTGTCTTCTTCAGGGGATCTTTATTGATTGAGAACATATAATAACAAAATATGTATATAATAATAAACTATATTATATGGTGAAACAAACTTACATAGATAAAAAGGTGAATTATTTTTATTTTTACATTTAGAGGAGAAACTAATTTTAGTTGAATGTACAGGATTGCACAAAAATTAAATTAACCACTTCTTGTGAAGTTTAGTCGTGGAGTGACGGACAGAATTCAAAATTTCCTCGCCGAAACGAGAGAGCTATATACCGCCGAGATGTGTTGGGTGTCTTGCTTTCTGTTCATATTGTTGCGGTTGTTGATTATGTGCAGGGTTTCCAGAGTGTACCTCTTTGACATGTGCCTCTCCGTTTGTAGGATTTCGACATTGTCGAAATCTGCTTGGTGTCCACTCTCAACTATATGACTGGCAAGCGCTGTCTTTCCTGCCTTCTTGCTTTTTATGTCGGATCGGTGGTTGGATATTCTTTGGGACAAAAATTGTTTAGTTGTCCCAATATAGCAAAGATCGCAAGTTGTCCCCTCACTACCTAAACAGTCGACTTTATATATGACATCAGTGCGTTTTGACTTGTCGGATTTAGACTTAAGTTGGGTGAATAGTGGTGCTAGGGTTCTGTTGGATGTGTATGCAAGGCCTACGTCTTTGACACTGTTGGAAATTACATCCTTAAAATTCTCCGCTATTCTAGGAACGTAGACAATGCTCTTGTATATCTCTTTGCCTGCCGCTTCTTTGTCTCTCTATCTCTTCTATCTCTAGGAGCTTTATGTTTTTGCCGTAGTATAAGGCTCCTTATGACTTGAATGGGGAAGTTTATATTTGTGAGGATCTGGGTGATCTTGTCCTCATTAATAGAGTGAAATTTTTGATCACTCAATTTAACCAACGACCATGCCACGTCGAGTTAATCGGTTCTCGTTAGATCACCGAAATTAAACGACGTTGGGCGCGGTTAGTACGTAGATGGGGGACCGTTTGATAACAACCGCGTGTCGTTGGCCAGTCCCATCTACAGAGTTGAGGTAGATAATATACGTGGTATCACAATGGACCTAAATTGGTCTAAGTGTGTCGGCTTCTGCCGACAGCCACATAAACCTAACCTAACCTGATCACTCAATGTGAACACTTTGTTCAGCAAGTTGGAGGCAGCGTTCATGATAATGTGTTTCGCCTGGTTGGAGTGAAAATTGATGAGTCTTCCTGATGCTGTATCTTTTTGGTGCCAGTTGAACGAGAGACGGTTTTTTCCCCGATGGATTTTGACATCCAAGAATGCTTTCGCCCTATTTTTTTCCACCTCAACAGTAAATTGGATTTTCTGATTGAATCGGTTGAGGCAACCCAGCATATCATCAATCTTTTTGTTGTCTATGATGGCGAATATGTCATCCACATATTTGACGATGAATTTTGGTCTCGCTATTGTTTTGAAGCATTCGTCAAGGAGGAAGTCTAAGACTAGATCTGCGATCGTGGGGGACAATGGGTTTCCCATGGGCATGCCATGAATTTGTTTAAAGACTTTCCCCTTGATCTGGAGAAAATTGTTTTCTTTAAGACAGAAATCCAATATCTCAAGGAATTTGCTTTGGTTTATCTTAGTGATTCCGCTGATGGTGTTCCATTTGTTTTTTACAACCGCAATGGCAAGTTGTGTTGGTACATTGGTGAATAAGAACACTACGTCATACGAAACCAGAACCTCATTATCACTAAGCACCACCTTTTTTGCTCGCTCAACAAATTCAAGAGAATTAGAAATAGGTCTAAGAGGCAAATTTGGCTTGTGGACTTTCGGTAAACCGTAGATGGAGGCGAGTTCCGCCGTGTACGTAGTCATCTTCGTCTTTTCTCTATCAGACACAATGTTGGTACGGCCATTTGGCCAACTCAATGTTTTTATTTTGAAGAGTTGTTGTTGGATTGTTTCTGACTTGTCTATATGTCGAGCGGTCAGACAGCAGTTCAGTCATTTTGTCTTCATACTCGCTCCTATTCATGGCCACAGTTACATTGCCTTTGTCAGCCGTTGTTATTATTATGTTATTGTTTCTCTTAAGGAATTTTATGGTTTCTTTATGAATCTTTAACACGTACTTAGCGAACCTATCATGTTGGTGGTGACGTTGAAAAGAGTGCAACATATGACTGTTCTAATCATCCTTGACGAATGCTTCAAAACAATTGAGAGACCAAAATTCATCGTCAAATATGTGGATGACGTATTCGCCATCATAGACCACAAAAAGATTGATGATAATATGCTGGGTTGCCTCAACCGATTCAATCAGAAAATTCAAATTCTTGGATGTCAAAATCCATCGGGAAAAAAACCATCTCTCGTTCAACTGGCACCAAAAAGATACAGCATCAGGAAGACTCATCAATTTTCAATCCAACCAGGCGAAACACATTATCATGAACGCTGCCTCCAACTTGCTGAACAAAGTTGTTGTCGACGAAACCCTCTCGGCTGAAATATCAATGCTTAACGCACGCAAGTAAAATAAAACTCAACCTTTTAAATTGTACGTGGTTTATTCATTGTTTTTTGATCTCGTCCGTGGCGATAGTTCTGGGTTTCGTTTTCAAGTGAAGTTAAAAAATGGTTCTTCTTGTTATCTAGTTACAAAAAAATGTCATATGCCCGTATTCCTACACCCATTTGCGCGCGCTAATGGTTGCGTTGAGATACGAGTGAGGAATTCTTACGATGGGTATGTTTGTTCGGGAAACCAAAACTGTCACCACGGACTCTACCATATTCTTATAACATCCCACCCCCCATGGGGCACTCTGGGATCACGGAAGCCTCATCAACATCCAACACTGCCAGCTTCACTGATGGTCTCTTCAGGATTCCCGATGCGGTTTTGATCTCGGCTGAGCGCACTTGATTTTCTTGGCCTGGGAACACCCTGATAACTCTTCCTCGTTTCCATTGACTTCTTGGCAGATCGACGTCACAAACAAGTACCAGGTCTCCTACTGCAATAGGTATCACTTGCTGAAACCATTTGCAGCGCCTTGTAAGCATCGTTTGCTCGATGCGAATGCGCTCTGAATTTTCGGAAGCAGCGTTGGCTACAGCTGCTCCTAACTGCACACGAAGTTCCCCCATCTGCTTCTGAAGTTCCTTGATTACTGTCGATGTCGAAGGGTTGTCTGGCTGGCTGATATATTCCCTCATGGTGGCATTCATATCGGGGTCACTTTCACCCGTGTCGGAATTTTCTCTATCGTCTGGCTGGGACATCAGGTTGACCTTTTTCTCTGCAATAGAGGCTTGTTTAATAAGGCGAGAATTTCTTCTTACCTGTGAATGGTTCGGCATAGACAACAGCAGTAATTAGATTGCTGCCAACTGGACAATTAGACTGCGACAATGGAATGCTGCGGCTCATTGGATGATCAAATGCAGTACGATTCTTCCGTGCTTTTCTTTGAAACACACGCTGGCGGCTTTTAAACGAATGAATAAAATTGTTGTTGACGAAAAACTCTCGGCTGAAATATCAATGCTTAACGCACGCAAGTAAAATAAAACTCAACCTTTTAAATTGTACGTGGTTTATTCATTGTTTTTTGATCTCGTCCGTGGCGATCGTTCTGGGTTTCGTTTTCAAGTGAAGTTAAAAAATGGTTCTTCTTGTTATCTAGTTACAAAAAAATGTCATACGCCCGTATTCCTACACCCATTTGCGCGCGCTAATGGTTGCGTTGAGATACGAGTGAGGAATTCTTACGATGGGTATGTTTGTTCGGGAAACCAAAACTGTCACCACGGACTCTACCATATTTTTATAACAAAAGTGTTCACATTGAGTGATCAAAAATTTCACTCTATTAATGAGGACAAGATCACCCAGATCCTCAAAAATAACAACTTCCCCATTCAAGTCATAAGGAGCCTTATACTACGGCAAAAGCATAAAGCTCCTAGAGATAGAGACAAAGAAGCGGAAGGAACATTGCATTGTCTACGTTCCTAGAATAGCGGAGAATTTTAAGGATGTAATTTCCAACAGTGTCAAAGACGTAGGCCTTGCATACACATCCAACAGAACCCTAGCACCACTATTCACCCAACTTAAGTCTAAACCCGACAAGTCAAAACGCACTGATGTCATATATAAAGTCGACTGTTTAGGTAGTGAGGGGACAACTTGCGATCTTTGCTATATTGGGACAACTAAACAATTTTTGTCCCAAAGAATATCCAACCACCGATCCGACATAAAAAGCAAGAAGGCAGGAAAGACAGCGCTTGCCAGTCATATAGTTGAGAGTGGACACCAAGCAGATTTCGACAATGTCGAAATCCTACAAACGGAGAGGCACATGTCAAAGAGGTACACTCTGGAAACCCTGCACATAATCAACAACCGCAACAATATGAACAGAAAGCAAGACACCCAACACATCTCGGCGGTATATAGCTCTCTCGTTTCGGCGAGGAAATTTTGAATTCTGTCCGTCACTCCACGACTAAACTTCACAAGAAGTGGTTAATTTAATTTTTGTGCAATCCTGTACATTCAACTAAAATTAGTTTCTCCTCTAAATGTAAAAATAAAAATAATTCACCTTTTTATCTATGTAAGTTTGTTTCACCATATAATATAGTTTATTATTATATACATATTTTGTTATTATATGTTCTCAATCAATAAAGATCCCCTGAAGAAGACAGCAACCCCTGTCGAAACGTCGGGAAGAAAATGAAATAACTAGTTTCATTGCAAGAAACTTGACCAACAAAGCCGACGAGGATTAATTTGTCCTCAACACTACATGAATACAATTTTAATTGATCACATAAATCCTATATGATAATATATTTATGTACATTAATCCATATTATAAAATAGATGGTGGTGTCGACGGCTAATGGAGACGTGTAGAAAATGCTTAATAAGCATTGCGTGAAGTCAAAATGGCTTTTGCTACACAAACTCAATCTCCATTCACCCAATTAATTTATGCTTTGTATAAATAAGAGATATTACTCTGCCTTGCGAGACACTTAAAACCATCATCGATTGTAAACATTGTAATAGGCAGGAACGGGAGTGGAAAGGCCGTTGGGAATTCAAAAAAGGGTAGGATGACCGGATGAGGAAGCAAGGTAGGGAAATTTGGGATTTTTGGAGAGAATGTCGACTTCCGGAAACGTGGCACGCTGGCTCTGCACGGCTGAGCTCGTCAGAATGGGGGGATTCTTGTTCCCGAAAATCAACAGCACCTATTTACAAAACATAAATCGTGCCGAGAAAAAAAAATTATGCAATTTGACAGCGGACGGACGGTTACCACTTTAAGATGCGCTCTTAGGTGTTATGAGCGCGGCCAATACCCACCCAACCTGGAAGTTCATTGGCCTCAGAACTTCCCCAATATGTGTGTATCCTCACAGTCAAGTCATCCGCCGAGATATTTTTAGCTTACCTTAGTCCACCCCCTGAAATAGAAAATCTCAACACATCATCGTGTGATCACGTATCCTCAAAAAAAGAACGCATTTAATTTCAATAGCGTGATTTTTTTTTATTTAAAAAGCTAACAATTACGAACAAAAACAATAAATAATGAAAATAAAGCGGCCACCATGACAAAAATAATCTTTAAAAAAACAAAGAAGATTGTACGGTAACCCTAGATAACATTAATCTAACAAACAAAATTTTTTTTTTGCAAAAGAAATAAATATCAGGATATTAATCCTAAAAAAACTTATTTCCTAAGCCAAAATAAGGAAATAATAAAAAAATAAATAAACAAAAAGAAATTATACTAATATTAATAATGGGACCGTAACCCTTGACCAAAAATTAATCAAAATAAATTAAATAACAAAGAAAAACTTAACTTTAAAAACAATATAATTGATGGGGGTGGTAGCCCTTGACAAAAAAGGAAATCTTTAAACTCAAATGAATAGATAACCGAAGTAAATATATAAGAAAAATTAAACTTTAACAAAAATTTTATAGTTGGTGGGATGGTAAGCCTAACCAAAACTCATTAACCAAAATCAAATAATAACAGCCATAAAAATTTTAATTCAAAAATAATAATAATGGGATGGTAACCCTTAACACAAATAAATCTTGAAACAAAATTAAACAAAGGTATACCCAACAGAACAGCCTGAAACCATACAGGTTTATTTTACTCGAAGCAAAAATCTAACCAATATTTGTTTCTCGCCCTATGCAGTCCTTATCCCTCACCTTTACCGAATTCCTACCTAAATCGAGCTCAATGTAGGTTTCGAAGAGGGGTACTTTAACTAGACAAAAAAAAAAGACGAAGAACTTAATAAAAGTTAGAGAAAACCCGTACAAAAAAAATTGTTACTCTTTGTTCCAAGATGCCCTGGTGCTAATACCAAAAAGGAACTATGTAGGTATACACCAAAAAAACTTAACCAAAAAAAAAACTTAAATTAATCAACACAAAATTTAACCAAAAATCACGCTTATGTTCTAAAAAAAAAAACTCTTAACACCAGGAGCTTAAATCGTTCGCCACATTATTTTTAATTTTTTTTCTTCCCGAATAGCAAACACACAAATACAGCAGGCGTTGTGACGTCACAAAAGGCGTGATAGGGGCGAACTCGACCCCTTGGAGCACCAATGTGCAGGAGACTTCAATGGCCGGTGTACCACGTAAGTCGTCTCAAACATATATTTCAGCGTTTTCAAAATTTCGCACCACAATGCACTTATATATTGCGGGCCATACAAGGATTAAAAATATTGGCGGTCACGACTTCCTTTTGGTGTGTGTATTGACGGATAGTCTATGACCGCCACTTGACCTTCACTGGTGCTACGCCTTGATATATTGCCTATTCAAAAATTTATATTTTTAAATGAGATAGATATCCTATATGATAACTTAAACTAAACTGAAACTCACAGATTGGATTTTCCACTGATTTTATGCACAAAAAATTCTTACACTGCCTACTTAGGTCTTGTAAAAATTGTTCAATATCTTTTTTTCTTTTGTTTTATGTACTTCGTTGTATTTGCTTAGTTTTATGTTGTTTCGCACTACTTTTTCTTTGGACGTGTGATCAGTACGGGTACTTTACTTATTATGGCGAATGTTCTCCTGACCTGAATCAGCAGACCATCATCCGTTTGGAGCTACCAACAACCACACTACCTTCCCGCTAGTGGCCAAAATCCCATCATCCGATCTTGGATCCTACCAATCATAACCGGCAATTCATATTTGAATCTCCCGCTCTCATCATCTACCAAAAAGGTTGGAGTATTAACTCGTACCAATAATTTTCCATCGTAAATGAGCCCTTTACTCCGAATTTTCACGGATGACAACTGACAACTCAAACAGCTGTTGTAAATTGCAATTTGCTGCACAAACATATTTATTTCGCGAATCAACGCGGTTAAGTTTATTATTTTCATAATTGTATTTAACCATTATTTCCTTAATTCATCTGTTTTATTGTTTGAATTTCAGAGACGCTAGATCCAGCTTGGACCACATATGGGACACACCAACTGGACTCATCTCCCTATGGATTGGGTTAAGTATGTTTGTAGCTAGTCTGTATTTTTCTGATGTGTATTTTTTATGTTTTATGTTACTCGTTGCCCTTCAATCTACCGACGGATGTGGAGTTGCGGTGTGTGAGGACGACCCACGAACCGCACCGCATCTGGAGGATACCCTTTCGGTTGAGCAAGGAGGTTTGGTGACTAAGGTGAGCACTCTCAATGTTTGGAACTGTTGATATGAATCCAGTGGCAATAACTTTGTTTACGTTTCCTTTACAGGTGACCGTAACAACATCCTACGATGAACAATCCCATGGTTATCCCATGATCGATTGTAAACATCCTACGATAAACAATCCTATGGTTTCACGACGCCAACAATAATTGTGCTTACGTAAACAGTCCAGAGACTGACCATGTCGAATACGAGATATGATTTATACGTTGCCAATCTGTTGAATTCGCTTTCTATTCTTCACCCTCATACCCTTTCTTGTGTGTAAGTGTGCACTAAGTGACTGTGTGCACGGTGAGGATTCATTCGTGCTGAGAACTTTTATCAATCCCCATTTAGCAGTCCAACTGATCGGTAGTTTTTATTGAAGAGCATAACAACGTCACTACAAAGATTATGCTTTCTAACTCTAGAGCTTTTAGCTATGTTGCAGCAATTGTAGAGTGTATAGTCCCGGTATATTCATAGTTTGAATTGTAATCCGCGTTGCGACTATTGGATACCAGAAAGAGTTGAGCTGCTTTTTGTATTCATATTGGTCTAACTTTATTCGTGAAAGGATAAGTTGTACGCAGACAAGTTAGAGACTCGAAATTAATCTTAACAAGAATTATGTGGAGATTTTATTTCTGAGGAAACATTACATTAGTTTTACAATTACTGAATATTACAAGTGAAATTCTTACCGCAGTTTGCGTCTCTCTATTCGCTTTCGTCTTGAATTAACTATAGATGTTGAATGAAATCAAATGCGCGCAACGAATAAAGAATTGGCAAATAGAAAATGATAGAGCGAGATGCACAAACTTTGGTTTGACAGAGATGACTCGTGGTCATGGTTAATAAATAGAAAAGTTCTGTTCTTTAATGATGTCGGTTGGCGTTCTGTTACATCCCCGCCCCCGTGAATCAGTCCGATTCACAATCATTCACACTAAGAACAGCCAGCTTGGATACAGGACGACGGAGAACTCCCGTCTTGGTTGACACGTCTGCTCTTCTCACTACTCCGTCCGCTACATGATATACTCGTTCCACTCTCCCGAGGCACCACTGTAACCTTGGCAAATTTGGATCGCAGATGAAAGCTAGTTCTCCTTTTTCCAATGGTGTTGAGTTCTGGCACCACTTGACTCGTCGCGTTAAGGTAGGCAGATACTCCGCAATCCACCGCTTCCAGAACCGGTCCCTCAGTTGGCGGGCGATTCGCCATTGCTTTCGTAGGACACGTAACTTCTCCGGAATTTCGCGTGAAACAGATGACGCTCGAGCTATTTTACACACGTTACAGTTCGCTATCACCTTGCGTATAACCTGCCTTAAACGTGGAATCCAATACCTGATCCGTACCTGGCATATCGCCGCTTCGACATTTTGATGTTTCATCTGCTGATGGTGGTGATATACAACCAGATAAGAAAATGCATGATCTGGGGGCAATATTACAGGCCGTTTTGCGCTATACGGAAGCCAACACGCAGGAAACCCTCATCGTCTTGTATAGTGAAAGATTGTACAAAGTACTCCTTCTGTCCAAGTTTTGACCCCGTTCTAATTGTTGTAACTCAGCATTGTACACTTCGGACTGAACTTGACGACATAACTCAACTTCAGACGCCTTCAGTTCGGCTGCAGTCAAGTCATTGTGTGTTCCATGGCCCCTTCGTCGACACCGTTTGATGAAACGAATGACCCAAGCAATTGTTCTTTTCAGCCTGATAAAGGAGGAGAAACGATTAAATTCAATAAAGCTATAACTCACGGCCTATAAGGTGAACTTCGGGCGAAACTCTTCTTCGTTCTTTTCAACGAACTGATCAACATGAGTGTGATTAGCTGGCCACTTTCTTTTGGGTTCCGAGAGGAAGTCTGGACCTCGAAGCCATCTGGACGAAGGGCTGAAGTCAACCCGACTGTTTGATCGAGTAGCTTCATCTGCGACATTGCAGTGAGTTGGCAGCCACCTCCAATTAGAGACGTCAGTCACGGCTAAAATCTCAGCAATCCTGTGAGCCACGAATGGCTTGTATCGATGAGATTCGGATCTGATCCATTTGATAATGGTTTTGGAATCACTTCAAAGGAAGAGGGCGTTAACCTTTAGAGAGTGTTCATCGATAATTGTCTTGTTCCAAAATGGCGGCTTGAAGCTCGAGTCGAGGAATGGTCATCGGTTTCAATGGTGCGCATTTAGTTTTAGCGCACACAAACGCAACCATAACTTTCCCATTGACATCCGTGGCCCTCCAGTATGCTACAGCGGCGAATGCGTCTTCACTGGCATCTGAGAAGACGTGTAGCTAGAGCTGATTCGGAAAAGTGCTGAAGAAATAGTGTCGTGGAACCTGGAACTCTTCAACACGGCTTATGTCTTCACACCATTTCCTCCATGCTATATTGATGTCCCTAGGCAATGGCTCGTCCCATTGAATGTTATGCCTCCACACCTCTCGCATTAACAATTTCGCTGTGATCAGAAAGTGACACAAAAAACCCATCTGATCAAACACTAACAAGATGATTCATAGTAGTTCCCTTTTGCTAGGAGTCCTTTCTCCCGCGACGATGTTCGTTTTTTGCATTATTTCCATAGGGGTTTCTACCTATGGTGCAGCAGAGGCTAATGAGATGGAAACATTCGGTGAAATAGGCGGCACTAGTATAGCGGTACTGGCCGTGGAAGTAGTGGTGTGTGCTGGTACAGCGGTGGCGGCGGGATTCGATTTTACTTCCATTGCAATGCTGGACGTCGTGTTTTGTGAAGAATTAAGGCGTGGGCTTTTTTCTTGGCGGTGTTCGTTTCATTGGCGTATTCTAATATTGGAACTCCACGGCGGCTAAGGGAATCTCACGATCGAATTAAATGAATAAGATGGCGGCTTCACAATGTATGTACTCCACGGATGGGAATGCATTATGCGAAATAAAAAATGTTCCTTACGCAGACGAGTAAGAGACTCGAAATTAATCTTGACAAGAATTATGTGGAGATTTTATTTCTGAGGAAACATTACATTAGTTTTACAATTACTGAATATTACAAGTGAAATTCTTACCGCAGTTTGCGTCTCTCTACTCGCTTTCGTCTTGAAGGAACTATAGATGTTGAATGAAATCAAATGCGCGCAACGAATAAAGAATTGGCAAATAGAAAATGATAGAGCGAGAGGCACAAACTTTGGTTTGACAGAGATGACTCGTGGTCATGGTTAATAAATAGTAAATTTCTGTTCTTTAATGATGTCGGTTGGCGGTCTGTTACATATATAAATCCTAATTCTTTTATATTATAGTCCATTGTCTGGTAGTTTTTACACTGGACTATGTTGCTACTATGTTACCTATAGTTGTCAATTATATAAAGTCTTGTTCGTATTGTGTGCATTGATTTGTACAGTCCGTCTGCTTACCAAGATAGATATCTTGCTCTTAAGCATATTGTATCTAATCTTATAAAACTTAATATCTAATTTGATATTAACTTAGCACCGACCGGGCTGACCCCAAATTATGCATGTATGTATTATTTTTTTTTGCAATACATATTTATTAGAACGTTAACAGTTTTTGAAATTGTATTTAAAATCCGAAATTTCCTATTATGGATAAATGAGTTCCAAATGCACGTTCTAGAGGAAGACCAAGAATTGTGAGAAATTCCTCCACTTTTCGAAATATAACTCCCTGTTCATGGGCAATGGAAACCAGGCCAATAGTAAGTCGTACTCAACCTGGGGCTAGTGTAGGCTTAAGCCAGGATACGATTTTACCACAATTGGACGATAACCCTCCTGCAGCAATTCAATCCGGTCAGGCAAGTAACCACAATAGTGATGATAATAATGAGCGACGAGATATTAAAGAACATCGTCCACCTGTTCAAGAAAAAACCACAGACTCCAGGCAAACCAACGAGTTTTCATTCGTGAAATGCAGTCTATTAGAGATACCTTAGTTGGAAGATTGGACAATTTGAATTTAAATACTCCCAATGTGAATCCTTCGAGACCTTCGAACGCTGGTTCTGACTTCGAACATTTTTTAAATAACGCTTCGTTTTCGACCCAACGCAGACAAGCATCACCAATAAGTCAACAAACTTCTTCAGTAAGTTCAGTTTGTAAAATTGAAAAGTGGCAAATTTCATTTGACGGGTCCGAAAATATCCACGATTTTCTTTTTAAAGTGGAAACCCTTAAGGATCGTTCGCAATGTAGCTATGAACATTTACCTACTCGCAAATTTGCATGTCCTTTTACAAGGCCAATAAATAAACTAATTTCAATTATTCATGAATACCCGCAGCTATTATGACAAGCTGAGCACTCGTTCGTACACACACTATAACTTGTCTTATCTTATTTTATCACTGCCTCAATTAATATTTTTTCACATGCAAATATGTTTTATAAACCATTTGGGAATCCTCATTGCTGAAATTCGAATCTCCTTCACCGATGTGAAAACAGACACCAATTGTATTGAATACAAAGAAACAAGTTATAGGTGACTGTGATAGTCTAATTGCAATATGCCATAACCTACCCCAAACATCCATCAAAGCCAACAAATAATATACCATCAATCTACTCGATGACAATTCTCCCACCTTTCTTTATCCACCATCGCTCCTACCTTTAATTATGAATATCCATTTTTCACTTGCAAATATGAATTATAAAGAAAATCATTTGAGAATCCTCACCGCTGAAATGCAACTCTCCTTCAACGATCATATACATACATACATTGTATTAAATACCAGAAAACATAACCTACCCCAAACTTCCATCAGAGCAAACAAATAATATGGCATTAGTCTACCCGATAATAATTCCTTCACCTTTCCGCCCTACCGTCAAAAACCAACGCTACCCGTGTCATCTTCCTTCTCATATACCTAGTCTCGAGCATGAAGAAGAACAAAAAATCAGCGTTTTGCGCAAAACCAAATAAAAATATTCTGCTGATACTTCCATAAGAGTCAGCATATAAAATACGACACAACTACCCGATGACAATGTCCGCTACATCAAACATCAGCCAACATCGGCATCGGTAGTCGCTACCTGAATGATCCTCATTTCATTCTCATATTCCCATTCAGGAGATTGAAGGAAAGAAAAAATAAACCCACATACCGTGTGTTTCTTTATCCATTCGGAATATTCGGAAAATTCCGAGTAAGCCGTTTAGGTACGGTTCTTTATTCAATGGAATATTCCGGATAATCCATTTCGGTGTTATATTATTCATTCTGGAATAAAAGTAATGCATTCTTTTTATTCCTAGCGAAAGGTGGAATAAAAGGAATATTCCCTCGTTTGACAGATGCACTTGATCAAAAAAAAAATAGAAGCAACAACAAACAATCAAATGGGTGAGCATTTATTGCAAATTCATTGTCTTTTTTTATATTTTTATGTGTGTTGTTTTAAGTTAATTATTATTTTTATTACATATTTTCCTTCCAGAACCAAATATGTACATTTTTAAAATGTTCTTCTGTGGGCATGAAATGCCGCATAGGTGTTTGTGACAAGACGATTTCATGAGCAGCGATGCCACTTATGCTACATAAAAAGGTACATGTTTTTTGAACTTGTACTAAATTCTTACTCGAAAGGAAAACATAATTAATGTTTTATTGTTTTCCTTCGATTCAACATATTTAACATAATAACAACACGAGAATATAATGTTAGTCATAAAAATAAAAACAATATCTAAGTAATAAAAAATATTATTATGCTTTTCTGAGCGAAAGTTGTATATTACTGTATTGGGTACTTAGCACAGACTACCTATAGGTAGTCTGGGGTACTTACTTAAGAAACGCAGCTGTGGAGACTTAAATAAGGACAAGTCGTTTTCCGCTATGTATTGTTTTGGTTGTCGAAAATATTGATAGCTTTAAAATGGTCAGTCAATCACAAATTCGTCAATGACAAATAAATTTAGAGAATTCATTCGCTGTTTTTGTTTGTAAAACAACATTTTTGAAACGAAATGTGAGTAGATTTGCTTTTTGGGAAAATAAAATAATATGTATTGAATAGATACTGGAACTTCACTTCCATAAATCTTATGAACAAGCAGTCACAAAATGCATGAGCTTAAACAAAACAACTAATAACAAAATTAAAATTAAATTTAGAATTAAGCTAAACGAACAAGCCAGATTAAACAGATTTGAATAACATAAACGTCCGATAAAATACGTTTTCCCAATAGTAGTACTCAGCAGATTTTTTTTTATAATTTGCGCGCGCTCTCTACAGGTGGCGCCTAAATTGCTTTAGGGAGATCTGTTTTTGTTGTGTGTATTCAATTTATAAAAATCATGGCCTACCATCGCACTATTGCCACCTTCAATTGAATAATCAAATTATTAATTGAATAATCAAATAGTTTGCGCTCCAGAATAAAGAAGGAGTATCTAAACACTATTTTATAACAGTAAAGCTTGAACTGCATCAAAACAAAAGTGAAGAAAAGTACAAAAAAGTGAAAATATCGAAACTCATCGAAAACACACGCATATTTATACGACATCTATCATTAAAATCTTAACTAAAAAAGCTCAGAAGCTTGGACATTTTCAAATTTCCATTTTGAATCGTATTCTCCATCGTTTATTAATTGTCGCTTGCTTGTCAAAAGCGCTTTTCCTTGCGAAACTGACAGGAATTATGTGATGGAAGCGTCATCTAGTGGAAAGTCTCGTAAGGTATTCTTTGACTGTGTTTGTTTCTAGAGCTTTGGGAAAAGTGAAAGCTGGAACATCTTCGAGCTTTGAACCACAGTAAAATTTTAAAATGAGAAGAAATATACAGAGCGCACAATGCGATGAAGGAGTATATCCGATTTTTTCCACTTTTTTGTACTTTTTCCCTCTTTTGTTTCGATGCAGTTCAAGCTTAAAACGTAAAAAATATTATAGAATTGTGTACGAGAAATAAAAATGAACTTTTGTAAAAATATAGAATTTTTTTGAAACAAATTAGGTTGAACAAAATTCCTATAGGTATACATATGGTTAATACTACTAAGTACAAACGAACAAAACAATTAATTAATAACAAAATTGTACAAAAAAAAATGAAAATGCCTTTAAATTGCTTCATCAGGAGCTGCACAAGCCCTTTTGGTCAAAATGTTCACTGTTTTTATATTTTTTTTTGCTTTGACATACTTTTTCAGGTTTTTCCTCAATAAAGGAGAAAAATTTCCTTTGATTTCACCTAAATATACACTTTATTAACAATCCCAATAATTTTTCATACAATTTCTGCAAATTACTCAAGTTGTATGCTTCAATTTTTTTTTGACGTTTAAGAAACAAATTCGGCACTTCAGAAAGAGATAGCTTTACGAAGTGCTCTATCGCATTTTGCTTGTCAGTGTTCACAATGGATGAATAATTTGTTAGTTGACATTCATAGTACCAAAATGTCGATCGATTAATAAATTTTGTCGTTTATCAATAATTGATTTTTGACAACCATAATATGGTTGCAAGATTTCCGCTTAGAAAAAGTTTAATGTGATTTGTATTACTAAGATATTCAGGAATTGCTGAACTCATTGACTATTGCGACACCAGGAAGATGGGCGTAGTTATATGCTGTGATGCCAATGCTCAAAACACTGTTTGGGGCAGCATCAAATGCAACATGCGAGGAAACCATCTCTTGGATTTCATTCTATCATCTGATCTTACTATCAACAATGTTGGCTCGCAACCAACTTTATCAAATAGATACTTTAAGGCGGTTACTAACTGGAGGGTCTCTTCGGAGGTGTTCCTCTCAGACCATAGATATATCGAATTCCAAATCGGATGCGAAGCCATAACTTTGCAGGAGAGGAGGAATCCGAAAAAAACCAACTGGATACGCTTCAGGGAGGAATTAGGGAGAACTCTCAAAACTCCAACCAAACTCAGGACGAGACAAAAGGTAGAGGTAGCTGTTTAAGACCTGAATAGTGTCATTACTAGCTGTTTTGAACTGACGTGCCCAGTAAGCAAACCCCCTGGCAGAACGCCGGTTCCCTGGTGGAGCTCGGAAATGCAAAGAATTCGTAGAGAAGCTAGAAAGCTTCTAAATAGGTCACTCAAGACTAATTTGGAGACAGACTGGAATCTCTACCGATCGAAGCAGAAGGAATATAAGAGGCTAATTCGGGTATCGAAAAGTGCTTCTTATAAGAATTTCAGCGAAAAGATTGAAACGCTGGGTGAAACTAGTAGGTTGGTTAAAGTTCTGTAAAAGGGCAAACCAGCCAAACTGGACTCACTTAGAAAACTTGATGGCACCTTCACTGAGACGAAAGCGGAAACTCTTAGTTATCTGCTGGAGTCTCACTTTCCGGGTTACCAGATTACAATTGGTTCACAACCAACCCCGATTACCGAGACTATGAGTGAGCCAAGACAAACAAGTCGGCGTAGCTGGTATATTGCGAAGGCCGTGGTGACGGACGAGGCCATTAAATATGCTTTTGCGTCTTTTGACGGCTTCAATTCACCTGGTACGGACGGAATATACCCAGCCATGCTGAAGCAATGTACAAACCAGTTGCTACCGACTATGAAGAAAATCTTCATCGATGTCCTAGCACTCGCATACATTCCAACACCCTGGCGTACAGTTAGAGTGGCATTTATACCTAAAATTGGCAGAAGTGACTACTCACTCGCCAAGAGCTGCAGACCAATCAGTCTGACTTCCTTCTTGCTGAAAAGCATGGAAATGCTGGTCGAGCTTCACGTGCGCAAAACTGCTTTGCGATTGCACCCACTATCTCAGATGCAACATACCTATCAACGCGGAAAATCTTGCGAGACTGCGCTCCAAAATCTAGTTGGTAGAATTGAGGGCGCGCTTGACAGAAAAGAATACGCGATGGGCATTTTTATCGATATTGAGGGTGCTTTTGATAGCATGTGCAGCTTCGCCAGACAACCGTTGGTGTTGTGGATTAAATCAATGCTAATGAATAGAACGTTGGTTGCGGATGCGGATTGTGGCCGCTATGTTATGGCGGGGGTTAACAGAGACTGCCGGCAAGGCGGCGTTCTGTCTCCACTGCTGTGGTGTATGCTGGTCGACTCTCTGTTGAACGCACTCAACAGTTCTAATGTATACGCTCAGGCGTACGCGGATGATGTTGCCGTGCTTTCTGTTGGATCATGCCTAGCGAATGTATGCGCCAAGGCGCAGTCGGCCCTTGACATGATCGACGAATGGTGCACTAGGAAGGGGCTCTCGGTCAATCCTCTTAAAACTGAGGTTGTTCTCTTTACGAGAAGGAGGAAGCTGGTCGGGTTGACTAAGCCAGTGCTAAAAGGCGTCACAATCCTACTCTCAAATGAAGCAAAGTACAAGTATGTGGGAGTTATCCTGGATAGCAAACTTCTTTGGTCCAAGCATGTTGAGCTGAAGACTGCCAAGAAGCTGTCTGTTTTCTGGCTGTGGAAAGGCTTATTTGGCAAGACATGGGGCTTATCACCGAAAAGAGTCCTATGGATTTATACGGCTATGATAAGACCATTTATAGCATACGCATCGGTTGTTTGGTGGAATAATCTTTCACGTAAATATGTTACTGCTGCTTTTGCCAAACTTCAAAGGCAGGTATGTCTCGGCTGCACGGGGGCCTTCCCCAGTACGCCTGGCTCCGGCCTAGATACACTATTGAACCTCCCGCCCCTTGATGTTTACATCATGGGCTGTACAATCAAAGCTATCTCACGTCTAAGAAGAGGTGGTTTTTGGTATAATTCGCACTGGAGTTTTGATGAACTTGCGTAACGGTTGTCCTTCGACTCCTGTCCTATGGATATGCCGTCTGATGCGATGACACCGGAACTTCGGATAAAGCGCAACTACGAGGTCGACTTTCGTCAAGTTCAGGACTGGCTCTGGTCGGACTCTGAACCTGGAAGGGAATGCAATCGAATATTCACGGATGGCTCCAAAACCGATCAAGGATCTGGTGCTGGTGTCTTCGTGGAGAGCGACAACGTTAGACTTTTCTTCCCATTAGGCAAATATTCGTTAGTCTTCCAAACAGAGACTAATGCTATCCTAATGGCCAAGGACTATGTTACGAGGAACAGGTGGAGGGGACGAAGTATCTGCGTCTGTAGCGACAGTCAGGCTGCGCTTAAAGCCTTACTCAAACCCTTAACTACCTCCAAAATAGTACGTGAATGCAAGATATCTCTGAATTCGGTCGGAAGGCTGAATTCACTTAAACTTGTTTGGGTCCCGGGTCATAACGGGTTCACGGGAAATGAGATCTCCGATGAACTTGCTAGACAGGGCTCAGAGGGGGACTTCTGAGGACCTGAACCAGCGTTTTGTCTGCCTGCGTCCTCGGTTAGGGCTTCCATTGACGGTTGGGATTCCTATGAACACAATCGACGTTGGCATGACTCTCCAGAGTGCAGACAGACTAAGCTAATTCTCCCCGCGTCTGAAGGAACTGCGAAGCCTGTGGAGAAAGCGACGACACTGCGGAACATTTCCTCTGTGATTGTCCTGCTTTTGCTCGTATCAGGTGGCAGGTATTTGGTGCGGATATGGTGAGTGCTGTAAACCTAAGCTCCTTACCATTGAAGCGCCTTCTCGTTTTTCTTAGGAAAACGAGTAAATTCTCAAAGTAAAATGTGGTGTGTCTGCCTGGTAGTACAATGGACCAGTAAGTCTCACACCCCGACAACAACAAAAAAAGATATCGTTATTATTATTGTTTTTGTGACCTGAAATTATATTTTGGTAATGTTTCTCATATTGTAATATCAGTAATAGAAAAAATATATTAATTGTAAGTACTTAATGTTGTACTTGGTCTTGAACTAAGTGGCAACGCTGGTCAAGAAACAAATGGCTGCCATTCTATTCGGCCCTTTTTTGATTCTTTATTCATTCCATTCTGGATATTCCTGATACAAAATTTAAAAATTCTGTCTTTTCTATTCCTTATCCGGAAAAAATAAAGAATCACACTAATAATGTGCTTAAAATATCACCATTTGTTTTGGCCCGGAGCGCACAGATGGCGTATCGTCGTATACACGAAGTGAGAATACTATAGAGTCTGTACTCTGTATACAATAATTTGGCATCGATTTGGCATCTGTCAAAAAAGTCTGGATCCCTTTAGAGTTTATATACAATGATGATAGTAGTGAAAAATATAGAGAAAAAGTGGAAGTATTGAATAAGAGAAGAGTGATTGTTTATTTAAAGTGATTAATTGTGAAAGTGAATTGTTGAATTAAATAAGTGAATTATTAGAATAATAATCAAGAATTAAGTTGAACGAGAACTTATAAAGATTAATTAAATAGAATTACGTTTTATCTTTTCGAATCCTAGCCTGGATGTAACATTGGTGTCAGAAGTGGGATAAAACGTATTCAGTGTGAAATTAAAGTGAAGTGAATTAGTTTTTTTAAAAAAAAAAAGGAAAACAAAAATGGTGCGGCCCATTTTGAAACTACTACAGCTCAGTATACCGCAGTTAAAAGTTGAACTAGAAAAGCGGAATCTCTCCACAGCTGGAGGAAAAAGTGATCTGGTGCTTCGAATGCAGGAAGCTGTTGAAAACGAAGGAGAAAACCCCAAGTCCGTTTTGTTCGACATAGTAGAAGAACAAGTAAGTACAAGCGTTGATATGACTGCTACGATGGAATTACTTCTGGCCAAATTTGATGAGCAGGAGAATTCTCTAGATTCCAAATTGGAATCAATGGACTCTAAATTTGATGAACAAAGAATTCCATAGACTCTCAGTTCAATGAATAGAAGAATTCCCTAGAACAACAGAAAAATTCTCTAGATTCCGAATTGGAATTAATGGGCTCTAAATTTGATGAACAGAAGAATTCCCTAGATTCCAAATTGCAATCAATGGACTCTAAATTCGAAGGACAGAAGAATTCCATAGTTGCCGCCCAAAAGAGCGCTGTGGAAGATTTTAAAAATGTTCTCGAAGGAAAACTCGAAGAAGTTGACCACAAGTTCGAGAAGGTTGAAACCAAATTCGACGAAATCTATCAGACGTTTCGCATGCATGAGACATACTTCGAGAATTTGGCTAAAGAGCTCGAGAAAGTAAAGAAGCAGAAGGCTCGAGAATATTCTGCGGACTGCCCGAGAAGGAAAGAGATGCAACCTCCTGTTTTCGATGGTCAAACATCATGGCCAATTTATAAGAAACAGTTTGAAGCAGCTGCAATGGCGAACAGCTGGGATAACGAGGAAAAGTCGATTGCGCTAACGCTCGCAGTAAGAGGTACAGCTGCGGAGTTACTCCAAACCGTCTCAGAAGAGAAGCAACACAACTCCGACGCCTTGGTCAAGGCTATAGAGATGCGCAGGGTCCAGCTACGCAGTAGAGTTCAGAAGAGGGGAGAAACAACAGCTGCAAGCAGATATCAAACGTCTGGCACATTTGTCATATCCTAATGCTGGTGAGGTTCTCATCAATGAAATGGCTGTGGAGGCGTTTATCCAACCCATTGAAGATAGACAACTGCAAATGGCCGTAAGAATGGCTGGAAAGAGAACTCTCGCTGAGGCCCTAGCATTGGCCTTGACAACGCAAGCTGCTGATTAGGCATCGCAATTGTTCCACCGCGTAAGGGAAATGACAGCCGTTGAATGCTCATGTCAAAGAGCAGACATCGTAGACCGGAAAAGAGATAACAGTGGTCAAATGCGCTGCTGGAACTGCAACAAAATAGGGCATTTACAGACACAGTGCAGAGCTCCACCCATACAAGACAGTTGTCCACATTGCGGGCCTAGGAGGCGCAACAAAGAAGCATCTGGCGGGGATAACAACCATCCTGCAGATATAGCTTCGCAGAACCAGCAGTCGGGAAACGTGTAAGGACAAGCTTCGCGGGGCAGAAGTTGGTTTCCGGAATCGACGACCCCAGGACCACAATTCAAGTCTCCCAAACTAAACGAGGAAACCAGAGTCTAACAGTGGAAGCCTATATCGGTCAAAATAAGTGCGTGGCAACCATCGACACCGGTGCCACCGCTTCCATTATAAGGAGGGACATCGTCCGTCAGTCTTGGTTGCACAACAACAGCAGTTATTGCAACAGCAACAGGAGCGACAGCGAAAGTGTATGGAGAGGTCATACTAACAATAAATTTGGCAGGATTAGCATTCTCCCACGATTTCCTAGTAGCGGATATATGTGACGAATGCATCATTGGAATCGATTTCATGAAGGCGCATGATGTAGTATTGGACATTGCTATGCAAGTACTCAAGTATCCAAACGTAGAGATTCCCATGGTGTACGGGAACGAGAACATCGCATCCCTGAGGACAGTCATTAGTAAGGACGAGGTCCTACCACCTTCTTCAGAGACACTGATTTGGACAAAGCTGGAAGGTGATCCTGTGGCCCACCGATTCTTTCTAGTTGAGTCAGAAGACAACCACTGCCGAAACTGCGTGGTTGGGAAAATGCTTGTCGAGCCGAAGAACAATATGGTTCCCGTACGAGTTCCAAATGCGGAACACAAAAGCGTTAAATTGAAGCAAGGTGAGGTGGTTGGAAAGTGTGTACCGGTTACTGCCATCACGAAACTATCACAGGAATGTGTTTCGAAGCCTCGTTCACCAATGGGAATGACTGAGGTGAAAATAACTTTATTCCAGCACTGCGATCTGAATCAGGAGCAGCAAGCCATGGCAGGGAACCTCATCAACGAGTTTGCTGATATATTCGCTTCGCGGGACTGCGAGTATGGCCGAACACACCTTGTACAACACCGGATAGACACTGGAGATGCGAGACCGATTCGTCAGCCTCCCAGACGATAACCTTTGGCTAAGCAGACGGAGGTTGCAGAGATGGTGTCGACGATGGAGAAGGAAAGAGTGATCGAATGCTCTAAAAGCCCATGGGCATCTCCAATTGTTCTAGTAAAAAAAAAAGATGGCAGCACTCGGTCCTGTGTAGACTATCGCCAACTGAATAATTGCCGTGTTTTTTTTGCAATCCCATATAGGCTTAGCAAATTTTCCATACAAAAACCCAATCCCATATAGGATTCGTAATCCAAGATAATTACCGGGGCTTATGCTTAAGCCCAGATAAAAACTGTGCTACCAATCTATGATAACTTTAAATTTTATCGAAATTTCTATCGATTGTGTCAAAATGACATTAATATGACAACCGAAATTAGTTTAAAAAAAATACACAAGCCGTGTTTTGTTTTGCAATCCTATATGGGTCGTTAAGACCACGGGTGGATTTTCGCTGTTGCGAGTGCCACCTGGAGTAGACATAACCTTAGGTTGTTCCTTCATACTTTTCCGTTTGGTTTGATTCGCGGTAGGGCATTCCGTAGGGACCGTAGTCTATTCACATACAGACAACGCTTACATATCTGCTATAACCGTATAACCTCGTATAGCGAGCGTATCGTACCGAGGCTCCCCTATAAATCACCTGGGGTCGCGCCTGGTGGAACTACCCCTCAGTATGGATTTTAGTCGCCTCTTACGACCGGCATGCCTACCTCGGGTAACTTCTAACCCTATCCCGAAGGGAGGTTGGATTTCAGTCGCCTCTTACGAACGGCATGCCTACCTCGGGTAAATTCAGACCCCTATCCTGAAGGGGGATGTAGACTGCTTAGTCCTGAATCCGAATTGGTGATCAGGTATTAATCGACGTTCTTCGATAATCGGATGTAGGCGCTTTAACAAAAGTTTTTCGAATACCTTCGACATTATCGGTAAGAGCGATATTGGCCTATATGATTTTTTGTCATTTAGTGGTTTAATAGGCTTTGGAACCATTATAACTTCAGCTTCCTTCCATTGTCGTGGAACGTACAATAACCTGAACGATGCATTTTAAGATAGGCAAACTTGATTAAAGCTTTCCTATTTAACTTTTTAAGAACCTGTCCTGTGATTAAGTCATATCCAGGTGCTTTGCTTAATTTTAGTTTTTCTATTTCGAAGCGTAGTTCGGGTAGCGATACACTTTTTATTCTATAATTGTCAGGTGCCACGGTTAGGACAGGAAATTCGAGTAACGCTTGACCATCAAATGGTTTAAATGTTTCTTCCAGATGTTCGGCAAATATTTCGGCTTTTTCCTTGTCACTCTTCGCCCATTCTCCATTGATTTTCCTGATGGGTGGCGCTTGCGTTTTTGGTTTTTTAATGCCTTTCATGGCTTTCCAGAGCGAGTAATTTGTACTTTTATCCGCAGTTAGGCTTCCAAGATTTGTAGAAATTACAGTATTTTTAAAGTCTCGAATTTCTCTCTTAAGTTTACTACAGAGGTAGTTAAGAGTGGTTTTATCCTGTGGAGCTCGAGATTGTTGCCATCTTTTGCGCGCTCTCCTTTTCTTCTTTAACAATTGAGTGATTTCCAACGGATATTTTATTTCGCAATTTGTGGTTATTTTCCGTTAATGGGGAGTATTTTTCCAGGCTGAGCATTGTATGACGTTAATAAATTGATCGACTTCGTCTTCAAGTTCGTGGGGTGTTCGATGAGACACTTTGAGATCGATTTTACTTTCACAGTATTTTTTAAAGGATTCCCAGTTTGTTTTCATGTTAGTCAGTCCGGGCTAACCTTCTCTTTTTCGTAGACAGCCGTTAATTGTCAAAATGACCGGTGAATGATCAGAAGAAAGATCGAAGCATTCCTCAACTACAATAGAGTTTCCCGACAACCCTTTCGAGATGAAGAAATCGATGAGGTCTGGTGTTTCTGCCATATCCGAGGGCCAGTACGTCGGTTTACCTGAGGAATGAAAGTCTCCCCTCAATTCCATACCGGCTTCGTAAAGAACTCTACCTTTTACTGGAATGCATTTCGAGCCCCAGAAGGTATGTTTTGCGTTAAAGTCACCTCCTATGACGAAATTTCATCCAAGTGAGTCAAAGATACTTATAAAATCGCTTCTTTCCATCGTTGCACGTGGGGGGCAATAGATAGCTGCGAAAACATATTTTATGTGTTCAATTTTTACGCTCACCGTGCATAATTGCAGTTTGTCAAGCTCAATTGTTGCACTGATTGTGTGTTCAATGGTATTTTTGATCAACAAGGATGCCCCGCCTCTCGCCCTTTCCGAAGGGTGATATGCGTGGTAGGCAAAGTATCCTCGAATGTTTGTGCTGGATTCTTTCGTCAGATGATATTTATGAATGAATATCTCGAGCTCGTCCATCTTATGCAGAAGGCCGTTTGCATTCCATGTCACTTATTTAACTAAGTCCGTCATATTTATATTATTGCACGTGTGCTTCGAAATTGATTTTCGAGCTTGTCGAGTTTTTCAAACATACGTTAATTAATTTGGCTCTGTTCTTCTAGCCTGGCAAGAATTGCAGATAAAACTTGGGAGACTGGATCAGATGTTTTATTTGTTTGTTCGCGTCCTTGCAACGCAGCTTCAGCGTATGTTTGTGGAACAGCGTTCGGCGACTTTTTTCTAAACAATTTTCCTTCTCTTGGTTGTTGTATTTCGACCATTTCTTTAGCCTTTTTTCGTCCTTCATTGGTTTTATTGTTGCTCTTTTCAGGTTTGTTTTTGGTTTTATTTGCGATTGGTAGCGTAGTTTTCTTTATTTTTTTGTGCCTATTTTGAAGTTCTTTAGCTACTTCGCAACGGCGATAATTTGCCGGATGTATTCCATTGGAATTTATGCATGTTGGTAGGTCTTGTCTACTTAGAGCGCATTCCTTCGATAAATGTTTACCGGCACATTTTACGCAATGCGGCTCTTTTTGGCAATATGTGTGCGTATGATAGTAGCCTTGGCAACGCTCACACTGAGGAATCTGACGAGTCCTTTGGCGCATCGGTTCAATTTTAACCACTATGTTTAGGATAGTTTTAATGTTGTACATTTTTTCGACTTTTTCAGACTTTTCGAAACTAAGCATGAATAGCGGAAGTCCGCGTTTGACAACAATTTCCTCGTCTTGTTCCGTTTTTTGCTTTTCTTTTTTAAGTATATTAACCGCGTCGATAATTTTGAAACCTTTAGTTTTAAGATCTTGCAAAACATCATCTTTGCGGCACGAGGAGTGGAGCCCTCTGGCTACAACTCGGTGTGGCCTTTCAGACTTGTTTTCATAAGTTACCATTGTACCTTCTCAGTATTCAGTTTCTGAGAAACTGCGCGATAGCTCTCAGGATCGCTTACATTTATTTTCCACACATTATTATTCAGAGATGTTATGTTGAATGTGGACTTTGCTATTTCCTTAAGAATGCTACTTAGCTTGCTGTAGTCTGAAACTCCGACAACGTTAATTGGAGGTGGAAGGTATACCTTATTTTGAGGTTTTTTCCTAAGCGTTTCTATATATTTCGTTGGCATTTGCCTTTTTGGGATGTCTATCTTTTAGCACAACGACTTCTGGTGAGGAGCCGGCTTTCGGTTTTTCGTTCGGTCTTCTCTTAGTGATCCAATCCGTTTCGCGCACTAGCTCTTCTTCGTCCGTATGATAATCTCGGCTAGCTGAGCGGTATGATTTGACTTCTGGCTCTTTTTTAAGTTGAGATTCAACAAGTGCTTTATTCTTAGCTTTCAGCTGATCTAGCTCTTTTTTTAGCTCTTGGTAAAGCTGTTCAAGTTGGTTAAGCTTAGTGCGAATTTCCTTGTTCTCGTCCTCGAAGCTTTTGCATTTCGTTGAGTCTCGCGAAAGGCGTCCAAAATATGTTGGCGTCGTAGGACTTCGATTAGTTTTTGCTTTTGGCACAGATCCCGTTGGTGGTGATCTAGGTACCCTTTTACTATTATTAAAAGGGTCGGATGATGCCACTTGAATGGTTTACCTTTTTCCGTCAGTTGATGCAAGCTCTTTGCGATCCTTGCAAAGTCCTTCACAAACCGTCTGTAGTAAGTTGCAAGTCCCAGGAAGCTTCTCAGTTGGTGTTTGTCTTTGGGAACGGGTCAATTTTTCACCGCATCGACCTTCTCTGGGTCAGTATTTACTCCGTCGAACGAGATGATGTGCCCCAGATATTTTACCTCAGATTTAAAGAGATTACACTTTTTCGGGTTAAGCTTTGATTGTGCAGTTCGTAGTCTCTGGAAAATTTCCTTCAAGCTAACTCGATGTTCTTCAAACGTTTTTCCAACCACGATGACATCGTCCAAGTAGATCAAACACGTTTTCCATGTTAGCCCCAACAAAACACGATTCATTAGATGCTCAAAGGTTGTCGGCGCGTTACACAGTCCAAATGGCATTACTGTGAATTGCCAGAGCCCGTTTCCTGCTGTGAAAGCCGTTTTCTCACGGTCTTCCTGATGGATCTGCACTTGCCAGTAGCCACTCTTCAGAACTAGGGTGGAAAACCATCGGGCTCCGGACAGTGTATCCAGCGTATCGTCAATCCTTGATAGAGGGTAGCTATCCTTTTTGGTGACATTAGCCGTGTTTTTTTGGCAATCCTATATTGGCTTAGATGAAGCACAAAAAAAACGTCTAACTTTGACTTGGCAGCACTATCCTAGTTGGCATATATTTGACATCGCCAAAACGTCACTGTCACTCGGTTCATAATAAGCGAGGCGACATTGAAAGAAATGTTGAAATCGGAAAATATTAATTATAATCCAACCGATAAAAACAAATCTCTTCAAGTGAAGTATTTAGAAACAGCGTCCAATTTAGTCCTTTACTGTCGAAATGCCATTGCAAATCATTCGCCAGATCACCGTGCAACTGGAATACTTTTCTCACCCTGCATTACAGATTCTATTCAGAGGTAATAGGGCCAATTGTTCAGGTAAAATATTTGCTTATGTTCTTATAATTACAGAAATGAAAACCGCTGTGGAACTCTTGAAAATTCTCCAAGTCTCTGAATAGTTCCTAATCAACTGAAGAACTCAGTGCGTGGAGTACTTCAACCGGCAGAAATCATTTTATGACAATCTTTTGCGACAGCGCACATCCCTTTCGAATATTAGTCTCGACTCTGGTTGTAAGTATCTTGTTTAAGACAACATTTATCATTTTAATATGCGTGAATATTTCTTTCAGCACGTACAAATTTCGCAGAACTTTCCGAGCAATTAGTTGAGAAGCAAAATGAGCTGAATTACTGTGCATTTATAACGAAACTGTGTTTAAATCTTTTGTGGACGCACCTTGATTTTTATATGACAAGAACAATTCCGGTTAACACTTTACAGTTTAACAAATCACTAGGGATTCCATCGGAAAGTAAGTTTAAATATTTGTGCTACATGGAGCGACAATAACTAATAAAATCTTTTAAGGTTTTGTTTCATCGTCAGCTGAAGCAATTTGGCGTGTTTCCTCCGATGACATTAACTATCTTAAGAAGAGACTTGTTTCAATATTCAATGAAACCTTCAGCAAACAATTGATTTCAACAGCACAAACCCAGGCAGTGGCGGACAAAGGATTCACGGAAGCTTTGTTAAGGCGTATTAAATGTTTGATACAGTTTGTTCCCGTTAATTAAATAGTTAAGTTAACAGTGTCAATTTTGTTGTATCCTTTTGTAATAATAAAGACAGTTTGATTTTCAATACTATTGGTCCATATTTCAGCTACACCCGCCACACACACTGTTGGAGTGTGCGCTCAAATTATTCCATGGAATTTCCATGTTCGCATGATGGCATGGAAATTGGGACCAGCTCTTGCCACAGGCAATACCATAATCCTTAAGCCCGCTGAACAGACTCCATTAACTGCACTTTATATTGCACAACTGGTTAAGGAAGCGGGCTTTCCCGAAGGAGTTGTAAATGTTGTTCCAGGCAAAGAACAGCTAAATTAGCTAACCTCCTTGATGTGGATAAAGTTGCCATCACTGGATCCACCGAGGTTGGCAAATTAATCCAACAAGCTTCAGCCACATCTAATCTAAGCAAGTTACTCTTTAACTCGGTGGTAAGAGTCCTTCATTGAAGACAAGATTTACGATGCATTTGTCGAACGTAGTGCAGAGCGCGCTGAGAAGCGAACCGTTGGCAATCCTTTCGACCACAACAACGAGCAAGGACCCCAAATAGATGACAAACAGATGGAAAAAAACCTTACATTAATTGATACTGGTAAAAAGGAAGGAGCCAAGTTGGTTGCTGGAGGCAAACGTAAGGATCTCGCAAGATATTTCGTTGAACCAACTGTCTTTGCTGATGTTAAGAATGATATGACCATAGCCCAAGAAGAAATCTTTGGACCTGTCCAACAATTGAATCGCTTTAAAAACTTAGATGAATTTATCAAAAAGGCTAATAAGAGCGAGTATGATTTAGCTACTGCGGTTTTCACAAAGAACATCGACAAGGCCAACTACTTGGTACAGGGACTACGTGCTCGTACAGTTTGGGTGAATACATACAATATTCTAGCAGCACAGACTCCATTTGTTAGATACAAACAGTCGGGTCATGGCCGCGAGAATGGAGAGTATGCTTTACAAAACTACACGGAAGTTAAGAGTGTTATTGTTAAAGTTAACGAGAAAAGCTTGTAAAGAAAGCGAAATGGTACAATTTTTTTTAATTTTGTAATAATGTCAAAAACTATTTAGGACTCGTTTCGTTTTATGATTGAAATGCTGATAATAATATGTAATTGTATGAAACGCCGCCCCGGTGGGAATGATTCACCAGTATTTTTGGCACTTAGCTCACCTACGAGTACATGTGAAGAGTGTCATTGGTACGTTGCGCAAAGGTTTTTAATACTTACCAACACGCAACCTATAGCATGTATTTCGAAAAGAACTGACGCTAATAAAATGTACATGGACAAAATAGCGCTTACCTGCTGTGCATTGGTTAATTTAAGTCAGTCCGTAGCAAATTCAACTTTGCAAAGTGCAGATTAAGTATAAATGAAGAAACAAGTGTTTTAATTAATTCGGTTTTTTATTGAAGCAAATGTGTTGAAAAGAAATAATACAATGGATAATTTAAAGGAATTTATAGCTTTACAACCAAAACACTAAATAAAAAGTTATAATACAACGTAAACTTCAAGTTCTTTTCTTTCCAATGCCAGCTCTTTCTTCCTCAACGCTGAAAATACAGTATGGACTTCCTTCACGAATAAACCAGTTTGGGTTCCTGCAAATAAATTTAACAAAATTATTCACAATTGCTGTCAAGACAGTATAAACATTTATTACCAATTGATTTGTTAGAAGTCTCTTCTACTAAATCAGTTTGAGTTACTGCACATAAATTTAAAAAGTTACTCACAATCTTATTCAATACAGAATTAACTTTACCAACTGATTTGTGACGGGGCTCTTGCACAGCTCTTCCGGAAATTCTTCCACAGCATTTGGTTCAGTTCTTCAGCCTGCAGGTACAACCTCTTTTATTCGAAGTAAATAAGTAACAAGTGTATTTTTATTGTTATGGGGAAGTAAAATAGATAAATATATGTGTGTACATACCATTAGGTTCCAGAGAGTAAATTTGTATTTCGCTCTTTCAGTCACACGTTGACAGTACCGATTAAATCGACTAGCTGCAAGTGTTGGGTTCGATTTACTGGCGTATCCAAGGTGCAAACTAGGAAGTAGTAAATATTTTGCAACCGCTATCGTTTTATTTTATTTTAAATGTACAAACATACCAGAAATGAAATGCTTAGAACAGACACGAGCTATTTTAGTGTTGAGTTCCTTTCTGTTTATAGCATTTAACCATTTCCTGTGTCTTTCCTCGGACAGAGTTTTAAGTTTAGGGCTTTTCATTCTTATTTAAGGAATGTTGTATTTAGAAAAATATTTTTGTCCCACAACGCGATTCTTTTACAGATTTTTTTGTACAAAATCTTAATATATTGTTAATTTTTTAGTATTCCAAAATAGTGTTTGGATACTCCCTAGTTCTGGATATTTGTTAAAATTCACTTTAATATAAAATTATTACGATATTCGCAACGAAAACATTTTTTGATACCACTGCGCGATTCTAATTTTTTCAGTTTTATTTTTTGTACACAATCACAATATAATGTCAACTTTTTAATTTTCCGAAACGTAGTTTGGATACTCTTTCTTAGTTCCGGAACTTTTTTTTTGTAAAATTGGCTTTGCTATAAACTTTTTATTAAATATTCGCGACGTTGTCGTGAGTACCTCACTTGTGTATTTTTTTAACTAATTTTGGTTGTCAGATTAATGTCATTTTGACACAATCGATAGAAATTTCGATAACATTTAAAGTAATCATAGATTGGTAGCACAGTTTTTATCTGGGCTAAGGCATAAGCCCCGATGATTATCTGGGATTACGAATCCTATTTGGGATTGCGTTTTTTTATGGAAAATTAGCTAAGCCCATATGGGATTGCAAAAAAAAAAACACGGCAACAATAGAGTAAAGGGGCCCTTACACCGTCAATCGAATGACATCAATCACTAGCATGTGTTTGTGAAAATGTATCTGTATGAGTCACACACATTTGGTGAATGTCTGATTGACGAAAATCAAAGCAAGTTTGATTTTGCATGATGAACGTCATGCCGATTGATACGTCTAAGGGTTGGATTGACGTAATTAATTCATTGTGTTTTGTGTCGCGGAAGCGAAAACATGTGCGGAAAACTGAAGGACGGAGTTTATGGGATATCAAAGGGAAATATTATAGCGACCGAAACAAAAAAATGCAACAATGTCGCACCTTTATAGCCTGCCACTTTTTAACATTGCCTTTAGTTGGGACTAAAAGCCTGAACAACATCCACAGACCAGTTTCACCAAATGTCACTTTTGGATTTGGGTGAATGCCTGAACATCAACTACACATGAGCAGCTGCATTAATTTTAAAATAATACATTATTAATACATAGATTATTATTATACACAAAATATTATACTTGAACTTAATAAATAAATACAAGTTTGTAACGAATTGAATCAGTTTATTTTGAGTTTCAAGTACAAGTTTTTAAAATTATTCTTAAAATTACCTACTCCGCGCCGCTGCCATCGCCATAAAAATATAAATTAATTGTCGGCCTTAATCACCATTGCCAGCCGAATATAAATCTGTGGTTTCGCCTTGAATTTATTTATGCTGCAGCTTAAAATAGCTGCAGCAGCCGTGTAAGTACCACAGAATTTATTTTAGAAACAAATTGCTGTCCGAATTTCTATTGCAGTGGAACTGCAATTGCAAAGCCTTTTTGCCGACGCCATTCTGCCTCAACGCCATTTTGCCTGCTGCAGAGAAACCGTTTTGTAATTGCATCTGCCGTAGTTGCGATGACGCAATTGTTACAACGCCACGGAATTTCATGCTATAACGTGTTTTGCCAGAGTCAACTTGCCGCAGCAGCAAAAAAAGGATTTTACTGGATAGTTGCCAAAGCCATCCTGCCTCAACGCCATTTTGCCTGCTGCATAGAAACCATTTTGTTATTGCATCTGCCTTAGTTGTGACGACGCAATAGTTACAACATTTGGAATTACATGCTATAACGTGTTTTGCCAGTCATCTTGCCGCAGCAGCAAAAAAAAAAAAAAGGATTTTACTGGATAGTTGCCAACGCCATCCTGCCTCAACGCCATTTGCCTGCTGCATAGAAACCATTTTGTTATTGCATCTGCCTTAGTTGCGACGACGCAATTGTTACAACATTTTGGAATTTCATGCTACAACGTGTTTTGCCAGAGTCATTTTGCCGCAACAGCATAAAAAAGATTTACTGGATAGTTGCCAACGCCATACAGCCACAACCACCTCGACATAAGTGTGATAGCTTTTATTTTTGGAGTCTCGTCATCTCGTCGTATGTCAACGCCAGCTCGAGTTAGTGAACGATCAAATAAAGGCAAAGCGCCACTGCGTTATAGATCACAGTCGGAAACGAGGATACCTGAATTTCCCACCATGCAGCAACAAAACCAACCATTGGTAGAAAATTCACCAGCAGAAAATCAGTTACTGACTGCCCTGTTAGAGCAGATAGGTGCCCTTAAAAATTCGGTGGACCAGCTACGGAATGATGCAAGTATAAACCAAACGGAGACGCAACGATTGAGGCAAACAATCGACCGGCAAGTGATAATTACCAACCAGACGGGAGAAGGTCAGTCGAGCTCGAGTACGCAGTCATAATATACCACTGCCACGGCTCAGCCATACAAAAAGTTTTATGACCTGCCGCAATTTTCGGGAAAACCAGATGACTGGCCTCTATTCCTGGCTAACTTTGAGGAAACAACGGCCAACTTTGGATACTCCCAGATAGAAAACACGATTCGGCTGCAAAAGAGTCTGCAAGGAGAATCAGGGATGCAGTTTCGTCGTTGCTTATATATCCCAGTAACGTTGACCGAGTAATAAGTGCACTTTCGTTCCGTTTTGGCCGACCAGAGCTTTTAGTGAGGGCCCAATTAACAAAGGTCCAAAACTTTCCAGCAATTGTTGACGCTCGCATCGAACAACTCATTCCGTTTTCCACGATGGTAGAAAATGTGGTGGCATTCTTATTGTCTGCTAAGTGTGGGCAACACTTGGCGAATCCGATGCTTCTGGAGGAGCTGGTAATGAAGTTACCGATGACCCGGAGATTCGAATGGGCAAGACATGCGTCAACAATACAGCCATATGTAACCGTTAAGGACTTTGCTATTTGGTTGAGGGAACTAGCAAAGATTGTTCAGCTGGTACCCCAATTAAGCACAAATATTATCGCCAGAAGTCAACCGTCCCACGCGCGCAGGATGTTACACACCACGACAACCGAGATAGTTGCGGAAGGAATAAGGAATAAGCCAAAAGGAGTTTGTGTGTGTGCTGTGGTGCCAATCATCAGGTATGGGAATGCAATACTTTCAAAGGCTTAGCTATAGAAGACCGTTGGAAACTCGTTAAGAGTAGACACCTATGTTTTTCATGTATGAAAGTCGGCCATGGGGCTGCAACGTGCCGCAGTCGGAAGAGACAAACCACAGCAGTCGGTGAGGGTTCACAATTGTCGGATGCAGAACCAGAGCAGCCTACTCTTTCGCATTCTGCCAGTAGTTTTGTTTCGTCCAAGAGGTCGCAGATCGATATTTGCCATGTTCGATGAAGGGTCGTCAGTCTCGATCCTGGAAGAAGGAATAGCAATTCAGCAATTCCCAATTCAGTCCTTTGATAAAACCGCTACGCAGCACATGATGAACATTCCGATAAGCAGCTATAAAGATGCAGGGCCAGTTCTTCTCATCGGTTTGGACAATTGCCATTTGGGTCTTTCCAGCTCTGCTATCGAGGGAAATCGAAACGAGCCACTTGCAACACGAACAAAACTGGGATGGGTCGCATATGGACCAAAGTTCGAAGCAAATAACGAGAGGCCAATAGTTTTTCACGTTACAGAAAACAAGGCGCTTCGTCGACTGGATAAGCTAATGGATTCATATTTCACCGTGGAAAACTTCGGTGTTAAAAGTAGCGAGACGATCATGGAATCCATCGACGATACAAGGGCGAGGCGAATTTTGGAGGAGTCCACGAGACGTGTTGAAAAACAATTCGAAACCGGTTTGTTGTGGTGCAACGATGACATATCTATGCCCAATAGTTACCAAATGGCAACAAACCGTCTAATTAACATAGAAGCCAAAATGAGGAAGGGACCGGAATTCGCCGAGCGATATAAAAGCCAAATCGCTAACTATGTCGAAAAAGGTTTCGCGAGAGAGCTATCGCAAGAGGAAGCACGGATTACAGATTGCCGCACCTGGTATTTGTCACATTTCGCTGTTCTTAACCCACATAAGCCAGGCAAACTTCGTATTGTCTCTGACGCCGCCGCCGAGGTTCGTGGAATCTCACTCAACTCTATGTTGCTGAAAGGGCCAGAGCAAGCCAATCCGCTCTTACCAATTTTATTTAAATTTCGCCAAGGTGTTGTTGGAGTTGTTGCTGACATCAAGGAGATGTTTTCACAGGTGAAGATCGTTGCGAAGGATCAGAATTCCCAAAGATTTCTGTGGAGGAACGGAGCCAGTAGCCAGCCGATTAAAGTATTTGGGATGTCGTCGATGATATTCGCGTGTTCGCCCTCTTCAGCTGAGTACATCAAGAATTTATATGCTACATCGTTCAAGGAGGAATCACCCGAAGATGTGGATGCAATTATTAACAACCATTATGTTGACGACTTCGTCTGCAGTTTCTCCAGTCAAGCCGATGCGGAGCGAATTAGCCTGGAGGTTAAGCGGATTCACGCTGAAGGTGGTTTCACACTTCGAAACTTTGTCTGCAATATACGCGCAGTGGAAAAAATACTGAACAAGCCCATTTGCCAATCTAAATCAGTGGTTGATTTGCAGTCAAACAACGACGGAGAGAAGGTCTTGGGAATGTATTGGAACACCGAGGATGACACGTTTCGTTTCCGCCTTAAGTTTTATCGGATCGCAAAGGAAGTACTGGAATTAGCGAGGCCACTGAAAAGAGAAATGCTAGGGATCGTCATGGCCGTTTTCGACCCGTTCGGATTTTTGGCCGATTTTCTTATATATTCCAAAATACTTCTTCAAACAACCTGGAAGACCGGGATCGGTTGGGATGATCCTTTGCCGAATGAAATTTATTGCCAATGGAAGATCTGGTGGACTGGATTGAACAGCGTCAGACAATTTAGGATCAACCGCTATTACTCGCCAAAGCTACCCGTCGCCGACAGTATCGAGCTTCACATCTTTACCGATGCCAGTGAGAGCGCTTTTGCCGCAGTAGGGTATTTGCGCATCCAATATCAAGGTGAAGTCGACGTGGCGTTCCTGTCCGCTAAGACAAGGTGTGCGCCAAAGAAGATACTCTCGATTCCACGCTTAGAGCTGCAAGCAGCAGTCCTAGGAAGCCGTCTGCAAACTACGATAAAAGCGAACCACAACATTTCGCTGTCCCGGGTAGTTTATTGGAGTGATTCCAAAACTGCAATTTGGTGGATTCGGTCTTCGCAGCGACGATATAAGCCATTCGTTGCCCATAGAATTGCTGAGATACTCGACGCCTCGGAGCCCTCCGATTGGCATTGGCTTCCAACTGAACTTAATATAGCAGACGACGCGACTCGAGCGATAAAGGCACCTAAGTTCATCGTTAACAGCCGATGGTTGACTGGCCCTGATTTTTTGCTCCGCCCAGTACAGTATTGGCCCCATTGCTCTGAATCTCATATTCCAGAGAAACTCGATGAAGAAGTTCGCTGGAGGATGTTCCTCGTCAATAAGGCAAGTAGCACTTTAATTTGTATTAACAACTTCTCCTCTTTCTCCAAGTTGAGACGAGTCACAGCCTGGGTCTTGCGAAGCCGTGCGTCGTTAGTGCGCGCAAGACACAAACTCGCTGCAAATCAGAAAGTCACTAGTACTGCTTCTGCATCAACTCGCCGACATCCTATTCACAGAGACGAACTGACCGCCGCAGAGATAGCATCAGCCGAAAGATTCCTTTGTCACCAGACACAATGTGAAACTTTCCTCCAAGAAAGGACAGGACTCGAGAAAGGAGATCCAGTCTCAAGGAAGAGTCCAATATACCAACTTACGCCATACTTGGGCCAAGATGATTTATTGCGAGTTCGTGGACATATTGATGCAGCCCAGTGTTTGCCAGCAGATGCCAGAAGACCTATAATTTTGCCGCAAGATCATCCACTTACACTTCTTGTAGTCAACCACCACCACGATTCGCTACAGCATCGAAACTAGCCGTTCTTCAAGTTTGTAGTGAATCTCCACGAGAATTCACGGAGGGTGGGATGTCGTCACCTTTATAGCTCGCCACTTTTTAACATTGCCTTTAGTTGTGACTAAAAGCCTGAACAACATCCACAGACCAGTTTCACCAAATGTCACTTTTGGATTTGGGTGAATGCCTGAACATCAACTACACATGAACAGCTGCATTATGATTGAATTCATTCATTCGTTTTATATTAAAGCAGCGGACGCAAAGAAGTAGACAAAAACACAATTTTAAAATAATACATTATTATTATACACAAAATAGTATACTTGAACTTAATAAATAAATACAAGTTTGTAACGAATTGAATCAGTTTGTTTTGAGTTTCAAGTACAAACAATATTAAGTTTTACTGCAAAAGTATAAAGAAAAGTATCCTGATGCACAAAAAGCGGATTTCACCAGAAAAATAAATACGTTGAGAACGAATTTTCGGCGCGAGCTAAAACGTTTAAATAAATTAAACAAAAGCGGATCCGGTGTTGATAATTTCAGTGAACCAACTCTTTGCTATTTTAATGAAATTAGTTTCATTAAAGACAGCGAATCTCCGTGTGCATTCCGCAGTACAATTCAAGAATATATTGCAAGAGCAATATATGCAATACAATCATCCGTTTCACTCATCCCACATCCGTACATCACGAAAACTCACAAAAACTAAAAATTTCACGTCAATCGATTGAACTGTGTAAGGGGTAGCGTCAATCCAAACATACACGATGCATGATGTCAACCGATTGACCGTGTAAGGGCCCCTTAAGAGTACCTCACGATCACTACAACGTCGCGAATATTTATTAAAAAGTTTATACCAAGCCAATTTTAACAAAAAAAAAGTTCCGGAACTAAAAAGGAGTACCCAAACCACGTTTTGGAATACTAAAAAGTTAACTTTATAGTATGATTGTGTACAAAAAATAAAACCGAAAAAGTGAGAATCGCTTAGTTGTGGCAAAAAATGTTTTTGTTGCGAATATTTCGTAATAAGTTTATATTAAACCAAATTCCAGAACTAAGAAGGAGTGTCCATCACTATTTTGGAATACTAAAAAGTTAAAATATATTAAGATTCTGTACAAAAAATAAAAGTGTAACCGCGAGAATCACTGTGGCAAAAAAATATTTTTCTTAAGTTGAAAAGTTTTCTAAACATACATTTTATACATCTAAATACAACAAATAATTAAGAACAAAATTATACAAAAAATAAGTCAAAATGCCTGCATCTAGAGCTGCTCAAGCCATTCATTCAATACAGTGGACTGCAAATTTTATTTGTTTCCTCAAGAATAAAAACCCTAAACTTAAAACTATGTCTGTGGAAAGACACAGGAAATGGTTAAAAGCTATATACAGTAAGGAACTCAACGCTAAAATAGCTCGTGTCTGTTCTAAGCATTTTATTTCAGGTATGTTTGTACATTTAAAATAAAATAAAACCATAGCGGTTGCAAAGTATCTACTGTTTAGGAAAAAGTGCGAATCTCTGTGATCATTTGAACCCGGACTGGGTTCTTAGTTTGCACCTGGGATACACTTGCAGCTAGTCGATTTAATCGGTTCCGTCAACGTGTGACTGAAAGAGCGCTAAGAGAAATACAAATTTACTCTGTGGAACCTAATGGTATGTAGGTACACACATATATTTATCTATTTTACTTACCCATAACAATAAAAATATACTTGTTATTGAGGAAAACATTCCAGACTGTTAGACAGCTTCTAAAAAGTTTTATGATTGCGTTCTTGTTCTAAGTTCGGAACTCAGCTGCTTGGTTTCCTGGCCCGCCAAAGATGTTAGAGTTTATTAAACACCGGAATACTTCAAACGTGTTTTTGGAAATAGACTTGCTGTTACGATAGATTGCGGTAAGCAAGAAATTTAATAACAAAACAACTATAAACTAACCATATATGAAATAATACCGAGTTTCCTTTACGACAACGTCGCTTAACACTAAAAGTTAATTAAATATTTTCCTTTTCATGTCAACCTGTTGAAAGAGCCGCTACATATTCCTCCAGAACTAAAGATGCCAGCATTTTTCCAAAAGCAAGCTGGCACTAATGAAACGTAGGTACAGGGACAAAATAGTGCTTACCTGGTGTGCATTGGTTAATTTAAGTCAGTCCGTAGTAAAATCAACTTTGCAAAGTGCAGATTAAGTATTAATGAAGAAAAAAGTTTTTTAATTAATTCGGTTTTTTATTGAAGCAAATGTGTTAAAAAGAAATGACAATAAAAGCAAATAAAAAGTTAAGAAATTAACATAAACAATCATTTGTTTTTCAATTTCTTCTCGGGCTATTGTCATATCATCCTTAACATCAGCAAAGACAGTTGGTTCAACGAAATATCCAGCGAGATCGTTACGTTTGCCTCCAGCAACCAACTTGGCTCCTTCCTTTTTACCATTATCAATTAATGTAAGGATTTTTTCCATCTGTTTGTCATCTATTTTGGGTCCTTCCTCGTTGTTGTGGTCGAAAGGATTGCCAACGGTTCGCTTCTTAGCGCTGCACTACGTTCGACGAATTCATCGTAAATCTTCTCTTCAATGAATGTTCTTGAACCGACACAGCGACACCGACCCACGTTGAAAAAAAGTCCCAAGTGCGCTTGTTCCACAGCATAATCCAAATCACTATCAGCTAAGACACTATTTGGACTCTTACCACCGAGTTCCAGAGTAACTCGCTTCAGATTAGATGTGGCCGAAGCTTATTGGATTAATTTACCAACCTCGGTGGATCCAGTGATGGCAAATTTATCCACATCAAGGTGGTTAGCTAATTTAGCTCCAGTCTGTACTTTGCCTGGAACAACATTTACAACTCCTTCGGGAAAGCCCGCTTCCGTAACCAGTTGTGCAATATAAAGTGCAGTTAATGGAGTCCGTTCAGCGGGCTTAAGGATTATGTCATAATTTCCATGCCATCATGAGAACAGGGAAATTCCATTGAATAATTTGAGCGCACACTCCAACAGGTTCATGGCGAGTGTAGCTGAAATATGGACCAATAGTATTGAAAATCGACTGTCTTTATTATTACAAAAGGATACAACAAAATTGACAGTGTGAACTTAACTATTTAATTAACGGGAACAAACTGTATCAAACATTTAATACGCCTTAACAAAGCTTCCGTGAATCCTTTGTCCGCCACTGCCTGGGTTTGTGCTGTTGAAATCAATTGTTTGCTGAAGGTTTCATTGAATATTGAAACAAGTCTCTTCTTAAGATAGTTAATGTCATCGGAGGAAACACGCCAAATTGCTTCAGCTGACGGTGAAACAAAACCTTAAAAGATTTTATTAGTTATTGTCGCTCCATGTAGCACAAATATTTAAACTTACTTTCCGATGGAATCACTAGCGATTTGTTAAACTGTAAAGTGTTAACCGGAATTGTTCTTGTCATATAAAAATCGAGGTGCGTCCACAAAAGATTTAAACACAGTTTCGTTATAAATGCACAGTAATTCAGCTCATTTTGCTTCTCAACTAATTGCTCGGAAAGTTCTGTGAAATTTGTACGTGCTGAAAGAAATATTCACGCATATTAAAATGATAAATGTTGTCTTAAACAAGATACTTACAACCAGAGTCGAGACTAATATTCGAAAGGGATGTGCGCTGTCGCAAAAGATTGTCATAAAATGATTTCTGCCGGTTGAAGTACTCCACGCACTGAGTTCTTCAGTTGATTAAGAATTATTCAGAGACTTGGAGAATTTTCAAGAGTTCCACAGCGGTTTTCATTTCTGTAATTATCAGAACATAAGCAAATATTTTACCTGAACAATTGGCCCTATTACCTCTGAATAAAATCTGTAATGCAGGGTGAGAAAAGTATTCCAGTTGCATGGTGATCTGGCGAATGATTTGCAATGGCATTTCGACAGTAAAGGGCTAAATTGGACGCTGTTTCTAAGTACTTCACTTGAAGAGATTTGTTTTTATCGGTTGGTTTATAATTAATATTTTCCGATTTCAACATTTCTTTCAATGTCGCCTCGCTTATTATGAGTCGAGTGACAGTGACGTTTTGGCGATGTCAAATATATGTCAACTAGGATAGTGCTGCCAAGTCAAAGTTAGACGTTTTTTTTGTGCTTCATCTAAGCCAATATAGGATTGCAAAAAAAAAAACACGGCTAATGCCACCAAAAAGGATAGCTACCCTCTACCAAGGATTGACGATACGCTGGATACACTGTCCGGAGCCCGATGGTTTTCCACCCTAGTTCTGAAGAGTGGCTACTGGCAAGTGCAGATCCATCAGGAAGACCGTGAGAAAACGGCTTTCACAGCAGGAAACGGGCTCTGGCAATTCACAGTAATGCCATTTGGACTGTGTAACGCGCCGACAACCTTTGAGCATCTAATGGAGCGTGTTTTGTTGTGGCTAACATGGAAAACGTGTTTGGTCTACTTGGACGATGTCATCGTGGTTGGAAAAACGTTTGAAGAACATCGAGTTAGCTTGAAGGAAATGTTCCAGATACTACGAAGTGCACAATTAAAGCTTAACCCGAAAAAGTGTGATCTCTTTAGAACTGAGGTAAAATATCTGGGGCACATCATCTCGTCCGACGGAGTAAGGACTGACCCAGAGAAGGTCGATGCGGTGAAAAATTGGCCCGTTCCCAAAGACAAACACCAACTGAGAAGCTTTCGGGACTTGCAACTTACTACAGACGGTTTGTGAAGGACTTTGCAAGGATCGCAAAGAGCTTGCATCAACTGACGGAAAAGGGAAAACCATTCAAATGCAATCATCCGACCCTTTTAAAAATAGTAAAAGGGTACCTAGATCACCACCAACGGGATCTGTGCCAAAAGCAAAAACTAATCGAAGTCCTACGACGCCAAAAGATTTTGGACGCCTTTCGCGGGACTCAACGAAATGCAAAAGCTTCGAGGACGAAAACAAGGAACTCCACGCTAAGCTTAACCAAATTGAACAGCTTTACCAAGAGCTAAAAAAAGAGTTAGATCAGCTGAAAGCTGAGAACAGCACTTGTTGAATCTCAACTTAAAAAACAACCAGAAGCCAAATCATACCGCTCAGCTAGCCGCGATTATCATACGGACGAAGAAGAGCTAGTGCGCGAAACGGATTGGATCACTAAGAGAAGACCGAACGAAAAACCGAAAGCCGGCTCCTCACCAGAAGTCGTTGTGCTAAAAGATAGACATTCCAAAAAGGCAAATGCCAACGAAATAGAAACGCTAAAGAAAAAACCTCAAAATAAGGTATACCTTCCACCTCCAATTAACGTTGTCGGAGTTTCAGACTACAGTAAGCTAAGTAACATTCTTAAGGAAATAGCAAAGTCCACATTCAAAGTAACATCTCTGAATAATAATGTGTGGAAAATAAATGTAAGCGATCCTGAGAGCTATCGCGCAGTTTCTCAGAAACTGAATACTGAGAAGGTACAATGGTAACTTATGAAAACAAGTCTGAAAGGCTACACCGAGTTGTAGCCAGAGGGCTCCACTCCTCGTGCCGCAAAGATGATGTTTTGCAAGATCTTAAAACTAAAGGTTTCAAAATTATCGACGCGGTTAATATACTTAAAAAAGAAAAGCAAAAAACGGAACAAGACGAGGCTATTGTTGTCAAACGCGGACTTCCGCTATTCATGCTTAGTTTCGAAAAGTCTGAAAAAGTCGAAAAAATATACAACATTAAAACTATCCTAAACATAGTGGTTAAAATTGAACCGATGCACCAAAGGACTCGTCAGATTTCTCAGTGTGAGCGTTGCCAAGGCTACAATCACACGTACACATATTACCAAAAAGAGCCACGTTGCGTAAAATGTGCCGGTAAACATTTATCGAAGAAATGCGCTCTAAGTAGACAAGACCTACCGACATGCATAAATTGCAATGGAAAACATCCGGCAAATTATCGCGGATGCGAAGTAGCTAAAGAACTTCAAAATAGGCGCGACAAAATAAAGAATACTACGCTACCAATCGCAAATAAAACCAAAAACAAACCTGAAAAGGGCAACAATAAAACCAATGAAGGACGAAAAACGGCTAAAGAAATGGTTTAGAAAAAAATCGCCGAACGCTGTTTCACAAACATACGCTGAAGCTGCGTTGCAAGGACGCTAACAAGCAAATAAAATATCTGATCCAGTCTCCCAAGTGTTCTCTGAAATTCTTGCCAGGCTCGAAGAACAGAGCCAAATTAATAAAAGTATGTTTGAAAAACTAGACAAGCTCGAAAATCAATTTCGAAGGGCACGTGCAATAATATAAATATGACGGACTTAGTTAAATTAGTGACATGGAATGCGAACGGCCTTATGCATAAGATGGACGAGCTCGAGATATTCATTCATAAATATGATATTGATATTTGTTTGATTTCGGAAACCCATCTGACGAATAATCCAGCACCAACATTAGAGGATACTGTTACATCCAGGCTAGGATTCGAAAAGATAAAACGTAATTCTATTTAATTAATCTTTATTAGTTCTCTTTCAATGTAATTCTTGATTATTATTCTAATAATTCACTTATTTCAACAATTCACTTTTCACAATTAATCACTTTAAATACACAATCACTTTTCTCTTACTCAATACTTATACTTTTTCTCTCTACTTTTCACTACTGTCATCTATCGCACTTCTTTATCGCGGTTCACAACTAGAATGCCTTGGGTGCTCCTGCGACATCTACTTATATCTCCTAGTGACACCTTTCGAAATTTCCAGATTCGTTGAGTTTAGAAGGTTCGAGAGCAACATAACTATGTATGTACTAGTTATTCCACAGCTGCTATTCAAATGTTACCAAAATCGGAAATATGGCTACTTTCTACTAAATGATGCTGCAACTTGACTAATTGATGCTCAATGACACAGTTTGAGCAAACATGCAACAATATCCCCCTCTTAAACTTGTTCGTCCCGAACAAGCACTTCAATATTTTCGCCATGGTAGCGATGGAGACGATCCACATGGACAACTTTCAGCTTGCCTCTTCCTCGCTGGATCCGGTAGACAACATCGTTGATGCACTTCACTATCTTATAGGGTCCTTCCCAATCCTGCTGTAGTTTAGGTGACATGCGTTTTCGGCGATGAGGGTTGTATAGCCATACCAGATCTCATTCCTGGAATCCTGTGGTGGTTGCTTTTGTATCGTACCTCGTCTTCATGCGGTCGCTGGATATCCGAATCTTATCTCTAGTTTTTCGATGAATGTTTCTGATGATTTCTCTGAGATCCGCAACATAATCATCTTCATTCGTTGCTTCATCAGTCGGAGATCCAAACATCAATTCACTAGGTAACCGGATGCTTCGACCAAAAAGGATTTCGGATGGAGTATGTCCAGTTGTGTTATGAACTGCGCTTCGATAAGCTAATAGGAACGTGGGGATCTGCTTGTCCCCAGAACCTTAGAAAGGTGTTCGTTTAAGGTTCTATTGAAGCGTTCCACCATTCCGTCCGATTGTGGATGAAGCGGGGTTGTTCTTGTCTTCTTAATCCCTAATAGCCGGCATACTCCTTGAAAGATCTTCGACTCGAAGTTGCAACCTTGGTCCGAGTGCAATTCCATTGGTACGCTAAATCTGCTTACCCAGTTGTGGACAATCTGCTCTACCACAGTTTTAGCTTCTTGGATAGGTATAGCAAATGCTTCATTCCATTTAGTGAAGTAGTCCGTCACTACGAGGATATAGCGGTTTCCACTGTTGGTTTCTGGAAACGGTCCTGCGATGTCAACTGCAATCCTTTCAAAGGGCGCTCCAACGTTATATTGATGCATCTTGCCTTGCATTTCTACTCTCGGGCAGCAGTTTTCGACATCGTCTCTTGCGTGGAAGCAGTAAAAGTGTTCTCGCACTTTTTCGAGTGTCTTATTTACTTCCAAGTGACCTCCGGACACTCCATCATGCAGTTCCCTAAGCACTTCGTTGACTTTCGATCTGGGTACCACAAGTTGCATCACGGCTGATGTTCCATCCGAACTTTCCCATTTTCTTTTCAAAATGCCATCCTGAACATGAAGTGAGTCCCATTGTGCCAAGTATGCCTTCAGTTCCGGACTCTTATTGGAGATCTGCTGCCAGTCCGGCTTGCCTTCATGTTCCTTCCAGGCGAGAATCGGCTCGAAATCCGGATCTTCCTGTTGAGCATTCCGGATCTCAAGTGCACTCCAGCCGCTAAAGGGCTCAGCTCTCAACCGTTGGACTGATACTTTATTATTTTCCTCCTGGCGTACGCAATGTTCACAATCAGCCTTGCATGGTCGCCGGGAGGGGGCATCTGCGTTGGAGTGAAGAGTTCCCTTCCGGTGCTGCATCTCGTAGTCATACATCTGCAGCCGTTCAATCCACCGCGCGACTTGTCCTTCAGGGTTCCTAAACTGCAGCAGCCACTTTAGAGACGCATGATCTGTACGCAGGATGAATTTCTGCCCATATAAGTACTTGTGGAAGTGCTTTGTTGCCAGGATCAAAGCCAGGAGTTCCCGCCTGGTTACGCAATAGTTCCTCTCCGGCTTGGATAGCACTTTACTGAAGTAGGAAACTACTCTCTCTTGGCCATCATGGATCTGCGAAAGAACGGCTCCGATCCCAACATTACTAGCGTCGGCATCTACAATAAATGTCTTTCCTGTGGTAGGGTACACTAGAATTGAAACGTAATTCTATTTAATTAATCTTTATTAGTTCTCTTTCAATGTAATTCTTGATTATTATTCTAATAATTCACTTATTTAATTCAACAATTCACTTTCACAATTAATCACTTTAAATACACAATCACTTTTCTCTTACTCAATATTTATACTTTTTCTCTCTACTTTTCACTACTGTCATCTATCGCACTTCTTTTTCGCGGTTCACAACTAGAATGTCTTGGGTGCTCCTGCGACATCTATTTATATCTCCTAGTGACACCTTTCGAAATTTCCAGATTCTTTGAGTTTAGAAGGTTCGAGAGCAACATAACTATGTATGTACTGTTTATTCCACAGCTACTCAAACTGCTATTCAAATGCTGGCAAAATCGGTAATATGGCTACTTTCTACTAGATGGCGCTGCAACTTGACTAATTGATGCTCAATGATACAGTTTGAGCACACATGCAACAATACATTGCCTATCACGCATATCACCCTTGGGAAAGGGCGAGAGGCGGGTGAGCGTTAAAATTAAACACATAAAATATGTTTTTGCAGCTATCTATTGCCCCCCACGTGCAACGATGAAAAGGAGCGATTTTATAAGTTTCTTTGACTCACTTGGATGAAATTTCGTCTTCGGAGGTGACTTTAACGCAAAACATACCTTCTGGGGCTCGAGATGCATATCAGCAAAAGGTAGAGGTTTTTACGAAGCCGGTATCGAATTGAGGGTAGACTTTCATTCCTCAGGTAAACCGACGTACTGGCCCTCGGATACGGCAAAAACACAAGACCTCATCGATTTCTTCATCACGAAAGGGTTGTCGGGAAACTCTATTGTAGTTGAGGAATGCTTCGATCTTTCTTCTGATCATTCGCCGGTCATTTTGACAATTAACGGCTGTCTACGAAAAAAAGAAGGTCCGCCTAGACTAACTAACATGAAAACAAGCTGGGAATCGTTTAAAAAAATACTGTGAAAGTAAAATCGATCTCAAAGTGTCTCTTCGAACACCCCAAAGACGAGGTCGATCAACTTATTGACGTCATACAATGCTCAGCCTGGAAAAATACTCCCTATAAACGGAAAATAACCACAAATTGCGAAATAAAATATCCCTTGGAAATCACTCAATTGCTAATAAAGAAAAGGAGAGCGAGCAAAAGATGGCAAAAATCTCGCGCTCCACAGGATAAAACCATTAAACACCAACCAAATTCGAGACTTTAAAAACCGCGAAATTTCTACATATCTTGAAAGCCTAACTGGGGATAAAAGTACAAATTACTCACTCTGGAAAGCTATGAAAGGCATTAAAAAACCAAAAACGCAAGCGCCACCCACCAGGAAAATCAATGGAGTATGGGCGAAGAGTGACAAGGAAAATGCCGAAATATTTGCCGAACATCTGGAAGAAACATTTAAACCATTTGATGGTCAAGCGTTGCTCGAATTACCTGTCCTAATCGTAGCACCTGACAATTATAGAATAAAAAGTGTATCGCTACCCGAAAAACGCTTCGAAATATAGAAACTAAAATTAAGCAAAGCTCCTGGATATGACCTTATCAGAGGACAGGTTCTTAAAGAGTTACTTAGGAAATATTTGATCAAGTTTGCCTATCTTATAAATGCATCGTTCAGGTTATTGTACGTTCCACGACAATGGAAGGTAGCTGAAGTTATAATGGTTCCAAAGCCCGGTAAACCACTAAATAACAAATAATCATATCGCTCTTACCGATAATGTCGACAGTATTCGAAAAACTTTTGTTAAAGCACCTACATCCGATTATCGAAGAACGTCGATTAATACCTGATCACCAATTCGGATTCAGGACTAAGCATTCTACAATCGACCAGGTTTACAGTATGAAGGGAGCACACTGGCGCCCATTTAATTAATTGCATAAAAGTAATTAACCCCATTAAAACCTACTTCGATACCTGATACACCTAACCCAAGGCCACTTAATTGACAGCATTACTTCTAACATCAAAGTGATATGATTCATAAAAACACTTTAAGAGTGAACAAAAAAACAGAAGAATGATATTACTCTGATGGCACGTCGGTGCATGGAGGCAATGCATATTGACGAGGAGCAGCGAACCACAAAGCAGCGGAAACGAAAGGAAGCCGCCGAGTTCCACCAACTCTTTGACACCGCTGCCGATCGATTAAAAACCTGGTCCGATGGGAGGACAAGAAAGCAAGGAGGTCTTTAATACGGGTCCCCAGCTAATCACTGCACCCAGCATCCAAACGGGAAAATCACCGGATATGGCCGCGGCGGTACTACTGCTTATATTCGTAACCGCTCTAATCATAGGTCTTGCCTATCTAGGCTTACAACATTATCGCCGAAAATTAATAGCAGACACGGTCAGGCATTTAGAACGACGACCTGCCCAGGTAGTAGTCTAAGATTTTACACCTAAGCAAAACAATAAATAAAAAAAAAAAAAACACTTTTCTTCTATATACATTCGTCACTAAAGTTAATGGTGTTTCTGACATTTTTTTTTGATATCATAGGGTCAGGATCTACTTCCAGTATATGCTTTCTCATTTTAGAAATTCCACTCAATGAGTTTCACTCCACTTCTGAACACCCTAAAGGCACTTAAAACCTGTTTCGAAAGCCTTAAAAAATTACCCAATAGGACGAGAACACAGGAAGGCGTTAAAACAAAACTAACACAGATCGAGGAACTTTGGGTTTCGTTCTGCAGGGAACTTCGAGAATTAGACAAACAACCAATCTCGGAGTTAGAAAGAGCCAACCTTAAGAGCATAATAGCAACGGCAACCAACCGTAAAGAAGAATTAGAGAAAATTTTCAAAAATAGCTTAGAAATAAAAATTCCTTTAAAGACAACAACCATTCCAGAAACTAGCACCATGACAGAATCATTCAACTTCAGTTTAGCCCAAAAGTTACCAATCCTTAGGTGTGACGATGATGAGAAAAACATGAGAAACAGAAGACATTAGGGATTTTGTAAGCAACATCGAGTTTTATCATGACACCCTAGATGAAACCTCGAAATCAACGCTAGTCAAGTTTTTATTACAATGCAAAATTCAAGGCAAGGCACTTACGGCATTAGGTCACCATAAACCGGCAAACTTCATAGAATTAAAAAAAGCGTTAGTGGAAAAATGTGGTCCGAAAGAAACTATCGAGACCATACAAACTAAACTCAGTAGAACTCTTCACGGAAACTAGAATTCGTAACGGATATTGAATCCCTGATAACAAAAATGACTGAACTTGAAGTTACGTGCCATGGTGACATGAGAAGAGAAATACTAACTAAGGCAAACGACAGACGAGGTTTAGCGTTTCTAAAAAAGGGAATAAACGATAGATTTAAAATCATTCTGGATAGCGCCCGCCATACAAAACTTCAAGACGCTATCGACCATCTTTTATAACTAGATCAGGGATCCACCTCTACGACAGATACTGTTAGATATATACATAGCAGAAATAGGAATCCTCGTAGGCCAGCTTACACTAACCAACCAACCAACTATGGACAACGTCCCCAAAACAGAAACAATAACAGGAATAGGTATTCTGATAACAGACCCAGGTATATAAACTAGAACACACAAAACTACACTCAAACCCAATAATTACATACCAAATAATTACACCCCAAACACTTACACACAGCATCGCGTAAGTCACCACACAAACATGAAAAGAAATTCCAATCGCAACACTAACACCAACTCGTATAACAGAAACCCACCTAACAGTAATACCTAGAGAAATAAAACTAACAATGATCATAGGCTACTAGCACTGGGAAACGAGCAACCCACCGAGGGAGTAGCCGGCCCATCGGGGGGAAATCAATAAATCCAGCAAATGCTATTTGCACTGCTGGAATCGCTAACGGCATTTATATACAATTAACAAAATATACGTTTTCTTTTAGATACCGGAGCTTCACTCTGTGTAATCAAAATTAGCGCTTTAAATGAAAAGATTCCCATATGCAAGAACAATAGCACCAAGATTCTCGGTGTATCAGGAGATTTAGAAACCTTAGGAACGTATAATATAGAGATCCATTTTGGACAAATTATCATACCCTACGAATTTCACGTAGTAGCAGACACATTCCCAATTCCAGTTGAAGGCATAGTAGGTGCAAATTTTCTTACGGAGTTCTGTGCGAAGATTGATTTGGAATCATTCCTACTAAAGATCAAAGCAGACCAGTAGACGGTTTCACTACACCTACATACCCAGCTCAACCCACACTCTGTTTTACTAGCTCCCAGATGCGAAGCAACTTATTGGCTAAACACGCAACACACAGGAGTAAGAGTATTTCACAAGAGCAATGCGAGAACGTATTGTTACATCCAGGCTAGGATTCGAAAAGATAAAACGTAATTCTATTAAATTAATCTTTATTAGTTCTCTTTCAATTTAATTCTTGATTATTATTCTAATAATTCACTTACACAACAATTCACTTTCACAATTAATCACTTTAAATAAACAACCACTTGTCTCTTATTCCATGCTTCCGCTTTTTCTCTATACTTTTCACTACTGTCATCTACCGCACTTCTTTATCGCGGTTCAAAACTAGTTTGTCTTGGGTGCTCTTGCGACATCTATTTATATCTCCTAGTGACACCTCTCGAAATTTCCAGATTCGTTAAGTTCAGAAGGTTCGAGAACAACATAATTACATTATTCAATAGCTATCAAACTGCTTTTCAAATGCTGCCAATTATCGGTAATATGGCTCTCTACTAGATGGCGCTGCAACTTGACTAATTGATGCTGAATGTCACAGTTTGAGCAAACATGCAACAGTATTTATGGCAGGCTCACTATCCACTGCCATAAATGGAAAAATACCTGTTAAAATATTAAATGCGCGAGAAACGGCAGTAACTCTTAAATGGGTTGAACCTATATCCCAACCCGCGTCAGAACATTACATTCTACGTTACAACCAAACGGATAAATCAGAACACATACGAGTAAAGAAGATATTAAGCGAAATCAATTTTGATACACTGAATAATGAAGAACAATCAGAAATTGAAGCGATATGTTCCAAGTACCAGGACATTTTTCACGTAGGTAGATGGTGACAAACTAACGTACACCCATATTGGAACCGCAATCGTCTACCCCATACGCAAAAGAAAGACGTGAATGATGAAATACGAAAAATGATAGCGGACGATATTATAGAACCATCCATTTCCCCTTGGAATTCCCCGATACTAATCGTACCCCAAAAGAAAGACCCTGTTACCGGTCTACAGAAATTCCGAATGCTAATTGATTATCGTAACGTTAACGAACGAATCGAGGATGACAAGTTCCCCCTTCTAAACATAACCGACATTTATGATATGGTAGGAGGAGCTGTTTACTTTTCATGCATAGATTTAAGTCAGGGATACTACCAGATGGAACTAGACGCCAATAGTAGGCCAATTACAGCATTTTCAACTGAGAATGGTCATTACCAGCTAAAACGCCTACCCATGGGTTTAAAGATTTCACCCAGTTAGTTCTCACGAATGAAGTCAATAGCGATGTCAGGACTAACATACTCACGATGTTTCGTCTATCTTGATGACCTTATCATTTTCGGTAAAAGTTTATTAGACCACAATAGAAACTTGATTCAAGTTTTTGAACGTCTCAGAGAGGTGAACCTCAAAATACACCCAGGAAAATGTTCTTTCTTGCGAAAGGAAGTATTGTACCTTGGACACGTAATCTCCAAAAATGGTATTCTACCCGATAAAACTAAATCTGATGCAATGAAAAATTACCCAATCCCAACCAGCGCGGATGAAGTCAGAAGATTCGTAGCTTTCGCGAACTACTATCGTAACTTCATTCCTAATTTCGCAACGACTACCATCCCATTGAATAAGCTACTAAAAAAGGATGTCGAATTCAATTTTAATAGCGATTGCAAAAGATTATTCAACATGTTAAAAGAAATCCTCACTAGTCCCAAAATTTTACAATTCCCAAATTTCAACGAGGAATTCATTTACGCACGGACGCTTCAGGTTTCGCTATAGGAGCTGTGTTGTCTAATTCCGACGATAGGCCAATTGCCTACGCGAGCAAAACTCTTAACAAAGCAGAGAAAAACTATAGCACTATTGAGAAAGAATTGCTTGCAATAGTGTGGGCAGTTAAGCACTATCGACCCTGTTCGGAAGAAGATTTAAAATCTTAACAGACCACAGACCTTTAGTATATTTGTTCTCGTGAAAGGAACCAAGTAGTAGACTAACCAAGTTTAGACTACTGCTCGAGGAATACAATTTTTACATAGAATACTCTGTAATGGGCAGAAATTCGTTTCCCGGTATTTCGACCAGTTATGTCGTATCTTGCTAGTAACATACTGCATACTTTCGGGCAATAAATGTTCATATTCACCAAAATTGGTTACCTCCTCTGCCTCAGTGGTCACCATAAATTCAATTTCGCCACTCTATGAAAATGCCCAGAGTGACAATGGCTCTCACTCTAGCAAAGTTAGTAGCGACACATATTCACCAACCCCAGTGCCTGGAAACTAAAATTTTTTTTAGGCCGAATTTCATTGGCCGCTCACTAGTGGATAATCGAGACCCAATCTCATTAGCTAAAACAGGTCATGGCAGAGACCTCTGAACTCACCACTTCTGTGAGCGGGTAAGAAACAAATTAATAGCAAGAGAGGCGGAGCCACGCCTCCACACCAAGAAAGTTGTCTCTCCATATTCACCTTACGAATGAAGTGCGCATGTACAAAGCACAGCTTGAGTGCACTCGCCATCTGGTGTATAAGCTTAACTTAATGGTATGGAGGGGGAGGGGACGAATGAATTGTGGATGGTCGGTAGATTTAGGGATTAGCGAGCGTAAAACATAGGGCAGGCGGGATTAAGTCGGTACTTTGTTTATGAACTAATTTTGTTCGTAAACAAAGTTTGCTCGAAAATAACTTTGGTTCGTAAACAAAGTACCGAATTATACGACGAGGCTAGGGATATAAAAAGGGTGATGCGCGTCGGTTGAGGACAAGTTTTGAATTTAACAATGACGAGGACGGTGGAAGTAAGAAGTGTTGTGTAATAGTTGGAACTTGCACACTGCTGAAAAAGCTGTGCCACGCGCATGAAAATCCTTAGACATTTTTCTGGACAGGAGTACAGTGCCAAGGTGCAGGGGTGTAGAAGAAAGCAGTGTGCAGAGGCCATCAGAGCCGTCATCACCACCAGCAGAGTTCCCGACCCCATCCGATTAGTGTGATCTGTTTGTGTGTTTTTTTTGTAATTATCTCAATGTCATTCAAATGAAAAAAAATCATCCGCCATACCATCAAACATCTTTTTTTTCCTATCTCGATTTCACTTTCCTATCTTTCTTTTACCCAACCACACCCTTGCCCAACCAAGGGAACACCATCACCGTTTATCCACAAAGTTACCATTTTATCATATTACTAACACAACCAAATACCTTTTCGCTTGCAAAAGAAATTCTTTTTGGTGAGGAAAAATCCATTACATTTATTGATTATCATTAGATATATTTATAAATTATATTTATATATTATCTTATAAATCTATTATAACCATTATACATTCCATTTTGATATTCACCTGACACCATATTAATTCTTGAGGCAATTTTGTTATATTTTAGGAAATAGAAATTGCCATAGTGAAGTATTAAAATTATCTCTATTAAAGTTTTCGTCACCAAGGTAAATAGCGTAGGACTTAGATTTTCACTTCCAAATTCCTTTAACTTGTGCTTGACCGATCTTTTCACTCTTTCACCATGAGGCTGCGACATAGCCTTGATGGTAGACCACCTCCTAAGGCACCTGAAGCTAACTGCAGTATCTGCAAAATGGTTTTTGGTTGTGGGTTTAAGTGCACGCCTAAAGAATTGACAAAAGTAAACGGAACAAGTGCTCAATTCAACGTAGAAAGACGGTATCAGACCCGTGCACAAGAACGAGTTCAAAACCCTCTAGATTGGACCGTCATCTCCGGCTGTGGGAACTAATGTCCATCCCACCGGTGCAATACTCAAACCTCCAACGACACTCTCGTTCAGTGGGGATACTCACCGACACTCTACAGACAATGTAAGTTTACCTCTGCTGGACGAGCATTCACTAGATATTGATCCTACCTCTCATCGAACCTCGGGTGCTCACTTTGTCGACCCAACCATCACTGCCTCTGGAAATCAACCTGCCAGCTCGGATGCCATAACAAGCATCACGGCCCAGATCATGGCTAATCTGGAACAGAAGTTGCAACAAGGTTTCGAACAACTGGTCACCCGGTTAGAAAATTCAATGACACTCCAAAATCCTCATGACAATCCTACCAACACCGAGAGCGAGAACCAACCTCGCAGAGATGAACCAATTTGGCATAGGGATGATCCATTTGCCAGACGAGATTCTCGTCACCCGAATCAACGACGGTATTTAGACACTGCCGACCAATATCGGGAGTCCGCACACTTCAGTGACCAGCGATCGTCACAGCCACCCAGTAGAGTAGACAGCAGTCCTGCCGCTCAGATAATTCAGAGTTGGAACTTGCGACTCGACGGATCAAACTTCGGTTTGACCATTGACCATTTCATCTACCAACTATCCGCTCTGACCAAGGATTGTCTGAACGACAACTTTTCCTTACTGTGAGACCATTTACACTCCCTGTTCACCGATAGAGCTAGGGACTGGTATTGGAGATACCGTAAAACAGTCGACAAAGTCTATTGGGTTCCATTCTGCCGAGCCTTACGGTTACAATTTCAAGACCACATGACGGACACTGACATTCGAGAGTTGATCTGCAACAGAAAGCAGAGGGAGAAAGAGCCGTTTGAGGAATATTACACCTCCGTAATGAAACTCTGCGATCGCCTAGTAGTTACAATGCAAGAACCAGAACTAGTAGAAGTACTCCACCGCAACCTTCGAGCTGACATTCGCCAGCAGACCTTCTACATGAGTTTCCCGTCAGTAGCCCAGTTGCGGAATTTCCGCCTGCGGCGAGAAACCATATTCTAAGACGCTGCTCTCCGACCAAATTCTTTCCCACGGCAGGTAAATTTTCGCCCCCCCATCCATGAGATCTCCGTTCCAGAGCCTGATACGACTCCAGAGGAACCCATTCACGAGGCCTCAGAAATCTCAAAGCTTAGAGCTGGAATTGTCGACGAGAAGGTCATGCCTACCAAGACTGCTTGGAGAAACGCACGATATTCTGCTATGGTTGTGGTGCAGCCAACGTCTACAAACCCACCTGTTCGACATGTCACCCGGAAAAGGGAAACCAGAAGACGGACGGAGGGAGCACATCCGTAAGAACCATAAGAACCGGAAGTTGATCCAACAGTCGGTAGCCCCCTTGGTTAGAAGCAAGGCGGATATTCGTCCATATGATCGAGTCGTCGTTAATAATCGATCCTATCTAGGACTAGGTACTGGATAGTGGGGCCTCTATATCCTGTTTCGGAGGCAACTCAAAAGTTGCGGTTAGATAGCGCCGTAGCACTCTTTCCGTCATTTTCTAAAGAAGGTCTAGGTAAAATCACCCTCCTAGAACACGTCATTGAGATTGAGTCGAACGCACGTCCAATTAAACAAAGGTACTTTTCCACATCACCAGCTATCGAAAAATTGATACATGCCGAGATTGATAGAATGCTGTCCCTTGGAGTGATAGAGGAATCGCAGAGCCCTTGGAGTAGTCCAGTGGTCTTAATTCGAAAGCCGGGGAAGGTCAGACTGTGTTTGGATTCGCGGAAGGTTAACTTAGTTACCGTCAAGGATGCGTATCCTCTGCCGCATATCGAGGGCATCCTCAGTCGATTACCTAAAACCAAATACATAACCAGTCTGGACCTCAAGGATGCCTTTTGGCAGATTCCTCTCGAAGTCAACTCTCGAGAGAAAACGGCTTTCACAGTGCCAAACAGACCGCTGTATCACTTCAAGGTGATGCCTTTCGGTCTTTGCAACTCCCCGCAAACCATGTGTCGATTAATGGATCGGGTCATTCCACCAAGACTGCGTGAAAGAGTATTTGTTTATTTGGACGATCTTCTTCTTTTGTCCACAACGTTCGAAGAACACCTGCAGTTGTCAGCGGAAGTAGCTCATCGAATAAAAGAATCCGGATTGACCCTTAACGTCGAAAAAAGTCACTTTTGTATCACGGAAGTGAAATATCTAGGATTTATTGTTGGACATGGTACCATTCGTACTGATCCCGGGAAAGTTGAAGCCATCACGGACTTTCCCAAGCCCACCACCGTTCGCCAAGTGCGAAGATTTCTTGGAATAGCGGGGTGGTACCGTAGATTCATACAAGATTTCGCTGGTATAACCACACCCTTATCCGATCTTTTGAAGAAGTCCAAATCCTTTCAAGGGACAACGGATGCACAGGGCGCTTTCGAGAGCATAAAAGAAAAATTGTCTACAGCACCCGTGTTGGTCAGCCCAAATTACACCAAACCTTTTGTCATCCAATGCGATGCCAGCCTATGCGGTGTAGGAGGAGTCCTCACCCAGGCAAATGATGAGGGCATAGAACTTCCGATAGCGTACTTTTCGCAGAAACTGAGCTCTACGCAAAAGAAGTATAGTGTGACCGAACTGGAGCTGTTAGCAGCCATTCTTAGCCTGAAAAAGTTTCGACCTTACGTGGAAGGACAGGCCTTCAAAATCGTGACAAACCATGCTAGTTTAAAGTGGATCATGAGTCAAACAGATTTATCAGGGCGATTGGCCAGATGGTCATTAAAATTACAAGGCTACACCTTTGAGATAGAACACAGGCGGCGTACGCAAAATATAGTTCCCGATGTTCTCTCACGTGCTAATGATATGGGCATTTCCTCCATTGACTCCGACGTCCCAGAAATTGACATACAGTCATCACACTTCGACACGCCAGAGTACCATCAACTTCGTGTACGGGTGATCGACAACCAAGCGAGTTTACCAGACCTTAGGGTCATTGACAAGTTCGTCTACAAGAGAACCGAATTCTTCCGGGGTGAAGAGGAACAAGAGGGTACCGCATGGAAATTATGGATTCCCTCCACAATGGTACCGGAAGTAATTCAGATGTTTCACGACCCGCCTAAGTTTTGTCATGGAGGTATGGGAAAAACCATCGAGCGCCTAAATAGAATTTTTTTCTGGCCCAAAATGGTACAGGACGTGAAAGCGTTCATTGGTGATTCATAACTTGCAAACAATGCAAGGCGCGCAATTAAATCCTGCGCGCGCCGATGGTATGCCAACAGATGTCAGAAAGATCATTCCAGAAGGTATATATGGACTTTCTGGGCCCCTACCCCAGAACCAAATCGGGAAATATAGAAGTTCTCATTGTCCTTGACCATCTGACGAAGTTTCCGCTTTTGAAGCCGCTGAAGAAGTTGTGTTCCTCAGCAGTGGTGGAGTATTTACAAGATAGTGTGTTCACGATCTTTGGCGTTCCAGAAGATGTTCGCACGGATAACGGACCACAGTTCAAGAGCGACGCTTTTAAAACGTTCTTAAACAAGCACGGAATCCACCATACTCTAACAGCTGTGTAATCTCCCCAGAGCAACGCTTCTGAACGCGTCAACAGATCTATACTGGCTGGTATTCGCTCCTATCTGGGAAAGGATCAACGCTGTTGGGACACAAACCTTTCTCTAATAGGTAGCGCGCTGAGAAGTTCATATCACCAATCTACGGGATTTTCTCCTTACCGTTCTTTGTTCGGTCAGCAGATGGTAACTCACGGCAAAACTTACGAGCTTTCACGCCACCTGGATTCCTTGCAATCAGGGGAAAATGTCCTGGCGCGACCGGAAAAATTAGAACTAATACGTTCACAAGTGATGGAAAACATTCACCAAGCCTACCTCAACAGTGCGAAGCGCTACAACACCCGTAGCACCACCATATCATTTAGACCTGGTCAAGTTGTTTACCGGCGAAATTTCTCGTTGAGTAATGCTCCCATGCAATATAACGCCAAGTTATCTCCAAAGTTTATGAAAGCGATTGTCGTTAGAAAAATTGGTAACAACAATTATGAGTTGGAAGAGGAAAACGGAAGGAAAGCTACATATAATGCTAAAGACATACGGGCTTAAGATCTCAGCTTGCTTGTGTCCCTTGGTACAAGGCTCCTCACCCAACCTGTTTTGTAATGGGCAGAAATTCGTTTCCCGGTATTTCGACCAGTGCGGAGTTATGTCGTAACTTGCTAGTAACATACTGCATACTTTCGGGCAATAAATGTTCATATTCACCAAAATTGGTCACCTCCTCTGCCTCAGTGGTCACCATAAATTCAATTTCGCCACTCTATGAAAATGCCCAGAGTGACAATGGCTCTCACTTTAGCAAAGTTAGTAGCGACACATATTCACCAACCCCAGTGCCTGGAAACTAAAATTTTTTTTAGGCCGAATTTCATTGGCCGCTCACTAGTGGATAATCGAGACCCAATCTCATTAGCTAAAACAGGTCATGGCAGAGACCTCTGAACTCACCACTTCTGTGAACGGGTAAGAAAAAAATTAATAGCAAGAGAGGCGGACCCACGCCTCCACACCAAGAAAGTTGTCTCTCCATATTCACCTTATGAATGAAGTGCGCATGTACCAAGCACAGCTTGAGTGCACTCGCCATCTGGTGTATAAGCTTAACTTGATGGTATGGAGGGGGAGGGGACGAATGAATTGTGGATGGTCGGTAGATTTAGGGATTAGCGAGCGTAAAACATAGGGCAGGCGGGATTAAGTCGGTACTTTGTTTATGAACTAATTTTGTTCGTAAACAAAGTTTGCTCGAAAATAACTTTGGTTCGTAAACAAAGTACCGAATTATACGACGAGGCTAGGGATATAAAAAGGGTGATGCGCGTCGGTTGAGGACAAGTTTTGAATTTAACAATGACGAGGACGGTGGAAGTAAGAAGTGTTGTGTAATAGTTGGAACTTGCACACTGCTGAAAAAGCTGTGCCACGCGCATGAAAATCCTTAGACATTTTTCTGGACAGGAGTGCAGTGCCAAGGTGCAGGGGTGCAGAAGAAAGCAGTGTGCAGAGGCCATCAGAGCCGTCATCACCACCAGCAGAGTTCCCGACCCCATCCGATTAGTGTGATCTGTTTGTGTGTTTTTTTTTGTAATTATCTCAATGTCATTCAAATAAAAAAAAATCATCCGCCATACCATCAAACATCTTTTTTTTTCTATCTCGATTTCACTTTCCTATCTTTCTTTTACCCAACCACACCCTTGCCCAACCAAGGGAACACCATCACCGTTTATCCACAAAGTTACCATTTTATCATATTACTAACACAACCAAATACCTTTTCGCTTGCAAAAGAAATTCTTTTTGGTGAGGAAAAATCCATTACATTATATTTATATATTATCTTATAAATCTATTATAACCATTATACATTCCATTTTGATATTCACCTGACACCATATTAATTCTTGAGGCAATTTTGCTATATTTTAGGAAATAGAAATTGCCATAGTGAAGTATTAAAATTATCTCTATTAAAGTTTTCGTCACCAAGGTAAATAGCGTAGGACTTAGATTTTCACTTCCAAATTCCTTTAACTTGTGCTTGACCGATCTTTTCACTCTTCCACCATGAGGCTGCGACATAGCCTTGATGGTAGACCACCTCCTAAGGCACCTGAAGCTAACTGCAGTATCTGCAAAATGGTTTTTGGGGCTTCGACTGACCTAAACGTGACTAAGTGTAACCACCTTTTTCACAAGAAATGCATTGTGGAACACTTGAAGCGATCGGCCTCATGTCCGCAATGTGGGTTTAAGTGCACGCCTAAAGAATTGACAAAAGTAAACGGAACAAGTGCTCAATTCAACGTAGAAAGACGGTACCAGACCCGAGCACAAGAACGAGTTCAAAACCCTCTAGATTGGACCTTGCCGTCATCTCCGGCTGTGGGAACTAATGCCCATCCCACCGGTGCAATACTCAAACCTCCAACGACACTCTCGTTCAGTGGGGATACTCACCGACACTCTACAGACAATGTAAGTTTACCTCTGCTGGACGAGCATTCACTAGATATTGATCCTACCTCTCATCGAACCTCGGGTGCTCACTTTGTCGACCCAACCATCACTGCCTCTGCAAATCAACCTGCCAGCTCGGATGCCATAATAAGCATCACGGCCCAGATCATGGCTAATCTGGAGCAGAAGTTGCAACAAGGTTTCGAACAACTGGTCACCCGGTTCGAAAATTCAATGACACTCCAAAATCCTCATGACAATCCTACCAACACCGAGAGCGAGAACCAACCTCGCAGAGATGAACCAATTTGGCCCAGGGATGATCCATTTGCCAGACGAGATTCTCGTCACCCGAATCAACGACGGCATTTAGATACTGCCGACCAATATCGGCAGTCCGCACACTTCGGTGACCAGCGATTGTCACTGCCACCCAGTAGAGTAGACAGCAGTCCTGCCGCTCAGATAATTCAGAGTTGGAACTTGCGATTCGACGGATCAAACTTCGGTTTGACCATTGACCATTTCATCTACCAACTATCCGCTCTGACCAAGGATTGTCTGAACGACAACTTTTCCTTACTGTGCGACCATTTACACTCCCTGTTCACCGATAGAGCTAGGGACTGGTATTGGAGATACCGTAAAAAAGTCGACAAAGTCTATTGGGTTCCATTCTGCCGAGCCTTACGGTTACAATTTCAAGACCACATGACGGACACTGACATTCGAGAGTTGATCTGCAACAGAAAGCAGAGGGAGAAAGAACCGTTTGAGGAATATTACACCTCCGTAATGAAACTCTGCGATCGCCTAGTAGTTACAATGCAAGAACCAGAACTAGTAAAAGTACTCCACCGCAACCTTCGAGCTGACATTCGCCAGCAGACCTTCTACATGAGTTTCCCGTCAGTAGCCCACTTGCGGAATTTCTGCCTGCGGCGAGAAACCATATTCCAAGACGCTCCTCTCCGACCAAATTCTTTCGCCGCCCCATCCATGAGATCTCCGTTCCAGAGCCTGATACGACTCCAGAGGAACCCATTCACGAGGCCTCAGAAATCTCAAAGCTTAGATGCTGGAATTGTCGACGAGAAGGTCATGCCTACCAAGACTGCTTGGAGAAACGCACGACATTCTGCTATGGTTGTGGTGCAGCCAACCACGAAATAAAATAATAGAAAATATAAGTAAGAGAAGATTAGAAATGAAACCTCCACATGTAAGAATTAGTGAGTATGTTAAGGCCAGAGATAGAATTTTTAGTAAAGTGTCCAAAAGGATACTAAACACTCGAAAGAGATTCCAAGCACGAAGGCAAGTACAAAAAAATATAGCATCAACAATAATAGATACAGCTGCGGACCCGAGACCATACGCAAAAATTAAAATTGCACAAAAGGATGCTTTTGGTCTTTTGGATAGCGGGGCTAGCATAAGTATCATTGGAAAAAATTGCATGGAATTTGTAAAGCGATGTGGCTTCCCAATACATGAATTCACAGCAGGCGTGAAGACGGCAGATGGTAAATGCCAGTCCATTGTTGGTAAAGTTCATGCTCCAGTTGAGTATAAGTAAAAAACGATGACAATTGTCCTTTATTTAGCCCCCAGTTTAGATCAGGAGCTATATATTGGTATAGACTTCTGGAAAGCCTTCCAAATTGCGCCTGAAATAATAAGTTCAATATCAATAGCAAATGATTCAACAGGTTCAAATACTCACCAGCTTTCCCTTGAGCAGCAAACAAAACTGGAATCGGTAAAGTCGAAGTTTTTGTGCTACACCCAGCATGGCCTAGGAAAAACTTATTTAGAGGAGCATGTCATCGATACCGGAGATTCGGAACCTGTAAAGCAGCGTCACTACCCCGTTTCCCCAGCGATACAGTCACTTTTGTATGAGGAAATAGACCGAATTATAAGCCTCGGCGTTATAGAGGAGAGTGAGAGCCCTTGGTGTTCACCAGTTGTCCTCATTCGGAAGCCGGGCAAGAATCGACTTTGCTTGGATTCTCGTAAGGTGAACGAGTTGACTAAGAAGGACGCCTACCCTCTCCCCCATATCGACAGGCTTCTCAGTCGACTTCAAGACACATACCTCATAAGTAGTGTCGATTTAAAAGACGCATTTTGGCAAATACCGCTGGAGAAACGCAGTAGAGAAAAGACTGCTTTTACGGTTCCTGGAAGACCCTTATACCAATTCACGGTCATGCCTTTTGGGCTGTGTAATGCGGCCCAAAGGATGTGCAGGTTGATGGATAAGGTAATTCCTTCGCGGTTAAAAGATCGTGTCTTCGTGTATCTGGATAACTTGCTTATTATTGCTCCTGATTTCAACACTCACGTGGCTTTACTGGATGAAGTCGCTCAGTGCCTTCGCAGGGCCAACCTCACCATCAACTTAGACAAGTCGAAGTTCTGTTTCAGGGAACTAAAGTACCTGGGCTTCATAGTTGGTGGTGGGATGCTTAAAACCGACCCTTCTAAGGTCGAAGCCATCGTCGACTTCCCAGTGCCTAAGAACCCAAAGCAAGTTCGAAGATTCCTTGGTCTTGCTGGGTGGTATAAGAGATTCATTCGGGATTTCTCCACCCTGACTGCGCCTCTAACAGAAACTCTAAAAAAGAAAAATGATAAGTTCTGTATAACGGTTGAGGCTCTAAAATCATTTGAAGAACTAAAGAGTGCATTAACAACGGCACCAGTACTCACCCATCCAGATTTCACTAAGAGGTTCTACATACAGTGTGATGCCTCGGACTTGGGAATAGGTGCAGTCCTATTTCAGGTCAACGACCTAAATGAAGAGTCACCGATTGCTTACTTCTCCCAAAAGTTAAATACGTTCCAGCGTAACTACAGTGTTACGGAGAAAGAATGCTTGGCAGCTGTCATGGCCGTCCAGAAATTTCGTCCGTACGTTGAAGGAATGGCCTTCACCATTATCACGGACCATTCCAGCCTCCGATGGTTGATGGGACTGAAGGACTTAAGCGGTAGGTTGGCCAGGTGGAGTGTGAAGCTTCAGGCATTCACCTTCCAAATAGAGCACAGAAAAGGCTCTCTCAATGTAGTGCCGGACACCTTGTCACGGGCTTATGTTGACAGCTTGGCAGTAGAAGATCTTGATTCTGATGAATTTATCTGGAATGAGTACGTCGAGCTGATTAGCACTATCCGAAATCACCAAGAGGAATTGCCTGATCTGAAAATAGAGGAAAACTTTGTGTATAAGCGATCACTACCACACTGAACGACTGTTGAACATACCTGGAGACTATGGGTTCCTTCCGGTCTGACATCGGAGTTGATTGCTCGTGCCCACAATCCTCCACAGACATCTCATGGTGGTATTGCAAAGACCTTACATAGGATACTCCTCTGTTTGGAGTAAATATGATGACACACGGAAGCTGCTACGAGTTGGCGGAACGACTGAAAGCAGTTGAGGATGGCGAACTGTTGACCCTTTCAAGGCAAACTAAATTGCAGTGTCTACGTGAGAAACTGAAGGCAAGCATACTTAGGTCAAATGAAAAAAGCGCGAAATTGTACAATGTCCGAGCACGAAAATTTCGTTTTATACCGGGACAAGAGGTATTTCGGAGGAACTTCGTCCTCAGCGACTCATCAGAATACCTCACATCTAAGCTGTGTCCAAAATATGTAGTGTCGAGTGGTAAAAGCAATCGGGCAAAACATGTACGAATTGGAAAATCTGTCTAGGAAAAGAATTGGCGTGTTCCATGCGAAGGACATGAAGCAGTAATTACTGCATAATAACACCTAGTCGTTTGTTATTTTACGTATCTTTGGTATATATGTATATATAAATTGTATCTCTTGGTTTACTATACACATTAAATTCACTAGTCATTTATGTTTTTTCCTTTACTTATTTATTTATTTATTGCTTACCTTGTCCATTATTAATTTACATATTGCTTGTTTCATCCATAATTTATTTATTTATTTATTGCCTCATCGGTCCATTGTTTATCCATTGTTTAATTATTTCTCCCGTATTTATTTTGATTGTCGTCAGCCAATCTGTTAATTTATTGTTAGGCTTAAGTATTTCTTTATTTTTTTGCATGTAGGTACATATTCCATTTTTCACCATGTTGTTCTTATATTTATTTATTTATCAATGCTTGTCCTTAAGTCTCGATTTATTATTATTCATCATTTTTTTTGTTTTGTTTTAGGTATTTATCTGTTGTTACCTCTAATTTATTCACTGCATTATTCGTTGTATATCTGCGTTATTTATTCACCTGTAACCTGTAAGTTAAATTATTACTAGGTTAAGTATTTTTGTATTAATGTTATGTGTAGGTAGTATATTTGCTGCACGTAGGTACCTTGCTGGCCAGCGACAATTTTTTTTTGTGCCCGCCTAACACAGCGTGGGTTCTTCACCACGTTTTCCAACAGGTATTTTGCCTCTGTTCTTCTCGTTCGAATTACTCCTCCAAGTACAGAGTTTTGTTGCATATACCTGTTATAGAAAAACGAATTTTAATGAACTAAAACATTACCTATTTACTTCCCAAAAATGTTCGTCTTCTTGAATCTTGACTGCCTTGTTGTGTCCATAGGTTTGTTTATTTATTTCTGATGGACGTCAAATTGACATCCAAGGGAAATGCCTCAACCGAAGTGCTGACATCTTGTGTGTTCTTATGCGTTTCCAGTGTTGGTTGAAATATATGATAAGTACAGGGTGAATCAATGGTAAAGTAAAGGCGGACGAGAAAGCTTTTAGAGGAAGATAGGGAATTCCCTGTAGCGGCAATATTTAAAATCATACGATTTTAAAGTAAATAGGAGGGGCACTATAGGAAAATGGGATGTGACGTTGGCGAAGCTGTGCTGCAGAACATTAAAAGTTTAACCGCCAAACAGTCCACCACGTAGTGAAAGTAGTTGTGGTAAAGTTGAATACCGATATATTGTGCTGTTAATTTTAAATCTACCCACAGTGGAGTAAATTTTTTGAAAAGTCCTGCAAGGGCAATTTATTGTTTTTGTTTAAACTCAGTGTGTGTGAAGGTGAGTGAACGTTTAAAAAAAAAAAAAAAAACAAAAATGCATAAAATGCATAAGTAAATGTTTTAGCTAAATCTTTCTTACATTTTTTTTTGTTATATTATGTATGTGTAATTTCTTTATTTAATAGGAAAAAGCACCACACGAATTTCGCAAGGCGATCACCGACTACCAACTAGAAAAACCAAAAAGGAGTCGGGATCGCCATATAAAAAAAGAAATTGTATAGAAAATATCAAAGAAAAGGAAAATTCGTTCCCTTTGATCCAAACCGACTGTATCCGATAAATCGCCGCCAAACAAGAGGGCAAACTATATACCAAAAAAAAAATAAAAAAATATAGATATATATATGTATATGTACCCCGTGCGGTAGGACAGTGAGTTAGCGGCCCGAAAACTACTGAAAATATCAAATATACGTTCATGTATGATCGATTGTTTCACGCTTTTTCATATATAAAGTTAGAGATACGATTATATTAAATTCGCATTTCTTTGTTGCAACCATAGAAAGTTTAGATTAAGTTTATTTGTAGTGATTTAGTTTCCTGTTTTTTTGTAGTTTTAAGTATTGATTATTCATTATAGTTAGCGTGTAATTTAATCATAATTGAGTTCATTTCTTGAAACTTTTGATTGTTAGAATCGCGTTTCCGTCGTCGTTCCTTTTTCGAGTTATTTTAAGTCAGCGAACGCTGCATATTAACGTTGCAGTACCCCCACCTAAAGTGAGCTCTCTTTTTGTAGGCATCGTTTCGTTAATAATTTTTTTTGTAGTTTTGCATGGTGAAAACTGTTCATGCGTTCAGGTAGGACGGTGGATTCAAAGATTCACTCCTTTTGTAACTTTATGTTAATTTGTTTATTTTTGTAAGATATTAGCCGGAAAATATATGTATAAAACCATATAAAAAAAAATGGATTTCTTCGTGGAGTATTTTTTTTTTGTTGTTTTGTCAGGCACATATGCTTGATGTGTTGTTAAAGTTTCTTTTTCAAGGGTGCATAAGGTGTGCTAAAACCGTTCTGGTGGAAATGGTTTAAGGCTGCGCACAACATCCTCATTATTGGGGAAGTTCCTAGAATGGCCACTGGACTTCCAGGTTGGGTTGGGAATAATGACCAGCGCTAACTCCAACAGCAGCGCCCTCTCGATGTGGTGAAGTTCCATCCTTTTTGGTGAAAGGCCTACTTCGATGTAAGTACATTTCGGCATGGTTTATATTTTTGTGGTAGGTTATATCGTGTGGTGAGGACAAGAACCCCTCCATTTCCGACGAGCCAGTCGTGCACCGCAAGCATGCCACGCTCCTCACTCACGATACTCTTTTTCCCTTTCTTTTTCACATCCCATCCTAAGGTCCCGTCCACATCCTTACTTCCTTCCCTTCTTTCTACTCCCAGCTCCCTCTATTAGCACCTACAGGCCTATTACACTACCTTTGTAGTAAACGTAAGAGAGAAATTCGAGACTTTAAAAATCCTGAAATTTCTACATATCTTGGAAGCCTAACTGCGGATAAAAGTACAAATTACTCGCTCTGGAAAACCATGAAAGGCATTAAAAAACCAAAAACGCAAGCGCCACCCATCAGGAAAATCAATGGAGAATGGGCGAAGAGTGACAAGGAAAAAGCCGAAATATTTGCCAAACATCCGGAAGAAACATTTAAACCATTTGATGGTCAAGCGTTACTCGAATTTCCTGTCCTAACCGTGGCACCTGATAATTATAGAATAAAAAGTGTATCGCTACCCGAACTGCGCTTCGAAATAGAGAAACTAAAATTAAGCAAAGCTCCTGGATATGACTTATTCAAAGGACAGGTTCTTAAAGAGTTACCTAGGAAAGCTTCAATCAAGTTTGCCTATCTTATCAATGCATCGTTCAGGTTATTGTACGTTCCACGACAATGAAAGGTAGCTGAAGTTATAATGGTTCCAAAGCCCGGTAAACCACTAAATGACAAAAAGGGTGACAAGGGTGGGTCAGGGTGTACCGGCTGCACAGTCAAGTAGTTGGTTACAAAACTGTGCCAGAGGGCGTGACTGAAGGTGGTCCAACCCTGCTACACGCATCGCGGGGGGTGCGGCTTGCGGCCTTGATAGTCGATTTGGAATTATGATGACTGAGTTCGGGGATTTGTGGTGCAGGTTTTGAGGTATGGGAGAGAAACAGAGTGTGGTGACTGTTACAATCTACCTTAACTCTGTTCCCGTTTTGTCTGCATAGCGGGGAGGCATCAAGGCCGGTGGAGACCGTTTCAGTCGATCCGCCGGGTTACGGTCTCGCCCTCGGAGTGGAGTTCTGACTGAAGTGACTGATACAATCTAACTTCAGTGAGAACTCTTTTCCTTTGCAGGGGAATAGGTTTGGGGTGGTCTGCGGGAGGGGAGTGGGAGGGGCTCAAGTTATCATCCAATCCGTCATCTAGTTCAGTTTAACCATTTGGACCTAGTGACGAATTTACTGATACAGCCAATATCTGTCTCACTGAGATCACTTAGATCATCGAGGAAATAGTTGCCGAGGATTTGTTTCCTTGAATTGGCTAGTGCGGGGCAGTTGCACAGGAGATGAGTGGTGGTTTCTTCCTCTTCGACGTCTCTACAGCTTCTGCAGAAGTCGTTTGAGGGAGCTCCCAATCTGATGGCATGTCTGCCTAAAAGGCAGTGCCCGGTGATTGCTCCGATTACAGAGCTGATATTTTTCCTGCTGATGGAGAGAAGTTTGGATGTTCTCTTCGCGTCGTATTTGGTCCAAATTTGCTTTGAGGACACACATGTACTGATGCTATTCCATCTGTTATTTGCTTCTATTAACGCGTTATCTAGAAGTTAGCAACTAATAAACTCCAACGTTCTATTGACAAAATTTGTGATTAGACAAAGACTTGGCGTATTGCTCTCAACGAGGCCAAATCAACGCACGTGAATTTTACTTATAAAAATGTAGACAACTTACCCATTTTCATTGATTCGGTACGAATTCCGTACGCAAACGACGAAAAATATTTGGGAATGACACTCGATGCGAAATTCAAATGGAAACCGCACGTCAAGAAGAAACGCGAAGAGCTCGCCATTCGATGTTAACAAATGCACTGGCTGCTTGGTAGATTTTCCCAACTCAGCATGCAGAACAAGCTGCTTTTATACAAACAAGTACTAAAACCGGTTTGGCCATACGGTATACAACTTTGGGGTTGTACCAAATCCAGTAATATCAAAATTTTACAAACTTTTCAAAACAAAGTGCTAAGAAAAATAGTAAATGCACCATGGTTTATCAGAAACACTGATATCCACAGAGACCTAAGTATGGCTACCGTCGAAGATGAAATAAAACAATTTGCCCGCAAACAACAGACACGCCTTCACGGTCATTGCAATAACACCATGCTCCAAATTCGAGACGATACTAACCTAGTGCGCCGATTACAAAGGATAAAACCATTTGAATTAGCGCAATAAGATGTAACCGCGTGCTTATGGCGGTATTAGCAGGTGCCTCCACTGGGAAACTGCCTGCCAAACGCGCATTTAACAGTTTAAATAAAACTACTGGATAGGAATAACCTAGTTGTAGTATGAAGGTTTCGAAGGGAGGTGGTTTTTGTTTTCTATTATTCGTCCGAGCCTAGTTCTGGTTCCAAGTCTCGTGCTTTCAACCAGGATAGGTAATTCTCAGGTTTCTGAGAGTAATGTTAATATTACTATGGCTTGGGAGTAATATTAGAAACTCTATACGAAAAAAAAATAATAGAAAAATTCAAATGGTGTAATAGGTCTATATTGGGGTATGTAGAGGGAGTTAGGAGTTGAAAAGTATCAGGATGTAAGGATGTGGACAGGACCTTAGGATGGGAATGGGACAAGAAGGGAACATTGAGCAGTTGAGTGCAAGGGACGCGGCATGCTTGCGATGCTCGACTGCGCTCGCCGGAATGGGGTGGATCTTGCCCCCACACTCAACCAAACCTACCACAAAAACACATATCATGCCAAAAAGTTACTTACAATTTCACCAAAAATCGGACGGACGTCCACCACACTGAAGGGCGCTGCTGATGACGATGCATCGTAGCCATTACCCTCCCAACCTGGAAATCCGGTGGCCAAATATTGGATTTCCCCAATGATGGATGCTGCTCAACGATCAGACCATTCCCACCGAATGGTCTTTAGCACACCCTACCGCACCCCCTGAAAAATCTTCTTAGAAACTTACCATGATCGTTCTGATCACAGTGAAGAAAAAGCAGTAATGCACTTCAAATTTCTCATTGCTTAATGCTACACATTTATTCATAGGAAATTAATATTCATATAATTATTTACAAAAGCAGAAACTACAAAAAAGAAAAAAATTAAATCATGTTTTCCCTTCCGCCAGAGTTTAAACGCGATAACATGCAATCGGTTATCTCTTTCTATCTACCCTACTTTATGTTCCTACCTAGCTAGAGCTCTAATTAGGTATCTTTAATTTGTTTTGTTTTTTTTTTTTTTTTTTCTTTTCTTTTTGTGCTAGCAAATTTCGGACGGGGTCGGCGAAAACTAAACTTATTACAGTAAAATTGGGACTACTAAACAACTTTGACGATAATGTAAATAAAAAAAAAACAAAACGAACCAAAATATGTATGTATGTATGTATATATAACCAAAAAAAAAAGAACTTAACAATACTTGTGACTACTTAGAACTACAAACAAGAAGAATGAAAACTGCAAAAAAAAAGGTAACGTATCCTACAAATATACAACAGTGTAACTAACTAAATATACCTAAAAGGATCCTCAAAACGAATAAACGTACTAATTGAGTAAGTTAAATATTCGTCCAAAAAAAAAGGTTTGCTATATATATACTAAATAACACGCTTATAATTCTAGTCTTATAACTACGAAATATATCTTCATATACATACTTATATATGAGTGCATTTAAGTATAATTAGCTGCTATCACCTTTTTTCTTATATCTAATTTTAAGCGAAATTACAGATATGTAAAAGTGCGTTTTTCTGTTTTTCTGTCAGTTATTGTTTTAACATATTGGACAAAACATAAAACGTCGTATCTGGAAACCGTGATGGGCCTGCGATGCCGCTTTGGGCGAGTTTCACGTGAGAGTGGGACTGCACTTTTTTAATTCAGCAATCGGCAAGTAATTGCACGTACTTGTATGTTGGATTTTACCCGATTTAATTTTACTTCGGGGGTCCAAATAATTTTTCGGCGGCCACGACTATTGCACTTTCGGTGACCGCCAGTTGCCCTTGGGATGTATCGTCCTAACAAAGGACTGAATATAATTTAACCGAACCACTTATAATTTTCTCACTTACCCCCTTTTAGGATTTTTATTTCTTAATTATTTTATTCGTTATAATTTGCGATAACTGCCACTACCTTGTTTTTAAGGATTTTATACAAAGAAACTACACCACTGTTCGCACTACTGTGCTTATAACACTTACGCCTCGATGTGTCTCGGCTGGAGTTCTAATTTGAATTAATCCAACAGACCGTTTCGCAATGCTGAGGCCCAAATCGTACATAGATGTCGTATGATTTCTTTTATTTACTCTGTGGTCCGCTAATCTTCGGTGAATGATGAGTTCACAATTGTCTTACGTTTTAGGTTTGTGCCTCTGGTATTATAGCACAAACTGAAACAACTAGACCAACCAGGACACCAACCAGCGGACTAACATCGGGGGCATTCATAATGCACTGCCTGACAGGTAATATGACAATACACAATACCTACAAAAGGAAAACATCGAGTGACAGCAAGAGACAATTCTCGTGGAAATATGGTTTTATTTTATTCCTGCCAGGTGACCATAACAAATCTCCGAGGATGATGGAGGTCCACGGACATCATGGGCGGTGGAAGAGTCACCTGCTGCTGCAGCTAAACGAGAGAGATCTTAATCCAATCAAACCAAAAAAAAAAACGTGGGGAAGAACCCACTTCATTTAGCCGGGCAATCAGTATGTATACACATATGTCTTTTGCAGTTAACCCTTACTCTATTTATTAATCCTAACTCATTCCAGGAAGAACCTCTACCACCTGACCTATAAATCCTCAACGTGTACCTGAGGAGCGATTATTAACACGTCGCGGGATCTTGTGGATTTTGTTGTGCCAACCCCAACAGGTAATGAGACTACCTTTCAGCTGGAAATGTCTAAATGATGTTTCATTACAGGAAGGGGGATTCGTCAATCACGCCATCTCATGCCCAGCCGAAACAGATTGTTATGTACGCAGAGGAAGTGTCGTAGTTACCTTAATGCATTGGATTGGTTCATTGACCTGCGTTGCATTGAATTTAGGTCAATTTCATCTTAAATTATATATATGTTTTATTACAATGCAGAACTGGGTGCCGATAATCGTTTGGGATACAAATACACAACGGATATTTAGTAAGTCAGACACCATAATCCTTAACATATATATTATAATGCATAATGAGAATACCTAAGATCATGTTTATTTAAGTGATATCTATAACAGGGTTTGAGTAAATAAACTGGTTTAAATCTACAAAGGAGATGTTTAATCACTCAGGGTCCTACGTGACTTGATGACTATATAAATTAATAAATAAACTAAACTAAGGCGACGTTAACAGCCAGAATAGAAAATTTGTATCATACAAAAATATATCACAAGTACATATGTGTAATAAATAAAAGCAAGGGAATAACTATATTACCCCAGGGGACGTGTTAAACGCTAATAAATAACTACAAATAAATAGATACATAATAAATAATCAATAAATATACTAAATCTGACGAATAAATAAATAAATAGTCCTAAATACTAAATAAATAACAAGTAAATAAACAATATATAGGAATACATAACGTATAGGCATAAATATCACTGAAACAAAAAAATTACCATGCATGAATAACTAAATAACTTCGAATTAAATAAATGAACAAGATCACCGAGAGATACATAACAAATGTATGCAAGCATACATGGATAAGCATGGGCAGATAGATCCGCCTAAGTTTACTTAACCGGTAGACGGCACGGGGTAACAGGGATACACAAAGTCAGTCTTATTGTTTCAAATCTTTGGCATGGAAGATTCCTGATTTCTTTCCTGCAAGATTTTCTACTTCGTACATACTATTCCCGACCCTTTTCACTATACGGCACTTGAGGAATTTTGGGCAAAGCTTGGACGCAAGGTACTTGGAGGTGTCGCTTAGTACGAAATTACGTCGGTATACCTCTTGCCCCGGGAGAAATTGTATTTTTCGTGTCCGTATATTGTACGTCTTGGCGGACTTTTCGTTCGCCTTGAGAATATTTTCCTTGATCTGCCTGCGCACGCACTGCAGTCTGTCTTTTCGAGAGAGGGTGGCAAACTCTCCGTCTTCCACCGCATTTAGCCTCTGAACAAGCTCATAGCCACTTCCGTGCGTCATCATGTTCGTACCAAAGAGAGCGAAGTACGGCGATACACCGGTTGAAGCATGAGTGGAACTTCTCATTGCACAAGCTATATCACTGAGGTGTATATCCCAGTCGCGTTGGTCATCTTTTAGATATGTGCGAACGGCGGCTAGCAGCGTTATATTCACCCTCTCAGACGCATTCGACTGTGGTGCGTAGTAAGCTGTCTTTAGGTGGCGGATTCCATACTTCTGCAGCAGATTCTGAAAATCCTTTGCAAAAAATTGTTTTCCGTTGTCGGAGTGAATTATTTGTGGCACTCCGAACATGTTAAAGACCTCTTGTTGAAGGAATTTAACCACGCTGCTTGTGTTCGCATTTCTCAACGGTTTCAATAAAACAAACTTGGACATATGATCAAGGACTACAAAAACATACGCGTTGCCACACTTTGTTCTGGGGTACGGACCTAAAAAGTCAATATACACTTTTTGAAAAGGACGATCGGAACAATAACTGGTACAAATAGGTGGACGTGAAATCCGATTGGACGACTTACTTTGTTTACATATATCACATTGAGAGACATACTTTCTAATCTGAACAGTCATGTTTGGCCAGTAGAAATACTGCCGAATTCGTTGAAGGGTCTTATTAATTCCGCCATGAGCTGCCTGGGGAGGATTATGTGCACGGGAGATTATTTCTTCTGTAAGGCCTGACGGGATCCACAGTTGCCAGTTGTGATCTACCATCAGTTCATCTCCCTTAGGTGGTAATACTCTTTTGTACACATAATCGTCTTCTATTTTCAGGTCAGGAAGCTCTTCGGCGTGCTCTTTCACTGTTTTGATCAGATTTGTGTACTCCTCTGACTGGAACTCTTCTGAGTCAAGATCGATGATCGGGGCTACTTCTTCCATCCCGATACTATCAACATGGACCCGAGAAAGTGTGTCTGGTACAACATTTAGCGTGCCTTTTCGGTGCTCTATGTCAAATGTGAAGGCTTGTAACTTCAGACTCCATCTAGCCAACCTGCCGTTCAAGTCTTTCAGGCTCATCAACCAACGCAAGCTGGAATGGTCAGTGATGACCGTAAATGTCATTCCTTCGACATAGGGCCTGAATTTTTGCACTGCCATGACTGCAGCCAGACATTCTTTCTCGGTCACGCTATAATTTCTCTGACAGGAATTGAGTTTTTGTGAATAATATGAAATGGGAAACTCTTGGCTTTCGTCGTTTCTCTGGAAGAGCACAGCACCTATCCCAGACTCTGAAGCATCACACTGGATGTAAAAGCGCTTTGAGAATTCCGGGTGTGTGAGTACGGGCGCCGTTGTTAAGGCTGTTTTCAACTTCTCAAATGCCACAAGTGCCTCCTCAGTCATTATAAACTTTTCTTTTCTCTTCTTCAGAGTATCCGTGATGGGGGCAGTCAGGGTGGAGAAGTCCCGAATGAATCTCCTATACCACCCTGCAAGACCAAGCAGTCGACGAACCTGCTTCGGGGTTTTAGGGGCTGGAAATTCCGAAATCGCCTCCACCTTCGAAGGGTCAGTTTTGAGCATCCCACCACCAACAATGAAACCCAAATACTTCAATTCCTTGAAGCAGAACTTGGATTTCTGCAAGTTGATGGTGAGATTTGCTTTACGCAAACACGTAGCGACTTCGTCAAGCAGGGCAACATGGGTTTCAAAGTCCGGAGCAACAATGAGCAGATCATATAAATACACAAAGACGCGGTCCTTTAGCCGTGAAGGAATTACCTTGTCCATTAGACGGCACATCCTCTGAGCTGCGTTACACAACCCAAAGGGCATAACCGTGAACTGGTACAAGGGTCTTCCCGGCACCGTAAATGCAGTCTTTTCCCTACTCTGTTTGTCCAGCGGTATTTGCCAAAACGCATCTTTTAAGTCGACACTACTGATGAAGTAAGTGTCTTGTAACCGGCTGAGGAGCCCGTCGATGTGTGGGAGAGGGTATGCATCCTTTTTGGTTAATGCATTGACCTTTCGGGAATCCAGGCAGAGTCGGTTTTTGCCTGGCTTCCGAATCAATACCACTGGTGAACACCAGGGACTTTCACTTTCCTCCACAACACCGAGACTTATCATTCGATCGACTTCTTCGAACAAAAGAGCTTGTACCGCTGGCGAAACAGGGTAGTGACGCTGCTTTACTGGGGCCGCATCCCCGGTATCGATTACATGCTCTTCCAGCTCCGTCCTTCCAAGACCATGCTGAGTGTAGCAGAGAAATTTTGCCCTGACTGCCTCCAACACGGACTGCTGTTGAAAAGAAAGCGTGTGAGTGTTTGGGTCACTTGTTACATTTGAAACAGTAATCCCACTTATCACATTAGGTGCAATCTGAAACGCCTTCCAGAAATCCACCCCCAGATAGAGTTCCTGGTCGAGAGTTGGTACTAAATAAAATATTATGGCGTGCTGGTCACCTTTATATGTGACAGGGACTTTAATCCTCCCAACAATCGATTGGTTATTACCATCAGCAGTTTTCACGTCGGAAGTAAACGGACAAACAGCTAAATTTAAGGACTTTACGAAACTAAAACAATTTTTCCCAAGGATGCTGATACTGGCTCCGCTGTCTAATAGACCAAAAACCTCTTTATCAGCGATTTTGATTTTTGCATACGGCCTTGGATCAGCGGCAGTATCTAAGATAGTGGAAGATATGCTGTTTCTTACTGCTTTCCTGATTTGGTACCTTTTTCGTGCTTTTAAAATTCTATTTGAGACGGATTTCGAACTATTAAAGATCCTACTCCTAGCTATTAAGTAATTCTTAATCCTAACATGTAACGGCTTAATTTCTAATCTTTTTGTTTTTGTGTCTACTTGAATATCCTTACTCCTAGTTAATATTTGTATTTTTTTTGTTTCCCAAGGTGAACTGCTGACACTTGCACCATCCGTTTGGGTGTCGCTATCGCGAGTGTTTTTGTTTAGGGGGTCTGAGTTGAACGCGACTCCCCCGACTGCTTCGCGTTCCCCTGCAAGTTTTCCGGGTTGCATCTGCCGCACCTGGGAGTGATCACACCTTCATTTCCGCATTTGTAGCAAAAAAGGTTACGCGCTGGTGAAGGGCAATCAAAGAATGTGTGACTGTCTGCTTTGCAGTTCCAACACTTCAACGTCCTTGGTCCTGACAATTTTCCAGGCGGTCTTGGTCGCGCCCCGTGGTACTGAAGCACAGCCATGTGGTTTTCAGGAGGGTATTCGTTTTCATCGTCGTATCCAATCTCATGAGCAGTGTGCTTCATTGGAGGACGGTGGTATTTGTTGACCTCCGCGTTTGGAAAAGCGTTTTCCGCCTCCTTGCATGCATTTCGCAAATGGTCTAAGGAGAATAGAGCCATCGGGTAAATTAACTTGCTCAATTTATTGTTTAGGTTTCGTTTCAACATGCGGACCAGCTCCATCTCCGGTATCGGTATTCTGAGCTGAGATTTCAGCTTCGAAATCGCTGCGAAGAAGTCATCGCACGACTCCCAGGCACCTTGCCTACGGTCCATGATATCACGCATGATTTCAAAATCGGACTTCGAATTTTGGAACTGCCTCATCAGCGCGTCTCGCAAAGTTGCCCAGTCTGGCTGATAGTGCGATCGCTGAAACTGCCAGTACCACTCGTAGGCGGCTCCTGAGAGTAGCAGATGAAAATCTCGCAAAACCTCAGCCCAGTTGCACCGATACTGGCTCTGCAGTGTCTCAAGACGAAAAATGAAGTCTTCGACAGTCAGCACATCCGGCTTTCCCTCGAAAACCAATCCCCACTTGTCAATTCTGATTTGCCCGCGAATTTCGGGCGGGGAATTAGTTCTCATATGTGGAATGTACTGCTGCCGGCTGTGAGAACTTCTAGGGTTTTGTACCCGTCGCTGCTGCTGCAAAGATTGACCGCGATGAACCTCATTATTTTGGCCATTGTTTATGGCCGAGTCATTTGGATTTGTTAATCCAGTTGCTTCAAAAGCCTCTCTGTCGAGATTCATTCTCCAACCTTGACTTGGCTGCAGTGATGGTTGTGGATCTCGTGTTACTACGGGTTTGGTGGCCTGGTTGAGCTCCTCTATTGGTGGACCAGAGTGTGTGACCGCGTTTATTTCTTTCATGAAATCAAGAAAGTTATTCCTCATTTCTACTTTCAGGCTAGTGGAAATGTCTTCCCTGAGCGAATCGCTATAAGTGGAAAAGGCTCCGACCACAGCTAAATTGATATAGCTCTTCAAATCAGGCGGTAAGTTGTTACCTACATTTGTTTTTGATACATTTTTACTAAGTGGATCGTGATTTCGTTCCAGGTCAATAATGGTTCGCACGCTGTCATTTTGGGCTGATTGAGATGCAGCACCACTCAACGTGCCATAACTCGGGGCAGCAATGGATTCCGCCGAGCTGGTCAACCTACTCGAGGGCAACGACACGTTTAATGCTTGTGAGCTGGGTTCGTTATATGCAGTAGTGACTACTCCCGGAATGTGTTCAGTGATACCTTTCGGGAAATTATAAGTGGACCCGGAAGCCGGTTGCCACTTCACACTTCCTGGCGGAGTACGAGGAAGATTCGCCATTTCGCTCTCTTCGCTTTCACTACACGTAGACCTGGTTTGAGATCGGGTAACTATTGGGTAAGGATGAAAAATAGTTTTTGTGTTTATTGTTTTATTTGAATTTTCTTTTGCAGTTTTGCTCATCTCAAGAAGAACAACACTCACACATGCATCAACGCAGAACTACAAAAACACAAAGCTGATAACGTGTAAGCCAAAAAAAAATAATAATAAATAAATTAAATAATATAAATAGTACTATGCATATACATAAGACCTGCAAAACAGAATATATTAATTTTTAGATACATATAGAATATTATCAAAAAAAAATTTCAATAAATCTGTGTATTTGTGTAATTCTCGCTCACAAAAGGATTATTTATTTTAATAACTTATCAAGGTGGGGGTGTTTCGGGCGGCTGTCATCGGGGCTAGTTGTTGGCGTAAGCATCTGGTCTGATCTTGAGCAACAGGTGATATAAAGACAACAGACGGACGAATTAATGATCCCTCAGTGTGGCAGAATAATAACATATAGGTACATGGACATACGACGTTATATCTCCTCACGCTTCCGCAATTCCATTCTGACCTTGAAGGTCTTTGATGGAAGACTTGAAGCGTTCAGGTCAGCAACCCAATTAACGAAAGAAGGGATGGACTAGTGCAACATGAACGGACTTCATACGCCAGACAAGGACACTAGATCCGTGTTGTAAAAAAAAAACAATACAAGGGGTAGAGAATGGAAAATTGAAATTTGGGATTGAAAATTGAAATGAACAAGTAGAAGGATTGGACGGGATGGAAAAAGGACAAATACTTGACAGGTTCCAATTGTTTCTGATGTCATCACCAAAGATCTCGTCGCAATTCAAAATTGGCAATTTTGAAAAACTTTCCAATTGAAGACTTACGAGTTCTTTGGTGCTGGAATCAAGAACAATTGTGGACGGCACTATTAAGGACGAAGGACATGCACAAACAAACGTTGGGCGCCATTTGTAATAGGTCTATATTGGGGTATGTAGAGGGAGTTAGGAGTTGAAAAGTATCAGGATGTAAGGATGTGGACAGGACCTTAGGATGGGAATGGGACAAGAAGGGAACATTGAGCAGTTGAGTGCAAGGGACGCGGCATGCTTGCGATGCTCGACTGCGCTCGCCGGAATGGGGTGGATCTTGCCCCCACACTCAACCAAACCTACCACAAAAACACATATCATGCCAAAAAGTTACTTACAATTTCACCAAAAATCGGACGGACGTCCACCACACTGAAGGGCGCTGCTGATGACGATGCATCGTAGCCATTACCCTCCCAACCTGGAAATCCGGTGGCCAAATATTGGATTTCCCCAATGATGGATGCTGCTCAACGATCAGACCATTCCCACCGAATGGTCTTTAGCACACCCTACCGCACCCCCTGAAAAATCTTCTTAGAAACTTACCATGATCGTTCTGATCACAGTGAAGAAAAAGCAGTAATGCACTTCAAATTTCTCATTGCTTAATGCTACACATTTATTCATAGGAAATTAATATTCATATAATTATTTACAAAAGCAGAAACTACAAAAAAGAAAAAAATTAAATCATGTTTTCCCTTCCGCCAGAGTTTAAACGCGATAACATGCAATCGGTTATCTCTTTCTATCTACCCTACTTTATGTTCCTACCTAGCTAGAGCTCTAATTAGGTATCTTTAATTTGTTTTGTTTTTTTTTTTTTTTTTTCTTTTCTTTTTGTGCTAGCAAATTTCGGACGGGGTCGGCGAAAACTAAACTTATTACAGTAAAATTGGGACTACTAAACAACTTTGACGATAATGTAAATAAAAAAAAAACAAAACGAACCAAAATATGTATGTATGTATGTATATATAACCAAAAAAAAAAGAACTTAACAATACTTGTGACTACTTAGAACTACAAACAAGAAGAATGAAAACTGCAAAAAAAAAGGTAACGTATCCTACAAATATACAACAGTGTAACTAACTAAATATACCTAAAAGGATCCTCAAAACGAATAAACGTACTAATTGAGTAAGTTAAATATTCGTCCAAAAAAAAAGGTTTGCTATATATATACTAAATAACACGCTTATAATTCTAGTCTTATAACTACGAAATATATCTTCATATACATACTTATATATGAGTGCATTTAAGTATAATTAGCTGCTATCACCTTTTTTCTTATATCTAATTTTAAGCGAAATTACAGATATGTAAAAGTGCGTTTTTCTGTTTTTCTGTCAGTTATTGTTTTAACATATTGGACAAAACATAAAACGTCGTATCTGGAAACCGTGATGGGCCTGCGATGCCGCTTTGGGCGAGTTTCACGTGAGAGTGGGACTGCACTTTTTTAATTCAGCAATCGGCAAGTAATTGCACGTACTTGTATGTTGGATTTTACCCGATTTAATTTTACTTCGGGGGTCCAAATAATTTTTCGGCGGCCACGACTATTGCACTTTCGGTGACCGCCAGTTGCCCTTGGGATGTATCGTCCTAACAAAGGACTGAATATAATTTAACCGAACCACTTATAATTTTCTCACTTACCCCCTTTTAGGATTTTTATTTCTTAATTATTTTATTCGTTATAATTTGCGATAACTGCCACTACCTTGTTTTTAAGGATTTTATACAAAGAAACTACACCACTGTTCGCACTACTGTGCTTATAACACTTACGCCTCGATGTGTCTCGGCTGGAGTTCTAATTTGAATTAATCCAACAGACCGTTTCGCAATGCTGAGGCCCAAATCGTACATAGATGTCGTATGATTTCTTTTATTTACTCTGTGGTCCGCTAATCTTCGGTGAATGATGAGTTCACAATTGTCTTACGTTTTAGGTTTGTGCCTCTGGTATTATAGCACAAACTGAAACAACTAGACCAACCAGGACACCAACCAGCGGACTAACATCGGGGGCATTCATAATGCACTGCCTGACAGGTAATATGACAATACACAATACCTACAAAAGGAAAACATCGAGTGACAGCAAGAGACAATTCTCGTGGAAATATGGTTTTATTTTATTCCTGCCAGGTGACCATAACAATGGTCAGGTGAATGCGAAACGAGTTTCTAGAATCTCAAACATCAACTGTGTGATGCTTCAATTCTAGCGTACCCTACTCCAGGAAAAACATTTATTGTGGATGCCGACGCTAGTAATGTTGGGATCGGAGCCGTTTTTTCGCAGTTCCATGATTTTTTTTTTTTTTTTTTTTATAGAGTTTCTAATATTACTCCCAAGCCATAGTAATATTATCGTTACTCTCAGCAAGCTGAGAGTTACCTATCCTGGTTAAAAGCACGAGACTTGGAACTTGGAACCAGAACTAGGCTCGGACGAATAATAGGGGTAGGTGGAAAATCGTACATGCGACTCTTTCTCACTTAAGATAAGAAAACAAAAACCACCTCCCTGCGAAACCTGCATACTACAACTAGGTTATTCCTATCTAGTAGTTTTATTTAAACTGTAAATTACGCGTTTGGCAGGCAGCTTCCCAGTGGAGGCACCTGCTAATACCGCCATAAGCACGCGGTTACATCTTATTGCGCTAATTCAAATGGTTTTATCCTTTGTAATCGGCTCACTAGGTTAGTATCGTCTCGAATTTGTAGCATGGTGATATTGCAATGACCGTGAAGGCGTGTCTGTTGTTTGCAGGCAAAATGTTTTATTTCATCTTCGACGGTAGCCATAGTTAGGTCTCTGTGGATATCAGTGTTTCTGATAAACCATGGTGCATTTACTATTTTTCTTAGCACTTTGTTTTGAAAAGTTTGTAAAATTTTGATATTACTGGATTTGGTACAACCCCAAAGTTGTATACCGTATGTCCAAAACGGTTTAGTACTTGCTTGTATAAAAGCAGCTTGTTCTGCATGCTGAGTTGGGAAAATCTACCAAGCAGCCAGTGCATTTGTTTACATCGAATGGCGAGCTCTTCGCGTTTCTTCTTGACGTGCGGTTTCCATTTTAATTTCGCATCGAGTGTCATACCCAAATATTTTGCGTCGTTTGCGTACGGAATTCGTACCGAATCAATGAAAATGGGTAAGTTGTCTACCTTTTTATAAGTAAAATTCACGTGCGTTGATTTGGCCTCGTTGAGAGCAATACGCCAAGTCTTTGTCCAATCACAAATTTTGTCAATAGAACGTTGGAGTTTATTAGTTGCTGATTCAACGGTATTACTGACCGCTAATATAGCTGTATCGTCTGCAAATGTGGCTACTGTTGTGCCTTCTTCTTGAGGAATATCACTAGTGTATATTAGAAATAGGATCGGTCCAAGAACGCTTCCTTGGGGAACTCCTGCCGCGATTTCTTTAAATTCAGAGTAATCATTTCCGTGTTTTACACGAAAGAGTCTGTCTGATAAGTAACAACTAACGATATCAGATAACTGTTTCGGAAAAGCTTGTCTTAGCTTATGTTTCAACCCTGTATGCCATACTTTATCAAAGGCCTGAGAGACGTCGAGAAAAACACTAGAACATATTTTTTTCTCCTCTAGGGCTTTTTCAATTACATTGGTTATTCTGTAAACCTGGTCGATTGTAGAGTACTTAATCCTGAATCCGAATTGGTGGTCAGGTATTAATCGACGTTCTTCGATAATCGGATGTAGGCGCTTTAACAAAAGTTTTTCGAATACCTTCGACATTATCGGTAAGAGAGATATTGGCCTATATGATTTTTTGTCATTCAGTGGTTTACCGGGCTTTGGAACCATTATAACTTCAGCTACCTTCCATTGTCGTGGAACGTACAATAACCTGAACGATGCATTTATAAGATATGCAAACTTTATTAAAGCTTTCCTAGGTAACTCTTTAAGGACCTGTCCTGTGATTAAGTCATATCCAGGAGCTTTGTTTAATTTTAGTTTCTCTATTTCGAAGCGTAGTTCGGCTAGCGATACACTTTTTATTCTATAATTGTCAGGTGCCACGGTTAGGACAGGAAATTCGAGCAACGCTTGACCATCAAATGGTTTAAATGTTTCTTCCAAATGTTCTGCAAATATTTCGGCTTTTTCCTTGTCACTCTTCGCCCATTCTCTCGCAGTTCCATGATGGCCAACATAGAGTAGTTTACAACCCAGTAAAGTGCTATCCAAGCCGGAGAGGAACTATTGCGTAACCAGGCGGGAACTCCTGGCTTTGATCGTGGCAACAAAGCACTTAAACAAGTACTTATATGGGCAGAAATTCATCCTGCGTACAGATCATGCGCCTCTAAAGTGGCTGCTGCAGTTTAAGAACACTGAAGGACAAGTCGCGAGGTGGATTGAACGGCTGCAGATGTATGACTACGAGATACAGCACCGAAAGGGAACTCAAAGATAAAGTATCAGCACAACGGTTGAGAGCTGAGACCATTAGCGGCTGGAGTGCACGGGAGACCCGGAATGCTCAACAGGAAGATCCGGATATCGAGCCGATTCTCGCCTGGAATGAACATGAGGGCAAGCCGGACTGGCAGCAGATCTCCAATAAGAGTCCGGACCATTGGCACAATGGGACTCACTTCATGTTCAGGATGACATTTTGTGCTTGATGCTTAGGGAACAGCATGATGGAGTGTCCGGAAGTCACTTGGAAGTAAATAAGACACTCGAAAAAGCGAGATCACTTTTACTGGATCCACGCAAGAGACGATGTCGAAAACTGGTGCCTAAAATGCGCCACTTGCGCAGCCAGTAAAGGCCCGAGAGTAAAAATGCATGGCAAGATGCATCAATACAACGTTGGAGTGCCCTTTGAGAGGATTGCAGTTGACATCGCAGGTTTCCAGAAACCAACAGTGGAAACCGCTATATCCTCGTAGTGATGGACTACTTCACTAAATGGCCTGAAGCATTTGCTATACCTAACCAAGAAGCTAAAACCGTGGTAGAGCAGATTGTCCACAACTGGGTAAGCAAATTTGGCGTACCAATGGAATTGCACTCGGACCAAGGTCGAAACTTCGAGTCGAAGATCTTTCAAGGAGTATGCCAGCTACTAGGGATTAAGAAGACAACAACAAACCCGCTTCATCCACAATCGGACGGAATGGTGGAACGCTTCAATAGAACATTAAACGAACACCTTTCTAAGGTTGTTGGCGACTGCCAGCGGGACTGGGACAAGCTGATCCCCATGTTCCTATTAGCTTATCGAAGTGCAGTTCATAACACAACAGGACATACTACATCCGAAATCCTTTTTGGTCGAACCATCCGGTTACCTAGTGAATTGATGTTTCGATCTCACTGATGAAGCAACGAATGAAGATGATTATGTTGCGGATCTCAGAGAAATCATCAGAAACATTCATCGGAAAACTAGGGATAAGATTCGGATATCCAGCGACCGCATGAAGACGAGGTACGATACAAAAGCAACCACCACGGGATTCCATTAAGGAGATCTGGTATGGCTATACAACCCTCATCGCCGAAAAGGCATGTCACCTAAACTACAGCAGGATTGGGAAGGAACCTTTAAGATAGTGAAGTTCATAAACGATGTTGTCTACCGGATCCAGCGAGGAAGAGGCAAGCTGAAAGTTGTCTATGTGGATCGTCTCCATCGCTACCATGGTGAAAATATTGACGTGCTTGCTCGGGACGAACAAGTTTAAGAGGGGGATATTGTTGCATGTTTGCTCAAACTGGGACATTCAGCATCAATTAGTCAACTTGCACCGCCATCTAGTAGAGAGCCATATAACCGATATTTGGCAGCATTTGAAAAGCAGTTTGAATAGCTATGGAATAATAATAATAATAATAATATTTGTTTAGGTTATATTACACTGCGACCTATTGGTCTATTGTGTCCCCTTGCTTGTGCCTCGGAGAGGTTCGTGCTCTCTTTCAGAGCCCTCTGTAGATACTTCTTTGTGAAGCATGTCGAGGTATTGCTCTGATTTATCCTTGGCTGGTCACTCTCCTTAGAGCACAGCGTCCAGTCCAGTTTCTTTGATGAATCTGAGAATGAGCTCTGGGTCCATGGTTTGTATGTCCTTGTCTGTTATCTGGTGCCTGCCCAAATATTTCATCCTTTTGTGGGCCAGTGCCCCACAGGATTCCAGTATGTAGTCTGGAGTTTCGGCGGTTTCACTGCAGAATCTGCAGAGCCCGTCCTCCGATATGCCCATTTTCCTCAGGTGCTCCTTGAGTCTGCAGTGCCCCGTGAGGAGGCCTGTTAGGATTCTTAGGTTGTTTTTGTTAAGGCCGATACAAGCTTTGAATCTCTTTGGGTTGTAATTTCCTAAGAGTTTCTTTGGTTGCCTCAGACCTTGGAGGTTGAGAAAGGCTTTTGCCCTTGTTTCTTCATCCAGTCTCCTGAACTCTTCGCGTATAGTGTGTTCTCCTATGCCGCAGAACGGTTCTGGTCCATTTTGTTGTTCTTGTCTCCGGTTGTGTTTTATATGTTAAATGTGATAATTAAAACAAACAAATATTTTATTTTATTTAATATCTTTTTATATATTCCAATATTTAATTGTCACAAATTTTTATTTTTATTTGTTAATAACGCGACGCGTTTCAAAGCAGTAGCTTCATCATCGGGCGTAGACTAAATCAAATGGTTGTCAATAAACTTTATTGACAACGATTTGAAACGCGTCGCGTTATTAAGAAATAAAAATAAAAAGTTGTGACAATTAAATATTGGAATATATAAAAAGATATTAAATAAAATAAAATATTTGTTTGTTTTAATTATCACATTTAACGGTGCTGGTCCTATGAAGGGTTCCTCTGCCCCTTTTCTTGCCAGAGAGTCCGCTGCCTCATTGCCTGTAATGCCAACATGGCCAGGTACCCAGCAGATAGAAATTCTGTTATTCTTGCCTAGTCTGTTCAGTCCGTGTAGGCATTCCCACACGAGTTTTGACTTGATAACGTAGGCTTCAAGAGCCTTTATGGCTGCTTGGCTGTCAGACATTATTGCTATGTTGCAATTCCTGTAGTTTTTCTCGAGGTTGATTGGAACGCTGTAATATGCCTGCCTGTGTTAATTGAGGGAGCTAGGAGTAGAAAGAAGGTAAGGAAGTAAGGATGTGGATGGGACCTTAGGATGGGACCTTAGGATGGGATAAGAAACAGAAAGGGAAAAGAGTATCGTGAGTAAGGAGCGTGGCATGCTTGCGGTGCACGACTGGCTCGCCGGAAATGGAGGGGTTCTTGGCCTCACCACACGATATAACCTACCACAAAAACATAAATCATGCCGAAATGTACTTACATCTAAGTAGACCTTTCACCAAAATGGACGGAACTTCACCACATCGAGAGGGTGCTGCTGTTGGAGTTAGCGCTGGCCATTATTCCCAACCCAACCTGGAAGTCCAGTGGCCATTCTAGGAACTTCCCCAATAATGAGGATGTTGTGCGCAGCCTTAAACCATTTCCACCAGAACGGTTTTAGCACACCTTATGCACCCCTGAAAAAGAAACTTTAACAACACATCAAGCACTTATGCGCCTGACAAAACAAAAAAAGAGTACGCCCAAAGAAATTCATTTTCTTTTATATAGTTTTATACATATATTTTACTGCTAATATCACCAAAAAAATTAAATTAATTAACATAAAGATACAAAAAGGTATGAATCTTAGAATCCACCGTCCTACCTGAACGCATGAGTATTTTTCACCATGCAACACTACAAAAAAAATGAACGAAACGATGCCTACAAAAAGAGACCTCACTTTAGGTGGGGGTACTGCAACGTTAATATGCAGACTTCGCGGATTTGAAAGATAACAAAAATGAATGACGACGGAAACGCGATTCTTACAAACGAAAGTTTTAAGAAAAGAACTCAAATATAATTAACTTACACGCTAACTATGGAGAATAATAAATGCTTAATATTACAAAAAAAAGGAAACTAAATCACTACAAAAAAATTGATTGAAGTAACAAAAAAAGTAAAAAGTAAGTACAACAACAAAAAAGGAAATAATCCTAATCTCATCCAATTGTCGATGATCACGGGGATAGGAAGTCTATCCATGTATATATATATATACATATAGGTGTCTTTGTTCAGGAATTCCACTGCACGGGTGATATACATATTTATATCGTTAAATATAATTTTTTTGTATCCGTATTGACTTCTCTTTTGGCCTCAAATTTGAAGGACACAGCTTGATCTGGTTCGATTTCTGTTTTAAATATTTTTATCGATATTCATTTATTATATGGCGATCCCGACCCTCTTTGGTTTTAACCGTGGGTAGACGGTGATCGTCTTGCAAAATTTGGGTGGTGATTTTCCTTTAAAACAAAAAATAAATTTCCCTTTGAACAATACATATATCACCAAAAAAAACTGAAGGAAAAGTTGTCTATGTACCTACTACAGTATGTGTGTACGAAAAATTTATGAAACTTTATTGCTTTCTTTTTTTCTTCAAATAAAACTTACCTCAACACACACTGAGTCTAAACCAAAAAAAAATATTTTTAACTTGCCTTTGCAGGACTTTTTTTTGTTTGTTTAAAAAAAAAACTTTTTTGTGGGTAATTTACTTGCAAGAGAAACACTGTTCTGAACTTTACCACAAGATTTAAACGATCACCACTACGTGGTGTACTGTTTGGCGGTTGAACTTTTAATGTTGTGCAGCACAGCTTCGCCAACGTCACATCCCATTTTCCTATAGTGTCCCTCCTATTTACTTTAAAATCGTATGATTTTAAATATTGCCGCTACAGAGAATTCCTTATCCTCCTCTAAAAGCTTTCACGTCCGCCTTTACTTTACCATCGATTAACCCTGTGCTTATCATATATTTCAACTAACACTGGAAACGCATAAGAACAAAAATAGGGTTTATTTCGATCCCAAACTGGTTTTTGTCAAGCATATCAATTTTATTGTTAATAAATCTAATTCTATGCTGGGCTTCGTAAAAAGGTGGGCGAAAGAATTTAATGACCCATACGTTTCTATGTCATTGTACAATTGTTTTGTCCGTCCGATTCTAGAGTATGCTTCACAAGTTTGGACGCCGTTCTACAACATCCATTCAAATCGAATAGAGGCCATTCAACGTAAATTTATTCGATTTGCACTTAGAGGACTTCCATGGGATGATCCTTTTAACCTTCCTCCTTACAGTCAGCGTATTAAGCTTCTTCAAATGTTACCCCTTTCTCAACGAAGGCTTAATAGCGATATCATTTTTTTACAGCAGCTTATATCCGGTAAAAATAGATGCACCTGACTTGCTGTCATCTATTGGCTTAAATTTTCGGTGTGGTGCCCATAATTTACGTAGTGTTGATTTATTGTTTAGCCCCCATCATAGAACGAATTATGGGAGGCATGAGCCTATTAGTCGCATGAGTAGAATCTATAATATAAATGATCATGTGATTGATTTGCATGTTAGTAAAATTAAGCTGAAAAATATTTTGCGCAATAATACCTTAATGTCTTAATTTATTTGCATGATTTGTGTTTGTGTTAGTATTTTATAGGTACATAATTATTGTATTTTTAATTGTTTTGCCTTACTAACACCTGCATTAAAGATGAGCCTGTGGGAGCACTTTTAGTGCCGGCAAATTTCTGCTCGTGATAGTTGCTTGCTTTAAGCACTGAACGACACAGAACTGATAGTGTAAAAGAAAAAAAAAACACGCAAGATGTCAGCACTTCGGTTGAGGCATTTCTCTTGGATGTCAATTTGACGTCCATCAGAAATAAATAAACAAACCTATAAACACAACAAGGCAGTCAAGATTCAAGAAGACGTACATTTTTGGGAAGTAAATATGTAATGTTTTAATTCATTAAATTTCGTTTTTCTATTACAGGTATAGCAACAAAACTCTGTACTTGGAGGAGTAATTCGAACGAGAAAAACAGAGGCAAAATACCTGTTGGAAAACATGGTGAAGAACCCACGCTGTGTTAGCCGGGCACATAAAAACATTGTCGCTGGCCAGCAAGGTACGTGCAGCAAATACAAGGTGGCGCAAAAGTTGTCAGGTGGCGCAAAAGTTGTCACCCGATGTTCTTTCGCTGTAATTTTTTTTATGAATGAAAATCGTTGGTTCTGCTTTTGGATTATGTTAATTGGTGTCTTAAGATTTTTCTGTATCAGTTAACTTCACAAATATCAAAGTAGAATTTACATTTGCCGCCATTTGCAAAAATTTTGCTTCTTCCGATAGGAAGTAGACTTTTGCGCCACCTTGTATAATATAACATTAATACAAAAATACTTAAGCTAGTAATAATTTAAATTACAGGTGAATAAATAACGCAGATATACAAAGAATAATGCAGTGAATAAATTAGAGGTAACAACAGCTAAATACCTAAATCAAAACAAAAGTTAATAAATAATAATAAATTGAGACTTAAAGGAGGACAAGCAATGATAAATAAATAAATATATGTAAGAACAACATGGTGAAAAATGGAATATGTACATGCGAAAAAAAGTAATACTTAGGTTAGGTTAGGTTAGGTTAGAGTGGCTGTCGGCACAAGGCCGACACACTTAGACCAGGGTTAGGTCCATTGTGATGCCACACGGATCGAGGGGTTTCCCCACTACTAGTTAAACCATTTAGAGCTTCTTATGAAGCGCGATAAACTTCTAACGTCAGCGTTAGCCAAGTCGTTAAGATTATTAAGCAAGAAATCTCCCAGATAAAGATTTCTATTATGGGAGAGAGCTGGACATGTGCAGAGAAGGTGAAGTATAGTCTCCTCCTCCTCCTCGTCCAAGCAACTTCTACAGAAATCGTTCGAATAAACGCCAAGCCTAGATGCGTGCTTGCCTATCAGACAGTGCCCTGTAATTGCACCTATAGTGGAGCTAATATGCAGTCGATTTAGTGAGATCAGACTCTTAGAGCGTCGCAGATCCAGCTTTGGCCAGATGTGCTTAGTCGCTAGACATGTATTACTACTTGTCCACCTAAGGTTTGTTCTCTCGATTGCAGATAGCTTGAATAAAAGTTTGCAGGTAGCGATTGGGATACCCAGAGAACCCTTTTCATGTAAAAGGGGGAGTTTGGTTCCCTTTTTGGCAAGTTCATCGGCCCTGCAATTTCCGGGAATATCTCTATGCCCCGGCACCCAACAGAGGTGAATGTTAAACTGCTCCGCCATCTCCATGAGAGATGAACGGCAGTCGAGGGCTGCAATGGAATTTAGAGATACTGAATCCACGGACTTGATCGCGGCCTGACTCTCCGAGAAGATACGGATATCCTTTGTGGATATCACATTTCTCTTCAGCCACGTCAGGGCTTCTTTTATCGCCATAATCTCCGCATGGAATACGCTACAGTGATTAGGAAGACGGAAAGAGAGACTCAGATTTAGCCGTTCGGAGAAAACGCCGCCACCAACCCCGTCACTAGTTTTTGCTCCATCGGTGTAGAAGTGAATCGCTTTATCTTCCTCAAATTCAGCGTCCTCCCAAAATGATCTGGAAGAAATAGTGACTTGAAAGTTCTTCCCGAACTGTAATTGGGGTATGGTGTAGTCTATGTTTCCTGGTAGAGACTCAAATGAGCCCAGAATGATGGTGTGGCCAATATTGTTGTTGACCCACTGCGAGGTAGCCTTAAGGCGGACAGCAGAACAGGCTGCTGTTTGCTTACTAAAAATGTCAAGGGGTAACAGATGTAGCAGGATGTCTAGTGCTGCTGAGGGGGTGGTACGGAGTGCTCCGCTTATGCACAAACCCGCTGTGCGTTGGACTTTGCCCAGCTTAGCACAGTTTATAGCTTTATTTAGGGCAGTCCACCAAACAGCAACCCCATATGTGAGAATCGGTCTTACGACCGATACATATAACCAATGCGTTATGCGGGGTTGAATACCCCACTTGTTGCCAATGGCTTTTTTGCAAGAGAAAAGTGCCACAGTGGCTTTTTTTTACCCTTTCTTGTATGTTGGGTTTCCAGCTTAACTTCCTATCGAAGATAAGACCCAAGAACTTAGCTTCGTCAGAAAATGCTAATCTTGTACCACCAATATAGGGTGGGTCGATGTGCGGAATCTTGTGTTTCCTGGAGAAGGGGATTAATTCTGTTTTGTGGGGGTTGACGCCCAAGCCACAGCGATTAGCCCATTTCTTTAGCTTATTGAGAGCGTTTTGCATAATTTCTTTTATAGTATTGAGGTACTTTCCGGAGACGGCCATAGCAATGTCATCCGCATAAGCAATCACCCTGCAGCCCACCCCTTCCAGGCATATCAGTAGTTCATTCACCACCAAATTCCAGAGACGTGGGGAAAGGACCCCGCCTTGCGGTGTACCTCTACTGTAAGACCTCCTGGCGGATGAAATGCGCAGTTTTGAGTTGCTAATCCGACTTGTGAGCAGTAGATTGATCAATTCACCAAGCGAACCCTCCACATTCAGTGCTGTCAGTGCATCTGTGATTGCAGATGTACCCACATTGTTAAAGGTGCCTTCTATATCCAGAAAAGCAACCATAGTGTACTCCTTGTGATGAAGGGAGTATTCAATAGTGCGTACCAGAGAGTGAAGGGCGGTTTCAACTGACTTACCCTTACAGTATTCATGTTGGGACGCAGATAGGAGTTGCGTATCTATGTTGGTACGTAGATGGATATCAATCAGTCGCTCCAACGTTTTGAGGAGGAATGATGATAAACTAATAGTTCTCAGATCTTTTGCGCTGACATGGGAGTATTTCCCGGCCTTTGGTATAAATAACACTTTCACTTCTCTCCAAGCCTGAGGAATGTATGCCATTTTCAAGCAGCTGTTCAGAATCATCTCCAATACTGGTGTGATGATATCCGAAGACATTTGTAATTCGGCAGGTATTATGCCGTCTGGTCCTGCAGACTTGAAGGGTTTGAAGCTATTTAGTGCGCAGAGCAGCTTGTTCCTTGTAATCAGACCTTGAGAGTGAGTCACCTGTGCCAGTGATCTATTCAGATCAGTGAACCCGGTAATGTTAGAGCTACCTGGGAAGTGAGTATCAAGTAGCAAATTTAGCGATTCCTCGCTAGATTTCGTCCAAGATCCATCAGCTTTCTTTAGACAGCTGGGCATGGTTGGATTTGAAGCTAGGATCTTTCTTAGACTTGATGCCTCAGAGAATTCTTCTATTTTGCCACAGAAGAGTCTCCAGGATGATCCTTAGCTCTTTTTTGTATAATTTGAGGGCTTCCTTATAGGAGTCCCAGTCTGTAAGTGATCTCGAGCTTTTAGCGCGATTGAAGAGTTTCCTGCAATTATTTCTTAGTGGTCCTAATTCCTGGTTCCACCAGTGTGGCTTTCTCTTTCCCCTAGGTCGTACGAGGGGACAAGAAGCGGACATCGCTTTATTGAGAGCCGAGGTAAGCTCATTGACCTTGCAGCCAAGCTCGGAAAAGTTGCAGGGTGAACTTAAAAGTTCAGAGGTAACTAGTTCGTGAAGAGTTTCTCTGTATTTGGGCCAATTGGTTTTCCGAGGATTGCGGAAAATAGGTTGGCAGGGAGGCTCAACATTGAGGCTGAATTGAAGATAGAGTGATGGAGTGATCAGCCGAGACCTTCCAACCCGTTATCATGTCGTTGATGGTATTGGAGACAAGAGTAATGTCAAGAACTTCTTGTCGATTTTTGGTAATGAAAGTGGGTTCATTACCTATGTTACATACAATGAGGTTAGTGCTTAATATATAATCAAAAAGTGACTCACCCCTGTTGTTGATATCCGAGCTGTACCATACGGTGTGATGTGCGTTAGCATCGCAACCGATTATGAGTTCAGCCTTCTGCCTCCTTGCTTCTTCGATCAGTCTCTCCAGGTTATCACCAGGGAGAGACCCCACGTGGTCGTGGGCGAGATATGCCGATGTCAACCACAGTGATCTACCTGCAGTCTCCAGTTTCGCAGCAGTTATATCCCGATCGCTGAAATTAGGGAGTAAATAAGCATTAAGGTTTCTTTTCACTAGTATGCACGATCTTGGTTTACCTATGTCGGTCACATACAGTGAGTAATATCGAGGAGTCTTGAGTCCATGAACCAGGTTGTGTACAATCCATGGTTCTTGGATCAAGACGACATCTTCTCCGCCTTTAGAAAGGCGAAGAATAAGAGCGGCCGAAGCATTGATTGAGTGTTGGAGGTTAATCTACAGCTACTAGAGCTACAATCCAGAGGCACCTCCACCACGGTGTTATTTAGGCCTTCCAATTCCGAAGACGAACTGAGAAGTTCATCTTCACTCAAAAGAACCCTATCAAGGAAATCGTCAGTCTCCATATCCGATTGGATATCGCTTACGGAGAGTGACGATTTTGCTGTTGCCGCTCGATCGGCGGATTCATCGTCCTCCAGGGAAGGGAACGAGGTAGATGGCTCATCGTTCAAGGGTTCAGGGTGAGGAGAAGGAGGAGGAAGTTTTCCCGCCTCAAGTTCGTCCTTCTTATATACCCTCATTTTGACCTCGATCCAGCCAAATCGTATGAGGCCATCGGTCTTTACCAGAGGAGCCAGGGTTTGCTGATTGATGATGACTACCGCACATCTGTGGGAACCCTTTTGCTCCTCTAGTTTCGCCACCTTCCAGTTATGGGTCGGTAGTGAGGGGTTGCTTAATCTTAGAATGTCTAAGACGCCCTCTGGAGTGGATGGAATTGGGGGGATCCATATACGCGATCTTGGCCGGCAGGGGATGTCCTCCCTCGCAACGACCTCGAGCTTTGCGTCGGGCCACACCTCTCCAAGCCTACTGATCGCAAGCTTGTAGAGGTCAGCCGATCTTTGATCGCTACTTGCGACCAGCTTAATGTGGCCTTGATGCCACCCGCCTTCGTGAATTAGCGGAGGTGGTCCCGGGTTTTCTCTCACGAATGAGGCGTTGTTGCCCGAGAGCGCAGAAAGAACATCATCCCATCTTTCGTGGGAGATAGGGCCGTCTATGTGACTACGGTCTATAACCGCGACCACAATTTTGTCTTTAAGGACCTCGCTAAATGGCCTGTGAGATATGACAGTGGGAGGGTTGCCGGTGTTGTGCACCCTCTGCCTCTTGGGAACCGAAATGGTCCCTTCCACTGATCTCTGGCGTTTTGTTGACAAATCCCCGCTAGGTTTGCTGAGGATTTGTAGGGCCCATTCCAGTTTCGCGATTTGGTCCGGGGTCCTATCCTTCACCGCGATGTTGCCACACATACGCTGGATCCGGATGGCATTACGACGATTTTTGTAATTCGCCGAGGACGGATTGCGATGACGCGATCTGGCGCTGTTGGTGTGGGAAGGACCATGATGCACAGTCCCACCCCCGCCAGAATTGGGTTTTTTTGTGGGTCTAGCGCCACTGCTGTTGCCGACACCAGAAGGACCTTGAGTAGGCACAGTCCCTCCTTCGTTCAGCCTTGCAGAAGCGGTGGTGGTTGAGGGGCCAGCAGAGGGGGGACCATGATGCACAGTCCTCTCTCTGTTGGGAAGGGTTTTTTTTTTTGCTCGCAACCGCTAGTGGAGGGACCATGTGTATCCACAGTCCCAATCCTAGCTGGTGCCACAAGAGCTTTGCCGGTAGACAGCTTGGTTGCCGTACTACCGTCCGGTTTTAAAGGGAAACCGGCCGTAAAATTTGTTTGTTTTGTTTTTGTTTGTTTTGTTTTATTGGTTTTCATAGTGAGTCCCACGAGTAGCGGAGAAAAGAGGTCCATCTGCACAGAGATCCGCATTGTGCAGATAAGGCTAGTTAATCCGGAGGGCGCCAGGTATCCGGATACTCCGTGCGCGACTGAGCTATTTGATGACTGGGCCCTCAGCCAGGTTGACTCTCGGCACGGGTCGTATGACACCTTACGTCCAGCCCAGGTGGTAAAGGAGGGGAAAGGGGAAGGACGTATTGTCCTGTAAATGCCGCATAGTAGTACACGTACTTAACTTGCGCCTTGAGAAAGAGAAGAGGAGAGGGGGACGTAGAGTCCGGGTCAATACTTGGTTGACGCTCGTCAGCAGCCTGTCTGTCATGGGTGGCCCTTAGACAGCATAGCCCGTTGAAGCTGCGCCATAAGCCTTCGCACCGGCACCATCGAATGCAATGATGGTACACACGTCAAGGTGATTGACCCCCGCGGAGGAAAGTAATACTTAAGCCAACAATAAATTAACAGATTGGCTGACGACAATCATAATAAATATGAGAAAAATAATTAAACAATGGATAAATAATGGACCAATGAGGCGATAAATAAATAAATTATGGATGAAACAAGCAATATGTAAATTAATAATGGACAAGGTAAGCAATAAATAAATAAATAAGTAAAGGAAAAACATAAATGACTAGTGAATTTAATGTGTAGGTATAGTAAACCAAGAGATACAACTTATATACTCGTATATGCCAAAGATACGTAAAATTAACATAAACGACTAGGTGTTATATGCAGTAATTATTGCTTCATATCCTTTGCATGGAAAACTCCAATTCTTTTCCCAGACAGATTTTCCAATTCGTACATGTTTTGCCCAATTGCTTTTATCACTCGACACTTTACATATTTTGGGCACAGCTTAGATGTGAGATATTTCGGTGAGTCGCTTGGGACAAAATTCCTCCGAAATACCTCTTGCCCCGGTATAAAACGAAGTTTTAGGGGTCGGACATTGTACAATTTCGCACTTTTATCATTTGACCTAAGTATGCTTTCTTTCAGTTTCTCACGTAGACACTGCAATCTAGTTTGTCTTGAGAGGGTCAACAGTTCGCCATCCTCAACTGCTTTCAGTCGTTCGGCTAACTCGTAGCAGCTTCCGTGTGTCATCATATTAACTCCAAACAAAGCGAAATATGGTGACACGCCAATTGAACTGTGGACTGAACTCCTTAACGCACAGGCTATATCGCTGATATAAAGATCCCAGTCGCGTTGGTCGTCCTTCAGATACGATCTGATAGCAGCTAACAGCGTTCTGTTGACTCTCTCTGAAGCATTCGATTTTGGTGAGTAACTAGTTGTTTTGAAGTGTCTTATTCCGAATCTTGACAGAAGTTTTTGGAAGTCCTTGGCCAGAAATTGCTTGCCGTTATCGGAATGAATGATTTGGGGCACTCCAAACTTATAGTCGTAGTAGGTAGTCGTCCTTCTTAGTCAACTCGTTCACCTTACGAGAATCCAGGCAAAGTCGATTCTTGCCCGGCTTCCGAATGAGGACAACTGGTGAACACCAAGGACTCTCACTCTCCTCTATAACGCCAAGGCTTATCATTCGGTCTATTTCCTCATACAAAAGTGACTGTATCGCTGGGGAAACGGGATAGTGACGCTGCTTTACTGGTTCCGAATCTCCGGTATCGATGACATGCTCCTCTAAATAAGTTTTTCCTAGGCCATGCTGGGTGTAGCACAAAAACTTCGACTTTACCGATTCCAGTTTTGTTTGCTGCTCAAGGGAAAGCTGGTGAGTATTTGAACCTGTTGAATCATTTGCTATTGATATTGAACTTATTATTTCAGGCGCAATTTGGAAGGCTTTCCAGAAGTCTATACCAAGGTATAGCTCCTGATCTAAACTGGGGGCTAAATAAAGGTCAATTGTCGTCGTTTTCCCCTTATACTCAACTGGAGCGTTGAGACCTTGAGAGTGAGTCACCTGTGCCAGTGATCTATTCAGATCAGTGAACCCGGTAATATTAGAGCTACCTGGGAAGTGAGTATCAAGTAGCAAATTTAGCGATTCCTCGCTAGATTTCGTCCAAGATCCATCAGCTTTCTTTAGACAGCTGGGCATGGTTGGATTTGAAGCTAGGATCTTTCTTAGACTTGATGCCTCAGAGAATTCTTCTATTTTGCCACAGAAGAGTCTCCAGGATGATCCTTAGCTCTTTTTTGTATAATTTGAGGGCTTCCTTATAGGAGTCCCAGTCTGTAAGTGATCTCGAGCTTTTAGCGCGATTGAAGAGTTTCCTGCAATTATTTCTTAGTGGTCCTAATTCCTGGTTCCACCAGTGTGGCTTTCTCTTTCCCCTAGGTCGTACGAGGGGACAAGAAGCGGACATCGCTTTATTGAGAGCCGAGGTAAGCTCATTGACCTTGCAGCCAAGCTCGGAAAAGTTGCAGGGTGAACTTAAAAGTTCAGAGGTAACTAGTTCGTGAAGAGTTTCTCTGTATTTGGGCCAATTGGTTTTCCGAGGATTGCGGAAAATAGGTTGGCAGGGAGGCTCAACATTGAGGCTGAATTGAAGATAGAGTGATGGAGTGATCAGCCGAAACCTTCCAACCCGTTATCATGTCGTTGATGGTATTGGAGACAAGAGTAATGTCAAGAACTTCTTGTCGATTTTTGGTAATGAAAGTGGGTTCATTACCTATGTTACATACAATGAGGTTAGTGCTTAATATATAATCAAAAAGTGACTCACCCCTGTTGTTGATATCCGAGCTGTACCATACGGTGTGATGTGCGTTAGCATCGCAACCGATTATGAGTTCAGCCTTCTGCCTCCTTGCTTCTTCGATCAGTCTCTCCAGGTTATCACCAGGGAGAGACCCCACGTGGTCGTGGGCGAGATATGCCGATGTCAACCACAGTGATCTACCTGCAGTCTCCAGTTTCGCAGCAGTTATATCCCGATCGCTGAAATTAGGGAGTAAATAAGCATTAAGGTTTCTTTTCACTAGTATGCACGATCTTGGTTTACCTATGTCGGTCACATACAGTGAGTAATATCGAGGAGTCTTGAGTCCATGAACCAGGTTGTGTACAATCCATGGTTCTTGGATCAAGACGACATCTTCTCCGCCTTTAGAAAGGCGAAGAATAAGAGCGGCCGAAGCATTGATTGAGTGTTGGAGGTTAATCTACAGCTACTAGAGCTACAATCCAGAGGCACCTCCACCACGGTGTTATTTAGGCCTTCCAATTCCGAAGACGAACTGAGAAGTTCATCTTCACTCAGAAGAACCCTATCAAGGAAATCGTCAGTCTCCATATCCGATTGGATATCGCTTACGGAGAGTGACGATTTTGCTGTTGCCGCTCGATCGGCGGATTCATCGTCCTCCAGGGAAGGGAACGAGGTAGATGGCTCATCGTTCAAGGGTTCAGGGTGAGGAGAAGGAGGAGGAAGTTTTCCCGCCTCAAGTTCGTCCTTCTTATATACCCTCATTTTGACCTCGATCCAGCCAAATCGTATGAGGCCATCGGTCTTTACCAGAGGAGCCAGGGTTTCCTGATTGATGATGACTACCGCACATCTGTGGGAACCCTTTTGCTCCTCTAGTTTCGCCACCTTCCAGTTATGGGTCGGTAGTGAGGGGTTGCTTAATCTTAGAATGTCTAAGACGCCCTCTGGGGTGGATGGAATTGGGGGGATCCATATACGCGATCTTGGCCGGCAGGGGATGTCCTCCCTCGCAACGACCTCGAGCTTTGCGTCGGGCCACACCTCTCCAAGCCTACTGATCGCAAGCTTGTAGAGGTCAGCCGATCTTTGATCGCTACTTGCGACCAGCTTAATGTGGCCTTGATGCCACCCGCCTTCGTGAATTAGCGGAGGTGGTCCCGGGTTTTCTCTCACGAATGAGGCGTTGTTGCCCGAGAGCGCAGAAAGAACATCATCCCATCTTTCGTGGGAGATAGGGCCGTCTATGTGACTACGGTCTATAACCGCGACCACAATTTTGTCTTTAAGGACCTCGCTAAATGGCCTGTGAGATATGACAGTGGGAGGGTTGCCGGTGTTGTGCACCCTCTGCCTCTTGGGAACCGAAATGGTCCCTTCCACTGATCTCTGGCGTTTTGTTGACAAATCCCCGCTAGGTTTGCTGAGGATTTGTAGGGCCCATTCCAGTTTCGCGATTTGGTCCGGGGTCCTATCCTTCACCGCGATGTTGCCACACATACGCTGGATCCGGATGGCATTACGACGATTTTTGTAATTCGCCGAGGACGGATTGCGATGACGCGATCTGGCGTTGTTGGTGTGGGAAGGACCATGATGCACAGTCCCACCCCCGCCAGAATTGGGTTTTTTTGTGGGTCTAGCGCCACTGCTGTTGCCGACACCAGAAGGACCTTGAGTAGGCACAGTCCCTCCTTCGTTCAGCCTTGCAGAAGCGGTGGTGGTTGAGGGGCCAGCAGAGGGGGGACCATGATGCACAGTCCTCTCTCTGTTGGGAAGGGTTTTTTTTTTGCTCGCAACCGCTAGTGGAGGGACCTTGTGTATCCACAGTCCCAATCCTAGCTGGTGCCACAAGAGCTTTGCCGGTAGACAGCTTGGTTGCCGTACTACCGTCCGGTTTTAAAGGGAAACCGGCCGTAAAATTTGTTTGTTTTGTTTTTGTTTGTTTTGTTTTATTGGTTTTCATAGTGAGTCCCACGAGTAGCGGAGAAAAGAGGTCCATCTGCACAGAGATCCGCATTGTGCAGATAAGGCTAGTTAATCCGGAGGGCGCCAGGTATCCGGATACTCCGTGCGCGACTGAGCTATTTGATGACTGGGCCCTCAGCCAGGTTGACTCTCGGCACGGGTCGTATGACACCTTACGTCCAGCCCAGGTGGTAAAGGAGGGGAAAGGGGAAGGACGTATTGTCCTGTAAATGCCGCATAGTAGTACACGTACTTAACTTGCGCCTTGAGAAAGAGAAGAGGAGAGGGGGACGTAGAGTCCGGGTCAATACTTGGTTGACGCTCGTCAGCAGCCTGTCTGTCATGGGTGGCCCTTAGACAGCATAGCCCGTTGAAGCTGCGCCATAAGCCTTCGCACCGGCACCATCGAATGCAATGATGGTACACACGTCAAGGTGATTGACCCCCGCGGAGGAAAGTAATACTTAAGCCAACAATAAATTAACAGATTGGCTGACGACAATCATAATAAATATGAGAAAAATAATTAAACAATGGATAAATAATGGACCAATGAGGCGATAAATAAATAAATTATGGATGAAACAAGCAATATGTAAATTAATAATGGACAAGGTAAGCAATAAATAAATAAATAAGTAAAGGAAAAACATAAATGACTAGTGAATTTAATGTGTAGGTATAGTAAACCAAGAGATACAACTTATATACTCGTATATGCCAAAGATACGTAAAATTAACATAAACGACTAGGTGTTATATGCAGTAATTATTGCTTCATATCCTTTGCATGGAAAACTCCAATTCTTTTCCCAGACAGATTTTCCAATTCGTACATGTTTTGCCCAATTGCTTTTATCACTCGACACTTTACATATTTTGGGCACAGCTTAGATGTGAGATATTTCGGTGAGTCGCTTGGGACAAAATTCCTCCGAAATACCTCTTGCCCCGGTATAAAACGAAGTTTTAGGGGTCGGACATTGTACAATTTCGCACTTTTATCATTTGACCTAAGTATGCTCTCTTTCAGTTTCTCACGTAGACACTGCAATCTAGTTTGTCTTGAGAGGGTCAACAGTTCGCCATCCTCAACTGCTTTCAGTCGTTCGGCTAACTCGTAGCAGCTTCCGTGTGTCATCATATTAACTCCAAACAAAGCGAAATATGGTGACACGCCAATTGAACTGTGGACTGAACTCCTTAACGCACAGGCTATATCGCTGATATAAAGATCCCAGTCGCGTTGGTCGTCCTTCAGATACGATCTGATAGCAGCTAACAGCGTTCTGTTGACTCTCTCTGAAGCATTCGATTTTGGTGAGTAACTAGTTGTTTTGAAGTGTCTTATTCCGAATCTTGACAGAAGTTTTTGGAAGTCCTTGGCCAGAAATTGCTTGCCGTTATCGGAATGAATGATTTGGGGCACTCCAAACTTATAGTCGTAGTAGGTAGTCGTCCTTCTTAGTCAACTCGTTCACCTTACGAGAATCCAGGCAAAGTCGATTCTTGCCCGGCTTCCGAATGAGGACAACTGGTGAACACCAAGGACTCTCACTCTCCTCTATAACGCCAAGGCTTATCATTCGGTCTATTTCCTCATACAAAAGTGACTGTATCGCTGGGGAAACGGGATAGTGACGCTGCTTTACTGGTTCCGAATCTCCGGTATCGATGACATGCTCCTCTAAATAAGTTTTTCCTAGGCCATGCTGGGTGTAGCACAAAAACTTCGACTTTACCGATTCCAGTTTTGTTTGCTGCTCAAGGGAAAGCTGGTGAGTATTTGAACCTGTTGAATCATTTGCTATTGATATTGAACTTATTATTTCAGGCGCAATTTGGAAGGCTTTCCAGAAGTCTATACCAAGGTATAGCTCCTGATCTAAACTGGGGGCTAAATAAAGGTCAATTGTCGTCGTTTTCCCCTTATACTCAACTGGAGCGTGAACTTTACCAACAATGGACTGGCATTTACCATCTGCCGTCTTTACGCCTGCTGTGAATGGTTGTATTGGTAAGCCACTTTTCTTTACAAATTCCATACAATTTTTTCCAATGATACTTATGCTGGCCCCGCTATCCAAAAGACCAAGAGCATCCTTTTGTGCAATTTTAATTTTTGCATATGGTCTCTGGTCCGCAGCTGTTTCAATTATTGTTGATGGTATATTTTTTTTGAAATTGCCTACGTGCTTGGAATCTCTTTCGAGTGTTTAGTATCCTTTTGGACACTTTACTAAAAATTCTATCTCTGGCCTTAACATACTTGTTGAGTCTGGAACCTCTTTTGGTCCCAGTATTGTTCCTTAGATTGCTCCTTACCGCTGGTGGGGGGTAGTTAATTAAAAGAACTTCTTTTGTGACTGCTGTATAACAAGTGATTTTATTACTAAAAATATTCTGCTTAAATACTATTATGACCAAGGCAATCGTGGGAATAACTTATTAGATGTAGAAGACCAAATGTCTTATCGGAGCCAGCCGAAATATGACGCTGCATTTTGAGTGCAGCTAGTTTGCGGTGTAGTGAATGTCCGGGGGGAATATGTCGATATCTGAGAACTGTGGATCGTCTGGCGGAACTGATGTGTGTGCCTGTGCACTGCTATCTATGCTGGAACATTATTGGAGGCAGACGAAATGTGACGCTGCATTTTGATTGCAGCTGCGTTGAGGTGTAGTGAGTGTACGGTGAAACAATGTCGATATCTGAGAACCGTGGATCGTCTGGAGGAACTGATGTGGGTGCAGGGCTATGCTTGAACAATACTCACTAATTATTACATGTAAACGTTTTATTTCTAATCTTCTCTTACTTATATTTTCTTTCTCTATTGTTTCATTACGCGGTAATATTTTAATATGCCCGTCTTTTATAACGTCCTCGGTTTGAGTGCTTATTTCTCGGGGAACTGTGTTGAACTCGACTCCCCCGACGATATCACGTTCCTCGCCTGGTTTTCCGGGTTACACCTTCTACATTTGGGAGTAATCACCCCCTCCAGTCCACACTTGTAGCAGAAGAAGTTGCGGCTGCTTGATGGACAATCCATAATGGTATGCCCCTCAGTTCTGCAGTTCCAACACACAAGTTTTGGCACTACTGGCTTCCATGCTGTTTTGGGACGAGCACCCGCATATTGCATCGTAGCTATTTTTTCCTCTCGAAGATAAGGCTCTTCTTCGAGGTAGTCGATCTCATTCGCTGCATATTTCCCCGGATGCTTATAGTGCTTGGGCCCTTCCCTGGCCGGGAACGCGATTTCAACATCCTTACAAGCATACCTGAGTTGGTCCAAGGTGAATATTGTCATGGGATATACTAGCCTGCCTACCTTTTCATTGAGGTTCCTTTTCAGGATCCTAACCAATTCTACCTCCAGGATTTGAACACGAAGCTGTGACCTGAATCTCGCAATTGCGGAAAAAAATTCGTCACACGACTCCCAGGCACCCTGCCTCCGATCCATTATGTTCCGCATAATTTCGAAGTCAGACTTCGAATTGAGGAACTGACGCATTAACGAATCGCGCAGTACTGGCCAGTCGAGACGATAATTGACACGTTGGAATTGCCAATACCATTAGTATGCGGTGCCTGAGAGCAGCAGGTGAAAATCACGCAAAATTTCAGACCATGAGCATTCGTACTGGACTTGAAGTGTCTCCAGTCTGAAAATAAAGTCTTCCACTGTTAGCGTTTCTGGGTTCCCATCGAAATTTATGCCCCACTTGTCGATTTTTATGGGACCTCTTGTATTCGTTTGGGCATGCGAATGGGACGCATAAAGCGGTGGACTTTGGTACATCCCATCGTTATTCCGTGGATGGTATAATGGAATCTCCTGCTGTTGGTGGGTGCTTTGCTGGTATACCCCGTTGCCTCTCCTTGAGTCAAGGGACTATCGGGTGTTTTTGCCAGCTTTCGAAGCAAACGTTTGCGAAGTTGGGTTCAGCTGGGCATGCCCTTGTACATTTTGGCTCTGCTTTTGAGCAATATTTTGTTGTGGAAATGGCCCTTGGTTCAGCTCTAGGGGTGGACGAGTGACATTATTGATCTCCTTCATGAAATCTAACAGACTACTTTTCATTTCCTTTTTGAGGCTTTCGGAGATATCTTCCTTAAGGACATTCTGGTATGATGAAAATGCTTGTAACACCGCCAAGTTAATAGCGGATTTCATTTTCCCGGACAAGTTTACATTTCCTGGAACGTTAGTTGTGACATTACTTGCGGACTTATTTCTAAACATGTCTTTCTCAGTCAGATCGATTTGTGTGCTGAAACTATGGTTTTGGGCTTCTAGGCTAGCTGCACTAATGTGACTGAGGCTACTAAAGGAAGGAGCAGGGATAGACTATGTAGAGCTATTGTGGCTAGCAGGCAACGACGAAGTGGGTGGGAACTGGTACTGTGGAGCAGATGCTGGCGGAGATTAATTTCCCTATGGGGACTATGTCGTACCTTGGACATTGTACCGTTGGCTTTGACTAAATGGTGTGCAGTGAGGGAGCGAGTGAGAATTCTGTTCTTATCCTGAATTTCAGCTCTTTTAATTCTCTGATTTTCCTTTTCCTTTTCAGATGTATTCATCTTTTGACAGAAAAAAAAGGAACGAGAGAATAGAAGGAAATACAAAAAAAAGTAACGAATTTGCGGATTTATATAGAAACAGCTATGTTATATGAACAAGTTTTTTTTTTTTTTTTTTGTTAATAAATATAAGTAAGTATTGTTAGCAGACTAATAACAGATACCTGCTTGTGTTTGTTTTCAACCCCTCCAACAATACCATAGCCGCAGATAAGATCGAAAAACATAGGCAGGCACAAACAGGAATAATACCGCAGCTGCAGGCGAGCGCGAGACAGAAGAAAGGACGATAAGAAGAGTATCTGTCTACGCGGTGCAGTGGCATTCGAGAAAAGTATTCGGAGGATTCGGACGTGCCTGTATTCTTATCTTTTTTTAATAAACAAAACTATTTGTTAGCATATTGCTTGTGTTTATTTTTTTTTTGTTATCGTAACTTACATCAGAAGTGGGATACTGAGAAAAAGAAACCCTATACGTGCCTAATGTGAAATTAAATCCCTTAAAGGACCAGACAAGTGACTAGTTCAGTGTAAATTGTTGTTTAAATAATACAAGGTGGCGCAAAAGTAATCCTCCTATCAGAAAATGCTATAAATTTTGCGATTGGCCCCTAATGTCAGTTCTGTTTTGACATTTGTGTAGTAAACACATGCGAAATACACGTTAATAAACAATGTTACGCTACACTGCTCCAGAACGCGGAATATTGGTGACTATTTATTTGAGCAATAATCGGTCGGTCGGCCAAAAAACATCGGAAGGTTATTTTTGCGCCACCTTGTATTAGTCTGTTCTGTTGGGCGAAATGCCTCGTGGCCGCGGTGCTTCAAGTAAAAGTGTAACTGGTGATGGAGCCGGAGAATCATCGCTCGTACTGAGTGAATTGATCAAGGCATTGCAGTCACAGAGGTCAGATGAACTTATTGATCTTCCCTATTTTAGACCCGAAGTCAATGAATCCACTAAATGGGTGAGTCAGGTGGAGCAACTAACTCCGCCATAGATTTCTATGCCGGTCCCAAGCCCGGATAAAGGAGGAGGGTTTAGGGTAACGGGGGGAACTCCATCCTATCCCTAGTAAAATCCTGACCCCTAGATGAAAAACTAGGATAAAAAAGCAACAACAACAAACATGAACGACACAACAGAAAATTAACAAATTCGAGTGGGGATATTCGTTCAAATGTCGGTAGAGACCGCGGCTACCGGCACGGGCTTGGCGCCTCCAGATATTGGGGGCGATAAGTCGCCAGCGGCTTACACAAGTAACATGACAAACACGACAAACACCACATCACGAACGAAACGGAACAAGAAACGGAACAAGCAACGAGAGCTGAACAAACTGACGCAACAGGCCACAAGACAGGACGAGACGAATTCTACTCCGGCGCTAAGCGCTGATACGAGACTAAGCTCGGAGCTCAAGCTGGCGGATGCACCCAGCGTACTGGCCGATCCTGGCCGGCACAAGGATGCGACTGCTGGTAAGAGCGAACTCTGTGGGGAGTCTGCTAAGAGGAGCTCGGACGCTACAAATGTGTCCTTGAGTCCCTCTGAGCGGGCTTCCCTGCCCAAAGATCACGCCGCTACTACTCCTATGAAGGACGCGGGGGCGGAGAACCTGACGAAGCGAGCACGGGATTTCCTGTCCAGCACGTCCAGCGATGCTCCCCTCTGCAGCCCTACCAGGAAGCAGGCGGCCCTCAGGAAAAAGCTGAAGAAGCTCTCTCTTGAGGAATGCGAGAAGGCTCTGCGAATCGGTTAGCGTTGAAACCACCAAGGAATCAGGCTGTAGGAAGCGAAAGAAACGGAAGAGTGGTAAGAGGAAGAAGCGAGGAGGAATGGTGGACTCGGAGAGTAGGGTTGCAGTAAATGCCGACCCCAAGCCTGTTGGCCCCGTACCTACTGCGTCTTATCTGTCCGCTCCCAATGTCTCAGAGACGGTCACTGAAACAGAGAAGTCTGTGAAGGTGACGGACACAAGAGTGGCTAAGGGGTCACCTAAGGTAGCTGGTACAGCATCCAAAGGCACAAAGAGGTCTTGCACTAGCAATGATGCAGGACCCCCCCCTACCAAAGAAGAGCTACACGGACTCGGCCCTGTCTGGTTTGCGATTGGCGGTTGTTTTCCCGGGTGATCACCTGAGGAAGTATACTGCGGAAAACATCTGCATTCTGGACAAGGCCTTGAAGGACGCTGTAAGGAGGCGAGTCAAGGAAGGCAATAGCCCGGCGTTTGAGCGCATCATCAAGACTAATGGAGGCATTGTCCTCTGCTGTAGTGATGAAGCCACGAATGCGTGGGTCAGAGCTGATCTTGCTCGGATTTTCCCTAAGCTTGACGGGAGTGACCTTGTCTGTCTTCACCCGTCAGAGCTAGTGGGATATACCAAGATGAAGGTCTTTGTCCCAGAAACTGATCTGGAGACTAAGGAAATCATCGATCAAGGGTCAAAACCCGGGTCTATCCACCGATAAGTGGAGGGTCTATCACTTCAACAAAATGAAGGATGACCGTCTGTATACTTTTGGTGTTGATGACGATTCGGCGAAGATGCTTGGGAAGTGCTCTTACCGGCCTTTTTTCCTCACTGGTCGCCTGTTCTTCAGGCCAGAAAAGAGGGGAGAGAAGGCTGGAACTTCCAGTGGTAATTAGCTCTATGGCTAGCTCATCACTGGAGGTCCTTCAAATCAACTTGCAACATTCCAAGGCGGCTTCACCTACATTGTGTCGTCGTCTTGGAAAACTGCATACAGAGGTGTGCCTCATACAGGAACCTTATCTGTATAAGGGGGCGGTAAGTGGCATCTCGGGTGTACCAGGAGCAATTTTTGTAAAGCCTGGGATTGTTAATACTCGCACGTGCATCTTTGTAGCAAAGGGATTAGATGCTAGTCTTATGACTGAGTTCAGTTCTCGAGACTGTACAGCTATTAAAATGTTTCTTAAGCGAGGAGGGTTGGTTACTGAGATTATTTTAGCCTCAGTGTACCTCCCATTTGACTCACTGGCCCCACCTCCAACGGTGGAACTGGTAAGGCTTGTCGAGCATGCCCGACGAGGTAACAAGCATTTGATCGTTGGTATGGACGCGAACGCGCATCATCGCGTTTGGGATAGTACTGACTCAAATAGCAAGGGGTGAATCCCTACTAAACTTCTTTGCTGCCAGCCAGCTCGATATACTGAACACTGGTAATGAGCCAACCTTTGTCACTCGGCTGAGGCGGCAAGTTATTGTTGTGACAGTAGCATCTGGCATCGTTTCGAGCTGGAGGGTTTCAAGGGAAGAAACTGCATCTGATCATCGGTATGTTATTTTTAAGCTAAGTGCAGATCGACCGATCAGAAGCAAAATCAGGAATGTGCGACGCACTGACTGGGACGTCTATTCCACGGAGTTGCGGCGTCAGATAGGTTCCCTGCCTATCAGGATCCTTAGTAGCGACGACTTGGATAAGGCGACCGACACGCTACACAGCGGTATTATTAGGACGGCCTTTCATACTGCTTGCCCGGAGAAGGAGGCTGGTGGTGCGAAACCAACCCGATGGTGGAACGCTTAGCTACCCCTTCTCAGGAAAAGAGTGGGGAGGCTGTTTAACAGGGCCAGGAAGTCTAACCTGGCAGCCGATTGGTCTTCTCATGCGGATGCGCAGAAGGAGTACAAGAGGCAAATTAAGAGCGCTAAGAAGGTATCTTGGCAGAGGTTCTGCGGAGAACTGAAGGATGTTAGCGCGGTTTCGAGATTGCAGAGAGTCCTCTCAGCTGATCCGGGAGCCAGGCTTGACGTCCTTCGGAAGCCTCATGGCACCTCGACCAACTCCAATGAGGAGGCACTTCAACTGCTAATGGACACCCACTTTCCTGGCTGCAAAGCCGTGGATAGTTGCGTGTGGCCAAACAAAGGCAGAACTACCACTGAGCAGTGGCGGGTCGCGGCGAGCATTGTTACGAGAGAGAGGGCGACAGCTATTATCCTGTCCTTTTCTCCTTTCAAAGCTCCTGGACCTGATGGCATATACCCCATACTCTTGCAAAAGGGTATCGAGATTTTGCTCACACTGCTAACTAGAATCTACAGAGCTAGCGTTGCTCTGCGACATATTCCTTTAGCCTGGAGAAGAGCTAGGGCGGTTTTCATTCCCAAACCGGGAAAGGCCGCCTATAATCTTCCCAAAAGCTTCAGGACTATTAGCCTTTCATCATTTCTGCTAAAGGGCCTTGAACAACTGATTGACGTACGGCTTAAGAGTATTCCAGCTTCGCTGGGTATTCATGATAGCCAACACGCCTATCAAAAAGGCAAGTCCACTGAGTCGGCATTAACGAATCTGACGGCCAGAGTGCGTAGGGCGCTCGACCGCAAGAACTATGCCCTTGCTGTCTTCATGGATATTGAGGGTGCCTTTAACAATCCCACCTTTTGCAGAATTGAGTCTGCCTTAACACTGAAGGGCGTCGAATCTACAACTGTGGAATGGATCCTGGAAATGCTTAGGAGCAGAGAAGTTACAGCTGCTGTTGGCGGCTGTGTCAGAACTGTGCGCGCTGTCAAAGGCTTTGCGCAGGGCGGTGTACTTTCCACTACATTGTGGAACCTGTTGGTCGACTCCTTGTTGAGAAGACTTGATGGGGAAGGTCACCCTGTTATTGGGTACGCTGACGATGTGTGCATTATTGTCAGCGGCAGGAGTTTACCAACTCTTTGTGAGCGGATGGAAACAGCGCTCAATAGTGTTGGGAGTTGGTGCCGCGAGCAAGCTCTGTCAGTCAACCCCGCGAAGACTGAGATGATGCTGTTCACGAGTAGAAGGGCAATACCTCAAGTGAGGTGGCCTTACTTCCAGGGCACTCAACTAAAGCTATCAAGCAAGGTTAAGTATCTGGGTATTGTTCTAGATCCAAAGCTTAACTTTTCTGAACATTTGGTTGCTAGGATTTCGAAGGCAACTAACATTCTCTGGCAGTGCCGTAGGATGTTCAGCAGAACCTGGGGACTTAGTCCCAGGCTGGTTCACTGGATTTACACGTGCATTGTTAGGCCATACCTTATGTATGTTGCGATTGTATGGTGGGCTAGAGCTCACATCCTCAAACGACAACTGTCGAAGCTACAGCACCTTGCGTGCTTATGCATTACAGGTGCGATGAGAGGAACTCCCACTGCTGCTATGGAAGTGTTGCTCTGTTTACCTCCCTTGCAGTTCCTTGCTGAAAGTGAGGCCAGAAAATCACTATACCGCATGTGTGTAGTACTTGGACGGCAGGTCAATCTCGGCGATGGGACCAGAGGTGCTGGGTACAGAGCTCTCTATGACAGCCTACCTGGCCATCGGGGAGGAGCACTTGACACTGTGTGCATGAAGCAAGTCTTTGAGCGCCGTTTTCAGGTCAACCTTCCTGAACGGCAGGAATGGAACAGTGAGGGGTGGAATGGCTTTAGGCCGGGTGATGTCATCGTCTATACTGATGGCTCACTTATTGACGGTATCTCCGGAGCCGGGGTCTACTCTAGAGACTGTCGGATAAATCTATCTGCAGCCTTGGGTAGACAAACATCTGTTTTTCAGGCAGAAATCTTTGCGATTGCCACTGCCGCCAATATCCTGTTAAGGAGAAGGATTAAGGGTAAAACCTTATACATCTGCTCAGATAGCCAAGCCGCTATCAAAGCCTGTTCGGCTGGCTCTCTCAACTCAAAAATAGTTGAGGAAACCATGGTTAGGCTTAACCGTCCGGGAAGAAGTAACTCGGTATCACTTGCCTGGGTTCCTGGGCACACAGGTATCGAGGGTAATGAAAGAGCGGATGCTCTGGCCAGGAAGGGCTCTTCAACAGCCTTCATTGGCCCACAACCATCCTTAGGATGCTGCTCATCCGTCCACAAACGTGAAATGGATTCGGCTCTACGCCAACAACATTCCGAATACTGGCATGACCTGGTCTTATGCAGGTATTCGAAGAAGCTAGTGGACGGTCCAACAATCAGCAGAGCTAAGTTTTTGCTTGCACTAAACAGGAAAGACTTGAGATCCTTGATTGTTCTCGTCACCGGTTTCAGTCCTCTTAACGAGCACCTCAAAACCATTCACATTAGGAGCTCGGGCCTATGTGAGTGCTGCATGGAGGCGGATGAAACGGCATCTCACTTCATCTGTGAATGTCCGGCTTTCGCCAGAACCAGGCTCACCACTATAGGCAAACAATTCGTTAACGAAGATGAAATGGGGGAAATTGAACTTGCAAATATTCTTCGCTTTGCCAAGGCTACTGGCAGGTTCTCCCTCACTGAATCTTACTAATCGCCAATAACCAGCGAGCGGGCAGTTATGCTGAAGTACAATGGACCAATAGGTCTAAGTGCTTGTCATCTACTGATGACACCACTGCACATACAATACAATACAATACAATACAATCCAGGTGGAGCAAATAAGAAAAGAAGTAGGTTGGCCTGATTTACAAACATTGCCCCGAGTTGGTAGATTTTTGTTAGGTGATGCAAAATGATGGTTCGAGCGTTGTAACCCTGACGTTAGAGACTGGGGTAGTTTCTGTTAAGATTTTCAGGAAGCAATTCCCCCAAGGAGGAATTTGGGTAACCTTTTGGAAGAGGCTTCACAATTCAAAAGCTCCAGTGTTAACACATTATTAGAACTAATTATACATGGAATATCTGAGTTTGATGTCCGAAGTACGGTGATGAAAGCTAACTGTAAAAAAATTCCAGAATTGTTAGACTTGTTGTCGAGCTTTTCCAAGCCGTCGTTTAGTAAAGAAATAAATAAGCGCAGTAACGATCATTCAGTGTTGAAAAGGAAGTTTGATGACGGGAGAGATTCAAACACTCTACCAAAAAAATGTTTCCAGTGTGGGAAACTTGGGCATGTCAGAGCGAATTGTCGCGTTAAGCGTTCTATGTCAAATGTGGATAATTCCACATCGACAAAACCCTTGTTACTATCCAAGCCAAGTCAAGGTGTTGTTTGCTCGTTTTGTGCAAAGGCGGGTCACGACATAAAAACGATAAACTCGTTGCTTGTAATGTTATGCTCAAGGGGATAGCCAATGTCACCATTGAAACAACAACAAAATTTGAAGGACGTACAAGGATCTCGGACATCGAGACTACTGTTGCATATGCTTTTGTTCCAGACGGATGTCTGGACTTTGCCGTTTTTATCGGACGCAATTTATTTGAAGACCACACTTTGGCTTCCATAACAGATCATAATGGTTCAGTTGTTTTTCGGCGCCAACTTCCCGGAATTAACAGGATTTCTGACAGCGTTGGTTCTTATATGTCAGAGATTTTGGTTCCTTCTGAATTTCGCAGCACATTACAAGACATTCTAAGTGATTTTCCCGATATGATAACGAGCGGTAACAAAGTGGGCTCTGTTAACATTGATACTCTTAAGATTAGGCTGGAAAAGGATATTGTCGTCAACCGTTCCCCTTATACCTGTGACACACTGGTGGTATTGATACCCTAATATGGGTACCATGGTATTGGCAATACCATGGAGGGTGACACACACCCTGTGTAGTATGCGCTGACAACACTGTACCTAATTGTCATTATTTTTTTAATTAAATGTCAAAATCGAGAAATACAACTCGAATGGATTTAATAAGTGTTTTAGTGTCCAATAATGCAAAATTATTGTATTTTCTAAGAAAAAGAAAATGTTATCTACGATGGCAAAATATAAAAGCAGGAGGTTCAGGAAATTGGCGTACTTGGAAAGGAAAACTTTAACTAGACGTGTTTGGACAATGGTAAACAGATTAAAAACAATTATTTTTGTACGGTTTCAACTTTTATATCATTACAGGTTGAACAATCGCACTTCTGGGAAGTTGAAGTACCTCTTTTTACGGAAGAAAAATTCAAAAATACGTTTTTTAACAATGCTGTCAAAATTTTATTATTTTCTTCCAATAATTGAATAACCTTGGAATCGTTTTCCAAACTTTTATCTAAATATGTTTCGAAAACTTTTTGTTCTTTTCTTGCCAAATCCAAATATGATTCAGAATTCAATTTTCTTTTAAAATTCTTTTTAGGTACCTACTACTGGTGTTGATGTTGACGGCGGTGTCCTTGCTGATGTTGACGGGAATAGACCTGACGATGTTGACAGCAATGGCCCTGATGATGTTGACGGCAGTTCCATTGACGTTGATGATGAATTGTGGTCTTTCACCGTTGGAGTCGACTCAGGAAAAAAAGTTGTGTCCTCTAGTTTAAAATAAAAAGAGAAACAAAATACATCAAAATTGTTTCATTGTAATATATTAGTTTAGTGTAATATGTTACCTACCGAAACATCCGAGTTCCTCCATCATTTCCTGCACATTATTGAATTTATAATTTCCCAGAAATTCGTGGATCATGGAATAATGTTCCCACTCAGAAGGAGATAACCAGATGGTCCAATTTTACGTTTTTCAGTTCTAGATTCGAATAGATAATAATTATATTAATAAAAATATTTGCTGGATTCGAAATTACATACCTATATTTTTTGGTCAAGTTATTTATTCTTGTCCGGAGTTCTGCCTCTGTCAGTTTAATGTCGTAGCATTTTGATAATTCCTCGCACATTTCCTTATAAATTTTCGAGTTTCTTAAGTTTCCTCTTAATTTTGGCACATTCGAAAGCCAAACATCAATTAATATTATTATTTCGGAGGAACTCAGGATTTTTCTTTTTTTTTGCACGTCCATTTTTATCAAAACAAATGCCAATTTACTGTCAAAGTGACAATAAACTGTAGTTTTGAGAAGATTCACTAAGAAGAATTTCGCTGCGATCGTTAGAAAGTTGCGAATACCATGGTAAAAACCCAAGTATCAATACCACGCTTATACCATGTTGCTCGTGTGGTTTAACCATGGTAATGCCTAACACATAGATGGTTTATCCGTATACTATGGTATCCTTACCACCAGTGTGTCACAGGTATTACAGACTGGCTGCTGAAGAAAGGGAAGCAGTACGTAAAATAACAGCTGACCTTATTAGCAACAAAATAATTCGAACAAGTGAATCTTCGTTTGCAAGTCCAATTATTCCAATACCCATTCATGAAGAGTCCACCCATAAAACCGCTTTTGTCGCACCCGATGGACATTTCGATTATTTGAGGATGCCTTTCGGGCTTGCTAATGCTCCTGCCATCTTCCAAAGGGCTATTAATATGGCCTTAGTGCAATTGAAGGATTCAATTGCTCTAGTATATTTGGATGATATCTTGATCCCCAGTCTAACGTGTGAAGAAGGGCTCGATTACCTTCGTCAGGTGCTCAGTGCATTGAATTCCCCTGGATTTTCTTTAAATATTAAAAAATGTCGTTTTCTTCAATCCATCCTAGAATATCTTGGCAGAGAAATACCTAGTGAAGGCATACGGCCGGGCAAAGACAAAATTCAAGCTTTAGTTGAGTCCCCTGTTCCTACAAACGTAAAGCAAGTCCGACAGCTGATGGGATTGGCGGGATACTTCAGGAAATTTGTTCCGGAATTTGCCACTCGAACAGCTGCTATAACAAAGCTGACAAAACAGAAGGTTACATTCGCGTGGAATGACGAGCAGGAAAAAGCAAGACAGTATTTGATTGACCACCTAACAACAAGGTCACTCCTTGCTATTTTCACTCCGGAACTTGCAACAGAACTGCACACAGACGCAAGTAGCATCGGGTATGGAGCTGTTTTGATCCAAAAGCATGATCTTGTGCCAAAAGTGCTAGCTTATTTTAGCAAAAGAACGACTGATGCGGAAGCTAAATACCACTCATACGAACTCGAAACGTTGGCTATTGTGAAGGCTGTGAAACATTTCCGTGTATATTAGCTTGGGATAAACTTTACGCTCATCACAGATTGTAATGCCGCTAAAGTATCAGCTACAAAAAAAGATCTCATTCCTCGCATTGCAAGATGGTGGATTTATCTGCAGGATTTTAATTTTGAGATTCTATATCGAAAGGGGAGTAGTTTACCACATGCCGATTATCTAAGTCGCAATCCTGTCAGTGTTGTTCGACGAGTGAGACACAATGATTGGGCATACATTGAGCAAAAAGGAAACGATGAGGTACAAAATCTGTTGCAGAAACATAGGGCGGGTGAAGTTGATGCTAACCAATATGTGGAAATGGACGGAATGCTATACCACAAACAAATAAATTCAGATGGTACTTGTAATTTGCAGTGGTTTGTTCCAAAACAAAGTCAGTTAGGTCTTATGCGAATTTTCCACGATGAACAGTGCCATGTCGGTATCGACAAGACCCATGAGTCAGTGGCCAGACACTTTTGGTTCCCGCGCTTTGGTTCAGTTGCTGATTGCCCCCCGTCGCGTTCGGACGTGTTACTTTTTCTATCGCGATTTCAGTGCCAGTACATCGTCAAACATATATACAGTTCGCGAAAAAAACAACAACAAAATCGCGCAGTGTGTGAACAAGCAAAAAAAATAAATCCACATAGAGCAAGTACCGGTGGCAGTGCTGAAACAAAAAAATCAAAAACAAAAGCGAAAAAAAAGCAACAGCGTAGGGTATCCCTCCGTCCCCCATCCCACTTCATCACTGTTGCTCTTTCTTGACTATTGCATGTGTCGTTCGATTATCGTTTGGGCACTTGCAATGCTTGGGTAAAGGCAGCATCGGGCGAATAGCGAAGTCGTGAGTTGTTGATTTTGTTGGTGGACCAAAACAAATTACCGTACGGGCATAACACCTGCGGTAGATTGTTTTGGAAATCTAACGTATGTTTTCAATTCACGGCTTATGCTTAGTTAGCGTCGGAGTTGTGTTTTCTTTTATGTTTTTATTTTCTAATGTGTAGGAATTTCGTTGTGGATGTCAGCAACATTCGTGGGTTGAGGAAAAATTTCATTATACGCCCATGTTTTTCATAACAAACCAGCTGTTTTGGCACTTAGTGAAACCCAGGTTAGCGTTGGCTCTGATTTAATAGAGTTTAGTCTACCTGGGTACAACTTAGTGCCATTATTCTTTCCCCATCGCGGTATCGCCGTTTATATACGTAGTGACGTAGCCTACCAACTTCAGCCCCAGTATGGTCAGTGTTCCAATCCGGAATTTAACTTCATTTGGTTCAAATTTCATGTCCGTAGGCAATTAATCCACTACTGTTTTATTTACAGAAGCCCCAACTTGGACAGGCATTCAACTTATAATGAGTTTGATGCCCTGTCCGATTCCATTACAAGAATTGTGACCCTTCATCCTCGTTCTGAAATCGTTATTGCGGGCGATTTCAATATACACAATTCAGGCTGGCTTCGACAATCTGGTCAGACAACACCCGAAGGAAGGTACGTCGAGATCTTTGCTGAGGTAAATAACCTGACTCAGCTTGTAAATGAGCCGACACGAATACCGGACATTAGCAGCCAAACTGCCAACACTTTGGACTTGTTTCTTACCTCTCACCCCGATAAATACGCTTTGAACGTATTATCGCCTCTAGGTTCGTCAGACCATTGTATCGTATCAGCGAATTTCTCGTACTCCAACCACATAGTTAAAGAACAAACTCCAAAAAGAACCGTATGGCAATATAAGAAAGCCAATTGGGAAAAACTAAACGGTTTCTTTAAGAGTTTTAACTGGTCGCTGTGCTTCCTCGACAGCGACGTGGATGCTGCTGCTGATATGATCACAAACATAATTCACCTGGGGATGAAATCTTTTATCCCTAACAGGATTAAAAGTATCAAACCCAAGGCTAACGCGTGGTGTGACTTGAGCTGCAAAGAGGCTATCAGGTTAAAAGAGGTAAGTTTTCGGCTATTCAAAGCCAACCCATCTGAGGAAAGGCGTAAAAAGTTTAAACGAGCCAGAAATGACTGCAATGCCCACATTAATCGTGTCAAATTTTCCTATGATCACAAGTTGAGGCAAAAAATACTACAAAGTCCCACGGGTAGTAAAAACTTTTGGTCATTTGTTAAAAACATCAAGAATTCGACCTCATCATCCGTCCCGACACTCATTTACAATGGCATTTCAGCTGTCAGCTCTATAGATAAGGCCAATCTGCTTGCTGCTCACTTTGCAGTCAGCTCAACGCTCCCAGATTGTGCTTTGTCTCCCCCTGTACTCGAGCGCGTAGAATTCTCCATGGGACCAATCCACTTTCGCACTCGTACAGTGGCTAGAGTACTTCAAGATCTTGACGTTCACAAATCCGCTGGTCCAGATGGTATTTCCCCTATCGTTCTGAAGACGTGTTCTTCTTCGCTGACAAAACCATTGCGTAAGCTTTTCCATCTGTCCTATTCTTCAGGACTCTTTCCGGGAAGATGGAAAACAGCATTTGTCCAGCCTGTACCAAAAAAAGGCGAATCTTCTTCTCCCTCCTCCTACCGACCAATTGCACTTACGTCCCTTCTTTCTAAGGTCATGGAAACGCTGATAAACCGTCAGTTAATGAAATATCTTGAATCGCGAAAACTTCTTAATGACCGGCAGTATGGTTTTCGTAGCAACAGGTCCACTGGTGATTTGATGACATATCTAACCGAAAAGTGGAACCAATCTCTTCATCAAGGTGGTGAAAGTAAGATCGTTGCGCTTGATATTTCAAAGGCATTTGACAGAGTTTGGCATCAAGCTCTCTTGTCGAAAATGCGTGCATTTGGAATCGATGATACTCTTCTTCAATGGATTAGAAATTACCTTTCGGACCGTTCAATTCAAGTTGTTTTGGACGGTTTCAAGTCTGCAACTCACCAAATAAATGCTGGTGTCCCCCAAGGCTCTGTTCTGTCCCCGACTCTCTTTCTCATTTTTATAAATGATCTCCTGTCTGTTACTTCTAATCCAATCCATTCCTTTGCTGATGACAGTACCCTCAGCTTCTCATATTCGTTTCTTGGGTCACGCCCCTCATCTTCGGGTGTGGAACTGGAACGGCAACGTATGTTAAGCTCATTAAATTCCGATCTTAACAGCATAACTCAGTGGGGTAAAACCAATAGAGTGGAATTTAATGCTTCCAAAACTCAATGCTGTCTCCTGTCATTAAAGCAAAACCCACACACACTGCCATTATCTATGAATGGCACTTACATCGCTGAAACCGAAAGACTTTCCATTCTCGGTATGTGTGTTAATGACAACCTTCGTTGGAATGACCACATATTCGATGTCGCCAAGAACGCCGCGAAATGTCTAGGCTTCCTTAAGCGTTGTAAGAAATATTTCACCCCTTCTGATCTGGCTACAATTTATAAGGCGTTTATTCGCCCGAAACTCGAGTACAACGCTCATATCTGGTCCGGTGCACCAATAACTTATTTGGAGCTACTTGACAGGATCCAAAAACGCGCGATAAAACTCATTGGCTACCGAGACATCGTGAGATCGATTGACTCTCTTAGTCATCGTCGTAATGTCTCCTGCCTGTCGTTATTTTATCGTAATTTCCACCATAAGTGCTCAAACGAAATAGCCAGTTGCATTCCTCCACTTGAACATTTCAACCGCAATACCCGCCATGCAAGGAATGCTCATCAGTTCACCCTCAAGCCTGTGTTCGGACGTACAGTGAAGTTCAAAGAATCTTTCCTCAGCCGTACAACACGAATGTGGAATGCTCTTCCCCGCTCCATTTTTCCTACACATTATAACCTACAGACATTCAAAACCAATGTGCATCGGCATCTCTTCTTTTCTTCTCACCCTAATTTCCCTAACGCCCGCGCTGTGTAGCTAATACATTATAAGGGTCCCAACCAATCCCTTTAGTGCGCGCTTATTATAAAAAAAAAAAAAAAAACTTTTGGTTCCCGCGCATGAGAAATTTTATTAAAAGCTACCTTAAGCACTGTGTGATCTGTGCAGTAAAGAAAACGAGGACTGGTCCATTGCAAGGGTACATAAACTCCGTAGAAAAACCGAAAGTACCATTTCACACATTGCACATGGATTGTTTAGGTCCATTGCCAATATCTTCGGACGATAATAAGTACGTTTGGTTATAGTGGATGCATTCATAAAATATTGTATCCTAACTCCAATGAAGACTGTTACCACTGCTGAAACACGAGAAAAATTGCAACACGTCTTATCACTTTTCGGAACACCTACAAAAATAATCATGGACGCTGGTACATCATTTAAGAATACAACATTCCCTAAATATTTGAATGAGTGGCAAATAGAGCATCATTTTGTTACGCCAGATGTATACAGGGGCAATGGTCAGGTGGAAAGGTATATGAGGACTATCAGAAACCTATTGCGAATTGAAACAAAAATTAAGTCAGAATGGCCGAGTGGTTTATGGAAAATCCAACTAGTGTTGAACACAACAATTCAAAAGTCAACTGGGACGACCCCATTACAGCTCCTTTTGGGAATTCAAAACTCGACACCGTTAATCCAGGCATTATTGCGAAATATATCTCCGGACTTAACTCCTATTCGTAATCGAAAGTTAGACAGGGAACGTGTGGCGGCAAAGATGTTTTCGGAACCAGGACGCATGGAAGATGTCAATCGAAAGAGACGAGAAATATTCAGTACTTAGATGGTGATTTTGTTTTGATGCATCGAGATTCGCACATGCATAATAGTAAAAGTGAATACGAGTTTTTGGGACCATATCAAATAGAAAAATGCCTTGAAAACGGACGGTTTGACATTAAAAAGGTGGGCACGAATATTGTCACTAACGCTGCAAAAGAGCAATTGAGAATGTGGCCCTTACAATGGTCCTTATCTTGCGATATGAAGCAGATACTGGAGTTTATGGAGTCTGAAGACTCAGGTGAGTTATTTTTGATTGGTCTCTGTCCCGATAGTAGTAGAGCCTGGTGGTGACTGAGGTCTCCACAGATAATATTTTTTAGTTATTTTTGATTGGTCTCTGTCCCGAAAGTGGTAGAGCCTGGTGGTGACTGAGGTCTCCACGGATAATTTTTGTTTTGTGAGTTATTTTTGATTGGTCTCTGTCCCGATAGTGGAAGAGCCTGGTGGTGAGGTCTCCACGGATAATTTTTGTTTTGTGAGTTATTTTTGATTAGTCTCTGTCCTGATAGTGGTAGAGCCTGGTGGTGACTGAGGTCTCCACAGACAATATTTATACCCTATTCTAGGGGTATATTAATTTTGACGCATAGTTTGTAACATACCTTAATATTGCCCGTAGGCCCCTAAAAGTTACTATATTTATGATCAGCATCGATAGTAATGTCGATCTAGCCATGTCCGTCCGTCAGTCCGTCCGTCCGTCCGTCGGCAAAAATTAGGCCTTTAAACTGGACCTAGAGAGCTGAAATATTAACCATATACTAGGGTCCCGAAATAATCAAGTTTACGAATTTTTGAAATCCGCTCACAGACACGCCCACACACTCAAAAAAACAAAATTTTGGAAGAAATCGAATTTTGAGCTAGAAAGCTGAAAATTTTTATATATGATCTATGACTCCTAAAACTGCTCGGGATAAAAAATTTTCAAAATCCGACAAGGGAGCGTTTTTTTTGATAAAATCCTTTAAATGTTATATAACAAAATATGTAGAGCGTTCTTAACAATTCAACCATACTCAGACTTTTGTCACGCCCACTTATGAGTAATAGGAATAAGAATAGGGTATCCAACAGTTCGCCCAAGCGGACTGTAGCCCGTCCCTATGTTTTTTAGTTATTTTTGATTGCAGTTTTTTGCAGTTCATTTGCTTAATTGGTCTCTGTCGCGAGAGTGGTAGAGCCTGGTGATGACTGAGGTCTTCACAGGTAATTTTGTGAGCTATTTTTGATTGGTCTCTGTCCCGATAGTGGTAGAGCCTGGTGGTGAGTGAGGTCTCCACGGATACATTTTACGTATTAGTTTTTGACTGGTCTGGTTTTGATTTTATTTGCAGACAAAACTCATCAACCTGATTTGTCGAGAACGACAACATTGTCAGGTGGGCCGTGCTAGCAGACTAATAACAGTTACCTGCTTGTGTTTGTTTTCAACCCCTCCAACAATACCACAGCCGCAGATAAGACCGAAAAACACAGGCAGGCACAAACAGGAGACAGGACAGAGTAGCTGTCTACGCGGTAGTGTTGGATAGGACACGTTTTTTTTATGAGTTTGTATGAGGTGCTCATTTTGGAATATGAGGTGGTACAATGTCCCACCTCAAATGAGGTATTCACCTCAATTGAGGTTTGTGCTCATATAATGTAGTAGGTAAAAAAAAAATAAAATATTAGGTATTATGTAGGTAGGTAAGTTTACATACCTCAAGAAAATTTTATTCGTATGAAGTATATCTATGTATTTAAGTGAACTAATTGTATGGTCCAGTTCAAATTGCCTAAAAATTCCTTTAAAAGTTAAAACAAAATGATAGCATCTACATTTGCATTTTCACAAAGTGTATGTAATGTAAATCCATACCCGCAGTCGCGCCACAAAATTTATAAATGATATAGAGAGAGTGACCAGACAATAGACCATACTTTTTCTCACTTTGTCACACTCACCTCATTGCCTCAGTTCTGCTATCGCACTACAAATGAGGCAATGAGTTATTCCTTACTTTTACCTCAAAAGTCCCATGTCCCACACAAATGAGGCAATGAGTTATTGCTTACCTTTACCTCAAAAGTCCCATGCCCCAAACAAATGAGGCAATGAGTTATTCCTTACTTTTACCTCAAAAGTCCCATGTCCCACACAAATGAGGCAATGAGTTATTGCTTACCTTTACCTCAAAAGTCCCATGTCCCAAACAAATGAGGCAATGAGTTATTCCTTACTTTTACCTCAAAAGTCCCATGTCCCACACAAATGAGGCAATGAGTTATTGCTTACCTTTACCTCAAAAGTCCATGTCCCACACAAATGAGGCAATGAGTTATTGCTTACCTTTACCTCAAAAGTCCCATGTCCCATACAAATGAGGCAATGAGAATGAGCTATGAGGATTCACTCTGTTCATTACTTTTACCTCAATGTCACAGTCCAAATACCCCAACTCAATTGAAGTGTTACCTATATTGTATGTATCCACCCTCAAAACTCAAATGAAAATAAAAGAGAAAGAGACGCTTTTGGATATATGTGTGTACCCTTTTTTAAACGAGTTTAACTGCTACTGCAGGAAATAATGTGAATGGGTGAAGTCGTGAGTAATTTTCCGTGTGCTTGTATTATTGACATGACATTTTATTTTGTGCTCTTCGATGTGAGTTTGTAACACATTTGAGAGGTGGTACAAAAATAATTTTTGAGGTGTTGGGACATTTAGATCTTTTGTATGGGACATTTGTGCCACCTCATGTATGAGTTACCCAACACTACTACGCGGTGTAGTGGCATTCGAGAAAAGTATTCGGCGGATTCGGACGTGCCTGTATTCTTATCTTTTTTTAATAAACAAAACTATTTGTTAGCATATTGCTTGTGTTTGTTTTTTTTTTGTTATCGTAACTTACAGTATGTATGTATGTATGTACAAACAAAAACTAATTTATGTTAAAAAGTGTTATTAGTTAGATTTAAATATAAAGAAAAGTATGGCTTATTTTGAGTGTTAAATTATTTAAATAAATAGAGTACAACAGAAATTAATTTTATGGGTTTTCTATTTCGTATATTTTTGTTTGTATGGTTTTAGATCGCTTTATTTGTCTTTAGATTGTTCGATTTGTCTTTATATTCATGTAGGGATGCTTCGGTTGGTTGCGTTCAGCGGTGGCTTTCTAGTTGACTGCCGACAACATCCGAAAAGTAAGACTGCGGACGGACGATTTTTTTATGATCTCTCGATGTGGTGAATTAGCAAAGAAAACATAAATTTTACAAAGACACACTAATTGCTTCTCATCACGTCCCCGCAATTCCAGTCTGGCCAAAGAGCACTTGCTGGAACACATGGGACGATCCAATATGCAGACATGCAAAACGAAGAAGGACGGGACAGTGCAACTTGTTATGACTTCAAACGTCAACCAAGGACATTGTACCCGTGAACTAAGATGAGTTAAAGAGGAAAAAGGAAATTTGAAATTTAAGGACAGAAAAGTAAAATAAAAGAAAAGAAAAAGGTGAGAGATAAAAGAAGAGACAAGATAGTAAAAGTTGCCAATTGTTTTTGTTGTCAACATCAGAGCGATTCGTCGCAATTCAGAATGGCATATTGAAGAACTATCCACTTGGAGACTTACGAGTCCTCTGATGGTGGTCGCAAACACAATCGTGGACGTAGGACCAGGACGAACGTTAGACAGGACGCTGAACGTTGGGCGCCATTTGTAATAGGCCTGTCTGTGTTAATTGAGTGAGCTAGGAGTAGAAAGAAGGTAAGGAAGTAAGGATGTGGACGGGACCTTAGGATAGGGTATGAAAAAGAAAGGGAAAAGAGTATCGTGAGTGAGGAGCGTGGCATGCTTGCGGTGCACGACTGGCTCGCCGGAAATGGAGGAGTTCTTGTCCTCACCACACGATATAACCTACCACAAAAACATAAATCATGCCGAAATGTACTTACATCGAAGTAGACCTTTCACCAAAACGGACGGAACTTCACCACATCGAGAGGGCGCTGCTGTTGGAGTTAGCGCTGGCCATTATTCCCAACCCAACCTGGAAGTCCAGTGGCCATTCTAGGAACTTCCCAAATAATGAGGATGTTGTGCGCAGCCTTAAACCATTTCCACCAGAACGGTTTTAGCACACCTTATGCACCCCTGAAAAAGAAACTTTAACAACACATCAAGCACTTATGTGCCTGACAAAACAAAAAAAGAGGACGCCCGAAGAAATCCATTTTCTTTTATATAGTTTTATACATATATTTTACTGCTAATATCACCAAAAAAATTAAATTAATTAACATAAAGATACAAAAAGGTATGAATCTTAGAATCCACCGTCCTACCTGAACGCATGAGTATTTTTCACCATGCAACACTACAAAAAAAAATTAACAAAACGATGCCTACAAAAAGAGAGCTCACTTTAGGTGGGGGTACTGCAACGTTAATATGCAGACTTCGCGGATTTGAAAGATAAAAAAGGAAAGACGACGGAACCGCGATTCTTACAAACGAAAGTTTTAAGAAAAGAACTCAAATATAATTAACTTACACGCTAACTATAGAGAATAATAAATGCTAAATACTACAAAAAAAAGGAAACTTAATCACTACACAAAAAATGATTAAAGTAACAAGTAAGTACAACAACAAAAAAGGAAATAATCCTAATCTTATCCAATTGTCGATGATCACGGGGATAGGCAGTCTATCCATGTATATATATACATATGGGTGTCTTTGTTCAGGAATTCCACCGCACGGGGGATATAATATTTATATCGTTTAATATAATTTTTTTGTATCCATATTGCCTTCTCTTTTGGCCACAAATTTAAAGGACACAGCTTGATCTGTTTCGATTTCTGTTTTAAATATTTTTATCGATATTCATTTATTACATGGCGATCCCGACCCTGTTTGGTTTTTACCGTGGGTAGTCGGTGATCGCCTTGCAAAATTTGGGTGGTGATTTTCCTTTAAAACAAAAAATAAATTTCCCTTTGAACGATACATATATCACCAAAAAAAACTAAAGGAAAACTTGTCTATGTACTACAGTATGTGTGTACGAAAAATTTATGAAACTTTATTGTTTTTTTTTTTCTTATTCAAATAAAACTTACCTCAACACACACTGAGTCTAAACCAAAAAAAATTATTTTAACTTTCCTTTACAGGACTTTTTTTTTGTTTGTTTAAAAAAAACTTAATTGTGGGTAATTTACTTGCAAGAGAAACACTGTTCTGAACTTTACCACAAGATTTAAACGATCACCACTACGTGGTGTACTGTTTGGCAGTTGAACTTTTAATGTTGTGCAGCACAGCTTCGCCAACGTCACATCCCATTTTCCTATAGTGTCCCTCGTATTTACTTTAAAATCGTATGATTTTAAATATTGCCGCTACAGAGAATTCCCTATCCTCCTCTAAAAACGTTCACGTCCGCCTTTACTTTACCATTGATTCACCCTGTGCTTATCATATATTTCAACCAACACTGGAAACGCATAAGAACACACAAGATGTCAGCACTTCGGTTGAGGTATTTCTCTTGGATGTCAATTTGACGTCCATCAGAAATAAATAAACAAACCTATAAACACAACAAGGCAGTCAAGATTCAAGAAGACGAACATTTTTGGGAAGTAAAGAGGTAATGATTTAATTCATTAAATTTTGTTTTTCTATTACATGTATATGCAACAACGCACCTGTCTATGGCACATATTTCTGCCTGGAAGATGCTGGTACATTTGCCCATGGATTCGTAGTGCTTAGTTCCTGGCCCAAACACTCCTGCAACAGTTCCCTCCTCGGTCCTCGAGCCGTCCGTGAACCACTTTGTTGTGTGGTTGCTCAGTCCATAAGTTGTGGATTCATTGCTCCAGTTCTCCTTATTGTTGAGCTTTATCTGGAAATTCTTTTCGAAGTTGAATTTCCTGATGCTATCGTCCCTAGGTATGCCAAGAAGTGGGAGTTTTTTGAGTAAGTCACCGTGTTCTTTCGAACCGATGCATTTCCCTCTCCCAATTCCCTCCTTTGCCATCCTAACGATTGTTTTGTCTGCCTCGTTCATCACCATGATGTGTAGAGGGGTCAATTCCAATAACACCCCTATGGCTGCGGTTGGGCAGCTACGCATTGCCCCGGTAATGCACAGGCACGCCTGTCTTTGCACTTTGCCGAGTGTCTCTCGTGTTGTGCCTAGACTGGTTCGTTTCGCTCATGCTACCGCTCCGTATGTGATCATTGGTCTCACGATTGCAGTGTACATCCATCGCAGGATGTTTGGGCTGCATCCCAATGCCTTCCCCGCTAGGCTCCTACATATCATGAGAGCGCGGGTGGAGCTATGGAATAGGTTAGGTTAGGTTAGGTTTAGGTGGCTGTCGGCAGAAGCCGACACACTTAGACCAATTTAGGTCCATTGTGATACCACGTATAATTATCTACCTCAACTCTGTAGATGGGACTGGCCAACGACACGCGGTTGTTCTCAAACGGTCCCCCATCTACGTACTAACCGCGCCCAACGTCGTTTAATTTCGGTGATCTGACGAGAACCGATTAACTCGACGTGGTATGGTCGTTGGTTAGCTATGGAATAACTAGTACATAATTATGTTGTTCTCAGGTCATGTTTTACCTACGGTGTACATGTACTCGTCGCAACTGGTCTCTCTCTAGTTTTATTTATTTTTTCAAGTTAACCAATCGTTTAAATAATTAACTTGTTATCATTCTGATCACAGACAATATTTGTGTACTTAATTAGTCACGCGAGTGTACTTCTCCTTCATTATTATTATTATTTAGTGAAATATAAAGCTGATTAAATCAGCTAACTTTGTGTTTGTCGATTGTCAACATAATCATCTCGCTATCTCCTTCACACTGCCGATTATCGGACGTAACAGTTTTCTGTGTCATCTGTCCTGGTAAGTGCATTTATTTTGGTATATGTTCTGCCACGTCGAAGCAAATCAGAAAATACACGAAATTGTATTTTGTTTCATGTTTCCTTCATGTTGTTACATCAATCAAATCTGAAATAATACCAAACTGCGACCGGCCGGTGGTCTGAAGCCGCTGTCACCGGCAATCATCCTCCTCAACTCTCAACCAGTGGTTTAACTACGATAGCCTGTCCATTGGCGGACAGAGGCCAGGGGCGGCAAAGCTGAATGAGGCCCCCAGCTTAAAAAAAATTTAGTTTTACAAGCTTTTTATTCAGCCTGTAACAAACACCAAGGTGGAAGAAGTTCTGCCAGAAGAACCCGCATACTCCTTTAGCCACTTTACGCTGCCACCAGGGATTACCCTCAGCGGCTCCTCGATGCTATTGGCTCCATGCAATCTCCCGCTTTCCCGTCGCTCGTCACGTCTACTCTCACCTATCCCTTCCTGGTTCCCGAGCTGGCCATGCGTGGAAAAATATCATTTAAAGTAGCAGTCGCTCATTCCCGGACTGCCTTCGAAGGATCGACGGGCCCCCACTTACAGGCGCTTAGGGCCTCGTCGACCGCTACTGGGAACGAAGAAGCGGTGTGCAGCCACTCGCTGCCAGGCATGACCTCCACGGCGGGCGTGGATTCACGCAGCGAGCCCCGGACTGGGTTACATTTTAGTTTTACATGCCTGTATATAGATCTATACATAATTGTCGCTGTACTTAGTTGAAAATAACCGCCCCTCTAGTAAACGAAGGCTAGCTGTACTGCCCCCGATAACCGCATACTAGGGGGAGGGGATGTGGAGTAACCATGAAAGAAAACTCATCAGGCCCGATGATAATATCCCATGCCTAAAGATGGAATGAATGTAGCAGCTGGTTTCCGCTGAGCGAAAATAGAAAAGAACTGAAAGGTTCGACGATAGTGGAGGAATGAGCGACGATGACGACCCCTACTTTGGAAAGAGACTGCTGTCCCTTCGTGCCTCGAAGGCTCTTCTTCCCTTACTTCTCTCTCTCTCTCTCTTAACGCCGAAAATAATGCTCGGTACCGACATACCTATACATCTGTACTTCAATTTTTATTCAAGTCTAGGCTTAACCTACAAATTTAACAGGGGGTTGTTTACTTAATCTAAAATTAAAGAATAGCCGAACAACGGCTCGCTTCCAGGCTTATCAGAAGGATGTCACCAAGCGAACTAAATCTAAACAAAACGGAAGATAAAACGTAGCATAACTGCTAGATGAGACAACACTATTGTCACTGGACTTATGTTCGGACTATACCAGAAGGATATAACACGTCAATGGATAAAACAAAAAGAAAACGCGAAAGAAATAAAAGTAATAATAAAAAAAAATTTACGGACGTCGCTACGAACGACGATAACACTGACTTTGCAATGTGTGTGGCCTATAGAATCGATCCATGTAATGGGATCGAGAGGCCTGTGACTCTGGACGCTGAATTCGGGCTTAAGAGTAATCCCGACTCAGCTCGTGAACGGGCTTACCGTGAGCAAAAGGAAGAATAGAATCCAAACACGAACTTCGCTTTCAATTTACCAGACCCTGATGTGATTAGATCTTGTTAATTCCAAATCTGCCTTAATACGCGTCGTATATCGTATCAGTACTTAAGCATGCACGCAGGTTAGTTCTTAATAACCAAAAAAAAAATAGATATCGATATATTCGTTCTACCTATACGTATGAGGTTAAACGCGAGATGATATGTAAATGTATATTTATGTATATATATATATAATGAATTTGGTAGCGTGTTAAAGTGACAGGAAGAATAAAAAACTTACGTGGATGCTCCTCCTCGATGTGCGCACAGCGATGATTTGCTCCTGTACCTGTAGAAAATTGTTTTGATGTTGAGATTAACCGCGATACTAATACCAAATTGTCCTATACGACATCACTCCATGTTAGAAATAGCACTGAATGGCTTTACCGATGGCATTACTCTTAAGTTTGCTGAGGTCAATGACCCCTACAGACTCGAACACGTCGATATGACTTGATTTACCAACCCCAGTGGGTGGATGAATTAATCGATAGGTCACTTACAACCCGATCTGGGAGTAACAACTTCTAAGCACGTCTAGAAGGGTGAAACACAAATGCACTGCTGTACCCTTTCGTATCTGTATGAAGCTTTATTATTCCTTGTAGGAAATGCAGTATAAGAACTGCGAAGCATGTGCATTTAAATGTCGTGATTCCGTGAAGGAATTTTAGCAAAAATTATGTTGCGATTCGAAATCGATAGTGAGTAATTGGTCCGTATAGGACTTCATGTACACACCCGTTGAGGTGACGCGTTAATCGCTTGCTGTATCGCTGGAGCGATGTAACACTCCCGACTCGGTTGCACAAAAAGGTTTCGCTGAGTGAAAACGATCACCGAAATACTAATATGAATTCGCAGATAAGATTATCGCGAACCGAAGACCCCGAATTCACGGAAATTTAACGCTGCGCGACGTTTTCTAAATGAATAAATGAATGCGCGTAGTTGAAGCAAAGATAAAAAGTCGAACTAACACTTCCGCTTTGTTGGGATATACTATGTAATGACCCAGTATCAACCGTATACAAAGCGTACTGTGTTTGTTTTTAAAAATGTGCGTTGTCATGAGCTAGTACCAATCTACCCTTTTGCACCTTACCTCAAATAAATGGAGAAAAAAAAAAATATAAAAGAACACAACACAGCAGTGTTATTTACATAAATCTCTAAGCGCCTTTATGTGCTGGTACATAGAGCTTTTTTTTGCAAAACGGGAAGATCGCCTGACATGTGCTGTTACCAATGCGCTTGGCGAGGTCCGGTATGGTAATTGCATTTGCAGAAATTGAGTTGGATCACAAATTTGACGGCATCAATACGCGACAATTTTAACTCCTTAAAATAAATCCTCTTTTGCGGTCGCTTACGTCAAACGGAAGTTAACGTGCGTTTGTAATTTATTTGACCGGCACCTGACCGGTGTAATTATAAAAGTTTCAATCATGTCGCTCCGTCTTCTCGAACTGTATACAATTGTCATCCACGCCAAACAAAAGCCTACAAGCGGTTTCAAAAATCCGAATAGACCGGTCCCCAGAGTGGGACCAAATGAGGATCCAAGATATCCTAAATTGCTGCGAATCCAAATTACCATACGGAGCTAAGAAGGGCATTCCCCAACACCCAGCTTATGGGGCACACGTTTTTTTTTTTTTTTTTTATATAATTTGCGTGCGATAAAGCGATTTATTTTTTCTGTAGTGGCACAGTACCCTTATAATGGTAAAACCACAGCGAAGGCATTTTTAGTTTGTTGCGCAAGTAGCTCCCAGCAATTCATTGCCTATTTTTGGGTGCTACTTACTGAAAGAATAGAAGGATAGGAAAGAAGTTTGGTGAGATGGGATTTTTTTTCTCAACAGGTGGCGCCTAAATTGCTTTAGGGAGATCAGTTTTTGTTGTGTGTATTCAATTTATAAAAATCTTGGCCCTGGTCGGGATTCGAACGCACGACCTGCCAATCACTTAGTGAATACACTACCATCGCACCATTGCCACCTGCTCACGGTTTGGATCCCATTAAAGATCCTCAACGAATTGTTTTGCCCACTTCCCAGCTCAATTCATTGAAACCATCAAACAAAGACAAAAAGAAAAAAACCAAATCATCAGAAAATAAAAGAGATTTATTTGTACTACAATAATTATTCTAAAGCGAAATTCTAAATTTATTAGCAAATTCCTTATTTAATTACGATTTCATATGCTAGTGTTTTTTTTTGGTGCATTAAGGGGAGGGGTATCGCGAATTTAGTGGGGAAAAGTGTCAACGAAGGGAGTACATCCATATCAGCAGGCCTGCCGAAGGAGATGGAAACAGGCACGTACCATTTGATTTGTTAAGCTCATACATATGAGGAGTCGACAGTGGCGGACTAAGCACGTCAGAGGCCCGGGACGGCAAAGCTGAATGAGGCCCTCCCCAGCTTTAAAAAAAAGGTGTGAGCCACGCTGCACTCACGGTATAGTTGATGTGTAAACATGTAGGCACAGTTGCGCGTTAGCTACCTAATTTGTTATCAAGCTAACGCCATAACTAAGTAACTAACTTAGTTAAATTAGCTGCGCTAAAAATGCAATCGATTTGGAGGTTAGCTATCATAATGACAACTAATTTTTGCTATTAGCTATTAGTTGTAGGTTGTGTAACTAAGCTCGTTAAACTAAAGTTTGGTTAGTTTTTAGCTGTAGTTTTTTAGCTGTCAAGGTAATATATAACTAAAAACTAAATCAATTTTTTTTTATTTTGCTATAATGGTGATAATTTATTGGGATTTATTATGCATATTGCGTTTAAAATAAAAATTGATTGAATGTCCCTTTTATTTTACATCAGGTTATTTTACAAAGAGGTCCTTGGAGCCACAAGTATTAAACCCGAAAATGGATATTTTCCCAAAATGTCTTTAGAAACGGCACGTTTCTACGTACTAACCACGCCCAACGTCGTTTAATTGCGGCGATCTATCGAGCACCGATTTTCCCTAGCCTCGTCGTATAATTCGGTACTTTGTTTACGAACCAAAGTTATTTTCGAGCAAACTTTGTTTACGAACAAAATTAGTTCATAAGCAAAGTACCGACTTAATCCTGCCCTATATTTTACGCTCGCTAATCCCTAAATCTACCGACCATCCACAATTCATTCGTCCCCTCCCCCTCCATACCATCAAGTTAAGCTTATACACCAGATGGCGAGTGCACTCAAGCTGTGCTTGGTACATGCGCACTTCATTCGTAAGGTGAATATGGAGAGACAACTTTCTTGGTGTGGAAACGTGGCTTCGCCTCTCTTGCTATTAATTTTGTTTTAGCTAATGAGATTGGGTCTCGATTATACACTAGTGAGCGGCCAATGAAATTCGGCCTAAAAAAAAATTTTAGTTTCCAGGCACTGGGGTTGGTGAATATGTGTCGCTACTAACTTTGCTAGAGTGAGAGCCATTGTCACTCTGGGCATTTTCATAGAGTGGCGAAATTGGATTTATGGTGACCACTGAGGCAGAGGAGGTGACCAATTTTGGTGAATATGAACATTTATTGCCCGAAAGTATGCAGTATGTTACTAGCAAGTTACGACATAACTCCGCACTGGTCGAAATACCGGGAAACGAATTTCTGCCCATTACAAAACAGGTTGGGTGAGGAGCCTTGTACCAAGGGACACAAGCAAGCTGAGATCTTAAGCCCGTATGTCTTTAGCATTATATGTAGCTTTCCTTCCGTTTTCCTCTTCCAGCTCATAATTGTTGTTACCAATTTTTCTAACGACAATCGTTTTCATAAACTTTGGAGATAACTTGGCGTTATATTGCATGGGAGCATTACTCAACGAGAAATTTCGCCGGTAAACAACTTGACCAGGTGTAAATGATATGGTGGTGCTACGGGTGTTGTAGCGCTTCGCACTGTTGAGGTAGGCTTGGTGAATGTTTTCCATCACTTGGGAACGTATTAGTTCTAATTTTTCCGGTCGCGCCAGGACATTTTCCCCTGATTGCAAGGAATCCAGGTGGCGTGAAAGCTCGTAAGTTTTGCCGTGAGTTACCATCTGCTGACCGAACAAAGAACGGTAAGGAGAAAATCCCGTAGATTGGTGATATGAACTTCTCAGCGCGCTACCTATTAGAGAAAGGTTTGTGTCCCAACAGCGTTGATCCTTTCCCAGATAGGAGCGAATACCAGCCAGTATAGATCTGTTGACGCGTTCAGAAGCGTTGCTCTGGGGAGAGTACACAGCTGTTAGAGTATGGTGGATTCCGTGCTTGTTTAAGAACGTTTTAAAAGCGTCGCTCTTGAACTGTGGTCCGTTATCCGTGCGAACATCTTCTGGAACGCCAAAGATCGTGAACACACTATCTTGTAAATACTCCACCACTGCTGAGGAACACAACTTCTTCAGCGGCTTCAAAAGCGGAAACTTCGTCAGATGGTCAAGGACAATGAGAACTTCTATATTTCCCTATTTGGTTCTGGGGTAGGGGCCCAGAAAGTCCATATATACCTTCTGGAATGATCTTTCTGAAATCTGTTGGCATACCATCGGCGCGCGCAGGATTTAATTGCGCGCCTTGCATTGTTTGCAAGTTATGAATCACCAATGAACGCTTTCACGTCCTGTACCATTTTGGGCCTGAAAAAAATTCTTTTTAGGCGCTCGATGGTTTTTCCCATACCTCCATGACAAAACTTAGGCGGTTCGTGAAACATCTGAATTACTTCCGGTACCATTGTGGAGGGAATCCATAATTTCCATGCGGTACCCTCTTGTTCCTCTTCACCCCGGAAGAATTTGGTTCTCTTGTAGACGAACTTGTCAATGACCCTAAGGTCTGGTAAACTCGCTTGGTTGTCGATCACCCGTACACGAAGTTGATGGTACTCTGGCGTGTCGAAGTGTGATGACTGTATGTCAATTTCTGGGACGTCGGAGTCAATGGAGGAAATGCCCATATCATTAGCACGTGAGAGAACATCGGGAACTATATTTTGCGTACCCCGCCTGTGTTCTATCTCAAAGGTGTAGCCTTGTAATTTTAATGACCATCTGGCCAATCGCCCTGATAAATCTGTTTGACTCATGATCCACTTTAAATTGGCATGGTTTGTCACGATTTTGAAGGCCTGTCCTTCCACGTAAGGTCGAAACTTTTTCAGGCTAAGAATGGCTGCTAACAGCTCCAGTTCGGTCACACTATACTTCTTTTGCGTAGAGCTCAGTTTCTGCGAAAAGTACGCTATCGGAAGTTCTATGCCCTCATCATTTGCCTGGGTGAGGACTCCTGCTACACCGCATAGGCTGGCATCGCATTGGATGACAAAAGGTTTGGTGTAATTTGGGCTGACCAACACGGTGCTGTAGACAATTTTTCTTTTATGCTCTCGAAAGCGCCCTGTGCCTCCGTTGTCCCTTGAAAGGATTTGGACTTCTTCAAAAGATCGGATAAGGGTGTGGTTATACCAGCGAAACCTTGTATGAATCTACGGTACCACCCCGCTATTCCAAGAAATCTTCGCACTTGGCGAACGGTGGTGGGCTTGGGAAAGTCCGTGATGGCTTCAACTTTCCCGGGATCAGTACGAATGGTACCATGTCCAACAATAAATCCTAGATATTTCACTTCCGTGATACAAAAGTGACTTTTTTCGACGTTAAGGGTCAATCCGGATTCTCTTATTCGATGAGCTACTTCCGCTGACAACTGCAGGTGTTCTTCGAACGTTGTGGACAAAAGAAGAAGATCGTCCAAATAAACAAATACTCTTTCACGCAGTCTTGGTGGAATGACCCGATCCATTAATCGACACATGGTTTGCGGGGAGTTGCAAAGACCGAAAGGCATCACCTTGAAGTGATACAGCGGTCTGTTTGGCACTGTGAAAGCCGTTTTCTCTCGAGAGTTGACTTCGAGAGGAATCTGCCAAAAGGCATCCTTGAGGTCCAGACTGGTTATGTATTTGGTTTTAGGTAATCGACTGAGGATGCCCTCGATATGCGGCAGAGGATACGCATCCTTGACGGTAACTAAGTTCACCTTCCGCGAATCCAAATACAGTCTGACCTTCCCCAGCTTTCGAATCAAGACCACTGGACTACTCCAAGGGCTCTGCGATTCCTCTATCACTCCAAGGGACAGCATTCTATCAATCTCGGCATGTTTCATTTTTTCGATAGCTGGTGATGTGGAAAAGTACTTTTGTTTAATTGGACGTGCGTTCGACTCAATCTCAATGACGTGTTCTAGGAGGGTGGTTTTACCTAGACCTTCTTTAGCAAATGACGGAAAGAGTACTACGGCGCTATCTAACCGCAACTTTTGAGTTGGGGTGAGGGTATGCTCCTGCGAAATATCTTCCTCAATCGCCGTGTCATCGTGCAGAGACACTTCGCCGATGATGTTTGGCGCAATCTTAAATGCGGACCAAATGTCTACTCCAAGATATAAATCTTGGGCTAGCGAGGGAACTATAAAAATGTTTAAGCATTGTGTAACGCCATTGTAAGTGACATCAGCTACTACGCTTCCCACTATGTTTTGTTCTGCACCATCAGCGGTGCAGACCGAAGTTTTAAAAGTTTTTCGTTTCAGGTCTAGTGAAATGATGTTGGCGGCGGCTTTGCCTCCGAAACAGGATATAGAGGCTCCACTATCCAGTAGTCCTAGATAGGATCGATTATTATCGACGACTCGAGCATATGGACGAATATCCGCCTTGCTTCTAACCAAGGTGGCTACCGACTGTTGGATCAACTTCCGGTTCTTACGGATGTGATTCCAAAATAAACGCAGTCTTATGGTCGAACGTCGTGAAGGACGTTTACACCACCTAAACTCAATTGCAGGATGGGAGACAGTGAGTGTACCGAGTGGATAATTCTACTTTTAGCATTGGCGTAATTTGCTACTTTGGTGTGGTATGGAACTATTTGATGTAAATGAGGGTTTCTTACTGGCCAGTACTCCGAGTGATCATTTCTCTTTAGGATTTGGGTGACTGGTGAAGAAGGTTATATATTCGGGGGAGTGGCTGAGGTGGAAGAAGACTTAGAGGTTGAGTCTTGAATGATTTCACCCTCAGAAGATACTACGGACGAAGGTGGGTGAAAGTCCCTCCGTCCGTCTTCTGGTTTCCCTTTTCCGGGTGACATGTCGAACAGGTGGGTTTGTAGACGTTGGCTGCACCACAACCATAGCAGAATATCGTGCGTTTCTCCAAGCAGTCTTGGTAGGCATGACCTCCTCGTCGACAATTCCAGCATCTAAGCTTTGAAATTTCTGAGGCCTCGTGAATGGGTTCCTCTGGAGTCGTATCGGGCTCTGGAACGGAGATCTCATGGATGGGGCGGCGAAAATTTACCTGCCGTGGGAAAGAATTTGGTCGGAGAGGAGCGTCTTGGAATATGGTTTCTCGCCGCAGGCAGAAATTCCGCAACTGGGCTACTGATGGGAAGCTCATGTAGAAGGTCTGCTGGCGAATGTCAGCTCGAAGGTTGCGGTGGAGTACTTCTACTAGTTCTGGTTCTTGCATTGTAACTACTAGGCGATCGCAGAGTTTCATTACGGAGGTGTAATATTCCTCAAACGGCTCTTTCTCCCTCTGCTTTCTGTTGCAGATCAACTCTCGAATGTCAGTGTCCGTCATGTGGTCTTGAAATTGTAACCGTAAAGCTCGGCAGAATGGAACCCAATAGACTTTGTCGACTGTTTTACGGTATCTCCAATACCAGTCCCTAGCTCTATCGGTGAACAGGGAGTGTAAATGGTCGCACAGTAAGGAAAAGTTGTCGTTCAGACCATCCTTGGTCAGAGCGGATAGTTGGTAGATGAAATGGTCAATGGTCAAACCGAAGTTTGATCCGTCGAATCGCAAGTTCCAACTCTAAATTATCTGAGCGGCAGGACTGCTGTCTACTCTACTGGGTGGCTGTGACAATCGCTGGTCACCGAAGTGTGCGGACTGCCGATATTGGTCGGCAGTGTCTAAATGCCGTCGTTGAGTCGGGTGACGAGAATCTCGTCTGGCAAATGGATCATCCCTGGGCCAAATTGGTTCATCTCTGCGAGGTTGGTTCCTCGGTGTTGGTAGGATTGTCATGAGGATTTTGGAGTGTCATTGAATTTTCGAACCGTGTGACCAGTTGTTCGAAACCTTGTTGCAACTTCTGCTCCAGATTAGCCATGATCTGGGCCGTGATGCTTGTTATGGCATCCGAGCTCGCAGGTTAATTTGCAGAGTCAGTGATGGTTGGGTCGACAAAGTGAGCACCCGAGGTTCGATGAGAGGTAGGATCAATATCTAGTGAATGCTCGTCCAGCAGAGGTAAACTTACATGTCTGTAGAGTGTCGGTGAGTATCCCCACTGAACGAGAGTGTCGTTGGAGGTTTGAGTATTGCACCGGTGGGATGGACATTAGTTCCCACAGCCGGAGATGACGGCAAGGTCCAATCTAGAGGGTTTTGAACTCGTTCTTGTGAACGGGTCTGGTACCGTTTTTCTACGTTGAATTGAGCACTTGTTCCGTTTACTTTTGTCAATTCTTTAGGCGTGCACTTAAACCCACATTGCGGATATGAGGCCGATCGCTTCAAGTGTTCCACAATGCATTTCTTGTGAAAAAGGTGGTTACACTTAGTCACGTTTAGGTCAGTCGAAGCCCCAAAAACCATTTTGCAGATACTGCTGTTAGCTTCAGGCAGTTAAAGGAATTTGGAAGTGAAAATCTAAGTCCTACGCTATTTACCTTGGTGACGAAAACTTTAATAGAGATAATTTTAATACTTCACTATGGCAATTTCTATTTCCTAAAATATAGCAAAATTGCCTCAAGAATTAATATGATGTCAGGTGAATATCAAAATGGAATGTATAATGGTTATAATAGATTTATAAGATAATATATTGTAAGAATGTAAAGTAACGATTATCATACACTTGGTGGACGCACCCTTTTTGTAACTCGGGTTGCGCCACCTGGATGTTTTTTTTGAGATGTAAAACGAAGTAGCCGTGGCTGACTTCACTGTTAAAAAGGAAAAAGAAGGAGAAACACGCTTTTTTGTAAAGGGATCCGCCATTTTTTTTAGTTACCAAATAAAGAACGTGATTATTACAATTCATGTCGGTTATTTCAACATCAGATGTGGGGTATTCTCACAAATACGAATATTCAAGATGCCTAAACAAAGCAAATCCGATTTAATGGAAATACTGCGGGAATACGAGGTCGAATTTCCTGCGTCGGCCACCGTATCCCAATTACGGGCATTGCTGGACTCGACGTTAGCTAAAGATGATAACGCGCAGGCTGGGGATGAGCTTTGTTCGGAGATAGGCCATTCATCATATTCCGCTGCAGTGAGTACTTCTGGGGTCGAGTCCGCAAATGCCGTCACCGCTGCCAAGGTCGCCACTGCTGCCACTGCCGCTACTGATACTGCTGCTACTGCTGCCACTGAGGCTACTGCTGTCACTGCTGCTACTGCTGCCACTGCTGCTACTGCTGCCACTGCTGCTACTGCTGCCATTGAGGCTACTGCTGTCACTGCTGCTACTGCTGCCACTGCTGCTACTGCTGCCACTGCTGCTACTGCGGCCACTGCTGCTACTGCTGCCACTGCTGCTACTGCTGCCACTGCTGCTACTGCTGCCACTGCTGCTACTGCTACCACTGCGGCCACCGCTGCTACTTCCACCACCGCCGCCACTGCCGCCTCCGCTGCCACTACCGCTAAGAATGTCCGTACGACCACAGATGCTGCCGACTCTCGGGCTATGGGTGGAGCCACTGCCTGGAACACGTTTGCGTCTGCTACACAGAGAGAGCCAGCACTAAGCGATGCCGATTTTGAGCTGTCCGCTTTGGAGCAACAGTTAACTATACTGCGCAGGAAGCAAGAGATCATTCAACTCACACGCCAATTAGAACAAATGAGTCCTGAACCTGTTAACCGGGCTCGAGTAGAAGATATCGTGCGGGTGGTACCAAAATTTAGTGGTGATCGCGAGTCGGGCTATGACGTCAAGCATTTCATCAACGACCTGGAACAAATTTGCCAAACATACAGATGTGACGATGCATTCAAATACATCTGCCTACGCAGTCTGTTGACGGGCGCTGCTGCTGACTGCGCCAAGCAGAGTGATGAACGAGATTTCCGTGGCCTAAAAGCAGTTCTAACCCAAGAGTTCGACCACGTCTTGAGTCACACCGAATTAATCAAGCGACTGCGTGGGCGCAAATGGAATCGGGACGTTGAGGAAATGCATCACTACGTTCTCATAATGAATGGTTTGGCTAAGCATAGCCAACTACGCGAATACGAGATAGTGGGTATAATCGTGGATGGGATGCATCTGCCACCTGAGGACACTGTTTTGCTGCTGAGTGGTACGACTACGATCGAACAACTGAAGGCCGCTGTTGGGATACACCGGGAACGCATCATGGATCACATTAAACGACTGACCACAGTCCGACCTCGGCCATCGATGCGATCGGCTCCCACTACTACTGCTGCTAGCCCGGAACAGAGATCCGGCGAACCAGTTCGATGCTTTAACTGCAGTAAGATGGGGCATTATCAAAGTAAATGCCCATACGAAGTACGTCCGCCAGGCGCATGTTTCAAATGCTGGCAAATGGGCCATGACCACCGACGTTGTCCGAATCCATCGAAGCTTCTGACACCCCGAAATCTGGCTGCTGCTGTGGATACCACTGAACCGGATGGTGCTGCTGTTGCTGATATAGGGGTGTTGGGGTCTGTTAACTGGGTAAGTGTTGTTTTCAATTCTGAATCTGCTTTCGAACGCGACTTTACGAATTTTCTTTCTTTGTTTGATACCGGTAGTCCGGTTAGTTTTGTCCGGTACTCTACAATCAACAAATCCATTTCATCTAAGAAGCAAAAGACTTCGTTTCGAGGCTTGGGGAATCAGGTTCTTTCATCATTTGGCTGTATCGACTGCATCATTAAATTTAGAAAAATGTACCTTAAGCATAAACTAATAATACTTCCTGACGAACAAACCAATATTCCACTCATTTTGGGTAGAGACTTTCTAGAAAAATGTAACATCAAATTATGTCAGTTGAACAAAAATTTCGCTCATGTAAGCAGCGATATGGCCAATAAAAATATTCTTAACGAAAGTTCGCATTTTTGCATTTTTGACCCAGGTGAACCCCCACCAACAGAAGGCAAAGGTTTAGAAAAGCCATCGGTGGCGAAAGTTGGTACGTCTGTGTTATTTGACAGTAATGATGGTGTGAAGGTTAAAGAAGATATTTTTGTTTGTCCCGAGGTGCACACAGTCGAATTGAGTGATAATGCTGATGCAGAGGAGTTATTAGCTATTAATGATTCACTAACAAAGCAAGAGGTAGATGCAATTAGACGCACTATTTATGAACAATATTTGGGCCCTGACGACATAGAGATTAAGCCGCATGACTTTGAGATGAAAATTAGGTTAACGGATCAGACGCCATTTCACACAACTCCTAGACGTCTCTCATACTATGAGAGGATAGAGGTACAGAAAATTTTAGACAGATTGTTGGAACAAAAGGTTATTAGGCCAAGCCAATCTCCGTATGCGTCGGCGGTGGTCCTAGTTAAAAAGAAATCGGGAGAGCTCCGTATGTGTGTTGACTTCAGGGCACTCAATAAAGTCACAGCTAGGGATAATTACCCGCTACCGCTGATAGAAGATTGTTTGGGGTATTTCGGGGGAAAGACATACTTTTCCACCTTAGACTTGAGAGATGGATTTTTCCATGTGGCGATGGCGCCTAATTCGATTCAATATACTTCATTTGTGGTGCCTCATGGTCAGTTCGAGTATATCCGAATGCCGTTTGGTTTGAAAAACGCCCCTGCCATTTTTCAGCGATACATATGTGAAATTTTCTCAGACCTAATATCCTCTGGGCAGATCTCGATTTACATAGACGACATAGTGCTGGCTACGGTAACCTTAGATGAGCATGTCAAATTGTTGAAGAAGGTTTTGAGACGAATGACGGAGAAGGGTTTAGTTCTGCGTTTATCTAAGTGTAAGTTTGCCTATAACAAGATAGAATACCTTGGTTATTCGGTCACTTCTGACGGCATACGCCCGAATGATGACCATATCGAAGCAATAAAAAGATTGCAGCCTCCCCGTAACTTGAAGGAGTTGCGCTCTGTTTTGGGAATGTTTAGCTATTTCCGGATGTTTGTTGAGGGACACAGTAGGATAGTCAAGCCGCTGACTGAATTGACCCGTGAAGGCATTCCTTTTGCAATGACTACAGAGCGAGTAAGTGCGTTTGATGCGCTCAAGGACAAGCTGATAAATAGCCCAGTTCTGGCGATTTATGATCCAACCAAGGAGACTGAGCTCCATTGCGATGCTAGTTCATTAGGTTTCGGAGCAGTGCTGATGCAGAGGCAGGACGATAGGAAGTTTCATCCTGTCTCGTTTTTTTCAAAGACAGCGTCCCCAGCGGAACAACGATACCATAGTTTCGAATTAGAGTCGTTAGCTATTATATATGCCCTTAGGCGCTATCGAGTTTATTTGGAGGGATTGAAGTTTACAATCGTTACTGATTGTAATTCGCTTAAACTGACCCTGGAGCGTAAGCAGATGAACGCCCGGATCGCTAGGTGGGCACTTGAGTTGCAAGCTTACGATTACACTTTGCAACACCGGCATGGTTTCGCTATGGGGCATGTAGATGCTTTGAGTCGTTTGAATCCTAGCCCCAAGGAAACTTTGAGGCCCGTGAGTCCGCTTGACGATTCTAATGATGTGTTAGCCGTTAATGATTCGTGCGTCCGGGGTGACGAGGCGTCCCCAAATATGTTTTGTCGTACCATCCATGCGATTGATGGTAACGAAGTCTGTTTCCGGGTACAGCTCACCCAGGGCCGTGATGAACGCATCGTGAAGGTGCGAGAAGAGCTAGAGGATGGCCCGATGGATGGTTTTGAGATGAAGGATGGTCTCGTCTTCAAGGTAGACGAGGGGGGCGGACTTTTGTTATACGTAGCGAGTGAGATGGAGGAAAATGTCATAAGGCTGATGCACAAGAAATTAGGTCATTTGGGGGTTGATAAGACGGTTGATGGCCTCCGTAGGCATTACTGGTTTCCGAATATGAGGGATAAAGTTTGCAATTTTATTAAGAACTGCATTCGCTGCATATTGTACGCCGCCCCTGTTCGGTCGTCTGAGCGGACACTATATAGTATTGAAAAGAAGCCAGAGCCATTTGACACACTTCATCTAGATCATTTTGGTCCACTCCCATCCATAAATTCGAAGCGAAAACATATTCTGTTAGTCACTGATGCCTTCACGAAATTCACTAGGCTTTACGCCGTTAACTCCACTAGTACCCGGGAGGTTCTGATTTGTCTTGAAAAGTATTTTTCATACTACAGTAGACCCCGTCGCATTATTTCGGACCAAGGCACCTGTTTTACTAGTTTAGAGTTCGCTGATTTCCTCAAGAGGAACAACATCGAGCATGTCAAGGTCGCGGTCGGGTCCCCGCAGGCCAACGGTCAGGTGGAACGCGTGAATAGGACTCTAAAGGCCATGTTGGGGAAAATGTGCGAGCCAGTTAGCCATGCCGATTGGGTCCAGATGCTTCCACCGATAGAATTTGCTTTGAACAACTCGAGGCATAGCTCGACCAAACATTTACCGAGTGAGTTGCTTTTTGGGGTGGCACAGCGTGGAAAGGTTGTTGATGAATTTTCCGAATATCTTCAGGCGGAGTTTGGCCCCGCAGTTGCTCGCGATTTGAAAACTATGCGTGCAGATGCAAACCATGCTATCCAAAGATCACAAGCCTATAACGAGGCATATTCGGCTAAGAAGGGTTCGCCGGCAAAGAAGTACGCGGTGAACGATTTTGTTGTTATTCGGAATGTGGATGTTACCCCCGGGACAAATAAAAAGTTAATCCCTAAATATCGCTGTCCGTATGTAGTCTGTAAAGTGTTGGGAAATGATCGATACGTTGTTCGCGATGTCGAGAACTGTCAAATGACTCAGCGACCATATAATAACGTCATTGAAGCCGCTCGAATGCGGAAATGGGTTGAAAGTAAAAACGATGATGAGATTTAAAGCAGTTTTTGAAAGCAACACTGGGTATATGATAACTTAGTCTTAAGCAGAAATGTGTGTATATGTATCGAGGTCGATTGTTATGTAGATTGGCCGAACTGTAATGGTGGATTTACACCATCACGCACGCGCATTTTTGCAACAAAACCGAAAAGAGAGATCCGTTTATCCGCAGTCAATGCTAATAAGGTGTAAGAGTGAGATCACTTACTTTAACTTGCTATAACATTATTATGGAGATTTGACAGATCACATGTAAACAAACAAATTTATTTTCATCGGTTTTGTTGTAGTAGAATAAAAAAATAAATAAAAACATGGATTTCGTAAAGGCTGCCGTATTAATAGTGTTTTCCATCTTGAGTAGGTACAATCGGCGATGTGAAGCAGAGAAATGTAAAAAATGTATTATGGCGATTAAAACATATGATAGCAGCGCCCATTTTGTTTTATAGGAAATCGAAATTTCGTAAGCCATCGCTATAAAAATATCAACATGCATAGCTTTCCCATAATTCCTACCACGTAAACAAGATGGCCGACCTGAATACGTGTCACGTTTTTTTGCATGTTAGGTAATGCTGTCCCTTTCAGTCACACGGATATTTAGCATTTAGCATCCCTTTAATCTTACATGTTAGGAATGTGTGACCGTGTAAATCCACCATAAGAATGTAAAGTAACGATTATCATACACTTGGTGGACGCACCCTTTTTGTAACTCGGGTTGCGCCACCTGGATGTTTTTTTTGAGATGTAAAACGAAGTAGCCGTGGCTGTCTTCACTGTTAAAAAGGAAAAAGAAGGAGAAACACGCTTTTTTGTAAAGGGATCCGCCATTTTTTTTAGTTACCAAATAAAGAACGTGATTATTACAATTTATGTCGGTTATTTCAATATAAATATAATTTATAAATATATCTAATGATAATCAATAAATGTAATGGATTTTTCCTCACCAAAAAGAATTTCTTTTGCAAGCGAAAAGGTATTTGGTTGTGTTAGTAATATGATAAAATGGTAACTTTGTGGATAAACGGTGATGGTGTTCCCTTGGTTGGGCAAGGGTGTGGTTGGGTAAAAGAAATATAGGAAAGTGAAATCGAGATAGGAAAAAAAAAGATGTTTGATGGTATGGCGGATGATTTTTTTTATTTGAATGACATTGAGATAATTACAAAAAAAAAACACACAAACAGATCACACTAATCGGATGGGGTCGGGAACTCTGCTGGTGGTGATGACGGCTCTGATGGCCTCTGCACACTGCTTTCTTCTACACCCCTGCACCTTGGCACTGTACTCCTGTCCAGAAAAATGTCTAAGGATTTTCATGCGCGTGGCACAGCTTTTTCAGCAGTGTGCTAGTTCCAACTATTACACAACACTTCTTACTTCCACCGTCCTCGTCATTGTTAAATTCAAAACTTATCCTCAACCGACGCGCATCACCCTTTTTATATCCCTAGCCTCGTCGTATAATTCGGTACTTTGTTTACGAACCAAAGTTATTTTCGAGCAAACTTTGTTTACGAACAAAATTAGTTCATAAACAAAGTACCGACTTAATCCCGCCTGCCCTATGTTTTACGCTCGCTAATCCCTAAATCTACCGACCATCCACAATTCATTCGTCCCCTCCCCCTCCATACCATTAAGTTAAGCTTATACACCAGATGGCGAGTGCACTGAAGCTGTGCTTGGTACATGCGCACTTCATTCGTGAGGTGAATATGGAGAGACAACTTTCTTGGTGTGGAGGCGTGGATTCGCCTCTCTTGCTATTAATTTTTTTATTACCGGCTCACAGAAGTGGTGAGTTCAGAGGTCTCTGCCATGACCTGTTTTAGCTAATGAGATTGGGTCTCGATTATCCACTAGTGAGCGGCCAATGAAATTCGGCCTAAAAAAAAATTTTAGTTTCCAGGCACTGGGGTTGGTGAATATGTGTCGCTACTAACTTTTCTAGAGTGAGAGCCATTGTCACTCTGGGCATTTTCATAGAGTGGCGAAATTGAATTTATGGTGACCACTGAGGCAGAGGAGGTGACCAATTTTGGTGAATATGGACATTTAATGCCTGAAAGTATGCAGTATGTTACTAGCAAGTTACGACATAACTCCGCACTGGTCGAAATACCTGGAAACGAATTTCTGCCCATTACAGAGTATTCTATGTAAAAATTGTATTCCTCGAGCAGTAGTCTAAACTTGGTTAGTCTACTACTTGGTTCCTTTCACGAGATCAAATATACTAAAGGTCTGTGGTCTTTTAAGATTTTAAATCTTCTTCCGAACAGGGTCGATAGTGCTTAACTGCCCACACTATTGCAAGCAATTCTTTCTCAATAGTGCTATAGTTTTTCTCTGCTTTGTTAAGAGTTTTGCTCGCGTAGGCAATTGGCCTATCGTCGGAATTAGACAACACAGCTCCTATAGCGAAACCTGAAGCGTCCGTGCGTAAAATGAATTCCTCGTTGAAATTTGGGAATTGTAAAATTTTGGGACTTGTGAGGATTTCTTTTAACATGTTGAATGATCTTTCGCAATCGCTATTAAAATTTAATTCGACATCCTTTTTTAGTAGCTTATTCAATGGGATGGTAGTCGTTGCGAAATTAGGAATGAACTTACGATAGTAGTTCGCGAAAGCTACGAATCTTCTGACTTCATCCGCGCTGGTTGGGATTGGGTAATTTTTCATTGCATCAGATTTAGTTTTATCGGGTAGAATACCATTTTTGGAGATTACGTGTCCAAGGTACAATACTTCCTTTCGCAAGAAAGAACATTTTCCTGGGTGTATTTTGAGGTTCACCTCTCTGAGACGTTCAAAAACTTGAATCAAGTTTCTATTGTGGTCTAATAAACTTTTACCGAAAATGATAAGGTCATCAAGATAGACGAAACATCGTGAGTATGTTAGTCCTGACATCGCTATTGACTTCATTCGTGAGAACTAACTGGGTGAAATCTTTAAACCCATGGGTAGGCGTTTTAGCTGGTAATGACCATTCTCAGTTGGAAATGTTGTAATTGGCCTACTATTGGCGTCTAGTTCCATCTGGTAGTATCCCTGACTTAAATCTATGCATGAAAAGTAAACAGCTCCTCCTACCATATCATAAATGTCGGTTATGTTTAGAAGGGGGAACTTGTCATCCTCGATTCGTTTGTTAACGTTACGATAATCAATTAGCATTCGGAATTTCTGTAGACCGGTAACAGGGTCTTTCTTTTTGGGTACGATTAGTATCGGGGAATTCCAAGGGGAAATGGATGGTTCTATAATACCGTCCGCTATCATTTTTCGTATTTCATCATTCACGTCTTTCTTTTGCGTATGGGGTAGACGATTGCGGTTCCAATATGGGTGTACGTTAGTTTGTCACCATCTACGTGAAAAATGTCCTGGTACTTGGAACATATCGCTTCAATTTCTGATTGTTCTTCATTATTCAGTGTATCACAATTGATTTCGCTTAATATCTTCTTTACTCGTATGTGTTCTGATTTATCCGTTTGGTTGTAACGTAGAATGTAATGTTCTGAGGCGGGTTGGGATATAGGTTCAACCCATTTAAAAGTTACTGCCGTTTCTCGCGCATTTAATATTTTAACAGGTATTTTTCCATTTATGGCAGTGGATAGTGAGCCTGCCATAAATACTGTTGCATGTTTGCTCAAACTGTGACATTCAGCATCAATTAGTCAAGTTGCAGCGCCATCTAGTAGAGAGCCATATTACCGATAATTGGCAGCATTTGAAAAGCAGTTTGAATAGCTATGGAATAATATAATTATGTTGTTCTCGAACCTTCTGAACTTAACGAATCTGGAAATTTCGAGAGGTGTCACTAGGAGATATAAATAGATGTCGCAAGAGCACCCAAGACAATCTAGTTTTGAACCGCGATAAAGAAGTGCGGTAGATGACAGTAGTGAAAAGTATAGAGAAAAAGTGGAAGCATGGAATAAGAGACAAGTGATTGTTTATTTAAGGTGATTAATTGTGAAAGTGAATTGTTGTGTAAGTGAATTATTAGAATAATAATCAAGAATTAAATTGAAAGAGAACTAATAAAGATTAATTTAATAGAATTACGTTTTATCTTTTCGAATCCTAGCCTGGATGTAACAATACGTTCTCGCATTGCTCTTGTGAAATACTCTTACTCCTGTGTGTTGCATGTTTAGCCAATAAGTTGCTTCGCATTTGGGAGCTAGTAAAACAGAGTGTGGGTTGAGCTGGGTATGTAGGTGTAGTGAAACCGTCTACTGGTCTGCTTTGATCTTTAGTAGGAATGATTCCAAATCAATCTTCGCACAGAACTCCGTAAGAAAATTTGCACCTACTATGCCTTCAACTGGAATTGGGAATGTGTCTGCTACTACGTGAAATTCGTAGGGTATGATAATTTGTCCAAAATGGATCTCTATATTATACGTTCCTAAGGTTTCTAAATCTCCTGATACACCGAGAATCTTGGTGCTATTGTTCTTGCATATGGGAATCTTTTCATTTAAAGCGCTAATTTTGATTACACAGAGTGAAGCTCCGGTATCTAAAAGAAAACGTATATTTTGATAATTGTATATAAATGCCGTTAGCGATTCCAGCAGTGCAAATAGCATTTGCTGGATTTATTGATTTCCCCCCGATGGGCCGGCTACTCCCTCGGTGGGTTGCTCGTTTCCCAGTGCTAGTAGCCTATGATCATTGTTAGTTTTATTTCTCTAGGTATTACTGTTAGGTGGGTTTCTGTTATACGAGTTGGTGTTAGTGTTGCGATTGGAATTTCTTTTCATGTTTGTGTGGTGACTTACGCGATGCTGTGTGTAAGTGTTTGGGGTGTAATTATTTGGTATGTAATTATTGGGTTTGAGTGTAGTTTTGTGTGTTCTAGTTTATATACCTGGGTCTGTTATCAGAATACCTATTCCTGTTATTGTTTCTGTTTTGGGGACGTTGTCCATAGTTGGTTGGTTGGTTGGACAGTATCTTTCGTAGAGGTGGATCCCTGATCTAGTTATAAAAGATGGTCGATAGCGTCTTGAAGTTTTGTATGGCGGGCGCTATCCAGAATGATTTTAAATCTATCGTTTATTCCCTTTTTTAGAAACGCTAAACCTCGTCTGTCGTTTGCCTTAGTTAGTATTTCTCTTCTCGGGTCACCATGGCACGTAACTTCAAGTTCAGTCATTTTTGTTATCAGGGATTCAATATCCGTTACGAATTCTAGTTTCCCTGAAGAGTTCTACTGAGTTTAGTTTGTATGGTCTCGATAGTTTCTTTCGGACCACATTTTTCCACTAACGCTTTTTTTAATTCTATGAAGTTTGCCGGTTTATGGTGACCTAATGCCGTAAGTGCCTTGCCTTGAATTTTGCATTGTAATAAAAACTTGACTAGCGTTGATTTCGAGGTTTCATCTAGGGTGTCATGATAAAACTCGATGTTGCTTACAAAATCCCTAATGTCTTCTGTTTCTCATGTTTTTCTCATCATCGTCACACCTAAGGATTGGTAACTTTTGGGCTAAACTGAAGTTGAATGATTCTGTCATGGTGCTAGTTTCTGGAATGGTTGTTGTCTTTAAAGGAATTTTTATTTCTAAGCTATTTTTGAAAATTTTCTCTAATTCTTCTTTACGGTTGGTTGCCGTTGCTATTATGCTCTTAAGGTTGGCTCTTTCTAACTCCGAGATTGGTTGTTTGTCTAATTCTCGAAGCTCCCTGCAGAACGAAACCCAAAGTTCCTCGATCTGTGTTAGTTTTGTTTTAACGCCTTCCTGTGTTCTTGTCCTATTGGGTAATTTTTTAAGGCTTTCGAAACAGGTTTTAAGTGCCTTTAGGGTGTTCAGAAGTGGAGTGAAACTCATTGAGTGGAATTTCTAAAATGAGAAAGCATATACTGGAAGTAGATCCTGACCCTATGATATCAAAAAAAAATGTCAGAAACACCATTAACTTTAGTGACGAATGTATATAGAAAGAAAAGTGTTTTTTTTTGTTTTGCTTAGGTGTAAAATCTTAGACTACTACCTGGGCAGGTCGTCGTTCTAAATGCCTGACCGTGTCTGCTATTAATTTTCGGCGATAATGTTGTAAGCCTAGATAGGCAAGACCTATGATTAGAGCGGTTACGAATATAAGCAGTAGTACCGCCGCGGCCATATCCGGTGATTTTCCCGTTTGGATGCTGGGTGCAGTGATTAGCTGGGGACCCGTATTAAAGACCTCCTTGCTTTCTTGTCCTCCCATTAGTATCGGGGAATTCCAAGGGGAAATGGATGGTTCTATGATATCGTCCGCTATCATTTTCCTTATTTCCTCATTCACGTCTTGCTTTTGCGTATGGGGTAGACGATACGGTTTTGTATATTTCGGTGGTGATCCTTCTTTAAGCGTGATATCTGCGGTTCCAATATGGGTGTACGTTAGTTTGTCACCATCTACGTGAAAAATGTCCTGGTACTTGGAACATATTGCTTCAATTTCTGATTGTTCTTCACTATTCAGTGTCTCAAAATTGATTTCGCTTAATATGTTCTTTACTCGTGTGTTTTCTGATTTATCCGTTTGATTGTAACGTAGAATGTAATGTTCTGAGGCGGGTTGGGATATAGGTTCAACCCATTTAAAAGTTACTGCCGTTTCTCGCGCATTTAATATTTTAACTGGTATTTTTCCATTTATGGCAGTGGATAGTGAGCCTGCCATAAATACGTTCTCGCACAGCTCTTGTGGATGAAATACTCTTACTCCTGTGTGTTGTGTGTTTAGCCAATAAGTTGCTTCGCATCTGGGAGCTAGTAAAACAAAGTTTGGGTTGAGCTGGGTATGTAGGGGTAGTGAAACCGTCTGCTGGTCTGCTTTGATCTTTAGTAGAAATGATTTCAAATCAATCTTCGCACAGAACTCCGTAAGAAAATTTGCACCTACTATGCCTTCAACTGGAATTGGGAATGTGTCTGCTACTACATGAAATTCGTAGGGTATGATAATTTGTCCACAATGGATCTCTATATTATACGTTCCTAAGGTTTCTAAATCTCCTGATACACCGAGAATCTTGGTGCTATTGTTCTTGCATATGGGAATCTTTTCATTTAAAGCGCTAATTTTGATTACACAGAGTGAAGCTCCGGTATCTAAAAGAAAACGTATATTTTGATAATTGTATAAAAATGCCGTTAGCGATTCCAGAAGTGCAAATAGCATTTGCTGGATTTATTGATTTCCCCCCGATTGGCCGGCTACTCCCTCGGTGGGTTGCTCGTTTCCCAGTGCTAGTAGCCTATGATCATTGTTAGTTTTATTTCTCTAGGTATTACTGTTAGGTGGGTTTCTGTTATACGAGTTGGTGTTAGTGTTGCGATTGGAATTTCTTTGCATGTTTGTGTGGTGACTTACGCGATGTTGTGTGTAAGTGTTTGGAGTGTAATTATTTGGTATGTAATTATTGGGTTTGAGTGTAGTTTTGTGTGTTCTAGTTTATATACCTGTTTCTGTTATCAGAATACCTATTCCTGTTATTGTTTCTGTTTTGGGGACGTTGTCCATAGTTGGTTGGTTGGTTAGTGTAAGCTGGCCTACGAGGATTCCTATTTCTGCTATGCATATATCTAACAGTATCTGTCGTAGAGGTGGATCCCTGATCTAGTTATAAAAGATGGTCGATAGCGTCTTGAAGTTTTGTATGGCGGGCGCTATCCAGAATGATTTTAAATCTATCGTTTATTCCCTTTTTTAGAAACGCTAAACCTCGTCTGTCGTTTGCCTTAGTTAGTATTTCTCTTGTCGGGTCACCATGGCACGTAACTTCAAGTTCAGTCATTTTTGTTATCAGGGATTCAATATCCGTTACGAATTCTAGTTTCCGTGAAGAGTTCTACTGAGTTTAGTTTGTATGGTCTCGATAGTTTCTTTCGGACCACATTTTTCCACTAACGCTTTTTTTAATTCTATGAAGTTTGCCGGTTTATGGTGACCTAATGCCGTAAGTGCCTTGCCTTGAATTTTGCATTGTAATAAAAACTTGACTAGCGTTGATTTCGAGGTTTCATCTAGGGTGTCATGATAAAACTCGATGTTGCTTACAAAATCCCTAATGTCTTCTGTTTCTCATGTTTTTCTCATCATCGTCACACCTAAGGATTGGTAACTTTTGGGCTAAACTGAAGTTGAATGATTCTGTCATGGTGCTAGTTTCTGGAATGGTTGTTGTCTTTAAAGGAATTTTTATTTCTAAGCTATTTTTGAAAATTTTCTCTAATTCTTCTTTACGGTTGGTTGCCGTTGCTATTATGCTCTTAAGGTTGGCTCTTTCTAACTCCGAGATTGGTTGTTTGTCTAATTCTCGAAGTTCCCTGCAGAACGAAACCCAAAGTTCCTCGATCTGTGTTAGTTTTGTTTTAACGCCTTCCTGTGTTCTCGTCCTATTGGGTAATTTTTTAAGGCTTTCGAAACAGGTTTTAAGTGCCTTTAGGGTGTTCAGAAGTGGAGTGAAACTCATTGAGTGGAATTTCTAAAATGAGAAAGCATATACTGGAAGTAGATCCTGACCCTATGATATCAAAAAAAAATGTCAGAAACACCATTAACTTTAGTGACGAATGTATATAGAAGAAAAGTGTTTTTTTTTTTTTTTTATTTATTGTTTTGCTTAGGTGTAAAATCTTAGACTACTACCTGGGCAGGTCGTCGTTCTAAATGCCTGACCGTGTCTGCTATTAATTTTCGGCGATAATGTTGTAAGCCTAGATAGGCAAGACCTATGATTAGAGCGGTTACGAATATAAGCAGTAGTACCGCCGCGGCCATATCCGGTGATTTTCCCGTTTGGATGCTGGGTGCAGTGATTAGCTGGGGACCCGTATTAAAGACCTCCTTGCTTTCTTGTCCTCCCATCGGACCAGGTTTTTAATCGATCGGCAGCGGTGTCAAAGAGTTGGTGGAACTCGGCGGCTTCCTTTCGTTTCCGCTGCTTTGTGGTTCGCTGCTCCTCATCAATATGCATTGCCTCCATGCACCGACGTGTCATCAGAGTAATATGATTCTTCTGTTTTTTTTGTTGACTCGTAAAGTGTTTTTATGAATCATATCACTTTGATGTTAGAAGTAATGCTGTCAATTAAGTTGCCTTGGGTTAGGTGTATCAGGTATCGAAGTAGGTTTTAATGCGGTTAATTACTTTTATGCAATTAATTAAATGGGCGCTACTGTGCTCCCTTCATACTGTAAACCTGGTCGATTGTAGAATGCTTAGTCCTGAATCCGAATTGGTGATCAGGTATTAATCGACGTTCTTCGATAATCGGATATAGGTGCTTTAACAAAAGTTTTTCGAATACTGTCGACATTATCGGTAAGAGCGATATTGGCCTATATGATTATTTGTTATTTAGTGGTTTACCGGGCTTTGGAACCATTATAACTTCAGCTACCTTCCATTGTCGTGGAACGTACAATAACCTGAACGATGCATTTATAAGATAGGCAAACTTGATCAAATATTTCCTAAGTAACTCTTTAAGAACCTGTCCTCTGATTAGGTCATATCCAGGAGCTTTGCTTAATTTTAGTTTCTATATTTCAAAGCGTATTTCGGGTAGCGATACACTTTTTATTCTATAATTGTCAGGTGCTACGATTAGGACAGGTAATTCGAGCAACGCTTGACCATCAAATGGTTTAAATGTTTCTTCCAGATGTTCGGCAAATATTTCGGCATTTTCCTTGTCACTCTTCGCCCATACTCCATTGATTTTCCTGGTGGGTGGCGCTTGCGTTTTTGGTTTTTTAATGCCTTTCATAGCTTTCCAGAGTGAGTAATTTGTACTTTTATCCCCAGTTAGGCTTTCAAGATATGTAGAAATTTCGCGGTTTTTAAAGTCTCGAATTTGGTTGGTGTTTAATGGTTTTATCCTGTGGAGCGTGAAATTTTTGCCATCTTTTGCTCGCTCTCCTTTTCTTTTTTAGCAATTGAGTGATTTCCAAGGGATATTTTATTTCGCAATTTGTGGTTATTTTCCGTTTATAGGTAGTATTTTTCCAGGCTGAGCATTGTATGACGTCAATAAGTTGATCGACCTCGTCTTTGGGGTGTTCGAAGAGACACTTTGTGATCGATTTTACTTTCACAGTATTTTTTAAACGATTCCCAGTTTGTTTTCATGTTAGTTAGTCTAGGCGGACCTTTTATTTTCGTAGACAGCCGTTAATTGTCAAAATGACCGGCGAATGATCAGAAGAAAGATCGAAGCATTCCTCAACTACAATAGAGTCTCCCGACAACCCTTTCGTGATGAAGAAATCGATGAGGTCTTGTGTTTTTGCCGTATCCGAGGGCCAGTACGTCGGTTTACCTGAGGAATGAAAGTCTACCCTCAATTCGATACCGGCTTCGTAAAAACCTCTACCTTTTGCTGAAATGCATCTCGAGCCCCAGAAGGTATGTTTTGCTTTAAAGTTACCTCCGATGATGAAATTTTCTCCAAGTGAGTCAAAGATACTTATAAAATCACTTCTTGCCATCGTTGCACGTGGGGGCAATAGATAGCTGCAAAATCATATATTATGTGTTTAATTTTTACGCTTACCGTGCTTAATTGCAGTTTGGCAAGCTCAATTGTTGCACTACTTGAGTGTTCAATGGTATTTTTGATCGACAAGGATGCCCCGCCTCTCGCCCTTTCCGAAGGGTGATATGCGTGATAGGCAATGTATCCTCGAATGTTTGTGCTGGATTCATTCGTCAGATGGGTTTCCGAAATCAAGCAAATATCAATATCATCTTTAATGATGAATATCTCGAGCTCGTCCATCTTATGCAGAAGGCCGCTCGCATTCCATGTCACTAATTTAACTAAGTGTGTCATATATGTATATATTATTGCACGTGTACTTAGAAATTGATTTTCGAGCTTGGCCCTGTTCTTCTAGCCGCGCAAGAATTGCAGAGAAAACTTGGGAGACTGGATCAGATGTTTAATTTGTATGTTCACGTCCTTGCAACGCAGCTTCAGCGTATGTTTGGTTTTATTGTTGCCCTTTTCAGGTTTGTTTTTGGTTTTATTTGCGATTGGTAGCGTAGTTTTCCTTATTTTGTAACGCCTATTTTGAAGTTTTTTTAGCTACTTCGCATCCGCGATAATTTGCCGGGTGTTTTCCATTGCACTTTATGCATCTTGGTAGGTCTTGTCTACTTAGAGCGCATTCCTTCGATACTGATTGCCGGCACATTTTACGCAACGCGGTTTTTTTTTGGCAGTATGTGTGCCTGTGATTGTAGCCTTGGCAACGCTTACACTGAGGAATCTAACGAGTCCTTTAACGCATCGGTTCAATTTTAACCACTTTGTTTAGGATAGTTTTAATTTTGTATATTTTTTCAATGTTTTCAGACTTTTCGAAACTAAGCATGAATAGGGAAGTCCGCGCTGGACAACAATTTTTTCGTCTTGTTCCATTTTTTGCTTTTCTTTTTTAAGTATATTAACTGCGTCGATAATTTTGAAACCTTTAGTTTTAAGATCTTACAAAACATCTTTTTTGCGGCACGAAAAGTGGAGCCCTCTGGCTACAACTCGGTGTGGCCTTTGTACCTTCTCAGTATTCAGTTTTTGAGAAACTGCGCGATAGCCCTCAGGATCGCTTATATTTATTTTCCACACATTATTATTGAGAGATGTTACTTTGAATGTGGACTTTGCTATTTCCTTAAGAAGGCTACTTAGCTTGCTGTAGTCTGAAACTCCGACAACGTTAATAGGAGGTGGAAGGTATACCTTATTTTGAGGTTTTTTCCTTAGCGTTTCTATTTCGTTGGCACTTGCCTTTTTGGGTTTTCTATCTTTTAGCACAACAATTTCGGGTGGGGAGCCGGCTTTCTGTTTTTTGTTCAATCTCCTCTTAATGATCCAATCCGTTTCGCGCGTTAGCTTTTCTTCGTCCGTATGATAATCGCGGCTAGCTGAGCGGTATAATTTGGCTTCGGGCTGTTTTTTAAGTTGAGATTCAACAAGTGCTTTGTTCTCTGCTTTCAGTCGGATGATTGCAATAAATGGCTCTACCCAGCATCCATAGAGCCTGCCTCTGAAGAGTGTGGATTTTCCAGTAGACCTGGGCTGCCACCTGGGGTATTATATCCTTTTGTTTTAATCATTGCATTTTTTGTATACTCTTTGCACTCGGTATACTGAGGGTGGATTTTACTCACCTCTTACGACCGGCATGCCTACCTCGGGTAGATTCTGATCCCTTATCCCGGAGGGTGGATTTTGGTCGCCTCTTACGACCGGCATGCCTACCTCGGGCAAATTCTGACCCCTATCCCGAACGGGGAAAATGTCAAAAATCCACCAAAACCAAACAAACCAACCTCGCTGTGAAGATCATCTGTGGGAGCTGGCAAAAACCGCTTCATTTTCAAGTGAGTGCGAGTAACGGACAAAAAACCCTAGTTTATAAAAAATGATTGTATTTACTCAGATCAACCTTCAACACTCCAAGGCTGCTACTGCTCTCATCAGTAAGAAGCTTTCCGTCTTGAATACAAAAGCCCACATAACATTCATACAGGATCCATGGGTGTGGAAAAATCGCATCTGTGGCCTTGGAGGTGTCCGTGGCACCACGATACTCTGTGACGAGCGGTCCGAGAGACCAAGGGCTTGTCTTGCTGTGTCGAACCTTCTCTCAGTGACTAAGCTTGGACAATTTTGTGGCCAAGATTCGGTTGCTGCAGCCATTAGCTAAGAAACGAATGGAGACTGGAAGACCTTCGTCGTGGCGTCAGCTTATCTCCTCTATGGATCAGTAGTACCTCCACCACCAAGGGCAATTGCTGAGCTCATAGACTATTGCGACACCAGGAAGATGGGCCTAGTTATATGCTGCGATGACATCGCTCAAAACACTGTTTGGGGCAGTAGCAAATGCAACATGCGAGGAAACCATCTCCTGGATTTCATTCTATCATCTGATCTTACTATCAACAATGTTGGCTCGCAGCCAACTTTTGTGACGTCAAGAAGACAGGAGGTGATCGACCTGACTTTATCAAATAGATACTTTAAGGCGATTACCAACTGGAGGGTCTCTTCGGAGGCATCCCTCTCAGATCACAGATATATCGAATTCCAAATCGAATGCAAAGCCATAACTTTGCAGGAGAGGAGGAATCCAAGAAAAACCAACTGGATACGCTTCAGGGAGGAAATGGGAAAAACTCTCAAAACTCCAACCAAACTCAGGACGAGACAAAAGGTAGAGGATGCTGTTCAAAACCTGAATAGTGCCATTACTAGCTGTTTCGAACTGACGTGCCCAGTAAACAAAACCCCTGGCAGAACGCCGGTTCCCCGGTGGAGCTCGGAACTGCGGAGAATCCGAAGAGAAGCTAGAAAACTTCTAAATAGGTCACTCAAGACTGATTTGGAGGAAGACTGGAATCTCTACCGATCGAAGCAGAAGGAATATAAGAGGTTAATTCGGGTATATAAGTGCTTCTTATTGGAATTTCTGCGAAAAGATTGAAACACTAGGTGAAACTAGTAGGGTGGTTAAAGTTCTGAAAACGGGCAAACCAGCCAAACTGGAATCACTTAGAAAACTTGATGGCACTTTCACTGAGACGAAAGCGGAAACTCTTAGTTATCTGCTGGAGTCTCGCTTTCCGGTTAACCAGTTTACAATTGGTTCACAACCAGCCCCGATTACCGAAACTATGAGTGAGAAAAGACAAACAACTCGGAGTAGCTGGTATATTGCGAAGGTCGTGGTAACGGACGAAGCCATTAAATATGCCTTTGCGTCTTTTGACGGCTTCAAGTCGCCTGGTTCGGACGGAATATACCCATCCATGCTGCAACAATGTACAAACCAGTTGCTACCGACTATGAAGAAAATTTTCACCGCTGTCCTAGCACTGGCATACATTCCAACACCCTTACGTACAGTTGGAATGGCATTTATACCAAAAATTGGCAGAAGTGACTACTCGCTCGACAAGAGCTTCAGACCAATCAGTCTGACTTTCTTCTTGCTGAAAAGCATGGAAAGGCTGGTCGAGCTTCACGTGAGCAAAAATGCTTTGCGATTGCATTAACTATCTCAGATGCAACATGCCTATCACCGCGGAAAATCCTGCGAGACTGCGCTCCAAAATCTAGTTGGTAGAATTGAGGGCGCGCTTGACAGAAAAGAATACGCGCTGGGCATTTTCATCGATATTGAGGGTGCTTTTGACAATCCGACTTTTGATAGCATGTGCATCTCCGCCAGACAACATGGCGTAGACGAACCATTGGTGTTGGGGATTAAAGCAATGCTAATGAATAGAACGTTGGTTGCGGATGCGGATTATGACCGCTATGTTATGGCGGGGGTAAACAGAGACTGTCTCCACTGCTGTGGTGTATGCTGGTCGACTCTCTGTTGAACGCACTTAACAGTCACAATCCAACTCTCCAATGAAGCAAAGTATCTGGGAGTCATCCTGGATAGCAAACTTTTTTGGTCCAAACATGTTGAGCTGAAGACTGCCAAGGCACTGTCTGTTTTCTGGCAGTGCAAAGGCACTTTCGGTAAGACATGGGGCTTATCACCGAAAAGAGTCGTATGGATTTATACGGCTATGATAAGACCATTTATAGCATACGCATCGGTTGTTTGGTGGAATAAGCTTTCGAGTAAATACGTTACTGCTGCTTTTGCCAAACTCCAAAGGCAGGTATGTCTCGGCTGCACGGGGGCCTTCCCCAGTAAGCCTGGCTCCGGCCTAGATGCACTATTGAACCTCCCGCCCCTTGATGTTTACATCATGGGCTGTACAATCAAAGCTATCTCACGTCTAATAAGACGTGGCTTTTGGTATAATTCGCACTGGAGTTTTGATGAACTTGCGCAACGGTTGTCCTTCGACTCCTGTCTTATGGATATGCCGTCTGATGCGATGACACCTGAACTTTGGCTAAAGCGCAACTACGAGGTCGCCTTCCTCGCGTTCAGGACTGGCTCTGGCCGGACTCTGAATCTGGAAGGGAATGCAGTCGAATCTTCACGGATGGCTCCAAAACCGATCAAGGATCTGGTGCTGGTGTCTTCGTGGAGAGTAAAAACGTTAGACTTCTTTTTCCGTTAGGCAAATATGCGTCAGTCTTCCAAACAGAGAATTATGCTATCCTAATGGCCATGTAGATACTATGTTACGAGGATTAGGTGGAGGGGGCCAAGTATCTGCCTCTGTAAGCGACAGTCAGGCTGCGCTTAAGGCCTTACTCAAACCCTTAACTACCTCTAAAATAGTACGTGAATGCAAGATATCTCTGAATTCGGTCGGAAGGGTGGATTCACTTAAACTTGTCTGAGTCCCGGGTCATAACGGGATCACGGGAATGCGATCTCCGATGAACTTGCTAGACAAGGCTCAGAGAGGGACTTCTGAGGACCTGAACCAGCGATCTGTCTGCCTGCGTCTTCGGTCAGGGCTTCCATTGACGGTTGGGCTTCCTATGAACAGAATCGCCGTTGGCATTACTCTCCAGGGTGCAGATAGACTAAGCTAATTTTCCCCGACGTCTGTGGGAAATCCGCGGCATTCTTGTTGTCTCTCAACAGAAAAGACTCCAGACAGACCACTGGCGTTCTTACGGGACACTGCGTTTTTGCCAAGCACCTTATGGTGCTAGGCCTAAGCGATACCACCAACTGCGAAGCCTGTGGAGAAAGCGACGACACTGCGGAACATATCCTCTGTGATTGTCCTGCTTTTGCTCGTATCAGGTGGCAGGTATTTGGTGCGGACATGGTGAGTGCTGCAAACCTAAGCTCGTTATCATTGAAGGGCCTTCTCGTTTTTCTTAGAAAAACCAGTGAACATGTTGACCAAAAATACTTGCGCAGCTGTTGATGCAGCCATTTACACATTTCTATTTGTATAATTTTGTTATTAATTAATTGTTGTGTTAGTTTTATTTAATCAGTATAAAATGCATGCGTAGAAAATTGTTGAACTTAATTTATTTCGAAAAAATATTGTTTTGCCACAACATCGTGATTCTCACGGTTTCACATGAATTTTTTGTATACAATCTTTCTATTTTGTTATTTTTTTGTATTATAATCTTTTTACGAAGTATTCGCGCAAAACTAGTCTCCCGACATACAAATTTGCTATTGTTTTCCTTCATTTCATTCTTCTTTTCATTTGCCACTGACGTTGTCACTATATTGTCAAAAAACGCCCTTTATAATTAACAATTTTTACCAAGCAGCGGTTGATCTTAAGTTAAGCGTGGCATGCTGTCATGCTGAATGCGCACAATCTGTTAGTACGTTTACATTACCGAATCTGAATTGGTTTTCGAGGCGGGTTTTTGCTCTCACCGAATTGAGAGATTGAATTGAAGTAGAATTCAGTTCCACACCTCCAACTTAATACATATTTTGGATAGCCTTGGGTTAGTGGCGACAAAAATCGCAGATTTACACCATCACGCACGCGCATTTTTGCAACAAAACCGCAGTCAATGCTAATAAGGTGTAAGAGTGAGATCACTTACTTTAACTTGCTATAACATTATTATGGAGATTTGACAGATCACATGTAAACAAACAAATTTATTTTCATCGGTTTTGTTGTAGTAGAATTAAAAAATAAATAAAAACATGGATCTCGTAAAGTCTGCCGTATTAATAGTGTTTTCCATCTTGAGTAGGTACAATCGGCGATGTGAAGCAGAGAAATGTCAAAAATGTATTATGGCGATTAAAACATATGATAGCAGCGCCCATTTTGTTTTATAGGAAATCGAAATTTCGTAAGCCATCGCTATAAAAATATCAACATGCATAGCTTTCCCATAATTCCTACCACGTAAACAAGATGGCCGACCTGAATACGTGTCACGTTTTTTTGCATGTTAGGTAATGCTGTCCCTTTCAGTCACACGGATATTTAGTATTTAGCATCCCTTTAATCTTACATGTTAGGAATGTGTGACCGTGTAAATCCACCATAAAGGAAAACAAAGAGGGTACGCACACACACTCTCACTCGATCTCTCGATCTTTCAATTTGCGTTTACATGCTGATTTTCCATCCAATCGCAGAAAATTTTATGATCGGATTGAGTGAATCTCTCAATCTTGCAATCTGCGTTTACATGGTATTCAATTCGGACTGAATCTCTCATGTAAACGGGATATGTGGTACGTGATTTGTCTGGTTCGTTTTTAAGGGGTCGGAAATGTGGATGTCAGATATCTTCAATTCTCATCTGTGGTTTGAGCGATCTGACTTTGAAAGTGGAGACGTTGGAGTTTAAAGGAGAGTTTATTTATTGTGAAAAGGGCAATTCATGTCGTTAAATTTTTTAAGAATTTCAAATGCATTTAAGAGTTGCTACTTCATAAATTGTAGAACTTTAAAGGAAGAAATCATTAACAAGAGAAGCAAACAAATAGAAACCATGAACGAGGTTAAGAAGAAGGGTAAATATGTTCCGGGAACTGTAACGTTACAAGTCCTAGGTAACGGTGCTCACGGTGCACCCGCAACTGTTTATTTATTTACTGATCAATCTAGGTAAGTACGTAAGTTTTGATATTTTATGCATATAAGTAATCAACAAATGTTCGTTTAAGATATTTATTTAATTGTGGAGAAGGAACTCAACGGCTGGCACATGAACACAAAACAAAGTTATCCAGATTACAACATATATTTTTTACTGGAAAGTGCTGGAGTAAATTGGGTGGTTTACCTGGATTGGCCCTAACAGCCCAAGATGCAGGAGTTACTAAATTAACCTTGCATGGACCACCTGAACTGGTAAGTTATTTACATATAAGGAAATGTTCACAATGTGTTTAATCTTTTTGCTGGCTTACCAAATGGAGCCGTTCGAGCAGGACAAAATAAAATTCTTGCCTAATAGCACTCGGTTTCATACGAAGGTAGTCATAGCCAAAGTTAAATGTGCGAATAGTAGTCGTCCTAAGAACAAAAATATGTTTTTGGCAAATATCTGCTTGCGATTGTGCATTTTTATATTTTGCACAATTTTTCATAATGAAAGTTCCCTCAAAATGTCATGCGGAGACAAAATCGCACAGAACTCCGAAATGTACATCCGCCTCAAAATTGTAGTAATACGTTAAACGCCTCGTTGGAAAAAGACAGGGCAACCTCGATTTGCCAAATCTGAGCGGGTAGTTCTACCGGTAGAAAAATACGTAAAAACAAGGCTTGTTGCATAAAATGACGCTCAAGGAAACGCATAAAAATCAGAAAAAAAAAGTGTTCCATATATTCGTTTTTAACCTCACTCTGCCAATAAATTACATTGAGAAGACGGTCAGAAAAAAAGCAGCATTCAGAGCTATTAATTGTGGGTTCATATATTAACTAGTCTATGAAAGATTGAGAAATCACAAGTACATCCCATAAACAGTACAGTGTGTACTGCAACCCCCCCCCCCCCCTTCTTGGGTTCACTGTTGGATTTTGGGTAGGTGCGTGGTGGGATCTTTGTATAAAATAATTTTTATTTCTTTTTCAAATTAAACACAACACACAATTTATTTTAATATATTTCTTTTTTTATTTTTATTAAATTCCTCTATGAGGAAGCTTAGGAATATTTATATTTTATTCTTATTAAATTCCTCTATGAGGAAGCTTAGGAATATTTACAACCGTCCACTGGCAGCTCCACTTAATAACTAACTTATATAATACAAAACGAACTAACTTATATACTACAACTAGCATTACCACTAACATGAAGACATGAACGCTGATCCGTTAATCCGCTGCTTGGCTGGAATTTCTTGCTGTAGCTTAACGGGTGTTTGCTATGCTATGCTTGGTGATGCTGCGGCCACACTTACTGTTCTGATAGTGCAGCTTCTACCGTTTGCAGCATTACCACTAACATTGAGATAACGCTGATCCGTTAATCTGCTGCTGGCTGGAATTTCTTGCTGTAGCTTAGCGGGTCATTTGTGCCTTGGAAAGCGTTTGGTGGTTGTTATGCTATGCTTGGTGATGCTGCGACCGCACTAACTGTTTTGATAGTGCAGCTTCTACCGTTTGCATATTGACAGCTATGAAACCGTGTGCCTAGTGACTTTCCGTACGCCGAAGCATTTTTATTACATGTATTTGATGTGACCATAACTACTCCCCTCGTTAAGTGAAGTCGTCCTCGGCTTCATTTTATTGTATTGCTGTAGCGTTTGCTTAGAAATTTAATTCCCTGCCTTGCTATGTTTCCCTTCTGTTCTATATTACTATATTAAACATAATTACAAATAAATAATACAATTCATTTAACAGCAAGAAAGTTATTATGTTCAACTTAAATTTCGTGAATTACAATTTTGATAATTTAGTACTATTACAAATTTCGCTTTGGAAACCAATCTCTACCTCTTGATCCAAACTAATTGATTTATGATACGAATACTTTTTAAAGTTGCTAAGTAAATAATATTAACTTGATAATAATAAAGTAGTTTGATTTGAGATGAATTACAGGTTTTCGTTTCACTAATTTTCGTCAGTCGTTTGTCTGTTTTAATTTAACAAATTATAGGCAACTCTATACGTTAGTAATATTATCTAAGATTGCTTTTATGTACCTTTCTATTGTTTATAAGAACCGTGGTCCCTAGATCCTTTTGAACTATTTGTTCTATAAAAAGCTTCCTGAATTTATTTCCAATTCGCTTGTTTGTGCGAACAAACACTTTTTCACCCGCTGTGTAAGTTCGAGTTTGTCTATTCTTATTGTGATAATTCAGATCCCTCTTCTGGTTGTCGGTTATCTTTTCCCTAATCTCATTCTCTAAAGCAGTCGGGATTGAGTGGATAACATCAATTGGCCTATATTTTGTCACTGAATGAATCGTCCTGTTGTACTTGGCTGTGGCAAGTAAAAGGAGTTCAGCAATTACAAACAACAACAAAAAATATTCACTATGTAACTCTTAATTTAAAATTTTCAAATAGGTATATATAAAAACCATCTATCCTAATACAATGAAGGCCAACAAAAGACCTATTAAATCAATAAAAACTTAATATTATTTTATTCAAGAGGATTGAGAGAGAGAAGATAAAGAAAGAAAAAAAAAAAAAACAAAATGGAGAGGATAAAAAAAAAATCTATAACTAATTATACTTGCTTACTTTACTAATAATTACTAATAATAATATAAATTCAAAGATTATTTAACTTATATTAATTAACTAAATCTTGTTTCAAAACTTCCCTTCAATTAAAGTTGTACCGCAAATGTACTACTGCTTCGTAGATATAATGTATATACATACATACGGCGTATAGGTGATCAGCAACGTCTCGTATCACTTTCTGATTTCAGTTCAGTTAAATTTTTCTTTGTTAGTTTTATATTCACAAATTCAATTTCACTTATGTTTATTGTTTATTGTTTTTACACGTTTTTCACCTCGTTGATGGGGTTACTTTTATGTAGTACCGGCCACGAGTTCACACTAATCGTCAACGCGATCTATATCCTTTATATGGATTTTGAAATATTTTAATTCGATAATCGCGTCGTCGTCGTACCAGGTTGGGCGCCAAATAATTTATATTTCTTTTTCAATATAAAACACAACACACAATTTGTTCAAATATATTTCTTATTTTATTTTTATTAAATTCCTCTATGAGGAAGCTTAGGAATATTTATATTTTATTCTTATTAAATTCCTCTATGAGGAAGCTTAGGAATATTTACAACCGTCCACTGGCAGCTCCACTTAATAACTAACTTATATAATACAAAACGAACTAACTTATATACTACAACTAGCATTACCACTAACATGAAGACATGAACGCTGATCCGTTAATCCGCTGCTTGGCTGGAATTTCTTGCTGTAGCTTAACGGGTGTTTGCTATGCTATGCTTGGTGATGCTGCGGCCACACTTACTGTTCTGATAGTGCAGCTTCTACCGTTTGCAGCATAACCACTAACATTGAGATAACGCTGATCCGTTAATCTGCTGCTGGCTGGAATTTCTTGCTGTAGCTTAGCGGGTCATTTGTGCCTTGGAAAGCGTTTGGTGGTTGTTATGCTATGCTTGGTGATGCTGCGGCCGCACTAACTGTTTTGATAGTGCAGCTTCTACCGTTTGCATATTGACAGCTATGAAACCGTGTGCCTAGTGACTTTCCGTACGCCGAAGCATTTTTATTACATGTATTTGATGTGACCATAACTTATATCAACTTTATAGTACTATTATTAGCACGAGCACGATTTGAAAATCGTCGACCTCTATAGGAGTTGGCGTCATTGTTTATAAACTTAAGCATTTGTCACCGTCAGAGATACATTATGTGTATAAACTTTAAAGTAAAGGAAAACGAAAAAAAAGAGAACCAAATAAACTGTTATCTAGGAAATAGAGCCAACAGTTTATTTGGTTCTCTTTTTTTCGATGAGGTATTTTGTATGGATTTGTATCAAAAAAAGAATTGTATGATTGTATGGAGTCGCATTTTGGACTCTCTGTCTCTGGGCGCGCGTATGATTTTTATTCTCATGGAAGTGTTAGTATTTATTTTTCTTTGTAAAAGCCAAATACTTTCGCTCCCTAACTCAAACTTTGGTTTTTCAATAAAATTGATTTTTTAATTGTGGGCGTGTCAGTAAGCGGATTTAAAAAAAATTTACGCATGAGCATAAAGGGCCCCTAAAGAGTATATATGTATTAAAAATTTCAGCTCGCTAGCGCAAACTTTGTTTTTTTTTTTTTTTAATTGTGGGCGTGTCAGTAGGCGCATTTTAAATATATTTACACATGAGCATAGAGAGTATATATTATAAATTTCAGCTACCTAGATTAGATTAGATTTTTGGGCGGAGGTGGTATATTGAAGCCAGATTACTGCGGCCGCTTGTGGGCCTATTGCGATATCCTCCATTTAGAGCTCGTCCGTAATGCCGCAGTTTTTTAGGAAGGCGGCTAATTCTTTTGGAGAGCTGGCAGCCTTGTCTGCTGCTTCAAGGTAGAATTTACCTAGATAACGTTGACGCGTTTTGATTAAGCAGTTGCATTCACATAGTATGTGTTCTGCTGTTTCAACGTCTTCGTTGCATAATCTGCAGGTATTATCCTGTGCTATGCCCATAGTCATCAGATGTTTTTTTTTAACACGGCAATGCCATGTGACTAGTCGAATCTGACTTCTACTTAGTTGTAGTAGTTGTTTCGTTTTGTTGTTTGAGCTGTTTGGCATAAAGTTTATAGCTTGCCTGTTTCCTTCGGTTTCCCTCCAGAATTGGAGCTTCTTTTCCTCAAGCCAAGTTTTGATGCAGCTTTTAATAGTGCTTATTGATAGCCCGCAGAATGTTCTTGGCATCATGAATGGGGATGCGGATCTTGTTCTGGCTAGTTCGTCTGCTTTTTCATTGCCTTCGTATCCACTGTGTCCAGGCACCCAGATCAGTTGAACTTTATTTGTGGTGCCCAGTAGTTGTAGAAGTTGGAGACAATCCTAGACCAGTTTTGATGTTATTTCAAAGGCGTGGATTGCGAGTAGGGCCGCCCGGCTATCGGAGAGAATGTAGATGTTTTTGTTTTTTAAAAGCCTGTTTAGATTCTCCCGAATGCATAGCTCTATCGCGTAGATTTCCGCGGGGAATACGGTGCTGCTTGTGTCCATACTAGCGTATAGGCACGTTTGGGTGCAAGGGCCGTATACTCCTGCTCCAACCCCTTCATTTGTTTTCGATCCGTCTGTGTACCATACATGAGAGTCTTTGGCAATGTAGGTTTATTCTGTTCCCAGTTTAGACGGTCTGGGAAGGTAACCCTGAAGTTGTGTCGGAAGTTATATCTTGGTAGACATTTGTCTGTTAAGTGTATTCCAAGTAGTTCGTGTTCTCTGAGTTCCCTTAGGATTACAGAGTCATCTATGTTGGAATTTGATTCATCTTCTGTGATGAGCGTATAGGCGTTTACCATTGCTTCTTTCATGAGTTCTAGGTGAAGTGAAGGGATGTTTAATATAATCTCAAGTGCAGCTGTTGGTGCAGTTTTCATTGCACCTGTTGCACAGACACAGACTAGTCGCTGAATTTTGTTGAGCTTTGCCTGTGCCGACCTCTGCGCTGCTTTGTGCCACCAGACAGCGGCTGCATACGTGATAATAGGTCTTGTAATTGTCATATACATCGATAGTGTCATTTTTTACCAAGTAGGCTTTTGCTGGTCCATAACGATGTCCTGGCCTTATTAATAGTTTTGGTAAGGTGAGAGTTCCATGTAAGTTGTTCTTCTAGTGTGATTCCTAGATATTTAACTTCCGTTGAGAACTCTATTGTTTCACCAAAGAGTGTAGCGTTTCTGAGCCGTGCTCGCCTTCTTCTCTTGGTGAATGCAACTATGGTGCTTTTCTTGGGGTTGACTTTAAGACCACCACTCAGCTACCAGGTTCAGACCCCCCTGGAGGCGATCCGAGATTGTCTCTTCGAATTTTCCTCTGATTAGGGTAGCTATGTCGTCTGCATATCCTTGGACATAGAAACCATCATTACTGAGAATGATCAGTAGCTCGTTTATATATGTAGGAAACAACCGATCGCTATCTCTTGTCTTTGAGGGATTTCTCAATTCTCGTGGTGAGATTTTGAAGGGCGTGTGTGGTTGATTTACCGGGTTGGTAGGCATATTGGTATTTATGAAGGGGGTTCGTTTGAAGTGCCCCGTCTCTGATATGTCTATCAAGTATTTTTTCCATAGTTTTGAGGAAAAAGGAGGTGAGGCTTATTGGTCTATATGACTCTGGTAGAGCAGACGGTCTGCGTCCTACCTTGGGTATATATTTGAAAATAACCTCTTTTCAATATGGAAATATTCCATCTTCTCCAGGGGTTTTGAAGGGTTGAAAATAGTTGATTGCCCAAATTATTTTACCTTCATAGAATATTTCCTTTGACCGTTTCTAGTCCTCTCTGAGCGGTCTATGTAACCTTCTTTGAGGAGGAGTTTCTTGATATTCTGGAATTATCAAGGAGTCTGGGAATTGTGTTTCGGCTAAGAGCTGGAGCGTCTGTAGCTCGTTTTCGGCATATATACCATCAGGTTTTTTCATAGAACCAATAGGATTAGTGTGCTGCTTAGAGAGAATGCGGGCACAGCTTCTGGTGTCATTGATGGTATGACAGAAGTTTCTCCACGATTCTCTCTTGGCCCTTCTAATTTCTTGGTTATACTTGGTGAGTGTGTTTCTATATGTTTCCAATTCACCATTGTCTTTGGCCCGGTTGAAGAGCTTTCTCGTCTCTGTCCTGAGCGTGGCTAGTTTTTGTTCCACCAGGGGGTAAGTCGGTTGCCTGTTTTTTCCTTTTCTGGGCAGGCTTGGTGGAAGGCAGTTATGATTGCCGTATTGAGATTTTCACACGTTAGTTTGATGTTGTCAGTGTCTCTGATGTTTGTGTTACATCTTCTCAGGTTGTCTCTGAGCTCTTGACGGTATCTGTCCCAATCTGTAGACTTGGGTTGTCTGTTCCTCTCCGAGAGAATATTACCTAGTTCAAGGTCGAATAGGATGTGGCAATGGTCAGACATTGAGGTCTCTGTTGAAACATGTCAGTTCCTAATAATTTTTTTTATAAATGTAGTGCAAAGGGTGAGATCTAAAACCTCTGTCCTGATTCTATTTTTAAATGTAGGGTTGCTTCCCTGATTGAGATTTTCTAAGTTGTTGGAATTTATAAATTCTAATAGAGACTCACCCCGTTTATTTATGTTTGAGCTGCCCCAGAGCATATGCGTCGCAGCCTACAATAAGCTGCAGGCTCTTCCTGCCGCAGTATTCCACGAGTCCTTTTAGTGCAGGAAGTCCATGTCGCTGGAGTCACCTGGCAGGTAAGCTGAGCATAGGACAGTTTCTGTTTTACCTGCATTGGTGTGCAGCTCAGCTTTAGCAGCTACCAGATCTTTGTTGGTGTATTCTGGAATTGGAAAGAGTTTAATATTATAATATTACTATTAGTTTAGATACATGCTCTGGGTTTTCCAGGGTTAGTGGAATCGTATAATAGCTCACCTGAGAGTCCCTTTACCTGTTCCTTTAGGACATATGGCTCCTGGATAAAGGCGACGTCTAGGTGATCCTTGCTAAATCTATGGCTGAGGACTGCCGAGGCAGCTTTAGCATGCTGTAGATTAACCTGGATGCACCTTAGTCCCATAGTGGTGGTTATTGGGTGGTATTGGCAGAATTACCAGTATCTTGTTTCAGCTCAGGTCTTGGCATGGCGTCTAATTGCCTTGGCATAGAGATAATGCCATCTGATGTTCCAGTATTAGAGCTTTTGTTCTCATCCCCTGTGCTCTCTGTGCCAATGTTTGTTGTCGGCTGGCATTCTAATTGGGCTCCAGTTGGATTTGACGTTTTTGCATCAAGCATTCTTTGTTGCACGCTGGTCCGAGATTGAGATGGGTTGTTCATCGGAGCGGCAGTTTGTTTTCCTGCTTGTGGTAGTCCTTTGATACGGATCTGTATCTGCAAAAAGTTCAAAAATAGTTTGCATCTGTTTGCCAGTAAAAATTTCTTTGATTTCTCGTCAACCGAGAAGGTAATAGTTTTCCCTCCTCCTTTCCGCTATACCCAGGTATTATTCTTACATTTTGTCAGCTCATCATAACTCACTGGGTTATGTTATGCAAGTCATCGGTGCGATATGATGATGCATGCGTAATTGTAAGAAGAACACCTGTGTAGCGGAAATTAATTGGAACAATTAATTAGAGCACATGCCAAGTATTTGGTGTATGTACAACATTCCCTCCCCCTTTGGGAGAAGTTTGTTCAACGAAATTGGAAACCAAACGAAATTGAAAAATAAATTAAACGGGAAATCAATTGGGTTAATAGTCCGTTGTACAATGTTCGGGGTCTGGTTCTAGGTTTTAGACACGAGCGGAGGTCAGGGCAAATTCTGTTGATTTGTTTATATTTATGGGGTTAGTGGAGCGCGTTTTCTTGGTGACATTGGTTGATGGTTCCGATGTATGGTGCTGATACTTGTTGATAACTGGATTTCTTGCGTCGTGTGCAGTCTTGTTTTGCCTTTTACACATTTGTATAAGATTACCACAACAACTGCTAGGGCTGCTAGAATTAATATGGATGTAATGGAGTAGCGGTGCATTGTCAATTCCCATCCTTGGTCTTGTATTTTTTGATCCGAGTCGAGCCTTTGCCAGTCATCCTGTAGGTCTTGCGAGTCCTTCTTCCCTTCCAACAGGTCATTAGCTATGTTTTGATGGCTACCAATTGTTATGGATATCGGTTTTGGTGTGGCTGTGAAAACAAGTTTTCTAAAAGGTCCCTTTAGTGTCTCTACTAGCCCTAGTATTGTTTTTTGAGACTAGTTTCTGCAAGGTATTTGTTATATTTCCAGCATCCAGAATAAATGGGTGTAGCTTATTTTGATAAAGGTCATTTAAAATTGACAACTCGGTGGCCTGCCTGTTCTGGATCTCCATAACTTTGGATGATATACTGGCGGATAGGCTGTTTACTTCGCTTCTCAGTTTTAACAGTGCCATTTCTCTGTTCGATGTTGTGCTGGTGTTAATAAATGTCTCTCTTAGCTGTTCAACACCCTCTATTATGCCATTTACTTCTGTAGTTATTTGCTGTATTGGCTTGCTTAGTTTGTCGAAGTTTGACTTTATTATTGATAATTGGCGTCCCATAAGTTGGGAAGACGCTTGATCACTCTTGTGTAGGATATTCAGTTGGTTATATACCTTTTGGGCGTTTTCATTGTCCATGGTGCCGAATGCCGACTTGGAAAACTGTCCAATGAAATCTAATGCTCTTTTGGGTCGGCTATGCTGGAAGACATTTCTCATGTGATAACTATTTTGTCGTAAGTTGTCTATGTTGGCTGCTGCTTCTTGCGCTGTAGCGTTGCAGTAACTTTGTAGAGAGATGTCAGAGATACTGCCACACATCCTAACCAGTTTTTGATCGCAAGCTTCAACGAGTTCAAGTACCGTACCATAGTCCATTGGGGTGAATTTGCTGATGATAGTCCAACTCCAACTATGTCAAAATGATCAAAGCAGAAAAGTGTTTACTTTCGACTTGCAGCAGTGCCTACCTACACCCTTCCTAAGAACAAATATTTCGTTTTATAAAAGGCAGCTATGGACATTTAACTTAACTGTTCACGACGGCGCAATGAACCAGCCTTTTTGTTACATGTGGCATGAGGTTGAGGGACGTCGAGGTGGCAACGAAATTGCCTAATGTCTTTTTGAACACCTTAAGAGTTTACCCGAATCCTGTAATCGGGTTACGTTTTATAGCGATTGCTGCGGAGGTTAAAATAAGAACTCTTTTGTTTCAACGATGTTCCTGGTGTTTATGCAAACAGAATCAAGCATTCAACTTATTGACTATAAGTTTTTGGTACCGGGTCACACTCATATGGAATGTGATACTGACCATGCCGCTATAGAAAGGAAAAAGAAAAGAACATCCGTAGATATACACCATCCGCGAGACTGGTACCAATTCGTTCGCACGGTAGGAGCGAAAATGCCATTCATAGTAAATGAAATGTCAAGAGGCAAATTTCTGGACTTCTCCCGAACTTCGAAAGAAAGATATCTCTGGCGAAAAGTTGATGAAAGTGGAAATAAGTTCAAATGGCAAGAGATTAAATGGCTCAGATATGAAAAGAAATTTGCAGTTATATTGTATAAAACTTCACTCTCCGAAGAAGAACCATTTAAAATATTAAATTTGAAGCGTCGTGGTCTTTTAAATGTACTACCGTCTCATGTTCCACTGTTTTACATAGAACCTTTAGCTATTAGCAAGAAAAAAAAAAAAGGATTTGATGGATCTACTGCCGCTAATTGATATCGCTTTCCACGGTTTCTATAAAAAATTGCCTTCTAATGAAAACATACCCAATTATCATCCTGACCTAACGGAAGAAACCGACAATGAAACACCATAGGCTTCCAATTTTGGAAGATAACGACCCATATTTTAATAATAGGTACTATGTATATTAAACTTTTATGTGATTGTTTTTTCTAATGTGTTTTAAATGAATTTTCGTATTTGATTTGAATGTTTTTTTCTAAGCTATTTTAAATGAATTTATGTATTTGATTTGAATGTTTTTTTCTAAGCTATTTTAAATGAATTTATGTATCTAATTTTAATGTTGATTCTAATTTATTTTTTATTTCCTAATAAAAATAATAACACACATGACTTAATCGCTTTTACGTGTTAAAGTTATTGAAGTTAAGCTTGTGTTGACTAACTCTTTCTACGACGTTTTAGGAAAAAAACTTAAGTCGACTTAAGTTTTCAAAACAATTAGTTATTGAATTTGAAAAGTATCTTAAGTTACTTAAGAATTTTATGTGTCCAACCCATTTTTTTTTTCAGAGCAGTGCTTAAAGTTTAAAAAGCTCTCCTGAAAAGTGTACAAAAATGACATAAGATGTTTTACCTTTTAGGCACAGAAGTTTGGTTAAGTGTTACCATTTCAACACTATGTGACAGTGATGCCACAGTACTCCCCCTTTAAAAAACTGCGTCATTGATATCGGTCTGGTTTAACGACATGACGCTCAAAACACTGTTTGGGGCAGTAGCAAATGCAACATGCGAGGAAACCATCTCCTAGATTTCATTCTATCATCTGATCTTACTATCAACAATGTTGGCTCGCAACCAACTTTTGTGACGTCAAGAAGACAGGAGGTGATCGACCGGACTTTATCAAATAGATACTTTAAGGCGATTACCAACTGGAGGGTCTCTTCGGAGGCATCCCTCTCAGATTATAGATATATCGAATTCCAAATCGAATGCGAAGCCATAACTTTGCAGGAGAGGAGGAATCCAAGAAAAACCAACTGTATACGCTTCAGGGAGGAAATGGGAAAAACTCTCAAAACTCCAACCAAACTCAGGACGAGACAAAAGGTAGAGGATGCTGTTCAAAACCTGAATAGTGCCATTACTAGCTGTTTCGAACTGACGTGTCCAGTAAGTAAACACCCTGGCAGAACGCCGGTTCCCTGGTGGAGCTCGGAACTGCAAAGAATTCGTAGAGAAGCGAGAAAGCTTCTAAATAGGTCACTCAAGACTGATTTAGAGACAGACTGGAATCTCTACCGATCGAAGCAGAAGGAATATAAGAGGCTAATTCGGGTATCGAAAAGTGCTTCTTATAAGATTTTCTGCGAAAAGATTGAAACGCTGGGTGAAACTAGTAGGCTGGTTAAAGTTCTGAAAAAGGGCAAACCAGCCAAACTGGACTCACTTAGAAAACTTGATGGCAGCTTCACTGAGACGAAAGCGGAAACTCTTAGTTATCTGCTGGAGTCTCACTTTCCGGGTAACCAGATTACAATTGGTTCACAACCAGCCCCGATTACCGAGACTATGAGTGAGCCAAGACAAACAACTCGGCGTAGCTGGTATATTGCGAAGGCCGTGGTGACGGACGAGGCCATTAAATACGCCTTTGCGTCTTTTGACGGCTTAAAGTCGCCTGGTACGGACGGAATATACCCAGCCATGCTGCAACAGTGTACAAACCAGTTGCTACCGACTATGAAGAAAATCTTCACCGCTGTCCTAGCATTGGCATACATTCCAACACCCTGGCGTACAGTTAGAGTGGCATTTATACCAAAAATTGGCAGAAGTGACTACTCGCTCGCCAAGAGCTTCAGACCAATCAGTCTGACTTCCTTCTTGCTGAAAAGCTTGGAAAGGCTGGTCGAGCTTCACGTGCGCAAAGGTGCTTTGCGATTGCACCCACTATCTCCGATGCAACATGCCTATCAACGCGGAAAATCCTGCGAGACTGCGCTCCAAAATCTAGTTGGTAGAATTGAAGGCGCGCTTGACAGAAAAGAATACGCGATGGGCATTTTCATCGATATTGAGGGTGCTTTTGACAATGCGACTTTTGATAGCATGTGCAGCTCCGCCAGACAACACGGAGTAGACGAACCATTGGTGTTGTGGATTAAAACAATGCTAATGAATAGAACGTTGGTTGCGGATGCGGATTGTGGCCGCTATGTTATGGCGGGGGTAAACAGAGGCTGCCCGCAAGGCGGCGTCCTGTCTCCACTGCTGTGGTGTATGCTGGTCGACTCTCCGTTGAACGCACTCAACAGTTCTAATATTTACGCTCAGGCGTACGCGGATGATGTTGCCGTGCTTTCTGTTGGATCATGCCTAGCGACTGTATGCGCCAAGGCGCAGGCGGCCCTTGACGTGATCGACGAATGGTGCATTAGGAATGGGCTCTCGGTCAATCCTCTTAAAACTGAGGTTGTTCTCTTTACGAGAAGGAGGAAGCTGGTCGGGTTGGCTCAGCCAGTGCCAAAAGGCGTCACAATCCAACTCTCCAATGAAGCAAAGTATCTGGGAGTCATCCTGGATAGCAAACTTCTTTGGTCCAAACATGTTGAGCTGAAGACTGCCAAGGCGCTGTCTGTTTTCTGGCAGTGCAAAGGCATTTTCGGCAAGACATGGAGCTTATCACCGAAAAGAGTCCTATGGATTTATACGGCCATGATAAGACCATTTATAGCATTCGCATCGGTTGTTTGGTGGAATAAGCTTTCACGTAAATACGTCACTGCTGCTTTTGCCAAACTCCAAAGGCAGGTATGTCTCGGCTGCACGAGGGCCTTCCCCAGCACGCCTGGCTCCGGCCTAGATGCACTATTGAACCTTCCGCCCCTTGATGTTTACATCATGGGATGTACAATCAAGGCTATCTCACGTCTTACAAGAGGTGGCTTTTGGTATAACTTGCACTGGAGTTTTGATGAACTTGCGCAACGGTTGTCCTTCGACTCCTATCTTATGGATATGCCGTCTGATGCGATGACACCGGAACTTCGGCTAAAGCGCAAATACGAGGTCGACTTTCCTCGCGTCCAGGACTGGCTCTGGCCGGACTCTGAACCTGGAAGGGAATGCAGTCGAATCTTTACGGATGGCTCCAAAACCGATCAAGGATCTGGTGCTGGTGTCTTCGTGGAGAGCGATAACGTTAGACTTTTCTTTCCGTTAGGCAAATATGCGTCAGTCTTCCAAACAGAGACTTATGCTATCCTAATGGCCATGGACTATGTTACGAGGAACAGGTGGAGGGGGCGAAGTATCTGCGTCTGTAGCGACAGTCAGGCTGCGCTTAAGGCCTTACTCAAACCCTTAACTACCTCCAAAATAGTACGTGAATGCAAGATATCGCTGAATTCGGTCGGAAGGCTGAATTCACTTAAACTTGTCTGGGTCCCGGGTCATAACGGGATCACGGGAAATGAGATCTCCGATGAACTTGCTAGACAAGGCTCAGAGATGGACTTCTCAGGACCTGAACCAGCGATCTGTCTGCCTGAGTCCTCGGTCAGAGCTTCCATTGACGGTTGGGTTTCCTATGAACACAATCGCCTTTGGCATGACTCTCCAGGGTGGAGACAGACTAAGCAAATGCTCCCCGACGTCTGTGGGAAATCCGCGGCATTCTTGTTGTCTCTCAACAGAAAAGGCTACAGACAGACTACTAGCGTTCTTACGGGACACTACGCTTTTGCCAAACACCTTAAGGTGCTAGGCCTAAGCTACACCACCAACTGCGAAGCCTGTGGAGAAAGCGACGACACTGCGGAACATTTCCTCTGTGATTGTCCTGCTTTTGCTCGTATCAGGTGGCAGGTTTTTGGTGCGGATATGGTGAGTGCTGTAAACCTAAGCTCCTTATCATTGAAGCGCCTTCTCGTTTTTCTTAGAAAAACGAGTAAATTCCCATAGTAAAATGTGGTGTGTCTGCCTGGTAGTACAATGGACCAGTATTGAGTCTGAGTGCTCCAGTGCAGAAAGTTTCACACACCCCGACAAAAAAAAAAAAACGACATGACGGCCAGATCGTGTTGTTGTCGGTGTTGCTGGCGATGTTTTAACTGCCGAGCCATTTTTTTGCGGTTCGATTTCGATTAATGCTAGCTTAAGCCTGTCAATGGAAATGCTTTTAGGTCGTCCTTGAGCATCCAGTTTGAAAAACTTGTCGCCTTTGCTAATAATAGCATAAGGTCCATCGTAGGGAGCTCTTAACGGGCCTTTGACTTTGTCGCATCGCACAAATGCATGGCTGCAGCTTGGAAGATCGGGATGCACGAAAATCTTGCAGTTATCCTTGTGTATAACCGGAATCGGGCTCAATGCGCTCATCGTTCTTCTCAGCTCTTTCATGAACTCGGATTCTCTGGAAATGACTGGCTTAGGATGAAAGAACTCACCAGGAAGCTTTAATTTAGCTCCGTATATCATCTCAGCTGGCGTAAAATTTGTTCCGCTTTTAACCGTCGCACGTAGTCCCAAAAGAATGATGGGCAGGAAACTGACCCAATTCTCGTTTGCATAACACTTGATTGAGCTCTTTAGTGTCATGTGCCATCGCTCAATCATACCGTTAGCCTGTGGATGATAAGGAGTAGTTTTCAGATAATTAATACACAATAACCTTGTCAGCTCTCTCAATATGTTGGACGTCGTGGAATATCATAGCGTTGGATCCAAGTGTTGATGAATTCTCTGGCCTCACTTTCGCCCATCTCGTAAAACGATCGATCATGGTCAGACAGTACCTATTTCCCCTGGAAGGTGGAAGGGGGCCAATAAGGTCGATGTTCACATGTTCGAAACCCTGAGCCGGAACCTCGTAGTAATCTACTCTGGTTTTGTTGTGGCGTTGAACTTTTGACCTTTGGCATGGTGCACATAATTTGACGAATTCAGTAATTGTCTGAGACATCTTAGGCCAAACGAATCTCTCCTTGATGAGCAAGATGGTCGCCTTCACACCTGGATGCGAAATTCTGTGTAGTTTCGGGCACAAAAGGTCGGATGGTGTCTTGAGATGTGTCGGAATAAAGAGATACGTTGGAGCTGGAAAAAGGAAACAATTTGATATTTAAAGAAGTTTCTTTTTTCCTAGATCCAACTAAGTTTGCAGATCGCTGTCTTTTAGTTGTTCTCGTGCCATTTCCTCAAAATCAATCTCCTTGGATGAAATTTGTTGTATACGTGGCAACCGTATTGTGCTCCCCTTTCGTATGCCGGATATCGGTGGAAAACTGTCCAATATAATCCAGTAATCTTTGTTGACGTGGCGACGCCTTTTCCAGCTTTTGTTGAAAACGAGAGTTATTGGCTTGTGGTCGGTTAGGATGACAAAACGCCTTCCATCCACAAAATGCCTAAAAAAACGTATTGCTTGGTAGATCGCAGTAAGCTCGCGGTCATATGTGCTGTACTTCAACTGCGACTTCTATAGTTTCTTTGAATAGAAACCTTGCGGTTGAAGTTCGTTGTTGACCAGTTAATTTAATACAGCCCCCACTGCAAAGTCAGAAGCGTCCGTATATAGCACTAACTCGGCGTTCGGATCGGGATGATGTAGAAGTGTAGCATCTGCAAGTTCCTGCTTACAATCGCAAAAAGCTTGTTCCGCTTTTTCATCCCAGGTGATCGGAGTAGTGTCATTCTTTCTGTTTCAGCAACTTCTGATTTTTGTCTGCGCGAGGAATGAACTTCCTATAGAAATTTATAATACCTAAAAATTTGTTTAGATTCCTCGCAACTTTCGGTAATTTAAAATCTTGCACGGCCGCTACTTTGTCGTTTGTTGGCCTTATACCATTTCCGTTTACCAAATGCCCCAGGAAAGTGATTTCGCTTTTGAAAAACACACATTTGGAAACGTTGATCTTTAAGTTGTTTTCGTCCAATGCTTGAAAAACCCGACGTAGATCTCTTTCATGCTCTTCGGTATTCGCAGAAGCCACAAGAAGGTCATCCACATACGGAAAACAGCAATCAAACATACCCTCTAGTACTGAGTTGATGTGGCGTTGGAACGTTTGGGCGGCGTTCCTTAATCCATTTGGCATGAAGAGAAACTCCAAAGTCCGAACGGCGTTGTGATGGCGGTCTTCGGGATGTCGCTTTCCCGAACGGGGATCTGGTAATAAGCCTTCCGAAGGTCGATTGTCGAAAAAATATTTTTTCCATGCAGCATGTGGACAAAATCGTGCAAAAAATTCAGGGGATATAGATCAGGTAGTGCCCGGTAGTCTCCGCAGCATCGCCATTCTCCATTAGACTTCATCACCATGTGCAATTTGGAGGCCCATGAGGCTCTTCGACGGTCGACAAATGCCTTGCTCAACCAATTTTGAAAATTCAGAACGAGCTGCCTCAAGCTTGTCACAATATGATGTGAGACCTCTTTTGCCGTAGGCTTCCTCATTGCGTCGAATTGGGTCATGTTTTTGAATTCGTCTAAAAGAGATGCGAACGTATCATTGACTTTAAATGTATGAATTTTTACTTGCACGAGTCCCCCGATGCCTGTAATTTTGTTCTCCCATCGATAAGATTGCTTTTTCGCACGTCTATAGGCAAACCGTAGCGTCTGAAAAAGTCTACGCCTATGATAGGTGATTGCACTTGAGCCACAATAAAATCCCAAGAAAATTTTCTGCGAAGTCCAAGGTCCAGTGTAAGGTGTTGTGTACCGTAAGTTTTTATTTCGCTTCCATTTGCAGCATACAATTTCGCTTCCATTTGCAGCATACAATTTCGCTGAATGTGGAGCTTTTTGAATGTCACTCCGTTGAGGTGGGATAACGGAAACATCCGCACCAGAATCAATTAAAAAATGTTTGTTAGATTTGTTATCTTTAATAAACAGACGAGCAATTTGTAATCCACTATCGTTTGCTTTGTCTGTCTTCGCAAACGATTGGCTAAGTGTTTTTTTTGTCGATGACTGTAACGAAACGGTGGTCGACAATTGCGAGCGGCTTTTTAAAGTTTTCGAACTTACCGAACTCTGGTGGGTTTAGAACCGCATCTGTTACTTGGGTAAGAATTCTGATTTCGATGGCAGCGACAACTGTGTTGAACTTTGAGTCGTCTGAGTTCACTCCAGGGTTTGAAAATTGTGCTTCCACCTGAGCGAACCAAATTTGCGGATTTTCTTCTCAAAATGGGGGCACCCTGACTGAAACACGATTGACTATTGTAGTTTCCATCGTGTCGTTGAGTGTCGATTCCGTTTTTTGTGTAAAATGTATGCGTCAATAAAAATCCGTTGCAGGTGTATAGCTGATCATTTACCGCACGCGCACCCACATAATGTCCTGTCGTTCGATATATCCGGACAAATAATTTGTTTTCGCTTGACAAGCGTTCGGGGTCACCAATGTGGAACCTTTAACCAAAAATGCAAGAGATTCCAACTACGTTATAAAAATCCGCTTTATTTAATCTTTTTTTTTTTTACTTTAAGACTACAATATTTAATAGAAGATAATTAAATAAAATTTCATATGTCGTGCGAGCGTGCGCCAGGTAAACTTCCTTCATTTCCCCGCGTGTCCCTTTTTATACGTGTCTATCGATGACCTTTTTCTGGAAATATCTGACATCTCTCTGACTGGATGGAAGACACCAGATGAGGTTTGGTTAAGTGTTACCATTGTAACACTATGTGACAGTGATGCCACAAGTCCTTAAGCGGAACAAAAAATATTGAAATATTGAACTTGTCCTATAGTTGACCCCTATATATACGCTTTTAAGTTGCAATGTTGCCGCCTACACGGTTATATTTTTTTTTTGATCTCAGTAGTATTTTGGAATTTATCTTCCAGGTTCAATGTGCACTTTGTTAACTGAAAATACAAAACTCATATATTAATGCCCGCGCCATTTCCGAATTACTTGTCCTATAATTACGAGAACTGAGTGGTATTTTGAAATTTAATTTTCAGGTTTAACAAACTCTAGTTTGACTGAAAAAACAGACGAAATGTAAAAAGACAGCCAGCATAGTGCTACCAAGTTACAGTTGAGTGTTTATACCCTATTCTATGCGTATATTAATTTTGACGCATAGTTTGTAACATACCTTAATATTGCCCGTAGACCCCTAAAAGTTACTATGTATATTTATGATCAGCATCTATAGTAATGTCGATCTAGCCATGTCCGTCCGTCCGTCCGTCTGTCGGCAAAAATTAGGCCTTTAAACTGGGCGTAGAGAGCTGAAATTAATCATATACTCTCTAGGGTCCCAAAATAATCAAGTTTACGAATTTTTGAAATCCGCCCACAGACACGCCCACAAACTCAAAAAAACAAAATTTTGGAAAAAATCGAATTTTGAGCTAGAAAGCTGAAATTTTTTATATATGATCTATGACTCCTAAAACTGCTCGGGACATAAAATTTTCAAAATCCGCCCACTGACACGCCCACAATTAAATAAAACAATTTTATTGAAAAACCAAAATTTGAGCTAGGGAGCTGAAATTTATAATGTATACTCTCTAGTGGCTCTTTAAGCTCATGTGTAAATATTTTCAAAATCCGCCTACTGGCCCACAACTTACAAAAAAAACTTTTTTGAAAATCCAAAGTTTGAGCTAGGGAGCTGAAATATATAACATATACTCTCTAGGGGCCCTTTATGCTCATGTGTTAATTTTTTTTTAAATCCGCTTACTGACACGCCAACAATTAAATAAAATAATTTTATTGAAAAACCAAGTTTGAGCTAGGGAGCATTTTTTTTACAAAAGCTTAATTTTTTTTGATAAAATCCTTTAAATGTTATGTAACAAAATAATAATAACAACCATACTTAGACTTTTGTCACGCCCACTCATGAGGGATAGGAATAAGAATAGGGTATCCAACAGTTCGCCCAAGCGGACTGTAGCCCGTCCCTATGTTTTTTTACTCTTTTTATGTAAGCCCATTAACGCTGGATTAAAAAACGCCTTCTTCTTTTTCTGATTTTACGAGTTTAGAAATTGGCTAGTGAAAAAATGCTATTCGAAACTAATTCTTATAAATTTATCCAAAAATCAATGAACTCTACACCTCAAGAACTATAATTCGGAAAGTTTCAAATAAGCTTTTTCAAGTCAATTTTAAATATTAAGATACATGTATATATAATTATATGAATTTATTAATAACTAAAGCGTCTTTTTTTTCTAGAAAACATTATTTCAAGCCATGAATCGCTTTGTTGTGCTTAAGAATATACAAATAGAAACCCGAAGTTATTCGAAAAGTGAAACTTTTGACGATGAGGTTATGACAGTAGAAGCATATTCAATAGTTTGGTAAACCTATTACATAACAACATCCCTATTAATACTTACAATTCAATTCCAGTTTAACAGATTCTTTCAACCCAACCATTTTGTACTTATGTCGACTTAAAGTAAGTATTAAAATGTATAAACAATTTACCTGATATCTATGCTGAAACTACAACATAAAATTTAAATTCGATTTTAAACTAAACGACTCTTAACTTTTAACTAGGTTTGATAGAAGATATCTTGGAACAAGTTTATGTTTCATCTTAAACAGCAGCTGTATAAGCTAGTTGAGCTTAAATAAGAGGAATGGGAACGCATTTTTTTAATTTGGAAATTTTTTTTATCTAACTCTAAAAAAACATGTTGAAAAATTCGACTTATCAAGGCCCAGCCTATGCCATTAGACCTAACTTAAAATTTAGCAGGGCGGGCTTTTATATGTCCAAGTCGGTAGATAAGACGAGATTTTAAAAAAAATTGTCGTTTTAGGACAATTTTGTAGTGACCGAAGCCTAAGCTTTAATAACTTTAAGAATTTCCGTTTAAGATTGACTAAAAGTGAAAAAAATAATGATTTTCTTGCCAAATGGTTCTTAATATTTGTCGTAGTCTGTTTTTTTGGTAAGACTACCAAGAGACAATGCTTTTTTACATATTTTCCAAATTGCTTTATCATTGTTTTTAGAAAAATATTCCCAGAGAGGCTTTTGTCCCAAAGATGTCATCATGTATCTACCTACCTAAAAGAAAAAGAAAATAAAATTAAAATACAAAAACTGAGCTGTATCTTGCACTCGATTTAAAAGCGGATAAACAGTAACTTGTAGGTAGATAAATATATCTATATATATATACATACATACTAACAATACTATGTACTTACTTGGGTTTTTTTTTTAATTTTTAAGTGTCTTCTACAAGCACAAGGATGACAAAAACAATAAAAAGATCACAGTTGCAGCTAGATAATAATGCATATAACGAAAAAAAAAACACAAGGCAAGATCGAACAAATACGCGCACGAACTTATCTTTAGATTTTGTTGTGCACTAATGAGGCGACGGCAGCTGTCCGGCTCTTGCGCATTCATAACGGTTCTACGAAAAACGAAATTGAATTTTTTTCGGCGCCTACCACGACGCACGACATCCATAAACTAAACCTTCGGCTTCGGCCAAAACTTCGGTCTCATTTGGCCGAAGCCGAATGTTTTGCCGAAAGTAATATTTTTCGCCGAAGGTGGCCGAAGCCGAAGCCGAAGGTTCTGTTGTGACCGCACATCTGCAGCACACATTCCAACCCAAAAATAACGACAAACAAACAAAACGAAATACATTATTTTGAAACCCAATCACTGCATATTTTCCCTCACTCACCTACTTAATTCACCGATCATCTGTCCGAATCACTATGCTAGCATTTCCATGTTCATGTGTAACACGATCGCAGTACAAGTGCATGACGAATCAACTCACACTCGCCATGCACTTGCCGAATATGCATAGCCTCCGACCATAAATGCACGAGTAAACAAATTACGAGGAACAATTAAAAACCTCATATTTCGTAATTCGATCATGACTAATGTAGGACCGAACGATCGCACACGACGATTCGGTCAATGCACTTATGCGTGGTGCGGATATGGAATCAAGTATTAAGTGGTGACATATGCTGATCGTGCACACTTGGAAGTTGGTGACATGATTTACGGACAATGGTCATAGGCGTCCCAAAAATAGTTCATTGATGAGGAGGAATATGCTGGGGTTAGGGATAAAACACTCAAAGAGAATGGTATATAAAGGGATCGATGAGGAAGGAACAAACAGAGTAATTCGGAACTAAGTAAGCACAACATACTGATTTGGTCGCAGCCTAGCATTGAGACAGCGGGCCAAACTCAAAAATACTTATAAATAACGTAAGAATAAATTATAAACAAATAAACAAAACACTGAGTCGCAGCCCAGCAAAGACAGCGGGCTCAGTTAAAAAAAATAATAACAACGTTCTTTTACTCTCCGTCTTGTGACTCTTCTCTTCGAAAGAAGAAAGCACGGCACCCTTAGACGTAACAGTTCGGTCGGACACCAGTTTTTTGACTTCACTTCGTTCAACATTTCATTCCAGTAAAAATCCTTATTCAATACCAAAAAGGACAAAGTTAGTTTAAGGCAATACTCTACCGAGTATTTTAAGCTATCATGCAGCTTTCTACTCCATCTAGAAGCTAAAACCCCAGTTATATCCATACGTAAAATGAAAACGTAAACATTTTGATTTGCTTTTTTGGTCCACTTAAAACGAATAGTTCGACCCAACCTTTGTCTTTAAATGTTGCTTATGAATTATTTAACTGAACACAATCTAATCTAATCCTTTTTCTGTTCAACTTCTCAGTCAATTCACAGAAGTGATACAAATCGTTCCTGTAATGTGTTCGGTGGAATGTGTTTACTGTTCCACTTTCGTAGGAATTGCTATATTGCATAAGGTGCGCCATTCTGCTTTGCAAAATAGCATTCCTATATTTTTATTTTGTGTTCTGCCCCCGACAGAAAAAACTGGGCGAATTAAAAAAAGTAAATTTCTTATTATCAAAAAAACTTTCTTTGCAAATCAAAGGCGACGTTGGCTGATTGATCAATGCTGATGACGAGAGAGATTATACTATTGTAATAGAAAACTCTGTGATTGGAAACAGTGCTGCCGATGTGGAAAATTCGTGCCTCTATGACAATTGTTTTCTTAAATGAAACGGTAAGGAAGGAATTTATATCTATTGCCTTCTTAAGTAAGGGGAGTTTGAAAAAAAGTCGTCCGTCCATTACCGGACATAAACTGCTTATATTTCAATCTTTTTATACCCTATATATATTAATATGTAGTATATTAACTCTGACTTTGTAACGTATTAGTAGGAGAGTTAGTGGACCATCCGAGTAACGGTATATCTGTAAGGCTAGAAATCCTTATGGTGATGAGTCATAGCTGGCTAAGTACAATAACCATCGCCTGGCACGCCTCAGCCCTGCACGTCATCAATCTATATATTTTTGAAAGCGTAGGAAATATTTGAAAAAAAAACTTGTTCCTGTAAGCTTCAAATTTTTATAACATATTGTTTATTCGTTATAATGTTTGAAAAAAAAATTGACAGGCGTTTTCGAAAAGCACAAGTACCTGACAGGTGAACCTAAAGGTGTATTATACATTATACATTTCTTTATTTAGCTTACAGTTTTATGTTAACATCCTATAATTCGTATAAATTTTATATTTACTATACATTTCTTTATTTAACTTACAGTATCTCTTTGTATTATTTTATATTTTATATTATATCTTTGTATTATTTTGTTTTATATCTATATCTAATATTATTTCTTTACTTAGTTTACATTATCTCTTTGCATTATTTTATTTCTTAGTTTATTACTTTTAAATTAATTTGTAGTTTTGTTTTTCATAACCTATCCGTGGTATTGTTATGAGTAAAGGTTCTTCAATCTAAAACTTTAGTTAAATTTAAATTTACATAAAATTGTTTAAAATGATTTATATACAATTAAACAAGTTGTGTGTCTAAATTTATTTCGTTATTAACATGTTTGTAACGATGTTAAATATATGTAAAATGGTTTTAAACGATTTTTATGTACAGTTATTCTTTTATTTTCATATTTAATATCGCAGTTTACGCCATTTTCTGACAAAACTTCGTATGGTCCTATAAATATCGGATCTAACTTCTTTCTAGCTTCGTTTCTTAGCAATACCAAACTTCCTTTGTCTGTCCGTCTGTATCATATCTTGCTTTCCTAATATTTTTCTTTTGTATTAGAGTTTCGCGAGCATCTCTATGAGCAATTTGTAATCTATCTTTAAGGTCAATTACGTAATCCTGGTAGTTGTACACTGGGTCTACATATTTTGTTAAATTTGTTGGCAGATTACACTGTTTGCCGAATATTAATTCAAAAGGTGTATAACCTGTCTCCGAGTGTACAGAGGTATTGTAACAGAAAACATAATAGGGCAACTAGGTGCTCGAATCTGTATGCTTTTCCGAAATATAACTTCTAAGATACGCTCCTAAAACCTTATGCGAGTTTTCGAGTACTCCGATGCTTTCATGATGGTAAGCTGTAGACTGTAATTGTTCTATCTTCAATAATTTACACATATCCTTAAATACCTGATTTAAAAATTCAGTTCCCTGGTCAGAAGTTATTGTTCGCGGTACTCCGTATCTAAGAATAAAACCTATTACTAGTGCGTTGGCGACTGTGTTAGCCTTCTTGTTTGGAATTGGTATAGCTTCGACAAATTTTGTTAATTCGTCTTGTACGGTAAGGATGTATTTTGATCCATTTTCGGATTCTTCTAGAGGACCTACGAGATCTAAAAATATTTTGTCAAAACCTGATTCGGCTGTCGATGTTATGGTCATTGGTTGCTCTTTTGGTTGTACGTGTTTGTTTCGTTGACATATCGGGCAATGCTTTACAAATGTCGTCACATCGTTTTGCATTCCCGTCCAAAAGTATTTTTTCTTAATATTCTGGATCATGCGGTTTATTCCTGCATGTCCTCTGGTTGGAAGTATATGGTAATCATTCAGTATTAATTTATTTTTACAAGGATCGGTTACTTCAACATTTTTGTCTATAATGTGTACTTTAATGTTACTTTCTTTAAACATTTCTCCTAGTTTTATCTTTAGTTCATTTATGCTACATTGTTGGCGGCCGCCTGTGAGCTTCTTTAACTAATTTTTTGTAATATATATTCTTTCAATTGATGGTCCGCAGAGTCTCTTCACATCCCTCGACAGTGTTCTGCCGAACAATGTCGATTGGGTGGTAATGCTGTCCTTGGGCCTGTAAGTGCGTCTGCTGTACAATTTTCTTTGCCTGGAGAGTATTCTATGTAAAAATTGTATTCCTCGAGCAGTAGTCTAAACTTGGTTAGTCTACTACTTGGTTCCTTTACCGAGAACAAATATACTAAAGGACTGTGGTCTGTTAAGATTTTAAATCTTCTTCCGAACAGGTAGGGTCGATAGTGCTTAACTGCCCACACTATTGCAAGCAATTCTTTCTCAGTAGTGCTATAGTTTTTCTCTGCTTTGTTAAGAGTTTTGCTCGCGTAGGCAATTGGCCTATCGTCGGAATTAGACAACGCAGCTCCTATAGCGAAACCTGAAGCGTCCGTGCGTAAAATGAATTCCTCGTTGAAATTTGGGAATTGTAAAATTTTGGGACTAGTGAGGATTTCTTTTAACATATTGAATGATCTTTCGCAATCGCTATTAAAATTGAGTTCGACATTCTTTTTTAGCTAGTAATAGTAATTCGCGAAAGCTACGAATCTTCTGAATTCATCCGTGTTGGTTGGGATTGGGTAATTTTTCATTGCATCAGATTTAGTTTTATCGGGTAGAATGCCATTTTTGGAGATTACGCGTAAAAGGTTCAATACTTCCTTTCGCAAGAAAGAACATTTTCCTGGGTGTATTTTGAGGTTCACCTCTCTGAGACGTTCAAAAACTTGAATCAAGTTTCTATTGTGGTCTAATAAACTTTTACCGAAAATGATAAGGTCATCAAGATAGACGAAACATCGTGAGTATGTTAGTCCTGACATCGCTATTGACATCATTCTTGAGAACTTACTGGGTGAAATCTTTAAACCCATGGGTAGGCGTTTTAGCTGGTAATGACCATTCTCAGTTGAAAATGCTGTAATTGGCCTACTATTGGCGTCTAGTTCGATCTGGTAGTATCCCTGACTTAAATATATGCATGAAAAGTAAGCAGCTCCTCCTATCATATCATAAATGTCGGTTATGTTTGGAAGGGGGAACTTGTCATCCTCGATTCGTTCGTTAACGTTACGATAATCAATTAGCATTCGGAATTTCTGTAGACCGGTAACAGGGTCTTTCTTTTTGGGTACGATTAGTATCGGGGAATTCCAAGGGGAAATGGATGGTTCTATGATATCGTCCGCTATCATTTTCCTTATTTCCTCATTCACGTCTTGCTTTTGCGTATGGGGTAGACGATACGGTTTTGTATATTTCGGTGGTGATCCTTCTTTAAGCGTGATATCTGCGGTTCCAATATGGGTGTACGTTAGTTTGTCACCATCTACGTGAAAAATGTCCTGGTACTTGGAACATATTGCTTCAATTTCTGATTGTTCTTCACTATTCAGTGTCTCAATATTGATTTCGCTTAATATGTTCTTTACTCGTGTGTTTTCTGATTTATCCGTTTGATTGTAACGTAGAATGTAATGTTCTGAGGCGGGTTGGGATATAGGTTCAACCCATTTAAAAGTTACTGCCGTTTCTCGCGCATTTAATATTTTAACTGGTATTTTTCCATTTATGGCAGTGGATAGTGAGCCTGCCATAAATACGTTCTCGCACAGCTCTTGTGGATGAAATACTCTTACTCCTGTGTGTTGTGTGTTTAGCCAATAAGTTGCTTCGCATCTGGGAGCTAGTAAAACAAAGTTTGGGTTGAGCTGGGTATGTAGGGGTAGTGAAACCGTCTGCTGGTCTGCTTTGATCTTTAGTAGAAATGATTTCAAATCAATCTTCGCACAGAACTCCGTAAGAAAATTTGCACCTACTATGCCTTCAACTGGAATTGGGAATGTGTCTGCTACTACGTGAAATTCGTAGGGTATGATAATTTGTCCCCAATGGATCTCTATATTATACGTTCCTAAGGTTTCTAAATCTCCTGATACACCGAGAATCTTGGTGCTATTGTTCTTGCATATGGGAATCTTTTCATTTAAAGCGCTAATTTTGATTACACAGAGTGAAGCTCCGGTATCTAAAAGAAAACGTATATTTTGATCGCGGCTCAACCATAATTGTATATAAATGCCGTTAGCGATTCCAGCAGTGCAAATAGCATTTGGTGGATTTATTGATTTCCCCCCGATGGGCCGGCTACTCCCTCTGTGGGTTGCTCATTTCCCAGTGCTAGTACCCTATGATCATTGTTAGTGTTATTTCTCTGTGTATTACTGTTAGGTGGGTTTCTGTTATTCGAGTTGGTGTTAGTGTTGCGATTGGAATTTCTTTGCATGTTTGTGTGGTGACTACTGTTTGGTACGCGATGTTGTGTGTAAGTGTTTGGAGTGTAATTATTTGGTATGTAATTATTGGGTCTGTAACTGTTTGGAGTGTAGTTTTGTGTGTTCTGGTTTATATACCTGGGTCTGTTATCAGAATACCTATTCATGTTATTGTTTCTGTTTTGGTTACGTTGTCCATAGTTGGTTGGTTGGTTAGTGTAAGCTGGTCTACGAGGATTCCTATTTCTGCTATGCATATATCTAACAGTATCTGACGTCGAGGTGGATCCCTGCTCTAGTTTTAAAAGATGGTCGATAGCGTCTTGAAGTTTTGTATGGCGGGCGCTATCCAGAATGATTTTAAATCTATCGTTTATTCCCTTTTTTTAGAAACGCTAAACCTCGTCTGTCGTTTGCCTTAGTTAGTTTTTCTCTTGTCGGTTCACCATGTCACGTAACTTTAAGTTCAGTAATTTTTGTTATCAGGGATTCGATATCCGTTACGAATTCTCGTATGGGTCGGTTTCCCTGATGAGTTCTACTGAGTTTAGTTTGTATGGTCTCGATAGTTTCTTTCGGACCACATTTTTCCACTAAAGCTTTTTTTAATTCTATGAAGTTTGCCGGTTTATGGTGACCTAATGCCGTAAGTGCCTTGCCTTGAATTTTGCATTGTAATAAAAACTTGACTAGCGTTGATTTCGAGGTTTCATCTAGGTAGTCATGATAAAACTCGATGTTGCTTACAAAATCCCTAATGTCTTCTGTTCTTTTCTCATCATCGTCACACCTAAGGATTGGTAACTTTTGGGCTAAACTGAAGTTGAATGATTCTGTCATGGTGCCAGTTTCTGGAATGGTTGTTGTCTTTAAAGGAATTTTTGTTTCTAAACTAGGCGTGAATGGGTATGACTAAAATGAAACGGTTTGCTGATAACATCTTTATAGGACCAGATGAAAAAGGATAATCTATTTTAAATATGGTTATATATATTTTTCTTTTATTATAAATTATATTTTTTTTCATACTCTTAAATTAAAAAAAAATCGTAAAATGTATTGGTCCTGCTGAACATGTCTTCAGTCCAGCTCTTGGATGGTATCTCCTATTAGGTTTCTGCGGTCATGTCAGCGGGCATTTCTAATAAATCACGTTCCAGTACATAACTAGCCTTCTTCAAAGTATTTTCTACTTTTAAATTTGTTTTTAATGCTTTTGTGAAATTTCCTACGTCTTGTTGACGTAGCCGGTGTACAATGCTGATGCATTGGATGACTTTGCTTATGTTTTTAAGCATTTCGATGAAAGAAGAAACATTTTGACACCAATTGTGCCAACACGTTTCGGATAACGGCAGCGGAAACCAAATTTGGTACTCCTTGCAAATATTGCATTTTGCTTCGATGAATAAAATCTTGGTTTGATTTAAGGTTCTAACTGAATTCAACCAAAAATGTTCTGGTCACTCCAGTGGTCTGCGATGTTCGGAGGGACTGTACTCCTGGCAGGATCGCCATGCAACGTCGGCTGGCCCTATAGCCAACGTACCTCGAGTTGGTGCCCATTAGCTCTGGCTATTGCGCCTTCAGCTAAAACCTTATGGCAGAGTATGTACTCAAAGGCGGGGTCCCAACTACCTAAACGCGACAATTAGTTTTGCGGCTCGCAAGCCAAAATAAAAACAAGTTGCTAGTTGTTGGTAGGACTTCGGAGTAGAAGTGATTGTTTATTTAAAATGCTTCTCGTTTTATACAAACTATGAATACAATCATTATACCTACTTCGATCGACCGATTCACCAATATCCCATATTTTGCCTAATTCGCAATATTAATTGCCTGCCGACAAATATTCTGGGTTCACTCGCGTACTATGCTGATTTTGCATATTTATCTTCATACACTAGTGAAACCCCTGTTGCCTTTGTCGTCAATGTGCATTGCCTCCATGCACCGAACGTGCCATCAGAGTAATATGATTCTTCTGTTTTTTTGTTCACTCGTAAAGTGTTTTTATGAATCATATCACTCTGATGTTAGGAGCAATGCTGTCAATTAAGTGGCCTTGGGTTAGGGGTATCAGATATCGAAGTAGGTTTTAATGGGGTTAATTGCTTTTATGCAATTAATTAAATGGGCGCTAGTGTGCTCCCTTCACACCACCCTTCCTGGGGGAAAAGGAGAAATCATGATATGTCGTGATTTCTTCTTTTACGCTCCATTTGTACAATACGGGATCTTATGTGTATACCCTATTCTAGGGGTATATTAATTTTGACGCCTAGTTTGAAACATACCTTAATATTGCCCGTGACCCCTAAAAGTTGGTATATTTATGATCAGCATCGATAGTAATGTCGATCTAGCCATGTCCGTCCGTCCGTCCGTCCGTCCGTCCGTCCGTCGGCAAAAATTAGGCCTTTAAACTGGACCTAGAGAGCTGAAATTTTAACCATATACTCTCTAGGGTCCCGAAATAATCAAGTTTACGAATTTTTGTAATCCGCCCACAGACACGCCCACAAACTCAAAAAAAAACAAAATTTTGGAAAAAATCGAATTTTGAGCTAGAAAGCTGAAATTTTTCATATATGATCTATGACTCCTAAAACTGCTCGGGATAAAAAATTTTCAAAATCCGCCCACTGACACGCCCACAAATAAATAAAACAATTTTTTTGAAAATCCAAAGTTTGAACTAGGGAGCTGAAATTTATAATATATACTCTCTATGGGCCCTTTATGCTCATGTGTAAATATTTTCAAAATCCCACTGGCACGCCCACAATTATTAGCTAGGGAGCTGAAATTTATAATATATACTCTCTAGGGGCCCTTTATGCTCATGTGTTAATTTTTTTTAAATCCGCCTACTGACACGCCCACAATTAAATGAAACAATTTTATTCAAACACCCAAGTTTGAGCTAGGGAGCGTTTTTCTTTTTTGATAAAATCCTTTAAATGTTATATAACAAAATATGTAGAGCGTTCTTAACAATTCAACCATACTTAGACTTTTGTCACGCCCACTTATGAGGGATAGGGATAAGAATAGGGTATCCAACAGTTCGCCGAAGCGGACTGTAGCCCGTCCCTATGTTTTTCTTTTGTTTTAGTTCATGGAGTTTTGTTTACATTGGTTATTATTAAGCTTTTGTGTACATTGCTTGTTATTTAGCTTTTTGTTAACATGGTTATTGGTGTTCTGGTGTTATGTGTAATATAGGGTCTCTCCCCTTTTTTTGAAAAAATGATATAAATGGTTATAAAAGTTCTTTACATAATTAATTTGTTCTTTTACTTATGCAATATTTCCTTTATTATCTACATATTAGACTTAAAGAAGTTATTGAAATTACAACAGTTTGTTAATTTTCTATGCATTATATTCTAATGAAAGGACTTATTTCACAATTTATTTTACTACTTTACTTACATTCTATAATTCGTATTAATTTATATTTTTTTTTATTTACTATACATTTCTTTATTTAAATTCGTATAAATTTATTTTTATATTTACTATACATTTCTTTATTTAGCTTACAGTTTTATGTTTACATCCTATAATTCGTATAAATTTTATATTTACTATACATTTCTTTATTTAACTTACAGTATCTCTTTGTATTATTTTATATTTTACATTATATCTTTGTATTATTTTGTTTCATATCTATATCTAATATTATTTCTTTACTTAGTTTACATTATCTCTTTGCATTATTTTATTTCTTAGTTTATTACTTTTAAATTAATTTGTAGTTTTTTTTTTCTTAACCTATCCGCGGTATTCTTATGAGTAAAGGTTCTTCAATCTAAAACTTTAGTTAAATTTAAATTTACATAAAATTGTTTAAAATGATTTATATACAATTAAACAAGTTGTGTGTCTAAATTTATTTCGTTATTAACATGTTTGTAACGATGTTAAATATTATGTAAAATGGTTTTAAACGATTTTTATGTACAGTTATTCTTTAATTTTCATATTTAATATCGTAGTTTACGCCATTTTCTGACAAAACTTCGTATGGTCCTATAAATATCGGATCTAACTTCTTTCTAGCTTCGTTTCTTAGCAATACCAAACTTCCTTTGTCTGTCCGTCTGTATCATATCTTGCTTTCCTGATATTTTTCTTTTGTATTAGAGTTTCGCGAGCATCTCTATGAGCAATTTGTAATCTATCTTTAAGGTCAATTACGTAATCCTGGTAGTTGTACACTGGGTCTACATATTTTGTTAAATTTGTTGGCAGATTACACTGTTTCCCGAATATTAATTCAAAAGGTGTATAACCTGTCTCCGAGTGTACAGAGGTATTGTAACAGAAAACATAATAGGGCAACTAGGTGCTCGAATCTGTATGCTTTTCCGAAATATAACTTCTAAGGTACGCTCCTAAAACCTTATGCGAGTTTTCGAGTACTCCGATGCTTTCATGATGGTAAGCTGTAGACTGTAATTGTTCTATTTTCAATAATTTACACATATCCTTAATTACCTGATTTAAAATTCAGTTCCCTGGTCAGAAGTTATTGTTCGCGGTACTCCGTATCTAAGAATAAAACCTATTACTAGTGCGTTGGCGACTGTGTTAGCCTTCTTGTTTGGAATTGGTATAGCTTCGACAAATTTTGTTAATTCGTCTTGTACGGTAAGGATGTATTTTGATCCATTTTCGGATTCTTCTAGAGGACCTACGAGATCTAAAAATATTTTGTCAAAACCTGATTCGGCTGTCGATGTTATGGTCATTGGTTGCTTTTTTGGTTGTTCGTGTTTGTTTCGTTGACATATCGGGCAATGCTTTACAAATGTCGTCACATCGTTTTGCATTCCCGTCCAAAAGTATTTTTTCTTAATAAAGAACAAACATTTTGACACCAATTGTGCCAACACGTTTCGGATAACGGCAGCGGAAACCAAATTTGGTACTCCTTGCAAATATTGCATTTTGCTTCGATGAATAAAATCTTGGTTTGATTTAAGGTTCTAACTGAATTCAACCAAAAATGTTCTGGTCACTCCAGTGGTCTGCGATGTTCGGAGGGACTGTACTCCTGGCAGGATCGCCATGCAACGTCGGCTGGCCCTATAGCCAACGTACCTCGAGTTGGTGCCCATTAGCTCTGGCTATTGCGCCTTCAGCTAAAACCTTATGGCAGAGTATGTACTCAAAGGCGGGGTCCCAACTACCTAAACGCGACAATTAGTTTTGCGGCTCGCAAGCCAAAATAAAAACAAGTTGCTAGTTGTTGGTAGGACTTCGGAGTAGAAGTGATTGTTTATTTAAAATGCTTCTCGTTTTATACAAACTATGAATACAATCATTATACCTACTTCGATCGACCGATTCACCAATATCCCATATTTTGCCTAATTCGCAATATTAATTGCCTGCCGACAAATATTCTGGGTTCACTCGCGTACTATGCTGATTTTGCATATTTATCTTCATACACTAGTGAAACCCCTGTTGCCTTTGTCGTCAATGTGCATTGCCTCCATGCACCGAACGTGCCATCAGAGTAATATGATTCTTCTGTTTTTTTGTTCACTCGTAAAGTGTTTTTATGAATCATATCACTCTGATGTTAGGAGCAATGCTGTCAATTAAGTGGCCTTGGGTTAGGGGTATCAGATATCGAAGTAGGTTTTAATGGGGTTAATTGCTTTTATGCAATTAATTAAATGGGCGCTAGTGTGCTCCCTTCACACCACCCTTCCTGGGGGAAAAGGAGAAATCATGATATGTCGTGATTTCTTCTTTTACGCTCCATTTGTACAATACGGGATCTTATGTGTATACCCTATTCTAGGGGTATATTAATTTTGACGCCTAGTTTGAAACATACCTTAATATTGCCCGTGACCCCTAAAAGTTGGTATATTTATGATCAGCATCGATAGTAATGTCGATCTAGCCATGTCCGTCCGTCCGTCCGTCCGTCCGTCCGTCCGTCGGCAAAAATTAGGCCTTTAAACTGGACCTAGAGAGCTGAAATTTTAACCATATACTCTCTAGGGTCCCGAAATAATCAAGTTTACGAATTTTTGTAATCCGCCCACAGACACGCCCACAAACTCAAAAAAAAACAAAATTTTGGAAAAAATCGAATTTTGAGCTAGAAAGCTGAAATTTTTCATATATGATCTATGACTCCTAAAACTGCTCGGGATAAAAAATTTTCAAAATCCGCCCACTGACACGCCCACAAATAAATAAAACAATTTTTTTGAAAATCCAAAGTTTGAACTAGGGAGCTGAAATTTATAATATATACTCTCTATGGGCCCTTTATGCTCATGTATAAATATTTTCAAAATCCCACTGGCACGCCCACAATTATTAGCTAGGGAGCTGAAATTTATAATATATACTCTCTAGGGGCCCTTTATGCTCATGTGTTAATTTTTTTTAAATCCGCCTACTGACACGCCCACAATTAAATGAAACAATTTTATTCAAACACCCAAGTTTGAGCTAGGGAGCGTTTTTTTTTTGATAAAATCCTTTAAATGTTATATAACAAAATATGTAGAGCGTTCTTAACAATTCAACCATACTTAGACTTTTGTCACGCCCACTTATGAGGGATAGGGATAAGAATAGGGTATCCAACAGTTCGCCGAAGCGGACTGTAGCCCGTCCCTATGTTTTTCTTTTGTTTTAGTTCATGGAGTTTTGTTTACATTGGTTATTATTAAGCTTTTGTGTACATTGCTTGTTATTTAGCTTTTTGTTAACATGGTTATTGGTGTTCTGGTGTTATGTGTAATATAGGGTCTCTCCCCTTTTTTTGAAAAAATGATATAAATGGTTATAAAAGTTCTTTACATAATTAATTTGTTCTTTTACTTATACAATATTTCCTTTATTATCTACATATTAGACTTAAAGAAGTTATTGAAATTACAACAGTTTGTTAATTTTCTATGCATTATATTCTAATTAAAGGACTTATTTCACAATTTATTTTACTACTTTACTTACATTCTATAATTCGTATTAATTTATATTTTTTTTTATTTACTATACATTTCTTTATTTAAATTCGTATAAATTTATTTTTATATTTACTATACATTTCTTTATTTAGCTTACAGTTTTATGTTTACATCCTATAATTCGTATAAATTTTATATTTACTATACATTTCTTTATTTAACTTACAGTATCTCTTTGTATTATTTTATATTTTACATTATATCTTTGTATTATTTTGTTTCATATCTATATCTAATATTATTTCTTTACTTAGTTTACATTATCTCTTTGCATTATTTTATTTCTTAGTTTATTACTTTTAAATTAATTTGTAGTTTTTTTTTTCTTAACCTATCCGCGGTATTCTTATGAGTAAAGGTTCTTCAATCTAAAACTTTAGTTCAATTTAAATTTACATAAAATTGTTTAAAATGATTTATATACAATTAAACAAGTTGTGTGTCTAAATTTATTTCGTTATTAACATGTTTGTAACGATGTTAAATATTATGTAAAATGGTTTTAAACGATTTTTATGTACAGTTATTCTTTAATTTTCATATTTAATATCGTAGTTTACGCCATTTTCTGACAAAACTTCGTATGGTCCTATAAATATCGGATCTAACTTCTTTCTAGCTTCGTTTCTTAGCAATACCAAACTTCCTTTGTCTGTCCGTCTGTATCATATCTTGCTTTCCTGATATTTTTCTTTTGTATTAGAGTTTCGCGAGCATCTCTATGAGCAATTTGTAATCTATCTTTAAGGTCAATTACGTAATCCTGGTAGTTGTACACTGGGTCTACATATTTTGTTAAATTTGTTGGCAGATTACACTGTTTGCCGAATATTAATTCAAAAGGTGTATAACCTGTCTCCGAGTGTACAGAGGTATTGTAACAGAAAACATAATAGGGCAACTAGGTGCTCGAATCTGTATGCTTTTCCGAAATATAACTTCTAAGATACGCTCCTAAAACCTTATGCGAGTTTTCGAGTACTCCGATGCTTTCATGATGGTAAGCTGTAGACTGTAATTGTTCTATTTTCAATAATTTACACATATCCTTAATTACCTGATTTAAAATTCAGTTCCCTGGTCAGAAGTTATTGTTCGCGGTACTCCGTATCTAAGAATAAAACCTATTACTAGTGCGTTGGCGACTGTGTTAGCCTTCTTGTTTGGAATTGGTATAGCTTCGACAAATTTTGTTAATTCGTCTTGTACGGTAAGGATGTATTTTGATCCATTTTCGGATTCTTCTAGAGGACCTACGAGATCTAAAAATATTTTGTCAAAACCTGATTCGGCTGTCGATGTTATGGTCATTGGTTGCTTTTTTGGTTGTTCGTGTTTGTTTCGTTGACATATCGGGCAATGCTTTACAAATGTCGTCACATCGTTTTGCATTCCCGTCCAAAAGTATTTTTTCTTAATAAAGAACAAACATTTTGACACCAATTGTGCCAACACGTTTCGGATAACGGCAGCGGAAACCAAATTTGGTACTCCTTGCAAATATTGCATTTTGCTTCGATGAATAAAATCTTGGTTTGATTTAAGGTTCTAACTGAATTCAACCAAAAATGTTCTGGTCACTCCAGTGGTCTGCGATGTTCGGAGGGACTGTACTCCTGACAGGATCGCCATGCAACGTCGGCTGGCCCTATAGCCAACGTACCTCGAGTTGGTGCGCACTAGCTCTGGCTATTGCGCCTTCAGCTAAAACCTTATGGCAGAGTATGTACTCAAAGGCGGGGTCCCAACTACCTAAACGCGACAATTAGTTTTGCGGCTCGCAAGCCAAAATAAAAACAAGTTGCTAGTTGTTGGTAGGACTTCGGAGTAGAAGTGATTGTTTATTTAAAATGCTTCTCGTTTTATACAAACTATGAATACAATCATTATACCTACTTGATCGACCGATTCACCAATATCCCATATTTTGCCTAATTCGCAATATTAATTGCCTGCCGACAAATATTCTGGGTTCACTCGCGTACTATGCTGATTTTGCATATTTATCTTCATACACTAGTGAAACCCCTGTTGCCTTTGTCGTCAATGTGCATTGCCTCCATGCACCGAACGTGCCATCAGAGTAATATGATTCTTCTGTTTTTTTGTTCACTCGTAAAGTGTTTTTATGAATCATATCACTCTGATGTTAGGAGCAATGCTGTCAATTAAGTGGCCTTGGGTTAGGGGTATCAGATATCGAAGTAGGTTTTAATGGGGTTAATTGCTTTTATGCAATTAATTAAATGGGCGCTAGTGTGCTCCCTTCACACCACCCTTCCTGGGGGAAAAGGAGAAATCATGATATGTCGTGATTTCTTCTTTTACGCTCCATTTGTACAATACGGGATCTTATGTGTATACCCTATTCTAGGGGTATATTAATTTTGACGCCTAGTTTGAAACATACCTTAATATTGCCCGTGACCCCTAAAAGTTACTATATTTATGATCAGCATCGATAGTAATGTCGATCTAGCCATGTCCGTCCGTCCGTCCGTCCGTCCGTCGGCAAAAATTAGGCCTTTAAACTGGACCTAGAGAGCTGAAATTTTAACCATATACTCTCTAGGGTCCCGAAATAATGAAGTTTACGAATTTTTGTAATCCGCCCACAGACACGCCCACAAACTCAAAAAAAAACAAAATTTTGGAAAAAATCGAATTTTGAGCTAGAAAGCTGAAATTTTTCATATATGATCTATGACTCCTAAAACTGCTCGGGATAAAACATTTTCAAAATCCGCCCACTGACACGCCCACAAATAAATAAAACAATTTTTTTGAAAATCCAAAGTTTGAACTAGGGAGCTGAAATTTATAATATATACTCTCTATGGGCCCTTTATGCTCATGTGTAAATATTTTCAAAATCCCACTGGCACGCCCACAATTATTAGCTAGGGAGCTGAAATTTATAATATATACTCTCTAGGGGCCCTTTATGCTCATGTGTTAATTTTTTTTAAATCCGCCTACTGACACGCCCACAATTAAATGAAACAATTTTATTCAAACACCCAAGTTTGAGCTAGGGAGCGTTTTTTTTTTGATAAAATCCTTTAAATGTTATATAACAAAATATGTAGAGCGTTCTTAACAATTCAACCATACTTAGACTTTTGTCACGCCCACTTATGAGGGATAGGGATAAGAATAGGGTATCCAACAGTTCGCCGAAGCGGACTGTAGCCCGTCCCTATGTTTTTCTTTTGTTTTAGTTCATGGAGTTTTGTTTACATTGGTTATTATTAAGCTTTTGTGTACATTGCTTGTTATTTAGCTTTTTGTTAACATGGTTATTGGTGTTCTGGTGTTATGTGTAATATAGGGTCTCTCCCCTTTTTTTGAAAAAATGATATAAATGGTTATAAAAGTTCTTTACATAATTAATTTGTTCTTTTACTTATACAATATTTCCTTTATTATCTACATATTAGACTTAAAGAAGTTATTGAAATTACAACAGTTTGTTAATTTTCTATGCATTATATTCTAATTAAAGGACTTATTTCACAATTTATTTTACTACTTTACTTACATTCTATAATTCGTATTAATTTATATTTTTTTTTATTTACTATACATTTCTTTATTTAAATTCGTATAAATTTATTTTTATATTTACTATACATTTCTTTATTTAGCTTACAGTTTTATGTTTACATCCTATAATTCGTATAAATTTTATATTTACTATACATTTCTTTATTTAACTTACAGTATCTCTTTGTATTATTTTATATTTTACATTATATCTTTGTATTATTTTGTTTCATATCTATATCTAATATTATTTCTTTACTTAGTTTACATTATCTCTTTGCATTATTTTATTTCTTAGTTTATTACTTTTAAATTAATTTGTAGTTTTTTTTTTCTTAACCTATCCGCGGTATTCTTATGAGTAAAGGTTCTTCAATCTAAAACTTTAGTTAAATTTAAATTTACATAAAATTGTTTAAAATGATTTATATACAATTAAACAAGTTGTGTGTCTAAATTTATTTCGTTATTAACATGTTTGTAACGATGTTAAATATTATGTAAAATGGTTTTAAACGATTTTTATGTACAGTTATTCTTTAATTTTCATATTTAATATCGTAGTTTACGCCATTTTCTGACAAAACTTCGTATGGTCCTATAAATATCGGATCTAACTTCTTTCTAGCTTCGTTTCTTAGCAATACCAAACTTCCTTTGTCTGTCCGTCTGTATCATATCTTGCTTTCCTGATATTTTTCTTTTGTATTAGAGTTTCGCGAGCATCTCTATGAGCAATTTGTAATCTATCTTTAAGGTCAATTACGTAATCCTGGTAGTTGTACACTGGGTCTACATATTTTGTTAAATTTGTTGGCAGATTACACTGTTTGCCGAATATTAATTCAAAAGGTGTATAACCTGTCTCCGAGTGTACAGAGGTATTGTAACAGAAAACATAATAGGGCAACTAGGTGCTCGAATCTGTATGCTTTTCCGAAATATAACTTCTAAGATACGCTCCTAAAACCTTATGCGAGTTTTCGAGTACTCCGATGCTTTCATGATGGTAAGCTGTAGACTGTAATTGTTCTATTTTCAATAATTTACACATATCCTTAATTACCTGATTTAAAATTCAGTTCCCTGGTCAGAAGTTATTGTTCGCGGTACTCCGTATCTAAGAATAAAACCTATTACTAGTGCGTTGGCGACTGTGTTAGCCTTCTTGTTTGGAATTGGTATAGCTTCGACAAATTTTGTTAATTCGTCTTGTACGGTAAGGATGTATTTTGATCCATTTTCGGATTCTTCTAGAGGACCTACGAGATCTAAAAATATTTTGTCAAAACCTGATTCGGCTGTCGATGTTATGGTCATTGGTTGCTTTTTTGGTTGTTCGTGTTTGTTTCGTTGACATATCGGGCAATGCTTTACAAATGTCGTCACATCGTTTTGCATTCCCGTCCAAAAGTATTTTTTCTTAATAAAGAACAAACATTTTGACACCAATTGTGCCAACACGTTTCGGATAACGGCAGCGGAAACCAAATTTGGTACTCCTTGCAAATATTGCATTTTGCTTCGATGAATAAAATCTTGGTTTGATTTAAGGTTCTAACTGAATTCAACCAAAAATGTTCTGGTCACTCCAGTGGTCTGCGATGTTCGGAGGGACTGTACTCCTGGCAGGATCGCCATGCAACGTCGGCTGGCCCTATAGCCAACGTACCTCGAGTTGGTGCCCACTAGCTCTGGCTATTGCGCCTTCAGCTAAAACCTTATGGCAGAGTATGTACTCAAAGGCGGGGTCCCAACTACCTAAACGCGACAATTAGTTTTGCGGCTCGCAAGCCAAAATAAAAACAAGTTGCTAGTTGTTGGTAGGACTTCGGAGTAGAAGTGATTGTTTATTTAAAATGCTTCTCGTTTTATACAAACTATGAATACAATCATTATACCTACTTCGATCGACCGATTCACCAATATCCCATATTTTGCCTAATTCGCAATATTAATTGCCTGCCGACAAATATTCTGGGTTCACTCGCGTACTATGCTGATTTTGCATATTTATCTTCATACACTAGTGAAACCCCTGTTGCCTTTGTCGTCAATGTGCATTGCCTCCATGCACCGAACGTGCCATCAGAGTAATATGATTCTTCTGTTTTTTTGTTCACTCGTAAAGTGTTTTTATGAATCATATCACTCTGATGTTAGGAGCAATGCTGTCAATTAAGTGGCCTTGGGTTAGGGGTATCAGATATCGAAGTAGGTTTTAATGGGGTTAATTGCTTTTATGCAATTAATTAAATGGGCGCTAGTGTGCTCCCTTCACACCACCCTTCCTGGGGGAAAAGGAGAAATCATGATATGTCGTGATTTCTTCTTTTACGCTCCATTTGTACAATACGGGATCTTATGTGTATACCCTATTCTAGGGGTATATTAATTTTGACGCCTAGTTTGAAACATACCTTAATATTGCCCGTGACCCCTAAAAGTTGGTATATTTATGATCAGCATCGATAGTAATGTCGATCTAGCCATGTCCGTCCGTCCGTCCGTCCGTCCGTCCGTCCGTCGGCAAAAATTAGGCCTTTAAACTGGACCTAGAGAGCTGAAATTTTAACCATATACTCTCTAGGGTCCCGAAATAATCAAGTTTACGAATTTTTGTAATCCGCCCACAGACACGCCCACAAACTCAAAAAAAAACAAAATTTTGGAAAAAATCGAATTTTGAGCTAGAAAGCTGAAATTTTTCATATATGATCTATGACTCCTAAAACTGCTCGGGATAAAACATTTTCAAAATCCGCCCACTGACACGCCCACAAATAAATAAAACAATTTTTTTGAAAATCCAAAGTTTGAACTAGGGAGCTGAAATTTATAATATATACTCTCTATGGGCCCTTTATGCTCATGTGTAAATATTTTCAAAATCCCACTGGCACGCCCACAATTATTAGCTAGGGAGCTGAAATTTATAATATATACTCTCTAGGGGCCCTTTATGCTCATGTGTTAATTTTTTTTAAATCCGCCTACTGACACGCCCACAATTAAATGAAACAATTTTATTCAAACACCCAAGTTTGAGCTAGGGAGCGTTTTTTTTTTTGATAAAATCCTTTAAATGTTATATAACAAAATATGTAGAGCGTTCTTAACAATTCAACCATACTTAGACTTTTGTCACGCCCACTTATGAGGGATAGGGATAAGAATAGGGTATCCAACAGTTCGCCGAAGCGGACTGTAGCCCGTCCCTATGTTTTTCTTTTGTTTTAGTTCATGGAGTTTTGTTTACATTGGTTATTATTAAGCTTTTGTGTACATTGCTTGTTATTTAGCTTTTTGTTAACATGGTTATTGGTGTTCTGGTGTTATGTGTAATATAGGGTCTCTCCCCTTTTTTTGAAAAAATGATATAAATGGTTATAAAAGTTCTTTACATAATTAATTTGTTCTTTTACTTATACAATATTTCCTTTATTATCTACATATTAGACTTAAAGAAGTTATTGAAATTACAACAGTTTGTTAATTTTCTATGCATTATATTCTAATTAAAGGACTTATTTCACAATTTATTTTACTACTTTACTTACATTCTATAATTCGTATTAATTTATATTTTTTTGTATTTACTATACATTTCTTTATTTAAATTCGTATAAATTTATTTTTATATTTACTATACATTTCTTTATTTAGCTTACAGTTTTATGTTTACATCCTATAATTCGTATAAATTTTATATTTACTATACATTTCTTTATTTAACTTACAGTATCTCTTTGTATTATTTTATATTTTACATTATATCTTTGTATTATTTTGTTTCATATCTATATCTAATATTATTTCTTTACTTAGTTTACATTATCTCTTTGCATTATTTTATTTCTTAGTTTATTACTTTTAAATTAATTTGTAGTTTTTTTTTTCTTAACCTATCCGCGGTATTCTTATGAGTAAAGGTTCTTCAATCTAAAACTTTAGTTAAATTTAAATTTACATAAAATTGTTTAAAATGATTTATATACCATTAAACAAGTTGTGTGTCTAAATTTATTTCGTTATTAACATGTTTGCAACGATGTTAAATATTATGTAAAATGGTTTTAAACGATTTTTATGTACAGTTATTCTTTAATTTTCATATTTAATATCGTAGTTTACGCCATTTTCTGACAAAACTTCGTATGGTCCTATAAATATCGGATCTAACTTCTTTCTAGCTTCGTTTCTTAGCAATACCAAACTTCCTTTGTCTGTCCGTCTGTATCATATCTTGCTTTCCTGATATTTTTCTTTTGTATTAGAGTTTCGCGAGCATCTCTATGAGCAATTTGTAATCTATCTTTAAGGTCAATTACGTAATCCTGGTAGTTGTACACTGGGTCTACATATTTTGTTAAATTTGTTGGCAGATTACACTGTTTGCCGAATATTAATTCAAAAGGTGTATAACCTGTCTCCGAGTGTACAGAGGTATTGTAACAGAAAACATAATAGGGCAACTAGGTGCTCGAATCTGTATGCTTTTCCGAAATATAACTTCTAAGATACGCTCCTAAAACCTTATGCGAGTTTTCGAGTACTCCGATGCTTTCATGATGGTAAGCTGTAGACTGTAATTGTTCTATTTTCAATAATTTACACATATCCTTAATTACCTGATTTAAAATTCAGTTCCCTGGTCAGAAGTTATTGTTCGCGGTACTCCGTATCTAAGAATAAAACCTATTACTAGTGCGTTGGCGACTGTGTTAGCCTTCTTGTTTGGAATTGGTATAGCTTCGACAAATTTTGTTAATTCGTCTTGTACGGTAAGGATGTATTTTGATCCATTTTCGGATTCTTCTAGAGGACCTACGAGATCTAAAAATATTTTGTCAAAACCTGATTCGGCTGTCGATGTTATGGTCATTGGTTGCTTCTTTGGTTGTTCGTGTTTGTTTCGTTGACATATCGGGCAATGCTTTACAAATGTCGTCACATCGTTTTGCATTCCCGTCCAAAAGTATTTTTTCTTAATAAAGAACAAACATTTTGACACCAATTGTGCCAACACGTTTCGGATAACGGCAGCGGAAACCAAATTTGGTACTCCTTGCAAATATTGCATTTTGCTTCGATGAATAAAATCTTGGTTTGATTTAAGGTTCTAACTGAATTCAACCAAAAATGTTCTGGTCACTCCAGTGGTCTGCGATGTTCGGAGGGACTGTACTCCTGGCAGGATCGCCATGCAACGTCGGCTGGCCCTATAGCCAACGTACCTCGAGTTGGTGCCCACTAGCTCTGGCTATTGCGCCTTCAGCTAAAACCTTATGGCAGAGTATGTACTCAAAGGCGGGGTCCCAACTACCTAAACGCGACAATTAGTTTTGCGGCTCGCAAGCCAAAATAAAAACAAGTTGCTAGTTGTTGGTAGGACTTCGGAGTAGAAGTGATTGTTTATTTAAAATGCTTCTCGTTTTATACAAACTATGAATACAATCATTATACCTACTTCGATCGACCGATTCACCAATATCCCATATTTTGCCTAATTCGCAATATTAATTGCCTGCCGACAAATATTCTGGGTTCACTCGCGTACTATGCTGATTTTGCATATTTATCTTCATACACTAGTGAAACCCCTGTTGCCTTTGTCGTCAATGTGCATTGCCTCCATGCACCGAACGTGCCATCAGAGTAATATGATTCTTCTGTTTTTTTGTTCACTCGTAAAGTGTTTTTATGAATCATATCACTCTGATGTTAGGAGCAATGCTGTCAATTAAGTGGCCTTGGGTTAGGGGTATCAGATATCGAAGTAGGTTTTAATGGGGTTAATTGCTTTTATGCAATTAATTAAATGGGCGCTAGTGTGCTCCCTTCACACCACCCTTCCTGGGGGAAAAGGAGAAATCATGATATGTCGTGATTTCTTCTTTTACGCTCCATTTGTACAATACGGGATCTTATGTGTATACCCTATTCTAGGGGTATATTAATTTTGACGCCTAGTTTGAAACATACCTTAATATTGCCCGTGACCCCTAAAAGTTACTATATTTATGATCAGCATCGATAGTAATGTCGATCTAGCCATGTCCGTCCGTCCGTCCGTCCGTCCGTCCGTCCGTCGGCAAAAATTAGGCCTTTAAACTGGACCTAGAGAGCTGAAATTTTAACCATATACTCTCTAGGGTCCCGAAATAATCAAGTTTACGAATTTTTGTAATCCGCCCACAGACACGCCCACAAACTCAAAAAAAAACAAAATTTTGGAAAAAATCGAATTTTGAGCTAGAAAGCTGAAATTTTTCATATATGATCTATGACTCCTAAAACTGCTCGGGATAAAAAATTTTCAAAATCCGCCCACTGACACGCCCACAAATAAATAAAACAATTTTTTTGAAAATCCAAAGTTTGAACTAGGGAGCTGAAATTTATAATATATACTCTCTATGGGCCCTTTATGCTCATGTGTAAATATTTTCAAAATCCCACTGGCACGCCCACAATTATTAGCTAGGGAGCTGAAATTTATAATATATACTCTCTAGGGGCCCTTTATGCTCATGTGTTAATTTTTTTTAAATCCGCCTACTGACACGCCCACAATTAAATGAAACAATTTTATTCAAACACCCAAGTTTGAGCTAGGGAGCGTTTTTTTTTGATAAAATCCTTTAAATGTTATATAACAAAATATGTAGAGCGTTCTTAACAATTCAACCATACTTAGACTTTTGTCACGCCCACTTATGAGGGATAGGGATAAGAATAGGGTATCCAACAGTTCGCCGAAGCGGACTGTAGCCCGTCCCTATGTTTTTCTTTTGTTTTAGTTCATGGAGTTTTGTTTACATTGGTTATTATTAAGCTTTTGTGTACATTGCTTGTTATTTAGCTTTTTGTTAACATGGTTATTGGTGTTCTGGTGTTATGTGTAATATAGGGTCTCTCCCCTTTTTTTGAAAAAATGATATAAATGGTTATAAAAGTTCTTTACATAATTAATTTGTTCTTTTACTTATACAATATTTCCTTTATTATCTACATATTAGACTTAAAGAAGTTATTGAAATTACAACAGTTTGTTAATTTTCTATGCATTATATTCTAATTAAAGGACTTATTTCACAATTTATTTTACTACTTTACTTACATTCTATAATTCGTATTAATTTATATTTTTTTGTATTTACTATACATTTCTTTATTTAAATTCGTATAAATTTATTTTTATATTTACTATACATTTCTTTATTTAGCTTACAGTTTTATGTTTACATCCTATAATTCGTATAAATTTTATATTTACTATACATTTCTTTATTTAACTTACAGTATCTCTTTGTATTATTTTATATTTTACATTATATCTTTGTATTATTTTGTTTCATATCTATATCTAATATTATTTCTTTACTTAGTTTACATTATCTCTTTGCATTATTTTATTTCTTAGTTTATTACTTTTAAATTAATTTGTAGTTTTTTTTTTCTTAACCTATCCGCGGTATTCTTATGAGTAAAGGTTCTTCAATCTAAAACTTTAGTTAAATTTAAATTTACATAAAATTGTTTAAAATGATTTATATACCATTAAACAAGTTGTGTGTCTAAATTTATTTCGTTATTAACATGTTTGCAACGATGTTAAATATTATGTAAAATGGTTTTAAACGATTTTTATGTACAGTTATTCTTTAATTTTCATATTTAATATCGTAGTTTACGCCATTTTCTGACAAAACTTCGTATGGTCCTATAAATATCGGATCTAACTTCTTTCTAGCTTCGTTTCTTAGCAATACCAAACTTCCTTTGTCTGTCCGTCTGTATCATATCTTGCTTTCCTGATATTTTTCTTTTGTATTAGAGTTTCGCGAGCATCTCTATGAGCAATTTGTAATCTATCTTTAAGGTCAATTACGTAATCCTGGTAGTTGTACACTGGGTCTACATATTTTGTTAAATTTGTTGGCAGATTACACTGTTTGCCGAATATTAATTCAAAAGGTGTATAACCTGTCTCCGAGTGTACAGAGGTATTGTAACAGAAAACATAATAGGGCAACTAGGTGCTCGAATCTGTATGCTTTTCCGAAATATAACTTCTAAGATACGCTCCTAAAACCTTATGCGAGTTTTCGAGTACTCCGATGCTTTCATGATGGTAAGCTGTAGACTGTAATTGTTCTATTTTCAATAATTTACACATATCCTTAATTACCTGATTTAAAATTCAGTTCCCTGGTCAGAAGTTATTGTTCGCGGTACTCCGTATCTAAGAATAAAACCTATTACTAGTGCGTTGGCGACTGTGTTAGCCTTCTTGTTTGGAATTGGTATAGCTTCGACAAATTTTGTTAATTCGTCTTGTACGGTAAGGATGTATTTTGATCCATTTTCGGATTCTTCTAGAGGACCTACGAGATCTAAAAATATTTTGTCAAAACCTGATTCGGCTGTCGATGTTATGGTCATTGGTTGCTTCTTTGGTTGTTCGTGTTTGTTTCGTTGACATATCGGGCAATGCTTTACAAATGTCGTCACATCGTTTTGCATTCCCGTCCAAAAGTATTTTTTCTTAATAAAGAACAAACATTTTGACACCAATTGTGCCAACACGTTTCGGATAACGGCAGCGGAAACCAAATTTGGTACTCCTTGCAAATATTGCATTTTGCTTCGATGAATAAAATCTTGGTTTGATTTAAGGTTCTAACTGAATTCAACCAAAAATGTTCTGGTCACTCCAGTGGTCTGCGATGTTCGGAGGGACTGTACTCCTGGCAGGATCGCCATGCAACGTCGGCTGGCCCTATAGCCAACGTACCTCGAGTTGGTGCCCACTAGCTCTGGCTATTGCGCCTTCAGCTAAAACCTTATGGCAGAGTATGTACTCAAAGGCGGGGTCCCAACTACCTAAACGCGACAATTAGTTTTGCGGCTCGCAAGCCAAAATAAAAACAAGTTGCTAGTTGTTGGTAGGACTTCGGAGTAGAAGTGATTGTTTATTTAAAATGCTTCTCGTTTTATACAAACTATGAATACAATCATTATACCTACTTCGATCGACCGATTCACCAATATCCCATATTTTGCCTAATTCGCAATATTAATTGCCTGCCGACAAATATTCTGGGTTCACTCGCGTACTATGCTGATTTTGCATATTTATCTTCATACACTAGTGAAACCCCTGTTGCCTTTGTCGTCAATGTGCATTGCCTCCATGCACCGAACGTGCCATCAGAGTAATATGATTCTTCTGTTTTTTTGTTCACTCGTAAAGTGTTTTTATGAATCATATCACTCTGATGTTAGGAGCAATGCTGTCAATTAAGTGGCCTTGGGTTAGGGGTATCAGATATCGAAGTAGGTTTTAATGGGGTTAATTGCTTTTATGCAATTAATTAAATGGGCGCTAGTGTGCTCCCTTCACACCACCCTTCCTGGGGGAAAAGGAGAAATCATGATATGTCGTGATTTCTTCTTTTACGCTCCATTTGTACAATACGGGATCTTATGTGTATACCCTATTCTAGGGGTATATTAATTTTGACGCCTAGTTTGAAACATACCTTAATATTGCCCGTGACCCCTAAAAGTTACTATATTTATGATCAGCATCGATAGTAATGTCGATCTAGCCATGTCCGTCCGTCCGTCCGTCCGTCCGTCCGTCCGTCGGCAAAAATTAGGCCTTTAAACTGGACCTAGAGAGCTGAAATTTTAACCATATACTCTCTAGGGTCCCGAAATAATCAAGTTTACGAATTTTTGTAATCCGCCCACAGACACGCCCACAAACTCAAAAAAAAACAAAATTTTGGAAAAAATCGAATTTTGAGCTAGAAAGCTGAAATTTTTCATATATGATCTATGACTCCTAAAACTGCTCGGGATAAAAAATTTTCAAAATCCGCCCACTGACACGCCCACAAATAAATAAAACAATTTTTTTGAAAATCCAAAGTTTGAACTAGGGAGCTGAAATTTATAATATATACTCTCTATGGGCCCTTTATGCTCATGTGTAAATATTTTCAAAATCCCACTGGCACGCCCACAATTATTAGCTAGGGAGCTGAAATTTATAATATATACTCTCTAGGGGCCCTTTATGCTCATGTGTTAATTTTTTTTAAATCCGCCTACTGACACGCCCACAATTAAATGAAACAATTTTATTCAAACACCCAAGTTTGAGCTAGGGAGCGTTTTTTTTTGATAAAATCCTTTAAATGTTATATAACAAAATATGTAGAGCGTTCTTAACAATTCAACCATACTTAGACTTTTGTCACGCCCACTTATGAGGGATAGGGATAAGAATAGGGTATCCAACAGTTCGCCGAAGCGGACTGTAGCCCGTCCCTATGTTTTTCTTTTGTTTTAGTTCATGGAGTTTTGTTTACATTGGTTATTATTAAGCTTTTGTGTACATTGCTTGTTATTTAGCTTTTTGTTAACATGGTTATTGGTGTTCTGGTGTTATGTGTAATATAGGGTCTCTCCCCTTTTTTTGAAAAAATGATATAAATGGTTATAAAAGTTCTTTACATAATTAATTTGTTCTTTTACTTATACAATATTTCCTTTATTATCTACATATTAGACTTAAAGAAGTTATTGAAATTACAACAGTTTGTTAATTTTCTATGCATTATATTCTAATTAAAGGACTTATTTCACAATTTATTTTACTACTTTACTTACATTCTATAATTCGTATTAATTTATATTTTTTTTTATTTACTATACATTTCTTTATTTAAATTCGTATAAATTTATTTTTATATTTACTATACATTTCTTTATTTAGCTTACAGTATCTCTTTGTATTATTTTATATTTTACATTATATCTTTGTATTATTTTGTTTCATATCTATATCTAATATTATTTCTTTACTTAGTTTACATTATCTCTTTGCATTATTTTATTTCTTAGTTTATTACTTTTAAATTAATTTGTAGTTTTTTTTTTCTTAACCTATCCGCGGTATTCTTATGAGTAAAGGTTCTTCAATCTAAAACTTTAGTTAAATTTAAATTTACATAAAATTGTTTAAAATGATTTATATACAATTAAACAAGTTGTGTGTCTAAATTTATTTCGTTATTAACATGTTTGTAACGATGTTAAATATTATGTAAAATGGTTTTAAACGATTTTTATGTACAGTTATTCTTTAATTTTCATATTTAATATCGTAGTTTACGCCATTTTCTGATAAAACTTCGTATGGTCCTATAAATATCGGATCTAACTTCTTTCTAGCTTCGTTTCTTAGCAATACCAAACTTCCTTTGTCTGTCCGTCTGTATCATATCTTGCTTTCCTGATATTTTTCTTTTGTATTGGAGTTTCGCGAGCATCTCTATGAGCAATTTGTAATCTATCTTTAAGGTCAATTACGTAATCCTGGTAGTTGTACACTGGGTCTACATATTTTGTTAAATTTGTTGGCAGATTACACTGTTTGCCGAATATTAATTCAAAAGGTGTATAACCTGTCTCCGAGTGTACAGAGGTATTGTAATCTGTATGCTTTTCCGAAATATAACTTCTAAGATACGCTCCTAAAACCTTATGCGAGTTTTCGAGTACTCCGATGCTTTCATGATGGTAAGCTGTAGACTGTAATTGTTCTATTTCCAATAATTTACACATATCCTTAATTACCTGATTTAAAATTCAGTTCCCTGGTCAGAAGTTATTGTTCGCGGTACTCCGTATCTAAGAATAAAACCTATTACTAGTGCGTTGGCGACTGTGTTAGCCTTCTTGTTTGGAACTGGTATAGCTTCGACAAATTTTGTTAATTCGTCTTGTACGGTAAGGATGTATTTTGATTCATTTTCGGATTCTTCTAGAGGACCTACGAGATCTAAAAATATTTTGTCAAAACCTGATTCGGCTGTCGATGTTATGGTCATTGGTTGCTTTTTTGGTTGTTCGTGTTTGTTTCGTTGACATATCGGGCAATGCTTTACAAATGTCGTCACATCGTTTTGCATTCCCGTCCAAAAGTATTTTTTCTTAATATTCTGGATCATGCGGTTTATTCCTGCATGTCCTCTGGTTGGAAGTATATGGTAATCATTCAGTATTAATTTCTTTTTACAAGGATCGGTTATTTCAACATTTTTGTCTATAATGTGTACTTTAATGTTACTTTCTTTAAACATTTCTCCTAGTTTTATCTTTAGTTCATTTATGCTACATTGTTGGCGGCCGCCTGTGAGCTTCTTTAACTCATTTTTTGTAATATATATTCTTTCAATTGATGGTCCGCAGAGTCTCTTCACATCCCTCGACAGTGTTCTGCCGAACAATGTCGATTGGGTGGTAATGCTGTCCTTGGGCCTGTTTAGGAGTAAACAATTTCCATTTGGAATATATGCCAAAACTTTGTTTGGTCCGATTATTATGTCGCCGATATCCTTTAAATTAACTAGATCTTCCGTAAAATTGTCAACAACCTTTAGTTCCACGAGTTTTAATCCTGTATCTGGTAATTTTAATAATTCTGTGGCCAGCTGTTCGTCGGTTTTCACAGTTTTGTTATCCGCTTTTTCCTGGCTCTGTTCTTTTGCTTTAGCTCTTGTTACAACACATACGTATAAATTTTTTAAATTGTCGACTACTATGCGACTAAGTGCGTCTGCTGTACAATTTTCTTTGCCTGGAGAGTATTCTAGTTAAAAACTGTATTCCTGTAGCAGTAGTCTAAACTTGGTTAGTCTACTACTTGGTTCCTTTAACGAGAACAAATATACTAAAGGACTGTGGTCTGTTAAGATTTTAAATCTTCTTCCGAACAGGTAGGGTCGATAGTGCTTAACTGCCCACACTATTGCAAGCAATTCTTTCTCAGTAGTGCTATAGTTTTTCTCTGCTTTGTTAAGAGTTTTGCTCGCGTAGGCAATTGGTCTATCGTCGGAATTAGACAACGCAGCTCCTATAGCGAAACCTGAAGCGTCCGTGCGTAAAATGAATTCCTCGTTGAAATTTGGGAATTGTAAAATTTTGGGACTAGTGAGGATTTCTTTTAACATATTGAATGATCTTTCGCAATCGCTATTAAAATTGAATTCGACATTCTTTTTTAGCTAGTAATAGTAATTCGCGAAAGCTACGAATCTTCTGAATTCATCCGTGTTGGTTGGGATTGGGTAATTTTTCATTGCATCAGATTTAGTTTTATCGGGTAGAATGCCATTTTTGGAGATTACGCGTCCAAGGTTCATTACTTCCTTTCGCAAGAAAGAACATTTTCCTGGGTGTATTTTGAGGTTCACCTCTCTGAGACGTTCAAAAACTTGAATCAAGTTTCTATTGTGGTCTAATAAACGTTTACCGAAAATGATAAGGTTATCAAGATAGACGAAACATCGTGAGTATGTTAGTCCTGACATCGCTATTGACATCATTCTTGAGAACTTACTGGGTGAAATCTTTAAACCCATGGGTAGGCGTTTTAGCTGGTAATGACCATTCTTAGTTGAAAATGCTGTAATTGGCCTACTATTGGCGTCTAGTTCCATCTGGTAGTATCCCTGACTTAAATCTATGCATGAAAAGTAAGCAGCTCCTCCTATCATATCATAAATGTCGGCTATGTTTGGAAGGGGGAACTTGTCATCCTCGATTCGTTCGTTAACGTTACGATAATCAATTAGCATTCGGAATTTCTGTAGACCGGTAACAGGGTCTTTCTTTTTGGGTACGATTAGTATCGGGGAATTCCAAGGGGAAATGGATGGTTCTATGATATCGTCCGCTATCATTTTCCTTATTTCCTCATTCACGTCTTGCTTTTGCGTATGGGGTAGACGATACGGTTTTGTATATTTCGGTGGTGATCCTTCTTTAAGCGTGATATCTGCGGTTCCAATATGGGTGTACGTTAGTTTGTCACCATCTACGTGAAAAATGTCCTGGTACTTGGAACATATTGCTTCAATTTCTGATTGTTCTTCACTATTCAGTGTCTCAAAATTGATTTCGCTTAATATGTTCTTTACTCGTGTGTTTTCTGATTTATCCGTTTGATTGTAACGTAGAATGTAATGTTCTGAGGCGGGTTGGGATATAGGTTCAACCCATTTAAAAGTTACTGCCGTTTCTCGCGCATTTAATATTTTAACTGGTATTTTTCCATTTATGGCAGTGGATAGTGAGCCTGCCATAAATACGTTCTCGCACAGCTCTTGTGGATGAAATACTCTTACTCCTGTGTGTTGTGTGTTTAGCCAATAAGTTGCTTCGCATCTGGGAGCTAGTAAAACAAAGTTTGGGTTGAGCTGGGTATGTAGGGGTAGTGAAACCGTCTGCTGGTCTGCTTTGATCTTTAGTAGAAATGATTTCAAATCAATCTTCGCACAGAACTCCGTAACAAAATTTGCACCTACTATGCCTTCAACTGGAATTGGGAATGTGTCTGCTACTACGTGAAATTCGTAGGGTATGATAATTTGTCCACAATGGATCTCTGTATTATACGTTCCTAAGGTTTCTAAATCTCCTGATACACCGAGAATCTTGGTGCTATTGTTCTTGCATATGGGAATCTTTTCATTTAAAGCGCTAATTTTGATTACACAGAGTGAAGCTCCGGTATCTAAAAGAAAACGTATATTTTGATCGCGGCTCAACCATAATTGTATATAAATGCCGTTAGCGATTCCAGCAGTGCAAATAGCATTTGGTGGATTTATTGATTTCCCCCCGATGGGCCGGCTACTCCCTCTGTGGGTTGCTCGTTTCCCAGTGCTAGTACCCTATGATCATTGTTAGTGTTATTTCTCTGTGTATTACTGTTAGGTGGGTTTCTGTTATTCGAGTTGGTGTTAGTGTTGCGATTGGAATTTCTTTGCATATTTGTGTGGTGACTACTGTTTGGTACGCGATGTTGTGTGTAAGTGTTTGGAGTGTAATTATTTGGTATGTAATTATTGGGTCTGTAACTGTTTGGAGTGTAGTTTTGTGTGTTCTGGTTTATATACCTGGGTCTGTTATCAGAATACCTATTCATGTTATTGTTTCTGTTTTGGTTACGTTGTCCATAGTTGGTTGGTTGGTTAGTGTAAGCTGGTCTACGAGGATTCCTATTTCTGCTATGCATATATCTAACAGTATCTGACGTCGAGGTGGATCCCTGCTCTAGTTTTAAAAGATGGTCGATAGCGTCTTGAAGTTTTGTATGGCGGGCGCTATCCAGAATGATTTTAAATCTATCGTTTATTCCCTTTTTTTAGAAACGCTAAACCTCGTCTGTCGTTTGCCTTAGTTAGTTTTTCTCTTGTCGGTTCACCATGTCACGTAACTTTAAGTTCAGTAATTTTTGTTATCAGGGATTCGATATCCGTTACGAATTCTCGTATGGGTTGGTTTCCCTGATGAGTTCTACTGAGTTTAGTTTGTATGGTCTCGATAGTTTCTTTCGGACCACATTTTTCCACTAAAGCTTTTTTTAATTCTATGAAGTTTGCCGGTTTATGGTGACCTAATGCCGTAAGTGCCTTGCCTTGAATTTTGCATTGTAATAAAAACTTGACTAGCGTTGATTTCGAGGTTTCATCTAGGGTGTCATGATAAAACTCGATGTTGCTTACAAAATCCCTAATGTCTTCTGTTCTTTTCTCATCATCGTCACACCTAAGGATTGGTAACTTTTGGGCTAAACTGAAGTTGAATGATTCTGTCATGGTGCCAGTTTCTGGAATGGTTGTTGTCTTTAAAGGAATTTTTGTTTCTAAACTAGGCGTGAATGGGTATGACTAAAATGAAACGGTTTGCTGATAACATCTTTATAGGACCAGATGAAAAAGGATAATCTATTTTAAATATGGTTATATATATTTTTCTTTTATTATAAATTATATTTTTTTTCATACTCTTAAATTAAAAAAAAATCGTAAAATGTATTGGTCCTGCTGAACATGTCTTCAGTCCAGCTCTTGGATGGTATCTCCTATTAGGTTTCTGCGGTCATGTCAGCGGGCATTTCTAATAAATCACGTTCCAGTACATAACTAGCCTTCTTCAAAGTATTTTCTACTTTTAAATTTGTTTTTAATGCTTTTGTGAAATTTCCTACGTCTTGTTGACGTAGCCGGTGTACAATGCTGATGCATTGGATGACTTTGCTTATGTTTTTAAGCATTTCGATGAAAGAAGAAACATTTTGACACCAATTGTGCCAACACGTTTCGGATAACGGCAGCGGAAACCAAATTTGGTACTCCTTGCAAATATTGCATTTTGCTTCGAAGAATAAAATCTTGGTTTGATTTAAGGTTCTAACTGAATTCAACCAAAAATGTTCTGGTCACTCCAGTGGTCTGCGATGTTCGGAGGGACTGTACTCCTGGCAGGATCGCCATGCAACGTCGGCTGGCCCTATAGCCAACGTACCTCGAGTTGGTGCCCACTAGCTCTGGCTATTGCGCCTTCAGCTAAAACCTTATGGCAGAGTATGTACTCAAAGGCGGGGTCCCAACTACCTAAACGCGACAATTAGTTTTGCGGCTCGCAAGCCAAAATAAAAACAAGTTGCTAGTTGTTGGTAGGACTTCGGAGTAGAAGTGATTGTTTATTTAAAATGCTTCTCGTTTTATACAAACTATGAATACAATCATTATACCTACTTCGATCGACCGATTCACCAATATCCCATATTTTGCCTAATTCGCAATATTAATTGCCTGCCGACAAATATTCTGGGTTCACTCGCGTACTATGCTGATTTTGCATATTTATCTTCATACACGAGTGAAACCCCTGTTGCCTTTGTCGTCAATATGCATTGCCTCCATGCACCGAACGTGCCATCAGAGTAATATGATTCTTCTGTTTCTTTGTTCACTCGTAAAGTGTTTTTATGAATCATATCACTCTGATGTTAAGAGCAATGCTGTCAATTAAGTGACCTTGGGTTAGGGGTATCAGGTATCGAAGTAGGTTTTAATGGGGTTAATTGCTTTTATGCATTTAATTAAATGGGCGCTAGTGTGCTCCTTTCACAGAATTGAATTTTGTACAACATAAACATAATATAGCCTTCTTTCATATGCTTTCGGTTTTCCCAGATTATCGAAGGATTTAAAAAAAGTCGTAAAATTAAATCAAGAAACTACCTGTTCGTAATCAAGTGAAAAGGAGTGTATATATTTAACATAAGTGAATCTGCCCTAGTGGTGTTTTTTTCTGCAGCTCAGTAACAGATTTCTGTCAAATATGTTTGACCAAAAATGTGCCCACTAGGTTTACATTTTAATCAAAGCTTTAGTATATCAAGCCATTTTATGTGCCAATTATACTGTAAATACTGGTATTTTATTATGAACATTTTGAATTATTATACTTCAATTACAGGTACGAAAGCTGCGAAAAAGGGGACAACAGTCGCAAACAGGGCGACAAAAATCCCATATCGATATCCCTGGGGGTACTCGTAAAACTTTTTTTATACCCTATTCTAAGGGTATATTAATTTTGACGCATAGTTTGTAACATACCTTAATATTGCCCGTAGACCCCTAAAAGTTACTATATTTATGATCAGCATCGATAGTAATGTCGATCTAGCCATGTCCGTCCGTCCGTCCGTCTGTAGCCAAAAATTAGGCCTTTAAACTGGACCTAGAGAGCTGAAATTTTAACCATATACTCTCTAGGGTCCCGAAATAATAAAGTTTACGAATTTTTGAAATCCGCCCACAAACTCAAAAAAACCAAATTTTGGAAAAAATCGAATTTTGAGCTAGAAAGCTGAAATTTTTTATATATGATCTATGACTCCTAAAACTGCTCGGGATAAAAAATTTTCAAAATCCGCCCACTGACACGCCCACAAATAAATAAAATAATTTTTTTATACCCTATTCTAAGGGTATATTAATTTTTGAAAATCCAAAGTTTCAGCTAGGGAGCTGAAATTTATAGTATATACTCTCTATGGGCCCTTTATGCTCATGTGTAAATATTTTCAAAATCCGCCCACTGACACGCCCACAATTAATTTTTTTTTTTTGAAAATTCAAAGTTTGAGCTAGGGAGCTGAAATTTATAATATATACTCTCTAGGGGCCCTTTATTCTCATGTGTTAATTTTTTTTAAATCCGCCTACTGATAAGCCCACAATTAAATAAAACAATTTTATTGAAACACCCAAGTTTGAGCTAGGGAGCGTTTTTTTTTTGATAAAATCCTTTAAATGTTATATAACAAAATATGTAGAGCGTTCTTAACAATTCAACCATATTTAGACTTTTGTCACGCCCACTTATGAGGGATAGGAATAAGAATAGGGTATCCAACAGTTCGCCCAAGCGGACTGTAGCCCGTCCCTATGTTTGTTTCTTTTTTTTGATGTGTAAACATCTTTGCTCTCGTTGATGTGTAAATATCTTTTTTCTCGGTAGGGGCTAGTTGGAAATATCGAGCGTCACCGTCATCGTCAGATTTTCAGTGTCACCGTCAGATTTTCATACCACGTGAGTTAATCGGTGCTCGCCAGATCACCGCAATTAAACGACGTTGGGCGCGGTTAACACGTAGATGGGTGACCGTTTGAGAACAACCGCGTATCGTTGTTTTTTTTTAATTTATTTATTTTGTTTAACATTTTCCAGTTTTAATTATGTTCAATTTTAGAGATTATTATGTCCTTACGAAACACCGGGAAGTTGTGTGGAAGTAGATTTGTTTTGAATAATTGAGGTTGTATAGCTTGAAGTTTGTTGTACATCAGTTGAAGGTAAGAGGAAAAATATCGATTTGTACTTCGGTAACCGATGGGCGATTTAAGAATGTCACTTTTAGTTGTAATAAGGTTATTTACCAAGTGGTCCTTGGAGACATTGAACTCATATATACCGTGCCGTTTCTAAAGACATTTTGGGAAAATATCCTTTTTCGGGTTTAATTATTGTGGCTTCAAGAACCTCTTTGTAAAATAACCTGATGTAAAATAAAAGGGACATTCAATAAATTTTTATCTTAAACGCAATATGCACAATAAATCCCAATAAATTATCACCATTATAGCAAAATAAAAAAATTTGATTTAGTTATTAGTTATTACCTAGGCAGCTAAAAAGCTACAGCTAAAAACTAACCAACTTTTAGTTGTCATCCACAACTAACTTTGGCAACCTAACGAGCTTACTTACACAACCTGCAACTAATAGCTAATAGGAAAAGTTAGTTTTCATTATGATAGCTAACCACCAAATCGATTGCATTTTTAGCGCAGCTAATTTAACTACGTTAGTTACTTAGTTATGGCGTTAGCTAGATAACAAATTAGGTAGCTAACCCGCAACTGTGCCTACATGTTTACACATCAACTATACCGAGAGTGCAGAGTGGCTCACACCTTTTTTTTAATGAAAATAGAGTGAGTTTGGAGTGAGTATTAATCGTTTATCTGATCTCAAAGAGTAAGTTACTACTGAGTTGCAGAAAAAACACCTCTTCTATTGCTTTCAACATAAATAAAATCGGACAGGTCAAGTCGAGAGTGAAATGTCAAAGTTGTCAAAAGCGTCCAATAGTAAAAGTAACTCTACTTGGGCTTTACGATATTTACGATCTAAACCCGATTGGGCGACATTGTTATTTGGGGATAACCATTGTCTGTGAATCCCAGTTCTTGGGGATCATGGGAAATGTCCCATTATAAGGACAAATTGTGGGAATTCATTCAGTCCAGCTTTTCGGGGATAACTCGACCGTGCGCGAAGCGTGCTGAGGAAGCGTGGGTATGCGACGATGACTAAGAGAGTCAATCGATCTCGCTATGTATCGGTCGCCAATGAGTTTTATTGCGCGTTTTTGGATCCTGTCAAGTAGCTCCAAATAAGTTATTGGTGCACCAGACCAGATATGAGCGTTGTACTCGAGTTTCGGGCGAATAAACGCCTTAAAAATTTTAGCCAGATAAGACGGGGACATTTCGAGACATTTCGCAGCGTTCTTGGCGACTCGAATATGTGGTCATTCCAACGAAGGTTGCCATTGACGCACATACCGAGTATGGAAAGTCTTTCGGTTTCAGCGATGCAAGTGCCAATCACGGGGATATCCGGTTTTTACAAAGACCACAATGATGCATCTTGGGTTTGCTATGCGGCCAGCTTGCATAAAGGTTTTCTGTAATTTTTATTTAATTTGGAATAAACTGGAGCTAAGAAGTTTTAAGCCATTTTTGTAGGGACTATTATTAATTTTATTACAAAGTTTAATTTTTTATTTACATATTAGTAAAAAATTCATCAATATTTTTTTCGCGCTTTTCAGCCAAAACCTGGAAGCTTAGACCTAAAAAAATGTGTTGAAAAGGGCGTTCCTCCTGGTCCTTTGCTTGGCTTATTAAAAAATGGAATTGATGTCGTATTGGATAACGGAACTTCCGTGAAATCTTCGGATGTTAGTGAACCAAATTCTGAGAATCAACTTATAGTTTGTGAGTATTAATTAAGCTGGAACAGCGTGTACATAGTGTTTGGGTTCAAGGGGAATTCAATTTCATATATAAACCTACAGTACATCATAATATATGCTATTTTATATTTTTCAATACATAAAGTCTATAACGAACGTCTGACAAACATACAAGAGTATCAATTGTCATGGGAAGCTTCTCAAATTTGCCGTTCGAATTCGGCTTAAAATTGTATTTCCCTTTCACTTCGCACAAGAAAGTGGTTGAAGAAGCAAGAGTTTGGCCATTAATGCCTCATATTTACTACGACACTGAAGTTTAAAAGTGTATGGCTCTGAGTTGAGCAACAGTGTTGGTGTTTCAGAAAAAATAAAACGTATTTTAAGGGGAATTCGCTCACTTCATGTGATGAGTTTAACTTTTATTCTTGTAACTAATGGAGATTGTGGTGGGAAAAAGGTATATCTACTGTAGTGTTACGTACTACTTGGGTACACAACTGTAAAAATCCGTCTTCTAGTACCCAGTCTATAAAAAGACTAATTCATTCAAATCATTAAAAACAAATTTATCTCTTATTCCTATTTCATTACAATCACAACCATTCCAAGAAAGACCTCCCAGACTACGCCAAAGCATTTCACGTAGCGCCATGTATTATATTTCATAAAACAATAATACACCGGCTTTACCATAATCATACAAATGTCAATATTTGGCATGTGCAGGCAATTGTGTAACTTATTAGGGAATCCGGAAATAGCTTGGAATTGCGTGCAGTTCTATTCTTGCGTATACATTCATAGATAATTGATTGGTTGAAAAGGTCAGCCAGAAGGTTGTGAAAGACAGTCAAGTACCGAAGGTCAAAGCCACGAAGACAGCGGGCCTTACTAAAAAGTTATTGAATACAAATTAAAACAAAGTCCAACCTTTCCGGAGTTACGCTCTTCTCCAAGTATATTGGAAAGCACGGTGGAAATATCGTAACAATATTTTGGTGGCAGCGGTGGGATACCTTCAAATATCCTGATTACCATAGAACAGGAGTACAAACTCTTGGTGCGTTTTCTGGGGCTATACGCTGAAAAAGTAACAAAAAAATCAAATTCAAAAATAAAAAAACCTAAGTGAAAAGTGTTTATGCGTTTCGTAAATAAAAGATTTTATTAAACTATGTTTATTTATCTTTGTTTATTATTTTACTTTATAAATTTCACAACTTGTTTTTGTTTGTTTACGTTTGTGTGACGCGTTTCAGAGCTGCTGCTCCATCATCGGGCGTGTAAATATGTTAGTGGTTTGTTCTTGGGGCCTGTTTGGGAATAATCAAACCCAATACTGATTATTTCCGTTACGACGACAAAATCGATGGACCAGCACTTGGACTGAAACGACGAGGCGAGAGAATCAAAAAAGCCCAAGACAAATTCTAATTAAATAATTTAATGTAAGATTGTGATACTTAGCGTGTGTCCTGGTTGACGATCAAATTCCAAGTGATCAAAGGAGAGCGTATCGCCAATCGAACAAACATAATTCTAACATGATTAGTTATAATATAAGTCTATACATACAAATGCAATATAAAGAGGGCAAGTAAACCCAGTATTTTTTAAGAGAAAGAAAAAGATTACGTGTTTAAAGAAGTTACGTTACTTTTAAACAGCATGTACATACAAGTGAAGGCAATTCAATTAGTTAGAAAAAATGTAATTTATATGATGAAATATTTCCAAACATTCCGCCGCCCCTGGAACAAAGTTTCAGCTTATGGGGAGTGGTGCCAGTTTATGAATGGGTCGTACAAGATTCCCATTAGCTGTTCGTGGAGTTACGACTCGAACATGTCCATCCTTGCCTGGATGGATTACGATGACTCGCCCCAGAGCCCATTTTCCTGGTGGCAGATTGGGATCCTTTATCACAACTAGGTCGTTCAACTGCAAGTTACGTTCGGGACGCGACCATCGAGAACGGTGTTGTAGCGAAGTTAGGTACTCCATGCTCCAGCGCTTCCAGTAACCATTGATTTTTGCCTGTATGGCTTACCAACATGAGAGCCGATTTTGAGGAATTTCGAGCGATGGTTCAGGAACAGCTGCATATGATTCACCTATAATAAAATGAGCGGGTGTTAGTGGGTCTAGATCATTATCTGAATTCTGACATAGAGGACGACAATTTAACAATGCTTCTATTTGGGTGAGAAGGGTGTAGAATTCTTCAAAGTTTAGGATATCTGAACCGATAACACGACGAAGGTGCTGTTTCACAAACTTTACCCCCGCCTCCCACAATCCGCCGAAATGTGGCGCAAGGTGATTGCGTCGCGGGCAAGAGACTGTGCCACTATTGAATTGTGATATTCTGACAAGGTGAGCTGGTGCATTTCAGATAATCGCTTTGCGGATCCCCGAAAATTTGTACCATTGTCAGAATACATATGTGAAGGTTTCCCACGGCGTGCGACGAAACGACGAAGAGCTGCGAGAAATGCGTCCGTGGTCAAGTCACTCACTAGCTCTATGTGAATGGCTTTTGTCACTAGACACACAAAAAGTGATATGTATCCTTTAGTGAAATGCGTTTTTCGACCGATTTTGGTTTTTATTGAGATGGGGCCAGCATAGTCACAGCCACAGTGTGCAAAAGGTCTACTCGGTTGAATGCGTGGTGCCGGAAGATTTCCCATGATCTGTGTAACTGTAGACTTCCTCTGCCGGAAGCATGGAATGCAGTCATGGGTTATCTTGCGAAGTAGATTTCGGCAACCAATAATCCAATACTCCTGGCGAATAAGAAAGAATAATGCGGATACTCCAGGATGTAACAAACGTTGATGAAAGTCAACTGCAATGAGTTTCGTCACTGGATGCTCCTTTGGTATGATGATTGGGTGTTTAACGTTGAACGATGCGTTAGCGTTAAGAATTCTTCCTCCCACTCGTAGTATGTGTTGGTCATCTAAAAAAGGACATAAGTTAACGATTCTACAACTCTTACTAAAATGGCCATGTTTTCGAAAATATGCAATATCTTCCCCGAAATAAAGATGCTGGAGCCATTGGATGATACTTCGTTTCGCATTATATATTTCGTTAGCTCGGAGGTGAAGTGTTACTGCGATAGTCTCGCCCGATAGGTTTCGACTTTTTGCAATAAACTGATACATAAACCCGACGATTCTAGTTAGACGATGCCAGGATGATACCTTGGGGAAAAGGTGATGGAAAGGGTGCTCGATATTGACCATTAGACAGGAATGTTGAAATTGCTTTCTTTCTTCTTCTTTGCAATCTGGGTGGTCTTGGACGTGACGTTCAATGGGCCAGTGTTCCTCACTCTTTCCCAACCAGTGAGGACCTGTCCACCAGATGGGATGTTGTACGAGAGCCGATGGTGATATCCCCCGCGAAGCGCAATCCGCAGGATTCTGTTCCGATCTTATATGAAACCACCTGTTTCTGGGAATGGAGTTTAGAATTTCCGATGTTCGGTTTCCGACAAAGATGTCACAACGGCGAGAGGGAGACGATAACCAAGATAGGACAATTTGAGAGTCGCACCAAGCGTAGACATTAGAGCAAGTTGTGTTCAGTGACCTTTGAACAGCAACCAGCAATCGAGCGAGTAATAGCGCTCCACATAACTCCAGGCGAGGAATGCTCAACTGTTTTATTGGAGCGACTCTGCTCTTGGCTGCGACGATATTGGTTCTGATTGTTCCGTTAGGAAGCATGTAACGCGAGTAAATGACGGCAGCGTAAGCGTAGGCCGAGGCGTCCGAGAATCCATACAATTGAAAGGTTGCATCCGCTACGCCTATGCACCGAGGTATGCAAAGTTTCGATAACTCAGGAAGTTCCTTGCGATGTTTAGACCACTGTATAACGATGAAATCAGGAAGGGGATCGTCCCAGTTGAGTTGTCGATGCCACAATTCTTGAAGTATAATTTTGAGTTGTACAACCGATGGTGCGAGAAAACCGTGGGGGTCGAAAATTCGAGCAACTTCTCTAAGAATTTGGCGTTTAGTTAGCGATTCGGTGGGCGTTATATTTATACGATACGAGAAGCAATCGAGTTTTGAGTTCCAGTACAATCCGAGTACCTTTACCCATAAGGCAGTTTCAGTAACAAACGAAACCGTTTCACTTTGTATAGATTCATTTTCTTGGAGAAGTTCTTTGCAGTTACTTTGCCACTTGCTTAGTTCTAAGCCACATTTTGAGAGAAGTTCGATTAGGCAGTTCTTTTTGAAGATTGCATCAGGGAGTGAGTTTCCACCTGACACAACATCATCGACGTAAAAGTCGTTAAGAAGTATCTCTGATGCTACAGGATACTCTTCGCGGTAGTCACAAGCCAGTTATCGTAAAACGCGTACCGATAAATATGGAGCACACGATGTGCCATATGTAACCGTAAGCAGACGAAAAAGTTCAAGAGGATCTGTACGCGATTTTCGCCAGACGATCCTTTGGTAGTCCACATCTTCATCGGCTACCCAAATTTGGCGAAACATTTTCACTATATCGGCGGTGAAGACATATTTGTGACGTCGAAATCGCAAACAAACGGAAAACAGATTACGTTGGATTGGTGGGCCGATCATGAGCGTATCATTTAGAGAATTTCCGTTCGTATCTTTAAACGAGCCATCGAAGACAACGCGAAGTTTCGTGGTTGAGCTATCAGGTTTAAGCACCGCGTAATGAGGCAAATAGAATACGTTAGGTTTAGCAACCTCCGACGATGGTATCCTACGCATGTGCCCTAGCCTCAAATATTCCTCCAAGAACTCGGAATAAGAATGGAAAAGTGTTTCGTTTTTGCTAAATCGTCTTTCCATTGCCGACAACCGAGAAAGTGCGCCCCCGTAAGTGTCTGCGAAAACCGGTGGTTGCTTAAAGGGAAGGTTAACAACGAATTTTCCATCTTGGTCCCTTCGATGGGTCTGAACAAAATGTTCTTCAATAGCCTTATTTTCATTTGAGACAATTGATTTCGGATCAACTTCTTCAATCGTCCAAAAGGCCTGTAAAGCAAAGTCGATGTCTAAAATAGTGTGATGAGATTGAATGTTATTATTGGCAACACCCGGAAATAGTTGTCCTGCCAAGACCCAGCCAAAGACAGTCTTTTGTGCTATAGGATGACCACTTGCACCACGAACGACTTCGCCTTGTAGAATATCCCAGACCTTATCTGCTCCGAGCAAAATATCTACAGCACTGGGTTGATTAAATGATGGATCCGCTAAGGTGAGTTTTGAGATATGATCCCAATCATTGACATCAAATAACATGGCTGGCAATGCTGATGTAACTTTCGATAAAATGTAAGTATCAACCGTGATTCTGACCGAATCAAATTGAGAAAAGATTGCCATCGATATTAGACCCTTTGATGTTCCCGCACAGGTTGCACCAATACCGCTTATCGGTATCCGAGCATTTGTTCGCTTAAGGCCGAGTCTTTGAACACAAGACTCGGTGATAAATGAAACCTGCGATTCGGAGTCGAGCAGAAGACGTACTAGGTGGTATTTTCCCTTGCTATCCTTTACCCTACCAAGGGCCGTGGGTAGCAACGTTTGAGGCAGAAATTGAGCGAAGTTGATAGAATGATGAGTAACAAGAGGATTTCTAGTGGATGACGATGATGGACGATGGAGATGCACCAAGCTATGGTGCCGAGAGTTACAAGAGTTGCATCGAAACTTTGACTGATAACGAGCAGAATTATGACCACGGCGCAAACAGTTAAAGCATAGCCCTATAGATTTAACCAAATCCCTCTTGGCTTCTATACTCATGGCAAGAAATTCCGAACAGTGCGAAAGAGTATGAGATTCACTACATTTAGGGCAGTGTGTTGATGGCGAAACATGCAAACTTTTTAAAAACGTCGGTTTCTTATATGTTCCTGACTCACGAATATGCGATCGACACGACTCTAGAGCTTCACAACGACGTTCAAGAAAAGCTAAGAATTGCTGTATGGTGGGATACTCACAGTCCACACTCTCGGCTGACCAAGCTTGCCGAGTTTCTGGGTCCACTTTAGCCATTAACGAGTATATCATCCATGGATCTCTTTCCATTGAATTGAGAGAATTTAGACCGCGTAAAATCTCATCAGCACAATCTTATATTTTACGAAGAAGTCGTACGTTGGTGCTCTGAATAAGATGGTGGCTGCATAAACGTTTCGAGAAGACTGTTTATGATGTAACGAGGCCTATCATATCGTTTCTCTAATCTTTCCCACGCCTGTTCGTAGGTGGCATCAGAAAGTGGAATATGTGAGAGTAAGTTCAAGGCACTCCCGCGAAGAGACGAACGAAGAAAATGAAATTTTTGTGTTGAAGACAAGTTTGTCTTGTTATGAACAGAACTTTCGAACATGTCGCAAAACGCTGGTCAGTCACGATAACTGCCAGAGAAGGGTTCGATATGAAGTTTAGGAAGGCAGTCATTGACGTGGGTCAGCGAATTGGATGTGTTCGATTGTGATTGGGTGTTAATTGACTGGTCGGCTTGGTTTGCATTCAGTGCAGGTTTCCTTTTTTCCCGAATGGAAGAAAGCAAAACGGATTTAACGACGAGAAACCTTGTTTCAAACTCCTCGAATTCTGATTCTGGATCAACGTAACTATCTTTATCCACGAATGTATACATTTGCTGTTGCGACGCATAAAACTTTTCCCACAAATCATCAAGCTTATCTAACCGCACTTCAAGGGCATCTAAGGTGGTCATTTCCGTTATCCTTTCGGAATAAGTGGCTAATTTAGTAAGCGAACCCTTAAGATTTCCTCGAATAGCACGTAATACCGAAATATTAGTTTTGTCCATTTTAAATTGTTGGAATTGTCTATACCACGAATTGTCTAAGTCACGAATTGTCTAAATCACGAAAGCGCGCGAACTGCTAGGTGTATCAAGATGCGAGTATGTCGATATGTATAATCCAAGCACATGCGAATTTAATAGTTCATGCAGATATATAATTGAAATATTTTAGGAATTTATTCACCAAAGTTACTCACTGTGATAGGTAATCATTATTCAGATACATACATACGAATTCCACGTGGGAACTGGATTGTCTTTCTTCGCCACGTGATCAAGATGAATGTCCGTACCCAAACCGAAATGTCCACACTATATTGTACGATTTCAACACTTATTTAATGCCAAGCTTGCAGCTATTCGAATAGCGAATTTATTTGATTAACGCGATCTCCGTTAATCCCCTGACAACGTTTGTAGTGTCTGTTATTCCTAAACGGTTGTTCAAAATGGTATTTTGGATAGATATACAATCCGGCTCGATTTGGACCAATAAATGTTTGGGAATAATCAAACCCAATACTGATTATTTCCGTTGCGACGACAAAATCGAAGGACCAGCACTTGGACTGAAACGACGAGGCGAGAGAATCAAAAAAGCCCAAGACAAATTCTAATTAAATAATTTAATGTAAGATTGTGATACTTAGTGTGTGTCCTGGTTGACGATCAAATTCCAAGTGATCAAAGGAGAGCGTATCGCCAATCGAACAAACATAATTCTAACATGATTAGTTATAATATAAGTCTATACATACAAATGCAATATAAAGAGGGCAAGTAAACCCAGTATTTTTTAAGAGAAAGAGAAAGATTACGTGTTTAAAGAAGTTACGTTACTTTTAAACAGCATGTACATACAAGTGAAGGCAATTCAATTAATTAGAAAAAATGTAATTTATATGATGAAATATTTCCAAACAGGGCCACTTGTTGTGCTGGTGTTGGTTATGTTTGTCTCTTTTTGTCTTATGTTGTCGATGGCTGTGTCAAATAGTGGGTTTGTTTTTAAAGTTAATTTGTCGTTTAGAAGGTTTTCTCTTTCTGTTTTGTATGCTTTGTCTTTGTATATACACTCTATAGTACTATCATCAACACGATTTTGAAAACCTCGACTTCGAGCGAGTCGGCAGCAAAGATGGTGGCGTTTGAAGGTTTGTGTCTCAAATTTTGCTGTCTCTCTTAATCGAATCATTCTGATATTATGTTAGTATTTATTTTTCTTTGTAAGAAAGAGCATATGCATTTTTGTTGCACACAAGCAGCACTGAACAGGTAGCATGTATGATCTCGCACAGTGTTGCCGGAGAGAAATATTATAAGGTAGTACTGCAGCCAAAAATGTGGAGTATTTTGAAAAAAATAGTAGTACAAACAATTTTTAGTCTACGAAAATAAGTGTGTAGGTACAGGTTTTTTTCCAACTTTATTTAAAAATGCGTCTTTGATTTGCATTCATTGTATTTACCTCCAACCTCTTCCGTTTTTATCTTTATCGAGAAGCATTTGGGAAACAAACTCGGTCTGCCGCTGCGCCGATGTGCGGCCTACTTAACAAAGCTCTTACAAAATCCCTTTTCAGAGGGAAAAGTGTTTCATTAAGGACATTTTTAAAGACAAATATCTCTGACCAAAACTCTGCTATTTCTAAAGAGGACGTGGTAGGTGTATCAACTTCATCAGCATCAGGAATCTCAACATCGTCGGTTCTTTCGACAGAGGATTTAGGAACCGAATTTGCAGGAACAGCAGCAGGCTCATTTGGTTTTTACCAGCAATAGAAAACACATTTTACTTTAATTCAAGTATTAATTTAAAAATCGTTTTCATTTTTTTTTTTTTTTTTTTTTTTTTTTTTTTTTTTTTTATAATTTGCTTACGCTAAAGGGATTTTTTCCTGTTGTTACAGTACCCTTATAATGCTAAGAACACAGTGTAAGTTACTTGGTATTAGAAAGAATAGAGAGATAGGAAAGAAGTGTTTGGGTGCAGTTGTAGGGCTTTTCTCCACGGGTGGTGTCTAAGTTACTTAGGGAGATTACGATTTCATGTATTCGGTATAAAGTAATGGACTTGGCCGGGATTCAAACGCACGACCTTCCATTCCGTAAGCGAATACACTACTACTGCACCATCAAACAAAAAAACGACCAGCAAAATACAATCTCAGGTAACAATAAAATAAATACCGAACTGGCAGATGAAAATTGCATGAAAGATGAAAACAAGGAAACACAAAAACAAACAAGAAAGAGGAAAATTCCCTTTTTGACGACAGTTTGGAAGATATAAGTGCTGCCAAATTTGCATTAAACTTTAAGTGAATTAAATTTATTTAGGTTAACATCACACTTTGATGCAAGTGTAAGATATTTTAGGGCTTTAAAAAAAATAGAAGTACGAATGTGAAAGGAGGAGTACGGGTTACGGAGGTGTTGAAAGTAGTACAATACTCCTATGGGAGTACTTTCGGCAACACTGATCTCGCATTATGGAAGTGTAAGTATGTATTTATTTTTCTGTGTAACAGCCGAATACTTTTGATGATTTGCAATGTTGCCTTCGCTTCGGCAAGTAGTATGTTTGATGCGAGGGAGATGATGGAAAAACATGAAATCTGGCTTCTTCGTCTGCGAGTAGAATGTATGATGGAGGAGGCGATTCGTTTGAAAGGAAAAATTGAATAAAATTTGATTTCGGTATTTTTCATCAAATGAGATATTATGAGTTTTTCGCAATTTAGACTCTCACTGTTTCGGCTATATCTTGTCGCAAAAGGTACCGATTTCTATAATTTTTTTTGAAATTAATTTAGATATATTCGATCTAATTTATAAAGTAATGGCATAATTTATTTTTTGTCAGTATTGTGCCATGCCGCACCACCACTTCTTGGTCAATAGGTACCTATACGAGGAATATTTATATGGATAGTAAGAATTTTCGTTGTTTGCTAAATGCGATGAACCACATATTTTATAGAAGTATTCCGCAAGTTTATTTATCTTTAATTAAAATGTGAAATTGTTGGTATATATTTTAAAGTCCATGTACCTTTCCAATGAAGCATTGAGGAAGGTCACTTGTTGGTATTTTTTGCTTAATGAAGGCTGCGCTTGTTTCTCTTTTTCATTAAACATGTTCTAATATTAGATATACTTCGAGGCATTAAGAGCGTCACTACAAAGATTATGCTGGCTAACTCTAGAGCTTTTAGCTAAGCTCCAGCAATTGTAGAGTGTTCTATTGTGTCTCTTGGCGGTTCAAGTTGAGTATGACTTTCATTAGTATAGTCCCGGTATATTCATAGTTTTAATTTTAATCCGCGTTGTGACTATTGGATATCAGAAAGAGTTGAACTGCTTTTTGTATTCATATTGGTCCAATTTTATTCGTGAAAGGATAAGTTGTACATGTGAATATTTTTATAATATATAAATCCTAATTCTTTTATAGTATAAGTAGGCCATTGTCTGGTAGTTATTACACTGGACTATGTTGCTACCACCTATGTTACCTATAGTTGCCAATTATTTCGTCTTGTTCGTATTGTGTGCATTGATTTGCACAGTCCGTCTGTTTACCAAGATAGATGTATTGCTCTTAAGCATATTGTATCTAATTTTATTAAATTTAATATCTTATTTAATATCCAATTTAGCACCAACCGCGCTCACCCCAAATTATGCATGTATTAATTTTTTTTTAAATACAGATTTATTAAAAGATATTGAATGTTAAAAACTTTTGAAGTCTTATTTAAAATCCGAAATTTCCTATTATAGATTTCCAAATACACGTTCTAGAGGAACTCCAAGTAATTTGAGAAATTCGTCCACTTTTCGAAATATAACTCCCCGTTCAGGAGCAATGAAATCCAGGCCAATAGTTGGTCGTACTCCACCTGGGGCTAGTGTAGGCTTAAGCCATCCTAAGATTTTACCACAACTGGTAGATAACCACAATAGTGATGATAATAATGAGCGACGAGATATTAATGAACATCGTCTACCTGTTCAAGAAGAAGCCACAGACTCGAGGCAAACCAACGAGTTTTCATTCGTGAAATGCAGTCTATTAGAGATATCTACCTTAGTAGGAAGATTGCGCAATTTGAATTTAAATATTCCCAATGTGAATCCTACGAGACCTTCGAACGCTCATTCTGACTTCGAACATTTTTTAATTAACGCTTCGTTTTCGACCCAACGCAGACAAGCACCACCAATAAGTCAACAAACTTCTTCAGTAAGTTCAGTTTGTAAAATTGAAAAGTGGCAAATTTCATTTGACGGGGCCGAAAATATCCACGATTTTCTTTTTAAAGTGGAAACCCTTAAGGATCATTCGCATTGTAGCTAAATTTGCATGTCCTTTTACAAGGCCAATAAACGCACCAATTTCCGTTGTTCATGAATACCCGCAGCTATTATGACAAGCTGAACACTCGCTAACTTGTCTTATCTTATTTTATCTCTGCCTCAATTAATATTTGTTCACATGCAAATATGGTTTATAAACCATTTGGGAATCCTCACAGCTGAAATGCGAATCTCCTTCACCGATGTGAACACAGACATTAATTGTATTGAATACAAAGAAACAAGTTACAGGTGACTGTGATGGTCTAATTGCAATATGCCATAACCTACCCCAAACTTTCATCGAAGCCAACAAATAATATACCATCAATCTACTCGACGACAATTCTCCCACCTTTCTTTATCCACCATCGCCCCTACCTTTAAATATGAATATCCATTTTTCACTTGCAAATATGAATAATAAAGAAAATCATTTCAGAATCCTCAGCACTGAAATGCGACTCTCCTGCAACGATCATAATAGATACATACCAATTGCATTAAATACTAGAAAACATAACCTACCCCAAACTTCCATCATAGTTCAGAGCAAACAAATAATATGGCATAATTAAGTCTACCAGATAATAATTCCTTCACCTTTCCGCCCTACCCTCAACCACCAACGCTACCTGTGTCATCTTCCTTCTCATATACCTCGCCATGAAGGAGAATTAAAAATCAGCTGTTTGCGCAAAACCAAATAAAAACATAGGGACGGGCTACAGTCCGCTTGGGCGAACTGTTGGATACCCTATTCTTATTCCTACCCCTCATAGGTGGGCGTGACAAAAGTCTAAGTATGGTTATGGTTAACATTTAAAGGATTTTATCAAAAAAAAAACGAAGCTTTTGTAAAAAAAACGCTCCCTAGCTTATACTTTGGTTTTTCAATAAAATTGTTTTATTTAATTGTGGGCGTGTCAGTAAGCGGATTTAGAAAAAATTAACACATGACCATAAAGGGCCCCTATAGAGTATATGTTATAAATTTCATCTCCCTAGCTCAAACTTTGGATTTTCAAAAAAAAAAAAATAATTTGTGGGCGTGTCAGTAGGCGTATTTTGAAAATATTTTCAAATGAGCTCAAAGGGCCACTAGGTTAGGTTAGGTTAGGTAGACGTGGCTGTCAGCTAAAGCCAACACACTTAGACCAATGATAGGTCCATTGTGGTACCACACAGATCTCGGGATTACCCTCACTGCTCGTTGAACCAGTAGGAGCTTCTTATGAAGCGCGAAAGACTCCTAGCGCCAGCGCTGGCTAAGTCGCTTGTGTCATTGAACAAGAAGTCCCCTAGATGGAGATTTCTTCTATGGGAGAGCGCAGGAATACGTGCAGAGAAGGCGAAGTACAGTCTCCTCCTCCTCGTCCATGCAGCTTCTGCAGAAGTCGTTTGAGCACACACCGAGTCTGGATGCGTGCCTGCCTATTAAGCAGTGTCCTGTGATAACACCTATAGTGGACCTAATATGCAGTCGGTTTAAAGAGATTAGACACTTAGAGCGTCGCAGATCCAGTTTTGGCCAGATCCGCTTAGTCGCTAGACATGTATTGCTACTTGTCCACCTAAGGTTTGTTCTCTCGATTGCAGATAGCCCAAACAAGAGCTTGCAAATAGCGATTGGTATACCTAGGGAACCTTTATCAGGTGAGAGAGGTAATGTGGTTCCTTTTTTGGCGAGATCGTCTACCCTACAGTTACCTGGAATGTCCCTATGTCCCGGCACCCAACAGAGGTGAATATTAAACTGCTCTGCCATCTCCGAAAGAGATGAGCGGCAATCTTGGGCTATGATAGAATTTGACGAGACTGAGTCCAGGGACTTAATCGCGGCCTGACTATATGAGAAGATACGGATATCCTTTAAGGATATCACATTCCTCTTTAGCCACGTCAGGGCTTCTTTTATCGCGGAAAGTTAGATGGAACACGCTACAGTAATCAGGAAGCCGGGAAGAGAGGCTAAGATTTAGCTTTTCTGAGAAAACGCCACCACCTACCACGTCGCTAGTTTTTGATCCATCGGTATAAAAGTGGATCGATTTATCATCCGCAAATGCATCATCATCCCAGAATGATTGGAAGGAATGGTGATTTGGAAGTTTTTTCCGAACTGCAAACGGGGTATGGTGTAGTCTATGTTTTTGGGTAGAGACTTAAAGGAGTCTAGAATAATGGAGTGGCCAATATTCTTATTGGTCCACTGCGAGGTAGCTTTTAAGCGGACAGCGGAACATGCCGCTGTTTGCATGCTAAATATGTCAAGGGGTATCAGGTGTAGTAGAATGTCCAGAGCAGCGGAGGGGGTAGTACGAAGTGCTCCGCTAATGCACAGACACGCTGAACGCTGGACTTTGCCCAGCTTGTCGCGGTTTATAGCTTTTTCTGGAGCAGTCCACCAGACAACCACCCCGTAGTAAGAATTGGTCTTACCACCGATGTATATAGCGAATGCGTAATGTGGGGTTGTATACCCCACTTGTTGCCAATGGCTTTTTTGCAAGAGAAAAGTGCTACTGTAGCTTTCTTGACTCTTTCTTGTATATTGGGTTTCCAGCTTAACTTCCTATCAAAGATAAGGCCCAAAAAGTTTGCTTCGTCAGAAAAAGTTAAGCCTGTACCGTTAATAGAGGGAGGGACAATATATGGGATTTTATATTTCCTGGAAAAGAGGACAAGCTCGGTTTTGTGGGGGCTAACTCCCAGTCCGCACCGATTAGCCCATCTCGTTAGCTTGTTCAGAGCGTTTTGCAGGAGTTCCTTTATTGTGTTGAGGTGTTTTCCAGAGACGGCAATAGCAACATCATCCGCATAGGCAATCACTCTGCAGCCCTCCCCTTCCAGGTTTATCAGTAGTTTGTTCACCACCAAGTTCCAGAGAAGGGGAGAAAGAACACCGCCTTGCGGCGTCCCTCGACTGACAGCCCTTCTAGCAGATGTTACGCCCAGTTTTGAATTGATAATCCGACTAGTTAGCAGTAGATTGATAAATTCACCAAGCGAGTTATCCACATTCAGTTCTGTCAGTGCATTTACGATTGCGGATGTGTTAACGTTGTTAAAGGTGCCTTCTATGTCGAGGAAAGCAACCATGGTACACTCCTTGTGATGGAGAGAGTATTCGATTGTGCGCACTAAGGAATGAAGAGCGGTTTCCACCGACTTTCCCTTACAGTACGCATGTTGAGCTGTAGACAGCAATTGCGGGTTTATGTGCATACGAAGGTGGATATCAATCAATCGCTCCAGCGTTTTGAGGAGGAATGAAGATAGACTCCTTTGGACTGACATGGGAATATTTGCCAGCCTTGGGTATAAAAACCACTTTTACTTCTCTCCAAGCCCGGGGGATATAAGCCAGATTTAGACAGCTTTTCATGATCATCTCCAGCACAGGCAGGATGATATCCGCTGACATTTGTAATTCGGCAGGTATTATGCCGTCTGGTCCTGCGGACTTGAAGGGTTTGAAGCTTTGTAGCGCCCAAGTCAGCTTGTCCCTCGTTATCAGACCGTGAGGGTAAGTTAGCTGTGCATGTGACCTGTTAAGGCTATAATTGCCGGTAATATTAGAGCTACCTGGAAAGTGAGTATCAAGTAGCAGATTGAGCGATTCTTCGCTAGATGTCGTCCAAGAGCCGTCTGCTTTCTTAAGGCAGCTAGGCATAGTTGGATTTGAAGCCAGGATTTTTCTTAGCCTTGATGCCTTAGAGGATTCTTCTATTTTGCCACAGAAGAGTCTCCAAGACGTTCTTTTGGCTCTCCTTAATTCTTTTTTGTATAATTTGAGGGATTCCTTGTAGGAGTCCCAATCGTTTATTTGCTTTTGAGCTTTTAGCAAGGTTGAAGAGTCTCCTGCACTCCTTTCTAATTCAGGAGTCCACCAGTGAGGCTTCTTTTCCCCCATAGGTTGTACGAGAGGACATGATGCAGACATTGCTTCGTTAAAGGCCAGGGTAAGCTCAACGACTTTATTGTCGAGCTCGTTAGAGTTACAGGGGGGACTTAAGAGTTCAGAGTTGATACGTTTTTGTAAAGTTTCTCTGTATATAGGCCAATTGGTTTTCCGAGGATTCCGGAAGGAGGGTAGGCATGGAGGATCAACGTTAAGGTTGAATAGAAGATATCGATGGTCGGAGAACGAGTGATCAGCCGATACTTTCCAACCCGTTATCATGTCGTTGATGGTGTCGGAGACAAGAGTAATATCAAGGACTTCTTGTCGATTTTTGGTAATGAAGGTGGGTTCATTACCTAGGTTACAGACAATGATGTTAGTACTTAAAAGATATTCCAAAAAGTGGCTCACCCCTGTTGTTAATATCTGAGCTGCCCCATACGGTGTGATGAGCGTTAGCATCGCGCAACCGATTACGAGTTCAGCTTTCTGCCTCCTTGCTTCTTCGACCAGCCTCTCTAGGTTATCACCAGGGGGAGGTCCCACGTGATCGTGGGCGAGATAAGCTGATGCCAACCAGAATGATCTGCCTGCAGTCTCCAGTCTTGCCACAGTCAAATCTCGATCTCTGAAATTAGGGAGTAAATAAGCATTAATGTTACTTTTCACTAGTTTGCACGATCTGTTTATACCTTTATCAGTCACATACAGCGGATAGTATCCAGGAGTCCTGAGTCCTCGAACCTGGTTGTATACAATCCAGGGTTCTTGGATCAAGACGATGTCTTCTGAGCCTTTGGTTAGACGAAGAATGAGTGCGGCCGAAGCCTTAATGGAGTGTTGGAGGTTAATCTGTACTAACTGCAGCATTTTCGCTACAATCAGGCAGAGATACCTCCACCACAGTGTTGTTCAGGCCTTCCAATTCCGAGGATGAGCTGAGAAGCTCGTCTTCACTCAGAAGAGCCTTATCCTAATCTTGATCATCAGTCTCCATATCTGACAAAGCGTCGGTTATGGATGGTGATTCGTTGGTTGGCGAGGGTTCATCGTCCTCTAAAGAGGGGAAGGAGATTGAAGCCCCAGGATCTGAGACTACGATCGTAGAGTCAGAGGGAGGAGGAGGAGGAGGGGGAAGTTTACCCGCATCCATTTCGTCCTTTTTATAGACCCGCATTTTGACATCGTCCCATGCGAATCTTATGATGTAGTCGTTCTTGGCCAGAGGAGCCAGGGTTTCTTGGTTGATTACAACCACGACACATCTGTAATCACCCTTCAGCTCTTCCAGTTTGGCAACCTTCCAGTTGTGGGTCGGAAGTGAAGGGTTGCTGAATTTCAGGACTTCCAGGATGTCCTCAGGGGTGGATGGATCCGCAGTGATCCAAATACGAGATCTTGGTCGGCAGGGGATGTCCTCCCTTGCAACAACCTCGAGCTTTGCATCGGGCCACACCTCTCCAAGCCTACTTATTGCGAGCTTGTAGAGATCGGCCGATCTTTGATCATCACACCCGACCAATTTGATGTGACCTTGATGCCACCCTCCTTCATGTGTAAGCGGAGGAGGTCCGGGATGGTTTCTTATGAAGGAAAAGAAGGAGCGCGAAAGCGCTCTCTTACCCAAATCCCACTTCTCATGGGTTATAGACCCGTCAATGTCATTGCGGTCGATGACTGCGACCACAATTTTGTCTTTCAGGATGTCACTGAAAGATCTGTGAGGTATGATAGTGGGAGAGATGCCGGTGTTATGCACTTTCTGCCTCTTGGGAACCGAGCTGGTTCCTTCCACTGACCTCTGGCGTTTGATCGACGGGTCGCAGGCCTTAAGGATCTGCTGAGCCCAGTCCAGTTTGGCGATTTGTGCTGGCGTCCTATCCTTCTCCGCGATGGTGCCACAAATACGCTGGATTCGGATGGCGTTGCGTCGGTGTTTGTATGACGCCGTGGACGGATTATGGTGACGCTTTGTGTTGATAGAGGGACCATGATGCACAGTCCCACCACCAACAGGCTTCCTAGGGGCAACGCTTTTGCCGACAGTGGAGGGACCATGATGCACAGTCCCACCACCATCAGGTTTTTTGGGGGCAACGCTTTTGCCGACCGTGGAAGGACCATAATGCACAGTCCCACCAACAGCAGGTTTTTTGGGGGCAACGCTATTGCCGGCCGTGGAAGGACCATGAGTTGCCACAGTCCGTCCCACAGACAGCGTATTAGCATTGACCGAAGACTATCAGGCCTATTCTGCTATTCACGTGAATCGTAGATTCGATTCACCCATTCGATTCCCTTTCACTCTAGCTTTCGATTCTGCTATCCATCAGGTGAACTACATTATCCAACCCAATTTGACATTCAAGTTAACAGATTTTCATGTGAAAATAATACAAGGTTCGTTGTTTGCAAATTGTAATTAATGGAATCGATTGGATATCTGTTTACGAAAATCTTTGGAAAGTTGGATATGTTCTTTTGATTAATTATTTTCAATAAAATTAAGAATATAAACAAACAGGTATGAACAGTATTGGACCTTTTTTTCACTTCCAAACAGTGGATTGTTTAAAATTGGTCTCGGGTTATTGTTCTGCTTCTAAAAATGTTAATAATCTTTATTTATACAAATAATCAAGCAATAAACTTACATTTTATTGACCACCAACCACACAGACGATCCATTAAATGAGAAACCCGCAACATTTTATATGCGGATTTGAATTGTATAGAACGAATGCGTTCACGTGAATAAGAGAATACCGCGCAGTATTATCGATGTTACCGACATTAACGAGGTGAATCCGATTCAATTCGAATGAATAGTAGAATAGTGTTCAGTGATAATTGAAGAAAAATCCCCCCCGATGAATAGCAGAATAGGGGTGGTTGTAGACTTGGTGGGGCCGGCAGAGGGGGGACCATGATTCACAGTCCTCTCTCTGTCGGAAAAGCATTTTTTAAGCTCGCATCCACTAGTGGAGGGACCATGTATGTCCACAGTTCCAACACTAACTGGTGCCATAGGAGCTATGCCGGTAGACAGCTTGGTCGCCGTACTACCGTCCGGTTTGAAAGGGGAACCGGCCATACAATTTTTTTTTTGTTTTTTTGAATTCATAATAATAAGATCCCACGAGTCGCGGAGAAAAAAGGTCCATCTGCACAGAGATCCACATTGTGCAGATAAGGCTGGTTAATCCGGAGGTCGCCAGGTATCCGGATACTCGGTGCACGACTGAGCTATTCGATAGACTGGGCCCTCAGCCAGGTTGACTCTCGGCACGGGTCGTATGACACCTTACGTCCAGCCCAGGGGTTAAGGAGGGGGAGATGTACCGCACTTACGCCTTAAGAAAGAGAGGGGGAGAGAGGGAACGTAGAGTCCTGGTCAGTACTTGGTAAACGCTCGTCAACAGCCTGTCTGTCATGGGTGGCCCTTAGACAGCATAGCCCGTTGAACCTACGCCTCAAGCCTTCGCACCGGTACCATCGAATGCAATGATGGTACGCACGTCAAGATGACTGACCCACGCGAAGGGTTGGTGGTCTTGCGAAATACACAATTAATAGTGAAGAGCGCACATATTTTTTGTGTCAAATGACAACGCCAAATTATGGTATCAAAAGCGTAGGATGGAAAGGAGGAAAGCGGCGTCGATCCAATTCTAAAGTTGGCTTAATTTCAAAAAGTATTCACCAAAGATTAAAGGTTTCAGCGGCACTAAGGACGGCGGGCCACTCTTAAGTAGAAAATAGCTTAAACATATAGAAATTGCCAACGGTTTTAGCGACGCTATAGACGGCGGGCTTTGAATAATAATAATGAAAAAGTTATAAATTAATAAACCTACACATCTTTAGCTTTCGACTCCCCGTATAGTACTCTTCTCTCAAGTCATAAGAAGCACGGTACTATATCGTAACACTCTATTGTGAGGCAAGCATCAAAGTAGAGCACCTATTGAGGCTTAACTATAAAACCTACTTGGGGAAAATACGATATTAAAATTGAGCTTTGAACGGGGGAAAAAGTTCGGTCGAACAAAATAAATAAATAAAATCATGAATAAAATTTAATTCTTAATAAAGTGTGGTAAATGTAGAAACACACACTGGGACGGTATACCGCAACTGGTATTGCAGTATTGTAGCGATACAAGTTTGTACCGCAACATGAAGAGCTGGCCACTGTGTATCACGTACCGAATGTCCAAATATATTCCGAAAAACTAATTGATTGCGAAAAAAACATTCAATATTATTTGATTTAACTCACCCTGAGTATAAAAATACCAACATTATAAGTAAATGTGAAACAATACGAATACAACTTAAAAATACATCGTCGGTGTGGACGAACAAGCGGCATACCGCTACCGCGCTTCTACCCGTACCTGTACCGCTTTCGCTCTGGGTGTGAGAATTTTTAAGTCATTAAAAAAAATGAGGCATTGTGCAAGTGGAAGGGACATACAATTTAAAGCCGAATCCGAACGGCAATTTTGTGAAGCTTCTTATGGCAATTGGTACCTACTCTTGGATGTTTGTCAGACGTTCGCAAGAGGTGGGGCAGTAGAAAAATCTTTACGATGTTACTTGGCCAGCGCGGGATTTGAACCTGAGACCTTTAGATTAGTAGTCCAACACACTAACCTCTGCCCCACTGCCCCCATTTTACGGATATAAATTCTTACTGTTGCCGCGCTGGGCAACTACTTCAGTTTTTGTGAACAAAGAATAATGAGACACAAGCGAAATTACCTTAGTCATTCAAGTGGCATTTATTTGTCTTATCTTTGTTACAAAATTCCTCTTTTTAAAGAATCTAATAAGTTTCTAAATTTTGTTAAATTAAATGTTACAAGTTTAATACATACTTTTCGTTTTTCTTACAAAATATACCTTCGATTAGTCGATTCTACCTTTAACCTCGAATTCAAACTAGGTTCGTCTGCACATTGACAGATTGTGTCATATTTGATCTGTCAAGTTTGCGGCTGTTGAGAAAGGGTTGTTAACACTTACGTTCGCGATGTATTCAGGTAGTTAACATAGTTTAATGTTGCAGACGTAGCATGTCAAAACTAGATTCACCTGTGATTTTAATGTCAATTTTTATATATCTAATTTGTTATTACATATATTTTTTTTGCACCCATACTATCCGAATAAATACCAAAAAATTGGTTGAATAACGAATTTGGTAGATTTTTCTGTTATCTCCGGTTTCCTCCACCAATGAATTTGTGTAAATGTGGGTGTATAAAATTAAATGGCAAAATGTCTGAACTGTGAACTCCAGTGTGTGAATATGCGAAAACTGTCAACGGATTCAGCAGACAAAGAAATAGAAAAAAACGAAACCTACTATGTTGTTTTGAATGAATTACCTTACATTCGTTACCACGTTAAGTGGACGGCTGGAGTTACAGCGCTGTTTCACGGTTAGCAACAACCGATCACCAGACTCCTTCTGTGGTACTGGTCTGTCTTTTTTCTTCATTTTATCCCGAAAATCCATTTCTTCCACTGGGATTCGAACCTAGACCAGCGTCTTCTCAGGCAAGCACTCACGCACTGTGCCATTGAAGCCACGAGTTCATCCAGTTTTTATTTTGATTTTCTTGGACAAACTGCTCCTGTAAGTATATTATATTATTCATTCTGGTTGTTTCTTTCTGTGTTTTCTCTAATTCTATTCCATTTCGACAAGCATAGTTGGACTGGTCTATGTTCGATTCCGAGTGGAAGAAATGGATTTTCAGGATAAAATGAAGAAAAAAGACAGACCAGCACCACAGAAGGAGTCTGATGATCGGTTGTGACTAACCGTGAAACAGCGCTGTAACTCCAGCCGTCCACTTAACGTGGTAACGAATGTAAGGTTATTCATTCAAAACAACATAAAGGAAATTGACGGAAAACAAAAATTAACCAGGAAAAATTGTGTGGTATCACATAAAAAACCATTAATCGAAACCTACTGTTTGCAATATCAGTTATGATACTCGAAAGTTTCTTTACTCATTTCTAATTACTAAATTTGCACCGCATGTATTTCATTTTGTTTGCTTTTGGTTCGGATTGGACCCAAAATTATTTTATTCAAAATCCAACTAACAATGTTCTTTCCTATTGAAATAAAACAGTTGTACTAATATTCATTGATTTTTTTTATTTCTTTTAGTTATTGACATCCCAAACGAAGACTATTTAACATCTCTAACCACTCAATTTAAACATTATGAAGATACCTCTGTTGTTGTTCATTTTACTCCGGAAGTGGTAATGAATTCTCCTTCGTATAGAAGGTTTACATCTAGTTTTGAAAAATCGACAACACACATATTTTTAAATACGTCGAATTGGTGAGTAAATTTTGCAATACTTTATTTCAAAAAAAAAACTGAAATTTCTCTAGATTTCAACAAACTCCTCTTAATCATAAACATTTTGGCTAAGGCGTAATCTGTCTAAGCGTACTTCAAAAATTAATGAATAAACCGATGCAGTCAATTGAATCATTTGGAGCATTCTAATTTTATTTCCTATGGGCGGTTCTCTCTTCTTCTTCGAATCGATCGAATGACGGTTTTTTGATGTGTAAACATCTTTGCTCTCGTTGATGTGTAAATATCCTTTTTATCGGTAGGGGCTAGTTGGAAATATCGAGCGTCACCGCCATCGTCAGATTTTCAGCGTCACCGTCAGATTTTCATATCACGTGAGTTAATCGGTGCTCGTCAGATCACCGCAATTAAACGACGTTGGGCGCGGTTAGAACGTAGATGTGTGACCGTTTGAGAACAACAGCGTGTCTTTGTTTTTTTTTATTTTATGTATTTCGTTATACATTTTCCAGTTTTAATTATGTACTTATGTTCAATTTTAGACGTGGAAGTAGATTTGTTTTGAATAATTGAGGTTGTATAGCTTGAAGTTTGTTGTACATCAGTTGAAGGTAAGAGGAAAAATATCGATTTGTACTTCGGTAACCAATGGCCGATTTAAGAATGCCACTTTTAGTTGTAATAAGGTTATGTATTTACCAAGTGGTCCTTGGAGAACCAAATAAGGTCCTTAAGCCCGAAATAAACATTTTTTCAAAAACTCCTAAAAAACCGCGTAGTATATTGTGTTCAATGTTATTTGACTAAGAGGTCCTTGCAACAACAAAAAAGGTCCTTAAAAGTCGAAGAAAGGATATTTTTCGAAAATGCCGTTAGAATTAGTGATGGGCATAATCGAATAATTTAAAGAATCGAGATATTAGTATTCGAATGATTTAAAGAATCGAATGATCATTCGAATGATCTTCGAAACAATTTTTTCCACTAGGTTTCATTTTAAATCACTGCCGATTACACAAAATATCTAATATAAACCACAGCAAATTACTGATTATAATTCAATTTACCTACCTTTATTGCTTTCTAAAAAAATAAAACATAGACAAAACATTCATAAATTATTCTTATCGTACGTTCTTCTTCAGACTTCAGCAGAGAACAGAACAGTAAGAGGTCCTTGCAACAACAAAAAAGGTCCTAGTCGAAAACAGGATATTTTTCCAAAATGTCATTAGAATCCGCACGGTATATCTGCGTTCAATGTTATTTGACTAAGAGGTCTTTGGAACAACAAAAAGGTCCTTAAAAGTCGAAATAAGGATATTTTACCAAAATGTTTGTTGTTCCTAGCACCCCTCATTCAAATAACATTGAACTCATATATACCGTGCCGTTTCTAAAGACATTTTGTGAAAATATCCTTTTTCGGGTTTAATTATTGTGGCTCCAAGGACCTCTTTGTAAAATAACTTGATGTAAAATAAAAGGGACATTCAATCAATTTTTATTTTAAACGCAATATGCATAATAAATCCCAATAAATTATCACCATTATAGCGAAATGAAAAAAAAATGATTTGGTTATTAGTTATTACCTAGGCAGCTAAAAAGCTACCGCTAAAAACTAACCAACTTTTAGTTGTCATCCGCAACTAACTTTGGCAACCTAACGAACTTAGTTACACAACCTGCAACTAATAGCTAATAGCAAAAATTAATTGTCATTATGATAGCTAACCACCAATTCGATTGCATTTTTAGCGCAGCTAATTTAACTACGTCAGTTACTTGGTTATGGCGTTAGCTATATAACAAATTAGGTGGCTAACGCGCATTACACATCAACTATACCGTGAGTGCAGCGTGGCTCACACCTTTTTTTTTTAATGTGAGCGGATTGAACATTTTTTTTAACATTAGCATTAACGGCATTAGCAAATTTCAAATTCGTCCACTGACACGGCTACAATTAAAAAAAAACATGTTTTCGAAAAATCAAAGTTTTCCTATAATAAAATATGTAGAGCGTTCTTAACAATTCACCCATACTGAGATAGTATGTAGCCCCTTGATGTTTACATCATGGGTTGCAGAATCAAAGCTATCTCACGTTTAAAAAGAGGTGGCTTTTGGTATAACTTGAAACTATGACTGAAGGTCAGTATTATTGTGAATATGAAAAGGGGTATATGAACTGTCTCAATACTTAAGTGTGACGTCATGAGTGTTTTGACATCAGGAGGAACCCTCCCCTTTACAATAGGCAGTAACCATTGCACCATGCCTATCCCTTCCTCGATCTCTGTTGGAATAGTCCCTAACTCGGGATCCCGAATACTTCACTCAGCGACTCATCTCAACGACCTTTCGAAGCAACTTAGCACATACCCATGTTCACATTAGGTATATAAGGAAACAACTTCAAGTAGTATTTCTGTTTCACAACTTTTAATTATAAAAAAAATGGCGCGGAAATCAAATTCATTTATACACATGCATACATAAGGCTTATGCATGTTACCAAAAGAAAAATATATAGAAAATGTATGATTATGTAGTTATTACTTAATTGAAGTGAAATAAACTGCATAAAAACTGCAGTTGAAATGCAATGTTATAAATAATAATTTTTTTTTTGACAAAACATTCAAAAATAGATCATGATAAAAAAAATGGTATAGGATAAATGGATTAGGTCTAATGATAATGATTGTGTGTAGTAAGGTAATAATTATGAAAATTGATAATTATAAGGAGATTTTACAAAAGAATCTAATAAACTAAATGTATAATAAGCAACAGTAGCTATGTATCAAATAAAACAGCCAAAGAAAAATAGTTAAATGCAATGTACTCACGTTTTGATCTGCTGATCTGAAGCGCCGAAATTTGTGCACAAAGTTCCGCTGTTGATCCAGGAATTAAGTAGGTACTTTCGTTAAAATTTCATCAATACTACTTTTTCTAAGGCTTTGAAATACGATTTCTAGGTAATTTTTAGTTTAGGCGTTTAGATGCAAACATAAGAGGAGTATTACTTAATTTTGAAAGCCACTATGGCAGTTTATCACTTAATGAGTATTTGGATTAAGATGAATTTGATTTGGTTAGATGCATGTATGATTATTTCATTACAAACGGAATAATAAGTTGGGTTAAGTCCGGGTTTAATTTATATTTCTTTAGTTACGGCTTTGGGTGATGATGAAAGTCTGTTTTAATCACTTTTGAAGTGCGGTGGCGAGCTTTAATCATGTGGTCTTGCGAAGTCCCAACATGTTGCTAATTTTTTTGAACCACTTGCTGAACAACTGGATTTTAAAATAAAGATGATCTTAGCGGGGCCCTATGGTGATGATGGGTGGTTGTTTTAATCACTTTTGAAGAGCTGTGGCGAAATTCAAGCATGTGGTCTCGCAAAGTCCCAGCGTGATGCTAATATTTTTGAACCACTTGCTGAACACCTGGATTTTAAAAGGAGGATGACCATAGCGGGGCTCTATGGCACTCTCTGCTAAGGTCGTTCAAAAATGTCTAGGGGAAAGGACAACTCGATATTAATTTTGCTTAACAGAATTTTATTATGTCATTAATTCTTACCAGGGGCGAACAAAAATTGTCTTTACGCTCAGCTTCGACGTGGTTTTTGCATAGCCAACACGTTTATTGCCAGATTACTGGATTCCCACGCAATTAAAGTCAAAGAAGAAACTTTTGTTTTCTTTTCTTTTTCTTGCTCTATTTTTATAATTTTCAGGGGCAATTTCTGCCTTAAATTATTAATTATCTTTGAACAAATAACCTAACAAAAAAAAACCCTTGGCTACTCGCGTTGTACAAGATCGTTCAGCCAAGTGGTGTGGGATAAAAGTAAAAAGAAAGACAAGACGATTCGCGATGGTTTAAATAGCTTTCCGCCTCGAACGGAACGAATGGAACATAATTTCGATATCGACTGAAATGGTAATGTGGTCTAAAAGCTGTGTTCGATATACCATGTCCGGCTTTTACTTCGGGTCACTTTATCGACAGTTTAGCTTAAACATTTAGGTGGTAGATTTAACATGCGAAAATAGATTCGATATGAATATGCTACAGATCTTGTGCTGGCGTTTTCATGGAGAGCGACAACATTAGACTTTTCTTCTCGTTAGGTAAACATACGTCGGTCTTTCAAATGGAGACTTATGCTATCTTAATGGCCATGGACTATGTTGCGAGGAACAGGTCAAGGAGGCGAAGTATCTGCGTCTGTCAGACTGCGCTTAAGGCCTTGCCCAACCCCTTAACCACCTCCAAAATAGTTCGTGAATGCAAGATCTCTTTAAATTCAGTTGGAAGGCTGATTTCACTTAGACTTGTCTGGGTCCCGGGTCATAACGAAATCACGGAAATAAGATCTCCGACGAACTTGCTAGACAGGGCTCAGAGGGGGACTTCTCAGGACCTGAACCAGCTATGTGTCTGCCTGCGTCCTCGGTCAGGGCTTCCATTGACGGTTCTGTTTTATATGAACACAATCGCCGTTGGCATGACACTCGAGGGTGCAGACAGACTAAATTTTCCCCGACGTCTGTAGGAAATCAGCGGCATTCTTGTTGTCTCTCAACAGAAAAGACTGCAGACAGACTACTGGCAAATTTTTTTTTTTGAAAAATCCAAAGTTGCTGTTTCGGAATCGGTATTTATGATAAAAACAGGCTGTGTATTTACTTATTTTTAAGTTTGTGTGCATTCAGTTTGGGTTTGAAATTTCTTATAGAGCTCTTTTGGTAAGGACACCGTTCAAGCCATGGGTAGAAGAAAATGCCTTCCGCCGGCAAAAAATTCTGAAATAAAGACCCTGCTAATAAACACTGAGCATTCTCAGAGGAAAATAGCAGTAATTGCAGGAGTGGCAAAGTCCTCTGTGGACAAAATAAAAAAAAAAGTTGACGAAAATGCTGCCCTTTCGCCTATGAGAGCCGGAAGATCTGGGCGAAAAAGAATAACAACGCCACGAAATGAGCGCAAAATTAAAGAGATTTGTGATAAGAATAGAAAGAAACCACGTAAGGTTCTAACAAATTTGATCCATGAGTCAGGAATTGAGATTTCAGATATGACAGTTCGACGTCGCCTAAAAGAAATGGGTTTTGCTTGCCGCCGTCCAGCAAAGAAGCCACTCCTTACAAAGGCGATGGTGGAAAAACGCCTTAAATGGGCTAAGGTTCATAAGGACTGGACATCCGAAGACTGATTAAAGGTGAGAACTTAATATGTCGGCTTTCAATAGATTTTTTTTTATATTTTGGAGATATTTTAACGATTTTCGTGGCACGCATTTTTTTGTAGGTCTGCTTTTCCGATGAATCAACGGTTCAGATTTTGTCGGATAAGTCCGAGTTTGTTAGGAGGAGGGCAAACGAAAAATATAAAAGCGAATGCATAGTAGAACGTGTGAAACATCCTCTAAGCATTATGGTTTGGTCAATCATCAGTGGGCAAGGAACTGGACGTCTCTACATTGTTGAAGGAACCATGCGTCAAGACCAGTACATTCAGGTCTTATCATCGAAAATGTTACCACAAGTGCAGGAATGGTTCCCAAATGGCAATTTTGTTTTTATGCATGACTCTGCACCTTGCCACAAGGCAAAAAGAGTGATTGCATTTTTGCAGGAAAAAAATGTCGAGGTTCTGGAATGGCCGGGAAACTCTCCCGACCTTGACCCCATAGAAAATCTTTGGGAACTGATGAAGAGAGAAATAGGCGAGGAAAAAATTACAAATAAGCGAGCATTGATCGAACGTCTTATCGAAGTATGGCATAGGAGCGAAAATATTAAAACTAATTGCTTTAAATGCATCGAAAGTATGTCAAAAAGGGTTACGGCTGTTATAGCAGCAAAAGGCAATGTAACAAAATACTAATTTTATTCAGTTTTACTGTTCTCTTTCTTATTAAAACTACGTTATTGTATTAGCTTATAAGTCACTTTTAATATGAATAAATAAATAAAGCTTTAAAAATACAAATCACAAAAGTTATGTTGGTCTATCTTTCAAAAAGTTATATTTTTCCATGTGGCCGTAATAATTTGATCACCCACTGTAGTTCCGGCATATTCATAGTTTTAATTGTAATCGGCGTTGCGACTATTGGATATCAGAAAGAGTTGAACTGCTTTTTGTATTCATATTGGTCAAATTTTATTCATGAAAGGATAAGTTATGCATATGATGCATTATTCCTATTATGGATAATAGAGTTCCAAATACACGTTCTAGAGGAAGACCAAGTAATTTGAGAAATTCGTCCACTTTTCGAAATATAACTCCCCGTTCAGGAGCAATAGAATCCAGGCCAATAGTTAGCCGTACTCCACCTGGGGCTAGTGTAGGCTTAGCCAGGATACGATTTTACCACAACTGGTAGATAACCCTCCTGCAGCAAAGCAATCCGGTCAGGCAAGTAACCACAATAGTGATGACAATATTGAGCGACGAGATATTAATGAGCATCCTCCACCTGTTCAAGAAGAGGCCACAGACATTCGAGCTATTACGTCAGCATTTCAGCGAATACTCGAGGCAAACAACGAGTTTTCATTCGTGAAATGCAGTCTATTATACCTAAGAGATACCGTAGTTGGAAAATTGGACAATTTGAATTTAAATATGTACTCCCAATGTGAATCTTTCAAGACATTCGAACGCTCGTTCTGACCTCGAACAATTTTTAAATAACGCTTCGTTTTTGACCCAACGCAGACAAAAACCACCAATAAGTCAACAAACTTCTTCAGTAAGTTCAGTTTGTAAAATTGAAAAGTGGCAAATTTTATTTGACGGGTCCGAAAATATCCACGATTTTCTTTTTATAGTGGAAACCCTTAAGGATCATTCGCAATATTGCTGAATTTGCATGTCCTTTTACAAGGCCAATAAATAAACTAATTTCAGTTGTTCATGAATACCCGCAGCTATTACGACAATCTGAGCATTTGCTCTTACACACCCTATAACTTGTCTTATCTTTTTTGATATCTGCCTCAATTAATATTTGTTCACATGCAAATGTGGTTTATAAAGTATTTGGGAATCTCCATTGCTGAAATGCGAATCTCCTTCACCGATGTGAACACAGACACCAATTGTATTGAATACAAAGAAACAAGTTACAGGTGACTGTGATGGTGTAATTGCCATATGCCATAACCTACCCCAAACTTTCATCGAAGCCAACAAATAATATACTATCAATCTACTCGATGACAATTCTCCCATCTTTCTTTATCGATCATCCAGGAATTTCGTAGGGGACGTAAGCAACATTCGTGGATTGAGGAAACATTTTTTTTCATTATACGCCCATGTTTTTCACAACAAACCAGCTGTTTTGGCACTTCGTGAAACCCAGGTTAGCGTTGGCTCTGATTTAACAGAGTTTAGTCTACCTGGGTACAACTTAGTGCCATTATTCTTCCCCCATCGCGGTATCGCCGTTTATATACGTAGTGACGTAGCCTACCAACTTCAGCCCCAGTATGGTCAGTGTTCCAATCCGGAATTTAATTTCATTTGGTTCAAATTTCATGTCCGTAGGCAATTAATCCACTACTGTTTTATTTACAGAAGCCCCAACTTGGACAGACATTCAACTTATAATGAGTTTGATGCCCTGTCTGATCCCATTACAAGAACTGTGACCCTTCATCCTCGTTCTGAAATCGTTATTGCGGGCGATTTCAATATACACAATTCAAGCTGGCTTCGACATTCTGGTCAGACAACACCCGAAGGAAGGTACGTCGAGATCTTTGCTGAGGTAAATAACCTGACTCAGCTTGTAAATGAGCCGACACGAATACCGGACATTAGCAGCCAAACTGCCAATACATTGGACTTGTTTCTTACCTCTCACCCCGATAAATACGCTTTGAACGTATTATCGCCTCTAGGTTCATCAGACCATTGTATCATATCAGCGAATTTCTCGTACTCCAACCACATAGTTAAAGAACAAACTCCTAAAAGAACCGTATGGCAATACGAGAAAGCCAATTGGGAAAAACTAAACGGTTTCTTTAAGAGTTTTAACTGGTCGCTGTGCTTCCTCGACAGCGACGTGGAAGCTGCTGCTGATGTGATCACAAACATAATTCACCTGGGCATGAAGTCTTTTATCCCTTACAGGATAAAAAGTATCAAACTCAAGTTTAACGCGTGGTGTGACTCGAGCTGTAAAGAGGCTATCAGGTTAAAAGAGGTAAGTTTTCGGCTATTGAAAGCCGACCCATCTGAAGAAAGCCATAAAAAGTTTAAACGAGAAACGATTGCAATGCCCACATTAATCGTGTCAAATTCTCCTATGACCAAAACTTGAGGCAAAAAATACTACAAACTCCCACTTTCGTACTCGTACAGTGGCTAGAGTACTTCAAGATCTTGAAGTTCACAAATCCGCTGGTCCAGATGGTATTTCCCCCATCGTTCTGAAGAGGTGTTCTTCTTCGCTGGCAAAACCATTGCGTAAGCTTTTCCATCTGTCCTATTCTTCAGGACTCTTCCCGGAAAGATGGAAAACAGCATTTGTCCAGCTTGTACCAAAAAAGGCGAATCTTCTTCTCCCTCCTCCTACCGACCAATTGCACTTACGTTACTTCTTTCTAAGGTCATGGAAACGCTGATAAACCGTCAGCTAATGAAACATCTTGAATCGCGAAAACTTCTTAATGACCGGCAGTATGGTTTTCGCAGAAACTGGTGATTTGATGACATATCTAACCGAAAAGTGGAATCAATCTCTTCATCAAGGTGGTGAAAGTAAGATTGTTGCGCTTGATATTTCTAAGGCATTTGACAGCGTTTGGCATCAAGATCTCTTGTCGAAAATGCGTGCATTTGGAATTGATGATACTCTTCTTCAATGGATTAGAAATTACCTTTCGGAACGTTCAATTCAAGTTGTTTTGGACGGTTTCAAGTCTGCAACTCACCAAATAAATGCTGGTGTCCCCCAAGGCTCTGTTCTGTCCCCGACTCTCTTTATCATTTTTATAAATGATCTCCTGTCTGTTACTTCTAATCCAATCCATTCCTTTGCTGATAACAGTACCCTCAGCTTCTCATATTCGTTTCTTGGGTCACGCCCCTCATCTTCGGGTGTGGAACTGGAACGGCAACGTATGTTAAGCTCATTAAATTCCGATCTTAACAGCATAACTCAGTGGGGTAAAACCAATAGAGTGGAATTTAATGCTTCCAAAACACAATGCTGTCTTCTGTCATTAAAGCAAAACCCACACACACTGCCATTATCTATGAATGGCACTTGCATCGCTGAAACCGAAAGACTTTCCGTTCTCGGTATGTGTGTTAATGACAATCTCCGTTGGAATGACCACATATTTTTTTTTTTTTTTTTTTTTGTAATAATGAATATGAATACATTCGTTTTATTATGAATACATTCGTTTTATATACATTTTTTGCCCGCAAAGCAAAATGCTTATCTGCAGGACAAATTTGATTTGAAGTGATTTAAAGTTAAAATTCATTTTACGTTACAAAAAAATTGATTAAGGTTTTAAAATAATTTCATCTATCTCATATTTATAATTTAATTTATGAAATATAATTCAAGTAAGTAGTTTTTTATCTCTTTTTTTCTCTTCTTAAAATTCGGAATGACTTTCAAATGTTGAGGAAGCGTATTGAGTAGTTTCGGGATAGCATATCGTAGTTCTCGATTTCCGTATGTATTGTATGTTGCTGGAACTTCTAGCATCTCTTGGGCTCGTCTTCTTGTATTAAGCGTATGGCGTATGGGTTGCAGAAAACGCTGGTCATACATGTAGTGCAGCAATGTTGTCATCTGGAATATTGCTTCGACATCTAAAACTTTAAGACAAGACTAGGTCTTACAATTTTAATAAGCCGATGTTGTAGCTTGGATATTTTGTCCAAATGAGATTTCGCTGCGTTTCCCTAAGCCAGTATCCCGTATCTTATGCGCGACTCAGCTAGCGAGTAGTACACCTGCTTTTGCACTTCGAAATTTGAGTATCGCTTAAGATATACCATTGCGAAAATAGTGCTTTTTAGTTGAAGACGCAGGACATTTACATGCTCACGCCATAGGAAATGCTCGCCGATGGTTACTCCAAGATATTTTATGTTTTCAACTACTTCAATTGGTACGCTATTGGCTGATAGTAGAGAGCAGTAATTTCGATGGTATATTTGGACAGTTTCCGCTCGTTTGGATGCGGCGCGTATGAACATTACTTTTGTTTTGGATGCATTTATGATAAGACCGTTATCATGACACCAATTTGAGACAGCGTTAAATTCATCTTACAATATCTCCACAGCAGAATTGGAGTTCTTGTGCTTGGCCACGATTGCTATGTCATCGGCATATGCATAGGCAGTACATTTTTTAAATAATCGTAATAGTTCGTTGGTAAACAGTATAAAGAGAATAGGGCCTAGTTTTGAACCTTGCGGTACACCGTATTCACTAAATTTTTCTTTACTGAGTACACCAGACACTTTGACTTTTATAGTTCTATCAGTCAGGTAGCTCCTAAGCCAGTTTGCCATTACACCCCTTAAGCCAATTCTGTTGACTCTTTCCAAAAGTTTTCCATGCGTTAAAGTATCAAAAGCTTTGTTGAAATCAATAAATAGAACAAGGACGTGATGGCTTTTGTTTAAACCAGCATTTACCGTATTAGTAAACTCTCCTAGCAAAGATCAGGTACTTTTATTTTTCTGAAAAGCATATTGGTTTGGGTGTAGTACTTTGTTCTTAGTCAAAAAACGATTAAGTCGACTGACTACTACTTCTTCCATGCATTTTTCGACTGCTGATAAAATTGCGATTGGTCGGTAGTTTTCAATGTTGTTTTTTGTTCCTCCCTTATATACTGGTCGATTGATTGACGTTTTCATCAGTTTTGGGACATGACACTGACATACACTTAGGTTAATAATTTTTGTGATGACTGGGGCAAGACACACGGTGTTTATTTTTAGATCAACTGGTCTAATATTATCTGCTCCAGGACCTTTCTTATCGTTCAATCGACACAGCATTAAATATACTTCCGATTCTGTTGCTTCTTCTATGTATATATTTCGTTGAAGTTGCCAGTTCTGGTGGTTTGATATGTTGGTATTGCAAACATGTAAGATGTTTGATACCTGGTTCGAAAATTGGTCCGCAAATTTATCAACAATGTCGTTTACACCTTGGTCTGTACCGTGAAAATTATTTTGAATAGTTTCATCTATTGTAAGTTTCTTTCTTCCAATAAGTTCATTAATAATGCTCCATGTTTTCCTAGGATCATTCTTTGCGCTTGTAAACTTTTCTTTGTAATAATTAGCTTTGACAAGTTGAATATTTCTATTGACAATATTTCTGAAATTTTTGTACTCGTTTTCATACGTTGTACTCCTAGGGCTATTTTTCCATCTCCTATAAAGCTTGTCCCTTGTTTTGCATATTGAGATTATTTCGAGCGTAATCCATGGCTTATGTTTTCGGGTTTTGTTGGTTGTTTTAGTTTTGCTTGCTTCTTTATATATGTTATTCATTTCTCTTACGAAATTATTGTAAAGCGTTTCAGCGTCGTTTTCCTTTAGCAAATTTTGCCAGTTTGTGTGTTCTATCAGCTCATTTACTTTTTGTTGATTGATGTGTTCAATTTTAGCTTTAACAGATGACTTTGTGTTTACATTTTTTGTTGCATACAAAATGGCGTAATGGTCTGAAAGATCAGTTTCGATCACTGCTGAAAATATATCAGTTTTAGTGACGCTTACATAGATATGATCTATAAGCGTTGCAGTATTATTTCTTATGTCAACTCGCGAGGGTCGTTTGATGACGTTTGTTAAACCTTTTGATGCCATCATCTCAACGTATTTTAATACAAGGGAGTTATTCTCATCTTCAGTATTTATGTTGACGTCACCTAATAAAACGTTTTCCCTGTTTTCTTTGATGATTTCATATAACTCGTCTATGAATCTTGTAATACTCGTACCTGGTGGTCTATAAATTGCATGGATATATTTCTGTTTACCTTCATGAGTGATTTCTAGGTGCATGCCTTCGTAATTTACTGGATTAGTTGGTATGATTCTGTACGTTACATTGTTTTTAATAAATATTACGACACCTCCTCCTTTCCTAGCATCACGATTAAAAAATTCGGGATTAAACCCATCAATATTATAAAGATAATTTTTCTCTTTAGGTATATTAATTTCGTTCAGCACAATTATATCTATATGACATAACACATTTTCGATTTGCGCCATAAAAGTATCCCATGTTTTTGTAATGGATCTTATGTTAAAACTTATACAACAAAAATTCATTTCTTTTAAAAATTCTTTTTTGATGCCGGTTACACCATGTATTACCCTAAAGTCTATGTCAGCTTCACTATATACGTTTTCCATTTTGAATTTTCTTTTATTTCGTTCTTCTAGTCCGATCATTTATGCATTATTAGTTGGTCATCTTGTTTACATCGTTACAAGTGCCGATATGTATTGTCTCGCCGTTTTCGTTTTTTTTTTGCAAGTATTTTGCCTGTTGTTTCCCACACAAATTTCCAGTTAAACTCTCTGGCCTTGTTTTTTGCTAACCAGAGAAGGTGTTTGTTAGTTGGTGTGAGCTGGTTGTTGGCTTAAATGAATGCGTCATTTTCTGTTGGTGCAGCTTGACCATTGCAAGTATTTTCCCTAATTTTCTTTAGAGAAATATTGCGTATGATTTTTGCCTTTTTGATGACGTTTGTCTTGCACGTTTGGCTCGCAAGGAGGCTATTATTGTTGATTTGTTTGAGTTTTTTTTGTTTGTTCTGTAGATGTCAATGATATCGGATTCATTTATTTTGTAATCAATTGTTTTGCCAAGTGCTTGAACTATTTCAATTAAATTTTCATTTTGTGTCGGTGGAATATTTTTAATTTCAATATTGGTTTTTAGTAATTGCTGTTCGAGTGTGTTAATTTTTGTTTCCATCAAGCATATTTGTTGATCTTTTTTTATATTGCTTTCCTTGAGTTCTTTTATTTCATTTGAAAGTTTCTGTAGTGCCTCATTGTTTGATGTCATGTGTTGTTTTATTTCCTCGTATTTGCTTGCAACGAATTCGCAACTATTATTTATTTCAGACATTTCTTTTCTCATTTTCCTCATTTCATATAAGATCGTCTGATTATGGTTCTCATGTGATGTTGCGTCAGTGTTTGATATTGGTGCTATTGTTTGTTGTTGTAGGGTATCAGGAGAACTTACGCTTCTCAATCTTTATACCCTATTCTAAGGGTATATTAATTTTGACGCATAGTTTGTAACATACCTTAATATTGCCCGTAGACCCCTAAAAGTTACTATATTTATGATCAGCATCGATAGTTATGTCGATCTAGCCATGTCCGTCCGTCCGTCTGTCGGCAAAAATTAGGCCTTTAAACTGGACCTAGAGAGCTGAAATTTTAACCATATACTCTCTAGGGTCCCGAAATAATCAAGTTTACGAATTTTTGAAATCCGCCCACAGACACGCACAAACTCAAAAAAACTAAATTTTGGAAAAAATCGAATTTTGAGCTAGAAAGCTGAAATTATATATGATCTATGATTATATATGATCTATGACTCCTAAAACTGCTCGCGATAAAAAAAATTCAAAATCCGCCCACTGACACGCCCACAAATAAATAAAATAATTTGTTTATACCCTATTCTAAGGGTATATTAATTTTTTAAAATACAAAGTTTGAGCTAGCGAGCTGAAATTTATAATATATACTCTCTAGGGGCCCTTTATTCTCATGTGTTAATTTTTTTTTAAATCCGCCTACTGACACGCCCACAATTAAATAAAACAATTTTATTGAAACACCCAAGTTTGAGCTAGGGAGCGTTTTTTTTTGATAAAATCCTTTAAATGTTATATAACAAAATATGTAGAGCGTTCTTAACAATTCAACCATACTTAGACTTTTGTCGCGCCTACTTATGAGGGATAGGAATAAGAATAGGGTATCCAACAGTTCGCCCAAGCGGACTGTAGCCCGTCCCTATGTTTTAGACTGTGGTTGGAGTGGAGTTATTTCAACCGGTGTTGCTTTGGGTGCGAGTTCCTTCCTACAGGCTGAGCATCTCCATTCTTCCTTTCTAGCCATAGTCATTTTCCGATAGGATTTTTCGGAAATCGTAGTGCATCCATAATGCATTTTTCGTTCACATCTGTAGCATGTAACGAAGTCTCCATCGGGAGGGAGGTCGGAGAGGCATTCGGCGCATGGATCCATATTGAACATATTATGTATTAATTATTATATATAATAGAATTGAATGTATGTGTATATGACAGAGAGAGAGAGAGTGAAATAAATGCAATAAAACAGATTTCCGTTTTTAATGCAATGAACAGGGAGGGGAATAAAAATTATAAAACTGATTTTACAAGGGGTTTATGCGTTTGGATTTGAAAAACAGGTCAAAAGTCACTATCTTTGATTGATTTTTTTTAATTTGTTTGTATTCTTCAAAAAGAAATAAACGTTTTTTCACCAAAATTGGGATCGCTACTTTAGAGAAAAAAAAAACACAACCAATCACTTCAAAAGCTCGGACTTATTCGATGTCGATAGAATAAAAGCCTTAATGAATAGTGATCTATCTATTTTGGCAAACTGGTTTAAGTATCATCAGATGGTGCTGAGTAGCAAACCCAAGATTATGTACTTTTCCTTGTCAAATGAGATTTTTATTGAAAATGTTGGTCTTCATGACGCAAGCTGTGATCGTTCTAGTTGTACCGTTTCTTGCATGCCACTTGAATGTGTAACAGAATTTAAATACCTTGGCATAATACTAGACTCAAAACTGAACTGGAAGACACACATTATGAGTGTTAAAAAAAATATGTATATTGTTTTGAACAAAATCTTTCTCTTGCGAAAAATAGTACCAGCAAACCTACTAACATCTATTTACTATGCATTAGCTAACTCTCGCTTAGAATATGGTATTTCCTGTTGGGGTAGTGCATTTGTCAGCAATCTACAGCCTTTAATCACAGCCCAGAAGAGGATCATTAGAGTAATGCTTCACAAACCTAGATGGGAACCATCATTTCCGTTGTTTAAATCGCTCAATATATGACCACTTCGGCATCTTTATGTTTATAAGGTATTGAGACTGTTCTATCTGCGGGGTGGTCACAATTCAGTAAGAAGAAATGCCATAAATCGCTCGTTGAGATCATCAGCTTCTACTGTGACTATCCAAAGAACTAGAACAGAGCATCTTAGACGCTTCTGTACTGTCATAGCTCCATTTATATATAATAAACTTCCAGCAGATATATGCAACAGCAATGGCCAATGCCACAGGTTCTTAAAAAATCTTAGAATTTGGCTCTTTTCTAAATCAGATGTGGAAGACCTAATGCGTGTAGTAGCTTGACCTCTTATACCACGACAACCTAAACCATAAAGATAGTTTTACTTGCTTTATTTCAATTAATTGCCATCCATAATTTTAAATTCATATCTCATTATAAATTCATATTCTCTCTCACGTATTCCTTACCCAATCCTAAAATCTTCATCTGATGCGAATATATATCTTTTTTCTTCTTTTGTAGTGTTCTCTCACTCTCTTACAGCAATAGCTTCGACGCGGTTCTTCATCTAAATTAAAAGTATATCTAATGAAAACGCACTTTACACTGGTATCCGTACCACAAAGTGCATGATACCATTTCATTCTATAATTCATGGTCAAATACTCTTTTGTTTTCTATAGTTTTCATAATTTTAATTTAATGAGTAATGATTTTTATAATACAATATGTACAAAATATAATTAAATACTTATTGTTAACTGTACGCTATTAATTATTATAATTAAACATTATTTTGCTAAGACAATAATTGTAAACATGAAATGGAAATAAATCTTAAAATGTCGACAAGAACGCCGCGAAATGTCTAGGCTTCCTTAAGCGTTGTAAGAAATATTTCACCCCTTCTGATCTGGCTACAATTTATAAGGCGTTTATTCGTCGGAAACTCGAGTACAACGCTCATATCTGGTCTGGTGCACCAATAACTTTGTCGGGTAATTAGTCTCCGACGACAGGGGAGCGGATCTGAAAATAATTCCGGAGAAATGATGGACGACACCAAGAACTTCTTTGAACGTATAAACTTTTATTGTAACTCGGTTAAGTATTAAAATTAATCTTGACAATTTCTTATTTCTATGTTTCTACTGAATTTCTAATTTGCACTGGACCGAACCGCTGCGAGGTTGATTGAATACTTTAAACTAGTCTGCACCGTTCCGAGGTTTTAGAAAGACTTCCACGAGAAACCAAATTGTTTCTCCCAAGTAGTCCGCAGTCGCCAACCCCTTTTGCACCGTCATCCAAAATAAAAGATTACAGGTCCCACGGGAGCAGAGTGTCAAGCACTCGATACCATGCCCATGCCTTTGTCAACCACGTACCGACGAAATAGAGTGTGGCACACACACCCGAAATACCCATAGCGATCTGTATGCGCGACATTGTACTTATTCCAAGAATAAACAATGCGCCGATGGCTGGCAGTATATTTATGGTTCGCACCCTCGCCTGGTTATCTTATGTCAACAACCATTAGGCGACGAGGCGACGACCACAAAGTGCATACGAATGTCTGCGCATAGACTCTGGTATCGGGTGGCGGTTATATGATGCTGGACATTCGCTGTGTGGAATGCCAGCTCATTGATGGTGGATGGATTGATGAGGTATTTTTGGCTGGTGGCGACCGGGGAAAATCTACATTGTGGGAAAAGGAGAAATATGAAGTGCCGTTGGCTCGGGCACTTTACAATGAGGAATTATGCGACGTCAGCGGCTCGGTGTGTCTGTTTATAATAAATTAAGAGTGGATACAAATCCACTCGTACCAAAGCAATAAATTTGAACCAGTAATTTAAAATGGAAAACGAATCTTACTCTAAACAAACTTATTTGGAGCTACTTGATAGGATCCAAAAACGCACGATAAAACTCATTGGCGACCCAGACATCGCAAGATCGATTAACTCTCTTAGTCATCGTCGTAATGTCTCCTGCCTTTCGGTATTTTATCGTTATTTCCACCATACGTGCTCAAACGAAATAGCCAGTTGCATTCCACTGTACAACAAAAGCCGTACAACACGAATGTGGAATGCTCTTCCCCGCTCCATTTTTCCTGCACATTATAACCTACAAACATTCAAAACCAACGTGCATCGGCATCTCTCCTTTTCTTCTCACCCTACTTTCCTTAACGCCTGCGCTGTGTAGCTAATACATTATAAGGGTCCCAACAAATCCCTTTAGTGCGCGCTTATTATAAAAAAAAAAATCGCCCCTTGAATATCCATTTTTCACTTGCAAATATGAATTATAAAGAAAATCATTTGAGAATCCTCACCGCTGAAATACGACTCTCCTTCAACGATCATATACATACATACCAATTGTATTAAATACCAGAAAACATAACTTTCTAAAAGGTAGATCAACCACTAACCTCGTTGAGTTCGCGTCCTCTGCGCTATCGGCATTAGAAAGTGCTAAAGAAGTCGATGTTATTGCAACTGATTTTAGTAAAGCTTTTGATAAGATATCCCATAAATTAATTCTTTTCAAATTGTCTACCCTTGGTTTCGAACCAATGCTGCTGAAATGGATATCATCTTATCTGAATAACCGTTTATATAATGTTCGCTTCAGTCACCTAGGTCCCCTTCTCTTCATCTTAACTATAAACGATCTGGAAAGGGTTATTAAACACTCCTCTATCTCTCTCTATGATGACACCAAATTGTTCAAACACATATCTTCATCACAAGACTCCCGATTGCTACAACAAGATCTAGATAGTTTTTCTATTTGGTGTCTCAAAAACTGCCTAGAGCTTAATGTTGCGAAATGCCAATCTATAACCTTATCACGTAAATACAGCAATTCCCCTCCCCGTCTTTACCTTCTTAATGATAAACCTATACCCATCGTACAGTCTCTTCGTGACTTTGGCATATTGTACGACCGTGAGCTTAATTTCCGTTCGCACATTGACGAGATAGTTCGTAAAGCCAATTCATCCCTTGGGTTCATTAAACGGTGGTCGAACGAATTCTCTGATCCATACGTGACCAGATCTCTCTACATTGCTTTTGTCCGCCCGTCCTCGAATACGATAGCCAAACGTGGTCACCCTTTCAGCAAGTTCATGTAACCAGAATCGAAAACATAGAACGACGTTTTCTTCGATTTGCCCTCCGCGGACTTTCTTGGAACGATCCCCTAATTCTGCCTCCCTATCAAGACCGCCTCAAACTCATTAACTTGAATAGCCTTGAAGACCGCAGGGATGCAGCAGACATTCTCTTCATTCATCGCCTCCTCTCAGGCTCTATCGATTGCCCGTCTCTTTGCAACTCCATCTCCTTTAATACTAACCCTCGTAATTTAAGACACCCCCGTCTCTTCTATCTACCAACCCTGCGCACGTTCTATGACTCCAACGAACCAATTTCCCGTATGCTACGGAAGGTAAATTCAAACATTTCCATTTTTGATTTCAACCGCAGCACTCCCTCCATTAAACTTAGTCTCCGTCTCCATAAACCCTAACTTTATTTCCTAGGACTTATACCTAGGGCCAGTTTCAAAGTTTCGGATAGTTAGCCGACACATCACCCTATCCACCAGATAAAAGTTGCTGAAATTTTTTTTCTGTTTCATCGACAAAGTCTCTGATAAACTAACTGGTGGAAAAATTTATCAGTCACTAAGTTTTTTTCGAAACACATGTCATATGTTTAGCTTTGTTTGTTTCGTGTTTTCTAAAAGCTTAACCAGAATAAGCCCATTTTTAAGTAGGTAAATTGTATTGTTGCGTTTAAAATGGATAAAGCTAGCAAAAATTATGGAAAATAAAACAAGCGTGAGAGAAATACTAATTTCTCTCAAGAGTCCCTTACGGAAGGAAAAAAACATGTAATCGAAAACAAAAAAAGTGACGATATAACTTGGAAAGAGAAAGAAATAGACTGGATGGATATAGAGAAGGGGTTTAACAGTACATCAGGTTCAGTATTTCGCGTCTACAAACACCTTTAGTTGAAATATGAGGCAATCTAGAGGAGTACTAGGAAGAAAATTGCTGCAGTTCGAGCGTACAAAACCGGTGGCGGTACGAGCACAGGTTTGGTTTTAACACCTGCAGAAGAAAAGGTGAAGCAAATGATTCTTTTATCTGTTGAAGGAAACGAAAGTTCTTTTGATGTTTTGCCAAGTAAGTATTTATTTTAACAGCTCATCTTGGAATATTATTTAATTCATGAGTAAAAACCAACTAATCTTATTATTATGAAGTTGGAACACAAGGACACTATGTATGATTTAAAAAAACAACATCTTCTTCTTAAAATTGAATTGTTGAAAAAATGTTTAGGAGAAAAGTGAATAAAATGTTTCTTTCTTTCATATCGTTGCATTGGTGGAACTGTAAAACTACCGAAAATCCAATAGGCAATGGTAAATAAGTAAATGTCATATTTGGTATTCTACTTACTATTGAAGTTGTTTTTATAACTTTCTATTAATATGAGGATATTTCTTACAGCCGTTTTGGTAAGCCGTAATCGAATTCTGAAATCTGCATCGTCGAGTGTTTCAAAATAATTTGGCCTTGGACGAAACACTCTGTTCCTACGGGGCGGTATAATATGATCGTATTAATAATAATCTTCAAATTCGTCTTCTAAAAATTTAAACAAATCAATGTTAGGGCACTTGTGACTGCTGTCTACGGTCGTCAACAAAAGAATGCTCTGAAAGTATATTTTTTCTAGTCACTTCAAATAAATATTTTGTTTATCTTCCGGATAAAGGATTTAACAGACACTTTAACCGGCCGATAGGCTATCCGAGACAATATCTGTCGGATATCATTATCCGAAACCTTTGAAACCAAAAGTTCATGTTTACCTGACAGATAAGTTCCGGTTAGGCTATCCGAGACCTTATCAGCTAGTCTTGAAACTGGCCTTTTTTTTAAAGGAAATCTAAATCCCAGAGCACTCAGACTCTGTAACGGTCCATTGTACTACCAGGCAGAAATCCTCCTTTTTGGTGTAGAGGCATGTGAATGGGTGGCGTATGTTGTTGTTCCCCATGGGGATGAACCTGCACCACATGGGTCAGAAGCCAACACACTAACCTCTACACCGCCGCCACCCCCGAAACTGGCCCTTAGTCTTTAGTTTTAGTATTATAAGTTTTTCTCTAGCTTGTAAGTATTAGTTTTAGGTCTTAGTTTTGTAGTTTGTTACAATTCAACATATAGCAATTTATTAATTAGTATTTAATTATATATATATTCTTTTCATATTTAATCCTATTTAAATGTTTATATAAAATTATAATAATTTTTTTTTTTATTTATTTTTGCTTATATTTTTGCGAATCAATTGTAGGTACTATGTTATTTAATGCTACTTCTGCAAAGATTTATTTTTAGTTTTCCTTTATTATTAAATACTAGGTAGGTATGAATATATATAATTTTTGTCTATAGTCTATACAATATTAAGTTAAGTGTTCTTAAGTCTAATCAATACATTTAGGTGTTTACTACGCCACCACATGGTTGCTACATCATTTATATTATACTATTTCATTAATTTCTTAAATAATACGACAATCATGCTTGAATATAAAAATGACATTTAAACATCTTGTGTTGTTATCACTAAAACCAATGAGATTACATATAGATTATTATTATTTATTTCTGTATGTATTATCATTTTTGTTAAAACTAGGTACATATTTTTTTTTTAAACTCAAGTGTCCACAATTTGCAGAGATGCGGTCTTTGGAGCAGATTTAGTTTTAGGAAGAGATTTAGAGCGAACAAGTGTTTTCGGACTGGTGGTCGTCAGTTCTATAGTCACTGGGGTTTCCTTCTGTCTTGAGTGGTCAGTATATTGTGGTTGTATAATATAGAGAGGGGGCCTCGAGTCACCCTGATAGTAGATTGTTTTGTCGAGAACTTCCACTTGACAAGGTTCGTTAATTGTTAGGATGCCTTGTCCTGTTAACTTAGGTGTTAATAATCACCATGAGCAGACTATGTGAAGAACAGTAAGACTAATAACCGAATACAACCAAGTATTTGGTCTAGTCATTTTAATAAATGTGTCTTGAGAGGGAACTTGTACTCGATAATGACATTGTGTACTGTCGTTCAGAGGATTAAAAAATGCTTTGACAATGCACTCTTTTGTGGCTGTTGCGCGCGTTATTGGGATCTCTAGTTTCCCCACGTAAGTGGTTATGTTCAATCGTTATAAACGATTTGATATCTCCGCGCTCGAATAGGAGAAACTCTTGGGATTCAGTTTGAGAAGCTGTATGGGAATACTTTACATCAGGTACTAGAGAATGTCCTGCTGAAAGGTGTACGGGGAAACAGATAAATAAAAAATTGCATCTTGGGTAATGCGAAAATTGGTAGAGTGATTTTCACTACTAGTTTTTCTTGTAATAGATGCTATTTTACTTCTGCTGTTTGGTATAACATTGGCAAACAGTTCTTGCAGATTGGGTTTGACCTTTGGTAAATAGTCGAAAAAGTATTTGGGGAAATTAATAAAGGGTGTATTTGGTTATTTCTGGAAGCAAATATGATATCAATTAATGTATTTTGACGTGACTCTATTTCGCGGACTTGTAGGAGGATACTTGTTACGATTTCCTGTCTCAACTGTATTTTAGTCAAATCGTCGGTAAGTTGTAAAATCTCGTTTATTTGGTAGGCAATTTGTTGTTGTCTATCCATTAGGGGTTTCAAAGGCTTTTGTATCTTTTGAAGGGTGGTACTAACTACACTGATTTGTTGTTTATTTAATTCAACTAGTTTCTGCGCGTTGGTTTGTATTTCGTCTAATTTACTGTAGATTTCATCTTCGTTCTCGTTATCCATTGTGCCGATAAGGTAATGGAATACGTTTCCAATGCCGTTGAATAGAGATCTGGGTTGTCTGAATTTCGGTAGTAGTTCGTGGATTACTTTTGTTCGACTTTTAATAGTTTCCATAGCTGCATGAATGTGTCGCTGTTGTAATTGACAATGGCCTCTGTTGGTGTTATTGTTATTATTACACAACTGATTCACCAGGTGTTCTGCAGGCTCCGCCAAAACTGTTTGGTTTCCTAATTCCGATAGGTCTAGTTCTGTGAGAATTGTCCAAGTATTGTGGTAGACCCATAAATCGCCTAAACCTTCGAATACCATGCCTGTGTTGTTAAGGGTTGTTATTCTGTATGGTGGCTCGGACAATTCAGCAAATGGAAAAGTGAACAACAAAAACATCAGCTCCATCGTGTACTGTAGGGAGATGAATGGGTAAAGTCAGAAGAAATAAGCTTAATGTTAGAGTCGCTGTAGTGAGGAGGGTAGTAGTTAATGGTAAAGAGTTTATTTATAGTAAGGTTTTAAGCGGTTATTATGGACTACAATTTGTTTTCTTCCAAATTTAATAGCTGTGTTTTATGCCTGTCACAGGATAAGGACCTCTCCATATGGGCGACAATTTGCCCTTCCGGTTTTCGCTTTTGATGAGTACTTCATCACCTACATGAAATGTGTGAGGCCTTATTGATTTATCAAAATAGTTCTTTGACCTGTTTTTGCTAGCAAGTAAGTTGCGTCTAGCTAACGAATAAGAACGCTGAAGGTGATAGGTGATACCTTTGAGAACGCTGGCAGTGACCAGTTCACTCAGGTAATTTGAATTAGGATGGATAAAAGGTAGACAGACCCACGTATGCGGGTAATTTGGATTATGATAGAGCGAGATATGCGAATAAGACACGATATAAAATTATTGCATCGTGGGAAGATTTGCGTATGCAAAGAAATATGCCATGTGAGAAGAAGTATATGAACGTAAGATAGGATAGGTAATTAGGATACAATAGAGTCATATTATAATTCAAATATGACTCTATTGTATCCTAATTACCTATCCTATCTTACGTTCAAATACTTCTTCTCACATCGCACATTTCTTTGTATACGCAATTCAAATTACCATAGTAAAGGTAGGCATATTTATGTATGCAACAAGTTCATATAGCTTGTATTAAGCTGAATAAATGGGGCAGACGCCCCCACCAAATTAATTCTCAAAAACGTACTTATGACACGGTTCTTTACACTCCATCGACATACATAATCTATAAATATCTTGCACGTAGTCGTTTATAAAATAATGAATTTGCTGTTATATTTTTATTATTTTTTTTTTTTGATGCTGAATCGCTTTTTTGTGGATTTGATGGGACATTCTAAGCTTTTCCGGACATTTTGCTGCTCATAGGATTCAAATTCAGTTAAACCAACTGCACCAGGAAATATTTCCGGTTTTAGGGTAAGTTAAGCATTATATTAAACAGTTTTGCTTGGAACGCAAAGGTCAGTGTGTTGGCCTATTGGATTATTGGATATAGCACAGTTGAATACTTATCTGTTCTTGTGGGCCAAGAAATAGTTATGTTTCAATCAAATCAAACTGATAAATAAGGCTTTTTTGATTTGTTTACTTAAAATGCACTTATCTCAAGACGCTGTTTGGGAGGCGGTAACATAGTCTGCTGAGCTTCGACAGGCCTATATGAATATTTACTATGATTGGGGGCCGCTGGTCGTATATGGTATGGAAATGGATATGAATAAAAAAACGATTGTTTAATAGTTCAGGTATAAATTTTCTGTTTCGATCATCGTCATCGTCATTATCATCATCATTATATTACATATAGTATGTAGATGGAATTTGGGGAAATAGATTCTCCACTATGGACCTGAGCATTTGCTTCACATTGGATTGGTATCTTCTGAGGATGATTCTCATTTCATTCCACTAATTGACTCCTTACAACAAGAGCTATGTTACTGGATAACATTTTATCGTTTGACTTACAACAAACAAGCTGTATAACATTAATACTCGAATGCTCGATTTAGTTTTTTTTCGGACTCTGTAAGTAATTTTGTATCCCCTTCGGGATAGGGGTTAGAATTTACCCGAGGTAGGCATGTCTGTCGTAAGAGGCAACTAAAATCCCAACGGTGTGGGGGGGGGGGGGGTGGTTCCCCACCAGGCGCAACCCCAGGTGCATAGACTACGGTGTGCGCTCATGCAGGCTGCGCTTTACTCGTTGTGAATGCCCTACCGCGAACCAAACCAAAAGAAAAAAACAATCTAAGGGTATATATACTCCAGGTGGCACTCGCAATGGCGAAAATGCGTCCGTGGTCTTAACGACCGCGGTCGGGCAAGGATTCCCAACCAACATACTACCAACGCCCTCGCCCTTACAGGGGTTGACTTAGGAGTTATAACAACGCTTGCTTCCGAAGACTCCTAAAAAAATGGAGAAAGTAGCGGAGAGGTTCAACCTGCTATGTTTAATCTTCATTCCAATAGACATGCAGCTGATTGTTGCGTTGTTGCTGCTGAAGCCCAGAAAACCGGACAGGCTGAACGGGCTCCAGAAGAAACAGAGGAATAGGAACATTAATATAAATACAAAAGATGATTTAATTGCATTGGCTCTTAATTATCAGGATTTGCTGGCATCGAGGGGACTTTTCAATGCCATCAAAGGGTATACCAGAGTAGACTTAAATATTGGCAGCCGCACACTTATCGATCATATTTTAGTCAGTATACGAGAGGCTAGAATGTTTTCAGAGATATCAGACCATTACATTACACTATATGGAATCTACGAGGAACATCTTTTCGAAAATAATACTCCCCTTAAGTCCTTCATAATTCCGACGAGAGTTAATGAATTAATTCGAGCTGCTGATTGGACATCCTTATTGGAAGAAACTAATCCAGAAAGTCTGTTGATGTCGCTAATTAAGAAGATGGATACTATCTACGCCAATTCAAAAGCTGTAGGCAAAGAAATAAGTCGTCGGAAAAGTCATTCATGGATCAACACGGACATTATAGAGAGTTGTAAGGAACGAGATCGATTGTACCGAAGATGGAAAAATAACCGTAGCAACTTAACCTATGAAATCGAGTACAAACAGTTTCGCAACCAAGTAAACAAACAAATATTTCAGACCAGGAATCTACATTATAAAGAAAGATTTGAACAAACAAGAGGTGATCTAAAAAAAACATGGGAGATAATAAATGAAGTGTTAGGACGACGAAAACTTTCCTTGGATGACACTATAAGTAGACATTTTCCATCCGACAAGAACATGACTGCGTTGGCAGAGGAATTTGGAACGCTTTTCGCAAAACAGGCAGAGTCTATAATACACAAGTGCAATGTAGAAACATCCAGTCATCAAAATACGAGATTATGTCACTCTATATATTTTGGGGAAACAGATTATGCAGAGGTAGAAGGTTTGGTACACCGTCTAAACATACAGAAAGCACCCGGGGTAGACGGTATTAGAGTATCTGATATTAAACTTAATACCGATATCGTTGTCCCCATTTTAACCAAACTAATTAACCTAAGCTTTAATACGCGAAAAATTCCTAAAAAACTTAAAGAGGCAGTGGTACGACCAATATATAAAGGAGGGATTAAAAAGCAACTCACAAACTATAGGCCAATTACAATCTTACCGGCCATCGAAAAAGTCATGGAGCAAATCGTTTCGGATCATATATGGGACTTTGTAAAAAAGAATAATTTGATCTGCAAAAGCCAATACGGGTTCCAAAAGGGAAAAAGCACAAACAAACTGCTTGGTGACTTCGCGAATGTAGTCAATACGGCCCTCAGCATGAGACAACATGTCCTCGTGCTGTTTTTGGATTTCAGCAAGGCTTGATACGCTCGACCACACTAAACTCATCAACGCTTTATACAGAGTAGGAATTAGAGGAAGGCTGACAGATTGGTTAACTAACTACCTTGCAGACAGAACCTTCAGAGTCAAAATCATGAATTGCTGTAGTGTTGCACATAAAGCTAAATATGGAGTACCGCAAGGCTCGAAGCTTGGCCCTCTACTATTCACTTTGTACACAAACGAAATGCTTAAATGCTTAAAAAAAGTGTACCTTTCGCATATGCTGATGATACGGCTATCGTTGTGTGTCGCAAGTCATTGGAAGACGCTACAACGGTGATGCAGGAGGAGTTCGACGAAGTTTCGAAATGGTATCACGATAACGGGCTTGTACTAAATGAAAAAAAACTAAACTTATGCACATTCGAAGCCCGATGTATCCAGCGTCACAAATCGTCCTTAAAACTTTTAAATGTGATAGTGTGTCTGACTCTGTGCAAATTGAAGTCGTAGATACATACAAATACCTTGGTATTATCATTGACTGCCACTTTCGCTGGGAGCCACACATAAATCATCTACGAAAGAAGCTGAGAGGGTCCCTGTTTGCGCTTGCTTGTCTACAATACAAAGCCTCGATTAGTGTACAAAAACAAGTGTATCACGCACTTATAGAATCGACGCTACGTTACGGTGTACTAGCATGGGGAGGTGCAGCGCAAACACACATCGAAAAACTGCAAAACATCCAACACAGTGCGATTAAATTGATGTCAAGAGGAAATGGATCTCGCATTAAGGTACTAAAAATTAGGCAGATATTTAATATGAGCGTGGCACTGGAGTACTATGACGATGCAGGATTCCGCACTCCAATAAGTCATCAGTTTGGTACAAGAAGGCAAGGTTAAGGAATGTATCATAACAAAAACACAAGTACAAGAAGCTTTAAACGGCAAAAAATTGCCCGGTATTTGGAATTTAGAATGTCTAACAGTGAGTCTACATGGGAAAGTTACCGTGCTATACGAAACCAATATAAAGCAAGTTAGTCAGAGCAAGAAACAACAGCATTAGGTTACAAATTGAAAGAGCTAGAGAACAAAAAGCTATGTGGAGAGTAATTAAAACGCACGTTTTAAAGAAAGAAAGACAATCAATAAATGATATTTACTTTAACGGCACGTGCATAAAAGGGGATGAGAATATTGCTAACGAGTTCAACAAATTTTTTGTAAATAGTGTCTTGGACATTAACCAAACCATTCCGTATACACAGTTCACTCAGAGTACAGAAATTGCAAACACGTCATTTCAATTTGAGCTTGTCAATGAGGAAAACATAAAAAAGGTGATACGATCACTTAATCAAAAGAAAGATTTTAACTACATCAGCGCTAAAATGCTTCTGGACGCAATGGATGTAATCGGACCCGCTTTAGAGCGATTGATAAACCTATCTTTAAGCAATGGAATATTTCCTGAGACATGGAAGGAATCCGTTGTTACACCCATCGAAAAAGTCAAAGGTACCGACCGATGCGAAAACTTCCGGCCAATAAACGCGCTTCCAGTGTATGAGAAGGTTCTTGAAAAGATTGTGCACATCCAACTGGAGAGTTATTTTGAAAACAATCACCTATTCCTCGAAAACCAATCGGGATTTCGGAAAAAAACACTCGTGCGAGACAGCGCTTAATAGCGTCTTGATATGTTGGAAAGAGGAGCTAGCAGCAAAAAATCATGTAGTTGCTGTCTTTTTGGATCTTAAAAGGGCGTTCGAGACCATCGACAGGAGTATTCTTATATCTAAACTTTACAGATACGGCGTTAGAGGAAAGGAACGGAACTGGTTTGAATCATTTCTAAATAGAAGGTCACAGAGAACAATAGTCAATGGAGTATCATCTAGCAGTATTGAAACAAACCTAGGAGTGCCCCAAGGATCAATTTTGGGTGCCCTGCTCTTCATTATTTATATCAATGACATAAATCAACAACTTAAATACGCTCAATTATCTCTATTTGCCGATGATTCTCTTATATTTATATCTGGAAAAAACTTGGTTGAATGCGAACGGCGAATGCAAGAAGACTTGCTTAGATTAAGTATATGGTTAAGGGCAAATAAACTTAAATTAAATGTCGGAAAAACAAAATGTATGGTTCTTAAACATAAAGTCAATATAAATCTTGCTTTAGAAAATGAGTTAATTGAACAGGTGGAAAATATTAAATATCGACCCTAAATTAACCTTAAGGCCGCATGTAGAGTACATTATAAAAAAAATAGCGAAAAAAGTAGGCTTCTTTGGTAGAATCAGAAGAAAAATGTCTCTAATGAGTGCAGTACACATATATAATGTAATGATCAAACCGCATTTTGAACATTGTTCATCAGTTTTGTATCTATCATGTGACACGTTGATTATTAAGCTACAACGTATGCAAAATAGGGCAATGAGAAAATTTTAAAATGTAATATTTATACACCAATAACAATGATGTTAGATGCACTAAGATGGTTAAATGTAAAACAAAGGATATTGTTTAATGTTTTAAGTTTCATTTTTAAAATTAAATATGATCTTTTACCAAATTATTTGAAGAAATATCTGCAATATGTAAGTGACACTCAACCCTATAATCTAAGAAGTGGCAATGACTTCAGGGTCCCCGCTTATCGGGAAGTTATAACACAAAACAGCATTGTGTATAAAGGCTGTCAAATGTATAACTCACTACCATTAAACTTAAAAAACGAACGTAACTTTAGAAGATTCAAAATGTTATTAGCTAATTATATAAGATGCAATTTTCCGCATACATCTTAATTTATATTGAATGTTATCAAATTATATATATTAAATTATTATGAATTCACACATTAGGTTAAGTTTAAATATGATCATAATTTTGTATTACTGATATTGAATGGCAATATTTGCTAAATAAATGACATCAATCAAAAAAACTCCCATCGATAATAAATGAGTATGGCAGAAGAAAGCTGATGTATACCGTGCCGAATGTACTAAATAACCTTCCTCAACACTTGAGAAACATCAACCAAATTAATGTCAGGAAAGAAAGATTAAAACAATTTTTTTTGGAAGCTATAACTTAATTTTAAACGCAAATTTAATAAACTACTTCAAATATAATTTAAATTTAATAATATTAATATAATATTAATATAACAAAAAAAAAATTTAGTTGCAATAAGACACTTATAAAATTGGTAAAAATTATCTACTTAATTCCATTTTTTTACAACATAAACATAATATGACCTTCTTTGCATTTGTTTTTTCCCATATTATCGAAAATGTCGTAAAATTAAATCGTGAAACTGTTCCTAAACACGTGGAGCAGAGTGTACTTCAAAGTAATGAAAAAAATAATTTTCAAGTGTCAACTGTGTTTCTGTTTATGTATTTATTTCATTTATCCTTTAATATTATTTATGTTCATTACATAAAAATTAATTCGAATTGATTGGCATAATTACATTAGGTCTATTTGAGTTGACTAACCGCAAACCAAACCTACATTAATCAACACATACTGTGAGAACTATTTGTTTAGTTAAGTAATGTACTCCTTGTACTAGGTATAAGAACTGGTGCTTTATTTCGGTTCTTAACTCTATTTATACTATTGACAATTTTGCTTATCATGAATTTCCCTGTTTTTCTTTCGTCTTTTTATTTTTGCATTACCCAACTTATGCAACTCAACAACCCAATAAGTAACTCACGGCCCACTATTGAGGTCAATATGCTGACATTGACTTTCAAATTTAATATATAATCCCTCCCAACTTACAATTTACAAATAGCCCTAGAAACATTTGATTTTTTTCTTTCAATTGGTATATATTCCCTCTTGAATAATAATTTACAAATAACATTAAACAAATTTAGCAATGGGTTAAGAACATCACTACAGCTCACCCCGATCGAACAGAGCTTTTTGTAAAAGGCGACTAGGAGGAAAATCACATCTAGGCAATTTAAACATCCAGGTGAGCCTAGCGACTCATTTAGCATCTTAAAGCAGTCCTTCAAGTGTGCATGCAAATCCTTCCTCCTGGATAACGTAGCAACGCCAGCATTTTAATGGTGACGAACTAAAGTCTCAAGCGTTATGCAATTTAAATGGTTGTATGCCACATACATTTTCAACAAAGTTAATTTATGCCCAAATAATATCACATCTACGAGGGCGGGTCAATAAGTCCGTGACTTTTGGAATAAAACACAGATTTTTTGATAAAAAAATAATTTTATTTTTCAACGTAGTCTCCCTTGAGCTCTATAAACTTTGTCCAACGCTTCTCCAATTTTTTTATCCCTTCCAAAAAAAATGATTTGTCGAGGTCCTCAAAATAGGCCTTTATTTGCGAGATGACTTCATCATTGGAGTCAAATCTTTTTCCACCAAGCCATTTCTTCAGGTTTGGGAACAAGAAGTAGTCGCTCGGAGCCAAATCTGGAGAATAGGGTGGATGAGCGAGCAATTCATAGCCCAATTCATGGTTTTTTGCCATGGCAACTGCACATGTGTGCACCCTTGCATTGTCTTGGTGGAAAAGAACTTTTTTCTCGGCCAAATGAGGTCGGTTTTTTTTTTCAAATCGTCATTGAATCGGTCCAATAAGTTGGCATAATATTCCCCATTGATTGTTCTTCCCTTTTGAAGGTAGTCAATGTGGATTATCCCGCGTGCATCCCAAAAAACAGTCGCCATAACTTTATTGGCTGACAAACCCACCTTGGCCTTCTTTGGCGCCGATTCACCCTTAGAAACCAACTGTTTTGACTGTTGTTTGGTCTCTGGTGTGTTGTGATGGATCCATGTTTCGTCCACGGTTACAAAACGGCGCAAAAACTCCTCCATATTGCGATTAAACAACGCCAAACCTTCCTGTGAAGTTGTTACACGATTGCGTTTGAGGTCGACTGTGAGCAAACGCCGCACCCATCTTGCGGAAAGCTTTCTCATGCCCAAGTGATCATTCAAAATTGAAACCACTGAGCCATGTGAGATCCCTACGGCTTCCACAATCTCTCGCACTTTCAATCTTCGGTCGGCCAACACCATATCGTGAATTTTTTCGATTGTTTCGGGTGTAGAGACCTCAACTGGGCGTCCAGGACGTTCGGCATCTTCAGTGCTTGTACGGCCACAACGACATTCAGTAAACCACTTTTTTACCATTGAAATCGATGGTGTAGAGTCCCCATAGTCTTTTTCAAGCTTAGCCTTGGTCTCGGTAATGGTTTTTTTTCGCAAGAAATAATGCTTAATAAGCACACGAAATTCACTTTTTTCCATTTTCTCCTCAAATTAGTGAGTAGTCTGATAAAAATAGCTGTCAAACACAAACTAACTGACGCAGCAAGTTTAAATTTTGACAGGAGTCAACTGACAGATGCCTATTGACAGGAGCAGTGTTGCCGTTTCAGTAAAGAGGTCAGAAATTCAAAAAGTCACGGGCTTATTGACCCGCCCTCGTATCATGGAAAAATGTTTTTGCAAACAAGCGGATTCTCCTCTCAACGAAATACAGAATATTTGATTCAGTTGTTAAATCAACTCTCTGTTACGCCTCTCAAGTTTGGGGATCAGACGAGTACGAAGTAATCGAGAAATTCTACAGGAACTTCTTGAAAAAATTATTCAACTTACCAATGAAATCGCTGAACTACACAATCTATTTGGAAACGGGTCTTCCAATGCTTTTTACAAGCACTCTCAAATCGCAAGCGGATTACATCATTAAAATAGGTTCGTATCCAGCCTCCCGAATAACCAAAAAAATGCTATCTTATGCATTAAGGAACAAGGGGTCAAGATGGTTAAGAATTGGAAACGCGTGTGGAGAAACTATTTCATTCGATCTAAACAACCTGGACAACTTACACGAAATTCACTTTTTGTACAGCGCCTTGCGGGTTAAAATTAAAATCTCTTCGACTCGCCTGGCCCTCGGCCTCATATTCCGGTGTTCAGGGCTCAAGTACGCGGTGTCGTTGTGTTTAATGCCTTGACTATTACGTGTCAAAGCGGCAACAAGTATTTGGTATTTCGTAACCTATACCTTACATTCGATTGTATATTTAACAAGCTCCAAAAGCACATAATGTTCATCGACGTTATGTCTGTATCAAAGCGACATAACCAGTTATAATTTGGCAATGGAGCTACTAAAAATCAAAATTTAGGGGACGAATAAACAATAGGTTCTTGCCAATTTGGGTCACAGTTAAAGAGTGCCGCAAGCTTCCGGTGTTATCAAGCTAGTTTTTTTTAGTAAGAAGGTGATTATTGTATGCACAATAACTTCGAACACTTCTGAGCACTTTGTACCATGACAATAATACTTTAGCGAAATATGCCAAAGAGATTCTGTAAGTATTAAACATTATAACTCCAGGTGGGGTTGATACGCTTGACCAGTTGGTGAGAAAAAACTCTTGCGAACGACAAACCGTTGGCCAGTGGCTTTGTTAAGGAATTTTCTTCAAAACTCAGCCTTGAACGCATATAGCTTATGTACTAAGTTTCATCCGGAATGCAATATTAAAAATATACACAAGCGTCACTTGTTCTTGTAGGAACTCGGTGATAGCCTTGTGCGACGATGTATTGCTCGATTAAGTCATCTTTTTTTTTTTTTTTTAAAACACTATCAGCTCTGTGTCGTGGAGTACTTAAAGCAAGCAACTATCACGAGCAGAAATTTTCCGGCACTAAAGGTGCTCTCATGAGCCTTCATTTAGTGCAGGTGTTAGTAAGGACAAAACAATTAAAAATATAATAATTATGTACCTATAAAATACTAACACAGACACAAATCATGCAAACAATTTAAGCCATTAAAGCATTATTACGCAAAATATTTTTCAGCTTAATTTTACTAACATGCAAGTCAATCACATGATCATTTAGATTATAGATTCTACTCATGCGACTAATAGGCTCAGCCTCCCATAATTCGTTCTATGATGGGGGCTAAACAATAATTCAACATTGCCTAAATTATAGGCACCACCACGAAAATTAAAGCCAGTAGACGACCGCAAGTCAGGTGCATCTATTTGACCGGATATAAGCTGCTGTAAAAAAATGATATCGCTATTAAGCCGTCGTTGAGATACTGGTAACATTTAACGAAGCTTGATATGTTCACTGTAAGGAGGAAGGTTAAATGGATCATCCCATGGAAGTCCTCTAAGTGCAAACCGAATAAATTTACCTTGAATGGCCTCTATTCCATTTGAATGAATGTTGTAGAACGATGTCCAAACTTGAAACTAGAATCGGACGGACAAAACAATTGTACAATGACATAGAAACGTAAGGGTCATTAAATTCGTTGGTCCACCTTTTTACGAAGCCCAGCATAGAATTAGATTTATTAATAATAGAATTAATATGCTTAGCAAAAACCAGTTTGGGGTCGAAATAAACCCCAAGATCCTTAAAATTATCAACATTACTGTTCTGGATGATTTATGTATACTTTATGCCAATCAATCATAATTTACCCTTTTACATTGTGAACCAGTCAAATTAAAAGTCTACACTACGAATGTAAATAATACAAAAGTGTACATACAAATCAATATACCAACCATTTGGCACAGCACAATAGAGATACACAGGTTTTATTAGCAACTGCAATGGTGAGGGCCAGGTCATCAACGGGGAAATACTTTAGTTTGAGAGCCTTGATCGACCTGGGTTCCGAAGCCACGTTTATCACCGAAGCAGCTATGCAACTATTAAATCTGAAAGCCCATAGTACATTCATTGAAGTGTCAGGGTTGGGAACGGTCAGCAGTGGAGCATGCCATAGGTATGCTGATATATCGTTCGGGTCTTTGCACTCCACATTTGAGACAACTGCGCGAGCTTATGTGTACCGATCCCTGACTGGGCTTCTGCCGGCCAACAGATTGGCACTCAATGAATGGAAACACATCAGCGGATTGACGCTTGCAGATCCCCTCTTTTTCAAACCTGCTACAGTAGATTTGCTGATTGGAAGCGATGTCTACTCGGAACTCATTCTACCAGAAATTTCCAGAGGTAATCATACGTCACCTGTGGTTCAGAATACTCAGCTGGGCTGGATTTTATTCGGAAAGGTGTCAGATTCACGCAAGTCTATCAGAAGTCTATCTGCAAGTGTGTGATATAGAGACCCAGTTACGGAGGTTCTGGGAGATTGAAGAGGTACCCTTTCAAATCAAAGATACTGAGGAGAACCAAAGGTTCGAGAAGCGTGCGAGACGATGCGACGCTTACCTGATGGGCGGTATGAAGTGTCACTTCCCTTTAAGGACGGATGTCAACCTGCGCTTGGGGCCTCGAAGTTAGGAGCCTTGCGTAGGCTGCATCAACTAGAGAGGCGTGACTTCCTTGGGGAACTCCAGACTGAGCTGTGAAAGATACAGATAGCGATCCTCTAAATTTTACTTGATAAATCCTTGATCTAAGGTATGAATTAACCCATTTTATGAAACACGGTGGGAAATCAAAAGCCCTGCGCTTAAATTCGATTATTTCATGGGACAGCTGGTCGAAAGCCTTAGAGAAGTCAGTGTATATGCAATCCATTTCGTCCTTATTCTCTAAGGCATTAGAACAATCATGCAAAAAACTTAATAGATTTTTTTTTTTTTTTATATATAGTTTTGTTGCCTGCTTCTTGTACAACATCACACAAGTCCAGTTTTTCTAGATCTTCGGTGGATGAAATCATAGCTTTTCAATGATTGTACCATAGTTCAGCTTAGCCATTAAAACTTTGTAAAGTAAAGTTTTTAGATTTTTCTTTAAAATCCTGAATGTTCCATTTCAACATATTGGATGGATGCAAAAGAAATAAAGAATATGCTTGTAAGTTTTCATCCGGGAATCTATGTTCAAGTGCCGAAGTAAAGGAATCTAAATACGGAATCAAGAGCGATTTCTCCCGAATTTCGGCAGCATTTGATGAAGGATGATTAGGCCAATGTTTTTGATTGCTCACTATTCTTGGCATTTGAAGTTCTACGTCAATTTCTTCTGCAATCATTTTTGAATCAGCCATATGTTCCTCTATTCCTGAATCCACATGAGTCCGATGATCCTTTGCCAGTTTGATGATTTTATGAACATGTTTTGTGCACCTGAGGAGGTTCAACTTTATTGACTGAACAATATTTACAAGTGGCTCAAGGTAGGCAGAATATTTTGCTATTAGTACAAGGAATGTAATGAACGTTGTTTGACTGATGGCACAATGCAGCTGGAAAGCGGCTGTCTTTGTAGCAGAGTTTCCTTCAATAGAAAGTTCTTTCAATCCTTTGACTATGCTGCTGAAATTATCTTTGAAGATTGCAATGCTTTTGTATTTTTCAGACCATCGAGTTTCGCAAAAAGCTGGAATGTTTGCAACATACTTTCTTCTTGTAATAGAACTACGATAGAAGTTGATGACATCCTTGATCGTTCCATGCGAATTTCTGGTACGTCATTCAGATCATTAACTACCAAATTTTACTTGTGACTTGCACAATGAAAATACAAAGCATTGAGGTATTGTTCTCTCAAAATGGCCTGCACACCGTTGTCTTTTCCCGCCATGGTCGAACAACCATCATAGCCTTGTCCCTTGAATTTAAGTGGATCCAGCCCTGCATCTTCCACAAATTTGTCTAATGCAGAGGCAATAGTCCTTGCATCCATGGCACCCAACTCTACGAAACCTACAAACTTCGCGAATAACTTGTCTCTTTTGATCATAGAATCGAATACCAATCGAAAGTTTTTCTTTGCCTGATATGTCACGTCTTTCATCTGCCATCAAGGAATAAGCATCGGCATTTTTTACGTCCCTTATGATTTTGTCTCTGACGATTTGGACATACAATTGAATAATTTCATTTTGAATTCTCGGAGAAAGGTACGTAGCATTTTTCTTTCCTTCTTCAAAATGCTGCTTAACTTTTATCGCCAGCTTTAACCTGTACCCGAAGTAAGTTTTGAAACACACCTTAAAGCAGGAAATCGTAAAAAAATAAAAGAATTGCGAAACAAATTACCTTCATCTTGTTTTTTTCCCCTAAGCGGCATATCATAGGTACCACAAAATATAAAAGTTGAGATGATAGCTGAGATGATTTTCTTGTTTTCGTCAACTAATTTTTGGTGTCCAGATATAACACAAATGTTAACAGGTGTTGCTTCCATAATGGTCTTCGCTGATTTGACTGCTCCCAAGTGCCAATGATTAGGAGTGACTCCTGCAATATTCGTGCATATGCTTGTACCGAGTGAAGGGTTTCTTGATAAATGACCCCAAACCACCCTGAACATTTTGGGGTGGGAAAATGACGCAGTACAAGCACAGCGAACCCTTAAATGTTTTGGAGTATTGAAGCCAAGCAGAAAACGTTTCCAACCATTCAAATTTAAATATCCTGTTAGAATCTTGAATATCGTCGCGGAAATTATAATTTGCTGATGGTTTCCAACATCGTTTTAAAATATCCACTTTTTCCTGTCTAGACAAAAATGATAATCGTCCAACGCAATCTCCTAGATCGTTCAAGGGATATTCTTATGAACGTGATGAGTCCAAACATGAAGATGTTGAAGTTCTTGGTTGAAAACCAACCGGAGAAATTGTTGGACCAGGATTTGAAGTGAGGTTTTCATCTTGGCTTGGTTTGCTCTCACAAGTCTCAACACGTTTTCGTTTTTGAAATGCTAAAAAATTTAAAGAAACTCAAATTTCATCCAATTTCGATGCATTCGTAAAAAACTAATGAAAATTATCATATTATAATATTTTTGATGTAAATGCTCAATAAAAATTGTGTTGTATACTCTTTCTGCGAGTTCGTACGGAATGTACCCCAAAATACGATGCATTTACATTTATTTTCACTTCCACTAATCATTTTAACCTATGTACTCGTAGGTACTCACGTGCAAAAAATGTTCTGATATCCATGTTTCTTTTTTAAGTTTTGAAGGTGTTGACTGCTGAACAATATATATGAAAGAATCGTTGGGCAAAAAATACGAAACCAATGAGAAAGGTATATGCACTAAATTAATAATCAGACTAAAATATATATATTTCACAGAAAAAGAAACCCTACCACGTTCACCGTCTTCAATTCTGCACTGAAAATTTAAATGCGTACCAACTATCAACAGCAACAGAACGCAGACTACAAATACTGAATGCAACTTTGAACTTTGATGGCAGTTGCAAATCACAATACATACAGAAAATAAATAAATAAAGAATTAATAGACTTACGCCAACAGGCCTACTCGCGTTTTTAATAAACTTTGATGTAAGAAATACAGTGGTTTTTTCTTGTTTGAAATCAATACCTGATTTCTTAGCCCTAGCTAACTGTTGACATGTGACAATGTGCCTTGATTGTGACAATTAAAAGCGATTGCACTTGATTGTGAAGGCAGATACCAAGCGATTCCACTTGATTGTAAAGGTAGCTAACAAGCGATTGCACTTGTTAGTCTTGTTGATAATCGTGAGCCAAGCACTTGAACTTGTTCACACTGAATTGAAGTAGAGATCACCAAAGGTGTTGAGATGAATGTGCCCTTATTGGGAAGGCGGATACCAAGCGATTGCACTTGTTATCTTCTGTTGATCTTCGTGAGTCAAGCACTTAAACTTGTTCACAAGTATGAAATGATATGAGTTAAATGAAAGATGACAGTCAATGAGTGGATATTGAATGTCTTTATTGGTGGGCCAAGCGCCTCTTTTTATACTTATAATTAATTGCTTAAGTGCTAACGTAATGACATATTTCTTAATGTTATAATTAAAAAATGTTAACCTAGACAACATAGTTCTTAATGCTAATTGCTTAACTATATGGTGTGTCAACACAGCACGCGATGATTGTTGTTTCTGGTTTGCTGATGGTTTTTTTTTGTTGATTGTTTGTGACTGAGTAGGTCACAAGGTACGGTGTTTATTGCACTCGATGTGTTACTTAACATTCTCCCCGCGTTGAACTGCGTTGCGTTCAATTAAGCTCTCATGTTTCGCTGACGTTGTATTGCGCTCGAGTTTGCGGAATAGGTGTAGATCCTGTAGCTGACGTCATTCGGCTGCGCAGTTTGTAGATGATTATGAATGCGACGGAAGTTGACAGTAGCAAGGCCAGGTAACTAATTGCATGGTGATGAATACTGTTTGAGAGTACGGTGTCTTGTAGGTCTGGAAATTCTTGTGTTTTTAAGTCTGCGAGTTGCTCTTGAAGAGCGTTCAAGGCTTCTGACGTGGTGTTGGTAGCTGCTGGAGAGGTGAATTTCAGTGCGGCATGCACCTCGTTGGGGTTGGCGATTAAAGAGATGTTTCCAGAACTGACGTAGGAGGAATGAAGAGTGTTGGTCTTCATCTGACGGCCTTGGATGGTGATTATATTGTTCCTCATTACACAGTTGTCTTCGAGTGAGAGTAGTCCAGAGCCACTAAATTTGAATTGATTGGCTTCTGTTCTACATACGGCCGTGAGTTGAACGTCTTGGCGCGTGCCGAATATCCACTGGTGACTGTTACTCAACTGTGTCCATATCATGTTGTTGGTTGGTTGCATCAGGTTGCATGATGGTACCGTATTGTTGTCGAAGAGATTGAATTCACAGGTATATGCTTGGGAACCAGCGTGGTGTTTTGCTCCTTTGTTGACGCAAATGAAGTGAGTGCCCTTTCCTTTGTCGCACTCCTTAAGTTCAGCTGTTGTCATCTCGAAATACTGATCCCGGTGACGGTTTATTGCCAGAATCTCCATCGATGGATTGATGACGAGGAGTGTGTTATTGACTGTGGCCGGGAATGGTATTAGTCGGAACAGATTGAAGGGTTCTTGTTCGACTAGTGGAATTTTGATGACAAACACCAGATGATTGTCAGTGGCTCCTCCTTGAGTTGTTAGGATCTTGTAGAAGTGAATCAAATCTTCTTGATCAAACGGTAGTTTTTCCGACAGGGGCAGATGATTTTTGATATTGTTGATTTTGTTGATTAGTTGAGTTGGAGTCAGCAGAAGTGGGCTGATGCTCCAATAGTGTGCGTCTGTTAACGTACTTATGATTGCTGCTTCAATTCGTTGAAGGTTGGTAGCCACAAGCATTAGTTGTATTGTTAATGAAGTGAAAATTTGGAAGATTTTGGATTGTTCAGAGGGCTCTCCAATCCGAGCGATGATCTCCTTTTTGATACTTATTATAAGATTCAATATCTTGAAGTACTATGTAATAACTTTAATTCGAAATAAATGAAAATGAAATGAAAATGAAAAATCTGTTTGGTTTGATTTTGAAGGGAGTTCATGCGTTCTCTGACCTCGATTTGATCTTGTTTCATGATGTTAATTGTGGAATCTATGATAGACGTCTGGTTCTTTAACATTGTCCATAAACGTGCTTCATTGCCCTTTACTTTGTTGATGGTTTGGGACATCTCTTCTGTGTAGTCGGAATCGAGAAGTCCAAACAACGTATGTGCCATGTTGCCGACTATGTTGATGGCTGCCCGAGGTTTTCGGCGTTTTGAACTTATGTTGGTATCTGCTTGTAACCTGTTTCTGATGATGATGAAGTGAGTTACTAGTGAAGAGCATGCTGCCTTTTGTTGTAACTGGTTGCATAGGTGTTGAAGTGCCATTGTTCCATTGTCAAATGCTTCTAATTCCGATTGAATGGGTGCTAAGTCATAGTAGACAATGATTTTCTATTCGGTTGCAACGAGGTTGGTAGATCCAAGAGTTTCGAAATAGATTCCTGGATTGTTAGCGAATCTTGTAATGTGTACTGGTGATGCGCAAACTATCGGCAACAGTAATAAGGACAACATTATGGCGGTCATTAAAGAGCTGTATGATGTTTTGCTTCGTTTTGTGGGCGTTTCCGTTGAGTCAATTGTAGTCGACGCTGATTGTGTGGATGTCCCTGGCGCTTCAGCTGTACTCGCGTTACTATCATCTGGTTCATTAAATAGTGGGGCTAGACGGTGGATTGGTTGCTTCCATATTCCAGATTTGGTTCTGACGTTGACTACTCGTACCATACTGTCATCCCTTTGAAGATTTGAGTCACTCTTCCGAGCGGCAATTGAAGTGTTGGCGTGTTGTCTTCCTTGATTATGACCATGTCGCCAACTTTGATGTTGTTCTTTTCCTGATTCCATTTGTGCCTATATTGTAGTTCATTCAAGTACTCAGTTGACCATCGTTTCCAGAATTCGTAGCGGTATCGCTATCGACTTGTGCAAGCAAAGGCTCGCCAATAAGAAAATGCCCAGGTGTTAGTGCAGATAGGTCGTTTGGATTCGATGACAGTGGGGTGAGTGGTCTTGAATTCAAAATGCCTTCAATTTCGACGACTATTGTTTCCAATTCTTCGTGTGTCAACGAGGCCGGTGAAACTGTTTTTACCAGGAGGTGTTTTGCGGATTTCACTGCCGCTTCCCATAGGCCGCCAAAATGCTTTGCTTCTGGGACATGGAGGACGTCGAGCAGCAGATTTCTTGCTCCCACAAAGTTGGTTGCATTGTCGCAGTAAAGTGTTTGAATGCGTCCGCGTCGGCTAATAAACATTCGAAGGGCTCCAATAAAGGCTTCTGTTGTTAGGTCAGTGACAATCTCTAAATGTACGGCCTTGGTTGTAAAGCACCAAAAGACTGCTAAGTACACCTTGTGCGGTTTTTCCCTCGGATTTTGTAGTGCACCCACAGCGGTCCACAAAAGTCAACACCGGAAATCATGAATGGTCTGTTTGGTGAAACGCGATCCGCTGGGAGGTTTTCCATTACTTGATTCATTAGTTGTGGTTTAGTTTTGGTGCACTTTTTTTTTTTTTTTTAAGTTCTGGCTCGCCAAGGCGATTAAATATGGGGCACTTCGACCTAAAAAGATCTTTTGTGCCGTGTGGGCCAGAAAAATTTAGACTAGTAGAGTTTCCACTTTCCGTGTAAAGCGGACAATTCTACTAGTAGAAGAATTCTTTATGTCCTCGGGGCACATTTGTTCCCTGAAAAAGATCTTCTTTCTAATTCCGTTTAGGGCCGGACATTCACATAAAATGTGTTCAGCTGACTCGTCCTCTTCAAGACAGAGTCGGCACTCAGGAGAGTCTACTATTTTCATTTTGTGTAGATGATATCTTAAACCATGGTGGCCAGTAAGGTAACCTACTAAGTTTTTGATAGCATGCCTGCTTAGGTTTAGGCATTTGCTGGCATTTTTATTGAAAGGCCGAACGGCTTGTTTGGTCTGTCTTAAACCTGGGATGCTTTCCCATAGATGGATACATTTTCTGTATTCCCAGCTTTTTATTGCTGCCGTTGCTGCTGATCTAGGAGTGCAGCAGAAGGGTTCGGGACCTATGAAGGGTGTTTCCGAACCTTTTCTGGCCAGTTCGTCGGCCTTTTCGTTACCTTCCACCCCGACATGGCCCGGAACCCACCATAGCTTGGTCTTGTTACTTGTTCCGAGTGCCTGTAGGGTGTTGAAGCAGTACATGACTGATTTGGAGTCAATCGTATGCGAGCTAAGGGCGTTTATAGCTGCTTGACTATCCGTGAATATATGGATGGTTGCACCTTTTATACCAGATAAATTTATGTGGCTAGTGCATTCTTAAATGGCGTGGAGCTCTGCTTGAAATACGCTGGGACTTTTTCCCATGGGTATCGTAAAGCGTTTGTTTGGTCCGTATATTCCCGCTCCTACCCCCGCTTCCATTTTAGAACCATCCGTATACCATTTTATGCCGTTGTGGCTGTTAGGTGGGTTATTACTAACCCATGCTTCTCTCTTGGGAATCTCCGTGGAGAACCGCTTATTGTGTTTTATGGATGCGGTCTGTGACCGCGCAGTTCATGTTGAGTTCTGGCAGTTCATCAAGAAGGGTCTTAAGTTCCGGATGATCGTTAAGACTTATCTCGTTTAACTGTATTTGACTTATTGCACTGCGGATCGCCACTTTTTGAATTTGGTGCACTTAACGCAGTTGCGAATTGTGTGACGAGCCATGATCTTTCCCTTGATAGGCCAGAATTGTTGTCTCAGGATCGACAGGAGCGTCTGTGGTCCACAATGGTTGTGCTCGTCATGTTTAATTTTGAACAGTATTTTTGTTATTGATTCGTTGTATGGTATGGGATGTTTGCCATCGAAGGAAATGGGAGCGGCTTCTAGTCGACCTCCGACTCGTAGAATACCCTTTTCGTCTAAAATTGGTGCTAGGGTGATTAATGTATTAGATCTGCATAATCCCTTTGCCCTTGCCGCAAAGGTGTGGAGCGATGAGGAAATTGAATTAATCCACGATAATACAATTTGTGAATCGGTCCAGAAGAAAATTGGAGTATCTTGGAATCTTAAGTCTTCTCGGACTCTATTTATGAGTTCAGCCCCTAGTACCGCAGCACACAATTCAAGTCGAGGGATGGTTTGTTGTTTTACCGGAGCTATACGTGATTTTGCGCAGAGTAGTCTAACGAGACTTGTTCGATCTTTATAGGTTGATCGCAAATGCACTGCTGCTCCATAGGCTTGCTCTGATGCATCCACAAATGTATGTATTTGTACGGATATTGGAGACCCTTGATTAAACAGGTGCCTTGAAACCTTGGCCTGATTGAGTGTTGAAAGGTTGTTTCTAAACGCTATCCATTCTTGTCTTAGGTGTTCGGGAAACTCGTCGTCCCACGACAGTTTCAAGTGCCACAGTTGCTGCATAAATATTTTTGCTTTAACAACCACAGGGCCAAAGAGTCCTAGTGGATCGAAGATGCGTGCAATGTCGGAGCTGACTGATCGCTTCGTGAGTATGGAAATGTTGGATAACTGAGCTCTTCCGCACAATTGGTCCGACTTTGGCTGCCAAATTCGACCCAGCGTTTTTATTGCGCATTGAATTGATTCGCTGAAGTCAAGGCTGATTTCGTGGTCCTCCGCTGGGAGATCCTGAAGTAATGCTGGATGGTTTGCACACCATTTGCGTAGTTTGAATCCGCCGCTGTGAAGCAGTGAAGTGACTTGATCTTGGGCTTCCTTTGCCAGTGGGATACTATCAGCTCCGCTGATGCAGTGGTCGACATAAAAATCATCTTGAAGTAGTCGTGCTCCAGCTGGAAGTGTAATCTTATTTTGGAATGCTAGATATTGTAAGCATTTGGTGGCCAGGTAGGGTGCTGATGATGTTCCGTATGTTACGGTTTTAAGTTTGTAATACTTGATCTCATCAGTTGGTCGCCTTCTCCAAATGATGAGCTGGTACATTTGATCATCTTCCTGGATGAGGATCTGCCTGTACATTTTCTCGATGTCGGCTGTAAAAACGTACTTGTGGAGTCGGAATCGAAGGAGGATGGAGAATAGTTCACTTTGTATTGTGGGCCCTGTGTGAAGAATATCATTAAGCGATAACCCAGATGACGTCTTTGCGGATGCATCGAACACCACACGTAGTTTGGTTGTGCTGCTGTCTGGTTTCAAGATGCAATGGTGTGGTATGAAGAAGTGGGATCCTTGGGTGACTTCCTGTTTGACCTCTTCCATATGCTTCAGGGATTCATATTCGTCCATAAACTTATCGTACTCCTCCTTTAGGTTTTGGTTTTTGCTGAGTCGTCTTTCCAGTGCTAGGAACCGATTGAAGGCTGTCCTTTTGGAGTCACCCAACGTTATTCCATTTTCTCGAAAGGGTAGCCGTACGATGAAACGGTTGGTTTCGGATTTCGACACAGTTTGGGTGAGGTGTGTTTCGCAGTACCTTTCTGTTGCCGTCAATGGTCGCGAAGTGGTTTCGAAATCGTCGATCCTCCAGAAATTTTCGATTAATTCATTTGTAGAGTCTTCTTCGCAGAATATCTCACACGTTGCTGTGTTGGCTGTGACGTCTCCAATTTTCCCAGCTACGATCCAACCTAAAACGGCGTTATGGAGGATGGGCATCCGGTCTCCAATTTGTATCTTCTCTGGTCGCTTCAGATGATGGTAAAATTCTGCTCCCAGTAGAATATCGATCTTATCCGATCGGTTGAAGTTTGGATCAGCTAGCTTGATATTATCCGGTATACTCCAGGTGATAGTATCCAGATTTTGAGTGAGTTGAGGTGGAACAATACTTGGAAGTATGAATGCTTCTACCCTGCATTCAAAGTTTCCGCTTGTTGATCGTAGTCCAATATTTGCTCGCTGATTTGAGCTTCGTGTTCTCCTGCCAATGCCTTCGATGTAGAGTGAAGATGGTGTCGGTGATAGAGAGAGACGTTTGATGAGTCTCTCCGTTATTAGATTTATCTGCGAGCCGGAATCCAGCATAGATCGTACCTCACATCGTTGTCCCTTGTTTGCGATGATGGCCACCCTTGCAGTGGCTAGAAGTACGTAACCTTGTTTGTTATTTACTTGCTGGATCGTGGCTACAGTTGTCGGAGCCAGCCCTTCGTTAGGAGGTGTTGTGGTTGGCCGTTCAAGATTCAACAGTGTACTGTGCTTCCCTGGGCATTTGGTGCAACATCGTGCAGAGCATGTTTTTGCTGTGTGGTCGGTTTTGAAGCAGTTGACGCAAAGCCGTCGTTTTTGGGTCCATTTGAGCCGTTCTGCTGCTGACATCTTGAGGAATTTTTCGCAGTAGTACATCGGGTGGCCCATGGTTCCACATACCTTGCATCCTTCGATATTGGAGGTGGCCACGGTTGTTATCGCTCTGGCCTTGTCCTTTCCTCCCACCGCTTCTAAGGCTTCGAATCGGGATTTCAAAAACCTTAAGAACTCATCTATTGTTTGCAGTTCTCGTGGGTTTTGCAGAGATTGTTCGTATAGAAGATGGGTAGATCGATCTAATTTTTTGATTAATAGGTGGATGAGGATTGGGTACCAGGAGTCTGTCTCGATGCCCAGCGTTTTGAGTGCTGCTAGGCATTCATGAATGACGTCATGAAATTCTCTGATTGCCTTCATCTCTGCGTTTATATTTGGTAAACCGGTAAGTCGTTGGATCAGTGCTGATGTGAGGGCCATTTTGTTGCTGAATCGATCCTGTAGCGTTCTCCAAGCTATCTGGTAATTATCCTCGGTTAACTCAAGGTGTCGCAATAACCGCTCTGCATCGTCTGATACGTTTGCCTTCAGATACCACATTTTTTGGATTGGTGGTAATTGCTGATCATGAATCATTTTCTGGAAGATGCCAGAAAATGTCTGCCATTTCAAATGATCTCCATCAAATCTAGGTATTGACATCTTGGGTAATTGAATGGCCGGATGGTCCGCTGCTTGTCTTGACGTCTTTTCGTTTTGACTGTTTGCCGTTGCTCTTCTTAATAGAGCTTGATTCCTTAGAACCTCGGCTTCTAATTCGATGTACAAATCGATATTATACCCCTTGGCTACTGGATCGTCATCTGTTTCACAAATTGAGTAGTGGATCTCTTCAATTTGACTCCACAGTTTATTCATGGCCTGTAGGCATTGGGTTGGTGCTTCTTCCTTGGCCAAAGAACTCATCATTGTCTTCTGTCGTCTTTGAAGAACCTCCCAGTCTTTCTTGTCCTCTTCATTAGGGACTAGAGGAAGTTTCTTGATGATAGGAGATGATGATCGTGGGTTGCTGGTTGACGATTGTGTCTCGTATGGCCTTGCTGTCGGTTTTTGCCCGAGAACAGCCTTTTCGTTGGTGCTGGACCTTATCTGTGCCAGCGAATCACTCAAGATCTGTCTATACTTGGTGTATAGCTGCTTGATCTTGGTGTAGTAATCGGAGGAGAAATATTCATCCTCTAGTGGAATCGCCGTGAGAGAACGAATACTGGTGTCAGTGGTTTCGAATGTTTCCCATATGGCATCCAGTCGGTTTAGTCTGGAGGTGAAATATTCTTCCGTGGTTTTTCGGGTAGGGGAATCCTTGCTGTCGGTTTTTGCCCGAGAACAGCCTTTTCGTTGGTGCTGGACCTTATCTGTGCCAGCGAATCACTCAAGATCTGTCTATACTTGGTGTATAGCTGCTTGATCTTGGTGTAGTAATCGGAGGAGAAATATTCATCCTCTAGTGGAACCGCCGTGAGAGAACGAATACTGGTGTCAGTGGTTTCGAATGTTTCCCATATGGCATCCAGTCGGTTTAATCTGGAGGTGAAATATTCTGCCGTGGTTTTTCGGGTAGGGGAATCCTTCGTAAAGTTCCGGATGATCTGCTGGATCTCTTCACCCAGTCCCCTTTGACTCGAAGTCAATTACTCCATGTTGTGTATAACTTCCTTTTCGGGTCCTCAAACGATGTGTAGAAGTCCCACGCTGAAGATCACGTCGGGGTCACCAAAAATGTTGAGTTAAATGTGCCTTGATTGTGAAAATTACAAGCGATTGCGCTTGATTGTGAAGGCAGATACCAAGCGATTGCACTTGATTGTAAAGGTAGCTAACAAGCGATTGCACTTGTTAGTCTTGTTGATAATCGTGAGCCAAGCACTTGAACTTGTTCACACTGAATTGAAGTAGAGATCACCAAAGGTGTTGAGATGAATGTGCCCTTATTGGGAAGGCGGATACCAAGCGATTGCACTTGTTATCTTCTTTTGATCTTCGTGAGTCAAGCACTTAAACTTTTTCACAAGTATGAAATGATATGAGTTAAATAAAAGATGACAGTCAATGAGTGGATATTGAATGTCTTTATTGGTGGGCCAAGTGCCTCTTTTTATACTTATAATTAATTGCTTAAGTGCTAACGTAATGACATATTTCTTAGTGACATATTTCTTAATGTTATAATTTAAAAATGCTTACCTAGACAACGTAGTTCTTAATGCTAATTGCTTAACTATATGGTGTGTCAGCACAGCACGCGATTGTTGTTTCTGGTTTGCTGATGGTTTTTTTTTTTTGATTTTTTGTGACTGAGTAGGTCACAAGGTACGGTGTTTATTGCACTCGATGTGTTACTTAACACTAACTCTTATAGATCAAGAGGTTTTACCCGCCTCAATCTCCTGATTGCATTGTCATTATTTAATAGTTCTGTTATTTCTGTGTTTACGTGGTTGAGAAGCCTGGTTAGGTTAGGTTTATGTGGCTGTCGGCAGAAGCCGACACACTTAGACCAATTTAGGTCCATTGTGATACCACGTATGTATTATCTACCTCAACTCTGTAGATGGGACTGGCCAACGACACGCGGTTGTTCTCAAACGGTCCCCCATCTACGTACTAACCGCGCCCAACGTCGTTTAATTACGGTGATCTGACGAGAACCGATTAACTCGACGTGGTATGGTCGGTTACCGGTATGGTCGTTGGTTGAGAAGCCTACTTCTATGCATTTGAGCAACTTTCTTAACTTCATCTTCAACCATTTCAACATTTAGATCTTTATGCAGATCGGCATTGCGTATGTACCAAGGTGCATTAACTATGTTCCTTAGTACTTTATTTTGGGAAACCTGAATTGTTTGTAAATTTGTTTGGCATGTGCATGCCCACAACTGGAGCCCGTAGGTCCATACTGGTTTCAGAACTTGCGTGTATAGCAATAACTTGTTGTAGTTAGACAGGGATGAGAATCTCCCAATAAGCCAATACATTTTACTGTATCGCATGTTCAACTCATCTTTTTTTTCTTTACGTGCGCTTTCCAACGCAGTTTAGCGTCTAGAGTCATGCCTAGATATTTGGCTGTGTTTGAATATTCCACTACATTGTTGTTAATGTAGACTGGAATGTGTGGTACGTTTTTATACGTAAAATTAATATGGACTGACTTAAGGTCATTTAATCTAATCTGCCATTTCTTAGTCCATTCTGAAATATTGTTTATTGCTATTTGAAGCTTTTTTGTTGCTATTTCGACAGTTGCTCCCACAGCAAGGACAGCTGTGTCATCTGCAAAAGTAGCTAGGGTGGTTTCTTCACTTTCAGGAAGATCGGTAGTGAAAAGTAGGTATAGAACTGGATCTAGCACACTGCCTTGTGGTACACCAGCTTTAGTCTCTCTTAATGTTGAGTACTCTGCCTCTTGTTTAATTCTGAAGAATCTATCGGATATATAAGACTCCAGAATGGTCGCATACTGCTTCGGCAGTTGCTTTTGTAGTTTCTGTATCAGTCCTTTGTGCCAGACTTTATCGAAAGCTAGTGCTATATCAAGAAATACTGTAGAGCACACATTTTTCTCTTCAAATGCTTTTCCGATTCTATCTTTGATTCTATGCACCTGATCAATTGTAGAGTGCTTATTTCTAAATCCAAATTGGTGAATTGGGACTATCGATTTTTCATCTATTATTTTTTGTAGACGTTTTACCAGCACTTTTTCGAATAACTTGGACAACATTGGTAGAATAGATATTGGGCGATATGAGGTAACTTCGTTAGGTGGTTTGCCTGGCTTAGGTATCATTATTACCTCCGCGACTTTCCACATGCTTGGCACATATCTTAATTTAAATGCAGCATTAATAATCTGCGCTAGTTTTTTTAAACATTTTCGTGGAAATTGCTTCAAAATTTCTCCTGCAATTAAATCAAACCCTGGGGCCTTTTTTATATTTATGCTTTCTTTAATTTCTTTGGCAAGTTCTTTAGCTGTTACCGGCCGAATATGTGTATCTTCTTCGCATTTTATTTCGAGTCCTTGATAACCTTTATCTTCATAAGGTTTGAATTCGTCTTCAAGATACTCAGCGAAAGTGTTTGCTTTCTCCCAGTTACCTTCTCTGGTTTTTACTGGCGGAATGTGAGCTATTGGCCTGTTCATTTTCTTCGTTGCCTTCCAGAGCGAGTAGTCGGTACTAGCATCATTTGTAAGACTTGTGAGGTAAGTTTTCAAAGACTCATTATTGAATTCTCTTACAGATTTTCTGAGCTTATAATTTAAGTTGTTCAGTGTGGTCTTGTCGCTTGGCGCCCTTGTCTGTTGCCAGCGTTTTCTATCTTTGCTCTTTTCTGTAATAATTTCACATATTTCGGGAGGATAAGAGTTTTGTTTGATCTTTTTTGTTGTTTTGGCAGTGGCAGCCCACGCAGCTTTTTGTATTCTGAGCGTCAATATTTGGACTGCTTTTTCTAGTTGATCTTCTGTTTGAATAGCTGGTGATATTTGGATACTTTCTTCCAACTTCTGTCTGAAGTAGTTCCAATCAGTCAGTCTATTTACTAGTTTTGGGCTATGGTCTTTTATTATTATTTTATCGCTAAGTGTTAAAAGTATAGAGGAATGATCTGATTGAAGATCAGGTCCTTCCTCTATGCTTATTTTATTTGAAGATATATTTTTTGATAGAAAAAAGTCGATAAAATCTGGGGTTTTATTTCTAATTGGTTGGCCAATAGGTAGGTTTTCCCGTTGAGTGATATTTGGCGCCATATTCTTTAATTGCTTCATATAGTTCTCTGCCTCCAGTATTAGTTAATCTAGATCCCCAATACTTATATTTGGCGTTAAAATCCCCTCCCGCGATTAATCTATTGTGAAATATGCGGAAAAGACTTTTAAAATCATTTTTCTTTAGTCTATAGCTAGGAGAGCAGTATACTGCTGCAACAGATATTTGTCTACTGCTCGTTTCTACACATATGGAAATTCCTTGGATGGCACATGATTGGAATTTTGCTTCTATATGGTGTTTTATTGTATTCTTTATTAACACTGCGGCCCACCTTTTGCACAGTTATAAGGATGTGGGGAGTGATAGAATTCATATCCTTGCAGTTTGAAGTCAGTAATCAATTTAAAGTGCGTCTCTGAAATGAGACATATCTATCTGGTGTATGTCAAGAGCCACTTGCATCTCGTCCTCTTGATACCATTATCATTCCATTCAAGAATTTTTATTTTATTCATTATGTCTGTCTTTTGGTAACAGCTCTTTTGTTGCTGTTTTGTCTCTCTAACAACAATATTCTATCTAATATCGTTTTATTCGATTTTTCCATGGAACCAATCCTGTTTAGGATTTGTTTCATGAGGTTTTCCATGCCAGTGTTTGGCTCTACTTTACGTTTTATCCTTCTATCTGCTGGTATTTGAGTATTTATTGATGCTGCCTGAGCATATGTCATTTTTGGACCAGCCGTCTTTTGTCTCGGGACCTTTTTGATTATCGCTTGGTCTTTAGGCTTTTCTTTCTGTGGGCTCTTTTGCAAGTCCATTTTAACTGTTTGCTCATCCTTATTTGAGTTTTTTTGTGTTTTCTTTTGCTTTTTGTCCCTTGCAAGTTGGATTTCTTTTGCAACTAAACAACCTCTGTAGTCAGCAGGATGGTTTTCATTGCAGTTTGCACATTTAGGATGTTCATCCTCTTTCTTCTTACATTCTTTAGTGTGGTGACTTCCTGCACATTTAACACATCTTGGATTTGAGTTGCAGTATCTATGTGTATGCCCATATCTTTGGCAATTTTTGCATTGGGGCACTTGTTTCGATTTACGTAGGGTATGAATCTCAACTTGCATCCCAACTATGTTTTTTATTTCATATATTTTTTTCTTATCTTCGTCATGCTCGGAGCTGAGTGTAAAAATTGGTAGCGGTACTTTGCTTTTAAATTTAAGCATATTTACAACTTCCAAGATTTTAAAGCCTCTGTCTGTTAACTCTTTTTTTATTAGTAAAGTTTAAATAAAAGAGAGGTTTAATATTTTTCTTTTTTATTCTTTAATTTTTAAAATTTTATCACAACTTGTTATTATTTTGTTTTTATATTAGAATTTATTTTTTTCGCTACGCGTTTCGGAAAGTTTGTTTCCATCATCAGGCGTTTTGTACTAGTCTTTTGTTGTTTTAATGTACACAATTACCTAATTATATTGTCTCGCTTCTTTTGTCAGTATGTTTCGGGTTTGCTGGTGTCTATTGTTGTTTGCTTCTTTCCTGTTGTTGTTTATGTGCTGTGCTTTATTGCTGTGTCATATAGTTCGTTTGTTTTGAATAATAATTTTTCAAAAAGTTTAAAAATTTGGACTTTAGTCGCCTCTTACGACAGGCATGCCTACCTCGGGTAAATTCTGACCCCTACACGAAGGGGGGATTTGGATTTTAGTCGCCTCTTACGACCGGCATGCCTACCTCGGGTAAATTCTAACCCCTATCCCAAAGGGGGCCCAAAATCACTGCAATTAAAACACCGTGAACCTTTTCCTTTGTGAGGGCAAACGTCTGTGGTATGGGTTTTTTCTCCCACAATTAACACATCGTAGTCTATTTGGTTCTGATGGCACATTTTGATCAGATGTCTTTGGTGGTTGCACTTGCGTGTGTTCTCCATATCGATTTCGTTGTTTTTGCAGTTTCATTTCATAATAAACTTTGAATCTTAATTTAAGTTCGTCAAACGTTTTTGCCTCAGATAAAACTGTTTTATTTATTATACTGTCAGAGATACCTGCTACTATATATGACAGCAATGACTCATCGTCTACTTTTCCCCTAATTGCTATTTGTTTCATCTGAAAAGGTACGATTCCTCGTTACTTTTTTTTCGCGATTCTAAAGTGCGATGTGTGGCGAAACTAGACGTTGTTTGACCAAACTGTTTCGTAAGCACTGTTTGCAATTCGTTCCAACTATGCACGCCCGTTTCAGATTCAATCGCTAATTTCGCGCCATCCTTCAAAAGTCTTCTTGCGTAAATGGTTTTTAACTGGAATTTCTTCTTTTTCACTTTCGAAGTTATCGTTACTACCTGTATCGGGTATTGTTTCTTATGCTTCGGGCATTAAAGCACTTCTAATCCTTTCTATCAAATCTTTTTTTAATCTATAGCTAGCAGATAGACCACGATCTTTTAAAAGAGATTGAAGTTTTTTTTGTAGAAGTTCCTCAAGCTTCATTTAAATCACAGAAAAAAATAGTTTATTGTGTAATTGCATGCCGTTATCAAGTAAATTTAATATGATACTTATCGGTTTTAATCCTTCCCGTTTTCCGTTATCCGTTACGCGGTTTGTACTCCTACAAAGGTTTTTCTTTTCACATAACACTTGCAGTTTTTTTTTTCTTTGTTTTACATGCAACACTTATTTTAATCATGGCGTGGACAAAACACGTTTCATTCAGTAAAACTGATTTAATATCTTTATTATGGAAATTCAAAATTATAATTATGATAATGAAAGCTAAATGAATCGAAAGTAAATGAAATATAAGGTCCTAAGTTCACGGTAGGGAAGATGCGTCGCGTTGATGTCGTAGCCGTTGCGTGGTCGTAATCGTTCGGGAATAATGAAAATCATGAAAATAAATCATAACTAATATACCTATTTAAAATTTGCATTCTTAAACAGATATTACACTTTGTTATTTGTTATTTCATCAAAGTCCGTATGAGTTTATTCTGATTTACTTGACGGACCAGCTAACAACTTAAAAGTTTTCAATCACTTATCATTACAAATTGTTGTGATTCTTCATTTGGTGGTTTTGCTGTCATGAAGTTTGGTTACTACATCTTACTTTAAAAGCGTTCCTTTACTTTTTCATAATTTCTTCAATCTCTGAAAGAATTTATTGCCACTCATCCAAATTTGAGAATTTACTTGAAGTAACTTGAAAAAAGGGAACACACCTCATGCCTTGAATTATTGTATTTCATTGTGCCTAACTTATTATTTGTATAGATACGTACAATATTATATCGGTTTTCATTGAAAATCGAAGGAATAGCTCTTAAAATCTAGAATTGCTTTTTTCAATGCATGTTTTGATTCTGATCAGTTGACTATTCTAGATTTGGTGAGGGTGGGGGCATAACCTACAGTATCTGACCTACCTACTGAAATTATTTCACAATTAATCAAAATCATATTTTTCTCACTTTGACATTTGTCGCAAGGCTATTTGTGTATGTATTAGTAAATTATAGAGCAAATCTCAAAAATTTGAGATCGCATCTCGTGTTGGGGGCGAATATAGAATTGCTATTTATCTGAAATGAAACATTCAATGAAAAACGGCATTGGTATAGTTTTTTGTTTCCTTCAGTTTACTCTGCAACACCTGTAATAAATTTTAAGCTTGAGGATGTACTTAATGCGCCAGCAAACTATCTGCTGGTGATAGTTGCTTTCTTTCTTTAAGAACTCCCCGACACAGATCTGATATGGTATTTATGACTTGCACATGCTTAGGATATCTTCAGCTAAAGAGTTACTGGTGCCGCATCTCAGTTCTACATGGCAGTCTTCATAGTCTTCGTTTGACTTCCCAACCCGCCATATACAAAAGCTCTTCATTTGAGATGTTCTTGATGAGGTTGTAAAAATCTAGCCAAAATGCATATTTTTCCCTCTGCTCGAATTACACACCTCACCATCCATCCCCAATTTAAGAGACATCAAACGATCAGTAGACTTTGAAATGGTCAAGATGCTGCCAAGTAGCTCTGCCGCAAGGATGATTCCGCCCGGGGTGCGTTGTAGTTTTTTAGTTCACTCAAACTACGTATAGGTGTTCATAATATTAAGTTATTTGTGTTATTAATCATTTATTTCTTTGATAATTTTCAGTGAGGTTGAAAAGTTAAATGCTTTCAACGGAAACAATAAACGAACCAAGCTTTTTGGTCAGTTGGAAGATGACAGCATACCAAGTAATGAACCTAGTGAACATTTAAAAATAAACTGTGGCAGTGGATCACTTACATGCTTTCGACTCCGTCCATACAAAGGCTTAGACAGATCTATGGAACAGAAGCTTACACCTGATGATTACCTTAAAGAAACACATGACTTAGATGGGTTTACAGATGCCCTCAAGGATCTTAATTTCAAGCTAAATATTGAAAAAAGTCTGCAAAATAAGGAGGTAAACTATTTCCCAAGAATTACATTTTTGGGTACGGGCTCCTGTATTCCTAATAAAACTAGGAATGTGAGTGCAATCTTGCTACAGCTTAATGAGGATGCTTTTATGTTACTGGATTGCGGGGAAGGTACACTTGGCCAAATAATACGATTTTATGGGCCGTCACAATGGCAAAGTATTATTAAGAAATTAAAAGCTATCTACATTTCCCATTTACATGCCGACCATCACATAGGTATGTATGCTTTATAAAAATATTCTTGAATTTAAAAAAATTGTGAGGTTCGTTCTAGGTTTAATCGGTATCCTGAAAGAGAGAAGTAGATTGGTAGGAAAAGCATCACCTCCTCTATATTTGTTTGCCCCCAAACAGATTCATTCATGGCTTAGTTATTATCATGATGTGATTGAGCCTATTAACAGTTCCTATATTCTTATACCAAACGGAGATATGGTAATATTATTTAACTTTCAAATTATTTTTTTATTAGTTATTTTATTACTTATATAAACTTACAAACAAGATGAAAATGATTAAATCTAACTTAAAATCAATGGGATATCTGTTCTAGATTACTTTTCCTTATGCGGACGCTCTTTATTAACCACAACCTTATAATTATTGCCTTTCTACAAAAAGTTTTACGTACTAATCTTACATAATGTATTCATCGAACAAATTTAAAAACTTCGCATGTTTACTAATTTTTATATCTATATAAAAAAAAATGTCGGGTGCAGTTTATCAATGGTTAGTGTGTTGGACTTCTAATCGAAATGTCCCCGGTTCAAATCCCGCCGGGGCCAAGTAACAGTTACAGTTTTTTCCACTACCTCACCTCTTGCGAACGTGAGACAAACATCCAAGAGTTGGAGAGGCTAGGTTTTAGGCAATCTAAAAACCGAGAAAATGTTTTGTATGGAGATTTTGTTTGTAGAATGATATAGCAATGATTTAGATGTCGTTGCGAGATAAAATTATCAACAGCTCTGACATTTGTTTGTTTTTCTTACTAATCGTGTTTTCTCTGCGGCTGATATTTTTTCGCTAAGGAAAGTTGTTTTTCTCACCACGAATTGGCGCCTGCCAGACAACTAGCACCTACAGGTTGCGGAGCAACCCCTTAACCGTAGATTAGATTGAGCTCAAATAAGGCTATCTTTGGTATTGGCCTGAGAGTGTTTCTGTGAAGTTTGGTCAAAATTGGTTCACTAAGCCTGCCTTCCAATTTAGTTTCTTACTAAAGAAAACAAGCATTTCATGCAGCAACGCATGTCGGGTACCCGCCTTAGACAATAATTATGTAGTCTACTCGAACATATTGGCTAAAACATTTCTTGGACACGGGCAAACCCGGTGGGTGCAGCTAATTTTATATAAAACAAACTACAAACTACCTTCCCTACTTTGCTTATTTAAGTTTCATAACGTATACTAACTATAATTACTGTTCGGAGAACTCGTTGCCTAACGCAACAAGTGGTCAAAATCCCAATTGTTTAAGAAGCTTCTGGCAGTCGTCAAAATGAACAGGCCGCGAGCCCACCTAAAGCCCTACAGCATCGTACAGTAGCACCGTCACAAATTATTTGAACTCGGTACGCATATACAAAGCAGGCACATTAACATGTACAAAATAAATAAACGACATAAATCTTGTTAAACGAACTGCTAGACAGGACTTACAACATATTAGAACATAATTTTTTATTGATTTTCTTTATTAGTTTTCTTCTCCCAAATAGCAAGAGTAGAACTTCTACATTTGTCTTTGAAGCCTTCGTCATATTCGCGATATACAATCCGGCAGAATTGAAGATTAGCAAACAACCGGATGGCCCATGTTGAACTTCATACATAATTGCACTTTCAGCAAAATCTGCTAAAACAACCACATAAATCTCTCCACAAAATATAAAGTTTTCAATGCAGACGTGAGATCTTCGCTTTGTTATGCTGCTCAAGTATAGGGAATACAAGAATATGAGGAAATTGAAAAGTTTCAGAATAATTTCATAGAGAAATTATTCAATTTTCCTTTAACTGCACAAAACTATTTAATTAATTTGGGAACAGGCTTGCCAAAACTTTTTACTTCAACTCTTAAATTACAAGCTGACTATTTAATTAAAGTGTTGGGTCTTTGGGACACCCGTTTTTTATTTTTTTTTTTATTTTTTTATAAATAATTGTTGTTACAGTACCCTTATAGTGCTTAACACAGCGTAAGCATTTGTGTTTAACAGCAAGCAGCACCTGGCACGATAGTGCATTGCATGCTTTTCGGTGATACTTACTATTAGAAAGAATAGAGAGATAGGAAAGAAGTGTTTGGGTGCAGTTGTAGGGTTTTTCTCCACGAGTGGTGTCTAAGATACTTAGGGAGATTACGATTTCATGTATTCGATATAAAGTAATGGACTTGGCCGGGATTCGAACGCACGACCTTCCATTCAGTAAGCGAATACACTACTACTGCACCTGTTGCCACCTGTAAAATAATGATGGTTTATGAAATTTGGAATAAGGACTGGTTGTGTATTACATGGGGAAAAATTGCTGCTACTTGTGGAGAAGATGTGCAGATAGACCCCAACAACATAAGACAGTTAGAAGTGAAATTCTACGAAATCATTCAAAAACTTGAAGACTGCTCGAAATCAGATGATGGAAAAGGCCTGCCAATCAGAAAGAAGACTACTTTACAGCCAGCTTGATTTTAACTTGTGTGACAGGAACTACTTTCGACATTCAGTGTGCTACAAAGATATTTCACTAATTTTCAAATGAAGAACCAAACTTCTCCATTTATATGGGAGCCCATATAACGGAAGCTTTGAACAATTTTAAATTTGTGTAATTTGAGAGCTAAAGAAGATTATTTTCATTTTATAAGCGTATGTCCAATTTTTAACCAGCAAAGACGAGCATATTTCGGTAAACAAATCCTTTCTATGTAGAAAACGATTGAAATTTTAAATGGATCGGATTGGGTAAAATTTCTCAATTTTGCCTACCGCTACAGAATGCCTCTAATGTCGGAATATTCATAACTCATACAAATATGCACAAAATCATTTCTTTAACTTACTTTTTTACTTAAATTAAGGAGTTCAATTTATATTAAACATTCTAAGGTTACCAATCGAGCTGACGGCTAAGTCAATGCTTATACGCATATACATATTTATATTCATAAATGATATGGTCAGTAGGTCGAGATCGAACTGTTTCCAAAAGTTTAAGTGCAACTCGAGAACCTAGTGGCATGTTTAATCTATAAGGCTCAACATTTTAAATATCGAGTTCTTGAAGTCAAATCTAACATGTTTGCCTCTTACATATGAACTGTTTTGAGGAATGATGACCAAAATATATGATCATGGCTTCATCAATTGATAATTTTGCATGCATAAAACCCCACTGCTGGTATTTTTGGCAAATAGTTTTCATAAGAGGTCTAAGTTTAGCCATTTTATCTCAAGCGTCTATTTGACTATTATCGCAAGTGAATATACTTCTTGATTACAAAAAAAACGATTTCTTGCCATGTTTTTCGCAAAAATTGTGGTTCTAGTATCCTCGTCCACTTTCTGTCAATACATGAATTCTCTAGGCACTGACTGATAACCACTGTATTTATTTTATTTATTTATTTATTTGTCAGCAAAATACTTTAGATTTTAGACATTAGTTTATAACAGTACATAGTTTACAAAAAATATTACTAAGAAATAGAAACTTAATAGAGCAAACGATTATGACTGAATACCATCTAGTAGCTTTCTTTTTATAGTAGCTATAGGTGAGTTAAAATCAATTAAATCGATGTTATCATTGTAGCTTATCAATAAGCCGTTGATAGATGATGACCTGCCGTAATTTGTACGAGAATGTGCTATATTAAAGAATCGGTTAATTCGTAAATTTGGACGAGGGATATTTAAATTAAGAAGCCTTAAGATCTCCGGAGAGTCAATTTCTCCAATAAGAATCCTATGTACAAAAATAATTCTAGCCACTATTCTCCTATTTTTAAGCGATTCTAGGCTAATCAATTGTAGCTTTGATTGATAGGAGGGTAAGTTACTAACGTCCGCCCAAAGAAGCCCTCTTAAGGCGAACCTGAGAAATCTTTTTTGGATAGATTCAATTCGTAAAATATGAACATTATAGAAGGGACACCAAACAATGGACGCATATTCTAAAACAGATCTAACAAATGAAAGATAGAGAACTTTAATAACATATGGGTCAGAAAAATCACCTGCATAGCGCCTTAGTAGTCCCCATGCTCTATTTGCCCTATTTGTGACATAATCAATGTGATGTATGAAAGATAGTTTAGAATCTAAAAGCACCCCCAAATCTTTTATTAAGGAGACACGCGGAATAGCAATGCCATTGAAAGAGTAAGTATACATGGTTGGCGATTTGCGACGTGAATATGTAATAACTGAACATTTACTTACATTCAGGGACAGATAGTTTTTTGAGCACCACAAATAGAATCGTTGAAGACAGTTATTTAGATGTAGGAAACAAACATCGTGTTTACCAGACAAATACAATTTAAAGTCGTCCGCATACAAAAGCATACTACACTCCGGAACAAAATTAACAACATCATTAACAAACAAGACAAATAAAAGAGGACCTATGTGGCTTCCTTGAGGAACACCAGACGTCACACAAATTTGTTTGGAAAAGTGATTACGAAACTTGATAAATTGATATCTATCGCAAAGAAATGATGAGATCCATTTTAAGAAAGTAAGTGGAAAACCTAATTTATCAAGCTTATATAGCAATATATTATGGTCCACGCGGTCAAAGGCTTTACTAAAATCTGTATAAATTGCATCAACTTGGTTACCCTTGCCGATTTCAGAAATTACAGAATTTGTAAACAAAAGAAGGTTTGTAACAGTCGATCGATTCTTCACAAAACCATGTTGTTCATTGCAGATTAAAGATTTGCAAACAAAATTCAGTTTGTCAGTAACCAACATATCAAATAATTTTGGAATAGAGGACTTTTTACAAATGCCTCTGTAGTTCTCTATTTTATTTTTTCTTCCCGATTTAAAAATAGGGATAATAAAAGAGCTCTTCCAGATAGATGGGAAGGTACTTGCTCTTAAAGATAAGTTAAATATATGGCATACTATTTTATGTAGAGGAAAAGCACATTTTTTGCGAAAAATGGATGGAAGGCCATCCGGGCCAGGAGTAAAGCTAGATTTAATTGCAGACAAATTAGCTAACACGTCATCTTCAGAGAACTCAAATTTATTAAAAATAGGAGTGGGAGATTCGCCAAGATAGCTGAAGAATTCTTTATCGATAATTGAGTCCACATCATGGAAGGTCGTGCGATCGAATCCCGGCCAAGTCCATTACTTTATACCGAATACATGAAATCGTAATCTCCCTAAGTAACTTAGACACCACCCGTGGAGAAAAACCCTACAGCTGCACCCAAACACTTCTTTCCTATCTCTCTATTCTTTCTAATACCAAGTAGCTTACACTTCTTAGCATTATAAGGGTACTGTAACAACAGAAAAAAATCCCTTTAGCGTAAGCAAATTATAAAAAAAAAAAAAAAACCATCTGTATAAACAGATTGAAAAAATTATCTAAAATTCTCACAGATAGCAGGCGAGGAATCCAATGACTGTCCGTTGAAACAGAACGTAGTGGGGTAACCATCACTCTTATTTTTGGAGTTTATGCAATTCCAAAATTTATTAGGCATGGATTTTAAGCTGTTTTGTATATCATTTACGTAGAGAAGATAAGCATGATAGAGAGAGGTTTTGAATTCAGATTTTAATCGCCTATACCGCAAAAAGTCCTCGTTCAACAAACTACTCCGCCATTTCCTATAAGCTCTATTTTTTTTGTATTTTTAAGCCACGAGTGACTTCATTATCCCAGGGACAAGAATCCATTATGGTATCATTTACCCGAATTACAGGGACAAATTTAAAAATTACGTTATTAACAACCCGATAGAATGTAAGGCATAAATCATTGATTTCAGTTGAAAGATGTGGGCACCAGTCATAATTGCTAAGCTCTTCACAAATATCATTATAATTAGCATTTTTAAAATCAAATCTAAAAGACTCATCACTATACACATTATTAACATCCAGAGTACAAAATAACTGTAAAGAAGGATGATAAGGATCTTCCGGAACTAGAGGTGTAAGGCATCTAGATACAAAACTTTCAGTACTATTGTTGGAAAAGATGAGGTCCAAAGTACGGTTTTGGTAGTTATTTACGCAGTTCATCTGGAGTAAATAGAGTGATTGGAGGGAATCGACAATCTCAGATCCAATTAAAGATAGAGGGTTTATAGCGTTAAGGAAGGTACAATCAGGATCTCCGGAGGTCCATCTAATTTTCGGTTGATTAAAGTCACCAACAACATACATTTTATCCGAGGTAGACATGAGACCTTCGATATAGCGGATTGCGTCCAAGTACCTAGTTACTATATGTAGTTGTGACCGAGGAGGAATGTAAACACATACGATATATATTTTACACAATGATGTCAGGTCAATTCTGTTGCAGCAAATTTCAATGTCAGAGAAGTCAATGATATCAACATCTTTAGCCTTGTAATCCTTTTTTACGGCAATAAGCACACCACCAAGTCGCTCGTAGATACTGTTTTCTGCAGTTCGATCACAACGGTTGACATAGAAGTTAGAAGGAAATAGTTCGGCATCATTAAAGCTTTCATCTAATCCGGTTTCAGAAAGAACAATGACATCTGAAGTACAGCTATACATACTAAGCAAGAATTTGGTACACTTTGTTCTTAGCCCTCTTACGTTTTGATAGAAGAAGGCTAATTCTTTAAGTTTTTTGAAAGGGTTGTTCTAGTGCGAGGCCGGTTTGTAAATTCCTTGACTAGCATGTTACTCGGCCAAAAGTTTGGGTTAACCAAGATCTTTCCTATATTTAGAGGAGCAAGAACTTTAAAAGATGCTGACACACGATCTGGAAGATTATCCGCTGTTAAGCTTATGCTTAAGCTGTAAGAGTATTCCTAAAAAAAATTCGAGATTTTCCATCTCAAAATCAAAGTTATTGTGGTATGGAGACGAATTTGATCCAAAATCAATCGCGTAACATAATTATCGAAGAGCGTTTCAAATATTTTGACTGGAGATTTGTTTTCCACACTTGTTCTTATATTCATCTTGCGCTCACTTCGAACCATTGGTTGCATTCATTATCATTCATTGTGGCTCTGATCACTGATAGAGGAACTTCGTCCTCGCTATCGTTATCCTCACCCAAAATAAAGAGTTCAATGTTACATTTGGCGTCATTGAGAAACTGATCATTGTCCAATTTTTCTACATTTATTATTACATGCATGTCAAACATGGCATTTTGGCCTCGATTGCATTTACAGCATGTAAAAGATTATTGAACCTCCTTCCATAAAACGAGGCAGTCGAGAATGATTTGAACATGTCTACAGATTTTTCCCATTGTACCCAAGCGGGTACACCTAACTTCACAGATACTAACTAGCCTCGGGTAAAAATAAATGTTGATTTTATTTTTCACTTTTGTCTGTTTATATATACTATTCTTAAACTATTGAAAAAAATGGAAAAATAAAATATATAAAACAAATATTTGATTTGTTGCCAAAGACCCCTATTGCGAGTGTCAATCGACAATTGATAATTGACTATTCGTCACGTGAGTTCTTATTTGTCCTACAGGCCGTTTTGACCGAAAATGAGTTATAAATGTCATCTTATATTTTCGGTCATGCTCTTTCGATTGCTGAAATCAGAATTGTCCTATATCTTTTAGTTTTCGAAATTAAAAAATATGATTTTGTCCTATAGACCATTTTTTGTCAATCAATTTTATGCCTATTTGTCCGATATCCATTTTTGTATGCAGTAGGACAAATTTTATACTGGCATTGTAATTATGTAAAGTTTGTGCTTAAATGTCCTATATCCAATGACATATCGTCGTGCGAGAATTACAAGGTCGCATGTGAAAAACTGTAAATTTGAGATACAACGAAAACAAAATGTCACAGTTGTTTTATTGCAGTTGAAGTTGATTTTGTTCATAGACTAAATGCTTACGTGTTATGTCATAAAACTGAACAAAAATACATTGAAAGTTTATATCCAATATGTCCACAAACTCCAAAAAAAGAGGTTTAAAAATCCACATACAACTTTGTTGCTAAATTTTATTTCCCCTTTCTGAGTTGCCTGGTTATATGTCGGACATACGACTCTGAACTAAAGTTAATATTATGGATATAGGAAAAATGTATATGAAAAAAAAATTTAAGATTTCTTTTAGCACTGGCTGAGTCAAGCCGATCAGCTCCCTTCTTCTCATAAAGAGAACAACCTCAGTCTTAAGAGGATTGACCGAGAGCCCATTTCTAGTGCACCATTCGTCGATCACGTCGCTAGGCATGATCTTACAGAAAGCACGGAAACATCATCCGCGTACGCCTGAGCGTATACATTAGAGCTGTTGAGTGCGTTTAACAGAGAGTCGACCGACATAAACCACAGCAGTGGAGACAGAATGCCGCCTTGCGGTCAGGCTCCGTTTACCCCCGCCATAACATAACGGCCACAATCCGCATCCGCAACCAACATTCTATAAATTAGCATTGCTTTAATCCACAACACCAATGGTTCTTCTATGCCGTGTTGTCTGGCAGAGCTGCACATACTATCAAAAGTCGCATTGCCAAAAGCACCCTCAATATCGATGAAAATACCCATTGCGTATTCTTTTCTGTCAAGCGCGCCCTCAATTCTACCAACTAGATTTTGTAGCGCAGTCTGGCAGGATTTTCCGCGTTGATAGGCATGTTGCATCTGAGATAGTGGGTGCAATTGTAAAGCAGTTTTGCGCACGTAAAGCTCGACCAGCCTTTCCATGCTTTCCAGCAAGAAGGAAGTTAGACTGATTGGTCTGAAGCTCTTGGCAAGCGAGTAGTCATAGTCACTTCTGCCAATTTTTGGTATAAATGCTCTAACTGTACGCCAGGGTGTTGGAATGCATGGCAGCATTGCATTTGTACATTGTTGCAGCATGGCTGGGTATATTCCGTCCGTACCAGGTGACTTGAAGCCGTCAGAAGCCGCAAAAGCGTATTTAATGACTGTCATGTATTGTACAAAGGGAGATAGGAAATCTATTGACTAATGATACATACTAACAGATTGTAACTAACTCCAGTTAGGCTAAGGATTAGATTTAAGTAACCAATGTACATTTGATGTCAGTTAATAAATGAACTTGAAAGTGGTCGGTTGTTCTTATTAAATACAAAATATTGGCGACGAGGTAAACGGAAAAAGGCGTTTATTGCAAAAAAGTGTACAATTTTACGTGGAAAATATTGTGCGATAGAAAAAAAAAACAAATTTATAGCACAAAATCCAAATCGAAACCCATTAGAAATAGTATTAAATTTGGGATTCTTGGAGAAAGTAGTTCAAACAGTAGACACGTGCATAGTGAAAAAAAAGTATTCTACGTTCAACGTATGTTAATACGAAAAAAAGAATACAAAATTTGTGCGCAAAACAACACAACAAAAAAAAAACAACCAAAAGTGAAAAAAAGCAACCGGCCAAGATTTGTTGTATAACAGATAGGGATTATGGAAATAAAAGACGATTAAAAAAAGGCACGTGATCATGGCACTCATAGGATCAATAGAACAATTTATAACAGGCGATGATTTCGAGGAATATCTCGAAAGAATGGAGGAATTGTTCAAAGTGAACGAAATCACAGAGGCCCGGAAAGTTTCTTTGTTCCTTACTATTATTGGCCCAGAAGCATACAAGCGAATAAAATCCATACTATTGCCCGAAAAACCGACGAGTAAAATTTATAAGGAACTCATTGAGAGCATTAGATTACATTTCATACCAACAAGAAATATAATTGCAGACCGATTTAAATTCTACAGCTATGCTCAAAAACAAGGACAAAGTATGGCAGATTTCATAATGAATTTAAAGATTCTAGCGGCCACATGTAAATTCAACACGTTTCTGAAAGATGCTTTACGAGATCGTTTAGTCAGTGGTATTAAAGATGATAAGCTTCAAACAAAATTACTGTCAACCACAAATTTAACTTGGGACTCTGCCTGTGACATAGCCCAGTCATTCGAGTTAGTTGATATAGAGCAACGCAACATGCACCCACCATACGAGGTAAATAAAATATATAATTACCCAAACAAGTGGAGTGATAGACAATGTACGAAATGCACCACAAAGCATGGAAAAAACGATTGTTCCGCAAAAAATTGGGTTTGTTTCGCGTGTGGAATAAAAGGCCATTCGGCGAAAGCATGTCGCACTCAACAAAAAAGGCAGAAAACACCTCCCCGTCGAAACTACAACAAATTTAGCAGTTTTAAGACAAACAATATAACTTCGGAGGAGAACGAGGAAGACTACAGGCTCGGCTCTTTAAATTGGATTGACAGCAGCTGTGAACCAAAACATATTGACGTCAACATAGAAGATATAACTGTCGCGATGGAGGTGGATACCGGAGCGGTGGTGTCCGTAATTTCTAAAATTGATTATTTTTGTTACTTTGCCAATGTTGTAGTATATACTAATAAAAATTATCCTCCTCTTCAGGTATTGACAGGTGAAAGCGTCAACATATTTGGTGAAATAACTGTCACAGTGCAAGGAAATTACAATTTACCTTTAGTGGTCGTGGATTCGGGAAAAAACTTTAAGCCCCTTTTTGGAAGAAACTGGATGGACGTGATTTTTCCTCATTGGAGAACATTTTTTGACATCTCATGTAAGGTAAATACCGTAGAAGCAAATTTAGATTACCGAATGTTTGATGAAATAAAAGAAAAGTTTCCCAAACTTTTTATTAGTTCGACTGAACCAATGAAAGATTTTGAAGCGGAAATAATTCTGAAGCCAAATGCGAAGCCTAAGTTTTTCAAGCCGTACTCCACACCACTAAGTTTAAGAGCGGAAATCGAAAAAGAGTTGGACCGTATGTGTAAAGAACAAATAATAAAACCAATTCGTTATAGTAGGTGGGCAGCTCCTATAGTATGCGTTTTGAAAAAGGATAAGACGATGCGGTTATGTGGAAATTTTAAAGTCACTATTAACCCAGAAGTGCAAGTCGATGTCTATCCTTTACCGTTGATAGATGAAATCCTTGCGAAAAAGGTGCTTACTTGCAACTGTCCGTTACAGAGGCTTCGCAAGAGTTTTTGGCGATAAATACACACAAGGGACTGTTCACATTTTTAATATTACCGTTTGGTGTTTCATCCGCGCCTATGATTTTTCAAAAGACGATGAACGTGATGTTACAAAATCTTGAAGGTGTAACAGTCTATTTAGATGACATTTTAGTGGCTGGTAGGTCCTTATCGAATTGTAAGGCAAAATTATTTTCTGTTCTCAGCCGTTTACAAAAGTACCAGGTTAAGATTAATTGGGAAAAATGTATATTTTTCAAAGAAAGTTTAGAGTATTTGGGTCACATTATTACTCCTTTAGGAATAAGCCCATCAACATCAAAGATGGAATGTATTGTGTCAGCTCTGCTTCCCAAAAATGTCGAACAATTACAAAGTTATTTAGGGTTGATAAATTACTATGCTAAATTTTTGCCAAATAGCTCCATAATTTTAGCCCCATTGTATAAACTTTTGCGTAAAAATGTTGCATTTGAGTGGAACACGGAATGCAGCGACGCATTTGACAAAAGTAAACTTTTGCTGATTAACAATAATTTGTTAACTCATTTCAACCCGACTTTGCCGATCGTCATTGCATGTGACGCCTCACCATACGGGATAGGAGCGATTTTAAGCATTGTTGACAAAGGAATTGGGAAACCGTGCTATATGATATCCTCCACTTTAAGCGCAGCGGAAAAAAATTACACCCAGCTACACCGAGAAGCGCTGGCGGTCATTTTCGCTATTAAGAGATTCCATAAGTTTGTATATGGTTACAAGTTTGTTGTGTACACAGATCATAAACCGTTGGAAAGTTTACTGGGAGATCAGAAAGCATTAAGCAATATTGTGTCTTTTCGGTTTCACCGGTGGATTTTGTTCCTTTCGGAGTATGATTGCATAATAAAATATAGACCAGGGGTGAAATTGCAGAATGCTGATGGTCTATCACGACTTCCTCAAAATCTCCCCACTAACATAGATGATTTTGGAATACATTTTGTCCATCTAAGCAATGATTATCCATTAACAATAAAGGAAATTGGAAATGCTACGGAAAAAGAGAAATTGCTAGTATCTGTGACAGAGTATGTGCAAAAGGGTTGGTTAGAAAGCGTTGAAAAATTGTGTAAACAAGATCCAGACCTAAAAGATGTGCTGCCATTCTATCGAGTCAGGGCATCTTTGAGTTTCGAAAACAAGTGTTTGTTTTATGGCGACAAAATATCGACATAAGGTTTTAGTGTTGCTGCATGATCAACATGTGGAGATGGTGCGAATGAAAATATTGTCTCGTTCGGCTGTTTGGTAGCCAAAAATTGATAAACACATTGAACAATATGTAAATAACTGTGAGGTTTGTTTAAAAGCGCGAAATAAGAGAAAAGATTGCCCAAACTTTACATGGAATAAGACATACTCGTATTCCCTTTTCGAAAGATTACATGTCGATTTATTTCAGTTTGCAGGAGTGGATTTTTTTATTACAGTCGATGATTTCAGCAAGTGGATATCAGTTGACATTTTGTCAAAGACTACAACAAGTGGGGTAATCGAAAAATTAAAGATTTTGTTTGCGAATTTTGGGTTTTGCGAAATACTAGTTAGTGATAACGGTCCCCAATTTTCTAGTTTTGAATTTAAAACGTTTTTAGACAGTAATGGTATTAAGTATTCAATTTTCAATTTCAATTCAATTTAATTTAATTTATTTATAAATTATTAAGTACATGTAAGACTTTGTCTTTAAAGAGTACTAACAAAATTAACATTTAGAGTTCCCTTACTATAGAAATTATATAATAAAACAGTTAATGAGATTACATGTATATTTAATATAGAATAAAGATAAAAAATAAAGATAATAGAAAAAATAAATAAATGTGGGATAGATGAAGTAATAGTTAAAGACAGGAAGATAAAAAGAAGAAAAATAGGAAAAAGACAATCTACTGCTGTTGAGAAAAGTATTCAAAAATAGCTCTCCTGAATTCAGAGGCTCTCGATGCTCGTTTTATGACTTCGGGTAAAGAGTTCCATAGCCGAATGGCGTGAGTAAAGAACAGGCGCGATGAGTTAGTGTAATTACAAGTCTGTACTATTACATTGAATACTCTTGACGACTGTGTGAATTGCAGTTTTTCGAATAGATACAATGGTGATTTTAAATAGATAATTTTATGCAAAAAAATACAATTTCTGGCTTTCAAATACTGTGTGAGAGAGCAACCAAGAATGTTATTCCGGTAAGCCGAAACATGATCATATCTTCGCAGCCCATGAACATAACGAATCATATCATTGAATGCAACGTTTAATTTATTTTGTGAAATGGAATCAAGCTTACAGTAAACAACATCAGTGTAGGTTATTATGGGAAGTATCAGAGTTTTCATTAGTTTTGACTTTATATCACGGGGAACAAAACTGTCCATAGTTTCCGAAGGCAACCATAAATTCGACCAATGGTGTAATTTATGTGATCATTACCAGAGAGATCCCGATTTATTATAAATCCTAAGCTCATGACTTTTTCAGCACACTTAATTTCAATACCAGACAACATGATAGGAGGCAGATTTCTAGTTTCTTTAAAGTTTTTGGAAATTAAGATACCTTGTGTCTTAGCTGGATTTAGTGTTAGTCCATTATTAACGGTCCACAAATACATAGCTGCGATATCTTCATTTATACGATGGAAAAGATCTTCGATTAATCCGACAGGCCTAGATAAATAAATCTGAACATCATCAGCATAGAGATGGAACGATACACTTTTACAATTACGAACTAAGTCATTAATAAAAATAGAAAAAAGAATAGGCCCTAAAATTGAACCCTGCGGTACGCCCTCATGCAAGAATTTATCATTCGAATAATTTTCCCCAACTAAAACTCTCTGTGACCTATTACTTAAGTAACTTTTAATAAGCCTGACTGCCCTATCACTGAAACCGAAATAGTGGCGCAATTTACTACATAATATTGTATGATTTACTCTGTCAAAAGCCTTGGAGAAGTCAAGTAAGCACAAAACTGTCAAATAATTGCCGTCATATTGTTGTCTTATATCGTCCAATACCTTGACCATTGCTGTGGTACAGCTATGTTGAGGCCTAAGGCCATATTGAAAGGGAGAAAGCAAACTGTTTGCATTAACATGCCGAACTATTTGATTCGCTAGTAACTTCTCAAAGACTTTTGAAAGAGTCGGTAATATACTTATCGGTCTATAATCCGAAGGAACCGAAGCGTGTTGTTTTTTGGCGACAGGGATTATGCGTGCAACTTTCCAGCTATCAGGGAAAATAGAGCAAGTAATGCAATGGTTAATTGTATGTGTCAGTGGGCTTAAGATGTAAGGTAAGATAATTTTAATAAAACGAAGAGGTATACCATCCTCTCCCGTTGCATTTGACTTAAGCCCCATTACTGTCTCAAGCACATCGCTTTCATTGACAGCTACAAAGTCGCAGTTAAGGTCACAAAGAAGGTCGGGTTGCAAAGAAAATTGAGGGCTAGTGTCAGAACTTGTTAAAAATAAGCTGTTAAGAACATTCGGATCCAACCCGCACACACTCTCCCCTTTTTTTCCAACTCCAATTTTACGCAAATTTTCCCACAGTTGTTTGGAGGGGAGTGAACTCTTTAGCTTAGTTGAAAAGTAATTACACTTTGCTCGACGTGTTACAAAGGTGGAGTGATTACGAGCCTGACAGAAGACCTCCCAATTCCTTGGGGTAGGGCTACGTTTCCATTTGCAGTCCAATTTTTTTCGGGTATTTATTGCGTCTAGGATATGGCGCGTGAACCAAGGACATTTAGTGTTTATCACTTGCATGATCCGCAACGGCACATGTTTATCAAAAAGTTCAACAATCTGTGATTGAAGAAAGTTGAGCTTATCATTCACATGTCCTAGATACCAGCAATGCTGCCATGGTTTTGCATTTGCTTCTCTATGCAAAAACTCTAAATTAATGTTCTTGAAATCCCTGTAACGATAGGTGTATGGAAGAGATACATGGGAAAAATCTATGTTATACGTACAAAACATTAAATCATGATCCGATATTCCATCAAGAGAGAGCTGATCAAACAGATGAACATTCGAAACATCAGAGACTATCAGAAGATCAAGCAAACTAGGGTTAGTGTTTGGTCCATAACGAGTTGGATAGGAATTACTGATTACAAGCCCATAGGATAAAACTAAGTCATTAAGTTTCTGCGATAGAGAATCACGTTTGCAAAGATCAATATTGAAATCACCACATACAATCAGATGTTCATAAAGAGGGGCAAAATTTGCAACCGCACAGAAAAACGGATCTGGTGAAAAGCATCTGCTTGGATTATAAACACATGACACACTGCACTTAACGCAACCATCTGATATCTCCAACATTAAGTATTCAATTCCGTAGCCCACCGATTTACCAATTACCTTGCATTTTAAAGTTGATTTGCAATAGATCGCAACCCCACCACCAGTAGTGTTAGTTAATCTATCATTGCGATACAGAACATAACCGAACATATCAAAAATATGATCATCCATTTCAGGCTTAAACCAAGTCTCACTCACACAGATAACATCTACTTGAGAGCTCTCAAAAATAAATTTTAAATAATCTAATTTAGACAAGTTAAGACTACGTGCGTTCAAGTGACATACTGAGAAACCAGACTGAATACTAGATAAAACTCGTATCATAGCGCGCATAGAATTATTACTCACACCATTGGCCATGGTAGAGTTTCTACCAGACATAATAACAAAATGAGCATCGTAAGAGCGGATTGCTATATCTTAAAACACTATAATTCAAGAAATACTCAAAACAGCAGTATGATCTTAACAGGCAGAGAAAAGAAGGAAAAGAATAGAATAAATAAGAATAAGATAGAAATAAAGAGGAATAGAATAAATGAAAAAGAAACATGAAACAATTTCTAATAAAAGAGTAAAAATAACATGTACATAATTTTAACAATACTTTCATGATTAATTACAGATAATGTCAGCACTTCTAAATTCCTACGTCCGCAGCAGCAGTCAGATCCTTCAGATGTTGTTGGCTTCTCACGTTGGCATTAGCATCCACGAAGTCATTCAGTTCCTCTATACTGTCAATGGCTTTAATTTGATTTTTGACATAGACGATTAAAAATATCAGTCAGCTTTTCTTCTGGTAGTTCGGCAATTCCAAATAAAACAGCATCAGCAGCAATGTCTCGTTGTTCCATGGCATCATGTTGTTTATGCAAAGCAACGAGCTCTTTGCGAATTGTTGAAATTGTTGTTGTTTGCATTTTTTCTGCTTCAGTAATTTCTTCAACTCTCTTTACACGTTCGACAATGTTATCGATTCTCTTAGTAAGCAAGTCGAAGCGATTTGACCAGTTTTGTTGAATGGTTTCAATTTTGGAGATGAAGTCATTGCGAATGTTGTCGATTTCGCCTGATATGTGAGCAGTGACCAAAAGCCGATGTTTTTCTAGGCGTTCATCAAGCATTTGCAGTGTAAGAGATGCATTTCCGGCACTGGGCGTTGTCAGCTTAGGCGAACTTCGTTGAGATGGTGTCAATGATTTTGATTGAAGAGTTTTGGCCCTTGTTTCAATTCCAGCTGCGCTTGACATAATTGAGTGATAATTTAAGCGAACGGTATAAATAAAAGCCAGAGAGTGGTAAGGAGAAACGGCAAAACGATGGAACAACAAAAATAAAATGAAGATGAATAACGATTTATCAAATTTCACTAATTTATGCACCGCACTTGTAGTGATTGTATATTTTAGGATGTAGAAAAAGTTGACAGGTTTAATTGTTACGTTTGCTATAAACACTTTAAAGTTCAAGTGGATACAATACTCGAGAATCAGAAAACTATTACGGACGAGGTAAAAAAGTCGACCTACTCAAGAGAACACATCACACATACCCCTAAGTACTTGCCTAGTCCAGTATATCATCCTTCCAGCAATGGTTTAGCCGAGAGAGCTGTCGGTACTTCCAAAAAGGCACTTATAGCATATTTGAATGATAACGCAAATCCACATAAATTGCCAATACAATCTAAGATATTAAATTTTTTGTTCAAATACAGAAATACACCGACATCTGTGACAGGTATTCCACCATGTGAACTCATTTTATCTTACAAGCCTAGAACTCTACTAACCTATATAAATCCTAGCGTTAAAGATAAGAAAGAAATGGTGTATCAAAATAAATACAAAGATAAAAAGGTAAACGCTTACAAGGAATTTAGAAATACGGAAAAGTTAAATTTTGATTTAGAAGTAAAGGAGAGGGTCTTATACTTAAACCCAGAAAATTGTTATGCTAAATGGGTCCCGTCGGTAATAATTAAACGCGTTAGTAATTTATTATATACTATTGAATATAAGAGAAAAAGAAAAATTGTACACCGAAATCAACTAAAGAAATTAAATGTAGATACATATATACCATACCAGCACGAAGAAATTAACAGTGAAGGATGTAAAGAAAGCACTGATGTTTTTTGCGGCCAAGGAGAGCAGGCAGTTGGTAGTTCAAGGAAAAATATCAATCTGAATGTGTGGTTGAGAGCTACCGAGAGCGTCTGCGGTCGGCAAAGAAAAAGCAAGGAGTTTAAACATTGCATTTTGTTTTGAAAAATATTATATAGGTTGATATATATATATAACTTGGATTTTTATTATTGTGTCTAGATGATCCAAACGAGGCTTTGCTATTTGTTTTTTTAAGAGGAGGTAATGTCATGTATTGTACAAAGTTGAAGCGGCAAGTATAATAGGAAATCTATTGACTAATGATACATACTAACAGATTGTAACAAACTCCAGTTAGGCTAAGGATTAGATTTAAGTAACCAATGTACATTTGATGTCAGTTAATAAATGAACTTGAAAGTGGTGGTTCTTATTAAATACAAAATAATGACCTCATCCGTTACCACAGCCTTTGCAACATACCAGTTACGCCGAGTTGTTTGTCGTGGCTCACTTACAGTCTTGGTAGTAGGGCCTGGTTGTGAACCAATTGTAATCTGTTTACCCGGAAAGTAAGACTCCAGCAGATGAGTGATAGTTTCCGCTTTCGTCTCAGTGAAGGTGCCATAAAGTTTTCTAAGTGATACCAGTTTGGTTGGTTTGCCCTTTTTCAGAACTTTAACCACCCTACTTGTTTCACCCAGTGTTTCAATCTTTTCGAAGAAATTCCTATAAAATGCACTTTTCGATACCCGAATTAGCCTCTAATCTGCTTCGATCTATAGAGATTCCAGTATGCCTCCAAATCAGTCTTAAGTGACCTATTTAGAAGCTTTCCAGCCTCTCTTCGGATTCTTTGCAGTTCCGAGCTCCACCAGGGAACCGGCGTTCTGTCAGTGGTTTTGCTTACTGGGCACATCAGTTCAAAACAGCTAGTAATGGCACTATTCAGGTCTTGAACAGCTTCCTCTACCTTTTGTCTCGTCCTGAGTTTGGTTCGAGTTTTGAGAGTGTTTCCCATTTCCTCCCTGAAGCGTATCCAGTTGTTTTTTCTCAGATTTCTCCTCTCCTGCAAAGTTATGGCTTCGCTTTCGTTTTGGAATTCGATACATCTACGGTCTGAGAGGGACACCTGCGAAGAGACCCTCCAGTTGGTAACCGCCTTAAAGTATCAATTTGATAAATTTAGGTCGATCACCTCCTGTCTTCTAGACGTCACAAAAGTTGGCTGCGAGATAACATTGTTGATAGCAAGATCAGATGATCGCATGTTGCATTTGCTGCTGCCCTAAACAGTGTTCTGAGCATTGGCATCGCAGCATATAACTAGGCCCATCTTCCTGCTGTCGCTGTTTTAAAACTTACCTAAGTTACTAAGTTACCTTACACACACTATTAGTGATAAACAATATGAATTAGAGTTATGTTTTTGTTACGTTTTTTTTAAATTAATTAATTATTAAGCTTGGAGAAAAAAGTTCCGTTTGTTTATTTTTACTTTGTTGAGAAACTTTCTAAACATATAATATATTCGTTTATATAATATATTCGTTTATTTTTTTTAAACTCAAATAAAGAAATAATTGAATTTGAATTTCAATAAAAATATTTGATATCCTAATTTTTGTATTTTACTGTGTGTCCTATATCCAATACAAACTCCACTGGAGACAATGTTTGTAACTTTGATTTTTAATGTGTCCGCAACTGTATGGACAGGTGTCCTATATCCATTTCACTACTTTTTTTTTAAACTCAATTAAATCAATGTTCAAAAACCATAAAATGCAAATACCATACACAAAGGTTGGCCGAATACCCAATCTTTCAAAAAACATAAAAATCTCTGTGATTATGAGCACAAAAATAAGCAAACCACCACTTTTAAGTTTAAAAACGCTCCCCTGAAAAGTTACGCTAGAGGTCTATAGGGCAAATAAGAACTCTGTCTACGACAAAGCAGTGGAGAATCCCGAACCCAAACATACCAACGAGATCAGCGGGAAATACCACACGAGCTACAAATAAAAAAAAAAAAATCATCAGACCAGCCCAAATTCCGTTGTTAGCGAGGCAACGAAAAACCCAACCGTCAGGTACAGGACTAGGTGCGTATGTACCCATTTTAGTCGCACTACTTTACTGTTTTAATATAGAGGCTGCGGATTAAATAATAACACCTCCGGTTTCTGTGAATACGATCATAAAACTGACGCTCTCTTTATTCTTATTCTTAAACTTCCCTGCAAACCAAAAGTTAGTAGTTTGTCGAAAACACTACTACAAAGAAACATGTTTTTGTGAATGTATTTGTATTCTCTTTGAGAGAATACAAACGGTCATTGTCGACCGATCTCGTTGACACGCGCTGAAAGATTAAACTGATTCGAGTAATTTTAAAAAATTGCAGCTGATTTTGCATATTTTGCAAAATGTCTAGACTTCGGTCGATTCTTATTGTCCAGATATAGATCGACTGCATTTGGATTGTCACGGTGTAAAAACAACAACAACAATACTATCAAAAAAAGGATTATCACAATTTTGCCCTTTTTTATATGGGAAACAGGTTTTATCTGCACTTTTACATTCGCAGAGTATATGCATCGATCGGCCGAATACTAATACTCAAAGAGAATACAAAAACATTCACAAAAACATGTTTCTTTGTAGTAGTGTTTTCGACAAACTACTGACTTTTGGTTTGCAGGGTTATATGTATATGACTGTATGTGTATATATAAACACAGCTTATGAATGTAGGTACATGAATATAAATATGGTTCGTCAGTGTGAGTTACATGCTTAACTCTTACAATAATTACTACAATTCGACCATCCTGACCATTAAGATCACCTGATCTTGCAAATTTACAATCAATCATTCGCTTTACTCTTGTTCAACCATGGTTTCATATTGCCGATCGCCCATACTCCTTGGTAAGGTAGTCGCGACTGTTGAAAACCGTCAACATCTTTAAATAGATATTTGTCGTTGCGTAGGACTTTTTCGATCTGGTAGGGTCCTCTAAATTTCGGTATCAGCTTTTTAGACGCCCCCGGGTGCGAGTCAAAATTTTTTATCATAGCGTAGTCTCCTACATTATAATTCGTGGCCTTGCACCGTTTTTTATCTACGTATCGTTTGTTATATGCCTGTGACTACTTTTGTTCTAGAGCTGCTGTGCTACGTGTCTTTGCCAGGTCGCGTACGTCTACTGACTCTAGTTCTGTCAAATTTTCTTTAAGTTCATCCGACCATTTGCCTTTCTGATTCACTCCAAACAACATTACACTAGGTTGTTCTTTTGTAGTCCTACCCACTGTGTTATTGATTGTATGTTCGACTACCTCTAAAACGTGGTCCCAAAATACCCCTTCTTCTGGTTTAACTAATTTGGCTATCATTGGTCCGAAGCTCCTGTTCACTCTCTCTACTTGTCCGTTTGCTTGGGGTGAAGAGGTAAAACAACTACCCCTATCGGATATAATATTATTATTATTATTAAACTTTATTAACAAATAATTAATTATATTGCTAATACATAGGGACTTAAGCGCTAGCTACCAGGGCTTTCGGCTAGTTGGATACATTTTTCGGTTTATATTTTATCTGCTAGCTCAAGGGAGCAAAGAAGGTTATGTACTTTTTTGACATTGTCTACAGAAGGGGTTGAGAGTAGGAGGAATAGGGATGTGGATGGGGATTGACTGTGAAGTTTGGCTTTGATGATGGTGCATTCGTAGATCAGGTGTTGGGTGGAAAGAATCTGGTTGCAGTTGCAGAGGTGACATACCGGCCGACTGGATTTGGTGAGAAGATGCTCGTGTGTAAGTTTTGTGTGCCCAAGCCGCAAGCGTATAAAAGGTCTAAGCGAGTTTTTGCTGCATTGGGGTGGATAAATGGGTGGAGACCCTTTAGGGTTGATGTCTTTGTAATGGTGGGAGTACCTATCCCATTCCTGTTTCCATTGCATATAACTGGAATTGTGGATGTGCTTGCACATGTCTTTCTTATTAAAGGTAGGGTGGGTTATCAGAGGTTCTCGGACAGCTGCCTTGGCTGCTGTATCGGCGGCCGTATTTCCATTTATCCCGACATGCCCTGGTATCCACAGGAGTTTGATCTTCCCTTGGTTCTTAATAAGCTCGTCCCGGATGGATTTAATAATTGGCGTGTCGTTTTGTAGGTTGGTTACAGCTGTAAGGGTAGAGAGGCTATCGGAGCAAATTAAAATTTTAGTATTTTTTGCAGATGCCGTGGCCTGTAGTATGGCTGCGGCTTCCGCTGACAAAACGGAGGACAGTTGTGGTAACAGACCCTTGGACAGGATTTTTTCGTTTTCGTCGACGACAGCAAACGCAGTGCCAGCTTCGGTTTTCGAGCCATCGGTGAAAACAAGTTTCCACTTGTCTGCTTTGTGGTTCTCTGCAATTTCCAGAAACTGCTGTTTGTATACTGCTTCGGGTGTAAGTTCTTTTTTGAGTGTTTTTAGGGACGTGTCAACTGAGTTGACGTCAAATAACCATGTGGGGGCTGGTCGGCGCTGTGTACATCCGAGAGCCAGTGGTAAATCCATGTTTGCCGCATAGCTAAGGCTGTCGTATAGGGTTGAATGTATTTTGGGATTCCTTTTATCCAGTCGGAGGTTGTTGGCAATTCCGATGATGGCTTTATTATGTGTGGGGTTTATTTTCAGCATGACCAGGGATGTAAGGGTTTTAGTCCGGTGTTTAATCGTGGGCAGGCCAGCTTCAACAAGCATGTTCGTGATTGGAGTAGACCGGAAGGCTTTTAGGCTAGTTCGAATTTCCGCGTGGTAAACTGGTTCAATGATCCTTAACGATGTTAGGGAACACTTTCCGTAAATGCATAGGCCATAGTCGATCTTGGATAGGATAATGGAGCGGGTTATATTTATCAAACTGTTGACATGGTAGAAGCTATTTTTGGAACTTAAATATTTAACAATGTTGAGCCTGGTTGATAATTTTCTTTTTAAACTAATACAGTGTTCCTTGAAGGTAAAGCTTTTATCAAAAATAAGTCCAAGTATGCTTAGACTATCGACATTGCTTATTGCAATGTTAATAAAGTTAATTACAATTTGCTTAGGGCAACTAGTTTTTTTACAAATGTGTAACAGTTTGCATTTTTCCATTGATATCTTGGCGCCGGATGTTATACCCAAATTATATAGATCGCTAAGGACTAGCAAAAAAGTTCTGGAAACGGCGTCTGAATATTTACAATGCGTAAAGATAATAAGGTCATCCGCATAGAGCGAGTGTCTTATGTATTTGTATTTTAAAAGGAGTTTGCTTATGTCGTTGAAAGCTATGATTAAAAGCGTCACCGAAAGTGGGGACCCTTGGGGTGTGCCGTTATGTAAAGGAAAAACAGAGGACATCGCACCATTAAATTTCACCCGGAACTTTCTACTCGTGAGGAACGATTTTATAACATTAAACATTTTCGGACCGACTTTCCAGCCTGCCAGTTTTTCTAAGATGATGTGTGTTCCAATTCTGTCAAACGCTTTTTCAAAGTCAATTGACAATATTGACACGTGTTTTTTGCTGCCTAAGGCATTTGAAATGAAATGATCAATGTGCAGGAGAGCGTCCATGGTGGAGCGCCCTCGCCTGAAAGCCACTTGGTGTGCGTCGATAAGATTTTTATTTTCTAAGAACCACAGCAGTCTATTGGATATTATTTTTTCGAATATCTTGGAGGCACATGGGAGCAGTGAAATAGGTCGGAACCCACTAGTATCGAAGCCGTTCTGATTAGGTTTCGGAATTGGAAGGACCGTGGCCGTTTTCCAGCTTTGTGGCATGATCCCCTCGGAGAAGATACGGTTGTAAAGCTCCAGCAGGCGGGTTTTTAAAATGTCTGGGCTGTTTTTGATCATTAGGTATGTAATTCTATCGAAGCCTGGTGTTTTGCCTTTAGCAGCCTGGAGTAGGTGTTCAAATTCAAACCTGGTTATTGTCCGCTCGGCGGAAAAGGAAGCGTGAGTTTGGGGGCACAGTGTGGGGGGGCTAAGTGATGATCCTAGCGATTTTAAGTTAAGGAATTCTGGCGAAAAGTGTTCTTCCTTTGAATAATTGGACCAGGATTTGGCGAAATGTTCGGCGATTTGGGTGGGGTTGGATAAAATTTGTGAGTTTTTGATAATTGTAATAAGGGGGGGGGGGGGGGGCACGAAATTTCCTGTGAGGGCTTTGACATCTGCCCAAAGTTTGTGTGATGTGGCATTTGGGTTTATGTTGGAGGTAAACTTCTCGAAACAGGATTTTTTTGCTGCTTTCGCAGCTTTACGGAATATTGCATTGGCTTTACGGTAGGCTATTGCATTGTGATCATTGGGATATTTTTTGAATTTTTTCCAACAGTTATGTTTGTCCTGTCGCATGTCATGTAACCCTTTATCCCACCAGGGAACCGTTCGAGTTTTTGAGCGTTTACCGGATGCAGGAATAGATTGGTTTGCGCCAAAGTGGATAGCTCTATGGATTGTTGCTGCTTCCTTGTTGATGTTAGTGAATGGCCCCCTTTGTGTAAGAAACTGAATTATATTGGTTTGGAAAGTGGTCCAGTTAGCTCTATCAGTTAGATATTTGGGAGATTGTTTGCCATTCTGCTGTGGAGTGTCTACAGGTACTGCGGTAACTATTAGGAAGTGATCACTGCCGTGCAAGTCGGGGAGTATTCTCCAAGTTGTGTTGGCTCCAAGTTGGGGGGAGATAAGGGTTAGGTCAACGTGGGTGAGGGAGTTGTGGGTGGAAAAGTGGGTTGGGCATCCGTTGTTCATTATAATGAGGTTGGAGCTAAGGAGAAATTGCTCTACAATCTTTCCTCGGGTGTTGGTGACTGGTGATCCCCATAAAGGACTACAGGCATTGAAATCCCCCGTCAAGATTATTGGGTCGTCGAATGAATTGACAATGTTATTTAAATCATTTGTGGAGATAACTTGGTTTGGGGGAATGTATAGGGATATTACAATTATTTTTACTTTCCATAAAATCTCTACCGCAACAATTGAGATAGGCGAAGTTAATGAGTTTGTGTGGAATAGATTTGTGTACCAGCAGACCTGTACCCTGTTTACCAGAGTTGTTGGTGCTCAAGTTGTGAAAATAGGAATGGTACCGTTTCAGGGGTAGATGGGAGGTGGAACATGGTAGGTGGGTTTCCTGCAGTGAGACGACTAAGGGGCATTCCCCATTAAGTAGAATTTGCAGTTCGTGTAGGTTATGGAAGTATCCATTAAGGTTCCACTGGAGAACCCTAAGTACTTTTCCTTTAAAATGCGCCGACTTGTCTACTACATAGCTGGAGCTATGTTGTGAAAAGACGAGTTTGGTAGAATGGTGGGTGTGTTGGAGGCGACCCCCCCGGCCGGGGTCGAAGGCGCCAGGAACTGGTTGGGGTTCCTGGCGCCTTCGCCCCCAGACAGGGGTTGTTGTTAATGAGTGATTGGGTTACTAAAGATATAGGTGAGTGGGCTGTAGTAGTATATTCAATTGTTAGTTTGGGGTTATTTTCTGGTGGATGGTTGGTGGTGCTGTGTTTAAAAGATTACTCGAGGAATGGGATAAGGTTGGAGAAAACTGGGGTACATTGGATGTACCTAAAGAGTTAATATTGGTATGGTTTGAAGTTGAAATCTTGTTATTAGGTTCACTTGTACTAGCGTCAGGGATTTTAGAAAGCCTAGCTGGCGGCTTGGGTGGGTTTGGGAGGGCAACCTGATATACTTTGGTCTACTATACGCTCTAAAATAGTTCGTTAACGCTCGATTTACTTCCTTTGTATTTGTAGTTTTAGTAGGGTAGTGTCTCACGAATTTTGTAAAAGCATCTATTACCACTAGTGTATACTTTTTAACCGTCCTTGAATTGTCTATTGGACCATAATGATCTACGTACATGTACTACCACGAACCGTTTTTCTTCTTTAGGTATGTTTTGAATGAAACCCTCTTCACGGCCCTGTTTAGCCGAAAAAGCAATACACTTCAAACAGTTTTTTATGTGCTATCCTATCTTCACTCTCATTTTGGGAAACCAGTAACTTTTTGACACTAATTCTAACACCTTATCTGTTCCTACGTGACCTACTTCGTCATGATATTTATACAAAAGATGACTTTCCATTTCTGTTGGTACACAAAACACGACACTGTCATCATTTTTCTTTCTATATACCACTCCATTTCTCATCTCGTATAAATTATGGTTCGATCGTTCTAACAACTCTTTGATCTTAACTATATTTCCGTCTTTTCCTTGGCATACTATCAGGTTTTCGTCGAAAGTATTCGTTTCGATCGTCAGAATATTTGTCGATCTACTTAACGCGTCGACGCAAGGCTGTAGCCAGGGGGGGATCACAGGGGTTTAAACCCCCCCCCCCCCCCCACACGAAATTTTTTTAAAATGCATCTGTAAATCATACTTTTCCGCATCAGTATGAAATTCGTACTCAAATAATTATTGATTATGTTAAAAATTTCTGATTTTAGTTTTAAGCTATGAAAGGCAGTTTTAACGGAGTTCAACCTGTAGTACGCGAGTCTCATCCAGAAGCCTTATACGTGCATTGTAGCGCACACTCTCTAAACCTGGCATTAGGGCATTCTTGTCAAATTCAGCCTATTCGCAACACTATTGGTACCAAAAAATCCGTTGGAATTTTTTTTAAATTATCAGTAAAGCGCGCACATTTGTTGCAGGAAATGATTAAACAAAATTATCCTCAAAATAAATGGAAAAATTTAACAGCAATGAGTGAAACACGCTGGGTGGAAAACCATAATGGGTTGATGAGGTTTAAGGAAATTTTTGAAGCGATAATTGATGCTTTGGAAGAGTTGTCTAGTGATAAGGACTCTGATACGTCATCGAAGGCGAGTTGCTTTTTAAGATCTATTTCAGCTAGTGATTTTGCAGTAAGTTTGTGTTGTATGAGTGTTTTATTTACATATATATTGCCACACTTTGTAAGATCTTACAATCCCCTTCCTGCGACTTAGTGTCTGAAGCATTCATCGTCAAGAGCTCTACATGGAGATGGCATTTTCGGCGATTGAATAACAGGAAAAATTGGTTGGTCTTAAAGTAAATGAGGACGAGACTAAATACATGCTATCAACAAACAAACAAATATCTGTCCATTTATTTTATTTGTAGCCGCCTTTTTTCGCACGTACCGTTTTTGGTCGGTCCAAACCTATTAATTAAAATCCTGTTCGCCCCAAAAAAATAAGTGAATATTTTAGCTCTGAATGACGTTTAATTCCGCCCGAATTGAGAGCTGCCAATAAGGGGAATCTTTCGAACATGAATTTGTTTTTCGCCCGAAATTCACAATAGGCGAAAAGTGGAATCTTGTTCACGCGAAACTCACAATGGGGCTGAATATGCGGTTTTGTCTTATGAAAAGCCTTCTTGTGTTGAGCGAGTGCGCTCTACTGTTGTAAAATGCTTATGTTTATGTTTATTTAAGCGAAAGTGTAATATGAGTGATATGATCGTCTTTATGGACCATTTCACACACTTCAAGACAAAAAAGTAATTTAGTAAGTTAGTCTCGCGATGAGTTACAAACTATAATTGCCAGAATGATAATTAGAAGTGAACAGAAAAGTCCGGATGTTTACACAGAGTTATATGGTGCTTAAGACTAGGGAAATTACGAAGGGATAAGTTCTGTACCCCAATTATGACGAATAGCCTTAACGTTTTTGTTTTCATTTTTATTCTTTTATTTCTTTTAAGATACATACGATGATGTATAGCGTGAGTCGTGGTAAAAGCTTTTTAGAGTGTCTAGCCTTTATTGTGGCCAGGCGTTTATTTGAGGTAAAACGACAGCGGTGCTTCAACAGCGCTGAGTCAAAATTGAGTGCTAGCGAGGGGTACCTTTCGTCACCCCACGATGATCGAGCTTGTGATGAAGGTATCCCCCGGATGAGGTCATTGTTTATATTATCTATTTTGATAATTGTTTTTTTCATTAATAATAAAGAGTATCTCATAAGGGGACTGACATTAGTGTCCTTATAGGTGGATGTGTTCGAGAAACGTTAAGTTCGTGTTTCAAAATTTTTGTTGGCACAAGGCGAAGCATTTTTCTTTCTATAATCTTGATAGAAATGAAGATGCTCGGAAGAGACTGAAATTGCCAGTTAACAATATTATAAGGGATATTTTTCCCGATGACAATCGCCACCCCTTGTTGTGTGTCGTTTCGAATGATGTTAAAGCAGTCAATAAAAACTATATGCCTGCTGTTCAAATGTGTTTCTTGTAAAAATGCAATTTGACTGTTGCTAGCTAGAAGAATTTTTTGCAGTTCTATTTTTCGGCTATGCTCTATTAAGGACGAAATGTTGAATTATATTAGATTTAAAGTCATGATTTGATTGACGAGCTCAAGATACGCCAGTCTCTTCTGCATTACTTTGTTGAAACTGTTCAGGTTGGACATAAAGTCCTCTATTTTCAACAGGAGGACATTCATTTCCACCCCGAAGAGTTCTTTGGATAAACCAAGAAATTGGTTGAGTATATTGCCCTTCGCGGGAAGTTTATTGGAACTCGCGGAGGGAGTATCCTTCATTTGGTGGAAGTGACTCGCGTAGGAAACTTTCGATGAGGTAAGGTTCCTCCCTGAGTTCGGAATTACGAACACCTTCCTACTTTCTTCCCTTGACCTGGCCTCCTGGAAGATCAGCTTCCTCTTGCTCTCATATTTTTTGAAGGATTCGCAACCTCTGTAGTTGGCTGCGTGGTTTTGGCCGCAATTAACGCACGTTGCCATGGACGCTTCGTCTTTGAGAATTGGGCATTGCCCGGGTTCGTGCCGCTGGACGCACTTAACACAATTGTAATTGTTTGCACAATTTTTGGCAAGATGGCCGAACAGTTGGCAACGCCTGCACTGCAGTGCCCCTTTGTTGCCCTTAGGTTTCTCCCAGGTGACTTTGGTGTTGAATAGGAATTTAATTTTGGAGATCTCCTCGGCTGAGGTGCCCGGAAGGAGTCTGACTAAGAATAGATTGTATGTTATTTTCTGAGCCCGAGAGCGGATGGTGGAAAACCTTGAGACTTTGTCGACAATGGATGAAATCGATTTCAGTTCTTCGAGTATTTCATCCTCTAAGAAGTCTGCCGTCAGTCCCCTTAGGATGAGATTTGTAGTTTTATCCTCTTTTGGTGTAAAAGAGTACGCTTTAACATTTTCGTTGTTTTTAAGCAGATCCATCAGCTGTTGATGAACCGCCCTGTCGGTCACGTATAATTTACTACGCCCACCACGATTCACAATTTTAAAGTTAATATCTTTTGATTTTAAATCTAGAGTAAGTTTTCTAGTGTCTACGCTTGTCATAATTATGGGGGGACAGAACTTACCCTTAGACAGTTTCCGCTGGTGTTCCTCGTTGGTGTTGTGGTCGGGATTGTACGGTGTCTTCTTGTTGGCGTCATCTGCACTGCTGCTGCTCTGCTTCGGCTTACTGCTGGGAGGTGCTGTGGTGTTGTCAGACTCGGTAGTTGTTGGAGGATTCGAGCTCCGAATGGTCAGGTCTTGGAGAATTGAGAATTGATTTGTGGAGCTATGGGATGTGGTATCCATTTCTGTAACAGGGTGAGTTAAGGCAGCCCTGTGTCTTTTATTGGGTATTTGCCACTGTTTGTTGTTTGAAGAAGCCTCAGATGTGGAGGCTCTGGGTTAATGCGCCTTTTGAGGCGGTTGCGAAGAAGCAATTACATCAGCAACACTGAGGCACGTGGTGAGATCGTCGTCCATTCGTCGTGGGTTCTTCGTTTGCTGCAATTTAATTAATTGTTGCGCAGCTTCCAGCCTTTGTTTGCTGCTCCGAGGTGTTAGTGGTGATGTTAATTTGTTGTGTCTCACCCTTTCTTCTGCCTTAATCCGGCGGCATGTTGGGGTTATGTGCGGTGAGGAATGGCGTGATGACCGAGCGTCCAGGTGGGCCACGCTGAGTTTTCCTGATAAATCCTGTTTATCGTCGCTGGTGTGACGTTTGGTTTTGAAAAAAACCTTTGTATAATGCACGTGGCAAATGTACGAGGATGGCGGTCCGCCGCTTCCAAATCCAGTGTAATCGGTGGCAAAATATCCTTACTTTTCGTTTTGACAACGAATTTCCAAATACGAAAGAAAGATGAATATTGAAACTTAACTTATTTACAACTTTTACGGGGTACAAAATATACTTTATGGACACAGAACAATTAAACGTTCATCTCCGTTTCGTATCTCGTGTCGAATCCCCAACAAATCTCAGACTGACTGACGTTTCTGACAATTAGATGTTGTTTTCAGTGTTTCTCAAACTGTAGCAAACGAGAGCGATGGACGACACGAGAATGATTGTGTTTCGTGAACCAAACTATTGTAGTTCAGTGCAATCGCATGGACGACAATCGTCCGCAAAGTTACGTCACTTACAAAAAAAACATCTAAAAGTGTCCTCGAATCTTCAGAGAAATGTGTTGGAGTAGTGGTATTTACTGGGAACATATTGAATGTTTTCATTCTGCAACTAAATTGTTTTCAACTAAGATTCTTTGAAGATTGAACTGGTATTTCATCCATAAGCTGAACAAATTTCGACAGACTAATGTTCTTGTTTGGTCTATATACCGTTCCGATAAGCAACTTGTCTTCACCACATATAAGATCTACAAACACGTATTCAATTGCACTATTAGCACCTGAATGACGTTTAATTTTGCATTTGGTCTCATCTCGTACAAATATCGCCACGCCACCACCTATCCGTCCTTGCATATCACCACGAAAAGCCTATACCCCCCTAGACCACACGACTCATCGTTGAAACTACTGTTAAACCAAGTTTCTGAAACACAGATTACATCGACCTTAGTATCAACAAATATATCTCTGAACTTATCGATTTTTGGCAACAAGCTTTGTGCATTTAAGTGTCATATTTTAAGACCATTTCTCTGATTAGTAAGAATTTTAACCATTGAACGTAGAACACCATCATTAGGTTCATTCGTGGGACTGTTATTTAAATCTCCAGTAACCATTATCTTTTAATTAAGAGACGAGATAGTAGAAAAAGGAAATATTAAAAATGAGAGAAAAGAAAAACATAGGGACGGACTACAGTCCGCTTGGGCGAACTGTTGGATACCCTATTCTTATTCCTATCCCTCATAAGTGGGCGTGACAAAAGTCTAAGTATGGTTGAATTGTTAAGAACGCTCTACATACATATTTTGTTATATAACATTTAAAGGATTTTATCAAAAAAAAAACGCTCCCTAGCTCAAACTTGGGTGTTTCAATAAAATTGTTTTATTTAATTGTGGGCGTGTCAGTAGGCGGATTTAAAAAAAATTAACACATGAGCATAAAGGGCCCCTAGAGAGTATATATTATAAATTTCAGCTCCCTAGCTCAAACTTTGAATTTTCAAAAAAAAAAAAAAATAATTGTGGGCGTGTCAGTGGGCGGATTTTGAAAATATTTACACATGAGCATAAAGGGCCCATAGAGAGTATATATTATAAATTTCAGCTCCCTAGCTCAATCTTTGGATTTTGAAAAAAATTGTTTTATTTATTATGTGTGTGTTAGTGGTTCTCCTTAATGCAATGGGTAATGAGTTCCATAGGAGAGTGGCATGGACAAAGAATGTGCGCTCAGATTGAAGGCAATTGAATCTGGGCCTTATCAATATAGCTGTTCTATGTGAGCTAGCGAAACTTAGTCTGCTATGCAAGTACTCCGGCTGTTGGGTCTGCATAATACCGTGCAAGAGGATAAGTGTTCTAAACTTAATCAGGTTGTCGAGAGTAAGGCCCATTATCTGCAGAGAGTAACTAGATATGTGGTCGTTATATCGTTTTTTAAAGACGTATCTTGCTAGGTTATTGTAAATGACATTCAACTTGCGCCTAGTGTTGTAGTCAACATAGCAAAAAACCTCGCAACCATACATTAGGATAGGTAATAATAGGGATTTAGCGAGTAACATCTTAGTTTTAGTGGGTAGAGAACTTTGTGTGGACCACAGAAGTCGGAGACCACTATACACCTTTCCAATTGTAGTTGCAACATGATCGGTCCAAGTGAGTGTATCATTGAAGACTATCCCCAGATTTTTGGCCCTATGAACATATTCAATGGGTGACTGTCCTAACAAAATTGGCGGAAAAGTGGATGCATCTAATTGACGCTTATAGATACAAAGGGTCTTTGATTTTGAGGGATTAAGCGATAAGTTATGTTTGAGAGCCCACTGCTGAATGACTTCTAGATCTTCGTTGATTAACTCAATGGTACTACTTATCATATCCAACGGACAGCACTTAAGTAATTGAACATCGTCAGCGAACATGTGGGCAGTACAATGTTTTATGAGTTGGGGGAGCTCGTTTACATAAAGTGTAAATAATAAGGGACCGAGAATGGAACCCTGTGGGACACCGGCAGGTACCCCGAGGAATGATGACACTAGATTTCCTACAGCCACACATTGCTGACGACCCGTTAAGTAGGAATGTAAGAGTTTGACTGACAGATGAGAAAATCGAAAACTATGCAACAGTTTCTTACAGAGAAGAGAATGGTCCACCGTATCGAATGCTTTTGAGAAGTCCAACAACGTCAAAAACGTAGGGCAGTTGGCGTCCAGCCCTTTGCGAATGTCGTCGGCAACTAGTAACAGTGCAGTCTTACAACTTCTTTTTGCACGGAAGCCGGATTGGACGGAACTCAACAGGTTGTTGTGACTAAGGTGTGCTTGCATCTGCTTTAGAATCGCCTTTTCAAATGCTTTGGATAAAAACGGTAGTATTGCGATTGGTCTATATTCAGGGTTAATCCGGTGTGTCGATTTAGGTATAGGAATTATCTTAGCCCTTTTCCACGAGGAGGGGTAATCACAGGTCATAAGTATTTGATTAAAAATATGAGTGATATATTTAAGGAGGAAAGGAAAGAGGAGCTTTAAAAATTTGGGATTTATTTCATCCAATTGCATTTATTTCAATCCTATTGCATTTGATTTAACCGATAGCAGTGCTTCGACAACATCTTCATCCGTTAAGCGATTAAAATTAAAGTTATTTGTATTATCACTAGCTTGGCTACACTGATTCGTAGTCCGCAAATAATTGTAATATTGCGTTGACGGTTCGGAAACTGACACAAACTGCGAGTTAAGAACATTACAGTCAACGTCAGCAGGTGCACTTGATCGCTGTTTTCCATTTCCTAATTTGCGCAACTTTTGCCAAATCACTTTTCCAGGCTGTATTTCAGGGTTCAGGAATTGTTCGTAGTGGCGGCGCTTTGCGGCCCTTATACGAAGAACCACTAAGTTGCGAAAAGACCTGTAGGATTCATATAGAACAGACAGCTTGTGTCGTTTCCAACGAGCATAAGCGATATCACGTTTTTGCATCAAATCTAATAGAGATCTATTAATCCAAGGCGGGGAACTGGGTATATGGGTCCTTCGCCGGAGAGGACAATATTGATCAAAGAGTTCTTTTATGTTTTTTTCCAGGAACAATACCTGCTGACTTACTGATGGCATTAAGTAAATTTCGTCCCAATGAATTCGGATGACGTCGGACCTTAAACTTGAGTAATCAATATTTTTGAAATCTCTATAAGTGATAACATTTACAGTTGCGTCTAATGGAATATCATAGGTTAGATATATCAAATCATGTTTGGAAAACCCCGGCGCTGTGAGTTGACTGTAACACATAGTTTTATTACTGTGATTTACGAAAAACACATCTAGAAGGGTAGCAGGATCGCATGCAAAATGTGTCGCAGCTGATACATTGACAGGTGTTAGGTCAACGCTCTTGAATTTGTCAATTAAGTGTGCAGAAGCACCGCTGTTAAGCAGATTACAATTCAGGTCACCCGAAATGATAATGTTGGGAGTAGAGCAAGAGATTTCTTCCAGAATGCTTATAATTGGAGAAATATCTAAGTATTTATTTGGTCTGTATATCACTCCAAGCAGCAAACGCTCAAGGCCACAAGTAACATTAAGGAACAAATATTCGATTGAACTGTTGTCGTTTGACTTGTAAACAACATTGCCTCGCAGGCCGTCGCGCAAGTAAACAGCCACACCTCCACCCACCGGAACAATTCGATCACTTCGAAAAAGCTCATAACCATCCATATTATAAGCCACATCTGGAACATCAGGAAAAAACCAAGTTTCGGATACACAAATAATGTCAACACTAGAGTTAATGAACAGCAGACGAAATTCATCAAGTTTCGGATTCAAGCTCTGCGCATTGATATGGCAAACGTGGAGGCCTTTTTTCTGCGAATGCAAAACCCGAATCATTTGGTACAAATTCGCATCCCTGACACTCGCCCCAGAACCGGTCACCACATTGCGATTATTTAATACCATAGAGAATAAAAACAAAATTATTAGTTAACACAGGAGAAACAAAAACACAAGCAAAGCGGCGAAAAGCAAAGTGAATTATTAAGAGAGAATAAACTATGGCCATTGATAAATAGAAAAAAGAATAATATAAAAAACAGCTAGAGAAATAGAAGAGAGAATAATATAAAAAATAATAAGAGATCAAATAGTTGCGGTATTCGTTGTAAATTGAATGCATATCAGCGTTTATGTTTAGCTGCAATGTCTTGTTGTTCTTCATCACTTATTTGGCATCTCTCGGCAACGGCAGTTAAACAGTCGAAGTCGGCAACGACTTCACTCTTTCCGCCAACAGTAGATCGCACTAACACAGACCCAAGGTACGTATGCACCAGTGGCGTGGCGTGGATAATTTTAAAAGGAAAGACGTTGAAAAATTTAGTCACCTATAAAAATAAAAATCTTTAAAACCTGAAATAAAATAATTTTTAATGGGGATATTGTATCTACATAATATGCATTCCACATTGACTTAGCAAAAATATTCTAGCCACATTTTTTATACTTCAAGACATTAATATTTCAATCAACAATGAGCTTAAAGCATAACAAAAGTGGCTTCAAAAGAAGCCGGTCTTGACAGACGCATGATACAATAACTTAAAAAAATTCAGCATAATGTGGATAGTAATTTTAAAATAAGAAAATTCAGAAGAATTATATGGATAATTCTTTATATTTGTTAAAATATAAAAACGATACAAATAATAATGTCAGCAATAAAAATAAATCAAAATTAAAAACAGCTAAAATTCACACACTTTAAAAAAAAAAAGTGAAAAGTTTTGTTAAAATATTAGTTCTTTATAATTATTTGTATTCTAATGCTATTCGACGATCTTTTTTGATAAACTCTGCCAATACCCTTTCATAGAAGTTTGGTCTATTTTTAATTTTAAGAAGAAATCTTCTTTCTATCGATATGAGGGCTAAATCAGAGAGCCTATCCTCGCCCTGTGAGTTTCTTAAATAAGTATGAATTCTTTTTAAAGCAGAAAAATACCTCTCAACGGAGGCGACGGAAATGGGAAGTGTTAAAAGTAAACGACTTAAGTTTAAGACTTGAGGGAACACTTCTTTCAATGCTTCACTATTCAAATGGTTGTGAAGGTCGAGAACCTCAAACTGCCGAAGTGACGACGAAGAATATAAAACATTAAGTTCATTTTTTAATGCCGTGAAGTCAAAAATTCTAGGAAAAAACTTAATTAGGGAAGATATTTTTACATCTGGACTGGAACGAGAAAAAGTGTCATACTTCAAATTATTTAGTAAATCCAAATATGTAAGATTACTAAATGATTTATATCTGGCATTTATTTGGCTAACTATATTGTCTTTAATTTCAACAAAAGGCGCCATGACTCAAAACGTTCGATTTCTTGCTTGGCATAACTAACGTCTGTTTGTTTTTTTTTTGAATTAAATTAAATAATACATCGGTCTTTGCAAATATTTCAGAAAGGGTATGAAGCAAAAAACAGAATTCCTTGCTCTCTAATTTATTTAATAAACTTTCTGCCATCGAAAGTGTGTCAGTATCCCATTCCCTAGAGTCATTAATTATTTTACTAAAAGTTTCAATTATATCTATTCTACAGTTAAAGATTACGTTTATTATTCTTGAATGATAATGCCATCGAGTTTCCGATACTCCTGGCATGCGTCGATTGGAAATTTGTTTTAAAAGATTGGACCGCTTTGTGGATTTATTAAAAAATCGAACGATGCTATTAGTATAGCCAAAAAATAGTTTAAGTTCTGCTATGTTTTCTAGAGATCGGGATAGTACTAGATTTAAAACATGTGCATAACAAGGAATAAAATTTGCCATCGGGCATTCATCAAGGACCTTCTTTTGAACACCACCCCCCTCGCCGGACATAACTGCGGCACCATCGTAGGATTGTCCTATTAACTTTTCCTTGCAGTCGTATGTTTCAAGAATTTTAAATATATGATTGGATAACTCATTTGCATTACGACTTGCGCTAACGTCAAAAAATCCAAGAAATCTTTCTTGTATACCATCCTCTGACAAGTACCGAAATATGGCACTCAGTTGTTCCCTATGACTCAAATCTGGTGTTTCGTCGATCATAATCGACACGAACCGAGCATCCTTGATTTCCGTTTTAATTTCGGATTTAATAACCGCCGCGATACTATGTATCAAATCGTTTTGAATATCGTTGGATAAACCTGAAAAAATTGGATTGTGTGTACTTGAACACTGCTCTAAATGGGATTCCAATAAAGTGTCATATTTAGATAAAAAATAAACCGCTTCGACATAATTGCCACGATTATCTGAACTAGACCTTTCATCATGACCGCGAAATGCTAACTCCTGTCTGCCTAATAAAATGACCGTGTCAATAAAACGTTCCATTAGTTTCCGATTTTTATCTACTTTTTTATTATGAACAACGAAAGAATTTCCTAAATAAGTTTCAATGCGATTCGTGCCGAATTCGTGTAGGGATAAACAACAACGAATATGTTTTTCTGTCTTAATATGTTTTTTCGAAGAATTAACTAAATTATTTATATCAGTGAAACCCGTTCGGCTCCAAACACTGGCGGAGTTTGAAAAAAGAAGACAAGGAAATCAAAACATTTTATTAAGCTTGCAACTCCCAGTTAGCCACTTATATTTTTGGTATAAGGAAACATTAAAATGTGTCACAAAACCATCTCTCCTTTGGTAATTAATATTTATAAAAGGCATAGAGCGCCCTACGTCTATAATTTTTTTTTTATCAAGAAAAGATAGCTTACTAAAACTATTTGAATCCTCCAGGAGGAAATCAGTTAAACAGCAATCTACACTAATCAAAGACATTTCCAAAAAAAAATCTAAAACTGCACTAAAATTAAGAAGCTAAAATGTTTTTATCAGTAAGTTGGTAATAAAAGAAACTAAAAAATTACACATTAACCTTCGCTTTCACTTTCACATCTAACTTTTCACTATTTTAATTTAAGATTTTATCAAATTGGCTTTACAAAACACTAGATTTTTTCAAGTTATTGCACTTGTGCAACGCAGTCTGTCAATAAATTCCAACTGATTCTAAATTAAAATTTGAATTCCTGCTTAAAAAAAAAAAAACAAGTGTCGGTATTTTATTTGACATGAACTTCTCTTAAGCGATATGCTGAATTTACTCTGCTGACAAATTGCCATAATATTCTACCATATTTTATTTCATAAGACAAAAGTATAACAATAAATTTGTAAAAACATCGAAGCATTAACTATCACAAGAGAGAAAAATGAAAGCTCAACTTCTTACATCAACACGCATATCAATATCAACATCAAATTCAAAATCAAGAATCAACCCACATAACACATTCAGATATTATGTCATAAGAAAAAAGAAATAAGTCAAAGAACACCGTGTTATTAGACACAATGTTGCAAAAAAAAACGAGTCAAACGTAGCACCTGCATTCCTGCAACATGTTGATATCTTCCGATTGAAACGCAATGCTAATCGCAAAAGGGAGAATGAAATGAAACAATTCCAAGTATTCAGCGTGAGATTTGGTTTATAAGACGAAATGTAGCGTCTTTTTCTTTGAATATAAAAGCGGGTGTTGAACAAAGAGGATCGGAACCGCAATGCTTGTAGAAGAAAGGGATATAAAACAAGTAAATAAGACGGAAAAATATTTTTTATTCTATTATAGAGAGCAGCGGTAGTTGAAAACTTTTTACTAAGAGTATTTTTGTGACTCTTCGTTGGTTTGTTGTTTGTGATTTGTGGATTGTGGAATGTGGTTGAATCTTGATTCTTGAATGAAGTATGAAGATGCAGACGAGAGGTAGAATGAAAATATTAAACTTATTCGATAGCTTATGTGTGAGTGTGTGTGTAGATTTTATTTTATAATTAAAATACGGGACGGGTTTCATTTTTCATATATTTATTTGGCAGATAGTGCTTACTTTTGGTGGATTTTTAAAAGGGAAGACGGTAGGAATCGTGTTATATGGACGCCACGCCACTGGTATGCACAGAGCCCAGCTGGCCCTTTTTCTTCATTCGCACTGCATGCTGGAGAAGAGTCCGATTCCGTGGAGTCAAGCTTTCGTTCACAAACACATGATTGTTTGAATCAAGTCCAATATCGCGTAGAGAGATAGGGCGTTTAGTTTTTTTCCGGTAGCAGGCAAGTGCTTTCAGCATTTTATTTCTCTCTCCCACGCTAGAGAACTGGAGAATGACAGGTGGATCGTCATTGTTATTGCGGTGTTTGGTACGGAAGGCATTCTTCAGTGCTGGTGGTATAACATCGATGGTATCGCAGAGTTTTGTGTATATTGTGTGTAGATTTTCATCTGTGAGTTGTGGGATGCCGAAAACAACAGCATCGGTCAAGAACTCCTTTCTTTCTAGCATGTCGCAACGATTACGTAGTTCCGAAATCTCCCCGCTGAGTGTTTTATTTACTTTTTGTTCAATTTCCGCGGTACGTTGGGACAAATGATTGATTGCTAAATTGATGCTGTTGATGTTTTCGGTTAGTGTTGTTTGAATGCTGAGGACTTTAGCTATTAATTCATTTCGGGTTTTATCCATCTCTTCTTTAAAAGTCGCGATAATGGATTCGGCATGTTGATTAAGCTCTTGGTGAAGAATTTCCATGGAAAGACATGAGCGTGCAGAGGCTGTTAATGTGCATGGCTGTGTATCTGGCTCATTAGGCGTGAAGAGGTGCTCTGAGGTAAGTGTTTGTGGGGTTAGATCGCACGAAGTGGGAGGGCGATCTGACGTCATTTTATGTATTGGTGGCTTGTTGTGCTTTTTGTCAGAGACTCCCGCTTTACCTTCGATGGGATTGTTGGGTTTGATGTTCGGCGAATTCGCTTTCGGTAACGTTACATGTTGCTGTTGGGCGCGAGCCATGTTCCCGCGAGTGTTAGCTGTAGACGACATTGTGTGGCGTTTGAATGTTCGATATATATCTATTTAGTTAGTCAAGTGCGAGAACACAAAATGCAAATTCAGAATTAAAATTTTGTTTAGCGCGAATTACAGAATAGCAACAAGAATTCTTTCGATTCAAATTACTACAGAATTCAAATATGTTTGTGATTCCCGCACGATTAAATTAGGAAACTAGGAAACTACTAAACACAAGAGTTTTTACTGTTTTTGCCGGCGAGATAAAAGTGCGTCTGTTCACTCTCGATATGACATTACTTCACACTTGAGTCACAGATCATATATAAAAAATTTCAGCTTTCTAGCTCAAAATTTTTTCCAAAATTTTGTTTTTTTGAGTTTGTGGGCGTGTCTGTGGGCGGATTTCAAAAATTCGTAAACTTGATTATTTCGGGACCCTAGAGAGTATATGGTTAAAATTTCAGCTCTCTAGGTCCAGTTTAAAGGCCTAATTTTTGCCGACGGACGGACGGACGGACATGGCTAGATCGACATTACTATCGATGCTGATCATAAATATAGTAACTTTTAGGGGTCTACGGGCAATATTAAGGTATGTTACAAACTATGCGTCAAAATTAATATACCCTTAGAATAGGGTATAAAAAGAAGAGAACAACAAATTCAAATTAAAAGTTTGAGAAGCGCTTTATTATGTTTCTGACGTGTGTGTTGGTATGGCAGCTCCATTCAAGTCTTCTATGTTTTCTACCAATTGTGCATCATCCTCTAGTTGATTGTAAACAAGTTTGATGTAAACAAGACCACGAATCGTATGTACTGATGACAATTGTTTGGATTTTTTTTAGACGAAGTGCAGTCCGCAGTTAACCAACGACCATACCACATCGAGTTAATCGGTTCTCGTCAGATCACCGTAATTAAACGATGTTGGGCGCGGTTAGTACGTAGATGGGGGACCGTTTGAGAACAACCGCGTGTCGTTGGCCAGTCTCATCTACAGAGTTGAGGTAGATAATATACGTGGTATCACAATGGACCTAAATTGGTCTAAGTGTGTCGGCTTCTGCCGACAGCCACATAAACCTAACCTAACCAGTCCGCAGTAGAGTATAATTTTTTTTTGTCAAGCACTCGCGAATAAAGATTGGGGTTTCCCTAGCTTGATTTAACCCTACATCACGTAAGCTAAGTTGTTTTTTGTTGGGGTCATTGCGATGTTTGGATATCGATTTCAGGTTGTAATTTCTGTCGTACGGAAATTGAAATTTGATGAGTATCGGAGAGTTTTTGGTTGTGTTGTTTACCGGGCGAGTGCGAAAAATGCTGCGTAAAGATGGTGGTTTAGTTTCGAGAGTGTTGGATAAGTGATTGAAGTAATTTTTTAAGTTCTTGTCTTCTGTTTGCGGAATGCCATAGAGAACGGCATCGGATGCAACTTTTTTGTTGTTTACCAATTCTTGTTCAAGTTCCATTGCGTGAATGTGATCAGTGGCTTCCGCAATCTCGTATTTGGCATCAGTTAGTTGCGTAGTGGTGCTCAACAATTCGTTTTTAGTTTTAGTAAGCTTGGTTTTAATTTCAGACAATGACAATGTTAAATTATCGACGTCAGATTTAAGTTTGTTTACATCTAGTGAAGTTGCCTGATTCATACTTTTAATCTGATCGACGCGTTTGTTTATATTTGTTATGTTTTGTTTGCTCCGATTGCTTGATTTGTGTTGTTAGTAAAGCGACAATACACTCACTTTGTTTGGCGAATAGTCTGTCCATTTTCTCCCACATTTTGCTGTCTTTGTAGAATATATTTAAATTTTTTATGTTTTTATTTAAAAATGGTCAAAATTCACTTCGAGATTAAACAGAATTTATTAAAGTCACAGTTTTGAATCTTTTGACACCAGCTGTACTAGAGTATGAAATCTACAATGTGTAAATTTTAAGTGAAACTGCCGCCAAGAAAAACACGTCTACTCAGTAGCTTTCGACATTGTATCTTTTATCATTACAGTATCTGCACGCGTCCGTTTCTGAGAACCCTAATCTTTTGGCATGCTTCCTCAGGAGGCAATACCCGGAAAGGATGCCGATTGTCATTCTAAGCTGATATCTAATTAGTTTCAGTTTTCTCTTTGTTCAAGTTGGGCCTTGGATACCTATTGGCCCACTTTGTGACCCAATCTTTGACTAGCCATTCTAATGGCCGCTTCCTATAACTTTCCCTTGACAACACAAAGGGAAGGTTTTATGTCCACTCCTGCACTTTGCAGACGCATTTGTCCCCCTTCTCATGCTAGTTCATCCGCGAGCTCATTGTCCTTTATGTCGCGGTGCCCGTGCACCCAGCACAGGCTAACACGGTGCTGTTCGCATAATGCATTAATCATTCTGCGACAATACCAGAATATTTCGGATCTAATGACACATGATTTTAGTGCCTTTAGTGCGGCCGGACTTTCAATGTAAAAGGTTATACCACGGTCGGATATCGACTTTATTAACAGCGATTCCGCAGTCTTAAGTACTGCAGAACCTCTGACTAGAAGACACTGCAACTGCTTGGAAGCCGCAGAGATTCCATGAATCCAGTTACCGCTGAGTTTACTTTTATATAATTTCCTAACTTTCCGCTTCTTTTAACCAATTTCACTGTTCCACCTTTTAGCTTGTATCGTTATGGATACCCTGCTAATGGGGCAACGTGTTCCAATTCTTAACACGTTACAGACAAGATCTGTAGCCGCCTCGACTTCACTTATGTCGCAGGCCATATCGGGATGGCTCGTCAGACTCTGCTCAACGATATTAGTAATTAGCCCAATTGGCCTTCCTTGGATTCCTTAAGGTGTAATTAGCTGTACATTGTAAGTTAACTTGAAAGCGGATCAATCGGTGGTCTCATAGAGACACTTCATCCAGTACCCTCCATTGATCTATAGAGATATAAGGTTAATTAGAGGCTAGAGTGATATCGGATTACCTCCTGCCTATTTCTTACCACAAATGTTGGGGAATTCCCTTGTTACAGATAGTGAGATGCGATGATAAAATAAAATCAAAAAGAGTCTCGCCTCTTATTTTGGTATTCGCACTACCTCATTATGAGTGATGAGCATTTGCATCACAGCCCATGATGTGGTGCCATTCTCCTTTGCGATAAGCTTCCTCACTTTTTGCGAGGAATGTCGCCTGGCAGCCAGAAGGAGCTCGTCTTTCGGGTCGTTGAGCGGACCGCTGATGAAGTCCCAGCCTTCATCTTTTTGGCCTCACTACTCTCAACGGCGTCATCCGATCTCTTTGCGTTCCCCAGATTTCGTAGGCTGACAAGACACGTCGCGCTCCTACAGTACGACGACTTATCAGTTTACTTTTTGGGGCTAATTTTCCTCTTGGTCGGCTAGAACATACTTAAGAGTATTTGAAATCGGTAGGGTTGCGGTCTGCTACCTTTTTTGCCTTCATGGTTTGTTTTGCCTTATCTTCTGTTGTCGCCGTGGATTTGAAATGATCTATTCTTTCTTATAGTAAGTAACACCGTAAAGCATGCAATGAAAAACGCCATTGCTTGATGCTGCCTGCTGTTAAACAACAAAAGCTGTGTTCCTAGCACAATAAGGGTTCTGAAAGATTTACAGAAAACCCCTTAAGCGAAAGTAAATTATTAAAAAATTAAAAAAAAAAAAAATGTTCTGCTTGTACCCACTGGAACGACCATCTCAAGCGAAGTCCCTGATTAAATACACTGTATGTACCCTCTCGACTAGCACCGTTAGACCACCACCACAGGCCAGACCAACTCCATCCACCGAGCCCACGACAATCCACCAGCCAAACTAGAACACTAGAACCGGCACCACAGACATCAAATAGAAATCCTCCACTGGCCGTTCTGATCCATTCCGTCAACACCGTAAGCAAGCGACACGCCACCAGCAGCCAGACCAGACAAACCAAGAGAAGTTCACCGTACCAATTTTTGCACTGACACATATAATTCAAACCGACTTTCTGCAGCAAATATGTCTTATACCCCGGACGAAAATGCATTCGGGGAGTTCAGTCACTGTACAAATTGTGGCAATACCACGAGTTATCACGCTGCATACTGTTCTCCAGGAGTTCGCAGGAACACCCTAACTTTTTAGTAGAACTTACCCCGTAGAATTTTGATTGTAAGAACCCTACATCTTTTTTGAAAACCCCAGGTTCAACCTCACGCGTAGAACCCCTGATCCAACGCTGGGAGTGCGCTGGGAGTGCCGGTTACTGACTCCAAGAAACGGATGCTGAGAGACTCTTTGGGGCCCTATTACGTAACTCGATTTTACTTTTGAATCTATTCGAAAGCGAATTCTATTTTTACTTGTGGCCTATAATTGTTAAAATGTCCAATTTTCAAACGAAAATTGCATTTAAGTTGAGAGATAAATTAAAAAGAAAAATCGAATTTGAACGATTGTATAGAGTTGTAGTTAGTAAGACGAAGACCATTGCCTATTATCTCTAGGAAGGAGGAAGCCAAGAGACACTGGCAGTTGACTGTTAAAGTTGTTGAACTGTCCGTCCCGTCAACGTGATTATACGCCTATGTATTACAATAGTTGTGACAATTTATTTGTGAATCTAACGAGGGACCATATTGTACTTCACTCCGAAAAAAACGTCTGAAAAATAAAACGCTTCTTGCTGGGGGATCTTAAAGACCTCTGTCCGCCGGTGAGTTTTTCGTTACGACCTGGGCGTGATGTGCTGGCGGGGACCTGAGTTTGGTGGCGGATTTTGTTTCTTTCGCAAGACTCGTCGGATCTCGGCCTGGTCTACCCCGCCGACATTGCTGGGTGGTTTTGATCGGGTAAGCTTCTAGTGATTCTCTGGGCATGGTGGGCTGGCGGGGTTAGATGGCGGATTCTGTTTCTTCCGCTCAACTCGTCCGATTTCAACCTGGTCTACTCCGGTGACATGGCGGGGTGGTTCTGGTCGGAAGGGTGGTTGCTGGCGGTGTTGGTACCAGTTCTCGGCTTCGGCCCTAAACTTGCGTCCGAGGTCTTGGTCTGGCATGTACTTTGAATCGCCGCGGGGCGTCGTCGGAGGTATCCTTGTAGAGATTTAGTTCCGGGGGTCGACATGTAGAGTGTCAATCGTGCGGTCGGCAAGTCTTGTGTTGGGGCGTGTTGCGGTCGGCAGGATATATGGGTTTGATTTTTTTGGCTGCACTTCTGTCGTGCATATTGCGGTCTAGTCGGTATTGGTATCATTCTTGAATGGAAGACTCTGGGTGCCGGTATTCAGCTACGTCGGCGTTTTTGGTCTGGTCGGGTTCGGTTGGTTACTGGACGGCGTGTGCTTCCTAAGAAGTCCCGATTCCGAAAGAAAAATGCTGAGGTCGATACGCCTTGTTTCAGGCGTATTGCGGTATGGTCGGTCGGTGCGGTGTACGCATTCTTGTCGGTGTTGTTATTCTTCTCGAATGAAAGAATCTGGGTACCGGTTTCCTGGTACTTCGGGGTTTGGGCCTGGTCGGGATCAGTCGGCTCCTGGTCGGTGTGCTTCCTTAGAAGTTCCGGTTCCAAAAGAAAAATGCTGGGGTCGGTACGCCTTGTGTCGGGCGTATTGCAGTCTGCTGCGGTCTGGTCATTCGGTCGGTGTTGGCATCCTTCTAGAGTTGAAGAATCTGGGTGCCGGTATCCAGGTACTGTTCTGTTCGGTGTCTGTGCCAGGACTAGTGGTCTGCTTTGGCTGGTGGCTTGTCATGGGCTTGGTGGCTGTGTTTGGCTATTCCTGTGGTTGTGGTCTGACGGTGGAAGTCGGTAGGGTATAGTGTGCTCAATCAGGGGTTCGGTAGATTTGGTCGGTTCACCACTCCCTTCATCTCTTTTTTATTTTTTGTATTTTTTTTTTGTGTTTTTACTTTTTGTTATATTTGGCATATTAATATATATTTAGTTCACACAAGAAAGGCCGAAAAAAACTTGATCAGCCCAGGCAGCGCCGCCATACCTGGCTAAGAGAGCTCGTTCTTGCTTGGTTTAACCCCCAACCTTTCATCCTTGGGCACGGTTTACTATTTACTAAAGCCACCACAGGAATTAGGTTTGGATAATGATAGGAGAGGGAAGAGAATGGAGGGGCGGGGGAATAGAGGATGATGAGAGGGGAATAGAGGTGGGGGCGGACGGAATGTCCTGGGCAGTTCTTAGTGGACGTATTTCAACGCCCTGTCTGCCATGGGTGACCCTTCTGACGACAATAGTCGTCGACAGCATAGCCCGTTGAATCATTGGCGTATTGACCAACAGATAGAAATAAAACCCCAGATCGTGTCGACTTCTTTCTATCCAAAAATATATCTTCAAACAAAATAAGCATAGAGGAAGGACCTGATCTTCAATCAGATCATTCCTCTATACTCTTAACACTTAGCGATAAAATAATAATAAAAGACCATAGCCCAAAACTAGTAAATAAACTGACTGATTGGAACTACTTCAGACAGAAGTTGGAAGAAAGTATCCAACTATCACCAGCTATTCAAACAGAAGATCAACTAGAAGAGGCAGTCCAAATATTGACGCTCAGAATACAAAAAGCTGCGTGGGCTACCACTCCCAAAACAACAAAAAAGATCAAACAAAACTCTTATCTTCCCGAAATATGTGAAACTACTACAGAAAAGAGGAAAGCTAGAAAACGCTGGCAACGGACAAGGGCGCCAAGCGACAAGACCACACTGAACAACTTAAATTATAATCTCAGAAAATCTGTAAGAGAATTCAATAATGAGTCTTTGAAAACTTACCTTACAGGTCTTACAAATGATGCTAGTACCGACTACTCGCTCTGGAAGGCAACGAAGAAAATGAACAGGCCAATAGCTCACATTCCGCCAGTAAAAACCAGAGAAGGTAACTGGGCGAAAAGCAACCAAGAGAAAGCAAACACTTCGCTGAGTATCTTGAAGACGTATTCAAACCTTATGAAGATAAAGGTTATCAAGCACTCGAAATAAGGTGCGAAGAACATAGACCGGTAACAGCTAAAGAACTTGCGAAAGAAATTAAAGAAAGCATAAATATTTATAAAAAAAGGCCCAGGGTTTGATTTGATTACAGGAGAAATTTTGAAGCAATTTTCACCAAAATGTTTAAAAAAAACTAGCGCAGATTATAAATGCTGCATTTAAATTAAGGTATGTACCAAGCATGTGGAAAGTCGCGGAGGTAATAATGATACCTAAACCAGGCAAACCTCATATCGCCCAATATCTAATCTACCAATGTTGTCCAAGTTATTCGAATAAGTGCTGGTAAAACGTCTACAAAAAATTATAGATGAAAAATCGCTAGTCCCAATTCACCAATTTGGATTTAGAAATAAGCACTCTACCATTGATCAGGTGCATAGAATCACAGATAGAATCAAAAAAAGCATTTGAAGAGAAAAATGTGTGCTCTACAGTATTTCTTGATATAGCACAAGGTTCAATAAAGTCTGGCACAAAGGACTGATGCACAAATTACAAAAGCAATTGCCGAAGCAGTATATATATATACAAATATTCTTCAAAATTAAACAAGATGCAGAGTACTCAGCATTAAGAGAGATTAAAGCTGGTGTACCGCAAGCCAGTGTGCTAGGTCCAGTTCTATACCTACTTTACACTAGCGATCTTCCTGAAAGTGAAGAAACCACCATAGCTACTTTTGCAGATGCCACAGCTGTCCTTGCTGTGGGATCAACTATCGAAATAGCAACAAAAAAGCTTCAAATAGCAATTAACAGTATTTCAGAATGGACCAAGAAATGACAAATTACATTAAATGAAAAGTCAGTCCATATTAATTTTACGTATGAAAACGTACCACACATTCCAGTCTACATTAACAACAATGTAGTGGAATATTCAAACGCAGCCAAATATCTAGGCATGACTCTAGACGCTAAACTGCGCTGGAAAGCGCACGAAAAGAATAAAAAGATGAGTTGAACATGCGATACAGTAAAATAAATGTATTGGCTTATTGGGAGATACTCACCCCTGTCTAACTACAATAAGTTATTGCTATACACGCAAGTTCTGAAACCAGTATGGACCTACGGGCTCCAGTTGTGGGCATGCACATGCCAAACAAATTTACAAACAACTCAGGTTTTCCAAAATAAAGTACTAAGGAACATAGTTAATGCACCTTGGTACATACGCAATGCCGATCTGCATAAGTATTTTTAGTATTTATTCATTTCATGATTAGCTTACACTGTAAGATACAATATCTTATTTGTAGTGTAGCTTGTAAAATGTACAAAAGCTACATAATTGATTTTATTTCAAGTTTTACATATTTATATTTTTTGATAAAGATGTATGTAAACATAACTTAATCTTTGCATTACTAAAGTAAAGTTTAAGTTCTTTTCCTATTTGTTATGTGTTATTTATACTTTTTATTTCTCGCGGCAATGAATTCCAAATTCTTACAGAGTTGACGAAAAACTGACGTTCGGATGTCAAACACTGAAATCGTGGAATAACGAGATCATAACATCTATTAGAGTTAAAAAAGTTTAATTCGTTGTAAAGATCCACAGGTTGGCGGGTTAGAAGTATGTCAGAGAACAAGGTAATTGTGCAAAATTTTATAAAATTGTCAAAAGACGTCCCAAGAAGCTGTGATGTATGCTGCGAAACTCTATCGTAACGTCGCAGCCCGTGAATATATCTTATTGCGCTATTAAATGCAACCGTTAATTTCCTTTTACTCTCGAACTCTAACTTACAAAAAATTTCACAACCATAAGTAAGCAAAGGTAAAATCAGCGTTTTCACTAGCAGAATTCTAACTGTTAAAGGAATAAAGTGCTGCGTTGACCATAGCATGCGTAGGACGCCATACGATTTTCCAATTGTGTTGTTTATATGATGTGTCCAGGTAAGACTGCGGTTGAAAACTACACCTAAATTTTTAGCTGAATCTACGTAAGCAATAGGACAGTTATTTAAAAGGATTGCTGGAAAGTACGACACATCTATTTTGCTCTTTGAAATAACGAGACACTTTGATTTCTTTGGGCTCAGAAGTAAGCAGTTATCAACCGACCAACGATCAATCAAGCTTAAATCCTCATTTATGCAAGCTGCAGCGTTTTCAATAAGCCCCAATGGGCAGTGCAAATAGAGCTGGGTGTCATCAGCATACAGTCGTATTGAACAGTGTCTTACAATTGTAGGAAGTTCGTTAACATAGATTGAAAACAACAACGGGCCAAGAATCGAACCTTGCGGATCGCCCCTTACGACAGGTAGGAAATTGGAAAGAGTTTTGTTCACCTCTACTGCTTGCACTCGATCAGTAAGGTAAGAAAATAAGATCCTGACTGCGGAGGAAGAAAAGTTAAAATCACGGGAGAGTTTTTCGCAAAGTACCAAGTGATTTACCATGTCAAACGCTTTCGAGAAATCGAGGAGTATTAAAAATGTGACATTATCCTCGTCTATAGCTTTCCTTATATCTTCCGAGACACTTAACAAAGCTGTTTTTCTTTCGAAAGCCTGATTGCTTAGGGGTTAGTAAACTGAACAGGTTAAGAAACTCACTCATTTGTTTTTGTATAATTTTCTCAAAAACCTTTGATAAGAATGGCAATATTGAAATTGGCCTAAATTCATCTCCTCTTGGAGTTTTTGGAATGGGTACAACTTTTGCCCTTTTCCATTGTGTTGGGAATTCTTTTTGTGTTAAGATGGAATTGAATATATTGGTAATAAAGGGCAAGAGCGTTGGTAATATAATTTTCAAAAACGAAGGATGCATATTATCAAGTCCTGTAGCATTTGACTTGATAGAAAGGAGTGCTTCATAAACATAAATGAATTAGAGTTTGGGTTATGCGCTGACAGAATCTCTTCAGAAAACTGTAGGGGGTCCAAGGATTGGTGGTTAATAATTGGGTTAGAAACGAAGGATTTGTTGAGAGCGTTGATGTCTATGTCTTCAGGAAAACCACAAGATATTTTTCCGATACCGATATTCTTTAAATTTTTCCAAATTCGCTTACTTCCTAAAGACGTATTGATGCGAGTAGAATAAAAACAGGCTTTTGCCTTACGAATTTTTTGAACAGTTTTGTTGCGCAAAGAGGTACATTTTTGGTGAAAGCTGTCAAGACGAAAGATTTTCCGCCGTCTATAGGCTAAGTCACGCTCTTTCATCAAATAATGTATGTCATTTGTGAACCAAGGTTTGTTGTGAGGGGCGCAGCTTTTGGTTTTTAAGGGTACATGGTTCTCAAATAACCTATTCACCCTATCATACAGAAAATCTACCTGGTCGCAGGGTGATGGGATTTCCAAGACATTGCTCCAGTTTATGCTTCTAAGATCAATTTCAAGTGCGGCGTAATTGATTTGTTTGAAATCACGGTACTCGATGAAATGACTTTGAATCTCAACTTGAAAGTTGAAAATTAAAAAAATTAAATCATGCTTTGAAAAAGCTGGTGCAAACAGCTGATCATAAAGAATAACTTTGCTTTGATCGGCCACAAGAAATATATCCAACAAAGTGGGGTCAAAATTAGAAAAATGGGTGGCAGTACATGTGTTTACGGAGTAAAGATTAAGAGAAAGAAATTCGTTCAGAAAGTTATTTTCATCAAAAAGGTTGCAATTGAAGTCTCCACATAGAATAATATTAGGATATGAAACTGAAATTTGTTCTAAGGTAGAAATAAGTGGAGCGATACTAATGTTTCTGTTTGGTCTGTATATGGTACCTATAAGAAGTTTTTCACTGCCATTAGTTAACTCAACAAAAATATACTCCATTTCACTATCCTCTTCAGATGAGACATTAGGTCTGCATTTTAGCCCTTCCCTCACATACATAGCAACGCCCCCACCTCTGCAACGCACCCTATCTGAACGATACAGCTTATAACCCGCAAGTGAGCACAACTGGTCGTTTTGCGAAACATTAAGCCAAGTTTCAGATACGCAAACCACGTCAACCTTAGAATCTTCGAATGTATAACAAAATTCGTCGATTTTACACATTAAACTTTGTGCATTAATGTGGCACACTCGAAGGCCAGTTTGATGACAACTCAACACCTTAACCATGGTGCGCAAATTATTATTAGCCATTGTTAAGAATAATCTAGATCGAAAGAAGAATAATAAGCACGACAAAAGAGGAGAACAATTGAAAAGATGAAGCAAATTATTACAAGTACCTATAATTAATAAATCAAAAAAAAATCAAATAATTACAAAAAATTACAATGAAAAAAAATAAAGCAAATTAAAGAGAAATTGGTATAAATAAAGGAAAAAGAAAAATGTGTTAAGTTAACAAAATTGAAAAATAGATGTTAATTAAATGAAATCAAAATAAAATATATATATGTAGCTGTTCAAACTCTCGATACAGTCGATCGGTTCAGCAGCTTCATTCATGAGTCGTTTTACATACACTATTCCTCTTGATGTGTATACAGATGATAACTGTTTTTGTTTTTTTAAGGCCATTGCATGTTGGAAGATTGTTTGGTTGCTTTTAGTTAAAGTTTCCCGCATATGGAGAGCATTTTTAGAGTTTAAGTCAATGTCTTGCAAGCAAAGGTCTCTATTATTTTGTTTACGAAATTGCGCGATGGACTTTAGAACAAAATTTCGGTCATACGGTGTTTTAAATTTAATAATAATCGGTGTGTCTTTAGACTCTGTGCGGGTGCGCGTGCGGTATATTGTTTTAATTGTTGGTGGTTTTATTGTTAAAGCGTTGCAAAGAGGATCTAAATGTTGAAATGATTGAAGATGAAGTTAAGAAAGTTGCTCAAAGGCATAGAAGTAGGCTTCTCAACCACGTTAACACAGAAATAACAGAACTATTAAATAATGACAATGCAATCAGGAGATTGAGACGGGTAAAACCTTTTGATCTATAAGAGTTAGCTAGGGCTAAGAAATCAGGTATTGATTTCAAACAAAAAAAAAGTTTTTAAATCCGACAAACGGCGGATTCATCTCTTAAATTCAACAAATACTTAGTTCAAAAACAAATTGCCGATTAGTCGTCGACTAGGTGCAATCTCATTCGGGATGGCGAATGTCAGTCCCCCGGGAATATTTTTTGGATGTGTTAGAGTCCATCACTATTACAGAAGCATCCCTCGCGTACTAGCTCTGCAATGTCTTTCGATGATTTTTTACTTCCAGCAAATTCCCAACACAAAAAAAAATAAAAAAATAGGCCTCCGCACCGAATTCACCATTGAATGCAATGATGGTAAACACGTCAAGATGGCTGTCCATTCGCGGAGGCATTGGCTGGCGCATTCTTGAATGGCGTGGAGTTCTGCTTGAAATACGCTGGGACTTTTTCCCATGGGTATCGTGAAGCGTTTGTGTGGTCCGTATATTCCCGCTCCTACTCCCGTTTCCATTTTAGAACCATCCGTATACCACTTAATGCCGTTCTGGCTGTAAATGTGGTAATTCCAACGAAGATTGCCATTAACACACATACCGAGAAAGGGAACCCGTTCGGTTTCAGCGATGAGTGACATTCATGGATAACGGCAAAGTGTGGGTTTTGCTTTAATGAAAGAAAACAACATTGCGTTTTGGAAGCTTAACATACGGTGCCATTCCAGACCACACCCAAAGAAGAGGCGCGTGAGCCATTTATTTGATGAGTTGTAGAACAATACATGTCAATTTGAATTGGGACCGTTCCAGATAATTTCTAACCAATTGAAGAAGAATCAATCGATTCTAAATGCACGAATTTTTGACAAGAGAGCTTTATTCCAAACTCTTTGAAATGCCTTTGAAATATCGAGCGCAACGATCCTACTTTCACCACCATTTTAAAGAGATTGGTTCCACTTTTCGATTAGATACTTGTGGACCCGTTGCTGCATAAACCGTACTGCCTGTCATTAAGAAGTTTTCAGGAATCAAGATATTTTGTAAGATGTGGAAAGGAGTGACATAAGTTCAATTGGTCAGTAGGAGGAGGGAGAAAAAATTTGCCTTTTTTGGGACAGGCTGGACAAATGCTGTTTTCCATCATCTCGGAAAGAGCCCTGAAGAATAGGAAAGGATAGGATAGTAGAAGAAGACGCGTGCAGAACGATAGGGGAAATATCATTTGGGCCAGCGGATTAGTGTAGGTCCAGATCTCAAGTTTGTACGTAGGTAAACCGACATCTGGGAGCGTTAAGCCAGCTGCACCGTGCGCAGCAATTAGATTGACTTTATCTAAAGAGCTGACAGCTGGAATGTCATTGTAAATGAGAGTCGTGATATTTAATGAGGCCGAACTCTTGATGTGTTTAACAAACGACCAACAATTTTTACTACCCATGTGACTTTGTAGTATTTTTTGGCTCAACTTTTGATCGTAGAATTTGACTCGACTTTTTCGGTTTTCCTCAGATGGGTTGGTATTAAATAACCGAAAGCTTATTACTTTTATACTGTTTGTCTCTTTGCAGTTCGAGTCACACAACGCGTTTACCTTGGGTTTGATACTTTTCATCCTCTAAGGGATAAAGTCTTGCATGCCCAGGTGAATTATGTTTGTTGCCATATCAGCAGCAGTATCCACGTAGCTGTCGAGGGAGCACATCGTACTAGTACTTATCGGATAAGCTAGCTAAGAGACTTGTTCCCGTCCACTTGTCGTCGATTGGAAAACATTATGCCGTTTAACGATTGTGCAGTTGAAATAATTTATTTTAGGAACAACAATTCTACAGAGATATCGTGATCAATTTGCGCAGAAGGCCTTCTTTGAATACCACAATGTTGTCTTCGTAGTCATCTGCTAATTTTTGTCATAATTCCAGATGTTTTCGCATTTTGAATGTGCACACAGCACACGGAATCTATTGCCAGGGCTAAGTTCCTTTTTTCTGTTGTCCACTTGCATCCGTCTCGTAGTCAATTGTAGGAACAAACACGAATCATTTTTACGTCCAAGCAGCTTTTCGATGCACAAGCCACATTCTGATTTGGTTATTGAAAAAGAATCAGTTTTTTAAAAAATAATTATGTATATACGTATGGGTTCATTACCTTTAAGGAACTGAGATAAAAAGACTCATTTTTTTATTTTGGAAGGTGTGTTCAGCTTACAACGGCAATAAAGAATATGAAATACATGACAATAATTCAATTAAGTATACACAGGATTGAGATTAAACGAAAGATATTTATGCGAGGTATCCAGTGGAACCGATCTGATCTGATGCGAATCGGGGGATTTTTGCTACGCGGTATTCTTCCGAACAGGTGTTCAAAGCAAAAAGCATCGGATTCGTATGATAAATATTTGTCTTCGCTAGGGCCGAATATTTATTAAAAATTAACTTTCAGCGAGGCGCCTTATACAGCCTAGGAGAGCGTGCTGCGCTTTGTACAACTAAGGGGGTAGACTTTGGATGATTGAACCTTCCCCGTAGTAAAACCTTAAACTATAGAAATAATGAAAAATTATATGATGATGATTTGTTTATCACAATTAAGTATTAAAAGTTTTTAACATTTTATTTGTAGTTTAGAAAAGGCTTAGTCCCATCGAGGTGTCTGTTCAAACAGAAATTAGAAAATGTTCATTCGAAATAAACATTCTGATTCACCTGTCTGACACACTTTCAAACTGAAATAATAACTTTCATCACGGAATGACATCTTTTAAACTTCAAACCATGATTGTGCTGTACATATATTGCAGCACAATCATTGAAGTTTAAAATATGTCATTAAAGCACGAATAATTAAAATACGTACATATGATCATGGATATGTATTAGCGAATACAGGCAAGAATAAGATGCATGAACATACGGTTCACAATGTTGGACAGCGTACAAAAAGTTCGAGGCCAAATTAACGGCAGCTGAGATGAATGCTTCGCATGACAGCAGGAAGCCAAGGAAGCCGTCATGTCACATAAGCTATCTGGAAAAAAAATGGAACGCGACCGGCTCAGTTGGTACAAAGGAGAAATCCTACGAACCCTGTCAAAAAGGCAATCAGTCAACGTTCCGATACAAACGCGAAAGAGAACTCCTGGACACACAAATGCGGCAACACTAGCATTTGATTGGCCTCAGCCAAAAAGTGTTTACAAATCGGGAGGCCTTGGCGCTATTTGCTGAGGTCGAACCGTTGAACCACAGGCGGACCAGTAGGGATGCAGTAAAGTGGGAGCGTTATGTTCCCCTTAATCCTGATCATAGCCTCACCGCTATTAAAGGAAACAGAAGAAGAATTAAAATAAAAAAGAAATCCTAGCGAATGCAGAAAACTTACATTAAAAAAATATGAGGCATTAACGAGTCATACAGGACCTTAAACCTTAAGAGTATACCAAAATGAAAATCAGTTTTTTTATCCAAAAGACCACAGAAATTTTCTACAATTTCTTAAAATAAATCGCTTGCATGCAATTATTTTACCTTGTTTTGAACGTGTTCTACAATTCGAGCAACTTCTACAATGTCAGTGCAGTAGAAAAAAAAAGTCAGAAATTGTATAGTAGAACTGTTTAGTCTTCGTCCTTACATCTTTTTTATATTATGTTTCTTGTTTAATTATTATATTAAAAATGTGTATGAATTTTCGATGACTATTTTCAGGTGGACACGCTCTATCAATCCACTGATTTGGAAAATATAGGTATTCTTACTGTGTCAACCTGCTTAGTCAAACACTGTCCGCACTCTTTTGGAATTTCCATAATACTGAATGTGTTAGACGAATTTTCGGAACCTTTTAAAATAACGTATAGTGGAGATACTATGCCATGTGAGGATCTAATAGAGCTGGGTTCCAACTCCACAATATTAATACATGAAGCAACAATGGAAGATGAACTAATAGAAGAGGCACGAAACAAAATGCACTGCACTGTCAGTCAAGCATTAAACGTATCAGAGAAAATGCAGGCAAAAAATACGATTTTGACGCATTTTAGTCAAAGGTACGCTAAACTACCCAGAATGCCAGAGGGACCTCTGAACAATGTTGCCATAGCCTTTGACTTTATGCAGGTAAATATTCTTTCATTCGTTCTATGACAATTTTTTTTTACAAAAAAACTCTTAATTGCCGAAATTGTACAATACTAGGATGGTACGATCCCGGAAGTGCGTCGATTAGTGTGCTTAAAAACGGCTTAAGCCGTTCACGAAAAGTTATCAAGAAAATTAATTTTGAATTTTTTGAAAATTCAACAAAAATTCAAGGAATTGCCCAAAAAATTCAAACAATGAAAATCAAAGGAATTGCTCTTAAAATCTAAATTTGGTCGTTTCAATGTAACATGGTTTGGTTGTTACGTTTTATTATAATTCTGGTATTGGTAAAGTACCTAAAAGTGAACATCACTGTTGCCTTTTGACATTGTTAAACCCAGATTTTCAGCTCGTGGCTTAGCTAAGGTATATAACTTCGGAGTTTGTGTTTTTTTATATTTGTCTTTTGTAATGTGTAGGATTTTTAGAGCGGGTGTGGGTAACGCGTCTTTGAGCTTTTTTTATTGTTTTCATTTCATTGCTCGATTTCATCTGGCTTAAAATCTTAAATTCGATGTCAGTAGGTAATTAATCCACGAAACATTCGTTTAAAGAAGCCAAAATCTAGACAGGCATTCAACTTATAATGACTTCGGTGCACTGTCAGAATCGATCACAAGAATTGTGACCCTTCATACTGAAATCGTCGTTGCAGGCAATTTGTATATCCTATTCCAAGGGTATATTATTTTGACGCGAAGTTTGTAACATACCCTAATATTCCCCGTATACCCCTAAAAGTTGATATATTTATGATCAGCATCGATAGTAATGTCGATCTAGCCATGTCCGTCTGTCGGCTAAAATTAGGCCTTTAAACTGGACCTAGAGAGCTGAACCATATACCCTCTGGGGCCCGAAATAATCAGGTTTAATCATTTTTGAAATTCGCCCACAAACTAAAAAAAAACAATTTATCGAAAAAATCGAATTTTTAGCTAGAAAGTTGAAATTTTGTATAATATATAATCTTTGACTCCTAAAACTGCTCGGGAGATACAATGTCTAAAATCCGCAAACTGACACGCCCACAATTAAATAAAACAATTTTATTAAAAAGTCAAAGTTTGAGCTAGGGAACTGAAATTTATAATAAAGACTCTCTAGGTGCCCTTTATACTTATGTTACTTATTTAATCCTTTAAATGTTATTATACAAAATGTTAAATGTTATATAACAAAATATGTAGAGCGTTCTTAACAATCCAACCATACTTAGACTTTTGTCACGCCCACTTATGAGAGATAGGAATAAATTTATAGTATCCAACAGTTCGCCCAAGCGGACTGTAGCCCGTCCCTATGTTAATATACACAATTCAAGTAAGCTTCGACATCAGAGAACACACGAAGGCAGGTTCTTCGAGATCTTTGCTGAGGTAAACAATCTGACTCAGCTTGTAAATAATCCAACATGCATACCGGACATTTGCAGCCAATCCGCCAACACACTGGAAGTGTTTCTTATCTCTCACACTGCAAAAAAACCCACTATAATCGTATTATCGTCTCTACGCTCGTCAGACCGTTGTATAATATCTCCACAAAATAACAAAAAACAAATTGGGAACAACTAAACGGCTTCTTTAAGCGTTTTAACTGGTCGATGCGACGTGGTTGCTGCTGCAGATATGATAACAAACACAATTCACCTGGGCATGGGCACCTTTATTCCTAACAGGATACAAAGTATCAAACCCAAGGAAAATGCATGGTGTGACTCGAACTGTAAAGAGGCTACCAGGTTAAAAGAGGTCATATAAGCCTACCCATCCGAGGAAAACCGAAAACAGTTTGAACGAGTCAAAAAAATCCAATGCCCATATTATACGGATAAAATTCTACAATATACTACATTTTCAAACCCCTACAAAAAACACAAATTCTTATACCCAATCTCATCAAACCTTTACAATTTACCCAGTTTTCATCCTAACGAATCGCATCCATCCACTAGCAAAGGTATGAACAATTATCATACCGTTGACTACACAAATAAACAATTTCTACTACCCACCGCAATTGTCAAGGATAAGTCTAGGACGGGAAGATATTTCCAACTTAGGGCGTTATTAGATCCTGGATCCGAAGCGACGTTCATAACAGAATCTGCTGATCAATTACTCAACCTAAAGTCTAGGAGCACATTAATTGAAGTGTCGGGATGGTGTGAAGCGAGATAGACAAAACTCCCCAATTGCACAAAATACGGCTTTCGGGTGGATACTTTCAGGGCCTTGTGACGAAATCTACTTACTTACTTACTTAACGGGCTCCCGACCCGTGAAGAGTCTCTGCCTGAGACACAGCAGCCTTCCATCCTCTACAATCCCGGGCACGCTGCTTCCAGTTGTCCAGACCAAGCCATCTGCCATCCGCGATGGCTTGGTCTTTGAAACGAAGGTTCGGTCTTCCTTGCTTTTTCGAACCTGGGGGCTGGGATTCGAAGATCCTCTTAGCTGGAGCATTATTGTCCATTCGCTCGATGTGGCCGAGCCAATGTAGTCGACGTATTTTGGCTTTTTGGACTACATCCACATCTTGGTACAGCTCATAGAGTTCGCGGTTGTATCTTCTCCTCCATTCGCCCACAGGACCACAAATCCGCCGAAGAATTTTTCTTTCGAAGGAGCCCAGTATCAACTCTCCCTTCCTGCTTATCGTCCAGCACTCGGCGCCATAAAGCACAACTGGCAGGATAAGGGTTTTGTAAAGCATACATTTCGTCCTCCGAGTTAGGAGTTTTGAACCCAGTTGTTTTGCCAAACCGAAGTAGCAGCGGTTTCCTAGGGTAATTCTTCGCCGGATCTCCACTAAGGTGTCATTCGTGGAGTTCATGTTTACTCCGAGGTAGATGAACTCCTTAACTACCTCGAAATTGTTGCTATCAATAGTGACGTTTTGTCCTAGGCGGCGGACAGATGTTTGCTTGTTTGTTGATAGCATGTATTTAGTCTTGTCCTCATTTACTACAAGGCCAACAGATTTTTAGCGTGTTCAATTAAACTATTATTTTTTTCAAACTTTTAAGTTTATTATATTACGTTTATTACTTTTAAATTTGGTTTACAAAACTCATTTACCGATTCCGTCAACGATCAAAGAAGGACTTTTTTTAAAATCAAAATTCGTATCGTATTTAAAGGAAAATGTCAATGTATAACAGTATAACAGGTAATTTAAATTTGTGTTAGTGTGAGTGAAAGATAATTAAAGGAGAAAAGATACAAAATTATACCAAAGGTAAGATTACACTATGTCTATATTTTTATATCGGCTACAGTACCCTCCGCCTAGACGAAAGTCGGTTTTCAAAGATATTTATCTGGGAATCGTACATGTCGGCCGGACCTAGTGACTTTCGTCGATGGTTGAACCGTTGTAGAAGTAGCCGGTTCTTTTGATGTCTGTTTTGGTTCTGCTTTCTGCTTTGGTTGTGTTGGTGCTGTAATCACTGGTCCATCGTTTGTCGGTAGATATGCAGGTTTTAGGCGATCGATTGTGAAGTTCGCCTCCCGCTTTGGCAGTCGTAAACGAAAGTATTTTGGAGTTCGCTCGAGGACTTCAAATGGACCACTGTATGGAGGCGTTAGACTCGGACGGATAGAATCGTCACGAAGAAATACATGCGTCGCTGTCTGCAAATCGCTGTGCACGAAGTACTTCGGATTGCAATGCCATGCCGTTGTTGTTGGACGAATATTACTCATCGCATTTCGCAGATCGATGACTGTTTGCGCAGCAGTTTTGTTTGATGTTTGCTCATCAAAAAATTCGCCAGGTATGCGGAGCGTTGTACCGAAAACGAGTTCGGCCGGTGAAGCGTTTAAATCGTCTTTATGCGTTGAGCGAAGGCCTAGTAGAATCATCGGCAAATGTGCAGTCCACTTTTCGGTGTTGTGGCAAAGAATCGCTGATTTGAGTGTGCGATGCCATCGTTCGATTAGTCCGTTGGACTGCGGATGGTATGCAGTCGTCTTGAAATGGCGAGTACCCAAGGTTCGCATGAGTTCTTCAAAAAGTGTCGATTCGAATTGGCTGCCTCGATCAGATGTTATGGTCTTCGGCACGCCATATTTCGAAATCCACCCAGAGATGAGTGCGTTTGCGACTGTCGGTGCTGTCATATCACGAATCGGAATTGCCTCCGGCCAGCGGGTGAAACGGTCGATGATAGTTAGGCAATAGCGGTTGTCATCAGACGGTGGAAATGGTCCTACCAAATCGATGTTAATGTGAGAGAATCTTTCGGTTGGTGCGTCAAATTTATTTAAAGGCGAATGCGTATGACGACCAATTTTCGCTTTTTGACATTGGAGGCAGCTTCGAACAAATTTTGCGATGTCGGATTGAATGCCTGGCCAAACGAATCGTTTTGTCATCAATTTAGCTGTGGCACGTTTTCCGGGGTGTGATATGTCGTGAATAGCCCGAATGAATTGCCTTCGCAATTTTTTTGTAACGAACGGTCGGATCACATCGGTTGAGTAATCGCAGAAAATCTGCTTCGAACTGCCTGGAATGATAAAAGTTTTTAATTTAATTGATTTGGCGTCATTACCCTTCGATAAAATTTGTTGCAGCTCCTCATCGACATTTTGATCATCGGACAAAATGTCATAGTCGATTTCAGCGGTTGAATGCAGGCTTTCGATACGTGATAGCAGATCCGCTGTCACATTTTCGGTCCCTTTTACGTGTCGGATATCGGTAGTGGTTTGACCGATGTAATCGAGCTGTCGCGCTTGTCGATCATTCGCCTTCTCTAACTTTTGAGCGAAAGCGAATGTGAGTGGCTTATGATCAGTGTAGATGTGACATTGTCTTCCTTGTAGCATAAATTTGAAGTGTTTGACTGCTAAATACATTGCTGTGAGTTCGCGATCATAAGTGCTGTAGCGAAGTTGGGCCTTGTCGAATTTTTTTGAGAAGAAACCGAGTGGTTGAAGCGCTTTGTCGATGACTTGGTGAAGTACTGCGCCGGCAGCGATGTCGGAAGCATCGACATAAAGCGAAAGTTCCGCCGTTTTTGATGGATGGGCGAGTAGAGCAGCATTGGACAAATCGAGTTTGCATTTATCAAATGCATTTCTCGCTTCGTCCGTCCATGTCAGCAGCGTTCGGTCGTTCTTTTTGTTTCCAGGAATCATCTCGAGTAAGCTAGCTTGTGTTTCGATGGCGTTTGGCAGGAACTTGCGGTAAAAATTTAGCATTGCCAAAAATCGTTTTAGTTGCTTGACCATCGTTGGGAGAGGAAAATGTTTAATGGTCTCGATTTTGTCGGGCAGCGGCAAAAGTCCTTCAGATGACACATGATGTCCAAGGAATGCGATTTCTTGCTTGCCAAACTCGCACTTTGCAACGTTTATAGCCAAACTGTATTGCTTAAGGCGCTCGAAGATTATTTTTAGGTGCTCGTGGTGCTCCTCTGGCGTTGTTGAAGCGATGCACAAGTCATCGATATAAGCAAACACGAAATCGAGTCCCCGACAAACTTCATGTATTAAGCGTTGAAAAGTCTGCGCGGCGTTGCAAAGACCAAACGTCATGAACTCAAATTCAAATAATCCGAACGGCGTCGTGATTGCCGTTTTTTCGATGTCTTCTTTAGCGACTGGAACTTGATGGAAGGCTTTTTGCAAGTCGATCTTTGAAAAAATGGTCTTACCTTGCAAATTTCCGGCGAAGTCGTTCAAATAGGGAATGGGATATCGGTCTGGGACTGTGATGGCGTTCAACGCGCGATAATCGCCACACGGGCGCCATGAACCATCAGGCTTCTTTACCATATGAAGAGGGCTTGCCCAACAACTGCTTGAAGGTCGACAAATTCCGGCTTTCATCAATATTTCGAATTCTTTGCGGGCAACTTCGAGTTTTTCGGGATCTAATCGTCGGGGTCGAGTGTAAACGGGTTGCCCTGTTGTGATAATTCGATGCACAACAGCGGTAGAAATCGGACTTCCTGGCGGTGGCAGTTTAGTGATTTGTTTGTACTCTTCGAGAAGATCAGCATAAACCGAGTTCGCACAGAATGTTTTATATTCGGTAGTACCGTTGACAACTATTCGCATACAGTTTGAATTTAAGCCAGTGAGTGGATCGATCATTTTGTGTTCCTTCAGATCGACCAATAATCCAAAGTATGAAATAAAATCCGCACCTATGATCGGAGTTGTTACGTCAGCGATTAAAAACGTCCAAACGAAGTCACGTCTTAATCCGAGGTTTATCTTCAGGGTCGTTTCGCCGTATGTTTTGATTTCTGTGCCGTTTGCTGCGAACAATTTAATTTCCGATGATTTGCCCCTGCCGGTGGACTGACTAAGTGGCATAACTGATACGTCGGCACCAGTATCAATTAAAAATCCGATGTTCGTGGATTTGTCGTGTATCTTTAGTCGGTTGATGGATTTCGATTCAGGCTGTTCGCTACCTAAATCTGACACGGGCAGATGGCTTCATTCACTTGTCGTTTGGTTGGCGCTCGTGCTGCTGAATTTGCAGGGCATGCGGCATTGTTTCGCAGCGGCGCCAAACTTCCAATGATACCAGCAATTCGGATGTTCATGACGAGATTTTGAGCGCTCCTGAGCTCGGCTGGCGTTGCGTGATCGACTCCGGCTGCGGTCCACACCCATTTTAGCGAATTTTCGTTCCAACTCAGCGATTTGGTTGCTCAATTTCTCCAGTACATTTACTTCGGCTTTCGTCGGTGATGGAGTTTTTGTTTGAACCGAAGTTCCCGGTTGCTGCGAAGTCGTTTGGCGAATACTGCGATCACCGATAGCACGCAATCGAATCGATTCCACTAGTGCATCAGCTGCAACGAGTCGGTCTTTGATAGGCGATTCCTTCATTTGAATGACGGCGGCGTGTGCCATTTCGGGTAAACGTGCGGCCCAGAGATCGATGAGAGCAGTGTCAGTCAGGGAATCGGAAGCTAAATTCTTTAGTTTCTGGTAAAACTGACTAGGTTTCATGTCGCCTAGCTGCATTTCGTTTATGGCTTCACGAAATCTCTTTTGCTGTGAGTCGGAATAAAAAGCTATGATTATTGGTTTGACAAGGTTATATCTACCAGACGACGGAACTGTGCCGATCTCTGTTTGTATAGTGCCAAGATCGTTGAGTGGAACTTGTGCCATCACTGAGCAATACTTCTTGTAGTCGCTGGTCACATTGCTCGCCTCAAACCAAAATTCCAAGCTGACGAAATAAAGTTCCGCGTTGTGCAAATGGTCGATGATTCTTGGCATTGGCATGCGTGGAATGGTCGCATTTGCATTAATGTCGGCGCCTGCTACATCGCCGCCGTTTGGTGCGCGGCCGTCGCCATCGCAGTCGTTAATGTTCATTCCGTTGATTATCTCTGCCGTTGACTTGGGGTTGTTGTAAACTCAAAACAAATGGCGGACCGCAAGTACTTCCTAAAGCGAAAAAAAATAATTTTTCCTTTGTTCTTGAACGCCTTCGACGGCGATTTTCACAGCGCGGGCAGTTTAACTTGAATAATTTTTAATTTGACGGCACTGTACTTGCGATCACGTCGGGGTCACCACTTTTAGCGTGTTCAATTAAACTATTATTTTTTTCAAACTTTTAAGTTTATTATATTACGTTTATTACTTTTAAATTTGGTTTACAAAACTCATTTACCGATTCCGTCAACGATCAAAGAAGGACTTTTTTTAAAATCAAAATTCGTATCGTATTTAAAGGAAAATGTCAATGTATAACAGTATAACAGGTAATTTAAATTTGTGTTAGTGTGAGTGAAAGATAATTAAAGGAGAAAAGATACAAAATTATACCAAAGGTAAGATTACACTATGTCTATATTTTTATATCGGCTACAGATTTCGTCTGTTCTTCAATCGCCGTGAAAGCTTCCGTCTGTGATCGGCCGATGATGTCAATTGTGACGAAATCTCCATAAATCAAACTTATCGCTCGTTTTTTAGTGAGCTTTCTTTGGACAAACAAATCCAACAATTTTATGAACTTGAACAATTCTCAGAGGTTAAGCTAATGACTGAAGAAGATACGTTTATTGAAAATGTCTTTCAAAATACGACAACTCGCAGGCCATAGGGGCGTTATATACTCGTAATAAAATTGCCATTTAAGCCAAATTTCGGAGATAGGACTCTTGGCAACTCGCGAAGCTTTGCATATATGCAATATGTACAGCAAGAGAGGCGTCTTCTGAAAGACGCAACATTAAAGAAAACATATTTCAATGTATTGGAAGAATACGTTACCCTCAACCGCGCTGTTAAGTTGCCTAAACGTGGTAATAAAACCAGACAGTACTTCAACTAAAGTACGAGTAGTTTTCAATGCCAGTGCTCTTACAGATAAAGGAGTCAGTCTTAATGACATGTTGTACTGCGTTCCCTCTTTACAAAACGATCTTCTGTTTTCAATAGCGATATTGAAAAAATGTATTGACAGATACTTATACATAAAAATCACCTTTAATCAATCAAATCATCTTTAGGTCATCTTTTGATTCAGATATCGAAGATTTTAGTTGAATAAAGAAACGTTTGGAGTAAATTGTGCTCCATATCTGGCAATTCGCACTTTGCAACAGCTTGCCTCGGATGAGGGACATAAGTATCCTCTAGCAAACAAAGTTGTACAATCAGACTTCTATGTTGACGATGTCTTTTCAGGCGGATCTAACATAGAATCAGTCATCGCTCTTTAAAATGAACTCAAATTGCTTCTGTTATCCGGTGGCTTTTCTCTTAAAAAATGGACTGCAAATCATCCGCGATTGCTGGAAAACATTCTAGAAAATTATGTTTTGAACCAACATTTATTACTTTAAGACGAATGTTCTAACACCAAAGATCCTAATGCAGCATGTTTGGAGCGACGAAACGGATTGGGATTCTCCGATTAGTCCAAATCGTATTAAAACTTGGAGACAGTTTGTTGAATCGTTTCTATAATAAAAGAGATGAAGATTCCAAGATGGTTTAATTACACTCCAGATGTTTCTGATGAAATGCATGGGTTTTGCGATGCCTCTCTTAATGCATATGCGGCATCCATATACTGTAGAGTTACTTCTCAATCTGGAGCTACTTCCACTCATCTTCTTTGCGCAAAAACGAAAGTTGCACCAGTGAAAGCCATATCAATTCCACGGTTGCTTACAAAATTGATAAACATCGTCCAAAATAACATGCAATTAGAACATTGTCCTGTCTATCTTTGGACAGACTCTATGATTGTCTTTCATTGGATCCATGATTGTTCTTCTCGTCTCCAAGGTACAATCAGAGTGTCCCAATCCGGCTGATTTAAGTTCGAGAGGTGTATTGCCACAAGCTCTTATTGATAATGTGTTGTGGTGGTATGTTCCTAGTTGGTTGCAGTCTTCGTCAGAATCTTGGCCCAACTTAAAAATCAGTAAAGACCCTAACTGGAATTTAGAAGAAAGAAAAATTAAATCCTTTGTTATCAATCGCGAATCCGAATTCGATATTTTAAATCTTTTTTCATCACTACCTAGAGCGTTGAATGTTTTGGCATACATCTTTCGATTTTTTAAAGGCAATCATAAAAAAATTGCGTTCGTGAAACTTCGATAAACAAAGTTAACTCAAAAACGTTATTTTGCGGAAGAGTACGAGGACTTAGCTAACTCGCAACTATTATCCAAAAGCAGTTCAATCCTATCATTAAACCCTACCCTTGATTCAGAAGGAATAATATGAGTAAATGGTCGCTTAACAAATGCTGCTTTAGGATATCACGAAAAGTTTCCGATTATCTTGCCATATGCATGCCTAACGTAACCATATTTTTTTTATGTCAAAGCGGGACGCTTGTGGAATAAAGTAAAAAGAAAAACAATATTATTCAACGATTTATTAAAAAAAAAAACAAGAAAATGAGAACTATTTGTTATAATATTTAATTGGAATTAATGACCATTCGCAGAAATTTACTAAAGTTACTTAGTAGTTACTAAAAAAAACAATATAATTCAACGATTTACTAAACAAAAAATAAAATATTAAAGAATACTATATAATAAAGATAATAAAAACTACGTGTTTATAATATGCACGTGGAATTAATCATCATTCGACTGAATATTCTTATATTTTTGACAGCGGAGCAAATCAGTTTGAAAATGTTGGGTTTAGTTTTCAAGTTAGAATGGACCTCATCGCATGATTTGTTGATGTTAGTCTTGGTAATCAAAATGGCTTTCAGCACTGCGACACTTAACTGTGTTTTATCACTTGTCCATATCTTATTTATAAGAGAAAAAACTCTTTCGACAGGTGCGTTACTTCCAGGCAGACATAAAATGTATTCCATAATTATTGAAAAAATCGTACAGTTGAGATTGTTATCGCGGAAATGAGTTGACAACTCTACCCAGCGGCCTTCAGTATCAACATTCTCGGTGTTCCAGATTGATATTTTTGCATTTGTCACATAGTTGGAAATAAGCGAAATCTCATTAAACACATCCGTGTCTTGGTCGATGCTAAGAAATCCTTGTGTAATCAGCAGATCGGTCACATTTTGTACTTCTTCCCACTTAAGGACTTTTTGTTTAATTTACCCACTCAAAAACTTCTAGTTCTGCATTGATCTGACTCCACTGTTCCAAGTATTCTTTGCTAGTTTTATAAAATCCTACCGCAGCAGTTTTTATTTCCTTAACAACGTCAGCGTCAGTTTCTTGTAATTTGGCCGGCATATTGATCCAGCGGCATTTGATCCATTTGTTGGACGAAGGGGCGTCCCTCAGCAACTCTTCTCCGACAACGGAACAAACTTTGTAGGTGCCAATAACATTCTTACTAGGGAGATCCGTAAGGCAATTTTAAAGGCGACCTCAGAAGTTGAAAAATCATACCTCTCCAGAGACCTAAAGTTTAATTTTATTCCACCAGGTTGGTGGTCTTTGGGAGGACGGTATAAAATCATTTAAAACACACTTCAAAAGCAAAAGCAAACTCAAAATAAACTTTTGAAGAATTCACAACTTTGCTAGTAAAAATCGAATCATGTATGAATTCTCGTCCCATTTGTCCACTGAGCGAAGATCCATTCGAGCACTTGCCCTTAACTCCGTGTCATTTATTAAAGGGTTCGCCTATGCTTTCTTTCCCAGAAGGTCACCCTAACGAAAGTACGACACTTAAGAACTGGCGAAGGTGCAACAAATGTTGCACTCATTCGCGAAAAGGTTTAAAAACGAGTATTTGTCCGACCTTCAACGAAGAAATAGGTGAAAGTATCCTCCAAGAAGCGGTGCAGGTTCAATCCCCATGGGGAACAACAACATACGCCACCCATTTACATGCCTCTACACCAAAAGAAGGATTTCTGCCTGGTAGTACAATGGACCGTTACCGAGTCTGAGTGCTCTGTGATTTGGATTTCCTTTTTCTAAAAAAAAAAAAAAATATCCTCCAAGAAATGTCCATGTTGCTGTCGTTGTGGTTCAAAACGAGAATTTGCCGCCTAAGATGTGGCGGTTAGGAAAGGTTACTATCGTTAACCCAGGAAAGGCTGGAAAGATTCGCGTTGCTACCGTTAAAACTCAACATGGTGAAATTGTTCGTCCAATTGTAAAGTTATGATTCTTGGCCAAGGATAATGATTTGCTCCGGGTTCGTGTAGCTGTAGATTAGTACAAATTGTTTTAAACCCAGTAAAGAATTATTTTATTGTTATTTAATGCACAGCACTTAATTTAAAATATATTTTATTATTAGCTGCCCCGTGTTCGCCTTGCTTCGCCAGTCTGCCACTTCTCAAATTTAAAACAGAATACTTGCTGATAAGAACTGATAAAGAAAACATCGAGAGTGTCCCTACTCATTATATGGATATACTCTGAGTGTGACTCCCTCTCAATCTCATTTACATTTCATACCCTATCTTTCTCAATCCCATGGCCATGCCCATAAAAAAACAACACAAACTACAAAAGGTACATAAAAAAAAGAGGGAAAAAGCACATTGCACAAACGGTACAGGTAGAGAAACAGATTTGTGCCGCACAAACATACCCATTTTCCTCCACTGAACGCTGGGAAAATACAACGATCTAGCTTCAATCGAACATTTTATTTTTTTGAATTGTATAAAATTTATAGTTTAATGCTTATTGTTCAACTTCAGGATAACCTACAAAGATGATTTATATCTTAAAATCTTTGTACATAATATCCTATTTCATTTGAATGAGTCATTCCAAAGCTAGGAGCTAGACAGCATTCGAGAGTTAGGTACAACTTTTCTTAGATATCAGCTTAGATCTCCGCTTCTGGACAGCGGTTGAAGCATTTTCCGGTAAAAAGTAGCCTATGTCCATTCTCAGGCTCTAGACTATCTGTGTACCAAATTTCATTTAAATCGGTTCGGTAGTTTTGGCGTTAAAGCGAGACAGACAGACAGAGTTACTTTCCAATTTATAATATTAGTATGGATTACTTCTAATCATTTGTATTTATATCATGAAATCATATATTCCATTAACATATGGGAGTGAGTAGGGGCACCAATTAAACCAACCCCTGACGCTGGATATACTAACATTTCGCAGCAGCGAGCCGAGGCGCTTCTTTAACAAATACCTCCACCGATGGATTATTTTAATGAAATATGTGCTTTAAGTAATAAGTTAATTTTGATTTTTCACATATCTGCAAAGCGAGGCCGGAATGTTCACGTTGTTAAAAACAACATGTAAATACAATGAACGGAATAAGTGTTATGACGCTCGCGTACCGTGCTTCCTTGTCTCCAAGGGAAGAGTACGAAGCGGAGCGTAAAAGAATTTGTTTTAATTTTTATTTCACTGACCCCGCTGTTTTTTTTTTTTTTTTTTTTTTATAATTAGCGCGCACTAAAGGGATTTGTTGGGACCCTTATAATGTATTAGCTACACAGCGCGGGCGTTAAGGAAATTAGGGTGAGAGGAAAAGGAGAGATGCCGATGCACGTTGGTTTTGAATGTCTGTAGGTTATAATGTGTAGGAAAAATGGAGCGGGGAAGAGCATTCCACATTCGTGTTGTACGGCTGAGGAAAGATTCTTTGAACTTCACTGTACGTCCGAACACAGGCTTGAGGGTGAATTGATGAGCATTCCCTGCATGGCGGGTATTGCGGTTGAAATGTTCAAGGGGAGGAATGCAACTGGCTATTTCGTTTGAGCACTTATGGTGGAAATAACGATAAAATAACGACAGGCAGGAGACATTACGACGATGACTAAGAGAGTCAATCGATCTCGCGATGTCTCGGTCGCCAATGAGTTTTATCGCGCGTTTTTGGATCCTGTCAAGTAGCTCCAAATAAGTTATTGGTGCACCGGACCAGATATGAGCGTTGTACTCGAGTTTCGGGCGAATAAACGCCTTATAAATTGTAGCCAGATCAGAAGGGGTGAAATATTTCTTACAACGCTTAAGGAAGCCTAGACATTTCGCGGCGTTCTAGGCGACATCGAATATGTGGTCATTCCAACGAAGGTTGTCATTAACACACATACCGAGAATGGAAAGTCTTTCGGTTTCAGCGATGTAAGTGCCATTCATAGATAATGGCAGTGTGTGTGGGTTTTGCTTTAATGACAGGAGACAGCATTGAGTTTTGGAGGCATTAAATTCCACTCTATTGGTTTTACCCAACTGAGTTATGCTGTTAAGATCGGAATTTAATGAGCTTAACATACGTTGCCGTTCCAGTTCCACACCCGAAGATGAGGGGCGTGACCCAAGAAACGAATATGAGAAGCTGAGGGTACTGTCATCAGCAAAGGAATGGATTGGATTAGAAGTAACAGACAGTAGATCATTTATAAAAATTAGAAAGAGAGTCGGGGACAGAACCGAGCCTTGGGGGACACCAGCATTTATTTGGTGAGTTGCAGACTTGAAGCCATCCAAAACAACTTGAATTGAACGGTCCGAAAGGTAATTTCTAATCCATTGAAGAAGAGTATCATCGATTCCAAATGCACGCATTTTCGACAAGAGAGCTTGGTGCCAAACTCTGTCAAATGCTTTTGAAATATCAAGCGCAACGATCTTACTTTCACCACCTTGTTGAAGAGATTGGTTCCACTTTTCGGTTAGATATGTCATCAAATCACCAGTGGACCTGTTGCTGCGAAAACCATACTGCCGGTCATTAAGAAGTTTTCGCGATTCAAGATATTTCATTAGCTGACGGTTTATCAGCGTTTCCATGACCTTAGAAAGAAGGGACGTAAGTGCAATTGGTCGGTAGGAGGAGGGAGAAGAAGATTCGCCTTTTTTTGGTACAGGCTGGACAAATGCTGTTTTCCATCTTCCCGGGAAGTGTCCTGAAGAATAGGACAGATGGAAAAGCTTACGCAATGGTTTTGCCAGCGAAGAAGAACACCTCTTCAGAACGATAGGGGAAATACCATCTGGACCAGCGGATTTGTGAACGTCAAGATCTTGAAGTACTCTAGCCACTGTACGAGTGCGAAAGTGGATTGGTCCCATAGAGAATTCTACGCGCTCGAGTACAGGGGGAGACAAAGCACAATCTGGGAGCGTTGAGCTGACTGCAAAGTGAGCAGCAAGCAGATTGGCCTTATCTGTAGAGCTGACAGCTGGAATGTCGTTGTAAATGAGTGTCGGGATAGATGACGAGGCCGAATTCTTGATGTTTTTAACAAATGACCAAAAGTTTTTACTACCAGTGGGACTTTGTAGTATTTTTTGCCTCAACTTTTGGTCATAGGAGAATTTGACACGATTAATGTGGGCATTGCAGTCATTTCTGGCTCGTTTAAACTTTTTACTGCTTTCCTCAGATGGGTTGGCTTTGAATAGCCGAAAACTTACCTCTTTTAACCTGATAGCCTCTTTGCAGCTCGAGTCACACCACGCGTTAACCTTGGGTTTGATACTTTTAATCCTGTTAGGGATAAAAGTCTTCATACCCAGGTGAATTATGTTTGTGACCATATCAGCAGCAGCATCCACGTCGCTGTCGAGGAAGCACAGCGACCAGTTAAAACTCTTAAAGAAACCGTTTAATTTTTCCCAATTGGCTTTCTCGTACTGCCATACGGTTCTTTTAGGAGTTTGTTCTTTAACTATGTGGTTGGAGTACGAGAAATTTGCTGATATGATGCAATGGTCTGACGAACCTAGAGGCGATAATACGTTCAAAGCGTATTTATCAGGGTGAGAGGTAAGAAACAAGTCCAATGTGTTGGCAGTTTGGCTGCTAATGTCCGGTATTCGTGTCGGCTCATTTACAAGCTGAGTCAGGTTATTTACCTCAGCAAAGATCTCGACGTACCTTCCTTCGGGTGTTGTCTGACCAGAATGTCGAAGCCAGCTTGAATTGTGTATATTGAAATCGCCCGCAATAACGATTTCAGAACGAGGATGAAGGGTCACAATTCTTGTAATAGAATCAGACAGGGCATCAAACTCATTATAAGTTGAATGTCTGTCCAAGTTGGGGCTTCTGTAAATAAAACAGTAGTGTATTAATTGCCTACGGACATGGAGTTTTAGCCAAATGAAATTAAATTCTGGGTTGGCACATTGGCCATATTGAGGCTGAAGTTGGTAGGCTACGTCACTACGTATATAAACGGCGATACCGCGATGGGCAAAGAATAAAGGCACTAAGTTGTACCCAGGTAGACTAAACTCTGTTAAATCAGAGCCAACGCTAACCTGGGTTTCACTAAGTGGCAAAACAGCTGGTTTGTTGTGAAAAACATGGGCGTATAATGAAAAAAAATTCTTTCTCAACCCACGAATGTTGCTGATATCCACAACGAAATTCCTACACATTATAAAAAACAAACATAAAAAAAACACAACTCCGACGCTAACTAAGCATAGGCCGTGAATTGAAAATATACGTTAGATTTCCAAAACAATCTACCGCAGGTGTTATGCCCGTACGGTAATTTGTTTGGTCCACTAACAGAATCAACAACTCACGACCCGCTATTCGCCCGATGCTGCCTTTACCCAAACCTTGCAAGTGCACAAACGATAATCGATCGACACATGCAATAGTCAAGAAAGAGCAACAGTGATGAAGTGGGATGGGGGACGGAAGGAAGACCCTACGCTGTTGCTTTTTTTCGCTTTTTTCGTTATCACTGCCACCGGCCACCGGCACTGGCTCTATGTGGATTTTTTTTTCTTTTTTCACACACACGCGATTTTGTATTTTTTTTCGCGAAACGTATTGGCGAGCCGGTAGGTATTATGTTTGACGGTTTAGTGGCACCGAAATTGCGTTTAAAAGAGGGAACGCGTCCGCACGCGACGGGAGGCAAACAACAACTGTCTTCGCTGGGCTGCGACTCAGTGTTTATTTATTAATTTTCTTAATTTAGCTTTCTTTTTATTATATCTGAGTTTGGCCCGCTGTCGTCGCTGGGCTGCGACCAAATCAGTTTATTATTACTCTCCTGCCTTTCCTAGCTTAATCGATCCCTTTATATACGATTTTTGTTTTGGCTTTACTTAACATATTGCCCTAGTGCGATGGATATTGCGCGATAAGCACAGGGCCTATTGATCGTTCTAGTCCAGATGTACCAATACCCAATAAATGCATTTTCAGCATATGAATCGCTCACCTATATCCATCGTCACCTCATAATTCGTTTCCATACAAAAATGAATTGACAGCAATTCTACCCTTAGTGATAATTAGGGATAGGATTTCCATGCAAATGCATATTTTTTTAGGAACACCGTGAAAGCAAGGCAACGAATTACGTATACTAATCAGGAAATTTCCTTTAAAATGGCATTCAATCGTTAGTGCATATTTTTGCATATTTTACTATAAATGCATATTTTTGTGCATATTTTACTATAAATGCATTTTTTGCATAGTTTTGCATATTTTTATAATAAATTCATATATTTAGAGTATATTGTTCAAAAATTTAACTAGACAGTAAAAAAATATCCCTTTTATGTCAGTGCAAGCGAACCTTAAAACTATTATCTATTTCTTTTATTCATTTCATAATCTTGAACCATATTCAAACCCCACATTATAATGCACTATATAAACAAAGATGCATGTATGAACTTGACTAGATTGTGCCGGCAAAACATTGAAATGAAAAAAAAATTAAGACTGTGCCTGAGACTGTATGAATGAGATCAAAATTTAAACGATATAGGTACCTTTCTTCACTGCTACAGAGAAGCGCCAAAATGGCTAAAAAAAGCTTCTGACGACACAAAGCTAAGCAAAATGAGAGTGTGTAAGTACAGTGTAGTAAAACTCAAAGCTTAACACGTTGACATGTTTTTTTTTATTAAATGTTAATTTCGTTGTAAGTTATTATTTTATTTAACAATAAAAATAAAAAATTGAACTTATTGTTAAAGACTGAAGAAAGTGTGTTTTTGAATTAAACCGAAATTCAGTTTAAAGTGCATATTTTAAATGCATATTTTGCATTTTTAAGCGCATATTTTCAGATTTTTAGTGCATGAAAATCCGAACCCTAGTGATAATAATAACAATCGCATTACTCATGTGTGGTCGGTGTTCGCCGCAGCTATGGTGACGACACAGAGCCAAGATTGTTTATGTTTATCAGGTTTGTTTTGCTATTGCCATGCGTAGTGGAGAATCGGGGTTGACGTAATGGTTATTACTTATGAGTGCAAGCGAACACAATTGTGTGCATGGGTTTGGTGTCATTATACATCGATGGTAAGGCGCCAGTGAATATGCCGTGTGTTGTGGGTAGAAAGGTCTGGGTACAACATAAGTATGCAAATATGTATACATATTTAGAATGGTATTAAGCCCACATTTCCTTGCATAATTTTTGGCACTGTACTTGCTAGTTACACTCACTCGTAATTACTCATTACTTGTATAACTAAGAATTACAGTATTCCGGATTGTATTTGTATAACGCGATCTGACCAAATCGGCCACTCTTTAAGTAGGTATATTATTTTTCTATTGTCAGTTTCTGTTCGACAGTCATGAAATAAAGAACTATTTAAAAAAAGGTAGTCTCTGGTTTTTCTTTACTTTTCTGTAATAAAGATACTGCAAGGAATTTTTTCTCTCCTTCATAGCTATTTCAACTTGGTGAACTAGCGAACAGCAACAGGGTAGTTGAAACCGAGATTCTCGACCAAATTACAACGACTGGAAATCCGAGCAGCCAATAGGAAACCTCAAATTCAGTCCAAACTGCAAATCTGGGAGCAGCTTCGCACCCACCCAAACAGTATTATCGACATAATTTTAAGATGGATGACCGACCAGTACTCGTTCACAGTGGACATCGAAAAGATGTATAAGAAGACACGGATGAATTAAGATGATGCGTATTATCAACTCATCTGTTGGCGTAGCAGTATTATGGACCCAATCAAGGTGTATCGATTAGATACCGTGACATTCTGCTTAGCCAGTGCGCCGTATCTCGCTATTCGTACACTTAGCCAGGTAGCGGCTGATGAAGAAACTCACTTTTCTGCGGGCGCAAGTACTGTACCCGAAGAGCTGTACGCCACGTGATGATTTTCATCATTCGGAAATGGGCTAGCAGCTTTCAGGAGGTTCTTCAAGGTATTCCAATGGACCGGAGAGTTTAGCTTTGCATTGGCGTTCGAGACCTTAGAGCATATCAATTTATCTATATGCGAGTTTTAGTTGAGGAAGGTCAAATCCGTGTAAATTTACTTATGTCCAAAACAAAGGTCGTTGCGCTTAAGACAGCCACCCTTCCGAGACTTGAGCTGTGTGGAGCAGTGATTTTGGCTACGCTCTTAGACTATACAACTAAGGTCTTGCGATTGCGAAATACAAGAACTTATGCTTGTGCAGATGCTACCAGTACGCTGGCTTAGATCAGTGCACCTTCCTCGATTTGGAAAACGTTCGTCAGCAACAGAGTCGCAGGAGTGCAACGGCTCACCAGGTGCAGTATTTGGCGACACATGCCACGAACCAAAATCCTGCCGATCTGACGTCACGCGGAATTCTACCATCGGACTTAGGGGAATGTTGTCTTTGGTGGAATTCACCTGGGCATGGAAACCTTTATTCCTAACAGGATACAAAGTATCAAACCCAAGGAAAATGCGTGGTGTGACTCGAACTGTAAAGAGGCTACCAGGTAAAAAGAGGTCATATAACCTTTTTTTTTTTAAAAAAAACTCCTGACCCGCCTAGGCGAAAGAAATACAGTACATCGACCTGGACAGATCTATTGTACCATAAGTTAGAGAAAATTTTAGGCTAGTGCGTTTTCCACTTTTCTAGAAAAGGTATTAATGCTTCCAGCAGGGGACCTCTTCAAATCTTCGTTACTTAGAAGTTCTTTGAAGAAGATCCCCTTTCTGATTCCGTAGAGAGCTGGGCATTCCCACAATGTGATGGATGTGAGCGCCTTTGATACCAGTGTTGAAGATGTCGTTTGCGCATTCTTGAATGGCGAGGAGCTCTGCTTGGAATACACTAGAGATTTTTCCCATTGGTATTGAGACGCTAAGGTTTGGTCCGTGAAAACCAGCTCCTGTGCCCGATTCCATTTTAAAACTTTTAGAACCATTTAGAAGAATTTGGTTTATTTTGGTCCACCATATTATAGAAGTAGTGATGGGCCTGACCATCACTGTGTAGATTCAGTGAGTGATCTTTGGAGCGATCCCCCAGGTTTTACCATACATGCGACGCCCATAAAGCTTTTGTTATTTTGCTCTTAATGTGGGAGTTACAGTTTAGTCTTTTGTCTAGGCTTACTCCAAGATATTTGACATCGTCGGAATACTCAATGATCGTACCATTCAGTGAAATCTGAGCTAAGCTCAGGTTTCTTCTTTTTGTAAAAGGAACTATGATAGCTTTACTGGGGTTGATGGAGAGATTTTCCTTGGTGCACCAGTCTATGGCTATCTTAACGGCGTTTTACATACGTGAGGTGACTAAGTTTGATTCTTTGCCCCTAATAATGATGACCAAGTCATCGGCGTACCCTATTACGTCGTAGCCTAAATTGCTTAGTTTTTAAAGTAGGTCATCTATGACCAAAGACCACAAGAGAGGTGATAAAAATCCTCCTTGTGGACAGCCTTTTATGGCTGATACTGATACTGAAGTCTGTCCTGATGAAGCAGTAATTTTCCGACCTTCGAGCATCGCTTTTACCCAGTTTATGGTGGGGAGGTCTACATTTCGGTGATGTAAAGCATTTGATATTGAATCATAACCGGTATTATCAAAGGCACCCTCTGTGTCAAGAAAAGCGCATAGTGCAATTTCTTTGCAACGGTAGGCGTTGTTAATGTGATTAGTTAGTTTTAACAGGGCGCCATCTCTTGATTTACCTTTTTGATACGCATATTGACAGGGGTGTAGAGGCATGCTAACAGTTACGCATTATCTGATATGAACGTCAATTATTCCTTCCATTGTTTTCAGGAAAAACGATATCAATCTAATGTGACAATAGGATTTAGGTAGTTCATTAGGTTTGTTGCCTGATTTATGGATGAATACTACATTGACCTCCCGCCAAGTGCGTGGTATGTAGCCCCAGTTGAAACTGAACCTAAATAAGGCAATCATGTTATGTAGGGTATAGCCCTTTTGAATGAGGGCTGGAAAAATTCCATCATTTCCTGATGCCTTGAATGGTTTAAATGAGTTTATGGCCCTTTTTACCTTATCTGGACTAAACAGTTTTCCAGATAAACTATTGCTTTTACTGTGATAGTTTCCAGGTTTTCGTTCCACCATGGTACTCTCCTTTTCACCACGGTGCGTTGCACCTAACAACTGCTCTTAAAAGATGAGATAATGATGTCGTTAAGCTGACATTGTGTAGCGTCCGCATCACTCGGTTAGTGGCGAATCTGGTAGCAGATCAGTTCTGCCCTCCAAATTTTCACTATAAGTTCTCCAGTTTGTTAGTTTATTATTGTATTTGACCGGCGCGCACTCGGCGTTGCATCGCAGCCTGAACATAATATGTATATGATCCGACAGAGATGCCTCATCGGACACGTGCCAGTCCTCTACAATATTTTGTATAAAAGGAGAGAGAGTAAGGTCTAAAACTTCTTCTCGTATGCAGTTTTTAAAAGTGGGCCTATCCCCCTTATTTAGTATAACTAGGTCTTTACTATATAAATAATCTAAAAGTAACTCACCTCTTTTGTTAGTGTCTCGCCTGCCCCAAATCTGATGATGTGCATTCGCGTCGCAGCCGATAACAAGATGTACTCGCTGATTCTGGCAGTACTGGACAAATTCCTGTACTGGAGTAGGTGGTACCTCCTCTATGTTCCCAGCAAAAAACGCCGATGCGCATACCAATTTGTGTAGGTCATGACGTTCAATTAAAACGGCCACCAGGACCCTAGTCTTGAAACCTGGAATGAGAGAGAATTTTATACCTTTCGCAATGGAAAGAGCTGCCCTAGGTCTGAAATTACCTTTGGCAAAAATTGGCTCTCAATTTCTACTGTTAAGACCAAAGATCTTACCTGTAGTTGCCCATGGTTCTTGGATTAAACCAAGAGCGACGTTCGTTTGGCACATCTTTGGCTATAGGTGTCCGAGGCACCCATAGCGCGGTGCAGGTTTGCCTGCAGCACATTTAGAGACGACGTCATTTCTACCTCGCGTACTCCGGATTACGCACTCTGTGAGGTTTGTTGTCACCACTGCGTCGTATATATCACCACAGTTGTTTTAACAGCTGAGTTACCCGTGGCAGCACTAATGCCAGCGACTGGTGGTGTGGCACTATTATCGGCGCTTGTTGATGCTCTCGCATCTGTAGCATCAGTGGCAGTACTAATACTAGCCCCTGGTGTTGTAGCTTTTTTAGAGGTGCCACTTAACGCCTGATTTGACGATTTGTCCGCGCTCTTGAGGATTTGTTTGATCTGTCCAAACCTGAACGAGACCATCACCTTTAGCTCAACAAGTCGCCTCATCGTGCTTTCGTTGACAGCAAGAACCATGTGGGCGAAATCTCTGTCCTCAGACCTCAGATCTTTGCAGAACTCTCCACCTTCTGAATCCTACTATGCCTAGCTGCCTTAAGAAGGCAGACGGCTCTTGGACGACATCTAGCGAAGAATCGCTCAATCTGCTACTTGATACTCACTTTCCAGGTAGCTCCAATATTACCGGCAATTATAGCCTTAACAGGTCACATGCACAGGTAACTTACCCTCACGGTCTGATAACTAGGGACAAGCTGACTTGGGCGCTACAAAGCTTCAAACCCTTCAAGTCTGCAGGACCAGACGGCATAATACCTGCCGAACTACAAATGTCAGCGGATATCATCCTGCCTGTGCTGGAGATGATCATGATAAGCTGTCTAAATCTGGTACATATCCCCCGGGCTTGGAGAGAAGTAAAAGTGGTTTTTATACCCAAGGCTGGCAAATATTCCCATGTCAGTCCAAAGGACCTCAGACCTATTAGTCTATCTTCATTTCTCCTCAAAACGCTGGAGCGATTGATTGATAACCACCTCCGTATGCACATAAACCCGCAATTGCTGTCTACAGCTCAGCATGCGTACCGTAAGGGAAAGTCGGTGGAAACCGCTCTTCATTCCTTAGTACGCACAATCGAATACTCCCTCCATCACAAGGAGTATACCATGGTTGCTTTCCTTGACATAGAAGGCGCCTTTAACAACGTTAACACATCTGCAATCGCAAACGCACTGGCAGAACTGAATGTGGATAGCTCGCTTGGTGAATTGATCAATCTACTGCTAAATAGTCGGATTTTCAATTCAAAACTGGGCGTTACATCTGATAGGAGGTCTGTCAGTCGAGGGACGCCGCAAGGCGGTGTTCTTTCTCCCCTTCTCTGGAACTTGGTGGTGAACAAACTACTGATAAACCTGGAAGGGGAGGGCTGCAGAGTGATTGCCTATGCGGATGATGTTGCTATTGCCGTCTCTGGGAAACACCTCAACACCATAAAGGAACTCCTGCAAAACGCTCTTAACAAGCTAACGAGATGGGCTAATCGGTGCGGACTGGGCGTTAACCCCCACAAAACCGAGCTTGTCCTCTTTTCCAGGAAATATAAAATCCCATATATTGACCCTCCCTCTATTAGCGGTACAAGCTTAACTTTCTCTGACGAAGCAAAATTTTTGGGTCTAATCTTCGATAGGAAGTTAAGCTGGAAACCCAATATACAAGAAAGAGTCAAGAAAGCTACAGTAGCACTTTTCTCTTGTAAAAAAGCCATTGGCAACAAGTGGGGTTTACAACCCCGCATTACGCACTGGCTATATACATCGGTGGTAAGACCAATTCTTACTTACGGGGTGGTTGTCTGGTGGACTGCTCTAGAAAAAGCTATTAACCGCGACAAGCTGGGCAAAGTCCAGCGTTCAGCGTGTCTATGCATTAGCGGAGCACTCCGAACTACCCCCTCCGCTGCTCTGGACATTCTGCTACACCTGATACCCCTTGATATATTTAGCATGCAAACAGCGGCATGTTCCGCTGTCCGCTTAAAAGCTACCTCGCAGTGGACCAATAACAATATTGGCCACTCCATTATTCTAGACTACTTTAAGTCTCTACCCAGAAACATAGACTACACCATACCCCGTTTGCAGTTCGGAAAAAACTTCCAAATCACCATTCCTTCCAGATCATTCTGGGATGATGATGCATTTGCGAATGATAAATCGATCCACTTTTACACCGATGGATCAAAAACTAGCGATGGGGTAGGTGGTGGAGTCTTCTCACAAAAGCTAAATCTTAGCCTCTCTTTCCGTCTTCCTGATTACTGTAGCGTGTTCCAGGCGGAAATTTTGGCGATAAAAGAAGCCCTGACGTGGCTGAAGAGGAATGTGATATCCTCAAAGGATATCCGTATCTTCTCGGATAGTCAGGCCGCGATTAAGTCCCTGGACTCAGTCTCTTCAAATTCCATCATAGCCCAAGACTGCCGATCATCTCTTTCGGAGATGGCAGAGCAGTTCAATATTCACCTCTGTTGGGTGCCGGGGCATAGGGACATTCCAGGTAACTGCAGTGCTGATGATCTCGCCAAAAAAGGAACCACATTGCCTCCTTTACCTGATAAAGGTTCCCTAGGTATACCAATCGCTACTTGTAAACTCTTGTTTAAGCTATCCGCAATCGAGAGAACAAACCTTAGGTGGACGAGTAGCAATACATGTCTAGCGACTAAGCGGATCTGGCCAAAACTGGATCTGCGACGCTCTAAGTGTCTAATCTCATTAAACCGACTGCATATTAGCTCCACTATAGGTGTTATCACAGGTCACTGCTTAATAGGCAGGCACGCATCTAGACTCGGTGTGTGCTCAAATGACTTCTGCGGAAGCTGCATGGACGAGGAGGAGGAGGAGACTGTACTTCACCTTCTCTGCACGTGTCCTGCGCTCTCCCATAGAAGAAATCTCCATCTAGGGGACTTCTTGTTCAATGACACAAGCGACTTAGCCAGCACTGGCGCTAGAAGTCTTTCGCGCTTCATAAGAAGCTCCTACTGGTTCAACGAGCAGTGAGGGTAATCCCCAGATCTGTGTGGTACCACAATGGACCTATCATTGGTCTAAGTGTGTTGGCTTTGGCTGACAGCCACGTCTACCTAACCTAACCTAACCTATCCACCTTCTGGTGTTGTGGTCTTTATTCTGGTCATCTAGAATTGCCAGTATTCTTTCGTTAGCTACTCCGTTACTTTGTGGGAAGAAAGCTCTGATGATGTGTGGCTTCGGAAAAAGTTCCTCCCCCACAAGCATCATTTCCAACCCGCATTTCTCTTTTAGCTTCGCGAAGTTTGTTGTCATCCACTCTGCAGTGGTAGGGTCCGCACATACGATCATAAGCCATCCGGCTTTGAAAGTTGTGCCGCGGAAGGCTGGTTTGGTCCCCTCATCACATTGTTCAATGGTGATGTCCATAATCCTCTCCTCAATCTGAGCCATTTGCCCATTACTGAGAGGATTGCGATCCAGATCGACCGGAACTACACCCAGTCTTACAGAGCTCGCTATATCTCTATAGAAGACTTTGTCGACGGCTGTACGACCTATACGAGCTCGTATTGTCCTCGGATCGCATGCGTATTGGATTAACTTCATCCGAGAGTATGCTAACATTGCATACTGTGCTGGACTCTGAGATAGAGTCACTAAGAAGGGACGAGTTCTCTTCGAAGTTCATCATCTCCGAATCCATAATTAGGTACCCTTCCCGATTGGCAGGTGTCACGTCATTTACGACAGGGTGTTCTAAAACATCCCCAGTTGATAATGCAGGGTGTTCTGAAACATACCTAGTTGATGATGCAGTTATAGCATATAAGCTTACCCATCCAAGGAAAACCGAAAACAATTTGAACCATATTATACGGATCAAATTCTACAATATACCACATTTTCAAACCTACACAAAAACAAATTCTCATACCCAATCTCATCAAACCTTTACAATTTACCGAGTTTTCATCCTAACGAATCGCATCCATCCACTAGCAAAGGTGTGAACAATTATCATACCGTTGACTACACAAATAAACGAGTTCTACTACCTACCGCAATTATCAAGGTTAAGTCTAGAACGGGAAGATATTTCCAACTTAGGGCGTTACTAGATCCCGGATCCGAAGCTTCGTTCATAACAGAATCTGCTGATCAATTACTCAACCTAAAGTCTAGGAGCACAGTAATCAGTAGTGACTCTTGGCTCCTTACGCTCTACTTTCGAGACCAGTACTGCAGCCTATGTGTACAGATCCCTGACTGGGCTTCTTCCGGTCAAGGAAATTACACTCAATAAATGGAAACACGCCCACGGATTGGAATAAACAGATCCCTTGTTCTACAAACTAGCAACTGTGGACCGTTTGCTCGGCAGCGACGTATTTTCCGAACTGGTTCTTCTGGATATAGCAAGAGGAGATGAAGGATCACCAATCGCTCAAAATACGCAACTCGGCTGGATGGTTGAAAGTAGCTGCAGGCTTACAAGGTGTTCTTCGTAGCTTTCTACGGGTGTTAAACTTTCCGGTGGAACTCAAGGACGTCTGGGATAGCTTTTGCCAAGAGCTCCTACTAGTCGTAAGTGTCCGGATATCCCGGTGGATTCATAGATAGATAGATAGATATTCTTTATTTCTTTCATTTCATTTTCATTGAGAAGAATCATAAAATAATACATAATACAAAATAAACAAATAAGAAGGCATAAGAAAGGTTAGTGACATTCAGTATTTATATACAAACTAAAATTTGGGTGGGGTGACCCAGTAATAAAAACCAAAAAATTAAAAAAGTAAAGAAAAAAAAATGTTTAAACAGAAAAAATTATAAAAAATATCTGCAAAAGAGAAGAAGAGATATAGAACTGGATGTATCATCACTGCTGTTATCTATTTGCGAGTTTTAGATGAGGAAGATCAAATCCGTGTAAATTTACTGATGTCCAAAACCAAGGTCGGTGCGCTAAAGACAGTCACTCTTCCGAGACTTGAGCTGTTGGGAGCAGTTATTTGGCTACGCTCTTAGGCTATACAACTAAAGTCTTGCGATTGCAAAATACAAGAACTTATGCTTGTGCAGATTCTACCAGTACGCTATCTTAGATCACTGCACCTTCCTCGAATTGGAAAACGTTCGTCAGCAACAGAGTCGCAGGAGTGCAACGGCTCACGCGGAATTCTACCATCGGACTTAGGGGAATGTTCTCTTTGGTGGAATGAACCGGAATTTCTCGGGTCGTATGGGTGACATCAGTCCAACCCAACCATCGATTTCAGCCACGGAAGAGGAGGAACGCTAGGTAAAGGTTCACTGTGGTGCAGCAAGGAGGGACAACGAAGCCGACATGTTGATCCAAAGAATGCTGAGGGTTTTAGCCTTTTGTACGAGGTTTAACTCTAATCTGCGGAAGTCAGCAGCAGATCGACAATTGGCGACCCCTTCACCAACTGAGATCCATGCGGCTTTGAAACTTGCATTGAAGGTAGTCCAAGGCACAATGTTTGGCAATTGTCCGATAGACCTCTGCAAAACCCAACCGAAGGTAAGAGGATTTAAATCGTTGCGCCGATTTATCGACGGTGAAGGAATTCTTCGCGTGGAAGGAAAAATGCAGAATTGAGCTACGATCAGCGCCACCCTATTATTTTAAATTCTTATCACCATTTCAGTCGAATTTTACTACGGGATTCACATGAGGAGATGTCACAGAGATGTACAGGGTATTGGGTCTTAAAAATAGCATGAAGAAATGCATCCGCGACTGCACGACCTGTTTTAGATGCAGGGCAACGCCGTCATAACAGTTCATGGGGAACCTGCCGTCAACACGGGTGCAAATCTCTCATCCTACACATCTCCGACATCAATGCGTGGAAAGGACGGTGCGCCGAACGTATAATGCATACTTTGCCATTCTCGTGTGCCTAGCTACTAAGGCAGTACACATTGAGCTAGTCAGTGACATGACTACTCAGGCCTTTATGGCTGCCTTGCGAAGATTTTCAGTCAGGAGAGGATTTGTAAGGAAATGTTCAGCGATTGCGGGAAGAACTTCTTTGAGGTCAGAATGCAGCTGAAAAGGTTGCTTAATGTAGCGTACTATGACGGAAATCAGATTTTTTTATATTTACCTAATATTTATTTAATATAACGTTACAATTAAATGTTGTTGTATTACCTGTGAAGCTAAAGGCTTATCTGCAGGTAGTTAAATTTCGCAATTAAACATTGTTTGAAAGTAAACTTTTATAATTGTTTGTATTATTTTTTAAAGAATTCTGTATATTCGAGTATTCGAAATTAAGCAAAGAAACTTTAGGTGAAGTTTTAGATAGTATAATTTAGAAAGTACAATTTCAGTTTTTTTTAATGTTTTTTAAAGTTAAGGATATTCTTTAAGTCACTTGGCAGTGCATTCATTATGATTGGGATAATATAGTCAAGTTGTTTTCTTCCATAATTGTTGTAGATTTCCGGAATTTCAAAGAATATTTGAGCTCGTCTTCTAGTATTTAAATTGTGACTTATTGGTTGTTGAAATCGGTGGTCATCATAGTACTCCAGGACTGCTGTCATCTTAAATATAGAAAGCACATCTTAAACTTTGAAATGATTATTATTAGAGTTAATAATTTTTAATAAACGGCTTTGAAGACTCAGAATTGTATCCGTGTGTGTTTTGAATGCATTTCTCCATGCGAGTACGCCATATCTCAAACGGGATTCAGCAAGCGAGTCGTAGACGTGTTTCTGAATATCTGCGTTGGTATATCTTTTTAGGTACGCCATTGCAAAAACAGCACTCTTCAATTGTAATCTCAATCGATGAATTTGCTCTTTCCAAATGAAGTGTTCGTCAATTATAATTCCCAGATATTTTATGCTTTTAACGATGTGGATAGCTCCGTTTCCGCTGGTGGTTGGGCAGTCTTCATTTCTGTGGTATATTTTTATATCGGTAGTTGGCTTATGTGGCGTTCTTATGTGCATAATTTTAGTCTTTTCAGCGTTGATTACCAAACTGATACCGTGATACCATCGTCAGGCCTTGTCAAGCTCCTCTTGCATTATTGTTATCGCGGTATGCAAACATTTATGCTTCACAACAATAGCAATATCATCTGCGTAGGCAAATGCCGTACTTTTACTGAACACGCGTAGAAGCTCATTGGTGAACAAAATGAATAATATTGGGCCTAACTTAGATCCTTGTGGTACACCAGAGAGGATCCGTTTTCCATTGCTTATTATGTTAGATACTTTTACTTTAACGCTTCTTTCTGACAGGTAGTTTTCCATCCAATTTGCTGCATTACCTCTTACTCCAATTCTATATAAGCTATCTAAGAGCTTTTCATGCGACAGTGTGTCAAATGCTTTGCTGAAATCAACGAACATGACCAGTATGTGATGGCTTCTATTAAGCCCAGTAGCCACTAAGTTCGACAGTTCTCCCAACAGTCTTCCAGTACTCTTTCCTTTTTGGAACCATATTGGTTGGGTTGTAAGACGTTGTTTTTTTAATGAAATTGGCCAAACGTCTAACAACGATCTCTTCCATACACTTTTCAACAACAGTGTCGGGGGTTTATTCTTCCGAACGTCCAGAGTTGTGAGCGTGAATTCTGTATTTCACTCGAGGGAAATTGCACCAAGAAAACCAGCAAGAACCGAGGGAAAGAGCACCAAGAAAAGAGCAAGCACCAGAGAAGAAAAGACCAAGAGTTTATTTTAGTTAATTTTCTTTCACTTTATTATTGACAAGACAAGAATGGTGGAGACCGCTGCGCGTGACGATGAAAATATGACTGCTAATATTCTCCAGTAGAATATTCCCATCCAACCACCAAGTTGCACGTCCACAAGCGCCGCGTCATCAGAACTTACATCAAGTCCCAGAGGTGTAGGGTGTCCAGCAACTGCGCCCACGTCCATGCCTTGGCTACCCGTCTGCCCAATACGATAAGGGTGCCGATCGCCGCAATCACCATCAACACTCGTGGCTCTGGCATGTCGTAGATATTCTCAGAATTGAATATCTGTGTGCCTGCAGTGTGGTGGTTTATGTATCCAACAGATTGCCCACTGCCACCGGTCGCCCCATCGACGACGTGCAGTATCGGGTCGCAATGCTGTATGGGAATAAAAAAAGTAAACACATCGACTCTTGTGTTGATATGTGATCGTGAGGAATGTGGCGGACTGCGGTGATAGGCGACAAGGTATTAGGCGACAATGTATACATCCATTGCGAGAAATGGAATGTGCATACTTGTGCCGTAAATGAAGTATTGGATGACGGACTGGTGGTGGGTTGGATGGCACGATGATGATTGCGTCAGCGGTCTGTGGATGAAAGAATGTAGGTCATATTAAGTGCGACGACCTTACCGTGGTCCTGGTTCGTGCACGAACATCCTGCCCGGTGGAACCAGATGGTTCGAAACGCTGTCTTCCTAGCCCGTCTCCACTAGACGGCAAAGTTTCTGGACAGGCCGACGGCATTCGCCGGCTCTGGTATGTAGTGTGGCATTTCTGCCCGGGTGGATGGCCTTTACGCGGCCAAGTCGCCAATGTGTAGGAGGCAAGTTCTCCTGCCGGATGATGACAATATCACCCACCTGAAGGTTCGGTTCGCGTTTCTCCCACTTGCTTCGCGTTTGGAGTGTCACCAGGTATTCGTCGCTCCATCTCTGCCAAAAGTCTTGATGGATCTTTCGTATCCACTGATACTGCTTGAGCCGATTGAGTGGTACATCGGCGACCTGGGGTTCTGGAACCGCGATGAGTGGGGCTCCGATCAGGAAATCCCCGGGGGTCAGAGCCAGTTTATCATCTGGGTCGTCGTGGAATGGGACCAGCGGACGAGAGTTGAGACACGCCTCAATGCGCGTCGCCAGTGTGTGAAGCTGGTGATACCAGAGGGACTGGGTACCCACCAGCCGTTTCAAATGATGTTTGGCGGACTTCACGGCGGCTTCCCATAAACCACCTTGATGCGGAGCAGCCGGAGTTATGAAGTGCCATCTTGTCCCCGCGTGCGCCAGGGCTTGCTGATTGTGTGCAGATTGAAATGCAGCCAAGTCTGCCTGCATGTAACGGTTAGCGCCCACAAATGCCGTGCCGTTGTCGCTGTAGAGGTCGGGGCAGGGCCCACGCCTGCTGGTGAATCGAGTGAAGGCATCCATGAATGCCTGGGATGATAGGTCCTCGATGACTTCGAGATGTACTGCCTTCGTGGCCATGCAAACGAAGATTGCCAAATAGCTCTTGGCCGTGGTGCGGGAGCGCTGGGTACCAACTCGAAGTGTGAAAGGACCACAGTAATCAACGCCTGATGCCAAGAAAGGTCGTGCTGCGTTGACTCGCTGACTGGGGAGGGGGGCCATCTGCTGCCGAATTACCGCGCCGCGGTGTCTTCGGCATATCACGCACTGGTGTAGTACAGTCCGTACCACCTGTCGACCTTGGAGGATGCAATATTTCTGCCGCAACATCTGCAGCATCAATTGCACCCCGCCGTGTAGGGTCACCTGGTGCGCGTGACGGACCAGTAGGGTGACCAAAGCGCTGGCCTTGGGTAGCACGATTGGGAATCGTTGCTCGTCGGGGAGTGAGGCATTCGTGAGTCGCCCTCCGACTCGAAGAATACCCCGGGCGTCTAGGAATGGGTTCAGTGAGAGTACCGAACTGTTGCTGGGCAGTGGGGATCTATTCCGAAGCTGCTGGATCTCGGAGGGGAATGTCTGCCTGTTCCAAGATAATCAGGCGATCGTGCGCGTGGTCGAGCTCATCCGCTCCAACCACTGGTTTCCTTAGAATGTGGTGAGACGTTTTTCGCCACCGGTAGAGATAGGCCACCGTGTGTAGTAGCCGTGGGAGAGTGCTGTAGCGTTCCGCCAATGGTATGATAGCCCCGTCGTGACGCCTGGTTGTCAACTGGGGTATTGGGACGGCAACACCAGTGAAGACGGATGTCTTGAGCTCCGTCTGGATCTGGACCAAGTCATCGGCCTGGAGCTGCCCGGTTGGGCGTAGAGGTAGCGGTCCAGTAGCCAACCATGTCGGACCCTGCCACCACAAAGTATGTTGCAGCAGATCGGAAGCCCCAAGTCCTCGGCTCGCGCAATCAGCTGGATTCTGGGCGGATCGAACATGATGCCAACGCTCTGGCGGTGTCAGTTCCTGGATCTGCCGCACTCGGTTAGCGACATACGGCTTAAGCGTGCTGGGTTCTTTCCTCAACCAGCACAGCACGATGCTGGAATCGGACCAGAGGTAGTAGGGTGCGGCTCGGATTCCGAGGGCGTCTCGGACGTTCTCCAAGATGAGTGCAAGTAAGTGTGCGGCACAGAGTTCGAGCCGTGGGATGGTAGCCCCCTTGAGCGGGGCGACCTTAGTCCGGGCGGTCAGCAAGGAGACCTGCACCCGGTCGTCATCATATGCGGTCCTTAGGTAGATGACCGCTGCGTATGCTCTGGAACTGGCATCGCAGAAACCATGGAGGGTGGTGACATGCTGAGTGTGCATGCCCAAGTACCTGGGGACTCTGACTCGGTTGAGTGCCAAGAGCCTGTCTCGAAAGGTGGTCCAAGTAGTGTGAAGTTCTGACGAGAGTGGGGCATCCCATGTGATGCCTGCAGTCCACAGCGTCTGGATGAACATCTTGCCAATGATGACCACTGGAGCCAAGAGACCAGTAGGGTCAAAGAGTTTCGCCACTTCGCTCAGGACTCGCCGTTTAGTGGGAGGGGGCCCTGAAGGTTCTAATTCCACCAGGAAGAAGAGCTCGTCTGCTGCTGGATCCCAGCGTAGGCCAAGGACTGTTGCCGTTGGGCACTCAAAGACAAGCTCTGTGGAAGAAGAAGAAGAAGGAGAGTTAGTGACCAATTCAATTACCCGTGCGCTGTTGGAGTTCCATTTGCGCAACTGAAAGTGTCCAGCCAGAAGGACAGTGTTGATGTCGGAAGCCAGATCGACTGCCTCGTTAACGCTGTTGCAGCTCGTGAGGAGATCGTCCACGTAGAAAGCCCTCTCGATTGTGTCTTTGGCGGCTCGGGCGCGCTCCGGGTCCGGGAGCGCCTGATGGTTGTCTTGTGCGCACTGCACCATGGAACGCACTGAGGTGTATGGGCTGGATGCCATACCGTAGGTAACCGTCGTCAGGCGGTAAACGGTCAGCTCGTCAGATGGGGATTCTCGCCAGAGAATCCGCTGGTAGTTTCGATGTTCAGGAGCCACCAATACTTGGCGGAACATCTTCTCCACGTCGGCGGTAAGAGCGACACTGTAGCGTCGGAACCGGAAGATCACATTGACCAGTGAGTCTTGGATGGTGGGACCGACTAGCTGGACGTCGTTGAGTGAGACTCCAGAAGTGGTCTTTGCGGAAGCGTTGAACACCACACGGAATTTGCTGATAACCGCGTGGTGTGGGATGTAGTAGCACCCGGGGTGGTCGCCATGTTGACCGACCCGCTCCATGTGCCCAAGCGATTCGTACTCCCTCATGAAGGCGAGGTACCTGTCTCGCAGCTCGGTGTTACCTTGGAGGCGCCGCTCCAAGCTGTAGAACTGTTGTAAGGCGGCTCGGTAGGAGTCGCCTAGTGCTGGGGTGTCGTGCCGGAAAGGGATTTGAACCATGTGTCGGCCCTCCGGCGTGCGAGTGTGAGTGGCAGCGTAGTGGCGGCTGCACTCGTCTTCGCGTGTCTCGTCCAGTGAAACTTCTTCCAGTTTCCAGAAGTTCTTCACTAGTTCCTCTAACGTTAGGTCAGGAGTGGCCTCCGATGGAAGCTGCGTATGAAGTGCCCGGATTGGGCCTCGATGCTGCGCTAGTGCAGCTGGACCAAATACGACCCACCCTAAGTGAGTCCGCTGTGCGTGCGGTTCGTTGTGTTGTCCATGGACGACCTCGTCTTGCACGAGGAGGCCCCATACATCAGCGCCAAGTAAGATGTCGATGGGTCCGGGGGTGCCCAGACGCCTGTCTGCGAGTGGGAGTCCAGCTAAGTGTGGCCATACCGACACATCCACATGTGCCTCAGGAAGTATGGACGTGAGGTTGGGAAGGACCAAGGCCTTCAACGTGATCGTATAGGAAGATCGGGTGGACCGAAGTGACAGCGTCACTTGGCCTTTCGCCATAGCGTGTTTGGAAGCGCCGATACCAAGCACGGCTACTTCCACCTTAGTTCTGCGGAGATAGAGTCTAGTGGTTAGTTGGTTTGTAATGAAACTTACCTGCGACCCAGAATCGCAGAGGGCTCGCACGAGGTGTTGCTCCGAGGTTGGACCGTATGCATAGCCAAGAGCCGTCGCTAGCAAAACGGTTGTGCCAGGATGGCTGAGTCACTCGACGTCTTCGGGGTAGAAATCCGCAGGTGGCGGATTCCGGTTCTGGTTGTACTGCCATTTCGATGGTCCAGGGTTGGAAGGCTGATCGTCTGATTCCCTTCGCTGCTGCGGCTGTGCTGCGGACTTCCCTTTACACAGGAGGGTATGGTGTCGACGCCTACAATGCCGGCAGGACGCAGTCGATGGGCAGCGTGCAGCACTGTGTCCGGGCCGCAGGCAGTTGAAACACACCTCCGTAGCCCGCGTAGCGCGGAGGCGTGGGTTGAGGTCCATGCGCTCAAATTGTGGGCATTGATACAGCCGGTGTTGTCCTTGACAGTGTACGCACTGATTCTCATTGGGGGTTGCGACGTGAGTCCTGGTCTGCCGCTGTCCCCGTGGCTCTGCCCGGGTTGAGGTCGACGGAAGAACTATTTCGGTTGACAGACTGTGAGCCCGCTGCGTCAGGAATGCCAAGAGGCTCGCCAGGGTCGGGATCTCCTTGGATGGGCAATGCATGCACCATCCCTGCTGTGTCACCTTAGGGAGTCTGGCCACCACCAGAGGAACCGTGAGCGCATCCCAGTGTTCGACGGGCTGGTTCATGACGCGTAGTGCGCGTAACGACTCCTGGACCGTGTCCACTATGCGAAGCAGAGCTGCCGAGGTCTCCTCAGATGCGGCTAGCATATTATAGAGGCGTGAGACATGTGTTTCCGCTAGAAGGCGCGGATTGTCATAGCGCTCTTTCAACTCTGCCCAGAACTCCTCGTAACCACCCGAGTAAATATTGCCTACCATCCCCACATTTCCCGGGAGGACGGATGCGCGTAGCTTCTGAAACTTGTACGCGGGTGGCAAGATGGCTCGGTGTACCAATGTCTCAAAAGCGTCCTTGAACGCGAGCCAGTTGTGCAGGTGTCCATCGAACGTCGGAATCTGGATGGATTCGAGTCTCATCTCGACTCTCGGTGGACCGGTCTCCTGATTTGTCAGGGTGTTCTCCACATGGGAGGTGTGGTGGTGGGCGAAGGAGTTCGTCGATGCGTTCAGGTGCGCGAGTCTCCTATCGAGCGCTACCTGGATGGTCTTGTACTGCTCCTCGACGACCGCCATCAAGTCGTCGTGCATCTTCATGTCGCCGTTGAGTGTCTCGCCAATCAGGGCGTCATGCGCGACGTTGAATCTGTGGTATTGGGCGTCGAGAGCTCTTCTCTCTTGGACGATCTGGAATTCGTCCAGATTGTGTACGTCCGATGCCGCGATTCGCTCGTAAATCCGCTTGATCGCGGTGCACGCAGCGGAGCAACGGTTAAGGTCTGCCATTGTTTCTACAGGTAGGGGTGACGCAAGGGTCCACTTATTAGGGTACACTTTGTGAGGGGTGACGCGAGGGTCCACTTATGGGGGTACACTTTGTGAGGGGTGACGCGAGGGTCCACTTATTTTGCGTATTAATTGCCGTAGGAGGCCACTGAGTTTAGGGGATACGCTTGAGGACACAAAGGATCACCAGGCTTCAATCACGAAGAAGCCAATCGCACCAAGAGCGATTCCAAGTGCCAAGACAGCCACACACACGCACAGGGTCAAGCAGTGGAGTAAAAGGCAACGGTTGCCACACAACAACATTTACTTCTCACAGAATTCACTTCCTCACAGGAGGCACCAAAATGTCCGGGATTTATTCTTCCGAACGTCCAGAGTTGTGAGCGTGAATTCTGTATTTCACTCGAGGGAAATTGCACCAAGAAAACCAGCAAGAACCGAGGGAAAGAGCACCAAGAAAAGAGCAAGCACCAGAGAAGAAAAGACCAAGAGTTTATTTTAGTTAATTTTCTTTCACTTTATTATTGACAAGACAAGAATGGTGGAGACCGCTGCGCGTGACGATGAAAATAAAATATGACTGCTTATATTCTCCAGTAGAATATTCCCATCCAACCACCAAGTTGCACGTCCACAAGCGCCGCGTCATCAGAACTTACATCAAGTCCCAGAGGTGTAGGGTGTCCAGCAACTGCGCCCACGTCCATGCCTTGGCTACCCATCTGCCCAATACGATAAGGGTGCCGATCGCCGCAATCACCATCAACACTCGTGGCTCTGGCATGTCGTAGATATTCTCAGAATTGAATATCTGTGTGCCTGCAGTGTGGTGGTTTATGTATCCAACAGATTGCCCACTGCCACCGGTCGCCCCATCGACGACGTGCAGTATCGGATCGCAATGCTGTGTTGGAATAAAAAGAGTAAACATATCGACTCTTGTGTCGATATGTGATCGTGAGGAATGTGGCTGACTGCGATGATAGGCGACAAGGTATTAGGCGACAATGTATACATCCATTGCGAGAAATGGAATGTGCATACGTGTGCCGTAAATGAAGTATTGGATGACGGACTGGTGGTGGGTTGGATGGCACGATGATGATTGCGTCAGCGGTCTGTGGATGAAAGAATGTAGGTCATATTAAGTGCGACGACCTTACCGTGCTCCTGGTTCGTGCCCGAACAAACAGATAATATCGCTATTGGCCTGTAATTCCCGATATCGTTTTTAACTCCTCCTTTGTAAATCGGCCGTATTATTCATGTTTTCAGGGTTCTAGGAATATAACACTGCTCAAAACTTCTATTTATTATGGCTTTAATTTTGGTCGATAGGTCGTATATTGTCTGCTCCTGGACTTTGATTTGTCTGCAGATTACAAAGAATTCTAAAGACTTCTATCTCACTGGCCTCTTCTAAAAACATAGACTGAACGAGATTCCTATCAATATGATTTGATGTTTTTTTATTACAACTATGTACAATTTTAGATGCTTGGTTTGCAAACGGTTGGGCAAATTCCTCCACAACAGTCGTCATTTTTTTACTAGCGTCGAAGTTGTTCATAATTACTTCATCTATTGACTTCTTTTTGCGTCCCAAAACTTCATTTAAAATATTCCACGTTTTTCTGGGGTCATTCTTCGCATTGTAAAATTGGATCTTATAATAGTTCGATTTCATTTGTTTGAATGTTTTTATTTACAGTGTTTCTGTTGCGCGTGTATTTATTCCTGTAGCTTTGGCATAGTGGGTTGTTTTTCCATCTTCTATACATTTCGTCTCTTTTCTTACACATTTGGATTGTATCATGCGTTATCCATGGCTTATTATTTCGTTTGTTTCTGATCGTTGATACGGTTTGGGATCGATTATATATTTTATTAATATGTGCAGCATAGTTATAAAGCTGCTCCACATCAGTTTCATCACAAAGACTTTGCCAGTTGGTATGTTCAATCATTTGGTTGACTTTACTTTGATTAATTCGATCACATACTTGACCGACAATTTTATTATTATACCCTATTCTAAGGGTATATTAATTTTGACGCATAGTTTGTAACATACCTTAATATTGCCCGTAGACCCCTAAAAGTTACTATATTTATGATCAGCATCGATAGTAATGTCGATCTAGCCATGTCCGTCCGTCCGTCTGTAGCCAAAAATTAGGCCTTTAAACTGGACCTAGAGAGCTGAAATTTTAACCATATACTCTCTAGGGTCCCGAAATAATCAAGTTTACGAATTTTTGAAATCCGCCCACAGACACGCCCACAAACTCAAAAAAACCAAATTTTGGAAAAAATCGAATTTTGAGCTAGAAAGCTGAATTTTTTTTTATTTGATCTATGACTTCTAAAACTGCTCGGGACAAAAAATTTTCAAAATCCGCCCACTGACACGCCCACAAATAAATAAAATAATTTTTTTTTACCCTATTGTAAGGGTATATTAATTTTTGAAAATCCAAAGTTTCAGCTAGGGAGCTGAAATTTATAGTATATACTCTCTATGGGCCCTTTATGCTCATGTGTAAATATTTTCAAAATCCGCCCACTGACACGCCCACAATTAATTTTTTTTTTTTTGAAAATTCAAAGTTTGAGCTAGGGAGCTGAAATTTATAATATATACTCTCTAGTAGCCCTTTATTCTCATGTGTTAATTTTTTTTAAATCCGCCTACTGGCACGCCCACAATTAAATAAAACAATTTTATTGAAACACCCAAGTTTGAGCTAGGGAGCGTTTTTTTTTTGATAAAATCCTTTAAATGTTATATAACAAAATATGTAGAGCGTTCTTAACAATTCAACCATACTTAGACTTTTGTCACGCCCACTTATGAGGGATAGGAATAAGAATAGGGTATCCAACAGTTCGCCCAAGCGGACTGTAGCCCGTCCCTATGTTTATACCCTATTCTAGGGGTATATTAATTTTGACGCATAGTTTGTAACATACCTTAATATTGCCCGTAGACCCCTAAAAGTTACTATATTTATGATCAGCATCGATAGTAATGTCGATCTAGCCATGTCCGTCCGTCCGTCCGTCCGTCCGTCCGTCCGTCTGTCCGTCGGCAAAAATTAGGCCTTTAAACTGGACCTAGAGAGCTGAAATTTTAACCATATACTCTCTAAGGTCCCGAAATAATCAAGTTTACGAATTTTTGAAATCCGCCCACAGACACGCCCACAAACTAAAAAAAAACAAAATTTTGGAAAAAATCGAATTTTGAGCTAGGAAGCTGAAATTTTTTATATATGATCTATGACTCCTAAAACTGCTCGGGATATAAAATTTTCAAAATCCGCCCACTGCCACGCCCACAAAAAAATAAAACAATTTTATTGAAAATCCAAAATTTGAGCTAGGGAGCTGAAATTTTTAATATATACTCTCTAGTGGCCCTTTAAGCTCATGTATAAATATTTTCAAAATCCGCCCACTGACACGCCCACAAATAAATAAAACAATTTTTTTGAAAATCCAAAGTTTGAGCTAGGGATCTGAAATTTATAATATATACTCTCTAGGGGCCCTTTAAGCTCATGTATAAATATTTTCAAAATCCGCCCACTAACACGCCCACAAATAAATAAAACAATTTTTTTGAAAATCCAAAGTTTGAGCTAGGGAGCTGAAATTTATAATATATACTCTCTAGGAGCCCTTTATGCTCATGTGTTAATTTTTTTTTAAATCCGCCTACTGACACGCCCACAATTAAATAAAACAATTTTATTGAAACACCCAAGTTTGAGCTAGGGAGCGTTTTTTTTGATAAAATCCTTTAAATCTTATATAACAAAATATGTAGAGCGTTCTTAACATTTTAACCATACTTAGACTTTTGTCACGCCCACTTATGAGGGATAGGAATAGGAATAGGGTATCCAACAGTTCGCCCAAGCGGACTGTAGCCCGTCCCTATGTTTTTTATACTTATTTGTAGTACCTATACAATGTGGCATAATGGTCGGATATATCAGTTTCAATCCGCCGATATAATATCGCGATGTGTTATACTAACAAATATATGATCTATCAGAGTGGCACTATTTGCAATCAGATCTATTCGCGTACTTTGTCGTATAACATTTGTCAGTCCTTTAGCCGCCATCATTTCCAAATATGTTATTGCTTGTGAGTCACATACATTTTGTATATTAATGTTCATGTCACCCAGAACTATTATTTCTTTTCTGTTCTTAATATGCACATCTAATTCTTTAATAAATTCTGCAGTATTTAGCTTTGGGGGTCTATATATTGCATGAATGTATTTTGTTTCCGTCCCCTCTTCAATTTCTATGTCTATACTCTCATAGAACATAGTATCTACAAAAATTCTATTATATCGAATCTCTTTTTTTAAATATTGCTATCCCTCCTCCTCTAGAGGCTTTTCTATTGTAAAACTCCATATTAAATCCATTCATATTATAAAATTCATTTTCTTCTTTTTTTAGGTTAATTTCATTTAACACAATTACGTCGATAAAACTTAACGCATTTTCAATTTCTGTTAGAAAAATATTCCAGTTCTTCCTCATTGATTGATGTTTTCTCCATCATATTGTTTTTTTTTTTTTTTTTTTGTATTTCTTGTTCTTAAAGATTTAAGAGAGTTTTTATATGGTTATTTTATTAACATCGTTAAGAGAGTTAATTTGAATTGGTACGTCATGCTCTGTCTTCCTTGCAAGAATTTTTCCCGAAGCCTCCCACACAAATCTCCAGCCACACTCCTTGGCTTTGTTTTGAGCGAGCCAAAGCATATGTTTGTTAATTGGAGTCAGATGGTTGTTGATAAACACATTTGCCTCTTTCTTCTTCTCTGTTTGCATTGTTGTTGGCTGTGTTTTCTCTTACTTTATCAAGTTCAACTTTGCGCATTGTTTTTGCATTTTTGATCACATTGGCCTTTCGTGCATAATTCGTGAAGGAAACAATAATCGATGATTTTTTTTGTTTGTGCGGAAAATATCAGTGATGTCGGTTTCATTTATTTCGCAGTCAATTGTTTTTCCCACAGTTTTCATAATTTCTATTAAATTTTCGTTTGGAGTTGGGCGAATGTTCTTTACTTCAATATTGTTTTTGAGAAGTTGTTGCTCTAATGTGTTGATTTTGGTTTCCATATTCATGATTTGTTGGTCTTTTTGGATGTTGTTCTCTTTTAGTTCTTTTATTTCATCAGAGAGTTTCTTAAGGAGATCAGTATTCATTGACATATGTTGATTTATCTGATCATACTTGTTTGCGACAAATTCACAGCTGGACTTTATTTCCATCATCTCCTTGTGCATTGTTTTTATCTCGTCTAGTATGGCAGTGTTACAAAGTTCGTTTTTGGTAGCTGGATTTTCTCTAACATCAGGAGAGCTGGCGCTTCTGGTTCTTTTTTGCGGTGGCTGAACTGGTGTTGTTGGTTTTGGCACGGGTTTATTTACACCCTCTAACATATTAGCGTTTTCTCTCCTGCACGTCCCACACCGCCATTCCTCCTTTTTGGCCGCGGTTTTCTGTAAGATTTCTCTGAAACCGTGGTGCAGCCGAAGTGCATTTTGCGCACACACTCATTGCATGTCACAAAATCCCCTTCAGCTGGGAGATTTTCGTGCACTCATTGCACACATACATATTAGCAGAAAGGTAAGAGAGCACCAAAGTGGTAATTTAGTATAAAAATTCCAAAAAGAGGACAAAAGAAATATTTGTATATTGGCAAAAGAAACTAATATAAAATATTAAAAAAGAAAACACACAGGTTGAAGTCTCTGTCTTTCACAATCACAAATTGAAGTACTATTATTGTATTTAATTGGCTTTATATTGTACTTTATAATATTATTTATGGAGCTAAAACTCAAACACAACTGATCACTTCCAAAGACTTTCACAGCATTAGTACTACTTGCAAAGACGTTGGCCAACGATGGAAGGAACTTCATTTTATTCCACCGGCTTCACCTTACTTCGGAGGATTGTAAGAAGTTGGATTAAAATAAATAAAGTTAAAACGAGTTGGAGGAAGTGCGTGGAGCTGTATATACTACAGGCTCAGATTGAAGCTTGCTTAAACTCAAGGCCTTTGTGTTCACTCACAAATAACCCAGACGCCTTCCCGACACTAACGCCAGCACACTTTCTCATTGGAGAACCGGTGAACAGTGTGCCTCAACCAGACACTATGGATGAAAGTGTAGGCGATAAGGGGGTAACGGTGGCAAATACTTCAAAAAATGCACCCAACATCCTGGAGACAGTGGAGCTCAGAATATTTAGCGCGGCTTCAACGGCGACCCAAATGGCAAAATACCGAAGAACCACCAGGACTAGGGGACCTCGTACTAATAAAGGATAAAAGTCTTCAACCCTGTAAATTGATTTTAGCGCGGACAACTCATTTACACCCTGGAGCAGAGAATCTTATTCGCGTCGTTACGTTAAAAACTGAGTCTGGAGAACTAAACTGACCAATAACAAAAATATGTCTGCTTCCAAGTAACAAAACAACAACCACCGAAACACTTAGAGCACTTTTCTCACATTAAACACAAAAAAAATATTTCATTCTATACTAACCACTAAATTCTTAGCTATAACAAACTCTACACTACACACAATAAATTTACTACTATCTATACAAATTTATTATAGTATAAAATTCCCACTAATGTACACAAAACGATCAAAAAAAAACTTTCGAAAACCCACTTGTCATTGAACATGCACAATGCATTCTTAACCGAAAGTGTTATACAAGTTAACACAAGAGTTTCCACAGCTGAGTTCCAAGAATTACAACTGAACTGCGATTCACACACGCCAGACAAAATACCGAGAATTCGACCTCAATGCATTTGGATCCACGATATAGAACATGAACATGATGCAAGTAGCTTAGTAGGCCAAAAGACTTAACAAATAAATAAGTCAGTTTTTTTGTATTCTGAGTTTTAACACATACACAGAACATAAAACGGAGGTTCCTCCAAGAGTATATTTGTTCAATATAACTCCGTGTTTAATATGTAACTGGTGCCCGAGCAGGGACCAGAAGACAACGTTTTTCACATAAACTTATGAATTTGTGAAAAAAGTGTTTTTTTTTTTAAATAATAGAAAATTTAAAGAATAAAATGTAATAAGTGTGTTAAGTCAAAATCGGAAAGTATTACCTAGGTTAGGTTAGGTTAGGTTTATGTGGCTGTCGGCAGAAGCCGACACACTTAGACCAATTTAGGTCCATTGTGATACCACGTATATTATCTACCTCAACTCTGTAGATGGGACTGGCCAACGACATACGGTGATCTGACGAGAACCGATTAACTCGACGTGGTATGGTCGTTAGTTAAAAAGTATTACCTAATTCTAGCTTATTTGAATTAGTGAAAAAAAAAAAAATAAATATTAGGCATTACCGGCTCGTACAGGGCCTAAAACCTAGCTTCTCCAACCACTTTCTCGTGGGAAGTAGAAGGGACCTACAATTTTAAGCCGAATCCGAACGGCAAACTTAAGAAGCTTCTCATGACAATTGATACTCTTGGATGTTTGTCAGGCTTTCGCAAGAGGTGGGGCAGTGGAACTGCAATAAAACAAAAGTTTCACATAACTAGTGTATGAAGACTTAACAGGTGGGAAGTAATAACTTAAAACCCTATGAAATCAGTGTTACAAGTGTAGTGGTGAAATTAAGGGCCCCAGTTACAGTGTAACCATTAAAATGTACTTCAACTCAAGAACAGCCGGCCATACAGTTTCATCTGAAAGATCCCCCACAGCCCCAACCAACCCTACACACCCACCTTGTAAACTGCACGCCGGATCATCTTAGTACCTACTCCATAAAGGACAATGCACATCGTGGGATTTTTTTATGTAAGCTATTATTAAGTTATATTTTTCAAACAAATCAAAACAAATAGAAATCTTACCATAGTGAACTAAAATATTCAAACTTGAAATAATCTTTGGAAACACGTTTCTAAATTGCATACGATTATTTTTTATTATTGAACAAATTATACTCGGTTTATATCATATTTATCATAAAAGCTAGAAATTTTATCAGCACTCTCAAGCCGATTTCCATTTGTAAGCCTTTTCCGTAAATCTTTTCACCTCCGTAAAAATGAATCCAAATAATTTAATCCGACCACCTTGACGCAAGACTTCACACAGGAAACTATAAACTTATTGATGGGATCGACTTGGACCAATACGAGACAAGACTAAATGAATTAATCCCAATTATTTTTACTCACAGAAACAACTCCCTTTACCCCTATCTTAAACATGAAATTCAACAAATCCGAAATCTAATATATCATCTTAAATCGCGAAAGGTGAGAAGATCTCTTCACTTTATAGGAACGGCTTGGAAAAGGGTCGCGGGTAACCCCAACCATTACGATTATATGACGATTACAGAGAAAATAAACTTATTACAAAACAACAATTAACAGATTATAATAAATTCACTGTTTAACGAAAGAATTAATAATATTACGAAAATATCAAAGGAAATTATAAAATCAAAGAAAATAAAATGTTAAATAAGGAAATTTTGGTTAATGTTCAATACAAACTTAAAACTTTTAAAGAAGAATTAGAAAATCTAAATTATGCAGTACATTGGACGAAATTCGGTATTACATATTAACTCTCTTATATTATCCAATCAGGAAGTTAACTTGGCCATACGCACTATATCTACAGAAAATTTGCCTTTCAGTACTATTGAAGTAGCCTTAAACTTAGCAGAAGTAAAAATTGTAAGTAATTCAATTTTAGTACTTTATATTATACATAAATATACCTCTAGTTAGCCAAAATGATTATGCAAAACTTATTTAAAAACCCATACAAAAAATAAGTTGAAAGGATAGTGATGCGATTACAAGCATTCTCACTTTAGCCTCTCACTATCAACTCCTACTCTCACCTCCGCGTTGGTGACTGCCGGGCGCCTAGTACCTCGACTGGAGATGGGGTAACCAAGCCCTGTGGATGGTCGTTGGTGGCGGCAGACGAGAGAAGGGGGGAGGATTGCGTCTTCTCACTTAGGCACTTCCTCTTGTTTCAGCCGGCAGCGGATGAATTCTCTAGATGGAATCAACGGTGGCGTCACACAGTTCAGTTACCTAGTTGAACGACATCCCAAACGTCTAATCATTGACGACAATAAAATCAAAAATGGAAGAGTTATCACAAGAGGTCCCACAGTTGAATTCGAAGAACTGCAACTGCACTGCAATGCACACGCCAGACAAATTTCGCTTATTGTAAGGCTAGCCCAAGCCGAGTAAAAACCGATGGCTGAAAAGCCTTAGTGTTTGTTGTGGCTAAAGAGCCGTGCTGAAAATTGAAAGGGAAATAATTGCTGCTGCATCCAAATTAGATTAACTTTATTGTGCCTTTCTTAACCTATTTATACAAAATTCTTATTCCAACTATTTACATCTATTCACTTATACTATAAGTCGGTTGTTATTTACTTCCTTTATCTCTTCATTTATTTTTATTTAGTATTATTATGGACCTTTGTACGGTGCATATAACTTTTTCTTATTTCCTACTTTCAAATATGTAAATGTATACATATCTTCTTAGAGGATAAGATTTCTTTTTTTTACGTTTTAACTTAGCTTTTATTAACAAGTACTTAGCTATCTTGGCCATCTGGCCTAATCAAAATTCTAATTCTAAGCTGTAATTCTCTAAGTTATAAGCTGGGTTTATTGAAATTTCATCGGGGTTTTCTGGTACTCTTGCTATTCTGCCATATATCAATTCAAATGCTGATATACCTATACTAGAATGCGCGGTCATATTATAGCTGAATACAAAGTACGGCATCCAATCATGCCAGTTATCTTCTTTCACGAAAGCCAGAAGATACTCATTTAGGACTCTATGGTTTGGCTCTATCGAGCCTAGCGTCTCATGATGGTAGGGTGTTGCTGTTATGAGGAATTATGTCCCCATGTCAGTTTTCAGGATCTTGAAGTTACCATGCTTAAGTATAAAATAATAAAGTAAGAATTAGTGAATGCAAGCTACAGAGTAGAAGTGTTCCTTGTTCTGGCAATTCTTTTTTCAATATTCTGACCGAAAACTGTTCAAACTAACACAAAATCGCAGTGAATCTTGTGCATATTTAATGTGGAGTGATAGTGGAAGTAAAAGTGGGTAAAAACTCACGTTTATTAAAGAAAAATCAAAAATAAGATTTCTCAATTTGTGGTGCCAGTTTTATCTTGTTTCCTCGTAGTATATACAATTTGCTCACAAACACATATTCATGTCTCTACCACTCAAACAATTTGCAACCCGCTCAAAATCTGCAAAGACATATTCGCCGCGTAGCTCCATGCACTCCCCACCGCGAAAGTTTACCGATGACACCAAAAACATGATGGAAATGATAGATGGACTTCTTCGTAAACAAAGTGAATCCATAATTTCCTTGCTGTCCACTAAAATGTCCGAGACTGAAGCAAATATCGCGCACAAAATTGAACATGAAATTAGTGAAATAAAAAAGAGTGTCAGCGACATCAATCATAGAGTGCTTCACTTGATCCCCGGTAACAATTACAAATTGTGACATTGACGATATCAAAAGCGATCTTAACAACATTAACTTGTCCTTATCCAACGTATGACTATAACACAAAACTTATTGAGAAATCAAAACAATTAGAGCAACTAAGAAGTCAACTAGACTCGACAACTACCGAAATAAATAACGCTAAAGTCTTACTTGCGTCTCAAGAAAATCGCTTGTGATGCTTTTCTATTCGATGTCCCGCACACACCAGATGAAAATTTACGATCTATTTTCAATTTGCTTTGTCACGCAATAAACATTAAACCGCCAACTCTTCAAAATAATTTCCGCTCACGTCCTAAGACCTCTAATTCACTCGATTCCGCGATAATGATTAAATTTATTACACCTTACGACAAAAACTTTGTATTAAAATCAATTGTTGTCTGCTGTTGTTGTCTGCACCCCGACGCAAGCGCACGTGCAGCTTTTTTCGGTTTCGTGTTCGCCTCCGCTGCATAGTTTCTTTGTTTATTCAATTGAACAAATTATTGTACGCGCCGCGACATCGTGTGTGTCAAAAAAAATCAACAAAAAGGCACAAAACAAAACCGTAGTGCCAGTGCCGGTATCGTGAAAGGAAAGCGCAAAAGAAAAACGGAAAAAGCCACATCGCTGGGTATCCCTCCGTCCCCCATCCCACTTCATCACTGTTGCATTTGCTTGGCCATTTTCGTCTGTACACTTGTAATGGCTGAGTAAAGGCAGCATCCGACGGATAGCGGCCCGTGAGTTGTTGATTTTGTTGGTGGACCAAAAAAAATTACCGTACGGGCATAACACCTGCGGTAATTTGTTTTGGAAATCTAACGCGGATCTTCAATTTACGGTTCTTGCTTAGGTAGCGTCGGAGTTTGTGTTTTCGTTTATGTTTGTATTTTATGATATGTAGGAATTTTGTGGTGGATGTTAGTAACATTCGTGGCTTAAGGAAATTTTTTTTTTCGTTATATGCCCACGCTTTCCACAACAAACCAGCTGTTTTGCCACTTAACGAAACTCAGGTTAGCGTTGGCTCTGATTTAACAGAGTTTAGTCTGCCTGGGTAACTTAGTGCCATTATTCTTTCCGCATCGCGGTCTCGCCGTCTATATACGTAGTGACGTAGCCTACCAACTTCAGCCTCAATATGGCCAATGTTGCAATCCGGAATTTAATTTCATTTGGCTCAAATTTCATGTCCGTAGGCAATTAATCCACTACTGCTTTATTTACAGAAGCCCCCATTTGGACAGACATTCAACTTATAATGAATTGGATGCGTTGTCTGACTCCATCACAAGAATTGTAACCCTTCATCCTCGTACTGAAATCGTCATTGCGGGTGATTTCAATATACACAATTCACATTGGCTTCGTAATTCTGGACATCAGACAACATCCGAAGGAAGGTATGTTGGGATTTTTGCTGAGGTTAACAATCTCACTCAGCTTGTAAATGAGCCAACACGAATACCGGACATAAGCAGTCAAACCGCCAACACACTCGACTTGTTTCTCATTTCTCACCCTGAAAAATACGAAATAAACGTATTACCGCCTCTAGGTTCGTCAGACCATTGTGTCATATCAGCTAATTTCTCGTACTCCGGCCACATAGTTAAAGAGCAAACTCCTAAAAGAACCGTATGGTAATACGAGAAAGCCAATTGGGAAAAACTAAACGGTTTCTTTAAGAGTTTTAACTTATCGCTGTACTTCCTCGACAGCGACGTGGATGCTGCTGCTGATATGATAACAAACATGATTTTATCGGGTATGAAATGCTTTATCCCTAACCGGATAAAAAGTATCAAACCCAAGGTAAACGCGTGGTGTGACTCGAGCTGCAAGGAGGCTATCAGGTTAAAAGAGGTAAGCTTTCGCTCTTATAAGGCCAACCCATCTGAGGAAAACCGGAAAAAATTCAAACGAGCCAGAAATGACTGTAATGCCCTTAATAATCGTGTAAAATTCTCCCACGACCAAAAGCTGAGGCAAAAAGTACTACAAAGTCCCACGGGTAGTAAAAACTTTTGGTCGTTTGTCAAAAACATCAAGAATTCGGCCTCGTCATCTATCCCGACACTTATTTACAACGACATTCCAGCCGTCAGCTATTTGGATAAAGCCAATCTGCTTGCTGCTCACTTTGCAGCTAGCTCAACGCTCCCAGATTGTGCTTTATCTCCCCCTGTACTCGAGCGCGTAGAATACTGCATGGGACCAATCCACTTTCGCACTCGTACAGTAGCTAGAGTACTTCGAGATCTTGACATACACAAATCCGCTGGTCCAGATGGTATTTCCTCCATCGTTCTGAAGAGGTGTTCTTCTACGCTGGCAAAACCACTGCGTAAGCTTTTCTATCTGTCTTATTCTTCAGGGCTCTTTCCGGGAAGATGGAAAGAAGCATTTGTCCAGCCTGTACCAAAAAAAGGCGAGTCTTCTTCTCCCTCCTCCTACCGACCAATTGCACTTACGTCCCTTCTTTCTAAGGTCATGGAAAATGAAATATCTTGAATCTCGAAAACTTCTCAATGACCGGCAGTACGGTTTTCGGGGCAATAGGTCTAGCGGTGATTTGATGACATATCTAACCGAAAGTGGAACCAATCTCTTCACCAAGGTGGTGAAAGTAAGATCGTTGCGCTTGATATTTCAAAGGCATTTGACAGAGTTTGGCATCAAGCTCTCTTGTCGAAAATGCGTGCATTTGGAATCGATGATAACCTTCTTCAATGGATTAGAAATTACCTTTCGGACCGTTCAATTCAAGTTGTCTTGGACGGTTTCAAGTCTGCAACTCACCAAATAAATGCTGGTGTTCCCCAAGGCTCCGTCCTGTCTCCGACTCTCTTTCTCATTTTTATAAATGGTCTCCTGTCTGTTACTTCTAATCCAATCCATTCCTTTGCTGATGACAGTACCCTCAGCTTTTGATACTCGTTTCTTGGGTCACGCCCCACTTCTTCGGGTGTGGAACTGGAACGGCAACGTATGTTAAGCTCATTAAATTCCGATCTTAACAGCATAACTCAGTGGGGTAGAACCAATAGAGTGGAATTTAATGCTTCCAAAACACAATGCTGTCTCCTGTCATTAAAGCAAAACCCACACACACTGCCATTATCCATGAATGGCACTTGCATCGCTGAAACCGAAAGACTTTCCATTCTCGGTATGTATGTCAATGACAACCTTCGTTTTAATGACCACATATTCGATGTCGCCAAGAACGCTGCGAAATGTGTAGGCTTCCTTAAGCGATGTAAGAAACATTTCACCCCTTCTGATCTGGCTACAATTTATAAGGCGTTTATTCGCCCGAAACTCGAGTACAACACTCATATCTGGTCTGGTGCACCAATAACTTATTTGGAGCTACTTGACAGGATCCAAAAACGCGAGATCGATTGACTCACTTAGTCATCGTCGCAATGTCTCCTGTCTTTCGTTATTTTATCGCTATTTTCACCGTAAGTGCTTTAACGAAATAGCCAGTTGCATTCCACCTCTTGAACATTTCAACCGCAATACCCGCCATGCAAAGAATGCTCATCAGTTCACCCTCAAGCCTGTATTCGGACGTACAGTGAAGTATAAAGAGTCTTTCCTCAGCCGTACAACACGAATGTGGAATACTCTTCCACGCTCAATTTTTCCTTTACATTATAACCTACAAACATTCAAAACCAACGTGCATCGGCAACTCTCCTTTTCTTCTAATCCTAATTTCCCTAACGCCCGCGCTGTGTAGCCAATACATGATAAGGGTACCAAAAAAATCCCTTTAGTGCGCGTAAATTATAAAAAAAAAAAATTGCGACGTCTAGAAAAGTAAACAAACAACAACTTTGTTTACACCATGTCGGTTTTAATGAGAGCCGATCTTTGATTCACCTGCGGGAAAGCTTAACACCACAAAATAAGCTTTTATTACAACACGCACTGAAAATGAAAAAAACATAAACAGATCGCATCAGCATATACTGTACGTGGAGCGGTATTTATCAAGTGCAAAGCGAACCAGTCAGCTGTATTAGTCGACTGCATTGGAACCCTGGAAAGAATTGTCAGCTCAGCAGGAGTGAACCCTGAAGGTGAAACCAGTGAACAAGGAGTTGCCATATAAAATATTTCATTTCAATTATTTATTTCCTTATTTTTTTTTTGCTATTTTTTCTTTTTCGTATCTATTTTTGATTTCATATACTGCCATAATTATTATAAACTTTAAATTCCATTATTTCTTTGCTTTTCTTGCTATTTTGAGTTCTTATAAATATTTGCAATACAAAAACTTTATATTTCAAATATTTCTTTCCTTTTCTTTCATTTTTGAATTCCAATATACCCAAATCTTTTAACGCGTCATACAAACGCACATTAAACTCTGCTGTGTCATATTTTTTATTTTTTATATTCATAACATAACATAACATAACAGTCATGGTTAACAGTACGCGCTCGATGGTAAGAGTTTTGAGTAATCAAAAGAGGGGTCTTAAAGTCTGTCATATAAATGCTCAGAGCCTGTTTCCAAAAATGGATGAATTCCGTGATCTCTTTGAGGGTTTCAACATCGACATCGTTTGTGTCTCCGAATCTTGGGTAGCTGATCACGTCAATGACAAGATGTGTTCTCTAACGGGGTACAGGGTTTTTCGGTCCGATAGGAAAGGTCGGGTTGGTGGCGGTGTGACAATTTTTGTAAGAGATTGTATAATGTCTAAGCTAAAGTATCAGACGCAGGCTGATAGCAGGATAGAATATGTGTTCGTCGAGATAGCCGGTGATGAAGGTAAGCTTATTATTGGCACAGTTTACAGACCCAACCAATATGTTGATATCCGCCCCTTTCTAACTCTAATGGAGGAACTTTCTTGTATATGTCCCAATTTTATTAGTTGCGGGGATTTTAATTGTAATCTCCTTGCTGAAAATAATTTAGTTGAAAATATGAGTGTATTTATCCTATCGGCAGTTAACACCACTTGTCCAACCCACTTCTCTGGCGGTCATTCTACACTCCTTGATGTTTTTTGGGTAAGTGATAAGAGGAAAGTAGCCATCTACGATCAACTTTCAGCCCCAGCGTTCTCGAAACATGATCTTATTTATCTCACCTTTGATTTTAGTGTTTCATCTATTGTTAAAACCTATCAATACAGAGATTACAATAGATGACAGCAAGTCAGGTGCATCTATTTGACCGGATATAAGCTGCTGTAAAAAAATGATATCGCTATTAAGCCTTCGTTGAGAAAGGGGTAACATTTGAAGAAGCTTAATACGCTGACTGTAAGGAGGAAGGTTAAAAGGATCATCCCATGGAAGTCCTCTAAGTGCAAATCGAATAAATTTACGTTGAATGGCCTCTATTCGATTTGAATGAATGTTGTAGAACGGCGTCCAAACTTGTGAAGCATACTCTAGAATCGGACGGACAAAACAATTGTACAATGACATAGTAACGTATGGGTCATTAAATTCTTTCGCCCACCTTTTTACGAAGCCCAGCATAGAATTAGATTTATTAACAATAAAATTGATATGCTTGGCAAAAACCAGTTTGGGATCGAAATAAACCCCAAGATCCTTAAAATTATCAACATTACAAAGAATATGTTGAGACAAAGAATATTGAAAGGTGGAAGGTATATTCTTTCTAGAGAATGTCATATGTTGACATTTAGTAGGGTTCAGGGATAAACCGTTTTTATCACACCAATTGGCGAAGCTATTAATTTCAGATTGAAGAAAAATTCTATCTTGCTGACTAGTGATAGATTTAAATATTTTCATATCATCAGCGTAGATCAGGATATTACTGTGATTTATACATGCTTTAACATCATTAATGGCTAGTATAAATAGAATTGTTCCGAGGTGACTACCTTGGGGAACTCCAGACTGCGCTGTGAAAGATACGGATAGCGATCCTCTAAATTTCACTTGATAAACCCTTGATCTAAGGTATGAATTAACCCATTTTATGAAACTTGGTGGGAAGCCAAAAGCCCTGAGCTTAAACTCGATTATTTCATGGGACAGTTGGTCGAAAGCTTTAGAGAAGTCAGTGTATATGCAATCCATTTCGTCCTTATTCTCTAAGGCATTAGAACAATCATGCAAGAAACTTAACAGATTAGTGACAGTGCATCTGTTTCTTACAAATCCATGCTGTTCATTACAAATTAAATTGCGACAAAGAAATATTAACTTTTCGCAAACAATTTGTTCAAAAAGCTTAGGGATACACGAAAGCTTTGAAATAGTCCTATAATTAGTGATATCACCACGTTCGCCTTTTTTAAATACAGGTGTGATAAAAGCACTTTTCCATAGATTAGGGAATTTACCAGTCCTGATGTACAATTCAAACAGATACTTAAGATATGGAGCAATTGCATGACTACATTTTTTAAGAACGATCGGAGCAATGCCATCAGGACCTGATGAATAATCATTCTTGAGAGAAGAAATACATTTTAAAATTGCTTCCAAATCGAATGAGATACTACTAAAACTTATTTGGGAACAGCTAGTTAGATAACTAAAATATTGATCATCAATGTGAAGAGGGGTCCCCCTAAATGACTTACTGAAATGATCTGCAAACATATTGCTTGCATCTACTGAATCAGCAGTTGTAGAACTATTGTAAGTAAGCTTCGATGGATAACCATAGGTTTTTTTCTTAGAGTTGACAAAACCCCAGAAAAGTTTGGGGTTCGATTTTAAAGAGCATTCCATTTTACTTATATAGTCAATATATAAGTTGCAGGATAAAGATTTGAATTCATTGAATAATGTGAGATAGAGTTCAAGATCTGAATGGCAGAGACTTTTTAAATAGTTCTTCCAAGCCCTATTACGTCTGTTTCGTATCGATTTAAGCTCTTTAGTATACCAGGGATGGGACGTTTTCATATTCCTAGAGGATTTGACAGGAATCACTTTTCATGCAGTTATCCATCAAAGAATAAAAAGCACCGACTGCATCTTCAATATTAGATAACGCAGTAAGATTAAAATTAAGGCTATTAATTTCATAATAAAGCCTTTGAAAATTTGCTTTCCGAAAGTCAAAAGATTGCGAACGGTCATACGAATTACTGTTTTCGTACAGATGTGCGCCCAGTTCAATAAATACATCCAAGGGTGGATGATTGTCATCTATGTTAGTTATACTGAAGTGGGATTCCAGAACAACAGTACTAACAGAGTCAGAAGAGAAGACAAGATCGAGAGTTCGATTTTTGAAATTTTTTACACAGCTTGTTTGCTGTAAGTCAAGAGACAAAATGTTGTCTAATAAAGCAAGCTCTTGTTGGGCAGAGTCAAAGGATGGAATGAGATGAGAACCATCATCAGAAGGTATCCATCCAATATGTGGCAGATTGAAGTCGCCTATAAGTAAAACAGTGCTGTCACAACAAGATATGTCAAAAATATGGTCAAGTGCCATAGAAAGTTCAGAATACAAAGAACATAGACGAGACGATGGAATGTACGCATTAACAACATATAAATATTTGTTCTTAAGTGTAATTTTTACACAGATAATTTCGACATTTAGTGGAAAGGGAAAGTCAATCTTTCGTGACTCAAAGTTGGAACGAACAGCAATCAGGACACCTCCTCCAAGCGCTTTCAGGCCATTTTTATGACGGTCGTTTCTGAATACGGAGAACTCATGATTGAAGAGTTCCGTGTCTAAAATTCCGGCATTAAGCCATGTTTCCGTCAAGGAGAAGATATCATGAGAGAGGGCTTGGGAGTTTAAATATATTTCAGCGGTTTTTGTGCGGAGTCTCCTTACATTTTGATAGTAGAGGGACAGCCTATTGGGTTTTTTAACACGGACGGACAGTCTTTCCTACGACTTTTAGTCGAACGGGGTGTAAATTCTTTAACTAACGTATTTTGAGGCCATGCAGTGTTATTGCACAGTATTTCGAAATATTCTAAAGGGGCAACAATTTTGAAAGACGCAACAAACCAATCAGCCTTGCTGATTTTGGTGCATTTAATTGAGTCATTTTTTGGAATCAAGTTTCTCGAGACCAAGTGGTTCAAGACATCGTCTGAAGAAGTGTTTGGTTTTAGCCGAGAAATGAAAATAGATTTTGGCCTGGGAATCGATTCAATAGTTCCAGATTCAGTACCTAGGGAATGATTGATGCCTGTGGGACTAAAATTAAGGGTGGGGGCATCGTTTAAGTTTTTTCGTTGACTCCTGAGATCAAACCGTTTAGCGTTTGGATTTAGCGCAGAGGAAGGTATATCACGTTTCCTTTTGCCTGCGGGTAGAGTAGATGAAGACGGTGCTAAACTAAAAATGGGCTCAGGTGTAGATTCAACAGTTGGGGAACCTGTTGTGTCAATCAGAGTCGATGCATCCATGGCCCGTTGGGTACACTGCTTTACTACGTTAGTCGGCAACTCAAGGTCAGTAGACGTTGAGGCGTCTGCCGAAAGATGAGGGTCAGACAATTTTGATACGAAATTTTAGAAGTATTGAGTATCCTTTACTGGAGGATCATGCAAGAAGTGTAATCTGGGAAAATATTTAATAATTGTCGTCAACTAATGAACAGCTTCAATTTTTCAACGAAAACATCAAAGTTTTCTACAACCGTCATGTTGCCTTAAAAACTAAATTTGTTGAGCCCAAAAGTCAACCATGGTTAACTGCAAATAGCAGAGCACTTATGTTGCAACGGGATCAAGCATATAACCGTTGGAAAAGGTTTCGTCTGGATGAATTCCGACGTACTTACTGCTCTCTTCGCAACAGGGTTGTTATGAAGATCCGTAATGCAAAATCTGAAGTGTTTTCAAATCGGCTAAGCCCCACCCTAGGCGGCCGACAGCTTTGGAATAACCTCCGCAGCATCGGCATGTGCAAGTCTAGGTATAACCCGACCGATAAAATTGATTGCAATGCTCTCAATCGCAAATTTATATCTGCAAGCTCACAACCACATAATTCTATGAGGGCTTCTTCTAGTCTTCTAGACAGTGAAACTTTATCGCCTCTGACAGAGGCTCCTCGTTCCTCTCAATCAAGTCCTCTGCTATAGGACAGGACGAGATTAGTCCCATTTTTTTGAAGATTTTATTGCCAATCTTACTTCCATATATAACATATATATATATAATTCAATCTTAACAACTGGGGAATATCCTGTGCAATGGAAATTGGCAAAAATCCTTCCTATTCCCAAAGATTCTAAGGGTGATGAGTTTAGACCTATCTCAATTCTGTCATTTCTTTCAAAAGTTTTTGAAAGAATACTGCAAAATCAAATGAGTTTACACCTAAACAATGGCAATTTTTTGACAATACACCAATCCGGTTTTCGAAAAAACCACAGTTGTACCACGGCCTTAATAAGTGTGACTGAGGATATAAGACAAGCTATCGAGGAAGAGAAGGTGACCTTTTTACTCTTGCTTGATTTCTCCAAGGCGTTTGACTCTGTTGTCCACTCTCATTTGTGTGATAAGTTGTTTAAGCTGTTTCATTTTTCCACCAGTGCAGTCAAACTGATTCATTCCTACCTATCAGGAAGAATGCAAGCTGTCCAATGTGAGAGCATCCAGTCAGATTTCCTAGAAACTCTTAACCCGGATTATCCCAGAGAAATTTTTCGTTGAATTTGGAAGTAAGGACACTTGTCCTATTTGTATTGTAAAAACAAATTGAAAAAAAAATATTTAACTTACCATTTGCTGGGGATAAGGTGTACCTGATATGGTACAGTGGGATAATGCACTATCATAATCTAATATTAAAATATTACGCAGATTTAAATTTATATTGAACATTATGTGTTTTATTAATTACTTTTATACATAAATTACTGTGACATTGTGTGATATGCTTTAAAACAGCGCACATGTAAGGTAACGCCACATTTCTCACAAACAGTAGTAGAGTGTAGCAAATTCGACATCTTGTTCGCTTGCTTTGCTCGAGAATCAAGTGGTTTATTTCATCATATCTAATGTCCTGGTTCTCTGTATTTGCTGGCTTCAAATTTCGTGGTCTGGTGCTTTCATCACCATTTTTTTCCTCTAATACCAATCGGATAAAGACCGATATTTTGGTCTGATCTATCGACGCCTCCCATATTTTTATTATAGCCTTTTATAAGTTTTAGCTGGGAAACTGATATTTATATTTCACTGCGCTTTACATATCTATGCTGATGATGTGCAAATGTACATGAGCTGCCCACTTGGCCTTATCGAACATTGCGTAGCCTGCGTCAATGAGGACCTCGAGCATATTCTGAGTTGGTCTAAATCTAATGGTCTTTTGTTGAACCCTACAAAATCCAAGTGCTTAGTCGTCTCAAGGCATCCTTTAGACCTGTCTTATTTTCCTCCTGTAGTCTTAGGTAATGCTCCTATCAAATATGTTGACAGGGCTAAAAACCTTGGCATGATTTTTAACCGCAGCCTGACCTGGGATAACCATATAAACGCCACGATCGGAAAGACTCATGGTGTACTTAGAACTTTGGGGGCAACTCAATCCTTTACTCCCGTTAAGACCCGTATCACCTTGGTCATACCAACACTCATCTATGGGTGTGAAATTTTCGGTAGGTGTAGCTTTATCAGTAAAAGAAGACTCCGTGTCACTTTTAACAATACCATTCGGTACGTTTTTGGACTACGAAGGTATGACCATGTGTCAACCTATTCCAGACGCATTTTCGACTTAAAATTTGATAGCCTGTTACAGTTTCGCACCGTGACTTTGCTCTCACACATCCTGCGAACACGACAGCCCCCGTATCTCCATGAGAAGCTAATAATGGCTTCTTCAAACAGATCTGGTCACTTAATTCATCCACGATACTCTTTCCTTACTTCCGAGCGTCAGTTCTTTATTAATGCTATCCGCTTATGGAATTCTTTGCCGCGTTCTATTAGACGGATCGAAAACACAGCAAGGTTTAAAAACGAATTAATTTTTTATTTTGCACAAACTTAGTTAAACTTTACTTAGCTCCTTTTGTCTTGTATTATATTGTTAAATCATGCAAGTCTTAGCGTATATTGTAGCTTTTATCTGCAGTCTTAGCTTATCACTTATTAATAAAATATTTTATCTTACGGTGTATAGGCATTACAAAATAAAATAAATAAATATACCTGTAAAAAAAAACATAGGGACGGGCTACAGTCCGCTTGGGCGAACTGTTGGATACCCTATTCTTATTCCTATCCCTCATAAGTTAAGAACGCTCTACATATTTTGTTATATAACATTTAAAAGATTTTATCTAAAAAAAACGAAGCTTTTGTAAGAAAAAACGCTCCCTAGCTCAAACTTGGGTTTTTCAATAAAATTGTTTTATTTCATTGTGGGCGTGTCAGTAGGCGGATTTAAAAAAAATACGCATGAACATTAAGGGCCCCTAAAAATTATATATTATAAATTTACTCCCTAGCTCAAACTTTGGATTTTCAAAAAAAAAAAATGCGTGTCAGTAGGCGGATTTTGAAAATATTTACGCAAGCGTAAAGGGCCCCTAGAGAGTATATATTATAAATTTCAGCTCCCTAGCTCAAACTTTGGATTTTCAAAAAAAAAAATTAATTGTGGGCGTGTCCAATGTGACAGCATCCAGTCAGATTTCCTAGAAACTCTTAACCCGGATTATCCCAGAGAAATTTTTCGTTGAATTTTTCAATGAAATTTGGAAGTAAGGACACTTGTCCTATTTGTATTGTAAAAACAAATTGAAAAAAAAATATTTAACTTACCATTTGCTGGGGATAAGGTGTACCTGATATGGTACAGTGGGATAATGCACTATCATAATCTAATATTAAAATATTACGCAGATTTAAATTTATATTGAACATTATGTGTTTTATTAATTACTTTTATACATAAATTACTGTGACATTGTGTGATATGCTTTAAAACAGCGCACATGTAAGGTAACGCCACATTTCTCACAAACAGTAGTAGAGTGTAGCAAATTCGACATCTTGTTCGCTTGCCTTGCTCGAGAATCAAGTGGTTTATTTCATCATATCTAATGTCCTGGTTCTCTGTATTTGCTGGCTTCAAATTTCGTGGTCTGGTGCTTTCATCACCATTTTTTTCCTCTAATACCAATCGGATAAAGACCGATATTTTGGTCTGATCTATCGACGCCTCCCATATTTTTATTATAGCCTTTTATAAGTTTTAGCTGGGAAACTGATATTTATATTTCACAGCACGGGAGTATCTCTCACCGAATTTGTTGGATGTACTGGAAAACAGTTTGATACTATATTTACAATGTTGTTGTCATTCCATTTGCATACAACCGCGTTGAGTTCTAAACAGAGTTCGTAGCTATAGGCACTTCGGCCTTTTCGTTTCAGAATTTTATCCGATACCCGCAAGGAACAGGTTTTTAACCGATTATCTCTAATAGTCCCAGTACCTCTTATTTTTAATACGTTTAATTCATGAAATAATTGAAGAGAAGACAAAAAGTTGTCAAAATATCAATGATAGCTTAGATTTAAGCCAGTCCAATAAGCGCATGAGAAAAATCTAGAACAACTTGTGTTCCAAGAGAGAATTCTCTATTCTCGGGCGTTGAAGGTAATTTTGATCCAAGATAGGCATCAAACCAAACAATACGAGTATATCCGCTTGGAGTTGTTCCAACCCAAAATTTATAGCCCCATCTAATTGGGTTGCCTCTTATAAATTGTTTAGTCGGATGACGTTCAAAATAGGGTATCATATCCTCATCCACACTATAATTTTCTACTACTGGAGCAAACAATAAGAACTTTTGAAGCAGGTGTTGAAACAAATGTCGTACTTTGGAATAACGATCGTTTGGATCTAGTTGAGTATTATCGCAACAATTTAGTACTCGGAAGATGTGATCGAATCTATTTCTAGTGATGGATTTCAATACAAGTATATTTCGTGAACCTTCTTCATTTTCCCAGTACATTCTTCGTCTTGATACATTATTGTAGCCAAGCCACTCAATATAAGTACTCCAACAAAAGTTTCAAGCTCACTAACCTGTATATCGGGCAGAAGATTATGATGCTGGGCATATAAATTAGAGTACTTCGTTATCATTTCAAATATAGTTTCATCGAAAAAGAGCGAGAACAGGTCCAAAGGAGCCAAAGTTGGATTGAGGTTACACGATTCATAATTGAAGTCTGTAGTTGTTTCCTCCAAGTCTTCTTTTTGGTGACAAACGAAGAAACTGGAATTTCATCCTCTTCACCAAAGTTATCAAAGTAAGACAATTTGTGCCACTAGCTGATTACGGGGAAAATTGTCTACACAAACCACATCTTCCTCTCCTGAATCCTCAACTGTTTCATCACCTTCCAGTAATGGTGGTAAAATGGGTATTTCTGAATAAAAATCGCCTTCATCGCTTTTATCTATGCAAACAAATTATCTCATTGACAGTTAGCCTAAAAAAACCGAAAGGACATGTATTATCCCACTGTACCATATGCGGTACATCAATATGAATATCCATGTAACAGCAACAAAATATATCTCAATCGTCAAATTAGTTGAATTGGACGATTTGCTTTTGTTTTGATTATATAGATTTCGATTTTAAACTAACTATAAGCCATCAATTAGGAATTACGTACCTTTTCCTCGACATTGTCTTGCTTTTAAAAAAATTAACACTTTTCACTCCTCTTTTAACACCAATGAAACACAAATAAATCAAACTTGACATAAAAATATCATAGCCTACTTACTACAGAGCGAAATATTGGAAAAAAATATTTAAATAAGTGACCTTCTTTTCAGTTAGGAATTTTTATGTTAAGTGTACCATATACGGTACAGTGGGATAATTCGGGTTAATGGTGTTCCACAGGGGTCTATTTTAGGCCCACTTCTCTTCTCTCTGTACATTAATGACCTTCTATCCATTGCTAAACACTGCGCTTTACATATCTATGCTGATGATGTGCAAATGTACATGAGCTGCCCACTTGGCCTTATCGAACATTGCGTAGCCTGCGTCAATGAGGACCTCGAGCATATTGTGCGTTGGTCTAAATCTAATGGTCTTTTGTTGAACCCTACAAAATCCAAGTGCTTAGTCGTCTCAAGGTATCCTTTAGACCTGTCTTATTTTCCTCCTGTAGTCTTAGGTAATGCTCCTATCAAATATGTTGACAGGGCTAAAAACCTTGGCATGATTTTTAACCGCAGCCTGACCTGGGATAACCATATAAACGCCACGATCGGAAAGACTCATGGTGTACTTAGAACTTTGGGGGCAACTCAATCCTTTACTCCCGTTAAGACCCGTATCACCTTGGTCATACCAACACTCATCTATGGGTGTGAAATTTTCGGTAGGTGTAGCTTTATCAGTAAAAGAAGACTCCGTGTCACTTTTAACAATACCATTAGGTACGTTTTTGGACTACGAAGGTATGACCATGTGTCAACCTATTCCAGACGCATTTTCGACTTAAAATTTGATAGCCTGTTACAGTTTCGCACCGTGACTTTGCTCTCACACATCCTGCGAACACGACAGCCCCCGTATCTCCATGAGAAGCTAATAATGGCTTCTTCAAACAGATCTGGTCACTTAATTCATCCACGATACTCTTTCCTTACTTCCGAGCGTCAGTTCTTTATTAATGCTATCCGCTTATGGAATTCTTTGCCGCGTTCTATTAGACGGATCGAAAACACAGCAAGGTTTAAAAACGAATTAATTTTTTATTTTGCACAAACTTAGTTAAACTTTACTTAGCTCCTTTTGTCTTGTATTATATTGTTAAATCATGCAAGTCTTACCGTATATTGTAGCTTTTATCTGCAGTCTTAGCTTATCACTTATTAATAAGATATTTTATCTTACGGTGTATAGGCATTACAAAATAAAATAAATAAATATACCTATAAAAAAAAACATAGGGACGGGCTACAGTCCGCTTGGGCGAACTGTTGGATACCCTATTCTTATTCCTATCCCTCATAAGTTAAGAACGCTCTACATATTTTGTTATATAACATTTAAAAGGTTTTTTTCTAAAAAAAAACGAAGCTTTTGTAAGAAAAAACGCTCCCTAGCTCAAACTTGGGTTTTTCAATAAAATTGTTTTATTTCATTATGGGCGTGTCAGTAGGCGGATATAAATAAAATACGCATGAGCATTAAGGGCCCCTAAAAAGTATATATTATAAATTTACTCCCTAGCTCAAACTTTGGATTTTCAAAAAAAAAAAATGCGTGTCAGTAGGCGGATTTTGAAAATATTTACACAAGCGTAAAGGGCCCCTAGAGAGTATATATTATAAATTTCAGCTCCCTAGCTCAAACTTTGGATTTAAAAAAAAAAAAAATTAATTGTGGGCGTGTCAGTAGGCGGATTTTGAAAATATTTACACATCAGCATAAAGGGCCCCTAGAGAGTATATATTATAAATTTCAGCTCCCTAGCTCAAATTTTGGATTTTCCAAAAAATTGTTTTATTTAATTATGGGCGTTTGAAATTTGTATCTCCCAAGCAGTTTTAGGAGTCATATATCATATATAAAAAATTTCAGCTTCCTAGCTCAAAATTCGATTTTTTCCAAAATTTTGTTTTTTTGAGTTTGTGGGCGTGTCTGTGGGCGGATTTCAAAAATTCGTAAACTTGATTATTTCGGGACCCTAGAGAGTATATGGTTAAAATTTCAGCTCTCTAGGGCCAGTTTAAAGGCCTAATTTTTGCCGACGGACGGACGGACGGACATGGCTAGATCGACATTACTATCGATGCTGATCATAAATATAGTAACTTTTAGGGGTCTACGGGCAATATTAAGGTATGTTACAAACTATGCGTCAAAATTAATATACCCTTAGATTAGGGTATAAAAACTGTTCTACTAACGCTTTGCTATCGTCTTTGCATCTTTGCTTTTCATCGGAATCGCTTCTATGTATTTTGTTAATTCACATTGCAGGGTTAGGATATATCTGAATTTCCCTGATGGTCGAAGTGGTCCTACTGTGTCAGCTGATACTATTTCAAAACTACTAGATGGTGTTTCTGTTATTACTAATCTTTCTTTAGTATTCCTTATCTGCTTGTTTTTAGCACATTCTTTGCAATTGCTGACATACCTTTTCACCATATTGCCCACATTTTTCCAGATATATCTCTGCTTTATTTTACATATTGTTCTTCTGACACCTGAGTGGCCTCCTACATGTTGTGAATTGTGGAAGTCTATTATTATCTTTTCCATTTCTTCTCGTTCCAACATTCTTTTCGGTTGTTGATGAATTAAAATTTTAAGTTTTATACCTCCTTTGTTCTTTCATTTCTTTTGCAGCTTATTATATATTTCCTTAAATTTATTAATAGTTACGAGCTCAAATATTTCATCACTTTTTTGAATTGCTGGTTTTGCAATATTTAGCCTATACATTTCGAAAATTAGCTTCTCCAATATCAGACCTAAGTCTAGATTAGGATTGTACAATCAGCGAAAGTCTGATTGCTAAATGGGAAAATTTACGTTCCTCGACACGGATTGTAGGAACATTCTCACCCAATGGATTGCAGGCGATTTTCCGGATACTCTTGAATGACCGGAATGAGTTTCACAAGGTCAACGATACTTCGCGACTCGACCAGAGACAACGACTAGCAGCAACGAGTGTTACGTACTCAAATACCGTGCTTCCTCGGTTAAGAGGGAAGAGTATAGTAAGGAGAGTGAAATAAAACCACGTTCGTTAAGAGTAATAATAGCAATAGTAGGCCCGCCGTCCACTGCGTTGCTGCGACCTTTATTGTGTATGTGTTTATTTAGTACTACGTTTTCTTAAGTTTAGTTTGATTTGGTTTATAGACTAAAAAGGCCCGCCGTCCACTGCGTTGCTGCGACCTGTGTTAGTTTTAGAATTACTTTCTACTCTGCCTTTTCCTACCCACAATCATCCTCTTTTATACTAAGCAGTGGCATGACCTTTCTCCCGTCTTCCCCTTCCACGCATCATTCGCTTCCTGCGTTTATCTGCCTGTAAATTGCTTACGTGCTATTTTAGGCAATTACCTAATTGTTTCCTCATTTATTCCACTTAAAAATTGCCGAATGACAACTTGGGTGTCATTGGCCATGTGCCGGTATCGGATATCACCCATTCAAGAAACAATAATAATTTATTACTGTATTTCCCAATAGCACAACGTATTACTCACCGGAATAATGCGACCAGTGCAGTTCTCACCTGAAGGGCTAGAATTTTCGCAAGTAGGTATGAATGTGAGGAGGAAAGTGTTTCTCCCCTTTTTATACCCTATTCTAGGGGTATATTAATTTTGACGCATAGTTTGTAACATACCTTAATATTGCCCGTAGACCCCTAAAAGTTACTATATTTATGATCAGCATCGATAGTAATGTCGATCTAGCCATGTCCTTCCGTCCGTCCGTCCGTCGGCAAAAATTAGGCCTTTAAACTGGACCTAGAGAGCTGAAATTTTAACCATATACTCTCTAGGGTCCCGAAATAATCAAGTTTAAGAATTTTTGAAATCCGCCCACAGACACGCCCACAAACTCAAAAAAACAAAATTTTGGAAAAAATCGAATTTTGAGCTAGACAGCTGAAATTTTTTATATATGATCTATGGCCCATAAAACTGATTGGGACATAAAATTTTCAAAATCCGCCCACTGACACGCCCACAATTAAATAAAACAAATTTTGGAAAAAATTGAACTTTGAGCTAGGAAGTTGAAATTTTTTATATATGATCTATGGCCCATAAAACTGCTTGGGACATAAAATTTTCAAAATCCGCCCACTGACACGCCCACAATTAAATAAAACAATTTTATTGAAAAACCAAAATTTGAGGTGGGGAGCTGAAATTTATAATATATACTCTCTAGGGGCTCTTTATGCTCATGTGTAAATATTTTCAAAATCCGCCTACTGACACGCCCACAATTATTTTTATTTTTATTTTTGAAAGTCCAAAGTTTGAGCTAGGGAGCTGAAATTTATAGTATATACTCTCTAGGTGCCCTTTATGCTCATGCTTAATTTTTTTTTAAATTCGCCTACTGACACGCCCACAACTAAATAAAACAATTTTATTGAAAAACCAAAGTTTGAGCTAGGGAGCGTTTTTATTTACAAAAGCTTAGTTTTTTCGATAAAATCCTTTAAATTTTTGTCACGCCCACTTATTAGGGATAGGAATATCAATAGGGTATCCAACAGTTCGCCCAAGCGGACTGTAGCCCGCCCCTATGTTTTTTTTTTTGTTTGTTAATATACATTTGGTTTGTTTAATGCTTTTGTCTTATTCTAGTTAACATGTATATCTATCGAAAAACAGTCATTTAATTGCTTACATCTAGTTAGAATACTTATATGTGTACAAAATGTAGAGGAAATTTTGGTTGATTACGTCTAGTTAAAATATAGCTTATGCAAGTTATAACAGGTTGTGTTTTCCTCTAAAAAATGAAGTTCCAATTACTTATATACTATGTAAAAAAATAAAAATGTCTAACTTTAGATATGCATACATACATTGATGCGATTTCATTAGTTTTATAAAATTATACACATATTCCATATCGAGAGGAGTTCTATCCGTTGCACGCATAACGTTTTATTGAAGGGAAAACAATCTTTTTTTCTTTTAAATGCTGGTTGCTAAAACGAATTTCGGTTCTGAAATTGGAATTGGTTCGCTTTCCATTTGAGGTATGTTTTCTAATTGAGGTTGAGATGGAGATGGGGGATCTAGGGATCTGTGAAGTTCAATATTTTCGGCTACATTACTCTTTCTTTTAAGGCGTTTAGTTAAGCGATACAGGCCGAATGCGAACAGAAGAAGGAGTATAGCATAGGTTGCTGTGTAGTGATGGATATCATGGGTAGTTAAAGGGGTAAGTGGTATATTTTCATCAGATTTAATTTGGTTTATCTGTTTAGATATTAGTTTGACCCCGTCTTGACTGGAGAATTTTATAAACGCAATCTGATTGTTTTTACTGATCATCGGAAGTGAAATGTTACGAAATATTTATTGGGGGTATGTACGCAGTGTGGGAGATTGTGTCAATTTCGTTGTATGAACGTATCAATAGGTCTTTGGATTTGATATAGCAATTGCCTATTATTTCTATGGTAGCTGTATCACGGAGGGTGTATGTTGTCAAATCATCTTTGCAAATCTCGTCTATTTCATAACTCTGCGTGGTAGAAAATAACCATTTGTTATGGGATGATAACTGCAACCAAATGGTTGAAAGGTTTGCCTCTTTAATCTCACAAGAGGGTGGTAGAGATTTTGATTTCCTTAGTAATTCTATTTCGCAAGTTGCAAGTTCTGAATTGGAGTTAAAAGGGGGATGCGTCATTGGACATAAAAAGACTTTTTCCTGATGTTTACAATGTGTCAAATCCTCGGAATTCAGACTGCTATAATATTCTTTGTTGTAGTCTAGCAGCAGGTAATCGGCTGAAGGTTGTATAAACACAAAATGGTTATTGTAGTTTGTTGGCAGAGGAATAATCTTATAGATGTGAAAATTTTCCAAATGTGGGAGTGGTATTCTAAATTCGTATATAACCTTTTGCTGGCGTATGGTCGCACTGATTGAGCTAATCTTGTAAAGGCTTAGAATGTCCTTAGTAACTAAGGATGAAATCCTTGTTCCGCTAGGGAGGTCTTGTTTTATTTTAGATAATATTGACTTGAGCTGAAGGGGAGTTACTATAGTTGGGTGCGGTTTGCCATGATGAGCATTGCTTATTAAATCGATTATTTCATCTATCGTGTTTTGGTGACGCATAAGCAATAGCGTGATTAAGGTTGTTAGGGATTCAATTTCGGACATTACCTGTTGCTCTTGGTTAGCATTGCTTATTTGATTTGCAAGTTCCGTGATTGCCTCGAACTTGGAGCTAAAAGCTTGGATTTGTTTCTCCATAGCAAATTCCGAATTATTGAAGACATTGGAGGTAGTTTCGAGAAGTATAGTCTGTTTCCTTACTAGCGTTAATAAATGTTTTTCGTAAGCCTCTAATTTCTGGATTTGCGTGTCATAATATTCAGCATCCTCCTGACTAAGAGTCCCGAACAGAGTTTTGCTTAACATTCCTACAGCATTTAATAAGGCTCGCTTTTCCCTACCGTTGTCGTCCCCCGTGATAAGACCGTGTTTCTGCGTTATTCCCAACAGAAGGTGGTTAAGCTCACTAGCCGCGTTATTACATAGGGTATCACAACTTACTTTACCCTGTAGTTGCCTGCATAGTTGGTTTATCTCTGCAACGTAGAGTCGGGCACTGTTCAGAGCTTCCGTAAATCTCCCGATGTCGTGGTAGACTATTAACTTCCACTCATTGGATTATAGCTCAGCTTTCCCCCACTGCTCAAAGTATATACCAGGGTTGTCCCTGATGGGAGCTATCTGAAGGATTCCTAGGGTTATGGCGCCTATATTTAGCCACAGAAAAATTATCGGTTCCATTGTCTGGAAAAGAAAATCCAAGTATGTATAACTGAACTCTCCCTGTTTTGTATTCGGATGTAGAGAGTGTGTGCGTGTGTGTCAGTGTTAAAGAATCGAAGAGCTTCTCCTTTTTTTTTTGTTTTATATATATATTTGTTTTTTTTTTATTATATATTATATATTATATTTCATATCCTCTGAAGGGGACCAGGACAAAGGATAACGTGCGTGTTGACCTGGTAGGGCCGTGTCCATTCTTGTAGCACGCTGGTGGAAGGGTATTGTCTTCGCCGCCTAACAACGTAAACCGGCCACAGGGTTAGGCCAAAGTCCTCTTTGTCGATCCCAAAACCTACTATGTCCCCGAAGTGGACCTCCGTGGGCTCCCGGTGGCCTATTCTTGTCTCGTTGATGTATGTGCCGGTGGAATATTCGCAATCCTTGATTGTGATTCCCCTGTCATTTTGGTCAATTTCTATGATGGCGTGAATACGCGAAACGAGTCCGGTAGGTATGGTTACTCTGTTCGGATAGCCGTTGCCAATCTTCGTAAATCCTTTTCGTAGAGGTATTTCTACGTTAGATACCATGTTATACAATAACCAATATGAGTCGGGTACATAGTCAATAGACTCCATTCTGGTTTACAGAAAACGAGACAAAGAGAAATGGAAGTAAAACCATTAGTATACATGAACAATGGTGTTCTATATACATATAGCATGTATCGGTTGTGTTGGTGTGGGGTGTGTATATGGTACGTATTTGGTGTTGAGCTAGTCAATGAATAACTTTAAGTTGTTGTTGTGTACAATCCTTAGTTTGTTCCCTATTTTGATCTCGGTGTTTTCATCGGATATTATTCTGATTACCTCGTGTGGACCTTCCCATAATGAGGACAGTTTGTTTTTTCGGGTGTGGTTTTTTATAAACACCTTGTCCCCAACATTAAAACTCTTTCTTACTGCGCCTTTGTCATAGTACGATTTAGATGTTTCTTTCTTATCATGCAATATGTCTTTAGCAGCCTGATAACCGTAAGCGGACTTTTAACTCATTAGCGTAATTGTCGTAATTGTATGAAGTTTGAGGACTTCTGCTAATGGAACTGGGTATCCGTGCAGGAAAACCATAAAGTAGCTCAAATGGACTATACGTAGTACTACTATGAGGTGTAGTGTTATAGACAAACTTTGAATATGATAACCAGTTGTCCCATGAGAGTTGGTCATTGTTTACATAATGCCTTAGATACTCTGCGAGTGTTTTATGGCTACGTTCCAAAGCTCCGTTTTTTTGCGGGTGGTATGGAGTTGTCTGTATCTTTTTGATCTTTAAAAGCTTACATATCTCCTTGAAGAGATTACTCAAAAAGTTGGTACCTTGATCTGTCAACACTGCTTCGGGAAGTCCGAAACGACAAATGATTTTCTCTACAAAACAACGTGCTACAGTCGAGGCTTCTGCGTTTTGCAAGGGGAGAGCTTCCGTAAATTTAGTTAGGTCGTCCTGGAAAGTAAGAATGTATTTATTTCCTTCATAACTAGTTGCAAGTGGGCCAACAATATCCAAAGCTATTCGCTCGAAAGGATTTTTACTCGTTGTGGTGATCTTCATTGGAATTCGGGGATTTTGTCTTAGTTTGTGCCTTTGGCAAGACTCACATTTCCTTATGAATTCCTTTGTATCTTTCACCAGAGTGGGCCAATAGTACCTAGTTTTGAGACGCTTAATAGTACGGGATATCCCTTGATGACCTCCAAGAGGAGAGACATGGTAGTCACGCAAAGTTTTATCGATCTCTTGTGGATCTTTGAGCCTGATTCGACTGTTGGAGTATAGAAAAATCTTGATTCCTGTTTGGGAGAACACTTGTATTATGGCAAGTTTAAGGTTGCGAAATGTTGGTTCTTCTGAGGGGATAGAGATATCAATCTGTTGTATTTTTTGGTTCACGCAGTAGCCGCGGATTTTAATTAGATTTCTTTCCAAGGCTGGTTTGTCGCTCATGTGTAAGGGTAAAGCGGTAATGACGTATGTGATAGATTTAGCTGTATTGGGGTAAATTTTTAATTCGCTGTGAGATGGGCGAGTATAATGGGAAATATTTTTAAATAATTTTTCTTCTTCGCACTCGTCGTGAGGTAAAATAAAAATCTGAATAGGAGAGCAGTCATTAGCAAGAGTAATTGGCTTGCAAGTCTCAATAATATTAGTATCTATAGGTGGAGGTTCCAAACTGTCATCTTCTACTACTAGTATTTCGTCCAAGTTTTGATCTTTTGCTTTGCTTCTAGTAGTGGCCAATACTTTATGTTCCGTAACTTGCGTGTTATCCGGGATGCGGCTTAGTGCGTCTGCATTTGCGTTGCATCTGCCCGGCTTGTACACGATTTCATACTCGTATTCTTCTAGCGAAATACGCCATCGCGCTAGCCTAGAAGTCGGATCCTTGAGATTCAACAACCATTGAAGTGGCCTGTGATCAGTAAGGATAGTGAACTTTCTACCATAAACATAAGGACGGAACTGCTTGACAGCAAAGATTATTGCTAGTAATTCCTTCTCTGTCGTCGTGTACCTTGTTTCTGCCATATTTAAGGTACGACTCACGTAGTATATGGGCTTATCCTTGCCTACTTCCCCTTGTGATAACACAGCTCCTATTGCGAAATCGCTTGCATCAGTAGTTATCAGAAATGGCTCTTCAAAGTTTGGGTATATTAATATCGGTGCAGAAATCAATTTCAGCTTTAGTGAAACAAAAGCTTCTTCGCACAAAGCATCCCACTTGAAATCTACATTCTTTTTTAATAGAGTGTTTAAAGGTTTGGCTATTACAGCAAATTGGGGAATGAATCGTCGATAATACCCTACAAATCCTAAGAATGCTTTTATGTCTTTAGTTCTTTTTGGCCTAGGATAGGTTTTAACTATCTCTATTTTATCCGGGTTTGGCTTAATTCCTTGATCGCTGATTACGTGCCCTAAATACATTAGTTCGCGCTTAATAAAATGGCATTTGTCTGGCTGGAGTTTTAATTTATTGGCCCTTAGTCTGGTCAGAACAGTACGTAATTTTCTGTTATGTTCTTCCAGAGTAGGTCCGTAAACTACGATATCATCCACAAATATAAAACATTCTATACCAATAAGTCCCATCAGAACATTGTTCATGGTTCGTTGAAAAGTAGCGGGTGAATTTTTCATACCCATAGGCATTCGGTTGTATTCCCAGTGACCCATGGGAGTGCTGAATGCGGTCTTTTCCCGATCTTCTTCGTGAACTAAAATTTGATGAAAACCATTCGCTAGATCTAGCGTACTAAAATATTTGGATTTTCCTAATTGGTCTAAAATGTCTGTAATGTTTGGGAGTGGAAACGCGTCGCCAATTGTTGCATCGTTTAGACGCCGGTAGTCTACAACTACTCGCCATTTTTTATTACCGTGGCCATCGGGTTTCTTGGGAACAAGCAAAAGAGGAGAATTCCATGGACTGAAGCTGGGTCTGATAATGTCGTTGTCCAGCATTTCGTTTACCTGTCTATTAATTTCAAGACTAGAAAAAAAAAATTGACACAGCAGTTTTTTGTGAAAGTTCCCAGATGGCCCAAGCATATATTCTATGCCTTTCATAGACATTAATTGAATTAGCTGCTTGCTCCGTACGCTAGTAAGAATGCCATTTGGGTTTGTTTTTTATGGCATAATCGTTAACAAATCGTTAACAAATCGCTTTGCCATATCAATCGTAAGGCCGTGATGCAGATTTCAACATTTCTCAAAATATTCTGCGACCTCTGTATCTTGTGACGTGATTAGAACTTGCCCTATAGAATATTAAACTGGCCTTGCCGTGTAGTTCGATCGGGACATATAAAAGGCGATATAAAAGTGTCATTCTCATATTTCCGAGCAGCACTTGTTGGCGTTTCAATTTTGTTTCTACTTCCATCGATGGTTGTTTGAGGGCTTCAATATTAAGAATCCTTTCAGGGTGGATTTGACAAATTGTAAAATCCTCCCACCTATGAATTCTAAAAGCCTTCTCTTGGCGCATAAAACTTTATTTTTCAACTTTCTTATAAAAGTGTCGTTCTATTGAGGCCATATTTCCGAGCAGCACTTGTTGGCGTTTCAATTTTTTTTCGCATTTCCATCAATGCTTGTTTAAGTTCTTCTTCATTAAGAATCCTTTCAGAGTGGATTATGCAAATTGTAAAATCCTCCAATGTATGAATTGTCATATCTTTCTATATTGGCGCATGAAACTTTATTTTTCAACTTACCAAAATTTTGAAGTATTCTATGCTTAACACTGTAGTTATATTTGATATTTATTAACTATTACCCAAAACCGATAAACGTACAATAAAAAAAGCTTGGTATTGTAAAATGGTATCCCAACAAACAATTTAACAAAATTACCAAAAAAGTACATCAAAAACAAAAACGTGCGTCGGCAAGCCGCGTAGAGTTACAAGAAGTGCTTTTTCATATGTGTAACTCATTTGTGCTCTATTCGCAAGTTATGTTTCCTTGTGATTGAAAGTTCCTCCTTTCGTCAAATCCCTCTCGCTCTACCCTACGCGACAAGTTTGTGTAGTTTCGCACGAAAGTTCATATAAATTTGCGTTTGCATATTATTACACGAACGAACTTAATAATTTGTATTTAAAAAAATAAACATGATTGCTTATATAATCATATGACAGCTGAACGTTCAAGTGTATATCACAAAAATATCAGAACGGTCTGAGCTCACTCGGCCGAGAGCATGCCCTACGTTCCCACACTTTTTACAGGGCTCTCACCTCTTACCTGCTAGAATTAACATTTTTCTTCAATGTACTCGTAACATACAAAACCTAAACACATCGCATCTTGATTTGCTCTTCACTGAAAAACGCTATTAGCTTTCACGCAAAACGGAATCAGTTATCCACATATCCACATAAACAGCTAGGTTCCAGAAAACGAGTGAAATGAAATCGAAAGTGAAATTGTAAATCAAGTGAATTTGTTTTCTGTGTTCCACATTTCACCCATTTTATAATATTCGAAACTTTTTTCGAAATCACTTCAAGTGAAATTAAAAACATAGGGGCGGGCTACAGTCCGCTTGGGCGAACTGTTGGATACCCTATTCTTATTCCTATATCTCATAAGTGGGCGTGACAAAAATTTAAAGGATTTTATCGAAAAAACTAAGCTTTTGTAAATAAAAACGCTCCCTAGCTCAAACTTTGGGTTTTCAATAAAATTGTTTTATTTAATTGTGGGCGTGTCAGTAGGCGGATTTAAAAAAAATTTAAGTATGAGCATAAAGGGCACCTAGAGAGTATATACTATAAATTTCAGCTCCCTAGCTCAAACTTTGGACTTTCAAAAATAAAAAATAAATAATTGTGGGCGTGTCAGTAGGCGGATTTTGAAAATATTTACACATAAGCATAAAGGGCCCCTAGAGAGTATATATTAAAAATTTCAGCTCCCTAGCTCAAATTTTGGTTTTTCAAAAAAAATATTTTATTTAATTGTGGGCGTGTCAGTGGGCGGATTTTGAAAATTTTATGTCCCAAGCAGTTTTATGGGCCAAAGATCATACATAAAAAATTTCAGCTTTCTAGCTCAAAATTCAAGTTTTCCCAAAATTTGTTTTATTTAATTGTGGGCGTGTCAGTGGGCGGATTTTGAAAATTTTATGTCCCAATCAGTTTTATGGGCCATAGATCATATATAAAAAATTTCAGCTCTCTAGCTCAAAATTCGATTTTTTTCCAAAATTTTGTTTTTTTTGAGTTTGTGGGCGTGTCTGTGGGCGGATTTCAAAAATTCTTAAACTTGATTATTTCGGGACCCTAGAGAGTATATGGTTAAAATTTCAGCTCTCTAGGTCCAGTTTAAAGGCCTAATTTTTGCCGACGGACGGACGGACGGACGGACGGACGGACGGACATGGCTAGATCGACATTACTATCGATGCTGATCATAAATATAGTAACTTTTAGGGGTCTACGGGCAATATTAAGGTATGTTACAAACTATGCGTCAAAATTAATATACCCCTAGAATAGGGTATAAACAGCTGATATCTGTCAAAGAGATACTACACGATTGTTTTATTTTTACATTTTTGTGTTGAATTGTCCTTGAACCTTGCCTTGTAAAATTGGAGTTTCATTTCCTTTAAATTAAGTTTCTTTTGTTTCAAAAGAATTTCTTCCTTTCGGCATTTTTCTATTTCTAGATTATGCCTTTGTATTTCCTCATTTTTATTAAGCAAAATATTTCCAAAATTGTCCATTGATTTTTGTAGAGTCCTTATCCCATGCTCGACATCTTTTAACACACGATTTTTTTTAAGCTTCCAAAATACCCTCCATTTCTTTTCCCACTTTTGCAATAGATTCATTTTGTTGATTCATAAAATCATTTAAATTATCATTAAATGAACACTGCCTCTTTCTTTTCCTGCTGGGAGTATTCAACGGTTCAGCTACGTCTTCCAAAACATCTGGTGTGTTGTTTGAAGCATTCTCGTCACATATTACTTCTGTTGAACAAAAATCGACCGTGTTTGGAATCCCTTCAACAACGGTGTATATTGCGCATATTTTGGCCACCGTGTCCTCCGTAGCCGATATTACAAATTTGTTGAACGGTACACCACCTGTTGATACGTTCTCAGCTTTGTTGTGAGATAATTTTTTCCTTATAGAAGCCTTCCAATCCGTCCAAACCTTTGGAAAAAATATAAAAATGAAGCAATATTTAAACGAAATTTGTCCAATATTATTAGTTGAACAAATTATTTTATTAGTTTTGTATTATTATTTACTTTTTTCCACCCATTGACATCCTTTTGTGGTGGGCCATGGCTGTTTAGGTCCTTTTTTAACTCCTCTCACAGGGCCTCAGCAGCTACGCGGTCGCCTTTTGGGAAACCTCTTGTGAGGTCTTTGTGTTTCTACATAAAAGCAATAAATATTGTTTCTTGAGCATTATTTTTATGTTTACCCCTGTTTAAATAAAATATTTAAATTGCATATTATTGATTATTGTATATATATTTGTTTAAATTGAGTTTTTTACTTACATTTTCAATCGCATCAGTTGCTTCCACTTTTTCACATCAAAAGAAAAGATCGATTTGAAATCACCTTGAAATCGACAAAATCGAACTGTGGAACACAACAATTTCACTTGTTTCCATTTCGAAAAAATTGAAATCGAAATCGATAATGGTGAAATTAATGTAGAACACCAAATATGATTTTCGATCGATTTCAATATCATTTCGAGTGAAAGTGAAATGTGGAACCTAGCGGAAAGTTTGCTATTGGCAATAGCCGTGTTTCTTTGCACGCGGATATAGGGATAATTTGAAATTTGCACGTAAAATACAACAACAACTTATCCTATATACGCTAACTTTAGCGGGGATAGCTATCGCCGCTAAGTCAGTTAGCGGGCATAAACAGTGCTTCCAAAACTCATTTTCTTCGTTTCTGATAAACTCATGCGATGAATTTTTCAGGAAATGTCAAAGTTTGACATCCCGCCGAATATTTTGTTCGTAATTTTATTATTTTTTTTTTAAACTTCATTATAAAGGTAATTGAATTTAGCAAATCTGTTAATGTGAAATTGTTTTTCATAATTTTAGAATATGCTTGGCATCAATTTCAAGTGGCGGAAGTATATATTTTTCAATTTCAGGATTTTCAATACAAATTTCTTAACTACAACTTACAGCTGTGTCACAGTGCATGTCATAGGTGCATGTGTGCTGCCAAGTTTTTTTTTAATGAATTCTTAAGCGGCGATAGTCGTTTTCTGATGCCATCCCTATATCCGCGTGCAAAGAAACACGGCTAATGTCACTTATCTAAATTTTTTAAAATTTAAATATATTTTATACATAAATATTATTTGTTTTTCAGGTATCTGTGAACGACTTAAAACTTTTTTCGCTTATGTATCCTATAATGAAAAGGATGTTTTCAGATCACTACGAAGAAATGGAGAGAAAAACACAAATGCGTTTGCTGAAATCTGAAAGAAAACGGAAATCAATCTCTTAAAATGTGAATTTTCAATACCATTTCAAAGTTAGGATTGATATTGGTATGCAGTTGCTAACACCTCTACCATTTAATCCACCTGGTGATACATCCCCGAGATTCAATCTTAAAGGAACCATACATAAGACATTTTCCATTATCAAGAAAATAATTTCGGATTTGATATTCCCTCCCGCAAATATAATGATAGCGGTGTATGTGCATTATTTGTATCCCTTAAAAAATGTTTTAATTCGTCTGTTTAATTCATAAATAAAAAAATGTTCATAAAAAATACAAAATTGCTCGTCTCTGATTGCTTTCAGTGAACTACACCTAGTACAAAACGTAATAGCGTAACGGATAGGTACAGTAGTTGACACCCTTTTTTTGATACAGTAGTTGACACCTCTCTGTTCAATAGCAATTTGCTCTGTTCCAGTTACTTCTTTTGAGGAATATTTTAGTTTTTCCAAAAATATGATAAATTTGTAACATTTTCCTGCATTTCCTTAATTAAAGGCTCTTTAGTCGATATTCGTAAATCAAAGCACAAACACCTATCAGTGCAATTTCTTTTAGTGTTAAATCTTGTGAATTTTAATAAGGACTTCCAATTTGGTAGGTAATGTTTGTTTCTGAAATTATCGAAATAAGAACAAAAACTAGATTTTTCAAATGGCAATATTCAAAATATTATTAATTTAAGTTTCAATATTCCAATTACCTGCTAATATATTAAATAAGAGGGGTGCCAATAACTGTATCAAAAAAGCATAAGATTCAATTATTGCCAGGGGGTGCCAAAAACTTGTTTATATGGGACTAAGTTGTTGGCACTGCCAATGACTGTACTTTTGACGGTGCCAACACTGTACTTTACGACGGTTATTTGTTTCAGATTTTTGAAAATGCCTAAATAGATGAAAAGTTATGATGAGGATCGGCTCCAACTAGCTGGTTTGGCAATAAAAGGTGGTCGGTTTTCAAACAAGAGAGCTTTGGAATTCTACGCCATACCAAGATCAACTATTCTTTGTCGCCTTGGTGCCACTTTTAAGAAACCCGGTCATGGCCCGTTTCCAATTTTAACGAAGGAGGAGGAAGCAACAATTGTTAATTGGATAAAGCTTTGGCAACTTAAAGGTTTCACAAAGCGAAAGGAATATGTTTTAAGCGCCGTCAAAGAATTCCTAGAGCAAAATTAACGGGAAGTATAATTATTATTTGATTTTTGGGTGCCAACAATAGTAGTTCCGTAGAGTGCCAAACACTGTACAGGGATGCCAACTACTGTCGTTTTTCAATAGAGACTGTTTATAATCCTTTTAAGTGTAAATTGCAATCTATCAACTCGAAGAAGGCAATTTTTAGTAAAAACTAAATTCCTTAGGCAATATATAAACGTATAACATATTAAAATATCGTTTCAAATAACAAAGCTACGCTTGTTTAAAGTCAAAATTTCATTATGGGTGGCAGCTACTGTATCCCTTACGCTAGCTACATAAAGCAGCACTCTTGGATGTGTGATTATGCCAGTTCACAGTTCAATGTGTCACCTTCCTAAGGATAGAAAGGTTGATGGTGATCAGCAATGCTAAAGAAAAAAAATACACAAATTCAGAAACGTTATAAATTATTTCTATTGCAAGGAACCCAGACAAATTTAATCAAGTTCAATTGTTTTGAAAGATGTTTCGCGGTTGCTGGTTGCTAGAAAAAGAGAATTGAATTGAATTGAATTTATTGAGACTTTATATAGATTACAAAGTACAGTACATGTCGATAACTTAATTTTAAAACTGCGGCTATAAAGTATTGCCTACTCTTTTCGGTTGTAAAATTACATTAATTTTTTATTGCCACACGGCTATCTTTTCATATGATGTTTGACTGCGATATATATAGGGTGTTTTCATAAACGTCTGACTAACTAAGACCTGCGTTAGTTGTGTTCATAAAGTCAGATTTTTGATCGAACAAACCCAGATGAATTGCAGAAGATATGTTCATAAACGTCATAAATGTCATCAGCGTCTTGCAGATTGTGCATCCATGTTTTTTTGACTGCAGAAAGCACGGGAGGTAAAAACAAAAATTGAAAGTGCGAAAAATGTAAGTTTTATTGGCAATATTTTAATAATTTTTTATTTACGAGTACAACCGAATTTAACTTTTTTTTAAGGGAAGAAGAAGCTGTAGCGTGGAAAATGGCGAAAACTACGCTATTAATTCAACAAAGAATTCTTATAGAAAGAATTCAACTGTGGGAAAAAGAAGATTTTTTTGTGCAGGACGGTGCTAAATGAATGAAAAAAGTTGATCCATTTTTCTCATTTGATGTCTTGGATATCAAAAAAAAATTTGACAATTTAATGACGACTTACAAAAGAATAAAAAATCCGGAAATTATTTTTGGAATATTGTCGTCTTTATGTAAAAGTAATTCACAAATTAGTTTCAGCACAAAATCCTTCGCAGCCATTTCTGATTTTTGTCTGACGTTTATGAACATTCAGTGACTACTTAAAATTGTACTTAAGCAGGCCTGCTCACGTTCTGCAGAACAAGTGTGTTCATTAATGCAACAAAGAAGAAAGACGATTGTACTAGCGCAGATTTTCGACGTTTATGAAAACACCCATACTTTTGGGTTGCGACTAGCTGTCGCGTGCTATAAAATACAACTATTCCTTAACCTAACTCAAAACTAAAAGGAGATGAAGAGAAACGAATATATACACAGTATACAAACACGCTTATCTTCCCCTATGAAACGAAACGATGGTATACACAAGTTCTTTCTATAGCTAGACAGTTGTTGTTTGCCTCCCGTCGCGTGCGGACGCGTTGCCTCTTTTAAACGCAATTTCGGTGCCACTAAACCGACAAACATAATACCTACCGGCTCGCCAATACGTTTCACGAAAAAAAATTACAAAATCGCGTGTGTTTGAAAAAAGAAAAAAAAATCCACATAGAGCCAGTGCCGGTGGCCGGTGGCAATGATAACGAAAAAAGCAAAAAAAGCAACAGCGTAGGGTTTTCCTTCCGTCCCCCATCCCACTTCATCACTGTTGCTCTTTCTTGACTATTGCATGTGTCGATCGATTATCGTTTGTGCACTTGCAATGTTTGGGTAAAGGCAGCATCGGGCGAATAGCGGGTCGTGAGTTGTTGATTCTGTTAGTGGACCAAACAAATTACCGTACGGGCATAACACCTGCGGTAGATTGTTTTGGAAATCTAACGTATATTTTCAATTCAATGCCTATGCTTAGTTAGCGTCGGAGTTGTGTTTTTTTTATGTTTGTTTTTGTAATGTGTAGGAATTTCGTTGTGGATGTCAGCAACATTCGTGGGTTGAGAAAGAATTTTTTTCATTATACGCCCATGTTTTTCACAACAAACCAGCTGTTTTGGCGCTTAGTGAAACCCAGGTTAGCGTTGGCTCTGATTTAACAGAGTTTAGTCTACCTGGGTACAACTTAGTGCCTTTATTCTTTGCCCATCGCGGTATCGCCGTTTATATACGTAGTGACGTAGCCTACCAACTTCAGCCTCAATATGGCCAATGTGCCAACCCAGAATTTAATTTCATTTGGCTAAATTTCATGTCCGTAGGCAATTAATACACTACTGTTTTATTTACAGAAGCCCCAACTTGGACAGACATTCAACTTATAATGAGTTTGATGCTCTGTCTGATTCTATTACAAGAATTGTGACCCTTCATCCTCGTTCTGAAATCGTTATTGCGGGCGATTTCAATATACAAAATTCAAGCTGGCTTCGACATTCTGGTCAGACAACACCCGAAGGAAGGTACGTCGAGATCTTTGCTGAGGTAAATAACCTGACTCAGCTTGTAAATGAGCCGACACGAATACCGGACATTAGCAGCCAAACTGCCAACACATTGGACTTGTTTCTTACCTCTCACCCTGATAAATACGCTTTGAACGTATTATCGCCTCTAGGTTCGTCAGACCATTGCATCATATCACAAATTTCTCGTACTCCAACCACATAGTTAAAGAACAAACTCCTAAAAGAACCGTATGGCAGTACGAGAAAGCCAATTGGGAAAAATTAAACGGTTTCTTTAAGAGTTTTAACTGGTCGCTGTGCTTCCTCGACAGCGACGTGGATGCTGCTGCTGATATGGTCACAAACATAATTCACCTGGATATGAAGACTTTTATCCCTAACAGGATTAAAAGTATCAAACCCAAGGTTAACGCGTGGTGTGACTCGAGCTGCAAAGAGGCTATCAGGTTAAAAGAGGTAAGTTTTCGGCTATTCAAAGCCAACCCATCTGAGGAAAGCCGTAAAAAGTTTAAACGAGCCAGAAATGACTGCAATGCCCACATTAATCGTGTCAAATTCTCCTATGACCAAAAGTTGAGGCAAAAAATACTACAAAGTCCCACTGGTAGTAAAAACGTTTGGTCATTTGTTAAAAACATCAAGAATTCGGCCTCGTCATCTATCCCGACACTCATTTATAACGACATTCCAGCTGTCAGCTCTACAGATAAGGCCAATCTGCTTGCTGCTCACTTTGCAGTCAGCTCAACGCTCCCAGATTGTGCTTTGTCTCCCCCTGTACTCGAGCGCGTAGAATTCTCTATGGGACCAATCCACTTTCGCACTCGTACAGTGGCTAGAGTACTTCAAGATCTTGACGTTCACAAATCCGCTGGTCCAGATGGTATTTCCCCTATCGTTCTGAAGAGGTGTTCTTCTTCGCTGGCAAAACCATTGCGTAAGCTTTTCCATCTGTCCTATTCTTCAGGACTCTTCCCGGGAAGATGGAAAACAGCATTTGTCCAGCCTGTACCAAAAAAAGGCGAATCTTCTTCTCCCTCCTCCTACCGACCAATTGCACTTACGTCCCTTCTTTCTAAGGTCATGGAAATGCTGATAAACCGTCAGCTAATGAAATATCTTGAATCGCGAAAACTTCTTAATGACCGGCAGTATGGTTTTCGCAGCAACAGGTCCACTGGTGATTTGATGACATATCTAACCGAAAAGTGGAACCAATCTCTTCACCAAGGTGGTGAAAGTAAGATCGTTGCGCTTGATATTTCAAAAGCATTTGACAGAGTTTGGCACCAAGCTCTCTTGTCGAAAATGCGTGCATTTGGAATCGATGATACTCTTCTTCAATGGATTAGAAATTACCTTTCGGACCGTTCAATTCAAGTTGTTTTGGACGGCTTCAAGTCTGCAACTCACCAAATAAATGCTGGTGTCCCCCAAGGCTCGGTTCTGTCCCCGACTCTCTTTCTCATTTTTATAAATGATCTACTGTCTGTTACTTCTAATCCAATCCATTCCTTTGCTGATGACAGTACCCTCAGCTTCTCATATTCGTTTCTTGGGTCACGCCCCTCATCTTCGGGTGTGGAACTGGAACGGCAACGTATGTTAAGCTCATTAAATTCCGATCTTAACAGCATAACTCAGTGGGGTAAAACCAATAGAGTGGAATTTAATGCTTCCAAAACTCAATGCTGTCTCCTGTCATTAAAGCAAAACCCACACACACTGCCATTATCTATGAATGGCACTTACATCGCTGAAACCGAAAGACTTTCCATTCTCGGTATGTGTGTTAATGACAACCTTCGTTGGAATGACCACATATTCGATGTCGCCAAGAACGCCGCGAAATGTCTAGGCTTCCTTAAGCGTTGTAAGAAATATTTCACCCCTTCTGATCTGGCTACAATTTATAAGGCGTTTATTCGCCCGAAACTCGAGTACAACGCTCATATCTGGTCCGGTGCACCAATAACTTATTTGGAGCTACTTGACAGGATCCAAAAACGCGCGATAAAACTCATTGGCGACCGAGACATCGTGAGATCGATTGACTCTCTTAGTCATCGTCGTAATGTCTCCTGCCTGTCGTTATTTTATCGTTATTTCCACCATAAGTGCTCAAACGAAATAGCCAGTTGCATTCCTCCCCTTGAACATTTCAACCGCAATACCCGCCATGCAGCGAATGCTCATCAGTTCACCCTCAAGCCTGTGTTCGGACGTACAGTGAAGTTCAAAGAATCTTTCCTCAGCCGTACAACACGAATGTGGAATGCTCTTCCCCGCTCCATTTTTCCTACACATTATAACCTACAGACATTCAAAACCAACGTGCATCGGCATCTCTCCTTTTCCTCTCACCCTAATTTCCTTAAGGCCCGCGCTGTGTAGCTAATACATTATAAGGGTCCCAACAAATCCCTTTAGTGCGCGCTTATTATAAAAAAAAAAAAAAAATAGCTAGACATGTGTTCAATGTTTATACAGTTTGAGTTATATGTTTGAACTTTTTAGAGCGACAGCGCTCTATTCAATTGTATGTTGAATCTCTTATATATATGTATTTATTATATAGTGAAAAAGAAAAACAGAAACAAGATTCGAGTTAATATACAGTTTGCAAACATGTGTGTCATCAAGTACCGTGACAGTTATCTATTTGTTACACATTAAATGGAAAAAATTATTGAGATAAGGAGATAACTAATTAGCATAATTGAAATTGAATTTGTTGGGTACTGGGTAGTAATGAATTTATTTGAATTTCATGAATTTTCGGAAGTATACGAATTGATATTTCGTCGCCTGAGAATTGTTTTGTTCCATACGCCACTTTTGTCGTTTTTGAGTTAGGAACGGATGCTATAGTAAATTTGTATGCTCTTTTTATACCCTATTCTAAGGGTATATTAATTTTGACGCATAGTTTGTAACATACCTTAATATTGCCCGTAGACCCCCAAAAGTTACTATATTTATGATCAGCATCGATAGTAATGTCGATCTAGCCATGTCCGTCCGTCCGTCCGTCGGCAAAAATTCGGCCTTTAAACTGGACGTAGAGAGCTGAAATTTTAACCATATACTCTTTAGGGTCCCGAAATAATCAAGTTTACGAATTTTTGAAATCCGCCCACAGACACGCCCACAAACTCAAAAAAACAAAATTTTGGAAAAAATCGAATTTTGAGCTAGAAAGCTGAATTTTTTATATATGATCTATGACTCCTAAAACTGCTCGGGATAAACAATTTTCAAAATCCGCCCACTGACACGCCCACAAATAAATAAAACAATTTTTTTCAAAATTCAGAGTTTGAGCTAGGGAGCTGAAATTTATAATATATACTCTCTATGGGCCCTTTATGCTCATGTGTAAATATTTTCAAAACTCGCCCACTGACACGCCCACAATTTTTTTTGAAAATTCAAAGTTTGAGCTAGGGAGCTGAAATTTATAATATATACTCTCTAGGGGCCCTTTATGCTCATGTGTTAATTTTTTTTTAAATCCGCCTACTGACACGCCCACAATTAAATAAAACAATTTTATTGAAACACCCAAATTTGAGCTAGGGAGCGTTTTTTTTGATAAAATCTTTAAATGTTTTTAACAAAATATGTAGAGCGTTCTTAACAATTCAACCATACTTAGACTTTTGTCACGCCCGCTTATGAGGGATAGGAATAAGAATAGGGTATCCAACAGTTCGCCCAAGCGGACTGTAGCCCGTCCCTATGTTTAAATCTGTGATTCGATTTGCTCTTAGTCTTTCCAATCCCGAGATATCGAACATCGACTTTGTCCCATATCCACCAAAATCAACAGTTTGTAGAATTGTTTTGTGCCATAAACCATTTTTTGGCGTTTGGGACAAATTTTCCATATAATTTATCGCAGTTTTTTTTGTGAGAATTGTTTTGTTCCACGTGCATATCACGGCGACAAGAGATACAGAAAATATTAACAAAGTTGAGAATTGGTTTGCCCTACGTACACTCGTGTTAAAGAAAAGCTATGTATGTGGAACACTGATATCGCAAACAAAATTGTAGTATTGGTTTGTTCCACCTCCATTACAGTTGTGTAGATAATACCTATTCTATATTATGAAGATATGAATTCGGTCCGGTGATGAATAGTGCTGCAAACGCAAAACCTAGTTGCAGACGTACGAGCAGTAAATCATTGAATACATATGGTTTCAATAGATGTGTTTAATGAACCTTAGCTGCACAGATAAGTACAGAAAAAATCAGAAAAGTTCAAGATTTGGTGTTCCATGAGTAAAAAACTTGCTGCAAAGTGTTCTACATCTGTCAATTTGTGTTCCATGAAGCTGTGCAGATCAGTTTAGCACAAGTTTTTCTGTACCTAGTTTTGAGGTAGGGCAAGTGAGTGAAATGTGTCAGATTTGAAAATTCAACTTGTACTGATGCCAACTGATTTATTTGGTTGGCATGAGATATCATATTTCTTAGTTTAATGTTACAAATGTTCGCATATTTATTTAAAAAAATTGAAAGAATAACATGGAACGAGTTCAAATTGAGATCAAATCGACATCAGGCCAAACATTGACTGTGCAATGCTCACTCAAAACCCGAAATTCACTAGAAAACAAAGAGGATTATCTATTTGAAATTTCGCAGCTGAGAGGAGAACATAATGACTCGAAGCTGTACTTTTCTGATCTGATCTGATCTGCCATTTTCCACTCACTGGTTTAATGCTAACCACTTTGAATAATATTCTTATTTTATTGTATTTTTTGAATAAAAACTTTGACAAAAAAGATGAAATCGATTTTTCTTTTCAAATTGTAGCATCCAATTCCATGCTTTTTTGCCTTTCATACATTTTGGATGAGAATTGCTTTGTGCCATATCCATTTTTTTTGTGTTCCACGTGTATGAAAAAAAAAAACAATTTTAAAATGTAGGAGGTGGGACACAAGTTAAAAAAGGAGACTTTTACGTTAATTAACGTGGCTTCTTAACGGTTTGGCAAAACACTTTGAAAATTGGTAGGTGAACTCTTTATAAGACTAACTTCAGTAAGTAAGTAAGTATGTAATTAAAAAAATAAAAAAAGAATCGTATCACACAGTTTCGGAGTACCAAGTACGCAAACCTTTAAATGCGTTTTTCTCGAAAAAGTGCCAATGGCATATGGAACAAAACAATTCTCAGGCGACGATTTGTGACCGAAATTATTTCATTATTGTTGAAAAATAATGAAAACTTAGCTAATCTGTCTGTCTCTTTCTTGTAGTTTAACCTTGAATTCTATATAAACTCACTACGAATGTGTCACTCAGTTAGTCGCTTTTCTTTCTCTGTAACGTTCAAACTAATTCTTTGCTATTGTAATAAATTTATGAATTTAACTGGATTTGTCTCGGGCGTTTTTTTACATTTGGTGCCGAAACCCGGGAAGGTGAATACAGTAAAATACGAATCGCTTACAATATTTAAAGCATACCTAATCGAATTGAATTTGTTACGGGATCGCGACTCACAATAAAAATGGAATTGACTGCCCGCGCTGCATACAGAGGTCAAGTAACTAAAATTGTAAAATCTGCGCTGGATTTCTTAAAAGACAGTGGTTCGCAAATTGTAGACGACAATGTGCAGAAGTTCGATGAAATCGAAGAAGAACTCCTGTCCCTCCATCAAAGATTGACGTCCGCCAATGATAACCTAAACTCTATTAACGAAGACGTCAAGCAAAAGGGACTTTTAAAACCGGATGATTCTATCGAAAAAATTGTGGACTATCAAGATCAGGCCGTTAACGCGCTCTCACGACTCCGCATACGGTTGGATAGGCTTCATCAGAGATTAAACCCAGTTCCACCTCCATTCGAATCAGGCGATATTCCCGTTAACACGCGGCAGTCAAACAACGGCGGCGGTTCCCATCTGCCGAAACTCGCCCTCAAACGTTTTGATGGAAGTTTCAACGATTGGATGCCTTTCTGGGAGCAATTTCGGTGTGCTGTCCATGAGAATGTGAGCTTATCCCCGACTGAAAAGTTTAATTATTTGGAATCGGTGCTTGCTGGCGATGCAAAAAGATCTATCGCTGGTTTTACGCCATCAGAAAAGTGTTATGAGGCAGCAGTCGCGCTTTTACAAGAGCAATACGGAAGTACCGAAAAGCTTATCGACAAGCACATCCATCAATTGGTCAGCCTCTCTCCCATTCGTGAACGAACCGATACTGCTGGGCTACGAAGTCTTTATGGAACGGTGATCTCATGTACCCGCTCGCTTACCGCATTACAGGTACCCACAACCCATTACTACGTCATGCTTAGGTCTATACTACTGCGATGCCTACCAACTGATTTACGTATCGACTATCATCGACAAGAGGAACAAAAGGTATTTTCGGAGGAAACGGCACAGTCTTCAAACCGCAGTGAATCATCTCTTTCGCAAATTGAAGGTGATGAAGTCAAGGGCATAATGCGGTTCCTCAAACGGGAGGTTGAGTCTCTTGAAAAAAGTGGTGTTTTACACACTAATACAAAATTAAGATCTACCGTCACCCCAACAACAGCCTCCAGTCTAGTTACAGTAAATGCGATCGACGATGCGTGTCTCTTTTGTAAATCGAAACAACATAAGACGAAGGACTGTGACAGCAACATTTCGATCGCCGAAAAGAGGAATTTCTTACGAAGCAGTGGCAGATGTTTTCGTTGCGCAAGACTGGGACACTCGTCTAAGAAATGTAGAAGCGGTAAATTTCTGGCCTGTAGTAAGTGTAGTGGTAAACACATGACGTCGATGTGCGATCCGACATATAAGAATAAGAAACCTGTGCAAGTGAGCGAAGGAAGAGAAAAAGAGGGAAACGAGATGATTTCAAATTCCCGTGCCTTAAATTTATGTACACATAATGTGAAAACAAATGTCTTTTTGAAGACAGTTAGGTGTGTCGTGACTGCAACTACGCCCAGCAGAAATATTTCAATTCGAGCTGTCATCGACAGTGGTAGTCAGCACACATATATACGCCAAAGTGTTGTGAATAAATTGAAATTGAAAGCAGTTGGTACGGTAGATTTATCTGTAATTCCATTTGGGAGTAAAGAAGCTAATCCAATTGAAAAGTTTATTAAAGTTAAACTTCCTTTAAGAAATCCCTTCAATCTCGATATCGTTGTGTCAGTCGAGGCCGTTGTAGTACCCGAAATCTGCGTTGATGTACTAGAAGTTCCAGAGAGCGATTGTCCACTTTTTGAAGGCATCACGCTGTCAGATGTTCCAGCAACACACATGGAGGAAGAAGAAGGGCTCAGTCTTCTCATTGGATCTAATTTTTACTGGTCCGTCGTTACGGGAAATCAGCGTCCTCTAACCAAACAATTAAGAGCCATCGAAACAGTGTTTGGGTGGGCCTTACAGGGTGTCCATGTGTCCGTAAGTGATGGTTTCTTTGCATCTAATGGAAATTCTTGTTTCACTTCCAGCTGCCTTCTCAGCTTTACAACTACGGAAGCAGATCTTCATCAGTTCTGGTCGCTAGAAGCAATTGGGATCAAAAGTCAGGAGGATGAAAACCAAGAGCTTACGGAAAATCTAATAGAGAAATGCATTGCCAGAGACGGTTCGAGGTACGTCGCAAGTTTACCATGGAAAAGCTCCGACTCTATCCTAAACAACAACAAGGGTCAGGCGTTACAGCGCTTAAACGCACTATTTCGACGTTTGTCCAGAGAGCCAACAAAGCTTTACGAGTACGACGCTGCTATTAGGCAACTAGTTAACGATGGAATTGCGGAACCAATCGTACACGATTGTCATCGACCGCGCGTATATTACATGCCCCATCGGCCGGTTTATAAACAAGGAAGTACTACTAATTTGCGTGTAGTGTTCGACGCGTCGTCTCAAACCGATGGAACCGGCAGTTTGAATGATCACATTTGGACAGGAGCCAATTTACTGCCCGATATTTTAAAGATGTTATTAAATTTTCGCTTGGGCCTCGTAGGTATTGTGGCAGACATTGAAAAAGCCTTCCTTCAAATTGCTTTAAACACGGACGATCGTGACAGTCACCGTTTTCTATGGTTTAAATCAAATTTAATATCAGCCGACCATAAATTAGAGATTGCCGAGTTCCGAATGACTAGGGTGACATTCGGGGTAAACTGCAGCCCTTTCTTATTATGTGCAACTATCAAGCATCACCTGAAGCATGAAGAAGTGGATTTCACCGAAACCTGTACTGCTCTAAAGGACAGCATATATATGGATGACCTAGTCATCAGCGTGGACGATGAAGATAAGGGAAGACGAATTTGTAGTGAAGCAGTGACTATATTGAAAGACGCCTCGATGACCCTTCACAAATGGAACTCGAGTAGTGTCAAAATTCGAGATGCGATGAATTCCAGCAATGCGCCTCACAAGCAAAAAGTATTGGGGCTTTATTGGTTCATACATACCGATGAGTTGATTGTTCCTTTGGATTCGGTTAAGGCGATGCTTGTTTCCAATTCTTGTCAAGGCACGAAACGCAACGTGCTTCAAGTTATAGCAAGAATCTTCGACCCAATAGGTATTTTTGGTCCTACAATAATCAAATTAAAGATTCTTTTTCAGAGTCTATGGAAAAAGAAGATTTCTTGGGACGAAGTTCTAACTGGTGCCTCCTTGACTGAGTGGAACGAATGTGTCAATGGTATTCTCGAATTGAAAGACATGACCAACGAACGAGAATCCAGCGGACCTCCTAACGCGTGGAATAAGTGGTGATGTCCTTCGTAAATCCACGCTCTGGGCTCATGGTCCGCAGTGGCTCAGGGACAACGATGCTAATTTCGCGAACAATGAACAGCTAGAACCTACTGCTGTCACCTTGGTTCTCGTGGATGAGCCAGCGACCCCATTAAATTTCAAGGAAGAAACCTTAGTAAACTACGAAAACTATAGTTCTTGGGATCGTTTACTCCGAGTTACTGCGTACATTTATCGTTTTGTCCGAAGCACTAAAGCGAAACTCAGAACTTCGCGGATCCCCTCTAAGTTCGAAGTCCAACTCCCGCCTTTGTCAGCAGCTGAGATCGAGAACGCTGAATACCACTGGTTCCGGTATGTACAAAAAGATAATTTTGCTAATGAGATTTGTGTTTTGCAGAGAGGGGGAGTTTTGGCAAGGCAATCGAAGATCTGTGAGTTGTCTCCTTTCTTGGACAATAAGGGTCTCCTGAGATTAGGCGGCCGGCTGCAATCGTCAAGCGAAGAAATGGATGTGAAACACCCAATTATATTTCCCGGAAAGTCACATATTGCTAATATTATCGTCGACGAATACCATCAACGCCTGCTACACGCTGGGGTCGGTACAGTGCTGGCTCAATTACGGCAGCATTTTTGGATAGTCAAAGGGCGGCAGTTAGTCAAAAAACGCATCAAGGCGTGTAAATTGTGTAAGAAACTTTGGGGATTACCTGCTTCCCAACCCTTTGCGCCTTTGCCTATTGAAAGAGTCAGTCTATCCAGACCATTTGACAACGTCGGTGTCGATTTTGCGGGTCCACTCTATTGCTACGACGACAATTCGGACGTTTCCAAAGTATACGTTGCTATTTTCACCTGCGCAGCTGTACGCGCTGTACATTTGGAGTTAACGAGGAGCTTATCGACTGAACATTTTTTAATGGCCCTTAGACGGTTTATTGGCAGACGTGGCGTACCTACTATGATATTATCCGACAACGCCCGCACCTTTCGGAGAGCTGCCATTGAATTGAGTAGTCCTAATTCCCTATGGCACGAGGAGGTTATCCAGGGTTTCCTTTCGCAAAGAAAGATTAAATGGAAATTTATTGTGGAACGTGCGCCCTGGTGAGGTGGTTTCTGGGAGAGACTGATCCGCACCATGAAAAATTTAATGAAAGTGACTATCGGCAAAGCCAAGCTGGGTTTTGAAAAACTCAGAACCATCATCATCGAGACCGAAGAAGTTGTCAATTGTCGACCGCTTACATATGTTAGCGCTGATCCTTTGGACTTATCTCCCTTAACGCCTGCAAGTTTTCTTTTTGATTCCAGAAGTGTACCTGCGGATTCATTGCCAAGAGAACCTGATGCTGAGACGTTTCGATGTGCCTGGAAGCAGCGAATGAGGTTTACAGCTAAGCTAAAAATTCGTTGGCGGCTTGAATACCTTCAACTTCTGCGCTCTTTTCACCATAAGCCGAATAAGTCCGTAATCCAGCTGAAAGAAGGTGATGTCGTTTTAGTTGCTGATCAATTAACACCACGCATTAATTGGAAAATGGCGGTCATTGAAGAGGTATTTCTAGGCAGAGACCGAAAGGGCAGGTCCTGTCAAATCAGGCTTCCGGATGGAAAGAAGTTTCGACGGCCGATTCAACTACTATATCCTCTGGAACTTCATTTGTGCCCGCCCGAGGATGTTGAAAAATAATGAAAACATAGCTAATCTGTCTGTCTCTTTCTTGTAGTTTAACCTTGAATTCTATATAAACTCACTACGAATGTGTCACTCAGTTAGTCGCTTTTCTTTCTCTGTAACGTTCAAACTAATTCTTTGCTATTGTAATAAATTTATGAATTTAACTGGATTTGTCTCGGGCGTTTTTTTACAATTATTTATATAATTTTTTTTTTTTTTATAATTTGCTTACGCTAAAGGGATTTTTTTCTGTTGTTACAGTACCCTTATAATGCTAAGAACATAGTGTAAGCTACTTGGTATTAGAAAGAATAGAAAGATAGGAAAGAAGTGTTTGGGTAACACAAATCAATGGCGTAAGTACTGTCTTTCCAACGTAACTACTCTGTCGAGGCAATTAATATTTACAATTCGAGGCATTCTCAGGGTAAGAAGGTTTTTTTTTTTTTTTTTATAGAGTTTCTAATATTACTCCCAAGCCATAGTAATATTATCGTTACTCTCAGCAAGCTGAGAGTTACCTATCCTGGTTAAAAGCACGAGACTTGGAACCAGAACTAGGCTCGGACGAATAATAGGGGTAGGTGGAAAATCGTACATGCGACTCTTTCTCACTTAAGATAAGAAAACAAAAACCACCTCCCTTCGAAACCTGCATACTACAACTAGGTTATTCCTATCTAGTAGTTTTATTTAAACTGTAAATTACGCGTTTGGCAGGCAGCTTCCCAGTGGAGGCACCTGCTAATACCGCCATAAGCACGCGGTTACATCTTATTGCGCTATTTCAAATGGTTTTATCCTTTGTAATCGGCGCACTAGGTTAGTATCGTCTCGAATTTGTAGCATGGTGATATTGCAATGACCGTGAAGGCGTGTCTGTTGTTTGCAGGCAAAATGTTTTATTTCATCTTCGACGGTAGCCATAGTTAGGTCTCTGTGGATATCAGTGTTTCTGATAAACCATGGTGCATTTACTATTTTTCTTAGCACTTTGTTTTGAAAAGTTTGTAAAATTTTGATATTACTGGATTTGGTACAACCCCAAAGTTGTATACCGTATGTCCAAACCGGTTTTAGTACTTGCTTGTATAAAAGCAGCTTGTTCTGCATGCTGAGTTGGGAAAATCTACCAAGCAGCCAGTGCATTTGTTTACATCGAATGGCGAGCTCTTCGCGTTTCTTCTTGACGTGCGGTTTCCATTTTAATTTCGCATCGAGTGTCATACCCAAATATTTTGCCTCGTTTGCGTACGGAATTCGTACCGAATCAATGAAAATGGGTAAGTTGTCTACCTTTTTATAAGTAAAATTCACGTGCGTTGATTTGGCCTCGTTGAGAGCAATACGCCAAGTCTTTGTCCAATCACAAATTTTGTCAATAGAACGTTGGAGTTTATTAGTTGCTGATTCAACGGTATTACTGACCGCTAATATAGCTGTATCGTCTGCAAATGTGGCTACTGTTGTGCCTTCTTCTTGAGGAATATCACTAGTGTATATTAGAAATAGGATCGGTCCAAGAACGCTTCCTTGGGGAACTCCTGCCGCGATTTCTTTAAATTCAGAGTAATCATTTCCGTGTTTTACACGAAAGAGTCTGTCTGAAGGGTAAGGAGGTGAATTATTTCCCAGATCCCCCGAAAGAAGAGATGTGAGCGAGAGGGTGGCTTGAGTGGCTTTCAAGTATAACGTCGGGGAATCCCATCAGGAGAAGCATCAAGATCCAGCATAGAGGCACCAACTGGGAAAAGATATGTCTCGTTGTCCAACGTGGAGCTGACTTGTGAGGAGTAGATCTCTCCTACCAGTGCGTTATCGGAGAAGTTGAGGCTTGAGATAGCTTTTTTTAATAAATTTAATGAGTATCTCAAAAATGGAACGGTGTTTGTTTCCCTGTAAATATATGCATTGGAAAAACGCTTTGTGCGGGATTCATAATTCATCCCCGCGCAGTGTCTCAGAATCTTTCGTTCCAGGATTTCTATTTCAAAAGCAGCCGAGGGAGAGATTGAGAACTGACCACTAACCAGATTGGGCATGCGTAAGACGGATTGGTCTGATGAGTGTTTTATAGAACAGGAGTTTGGAGCGCTTCAATAACATACGGTGTTTAAGGAATGGCATTAAAATATTCGATACTTTCCGGGCTTTGTCCAACGTTGTCCTTGCATGCTTATTAAACTTGAATAGGTTGTTAAACTGGATTCCTAGGTATTTTAAGTTATTTGTCACCTGAATGATATTGCCCTCTATCCTAAAATCAAGAATTTTGCTATTCCCCGGTACCCCAGTGAGGCCCTTACCGCTGGCATTGCGGAAGCAAATCAGTTCCGATTTGTGGTTATTGATCTTGATCCCCCAGGTTCTATAAAAGTCTTTTATGACTTTAACATGTTTCTCTAGATGCTTGAGTGCAGTGCTAGGGAAGCTGTGGCTGGAGTACACTATTGTATCATCCGCGTATAATATGCCTGTAGAGTTCAGATTGTTTTCCACAATTGTATGAGGAAAATCGCGGAGGAAGATGTTATATAGTGGCGTACCAAGAATAGAGCCCTGGGGCTCGCCGCTATTACTAGCGCAGATGTTAGATCTAGTACCTTGAATTTGTATGAAGAAGGACCTATTTTCCAGAAAGCTATCCAAAAGATTGACTACATGGGGTGAAAAATTGAGTAGTAAAATCTTTGCCAGAAGCCCGTCCCTCCATACGCTATCGAAGGCTTTCTCGACGTCAAGGGAGCATGCAACCGTACACCGCTTCTCCCTGAGATTGAGAGTGATATAGTTATGAAGTTTCAGTAACGAATGCACTGTAGAGTGATTTTTCCGAAATCCAAATTGATGGTCCGGGATATATTCAATTGGATTATCTTCCGGAGAGGACATATTGATCAACATTATTTTTTCCAATATCTTGCCAACATTGGAGAGTAGAGAGATCGGTCTGAAATTATTAATGTCGAAGTTATTGTGATTTTTAATGATGGGAAGAATTCTAGTAACTTTCCAAGGACGGGGAAAATACCCGTTATTAATGCTGTTGTTGAACAAGATAGTCAGAAAACTAATAGCTGAGGTGGGTAGCTTTTTAAGTGTGAAATTCGAGACTCCGTCCGGACCCGCTGATTTTTTTGGTTTAAGTTGATTGATCAAGCTGGAAACTTCTCCGACATCGGTGAAGATATGCGAAGCGGAGGGGCACAGGGCCGAATTCTCTGCATGGAAGTTAAAAATCCGCACTGAACGGGTGCTTCTGAAAAGACGAGAGGCTGAAAGTGCTTCTTCTGTGCTTCGGTGGTTAAAGTCTGGAGTTCTCCCAGCGTATACAGATCCATGAAGTGTTTTTCAAAAGCTGAAACAATACTGCGTTCATTGAAGAATGTTACATTGTTGACCACCACTTTGTTACACGAAAATTTGTTTTTTCTCCCACAAGTCTAAACACCTCTTTGAAGGCACTGGGACCTGGAATGATCTTGGAAATCCTGTCACTTAATTGATTGTTTAGCCAAATTTTGACCTTATCTTGAATTATTTTATTTAGTAGCTTAATTGAGGAGGAAAGCTCACGGTACGGTAAATTTACCCGATTAAAAGAGCTGTGAAAAATATTTTTCAGACGTCTCTGCCATTGGTGCTTCATCGCATAGAGGGCCTCAATATCTCTTGGAAGATTTTTATATTTTTTGAAGGAAGTATCCGCCCTGGAGGAATGACAGTCCAAGGTTGCAGGATATTATTGAACTGATCGATATGCTTATCTATGTCCGGGTTGGCCAGCGAAAACGTAGGGGGGGGGGGGGGGGGCTGACATACAGCCAGGGACCTGTCCAGGTCCTGTCTGAATGCATCCCAGTTCGTATCTTTAAACGACCTCGATTGTGGAGTTTCTTGAAGGCAAATACTAGTTTCATTCATCAGAATTTTAAGAAGGAGTGGGAAATGGTCCGAGAACGTCGGAATCGTCTCAACAGAGAAATTCTGATCTACCCGATTTAGTAGATGGCTAGAAATCAAGAAGTGGTCCAAAAACGAGGAACTCCTTGGAAAGGTCGGAATAGAAGAAGTAATGTTCTGCAAAGAGGGGATGTGGGTTTGAAGTCATGTCTCCAGCGTTTTACCATTCAGGTTCCTCCAGGAGTCACCCCAGCTAGGACTTCTTGCGTTTAAGTCTCCACCAATGATAGCACCATAGAATTTGTTGGATAGAGTCTCCAGTTTCACAAGCTCGTTGGAGAGAGCGATCGGCGAGCAGTTCGAGGGAAGGTAGACAGATCCGATCAGAATGTTTTTTTTGTGTTGTTAATTTTGAAAGAGATACTAACGAAAATACCGGGAAAGAGGGAGGAGTCTACAATTTCATATGGAACGTTATTTTTAATAATTATTGCGACCCCTTGGAGTTGGTAATTCCTCAGAACATTAAAAGAGTCTAAAACAACCTTATGCCGGCTGTTCAGATGGGTTTCCTGTATAAAGGCGAAAGACGAGTTGCTGGATTGGAGGACCTTTTGTAATTCCAGCCTCCTGGAGTTATGTACTAAGGACGAAATGTTAAATTGCAGGAATTGTAAAAACATTATTTACCACTGATCAAGAGCTGGTTAACCAAATCCAGGTAAGCCAATCTCTTTTGTAGCGGTGACTCGAAACTATCCAGGTTGACATAAAATTCTCTATTTTAAGTAGGAGCGTGTTTATCCCCATCCCAAAGACGTCTTTGGAGAGATCCAGGAACCAGGGTTGCCATTTCAAATCCGTTCTTCCAGTCAGATTTGACTGGAAAAAAGCAGTCAAAAAACTGGAATTCAGTCAAATAAAACAGTCAAAGAATTTTAAACACAAATCCAGCTAAAAATCCAGCTAAGATAAAAAAAATTGTTTTATTCAATAAAAATAACACAGAATCCATTTTCTTTCATATTTGTACATTAAAGGGTAGGTACTTAAGTATAAGAAAATAAAAATTGTTTTTATAAAAAAACAAAGAATTGTAAATATACACACAAGTCTTAAAATTCATTCTAATAAGTAGTACATTGCAAAACAAAATTATAAATAAACTTTATTCGAAACAAAAATAACAGACTTCATGCTTAAAAAAGAAATAAAAAACTGATAATAAGAATAAAATAAGTTAATGATTTAAAACCATTCAAATTTCTTCAAGAATATTTCTTATATATTAATATCACTTAGTGCTTCAATAGTCTCATCATCATCATTTGCATCTTCGTGATATACTGTACTGCTACTTTCGTAAGTAATATTGGTACCAATTTTTTTTGTTACTTCAGTCGGTATAGGAAAGTTAAACCAGCATTCGCTAAACCTTAACTGGTTTCTAATTATCAGAATCGAATTCGTTAAATGCAGGTTCATCCGATTTCGTATCTTTGTTTTTACGATATTAAGGTGACTAAATATTCTTTCCACTTCTGCATTAGATAATTAATAAGAAATTGTTCTGGTGGTTGAAAAAAATGCCATTTTGAAAAGAAGTTAAAAGCAGTCAAAAAAAAATTGAATCCAGCTAAAAAAACCAGCCGGCTGGATTTCAAAAAATCTTCCAGCTAAATTCATTTCAATCCAGTCAGATCTGACTGGAAAACAGTCAAAATGGCAACGCTGCCAGGAACTGGTTAAGAGTGCTGTGCCCAGACTTATGAATATGAGCTGTAGCCGATTTATTGAGTAGCGGGTTAATAGCATTAGCAGTAGCCACTGTGTTAAAATGACTGGCATACGACACGTGAGGGGAAACCGGATTGCCGTTAGCTATGAAGTTCGGGAGCAACTTCCCATTATTACGCTTCTCTTTACCGTCCCGAATGATATTTTTGCGCCTCCGATCGTATTCCTTAAAGGAAACGCAACCTCTAAAGTTTGCAGGATGGTACTCCCCGCAGTTCACACAGGCGACCGGACAGCTTCCGGGTTCATGTCTATTGACGCATTTTACACATTTGTATGTGTTGGCACAGTTCTTAGCCAAGTGTCCAAATTGTTGGCAACGACGACACTGCAAAGCGCCCCCATTCCCTCTGGGTTTCTCCCAATGTATCCTTGTTTTCAGGATGTAACGAATTTTGAGCATTTCCTCAGAGCTGGTACCCGGGAGGAGCCGGACAAGGAACAAATTATATTGGATTTTATGTTGCTTGGAACGTATAGTTTCGAATCTAAATACTTTATCTACCTGAGGAACCATTGACTTCAGCTCCTCCAGGATATCGGCTTCCGAGTAATTAGCCGTTAGGCCTCGAAGGACAATGTTAACAGTTCTATCTTCCTTCCTAGTGAAGGAATAAGCCTGCACTTCGTCCGAACATCTTAGCCGTTCCATCAGCTTCCTATGGACAACCCCGTCGTCAACATACAGTTTGCTAATGTTACCCCTATTCACCACCTTGTACGAGAACGCACCCGAATTGTCTTTCAAGTCAGACACTAATTTCCTGATATTTACATTTTTCATTATTATTGGAGGACAGAACTTACCCCTTACATTGATGTTGCCTGTCGTTGCAATGTCGTTTACATTATTCTCCTTATCCCTAGATGAGCTGGGGTGTCCCTCGCCGGAATGTTCCTTCCCGTCACTTTGGTTGTTGAGGTCGTTGCTGTGATTCATGAAATCTCTGGTGGTGTTCGGATCCTGAGTGTTCTGCGAATGCTTTCTAAGTTTTGTAGCATTTCTAGATGGCTGAATTTCCAGGCTGTCCAAAATGGCGAATCTATTTTCGTCGCACGTGTTCGTGTCCATTTCGGAGACGTGGCTGTTGGCTGGAGCGGAGTGACGCTTTTGAGGAGTTTTCCACTCCTCCTCACTGCTTGACTGAATGATGTCAGAAGATTGCTGCACTGAGACATTGTCTGTGGTAATTTCGTCCATATTACTGGGTATATTTTCGACGTTTTTAGTCGCACTGAGAGAAAGAAGTTGCTTTGCCGCAGTCAATTTACATAATTGGACTGCAAACAATAATCTGCGAAGATTTGATCCTCGAACCACTTAACTTAAGGTTGTTATCCTTTCTGATTTTCAAGCAGGAAGATGCTGCTTCTGCGCGAATAGTTCTAGGCTTGGGGACGTGATCTAGGTAACGTGAGTCGGACGCCATTCTATCCGTCTCTAACCCCGAAATCCGGACTCATCCAGATTTAAAAACACTTTTAAAAGGATAAAAATATAATCAGGGTACGGGTCTACACTGTATTTATTGTTAATTTTATTCTTTTTTCCCAAAAAGAGGGCCACACAGATTTTAACACAATTATTAAATTTGCAAATCAGATTGCAACGCAAATCAAGAGATTCAATACTAGGACGGAAAAAACACGTGTGCTTTCGCCGGCAGTCAGTCACTCTTTTCCTAGAAAAAGAGAATGCAAAAAGTATCAAACTACACCAAGAGGCTTATCTTCACAAAAGTTATCCCGTTGCTTAAGCAAATGAGATAAACTGAATATAAAACTATATAGACAATTTACATAGGGTATTATGTGATATGTTTTCGTTTGATAAATCAGAAATTGAATGAAAGCGAATAACTACTCAAAAACAATAATTTCAAAGGGTTAGTTATCACATTCCAATATCCATCCAGGGCATGCAAGAGTGCAATCGAAGCAAGTTATCATATTCGGACATTCACCCAGCGCATGCAAAACTGCAACCGAAGCACGAGCGCATCAGGTGCACCTCAGAAAGCCATTCCCACCGTGACATGCGATCCTGCTGAATAAAGTGGATCTGCATGGGAATTGCAGATCAGCAAATATTATAGGCTAGGGAATTAAATTATGAATTCTAAATTATCATTGTTAGTTTGGCAGTCGTAGAGTGCACTTGTCACCTAGGATAAGATCTTGATCAATAAAATTATACTGATATAAAAGATTGCGTTTCAATGCGAACCTGTGAGAGGTTCATATATAATTATTTTTTCAAATTGATAAAGGTAAAATCCTTTACTGGCCTGGCGCCTGAGCAGTTTCCTCCCACATCGCGGAAAACCGAACAGTGATAAAAGTTAACAAAAGAAATGAACGCGAAAAATAAGTGATACCTACTTGGTGGCAATCAAAATCAAACGCGATGAAATCGATGTTACTAAAGAAAAATAAGTGATACCTACTTGGTGGCAATCAAAATCAAGTGCGGTGAAACCGATTATATTAAAGAAAAATAGGTGAATCCTTTCAAAGAAAAGAAAACTGTCACGACATCAGTTCGCGAAATATTATGTCAAACCCCTAAACCTGTGTGAGAAGTAAACGAAGTTAAAACACTGAACATTTCCATAAGGACCCAATCCAAGGCAGCAGAACACTCCAAAGGAAAAGGAACACAACATGATGAACTGGCCGTTAATTATCCAGTAAGATTATATTATTAAGTAGTTCAATTCGAACCTAAATTAAACCATATTCAATTTAATTAATGGGGAAATAATCCCAAATCATATTTGTGCTGCCTCAATATATATCATATACACACATATTGCCTAGACGTTACAGTCTTCCTTCCATAGAATTTGATATTTAAAATAAGAAAGAAAACTGCTTTAGTTGAAAAGGAAATTTTTTTTTTCCTAAATATACAGCGGGTGTTAAAACTATTATAAATCGATAAGAAAGAACCAATTGAATTCTCCCGAATATACAACAAAACACTCTTTGATACCACTCTTATTAGGCATGGAAGAAATTAAAAATTCAGTCACTCAGCTGACAGTGGCGGTAAACGCCGTCCTTGAGTAGTTGAGGGGATTTGAGGGACGACTCGCGCGTATGGAACAAGCTGATTCCCCGCATGCTATCTAGAATTTGATAGAACGGCTGAGCTCCTTTGAAAATAGGGTAATAACAATAGATAATACGGGTTCGAGAGAGTCAGACAGAAAAAGAATCCCACAAAGAGAGGTGCTGCGAGGCCCGGCCAATGAGGCCGAGCTGTAGTATCCTACAATGTATTGGATGGTGAGTGAACGTAGGTCAAAAGGGTCCTCTCTCTCCATTACGCGGACAAGAGGGACATTAGGACACTGGAGCATCAACTAAGTCAGCTGAAGAAAGGTAGTTCCAAAGTAGATGACTTCTACGCCACCGTGAACCGCCAGTTTTCATTGATCATAAGTAAGATCCGGTCCGAAACATATTCCCCCGAGACCATAGATGCTCTGGTGGAAGCCTACCGAAGGGCATTGGATGTTTTCGTGCGGGGGCTGAATGAAGATTTCTCAAGGCTTCTCATAATCCAGAAGCCAAGAACTCTCCCCGAGGCATACTCCGCTTGCCTCGAGATGCAAAATTTAAGTTTCAGAAACAATTCTGTGCACGACCGTACGTGCAGAACGCTATATCCTCTCCAGTCAATTATAACCTCAAAACCGAAAATAGACATTCCCTGCCCTCAAGAAACCCAAATAGGTTTCAGAATAACGGATTCGGGCAGCGGTCGTATTCCCCTTGGAATAGAGGGTACCAAAATAACCAATACCCGCCGCCGAAGGGTCCGAAGCCTGCAATCAAGATGGAGGACTGTTCATTCCAATCGAGAAATATTAATTACATGAATCGACCCAACAACCCAGTTAAACGGGAGGCCGACTCAGACAATAGTCGCAGGAAGCAACAACGACTCCACCATATGGTGATAGATGCTCCCGAAACGAATGAGGAACCAATCGCCTCCTGTTCAGGGGTTCCCCTAAGTGGGGAAAATGTTATGGCAGGCGCCTCGTTTCCAGCGTACCATATATAGAGTATGCTACACGGGACTTGAAAACATTAGATTTTCTTGTTGATACTGGTGCAAATAAAAACTTTATTAAACCAACCCTCCTCTCCACCATAAGTGCTCAAACGAAATAGCCAGTTGCATTCCTCCCCTTGAACATTTCAACCGCAATACCGGCCATGCAAGGAATGCTCATCAGTTCACCCTCAAGCCTGTGTTCGGACGTACAGTGAAGTTCAAAGAATCTTTCCTCAGCCGTACAACACGAATGTGGAATGCTCTTCCCCGCTCCATTTTTCCTACACATTATAACCTACAGACATTCAAAACCAATGTGCATCGGCATCTCTCCTTTTCTTCTCACCCTAATTTCCCTAACGCCCGCGCTGTGTAGCTAATACATTATAAGGGTCCCAACCAATCCCTTTAGTGCGCGCTTATTATAAAAAAAAAAAAAAAAACCCCTGGAACCAGAATCCTTCCCCGTTCGAAAACCCTTTTATATTAACAGCCCTGCTGGAAAGTTCCTAGTGGAAAATAAAATTTGCGGCAAATTCTTCTTTTTTGTTGGCTGCGATTTAGATGTTACCTTTTTCATTCTCCCCCGGCTAGATTCGTTTGATGGAATAATCGGCGATGACACCTTGAAGGAATTAAGAGCCGTCATCGATAGGGAAAAGAATGAACTATTCATTAAACCAAATATAAGAATTCCCCTTAAACATAAATCTTCTGACGTCGTAAATAGTCTGGTTATACTCAATAAAAATGTTTCCGAATCAGCTAAGCTCAAGTTGGAATCTCTTTAAGCTCAAGTTGGAATCTCAGGTTCAGTGATCTATTCGGTCCAGTTAATAACGATAAGGTCAAAACCAACGAGATGGATGAAATACGTACTATGACAGACGAACCAATTTACACAAAGAGTTACCAATACCTGGCTTGCATGCGAGAGGAGGTAGAGAGGCAGGTTAACGAACTTCTGGCGGAGAACATCATCCGACCATCGAGCACCCATATAACTCACCCCTATGGGTTGCTCCTAGAAACCTACGTCTAATGGGGAAAAACAGTACAGAATGGTTATAGATTACAAACTTCTTAACTCTGTAACAATTTCTGACACTTACCCTATTCCAGATATAAATAACACTCTTGCAAGCCTTGGGGATGCAAAATTCTTCACCACATTGGATTTGACCTCTGGCTTTCACCAAATAGCCATGAGGGAAAAGGACATCCCTAAGGCCGCGTTCTCTACGATGAACGGTAAATTAAATAAATATGTTAGACCACCCTTTGAAATCAAGAATGCCCCGGCGATATTTCAAAGAATGATAGATGACGTCCTATAGGAGTTGATCGGGAAAATTTATTATGTCTATATATGTAGATGATGTTATCATCTATAGTAGGACTGAAGACGATCACTTAAAGGACATAGGGATAGTCTTCTCCAAAATTCATTAAGCGGGATTAAAAATCAACCAAGAAAAAACACACTTTTTAGACACAAGCGTGGAGTTTCTGGGATATCTCGTGACCTGCGAAGGCATTCTTCCCAATCCAGAGAAGCTAAGGGCCATTGAAGCAATTCTTCCTCCGAACACCCTGACGGAGTTGAAGAGTTTCTTTGGACTTACTTCATATTGCCGAAGATTTATCAGAGATTATGCTAAAGTTGCAAAACCTCTAACAAACATGACTCGTGGTCACGGGCTCACAACCAATCTTAGAAAGTTCCTATTCAACTCGATGAAGCCGGACTTAAGGCATTCGCAACTCTAAAGCAACTCCTTACATCGGCTAATGTATTGGCTTTCCCTGACTTTGACAAACCCTTTAACTTAACAACAGATGCTTCAGATTATGCCATTGGCGCTGTACTGTCCCAAGGCGAGCCCGGTAAGGATAAACCAATTTCATTTATCTCCCGTTCACTAAGCAAAACAGAAGAGGGCTACGCAACGAATGAGAAGGAGCTTCTTGCCATAGTTTGGGCGCTCGACAACTTGAGGAACTACCTATATGGGAATATTCACCGATCACCATCCCTTGACTTACGCACTCAGTAATAGAAATTACAATGCGAAGCTTAAGCGCTGGAAATCCAAAATTGAAAAGTACAACTACGAGTTGATTTTTTTTTGTGGCAGATGCTCTCTCGCGACTCCGAATGAAGATCAATCGCCTTTCAGGTTCTGGTTCCTCTTCCTCTCGAACAGATACAGCAAACATACCTTCAGAGATAATCACAGACAGTGCGGACGAAGGACGAACACAGACAAATACGAATACTGCTGACGAATGACGAAGCGTAAGGACAGACGAGGCCGAAACAGGCATGACCGAAGAAGGGCTGCGTGAGCATACTCTTACTAATAGTGAAGATTCCGGCACCATGCACAGCGCTGAACAAGATAGCTCAGACCTCATACCACATATAGATTAATGTATTTCGGAACCAGATAATCTTCAAGATTGGCGTTGACCTTTGCTCCCATGAGGAGCCACACCCCGGCTATCATCGCCACTATATTTCCACAAGGCAGTTAGACAGGACTAAACTTACCAATGCCTTGAAAACAAACCTTAATCCGAATGTAATTAATGGGGTAAAAATCCCTGAAGACTTCCTTGGAATGCTCCAAGATGTGCCACTTATCAAACAAAGTATGAAGCAATTAAATCATCACATAACATATTTTGTAAAGTGATCGCACTAGCGATTACTTATCCAGCAATGTCTTAAAACATTTAAAATCATTTAATTGCTCACTTCGTAACTCGAACCCTAACAAATAAACCTAAATGTATCTCATGCCGATTACGAGTTCAACGATCAAACATACAAATGTATGTACTCGAGTAATCGAATACTTTAAATGGATCGACGTGCCTATGCTGAACAACAGCACACAGCAAAGCATACAGCCGCATGGGCAATCCATAGTAACACAAAGTAAAAAAACACTTTGTGTGAAACTTCTTGCTTATGCTGAGCAATGGCACGCGACAAAGTATACAGCCGCATGAACAATTATTATTAGCGAAACATTGTAATCGAATACTGTGTGGAATGACGGCGGTCATCCACACACGGGAAATGCTGAATGGGCAATTATCGATCAATGGATTTTGGGGTTCGAGATACGACGTGCATACTTTTTGCTGCGACAGTATGTGTACAAATTAGTATATAAGCGCCAAGAATTATGAATAAAGTGTCTTCCAACTTTCTCAAGTCAGAGAGAGAACCAACAGTATTTGATTTAGCAATTCGCTGAAATACCTTAGGGAATTCTGATTTTAGAAAAACTGACGCCTACAAGGAGCAGTCCTCTGCTTCGTAGGTAATTCAATCGTTCATACAGCCACTCGATGGACAAGGTCAAGAAAGCCGTCTAATACCCCAACAGGTTCCCCCAATCTTGCTCTGGAAGAACCTGAAGTCCCAACTTTGCATGGCGATCCTGCCAGGAGGAGGGCAATAACTACCACTAGTTATACAGGCCCTCCGAACAGCGCACACCCCTGGAGTGACCAGGAAGCAGCAGTTCCAAGCAGGAATATCTAAAAATTCTCAAGAAAGCAATCAAGATATTACCATAAGCATAGCATATTCTTCGTTGACTCCAGTACGAACCTCAAAGCTTGGTTTGATTTTCGATTTTGCACAGATAGCTTCAGAACCCACTAAACATCAAGCCAATAATTGAGCCTTATTGCGAAGGTCAATCGACAATTGATAATTGACTATTTACAATGTGTGCTATTGTGAACGAACGATTCATTTGGTATTTTTGTCAATCGCATTTTTTTAATTGACTGCGATTGATAAAATGCTTTAGAATCGTTCGTTCACAATTGAACACATTGGCGCTAGTGCGATCCCTTCACACCACCCTTCCTGTGGGAAAAGGAGAAATCATGATGTCTCGTGATTTCTTGATTTCCGCGCCACATTTACAAGATAGGGGAGTTATAAAAGAATTTCTTACTATCTAGCACACGTAGATAGATATAACCTTATAATATATATGCATTTTTTTTTTCAATGTTAGAGACATCATTTTTCGTACTTAACATTATGCATATTTATAAATATTTTTTTTTTTCATTTTATTTTTTTATTTTTTTGTAATGCTACGTATTATTGTTACTGTTCTTAGATGTTATTAATCTTATAGGTTAGATACATTATTGCATATTCTTATTCTATATCCTCGTCTTCTTCGACTACTTACCTTGCCGTGGTGGAGATGCTAGTAAGACCCCGGCGATACCGGAGATCGATTGCAGTAGGGCTTCCCATGCTGTAAGGTCTCCGGAGGAGGGCTTCGAAGCTAAAGAGTAGTCAACCCAATTCTAGTGGTGGAGCGAGCGTAACGTAAACCGTGCCCAGGGACGAAAGGTTGAGGGTTTTATCAACCGATAACGAGCTCCTTCAGGTGCCCTGGCAGGGCCTGTCGTATTCAGCCTTACCCCAGTAGAACCGGCAATGCTGGGGTGGACCTTTTCTCACCGGCTTACTCGTGGAACTCAAATCTGACAATGAACAAAATCAAACAAAAACAAAACAAAAAAACGAAAAACAAGAATAACAAAGCCTAGCGACATCTTCTAAAGCTGGCTTACGAACAGAAGACCTAGCAAAACAGGACGGGACTGACGACCGAAAGAACTATAGAGTCAAACACTGCTCGGAGTCCGTGAATTACTCGGACTCAGAGACAGCATCCGTCAAAACATTGCACTCTGATGCGGAAGGTTCGACAAGCGCCGAAACGGCCAGCTGCAGTCGGAAGTCCGCACGTAAAAGAGGTGGACCCAGTTCCAACAAGCATAAACTGACCCGTTTGGTCAGGTTCCAGTTGAACCGCATCCTCGGAAAACCAGAGGATACATGGGACCACAAAGATAGGGACACGGTACGGTGGGTTAGAGACATGCTGGCGGAGAAGTCCGATCATCCTGAGACATGGGGTCTCCCTCCTCCAGCCGTACATGGCTTAAGCGAAACCACGTTAGCGTTGAGCACCGGAAAAAGGGAAGCGACTCCTGAACACGGGAGACCTACCCTAAAACACGGTGCACAAACTGTAACAGGAGGACCCCCCCCCCCCCCCCAATCCGCACCAAACAACAACAACAACAAAAAACTGAGCAGCTCATCTGATAACAAAAAGGACTTTGCGTCCAAACGTCCTAGATCACAGGACGATACCTCCAAAACCCCCAAGTGAGGAGAATTAGTGGCGAGAACTGGCGAACGCTGAAGACGAGACTGGCTATTGACATTCTCGCCTTTAGCGACAGAGACCCCTCGGCACTACTTCCCACCTTCACAGACAACGGGTGGTACCTCAACGGCGCCAAATTAGTGAGGTGCTCCGACCAGATGTCGGCTGACTTTTTGAAGGTAGCGATCCCGAGACTAACAAATCTCTGGGTCAATGCCAAGCTGAGTGTCGCTCACTGGAGCGACATTCCGGTCCGCCCAAGAGCTCGAACTTGGGTATCCCCCGGACCAGATAAGCCGGACGATATTCTCCGGCTTATCAAGAGACAAAATCGCGATCTTCCAACAGAGAATTGGAGGATCATAAAGGCCGATGAACCGGAAGAGAGGGGAAGACTCATATCCTTCCTCCTCAACCAGGAATCAGTTGAGCTCCTTAATAAAAAGGGGTTCAAAATATTCTACGGCATGGACACTCTGGTCCTAAAAATCCATGAGAAGGATGAGAGACTACTCGCAGGCATGGTATCCTCGCTAAGTAGACTTGGCTTAGATGCCGCGCCCGAACGTTCTTTTCTGGAAACAGACACGGCTGGAAGCAAAGTAGATGAACAACCCTCTACACCGGGGGTTGCTTCATCACAAGATTCGCTCCCTCAAGAGCGAAACAGTGGAGAACTATCCTCTGAAACAGAGGACGGGGACACCACAGTTATAGAGATGCCTGTACTAGTCAGCGATGATGCTCCGACTAGTGCAGATTAACCTTCACCACTCAAAAATAGCTTCGGCTAATCTACTTCTCCGCCTGGAAAAAGGTGGGGAAGATATCGCCCTTATCCAGGAGCCATGGGTCACAAACAACGACCGCATATCTGGACTCAGGGCAAAAAACTATTCCTTGTTCTATGCAAGAAATTCAGGTAAACCCAGAACTTGCATACTAGCAAAGAATAATATTAAAGCTTTCCTTCTTCCGAATTACAGCGACCCTGACTTCACTTGCGTGGGGTTAGATCGAGCCGGAAAGGGACCGCTGTGGATATCGTCAGCGTACCTCCCATTTGATGACATGGGAGAAATTCCATCAAACACGATACGCAGGACGGTACAGACAGCGGCTGCTAGTAACACCCCACTGGTGGTAGGTGCTGACGCTAACGCGAACCACACCATATGGGGCAGCAGTGACATCAATAAAAGGGGTGAGTTACTCTTTGAATATATTATTGAAACTAACCTCGTAGTGTGTAACATAGGGTCTGAACCCACCTTTATAAACAGAATCAGGCAGGAAGTCATTGACCTGACACTGACCACCTGTTTACCTGATATAGTTATAGAAAATTGGAAAGTATCTAGTGAAGGCTCATTCTCGGACCACCAACATACTTTTCAATCTAAAATTCGAGACCCCCCCAAACGAAAGCGTTTAAGAACCCAAAAAAACACAAATTGGCAGGTCTATAATTCTTTACTCAAAAAGAAACTAGACAGCCTCCAAATCAGACAGCCTAATTCACCGGAAGAATTAGATGAAATGGTGAACGCAGTAACGTCTGCCATGAACAAGGCCTTTAATAAAGTCTGCCCCACCAGCAGACACAAAGAAGGAGGTAAACCCCCGTGGTGGACCTCCACTGTAGCTTCTCTGCGTAGAGATAGCAGGAGTAAGTTTAACAAGGCCAAGTCTCCAAGAAACCTAGCTGACTGGGATAGTTATAAAGACAGTCTTAAAAACTACAAAAAGGAAGTAAGGAGAGCACAGCGAGAGTCGTGGAAATCTTTCTGTGATAACATAGAAAAAACAAGCGACTCCAGTCGGCTGCGTAAGATCCTCTCAAAATCTCCACAAGTACCTAGCGTCATACAAAGCCAAGGAGGAGTGTGGACCTCAACCAGTGAGGAGACCTTAGGCCTACTACTGGATACCCACTTCCCAGGCAACAAAGTAGAGGTAAATCACCCTACACATCACCATCACAGGGTCCAAATGGTTCCGGAGCATATTGCTGACAATTGCAAACTGGCGTGGGCGATTAACAGCTTCCTCCCATATAAATCACCTGGACTAGATGGAATCACACCCATAGAGCTACAGAAGAGTATCGAGAGTCTCACACCCTGGCTACTGGTGATTTTCAATAGCTGCCTAAAACTCAGCTTTACACCCACAGTTTGGAAAACGGTAAAAGTGGTCTTTATACCAAAATGCGATAAAGCTTCAACCTGTTCTCCAAAAGACTTCAGACCTATCAGTCTAACTTCATTCCTCCTGAAAACGTTGGAAAGACTTGTAGATTACTACATACGCTCAAACCTGGAAAACAATTCCCTTTCGAGGTGTCAACACGCCTACCGAAAAGGCTTTTCAGTAGAAACAGCACTTCACTCGCTAGTCAGCACTATCGAAAAATCGCTGTATCACAAAGAATACACGATGGTATGCTTTCTGGATATAGAAGGGGCTTTCAACAATGTCAATACAGAAGCCGTCACGAACGCACTCCTCAGACTAAACGTGGATAACTGCCTCTGCACCTGGATAAAGGACATGCTAGACAGCAGGCTGATCCAAGCCGAGTTTGGCAGCTGTCTGACCAGGAGGTCAGTGTACAGGGGCACACCACAAGGAGGAGTGCTCTCACCACTACTATGGATCTTAGTAGTCAACGAGGTCATCTCCAACCTAGAGGAGAATGGATGCAAAGTGACGGCCTACGCGGACGACATTGCCATTGCCATAACGGGGAAATTCCCCCACACGATCAGAGACCTAATGGAATCGGCTCTCAGGAAACTATCCTCCTGGTCCATTAAGGTCGGACTCAATGTTAACCCATCCAAAACCGAACTGGTTTTATTTACAAGGAAAATCAAGGTTCAGGAGATAACGCCACCTACGCTCAACAACGAACCACTCATTTTTTCCAGCCAAGCTAAATATCTGGGAACGATCCTAGATAGCAAACTCAGTTGGAAACCAAACATCCAAGACCGCATAAGGAAGGCTACGATTGCCATTTACACCTGTAAAAAGGCCTTAGGCTCCAGATGGGGTCTACAGCCTAAGATAACTCACTGGCTGTACACGGCGGTCGTTAGGCCTATCCTCACTTACGGTATCATAGCATGGTGGCCTGCAATATCGAAGCAATGCCACGCAAGCGCCCTGGAACGCATACAGAGGGCAGCCTGCATATGCATCACAGGAGCCTTAAGATCCACACCAACGGCAGCCTTAACGACTTTTCTAAACATCCTCCCCATTGATATCTATGGGAAGATGGCGGCCACTAAGGCGGCGCTGAGATTAAGAGAATCCAATTCGTGGCAAAGCTCACACTTCGGGCACAGCAGCATCCTAACAATACGGATTATCTAATTCCAACACTAGATTTCAGTAACAAATACAAGACGGCCATCCCAGACCGAGCCAGCTGGGAAGATGGTCGTATTGTAAACAATGACGCCATAGAAATATACACCGACGGGTCAAAGACAGCCGACGGCACAGGGGCGGGCGTGTTTTCAGACAACCCTGCGCTCAATGTCGTACTACGACTGCCTGACCACTATTTCAGGCAGAAGTCACGGCTATCCGCGAAGCAGCACGCAAACTCTCTTTGAGCCCGATAGATGGAAAAGCTATCCTGATCTACATAGACAGTCAGGCAGCGAGTAAAGCCTTAGAATCACCAAAAATAAGATCGAAGTTGGTAAAACAATGCCGCGAATCTCTTAACGAGATCGCGGTCAGATGTAACACTTCACTGTGTTGGGTACCCGGTCACAGTGATATTCCAGGCAACTGCAAGGCGGACGAGTTAGCCAGACAGGGTTCCGCACAAGAACCCTCTGACAACAGAGAGACAACGGCGGTACCCATTCAGACACTGAAACTCAAACTTCTAGATAACGCGTTAATAGAAGCAAATAACAGGTGGAATAGCATCAGTACATGTGTGTCCTCATAGCAAATTTGGACCAAATATGATGCAAAGAGAACATCCAAACTTCTCTCCATCAGCAGGAAAAACATCAGCTCTGTAATCGGAGTAATTACCGGCCACTGCCTTTTAGGCAGATATGCCACCAGATTGGGAGCTCACTCAAACGACTTCTGCAGAAGCTGCAGAGACGTCGCAGAGGAAGAAACCACCACACATCTCCTGTGCAACTGCCCCGCACTAGCCAACTCAAGGAAACAAATTCTTGGCAATTATTTCCTCGATGATCTAAGCGATCTCAGTGAGACAGATATTGGCTGTATCAGCAAATTCGCCACCAAGTCCAAATTGTTAAACTAAACTAGAGGACGGTTTGGACAATGACTTGAGCCCCTCCCGCTCCCCTCCCGCAGATCACCCCAAACCGATTCCCCTGCAAAGGTAAAGAGATCTCACTGTAGTTAGATTGTATCAGTCACTTCAGTCAGAACTCCTCTCCGAGGGTGAGACAGTAACCCGGCGGATCGACTGAAACGGTCTCCCCCGGTCTTGCTGTCTTCCCGCTATGCAGACAAAACGGAAACAGAGTTGAGGTTAGATTGTAACAGTCACCACACTCTGCTTCTCGCCCATGCCTCAAAACCTGCACCACTAAACCCCCGAACTCAGTCATCATAATTCCAAATCGACTATCAAGGCCGCCCCTCCCTGCTCCCTTTCCGCGGAATGGTGTTACTTGAGGCTCGTACTGCAACAGTCGCCACAAACCGCAAACCCCCCCCCCCCCCCCCGCGATGCGTGCAGCAGGGTCGGACCACCTTCAGTCACGCCCCCTAGCACAGTTTTGTAACCAACTACTTGACTGTGCAGCCGGTACACCCGCCGCCTCCAAGAAATGTAATAGCTTGATCGGGATTGACTGTACCCTCCCCCGGTGATCAGGAGGCAATAACTTCCCTCCGCGGCGCAGAAATTGAGATCGACCTGTAGTTTGATTGCATCAATCACCTCATCTCGATCACAACCCTTGGTTCGGATGTCGGGCACCTGCACTAGTCACTCTAACACATCGCAACCCATGTGAAACACACCCTGACCCCTTCAGGAGTATCTTCCCCCCCTAAAACCACTACCTCACAGGAGGCAATTACAGAGAACCCAGTAGGCCGAGCGACGACCGGCAGACTTGATACGTTATAAACCTTATATGATATATATTATTACATATTCTTATTCTACATCTTATTATTAATTTGACATTGTAAGCGACGAGCGAGTCAGTCGGTATTGAGTGATTACGGCGGACGGATCATTATTGATCATGAAGAATACAATTTATATTTGAACATACATACAAAGAATTCTGTACTAAATAAACCTTCATATTATATTTAAACGAGGAAGCATTTATTCTTTTGATCGGAACATTAAGCCATCGTTGACAACATGTTATTAATTTTATGTGGTATAAATCTTATTACATATTCTTATTCTACATCTTATTATTAATTTGACATGTTATAAATTTTATATGGTATATATCTTATTACATATTCTTATTCTACATCTTATTATGTTATTAATTTTATGTGGTATAAATCTTATTACATATTATTATTCTATATCTTATTATTATTTTTATACTACATCTTATTATTAATTTCTATACAACATCTTATTATTATTTTTATACACCGGTGTTTCTTATATATATTATTTTAAAATTTTTATTTTAATAGATATTTATTTTATTTTGATAGATATTTATCTTACATGTACAAAAAATTTTTATCTTGATAGGCATTTATTTCACATGTACAAACAAGGGGACTCGTCCTCCTCCCTTTAAACATTTTTTTTTTTCAAAAATTAAAAGTATATATAAATTGCTTCAATACGTATTCGTAAAATTTCTTTAATCGATTTTTATGGACTTTTGTCATCTTTCCTACGTACTTTATTTCGCCTATGTATGGTCCTATGTAAATTGGATCTAGCTTCTTCCTATTTTCGTTCCTTAACAAGACTAAACTACCTACTGCGAAGCTAGTTGGCTTACTTTTAACTTTCCTATCGTAATCATCTTTTCTAGCATTTTTCTTTTCTATGAGTATGTCTCTAGCATCTCTATGAGCAATTTGTAGTCTTTGCCTTAATTCCATTACATAGTCTTCATAGTTGTATCTTGGTTCCACTTGTTTTGTCAGATTCGAAGGTAACGTACATTGTCGTCCGAATACCAATTCGAATGGGGTATACCCTGTTTCTGCATGTACTGCGGTGTTATAGCAGAACACATAGTATGGTAACCAAGTACACCAGTCGGTATGTTTTTCGGATACGTAGCCTCTTAGGTATGCTCCGAAAACTTTATGGGAGTTTTCTAATGCTCCTATACTCTCGTGATGATATGCCGTGGACTGGATTTGTTCTATTCTCAGCAGTTTGCACATATCCTTAAAATTTTTGTTAATAAACTCTATTTCTTGGTCTAGCATCCGACGTTTTAGGAACTCCGTATTTAAGGATAAAGCATTCTACTAGCCCTTTGGCTACTGTGCTAGCTTCTTTGTTTACTATCGGAATAGCTTCAGTGAATTTGGTGAGTTCGTCCTGTAAAGTTAAAATATATTTGTAGCCGTTTACCGATTCATCTAAAGGACCTACTAAGTCTAGAAATATCTTATCGAAACTTGATTCTGCCGTTGTTGTTATCTCCATGGGCTGCCTTTTAGGCGAAATATATTTATTTTTCTGGCAACTTGGGCAATGCTTCACAAAAGTGGCCACATCGTTCTGCATTCCTGTCCAGAAATATTTTCTTTTAATGTTCTTAAGCATGCGGTTTATTCCTGCATGTCCACTTGTGGGTAATAAGTGATAATCATTGAGCAATATTTTCTTCTTCTGAGGATCGGTTATTTCAATACAATTATTTATGAGGTGCACCTTTACATTACTTTTTTTGAATAAGTCTCCTAAGATTTTCTGTAACTCGTGAATTTTATATTCTCGACGGCCGTCTGCGAGTTTTTTAATCTCTTTAGTAATATATAATTTATTTATTTCTGCTGGTCCGCAGATTCTGTGCACGTCCCTCAGCAACATTTTGCCAAATGATGCTGATCGGGCTATAGTGCTTTCCTTGGACCTTCTTAGGAGTACACAATATTTCTCTGGGATATACGCCAAAACTTTGATTGGGCCCAGCATTATATTAGTACCTCTTACTGGGTACTCATCGTCCTCGAAACTATTAATTATTTTTAACTCAATTACTTTATGCCCGTGTTCTGGAGGTTTGATCAATTCCGTGATAATGTGATTATTCTTTCTTCTTCCGTGATCTGATTTTTCTTCTTCTCTTCTGTGTCCTGTACGTGGTTTTCTTGTATAGTATATTTTGCTTTCGATTGTGACCTTATGATGACGCAAATCTGGAGTTGTTTAAGTTTATTGGAATCCCAGTTGATGTGACTTAAGGCATCAGCTGTGCAGTTATCCCTCCCGGGTGTGTATTCAATACAAAAGTTGTATTCCTCCAGTAGTAGTCGGAATTTGGTTAGTCTACTTGAGGGTTCTTTAAGAGAAAAGATATATACTAGTGGTCTATGGTCTGTTAGAATTTTAAATTGTCTGAAAAACGATACCTCCAAAACCCCCAAGTGAGGAGAATTAGTGGCGAGAACTGGCGAACGCTGAAGACGAGACTGGCTATTGACATTCTCGCCTTTAGCGACAGAGACCCCTCGGCACTACTTCCCACCTTCACAGACAACGGGTGGTACCTCAACGGCGCCAAATTAGTGAGGTGCTCCGACCAGATGTCGGCTGACTTTTTGAAGGTAGCGATCCCGAGACTAACAAATCTCTGGGTCAATGCCAAGCTGAGTGTCGCTGGAGCGACATTCCGGTCCGCTCAAGAGCTCGCACTTGGGTATCCCCCGGACCAGATAAGCCGGACGATATTCTCCGGCTTATCAAGAGACAAAATCGCGATCTTCCAACAGAGAATTGGAGGATCATAAAGGCCGATGAACCGGAAGAGAGGGGAAGACTCATATCCTTCCTCCTCAATCAGGAATCAGTTGAGCTCCTTAATAAAAAGGGGTTCAAAATATTCTACGGCATGGACACTCTGGTCCTAAAAATCCATGAGAAGGATGAGAGACTACTCGCAGGCATGGTATCCTCGCTAAGTAGACTTGGCTTAGATGCCGCGCCCGAACGTTCTTCTCTGGAAACAGACACGGCTGGAAGCAAAGTAGATGAACAACCCTCTACACCGGGGGTTGCTTCATCACAAGATTCGCTCCCTCAAGAGCGAAACAGTGGAGAACTATCCTCTGAAACAGAGGACGGGGACACCACAGTTATAGAGATGCCTGTACTAGTCAGCGATGATGCTCCGACTAGTGCAGATTAACCTTCACCACTCAAAAATAGCTTCGGCTAATCTACTTCCCCGCCTGGAAAAAGGTGGGGAAGATATCGCCCTTATCCAGAAGCCATGGGTCACAAACAACGACCGCATATCTGGACTCAGGGCAAAAAACTATTCCTTGTTCTATGCAAGAAATTCAGGTAAACGCAGAACTTGCATACTAGCAAAGAATAATATTAAAGATTTCCTTCTTCCGAATTACAGCGACCCTGACTTCACTTGCGTGGGGTTAGATCGAGCCGGAAAGGGACCGCTGTGGATATCATCAGCGTACCTCCCATTTGATGACACGGGAGAAATTCCATCAAACACGATACGCAGGACGGTACAGACAGCGGCTGCTAGTAACACCCCACTGGTGGTAGGTGCTGACGCTAACGCGAACCACACCATATGGGGCAGCAGTGACATCAATAAAAGGGGTGAGTTACTCTTTGAATATATTATTGAAACTAACCTCGTAGTGTGTAACATAGGGTCTGAACCCACCTTTATAAACAGAATCAGGCAGGAAGTCATTGACCTGACACTGACCACCTGTTCACCTGATATAGTTATAGAAAATTGGAAAGTATCTAGTGAAGTCTCATTCTCGGACCACCAACATACTTTTCAATCTAAAATTCGAGACCCCCCCAAACGAAAGCGTTTAAGAACCCAAAAAAACACAAATTGGCAGGTCTATAATTCTTTACTCAAAAAGAAACTAGACAGCCTCCAAATCAGACAGCCTAATTCACCGGAAGAATTAGATGAAATGGTGAACGCAGTAACGTCTGCCATGAACAAGGCCTTTAATAAAGTCTGCCCCACCAGCAGACACAAAGAAGGAGGTAAACCCCCGTGGTGGACCTCCACTGTAGCTTCTCTGCGTAGAGATAGCAGGAGTAAGTTTAACAAGGCCAAGTCTCCAAGAAACCCAGCTGACTGGGATAGTTATAAAGACAGTCTTAAAAACTACAAAAAGGAAGTAAGGAGAGCACAGCGAGAGTCGTGGAAATCTTTCTGTGAGGACATAGAAAAAACAAGCGACTCCAGTCGGCTGCGTAAGATCCTCTCAAAATCTCCACAAGTACCTAGCGTCATACAAAGCCAATGAGGAGTGTGGACCTCAACCAGTGAGGAGACCTTAGGCCTACTACTGGATACCCACTTCCCAGGCAACAACGTAGAGGTAAATCACCCTACACATCACCATCACAGGGTCCAAATGGTTCCGGAGCATATTGCTGACAATTGCAAACTGGCGTGGGCGATTAACAGCTTCCTCCCATATAAATCACCTGGACTAGATGGAATCACACCCATAGAGCTACAGAAGAGTATCGAGAGTCTCACACCCTGGCTACTGGTGATTTTCAATAGCTGCCTAAAACTCAGCTTTACACCCACAGTTTGGAAAACGGTAAAAGTGGTCTTTATACCAAAATGCGGTAAAACTTCACACTGTTCTCCAAAAGACTTCAGACCTATCAGTCTAACTTCATTCCTCCTGAAAACGTTGGAAAGACTTGTAGATTACTACATACGCTCAAACCTGGAAAACAATTCCCTTTCGAGGTGTCAACACGCCTACCGAAAAGGCTTTTCAGTAGAAACAGCACTTCACTCGCTAGTCAGCACTATCGAAAAATCGCTGTATCACAAAGAATACACGATGGTATGCTTTCTGGATATAGAAGGGGCTTTTAACAATGTCAATACAGAAGCCGTCACGAACGCACTCCTCAGACTAAACGTGGATAACTGCCTCTGCACCTGGATAAAGGACATGCTAGACAGCAGGCTGATCCAAGCCGAGCTTGGCAGCTGTCTGACCAGGAGGTCAGTGTACAGGGGCACACCACAAGGAGGAGTGCTCTCACCACTACTATGGATCTTAGTAGTCAACGAGGTCATCTCCAACCTAGAGGAGAATGGATGCAAAGTGACGGCCTACGCGGACGACATTGCCATTGCCATAACGGGGAAATTCCCCCACACGATCCGAGACCTAATGGAATCGGCTCTCAGGAAACTATCCTCCTGGTCCATTAAGGTCGGACTCAATGTTAACCCATCCAAAACCGAACTGGTTTTATTTACAAGGAAAATCAAGGTTCAGGATATAACGCCACCTACGCTCAACAACGAACCACTCATTTTTTCCAGCCAAGCTAAATATCTGGTAACGATCCTAGATAGCAAACTCAGTTGGAAACCAAATATCCAAGACCGCATAAGGAAGACTACGATTGCCATTTACACCTGTAAAAAGGCCTTAGGCTCCAGATGGGGTCTACAGCCTAAGATAACTCACTGGCTGTACACGGCGGTCGTTAGGCCTATCCTCACTTACGGTATCATAGCATGGTGGCCTGCAATATCGAAGCAATGCCACGCAAGCGCCCTGGAACGCATACAGAGGGCAGCCTGCATATGCATCACAGGAGCCTTAAGATCCACACCAACGGCAGCCTTAACGACTTTTCTAAACATCCTCCCCATTGATATCTATGGGAAGATGGCGGCCACTAAGGCGGCGCTGAGATTAAGAGAATCCAATTCGTGGCAAAGCTCACACTTCGGGCACAGCAGCATCCTAACAATACGGATTATCTAATCCCAACACTAGATTTCAGTAACAAATACAAGACGGCCATCCCAGACCGAGCCAGCTGGGAAGATGGTCGCATTGTAAACAATGACGCCATAGAAATATACACCGACGGGTCAAAGACAGCCGACGGCACAGGGGCGGGCGTGTTTTCAGACAACCCTGCGCTCAATGTCGTACTACGACTGCCTGACCACTATTTCAGGCAGAAGTCACGGCTATCCGCGAAGCAGCACGCAAACTCTCTTTGAGCCCGATAGATGGAAAAGCTATCGTGATCTACATAGACAGTCAGGCAGCGAGTAAAGCCTTAGAATCACCAAAAATAAGATCGAAGTTGGTAAAACAATGCCGCGAATCTCTTAACGAGATCGCGGTCAGATGTAACACTTCACTGTGTTGGGTACCCGGTCACAGTGATATTCCAGGCAACTGCAAGGCGGACGAGTTAGCCAGACAGGGTTCCGCACAAGAACTCTCTGACAACAGAGAGACACCGGCGGTACCCATTCAGACACTGAAACTCAAACTTCTAGATAACGCGTTAATAGAAGCAAATAACAGGTGGAATAGCATCAGTACATGTGTGTCCTCATAGCAAATTTGGACCAAATACGATGCAAAGAGAACATCCAAACTTCTCTCCATCAGCAGGAAAAACATCAGCTCTGTAATCGGAGTAATTACCGGCCACTGCCTTTTAGGCAGACATGCCACCAGATTGGGAGCTCACTCAAACGACTTCTGCAGAAGCTGCAGAGACGTCGAAGAGGAAGAAACCACCACACATCTCCTGTGCAACTGCCCCGCACTAGCCAACTCAAGGAAACAAATTCTTGGCAATTATTTCCTCGATGATCTAAGCGATCTCAGTGAGACAGATATTGGCTGTATCAGCAAATTCGCCACCAAGTCCAAATGGTTAAACTAAACTAGAGGACGGTTTGGACAATGACTTGAGCCCCTCCCGCTCCCCTCCCGCAGATCACCCCAAACCGATTCCCCTGCAAAGGTAAAGAGATCTCACTGTAGTAAGATTGTATCAGTCACTTCAGTCAGAACTCCACTCCGAGGGTGAGACAGTAACCCGGCGGATCGACTGAAACGGTCTCCCCCGGTCTTGCTGTCTTCCCGCTATGCAGACAAAACGGAAACAGAGTTGAGGTTAGATTGTAACAGTCACCACACTCTGCTTCTCGCCCATGCCTCAAAACCTGCACCACTAAACCCCCGAACTCAGTCATCATAATTCCAAATCGACTATCAAGGCCGCCCCTCCCTGCTCCCTTTCCGCGGAATGTTGTTACTTGAGGCTCGTACTGCAACAGTCGCCACAAACCGCACCCCCCCCTTTCTTTAATCGATTTTTATGGACTTTTGTCCTCTTTCCTACGTACTCTATTTCGCCTATGTATGGTCCTATGTAAATTGGATCTAGCTTCTTCCTATTTTCGTTCCTTAACAAGACTAAACTACCTACTGCGAAGCTAGTTGGCTTACTTTTAACTTTCCTATCGTAATCATCTTTTCTAGCATTTTTCTTTTCTATGAGTATGTCTCTAGGATCTCTATGAGCAATTTGTAGTCTTTGCCTTAATTCCATTACATAGTCTTCATAGTTGTATCTTGGTTCCACTTGTTTTGTCAGATTCGAAGGTAACGTACATTGTCGTCCGAATACCAATTCGAATGGGGTTTACCCTGTTTCTGCATGTACTGCGGTGTTATAGCAGAACACATAGTATGGTAACCAAGTACACCAGTCGGTATGTTTTTCGGATACGTAGCCTCTTAGGTATGCTCCGAAAACTTTATGGGAGTTTTCTAATGCTCCTATACTCTCGTGATGATATGCCGTGGACTGGATTTGTTCTATTCTCAGCAGTTTGCACATATCCTTAAAAATTTTGTTAATAAACTCTATTTCTTGGTCTAGCATCCGACGTTTTAGGAACTCCGTATTTAAGGATAAAGCATTCTACTAGCCCTTTGGCTACTGTGCTAGCTTCTTTGTTTACTATCGGAATAGCTTCAGTGAATTTGGTGAGTTCGTCCTGTAAAGTTAAAATATATTTGTAGCCGTTTACCGATTCATCTAAAGGACCTACTAAGTCTAGAAATGTCTTATCGAAACTTGATTCTGCCGTTGTTGTTATCTCCATGGGCTGCCTTTTAGGCGAAATATATTTATTTTTCTGGCAACTTGGGCAATGCTTCACAAAAGTGGCCACATCGTTCTGCATTCCTGTCCAGAAATATTTTCTTTTAATGTTCTTAAGCATGCGGTTTATTCCTGCATGTCCACTTGTGGGTAATAAGTGATAATCATTGAGCAATATTTTCTTCTTCTGAGGATCGGTTATTTCAATACAATTATTTATGAGGTGCACCTTTACATTACTTTTTTTGAATAAGTCTCCTAAGATTTTCTGTAACTCGTGAATTTTATATTCTCGACGGCCGTCTGCGAGTTTTTTAATCTCTTTAGTAATATATAATTTTTTTATTTCTGCTGGTCCGCAGATTCTGTGCACGTCCCTCAGCAACATTTTGCCAAATGATGCTGATCGGGCTATAGTGCTTTCCTTGGACCTTCTTAGGAGTACACAATATTTCTCTGGGATATACGCCAAAACTTTGTTTGGGCCCAGCATTATATTAGTACCTCTTACTGGGTACTCATCGTCCTCGAAACTATTAATTATTTTTAACTCAATTACTTTATGCCCGTGTTCTGGAGGTTTGATCAATTCCGTGATAATGTGATTATTCTTTCTTCTTCCGTGATCTGATTTTTCTTCTTCTCTTCTGTGTCCTGTACGTGGTTTTCTTGTATAGTATATTTTGCTTTCGATTGTGACCTTGTGATGACGCAAATCTGGAGTTGTTTAAGTTTATTGGAATCCCAGTTGATGTGACTTAAGGCATCAGCTGTGCAGTTATCCCTCCCGGGTGTGTATTCAATACAAAAGTTGTATTCCTCCAGTAGTAGTCGGAATTTGGTTAGTCTACTTGAGGGTTCTTTAAGAGACAAGATATATACTAGTGGTCTATGGTCTGTTAGAATTTTAAATTGTCTGCCAAAAAGGTAGGGTCGATAGTGTTTTATCGCCCACACTATAGCAAGCAACTCTTTTTCAATAGTGCTATAATTTTTTCTAAGCATTAGGTATTTAGAGGTTTGCTGGCATAAGCAATGGGTTTGTCATCGAAATTTGAAAGTACTGCCCTAAGGCAAATCCTGAGGCGTCTGTCCGTAAAATGAATTCCTTCTCAAAATTCGGAAATTGTAAAATTTGGGGACTAGTGAAGATTGCTTTTAAAAGTTGAAATGATTTCTCACAGTCCTGGTTAAAATTGAACTCTACATTTTTCCTAAGTAATCTATTGAGAGGAATAGCTATTGTAGCGAAGTTAGGTATAAATTTTCGGTAGTAGTTTGCAAAAGCTACGAATCTTCTAACTTCGTCAGTATTGGTAGGCCTGAGGTAATTATTCATAACAGCTGATTTTGTTGGGTCGGGGTGAATTCCTTTGTCGGAAATAATGTGTCCTAGATAGAGTACCTCTTTTCGCTGGAACGCACATTTTCCTGGGTGGATTTTTAAATTCACTTCCCTAAGTCGTTTAAACACATCGATCAAATTTTTGTTGTGATCTTGAAGATTTCTGCCAAATACTATAAGGTCATCGAGGTAGACGAAGCAACGTGAGTAGGTTAGACCTGACATAGCGATAGACATCATTCTCGAAAATGTACTGGGCGAGATTTTTAGACCCATTGGTAGGCGTTTTAGCTGATAGTGCCCATTTTCTGTTGAGAATGCCGTGCATGGTCTACTGTCTTCGGCTAATTCCATCTGGTAATACCCCTGACTGAGATCTATACAAGAGAAGTAGGTTGCTCCTCCTACCATATCAAAAATATCCGTAATATTTGGTAGGGGGAATTTTTCATCTTCAATTACTTCGTTTACCTTGCGGTAATCAATGACTAAGCTGAATTTCTCGTTCTTACTAAAGTGTAAAATCAAGGGTAAAGCGTTAACAGAGCTACGAACAGCCAAACCGCGCACTTTAGCTGAGTTAAAAACTAGCTTGACAACCAAGTGTGGTTCAAGAGACACCGTCGAGACCATACAAACAAAACTTGACAGAACACGCCAGGGTAACCGACCAATGCACGAGTTCGTTTCCGAAATAGAATGCCTCGTAGCCAAAATGACGGAGCTCGAAGTCTTCTCGCAAGGCGAAACATCTCGGGACACTCTAACCTCCGCTAACGAACGAAGAGGTCTAGCGTTCCTGAAAAAGGGTGTGAATGAACGATTCAAAATAGTTCTCGATAGCGCCCGCCATACTAAAATGCAAGACGCCATCGAGCACCTGCTAGAACTTAATCCAGGAACAACCCCAGCGTCCGAAACTGTCCGCTTCGTGCAGGATGAGCGCAGATTTCCTCGAAGAAATTTCCGAAACAACCCACCCGTATTATCCCAATAACCAGAATCCTCCGAGGTATTACACTAATAATCCCAATTGTCAGAATCCGCCGTCAGAATCAAATCGCAATAACCAAAATCCGCCTACGTATTACAATCCTAATCCACCACCCAGTAACAATTACCAACAGAACCAAAACCCCAATAGTTCCCCAAGAAGGAACAACTTCAATACTCGTTCTGGTTACAACAACCCACCAAGAAACGAGAATAATAACAACAGGTATAGGAACATTCCTAGAGATGGAAGAAGACCTAACCCTAATCAAGGAAATTACCAAGACTCCTCAAGACAAGCCGACAACCATCGAGCAGAGGGCAGCCTGCATATGCATCACAGGAGCCTTAAGATCCACACCAACGGCAGCCTTAACGACTTTTCTAAACATCCTCCCCATTGATATCTATGGGAAGATGGCGGCCACTAAGGCGGCGCTGAGATTAAGAGAATCCAATTCGTGGCAAAGCTCACACTTCGGGCACAGCAGCATCCTAACAATACGGATTATCTAATCCCAACACTAGATTTCAGTAACAAATACAAGACGGCCATCCCAGACCGAGCCAGCTGGGAAGATGGTCGCATTTTAAACAATGACGCCATAGAAATATACACCGACGGGTCAAAGACAGCCGACGGCACAGGGGCGGGCGTGTTTTCAGACAACCCTGCGCTCAATGTCGTACTACGACTGCCTGACCACTATTTCAGGCAGAAGTCACGGCTATCCGCGAAGCAGCATGCAAACTCTCTTTGAGCCCGATAGATGGAAAAGCTATCGTGATCTACATAGACAGTCAGGCAGCGATTAAAGCCTTAGAATCACCAAAAATAAGATCGAAGTTGGTAAAACAATGCCGCGAATCTCTTAACGAGATCGCGGTCAGATGTAACACTTCACTGTGTTGGGTAAACGGTCACAGTGATATTCCAGGCAACTGCAAGGCGGACGAGTTAGCCAGACGGGGTTCCGCACAAGAACTCTCTGACAACCGAGAGACACCGGCGGTACCCATTCAGACACTGAAACTCAAACTTCTAGATAACGCGTTAATAGAAGCAAATAACAGGTGGAATAGCATCAGTACATGTGTGTCCTCATAGCAAATTTGGACCAAATACGATGCAAAGAGAACATCCAAACTTCTCTCCATCAGCAGGAAAAACATCAGCTCTGTAATCGGAGTAATTACCGGCCACTGCCTTTTAGGCAGACATGCCACCAGATTGGGAGCTCACTCAAACGACTTCTGCAGAAGCTGCAGAGACGGCTAAGAGGAAGAAACCACCACACATCTCCTGTGCAACTGCCCCGCACTAGCCAACTCAAGGAAACAAATTCTTGGCAATTATTTCCTCAATGATCTAAGTGAGACAGATATTGGCTGTATAAGCAAATTCGCCACCAAGTCCAAATGGTTAAACTAAACTTGAGGACGGTTTGGACAATGACTTGAGCCCCTCCCGCTCCCCTCCCGCAGATCACCCCAAACCGATTCCCCTGCAAAGGTAAAGAGATCTCACTGTAGTTAGATTGTATCAGTCACTTCAGTCAGAACTCCACTCCGAGGGTGAGACAGTAACCCGGCGGATCGACTGAAACGGTCTCCCCCGGTCTTGCTGTCTTCCCGCTATGCAGACAAAACGGAAACAGAGTTGAGGTTAGATTGTAACAGTCACCACACTCTGCTTCTCGCCCATGCCTCAAAACCTGCACCACTAAACCCCCGAACTCAGTCATCATAATTCCAAATCGACTATCAAGGCCGCCCCTCCCTGCTCCCTTTCCGCGGAATGGTGTTACTTGAGGCTCGTACTGCAACAGTCGCCACAAACCGCACCCCCCCCCCCCCCCCCGCGATGCGTGCAGCAGGGTCGGACCACCTTCAGTCACGCCCTCTAGCACAGTTTTGTAACCAACTACTTGACTGTGCAGCCGGTACACCCCCCGCCACCAAGAAATGTAATAGCTTGATCGGGATTGACTGTACCCTCCCCCGGTGATCAGGAGGCAATACCTTCCCTCCGCGGCGCAGAAATTGAGATCGACCTGTGGTTTGATTGCATCAATCACCTCATCTCGATCACAGCCCTTGGTTCGGATGTCGGGCACCTGCACTAGTCACTCTAACACATCGCAACCCATGCGAAACACACCCTGACCCCTTCAGGAGTATCTTCCCCCCCTAAAACCACTACCTCACAGGAGGCAATTACAGAGAACCCAGTAGGCCGAGCGACGACCGGCAGACTTGATACGTTATAAACCTTATATGATATATATTATTACATATTCTTATTCTACATCTTATTATTAATTTGACATTGTAAGCGACGAGCGAGTCAGTCGGTATTGAGTGATTACGGCGAACGGATCATTATTGATCATAAAGAATACAATTTATATTTGAACATACATACAAAGAATTCTGTACTAAATAAACCTTCATATTATATTTAAACGAGGAAGCATTTATTCTTTTGATCGGAACATTAAGCCATCGTTGACAACATGTTATTAATTTTATGTGGTATAAATCTTATTACATATTCTTATTCTACATCTTATTATTAATTTGACATGTTATAAATTTTATATGGTATATATCTTATTACATATTCTTATTCTACATCTTATTATGTTATTAATTTTATGTGGTATAAATCTTATTACATATTATTATTCTATATCTTATTATTATTTTTATACTACATCTTATTATTAATTTCTATACAACATCTTATTATTATTTTTATACACCGGTGTTTCTTATATATATTATTTTAAAATTTTTATTTTAATAGATATTTATTTTATTTTGATAGACTTTGAAATTCATTTTTTTATTCATTGATAAATATCTACTTACATACTAGACAAAAATGATTAAACCTAACTTAAAATTAACAGGATACTTATTCTTATTTATTGGTCCTTATGCGAACGCTCTAAACTTAACTATATCTTAGAATTATTGCCTTTCGGCCTACGAACTATTTTACGAACTAATCTTACATATATATTCCTCGAGAAAATTTACTAAAACTCGGTATCATTATTGAGATTTTATATAAAACAAATTACAAACTACCTATTCTACTTACTTAAACTACTTAACGTATTCTAACTATAATTAGGATTCTGAGCACTCGTTGCCTGGCGCAATAAGTGGTCAAAATCCCAATTGCTTTCCGAGCGCCTGGCAGTCGTCAACGTGCACACGCGCCGCAGTGAGCCGACTGAAGCCTTACAGCGTCAGTCAACTCCCGGAAGCACCACCACACGTTGGCGAGCCCGGCCTCTCCCAAAAACGCCCTAGCTGACTTAATCTAACTTATAAGCTAAGAGGATGTTACCTAGAGTAACGCACCGTCCTGGGAGGGCATGTTGACCCCTCCCCCCTCAACAAGCCACCAAAATTCGGCGAATTGCTTTTCCGTGTCGAATCTATCCCTCTCCGATATTGCGGTACTAAAACGGAGGAGCTCATGAGCATTGGCGACGTCCCCGTCATGGAGGAGCCGCTTATCTCTCGCGCTGCGGTAGCGATGGTATAAGACCGGGATACCATCCCTCGTCTGTACCAGCCCTTTTGAATCAATATGGATAAATGCCTCTGGCGGGATAAAGCCAGACCGGAGCGTACTCTCTATGTACATTTCATTGGGGTAGTAAGCCCCAAATATCAGACTATTGTCGCTGGCCATCGCCCTTGCAACTTGCCTTCGAGTGACCTTAATGAGGAAATTGTCAATCCTATTCAACTGAGCCCCATCGTATAGGACCTTGTTGGGATAGTATTTTATATAGTTGGATTCAGGCGTTCGGAACAACCGGAGACAGGTCCTAAGACATTGTCTCTCCAAAACCCGAATCTTTTCCATATAGCTAGGCGCTATATTAAACCATAATGGACAACCATAAGCGATGATCGGCCTTATAAGGGCCACGTAGCAAATGACCTTCACTCTGGAGTCAAGTTGACTGCTATGAAACAGTCTCCTTGTTAGAGCATAAGCCTTCTTGGCCCCAGCAAGACAAGCAACTATATGTCTATCGAAATACAGATACTGGTCAAGCCAGATACCTAGATATCTAACTGCGCTTCTCACCGCCAATGGCTGCCCATTTTGTCCAATAATGGCCAATTTTTTCCAGTTTTTTCTGGTATCCCTAGAGGCCCCAGCCAATGGAGTTCTGAACAAGATTGTTTCCGTCTTCTGAAAGTTGATTTTTAACTTCCAGTCAGCGCAATATCGCTTAATTTGATCGAAGTCACGCTGCAAAAGAATGTTAATGACCTCGATTTTAGGACCTGATCTGTATGCCACCAAATCGTCGGCATACGCTATAGCATGGCTGAGTGAACCCACCAGATCACTCGTGTAAATGTTAAACAGGATCGGAGAATTGACCGCCCCCTGCTGTAAACCGTTTTTAATTTCAAAGACTCTGCTCGAAGTCACGTTGCCACATTTGACAACGAACTTCTTTCCCATAAGCATATTATAAATTACATATAGCAAAGGTTTGTGCATCCCCCGCCTGGTCAACTTGTAGAAAAGTCCCTCTAACCATACGGTGTCGAAAGCCTTCTCAAAATCAACCAGACAAGCACCCGTGCATTGGTTCTTGCATTTATTCCACTGAATGTCGGAAACCAGTTTCGACGCGGCATGAATAGTGTCATGCCTCGCCCTGAAACCAAACTGGTTGTCCGGAATTATGTTATTGTCCTCGACCCACTTTAACAGGGCTCTATTGACAACCTTTTCAAAGACCTTGCTAATATTCGGAAGCAAGCTAATTGACCGGAGATTGGCAGGGTTCGTCCTATCTTTACATTTTTTCGGGATAGGGTGTACCACAGCTACCTTCCAATGCGCCGGATAATATGCATTATTCAGCGCATTGTTAAACAGCGTGGTGAAAATATCTACAGCCTCCAGAGGCAGGTGTCTCAATACGACGTTTGGGACACCATCCATCCCCGCCGACTTTTTATTCTTTAGTGTCTCGAAGATGCACAGAAGATCATCCTTCGACACGAACAAGTGCGATGCATCTCGGCCATTGGCGACAACTGCATTAGCATGGTTTTCATCAGTGAACACGGTGAATCCGTTATTCTCAGATCGCCAATTCTCAAGTTCGGTGCGCAGATCGAAGTGGCTCACCAGAGCCCTATTCTCAATGTCGTGGTTACGGCGAACAGGATTGTTCACCGTATACACGGCCTCGAAACAAGCGCCCAGCAAATCCACCTTCTCCTGTGGGTCCTCGACCACGAAAAAATCGTCGTTTGAAGCGACACTTTCTGGACTTATTCCAGCAGTCAGTACCGTCTGTCTGTTCTCTGCTGTCTGGGAGATTCGAACACAAGGAATATCATTGTGATCTTTCCTCCTGAACAACTTATTTATCTGTGGGAACATATTCGGACTACAGGTTTTAATAGCCCGAATTTTATTGCCCCAATACAGACTTACAGATTTTTTGTAATTTTCTTTTATCAGCTGTTTTAGGATTCGGATCTCTGAATTCAGCATCCTTACCTCCGGGTCGTTGCGATCAGTAAATTGCCTGTACAGCCGTTTAAGCCTCGAGAGCAGTCTACTTTTCTGTCGGTATAGTGCGTCGATTGTAGGGTTTCTGTACTTTTCTGTCTGGTCGTCGTCGGAACGCCCTACTCGAGGAATAGTTCGTTCCATAGTTCGTTTGATGGCGTCGTTCATTTGCAATAAATGCCGATCAATGTCATCATTTGTCATGTTACTGTTTGTCGGTGGGTCGATCCCACTCGAACGTATATCTCGCTTTAAAAATCTGGAGAAGCGCGACCATTGTGCCCTCCGATAATCGAATGAACACACTGCTTCGTACTCCTCCAGCAGCGTTTGCTCGTTCGGGATCCGTATTGCGGCGGCGAGTCCGTAGTGATCACTATCGTACTCAAACGCACGCAAACAGTTCCGCGTGTTTTGATCTATGTTCGTCAGTTGAAGTCTTGCGTCCGTTAAGGCCAAGTCCAGGAAAGCACCGCTTCTTGGGAAAGAAGGGATATCCGTCGCGTACAACTCGAGGTTGTACTCAATCATATTGAGGCGCCACCAGTCGTGAAACTGGTTGCCCCTGGGATTTGCAGTAACATTTCCCCATGCCGCATGTTTGGCATTAATATCTCCGGCCAAGAAGTAATAATTCTCCTCCGAGTTCAGCTGCAGACCACGAAAAAGTGTCTCGAGCTCTGTCATAAATTGGTTTGGTGGAGGTGCTGCAGGTGCGTAAAGCGACACCACATACATTCTCCTCCGGCTATGGAGAGGAATGCATATGATGCATGCCTCCAACAACTGGAACCTACGTACGTCCCCGCTATATATAACCCTATGGCGCAGGCGTTTTCGAATTAAGATTCCAACCCCACCTCCTTGAGTGGAGTGAGGCCGGTCTCTTCTTATTACATGATAGTTTTTGTATCCTAATTTGTGCTTCTGATTTAGCTTAGTTTCGCTAACCAAAAGCACATCCGGGTTTTCGGTTTTCAACAAGTTGGCAAGTGACGTTCTTTTCTCGATCCTGACTAGTGAATTAACATTCACAGCAAGGATCTTTAAGTTTCCCTCATCCAGCGTAGCCATTAGATTTATGGCACACCAGACCCCACAAACAGCTCCGAATAGATAAAGTCAATTCGGGCCGCTTGTTCATTTAATTGTTTCTGGAACTTATCGATCTTTCCGTGCAGAGACAGAAGGATCGATTTTAAGTCCAGATCCACCTCTGGTGCCTTTTGGGCTACCTTTGGTTGGTTTGATGTCATGTGGGCTTGACCCGGTCCAGCTGCCATTTGGGCAAAGGACACGTTGGGTGCCACAAAATTTGCGAACGAGCGACTCCTCTGACGCCTATCATCTTCAGACTGCTGTTTGCGGGCCTGGACTCTCTTTTTCAATTCTTGGTACTTTGGACAACCCCTGAAGTTGGCGGGATGTCCAGAGTTCCTGCAGAGCACACAGGAGAGTACACTCCGGTCTTCGACTCTCTCCTTACCTAGAGAGCATTCACCATGTATGTGGTCCTTATCGCACTTCACGCATCTAAACTGCATGTTGCAGTTAGCTGCGGCGTGCCCGAACCTTTGGCAGCGCATACATTGAAGTATGCGATCTGACCTCTTTATTTTCTCCCACCTTACAGCATGGTAGTACAGGAAGCGGATATTTCGCAGCCTGTCGATTTTGCTGTCGGGAGTAAGCTGGACTAGGAAGAATGGTAAGTGACGGTTACCACCCCTTGCCACAGCGGAGGAAAACGGCTTGACCCCCACGAAATGGAGGTCGTCGCTTTCAAAATTCTTTAGCTCTCTTTCAAGCTCCTCCGTTTTAATTGAGGGATCAATTCCCTTCAGTACCACGGTTTTTAACTTTTGCTGCCTTGGGGTGTACGTGAAGTACTCGGTTTTCACCTCTCCCAAAGCGGCGCGCACCCTCTGGTACTCCTCTATTTTTTCACATATAATTATGTGATTGTTAGCAGAAAGCCTTTTCACATGGAAATTTTTTGTTATTAATTTACAAATCCTAATGCTATCTATAATGTCGAAATTACTCACGTTAATGGGTGGTATTTTGTCCTTCCGCGACTGTTTAGATTGTTGTTGTTGTTGTTGTTGTTGTTGTTGTTGATGTTGTTGGTGTTGTTGTTGTTGATGTTGCCGTTGTTGTTGCTTCACCTCCAGTTGTTGTTGCACTTGCTGCTTGAGCACAGCTTGTTGTTGCTGTTGCTGCAGCTTCTTACTGCGCAACTGGTCGCGCTTCTCCAGCAGCTCTTTTATGAGCTTGTCCAGCTGCGCCTCCTCATCATCCTCTTTTTCTTCGTCCATTTGGACGACTTCCTCGTCATCGACCGGTAAGTCCTTGAAGGAGTTTCCCTCTCCGACGTACCGGCCCTCTCCTCCATCATACTCATAAGAGCTGGAGTGTGCTCCGTCATCATCGGATGCAGCCACCGATGATGCCACACTATGGCCTGCCAAGTCTAACCTTCTTTTGGCTGAAAGGTTCGGCTTCGGGTTTAACTTCCGCCGCCGTTTTTCCACTGTCCTATACTCCTCGCTTACAGTTACTGCTGGCGTTGTAGCGAGAGCTTTTATTGTTGGCGTTGTTGTTGTTGCTGTTGTTGATGTTGTTGTAGCTGGTGTTGCCTGCGTAGACCCCCGCCTGGGCAACGCGGAACCCGCTGTTGAACTTGGTGTCACTTTAATGGCATTTAAAGCTGCCCTTGGCATACAAGCTGCCGCTGTTTTCATTACTGCTATTGTTGCTGCTGATTTTTTTGCCGGCTCACGTGTTCGCACAACACGTCGCAACGGCACACCCACACCCGTAAGCGAGACCACCGATTTTCCGGGGTCCATCGCCTGATACGTTGCGGCACTTTTGTTTTTTTTTTTTGTTTATTTTTGTGTCTCTATCACTATTTTCCCGAAAAAAATTTAAAAATTGAAAACTGACCGAGGATCGAACCCGAGCCTCCGGCGTCAGAGCTGGACACCTTGCTTACTAAGCCAACTTCGGACTTAAAAATCGCTTGACTAAATCGCTTATATTGGAAACACTTTCCTTTTTTTTCCGCTGAACACTAACTAGCCGCCCTATCTCGAAGAGAACTGCGGAACGACGATTTATTTTGATAGATATTTATCTTACATGTACAAACAATTTTTATCTTGATAGGCATTTATTTCACATGTACAAACAAGGGGACTCGTCCTCCTCCCTTTAAACATTTTTTTTTTTCAAAAATTAAAAGTATATATAAATTGCTTCAATACGTATTCGTAAAATTTCTTTAATCGATTTTTATGGACTTTTGTCCTCTTTCCTACGTACTTTATTTCGCCTATGTATGGTCTTATGTAAATTGGATCTAGCTTCTTCCTATTTTCGTTCCTTAACAAGACTAAACTACCTACTGCGAAGCTAGTTGGCTTACTTTTAACTTTCCTATCGTAATCATCTTTTCTAGCATTTTTCTTTTCTATGAGTATGTCTCTAGCATCTCTATGAGCAATTTGTAGTCTTTGCCTTAATTCCATTACATAGTCTTCATAGTTGTATCTTGGTTCCACTTGTTTTGTCAGATTCGAAGGTAACGTACATTGTCGTCCGAATACCAATTCGAATGGGGTATACCCTGTTTCTGCATGTACTGCGGTGTTATAGCAGAACACATAGTATGGTAACCAATTACACCAGTCGGTATGTTTTTCGGATACGTAGCCTCTTAGGTATGCTCCGAAAACTTTATGGGAGTTTTCTAATGCTCCTATACTCTCGTGATGATATGCCGTGGACTGGATTTGTTCTATTCTCAGCAGTTTGCACATATCCTTAAAAATTTTGTTAATAAACTCTATTTCTTGGTCTAGCATCCGACGTTTTAGGAACTCCGTATTTAAGGATAAAGCATTCTACTAGCCCTTTGGCTACTGTGCTAGCTTCTTAGTTTACTATCGGAATAGCTTCAGTGAATTTGGTGAGTTCGTCCTGTAAAGTTAAAATATATTTGTAGCCGTTTACCGATTCATCTAAAGGACCTACTAAGTCTAGAAATATCTTATCGAAACTTGATTCTGCCGTTGTTGTTATCTCCATGGGCTGCCTTTTAGGCGAAATATATTTATTTTTCTGGCAACTTGGGCAATGCTTCACAAAAGTGGCCACATCGTTCTGCATTCCTGTCCAGAAATATTTTCTTTTAATGTTCTTAAGCATGCGGTTTATTCCTGCATGCCCACTTGTGGGTAATAAGTGATAATCATTGAGCAATATTTTCTTCTTCTGAGGATCGGTTATTTCAATACAATTATTTATGAGGTGCACCTTTACATTACTTTTTTTGAATAAGTCTCCTAAGATTTTCTGTAACTCGTGAATTTTATATTCTCGACGGCCGTCTGCGAGTTTTTTAATCTCTTTAGTAATATATAATTTATTTATTTCTGCTGGTCCGCAGATTCTGTGCACGTCCCTCAGCAACATTTTGCCAAATGATGCTGATCGGGCTATAGTGCTTTCCTTGGACCTTCTTAGGAGTACACAATATTTCTCTGGGATATACGCCAAAACTTTGTTTGGGCCCAGCATTATATTAGTACCTCTTACTGGGTACTCATCGTCCTCGAAACTATTAATTATTTTTAACTCAATTACTTTATGCCCGTGTTCTGGAGGTTTGATCAATTCCGTGATAATGTGATTATTCTTTCTTCTACCGTGATCTGATTTTTCTTCTTCTCTTCTGTGTCCTGTACGTGGTTTTCTTGTATAGTATATTTTGCTTTCGATTGTGACCTTATGATGATGCAAATCTGGAGTTGTTTAAGTTTATTGGAATCCCAGTTGATGTGACTTAAGGCATCAGCTGTGCAGTTATCCCTCCCGGGTGTGTATTCAATACAAAAGTTGTATTCCTCCAGTAGTAGTCGGAATTTGGTTAGTCTACTTGAGGGTTCTTTAAGAGAAAAGATATATACTAGTGGTCTATGATCTGTTAGAATTTTAAATTGTCTGAAAAACGATACCTCCAAAACCCCCAAGTGAGGAGAATTAGTGGCGAGAACTGGCGAACGCTGAAGACGAGACTGGCTATTGACATTCTCGCCTTTAGCGACAGAGACCCCTCGGCACTACTTCCCACCTTCACAGACAACGGGTGGTACATCAACGGCGCCAAATTAGTGAGGTGCTCCGACCAGATGTCGGCTGACTTTTTGAAGGTAGCGATCCCGAGACTAACAAATCTCTGGGTCAATGCCAAGCTGAGTGTCGCTCACTGGAGCGACATTCCGGTCCGCTCAAGAACTCGCACTTGGGTATCCCCCGGACCAGATAAGCCGGACGATATTCTCCGGCTTATCAAGAGACAAAATCGCGATCTTCCAACAGAGAATTGGAGGATCATAAAGGCCGATGAACCGGAAGAGAGGGGAAGACTCATATCCTTCCTCCTCAATCAGGAATCAGTTGAGCTTCTTAATAAAAAGGGGTTCAAAATATTCTACGGCATGGACACTCTGGTCCTAAAAATCCATGAGAAGGATGAGAGACTACTCGCAGGCATGGTATCCTCGCTAAGTAGACTTGGCTTAGATGCCGCGCCCGAACGTTCTTCTCTGGAAACAGACACAGCTGGAAGCAAAGTAGATGAACAACCCTCTACACCGGGGGTTGCTTCATCACAAGATTCGCTCCCTCAAGAGCGAAACAGTGGAGAACTATCCTCTGAAACAGAGGACGGGGACACCACAGTTATAGAGATGCCTGTACTAGTCAGCGATGATGCTCCGACTAGTGCAGATTAACCTTCACCACTCAAAAATAGCTTCGGCTAATCTACTTCTCCGCCTGGAAAAAGGTGGGGAAGATATCGCCCTTATCCAGGAGCCATGGGTCACAAACAACGACCGCATATCTGGACTCAGGGCAAAAAACTATTCCTTGTTCTATGCAAGAAATTCAGGTAAACCCAGAACTTGCATACTAGCAAAGAATAATATTAAAGCTTTCCTTCTTCCGAATTACAGCGACCCTGACTTCACTTGCGTGGGGTTAGATCGAGCCGGAAAGGGACCGCTGTGGATATCGTCAGCGTACCTCCCATTTGATGACATGGGAGAAATTCCATCAAACACGATACGCAGGACGGTACAGACAGCGGCTGCTAGTAACACCCCACTGGTGGTAGGTGCTGACGCTAACGCGAACCACACCATATGGGGCAGCAGTGACATCAATAAAAGGGGTGAGTTACTCTTTGAATATATTATTGAAACTAACCTCGTAGTGTGTAACATAGGGTCTGAACCCACCTTTATAAACAGAATCAGGCAGGAAGTCATTGACCTGACACTGACCACCTGTTTACCTGATATAGTTATAGAAAATTGGAAAGTATCTAGTGAAGTCTCATTCTCGGACCACCAACATACTTTTCAATCTAAAATTCGAGACCCCCCCAAACGAAAGCGTTTAAGAACCCAAAAAAACACAAATTGGCAGGTCTATAATTCTTTACTCAAAAAGAAACTAGACAGCCTCCAAATCAGACAGCCTAATTCACCGGAAGAATTAGATGAAATGGTGAACGCAGTAACGTCTGCCATGAACAAGGCCTTTAATAAAGTCTGCCCCACCAGCAGACACAAAGAAGGAGGTAAACCCCCGTGGTGGACCTCCACTGTAGCTTCTCTGCGTAGAGATAGCAGGAGTAAGTTTAACAAGGCCAAGTCTCCAAGAAACCTAGCTGACTGGGATAGTTATAAAGACAGTCTTAAAAACTACAAAAAGGAAGTAAGGAGAGCACAGCGAGAGTCGTGGAAATCTTTCTGTGATAACATAGAAAAAACAAGCGACTCCAGTCGGCTGCGTAAGATCCTCTCAAAATCTCCACAAGTACCTAGCGTCATACAAAGCCAAGGAGGAGTGTGGACCTCAACCAGTGAGGAGACCTTAGGCCTACTACTGGATACCCACTTCCCAGGCAACAAAGTAGAGGTAAATCACCCTACACATCACCATCACAGGGTCCAAATGGTTCCGGAGCATATTGCTGACAATTGCAAACTGGCGTGGGCGATTAACAGCTTCCTCCCATATAAATCACCTGGACTAGATGGAATCACACCCATAGAGCTACAGAAGAGTATCGAGAGTCTCACACCCTGGCTACTGGTGATTTTCAATAGCTGCCTAAAACTCAGCTTTACACCCACAGTTTGGAAAACGGTAAAAGTGGTCTTTATACCAAAATGCGATAAAGCTTCAACCTGTTCTCCAAAAGACTTCAGACCTATCAGTCTAACTTCATTCCTCCTGAAAACGTTGGAAAGACTTGTAGATTACTACATACGCTCAAACCTGGAAAACAATTCCCTTTCGAGGTGTCAACACGCCTACCGAAAAGGCTTTTCAGTAGAAACAGCACTTCACTCGCTAGTCAGCACTATCGAAAAATCGCTGTATCACAAAGAATACACGATGGTATGCTTTCTGGATATAGAAGGGGCTTTCAACAATGTCAATACAGAAGCCGTCACGAACGCACTCCTCAGACTAAACGTGGATAACTGCCTCTGCACCTGGATAAAGGACATGCTAGACAGCAGGCTGATCCAAGCCGAGCTTGGCAGCTGTCTGACCAGAAGGTCAGTGTACAGGGGCACACCACAAGGAGGAGTGCTCTCACCACTACTATGGATCTTAGTAGTCAACGAGGTCATCTCCAACCTAGAGGAGAATGGATGCAAAGTGACGGCCTACGCGGACGACATTGCCATTGCCATAACGGGGAAATTCCCCCACACGATCAGAGACCTAATGGAATCGGCTCTCAGGAAACTATCCTCCTGGTCCATTAAGGTCGGACTCAATGTTAACCCATCCAAAACCGAACTGGTTTTATTTACAAGGAAAATCAAGGTTCAGGATATAACGCCACCTACGCTCAACAACGAACCACTCATTTTTTCCAGCCAAGCTAAATATCTGGGAACGATCCTAGATAGCAAACTCAGTTGGAAACCAAACATCCAAGACCGCATAAGGAAGGCTACGATTGCCATTTACACCTGTAAAAAGGCCTTAGGCTCCAGATGGGGTCTACAGCCTAAGATAACTCACTGGCTGTACACGGCGGTCGTTAGGCCTATCCTCACTTACGGTATCATAGCATGGTGGCCTGCAATATCGAAGCAATGCCACGCAAGCGCCCTGGAACGCATACAGAGGGCAGCCTGCATATGCATCACAGGAGCCTTAAGATCCACACCAACGGCAGCCTTAACGACTTTTCTAAACATCCTCCCCATTGATATCTATGGGAAGATGGCGGCCACTAAGGCGGCGCTGAGATTAAGAGAATCCAATTCGTGGCAAAGCTCACACTTCGGGCACAGCAGCATCCTAACAATACGGATTATCTAATCCCAACACTAGATTTCAGTAACAAATACAAGACGGCCATCCCAGACCGAGCCAGCTGGGAAGATGGTCGCATTGTAAACAATGACGCCATAGAAATATACACCGACGGGTCAAAGACAGCCGACGGCACAGGGGCGGGCGTGTTTTCAGACAACCCTGCGCTCAATGTCGTACTACGACTGCCTGACCACTATTTCAGGCAGAAGTCACGGCTATCCGCGAAGCAGCACGCAAACTCTCTTTGAGCCCGATAGATGGAAAAGCTATCGTGATCTACATAGACAGTCAGGCAGCGAGTAAAGCCTTAGAATCACCAAAAATAAGATCGAAGTTGGTAAAACAATGCCGCGAATCTCTTAACGAGATCGCGGTCAGATGTAACACTTCACTGTGTTGGGTACCCGGTCACAGTGATATTCCAGGCAACTGCAAGACGGACGAGTTAGCCAGACAGGGTTCCGCACAAGAACTCTCTGACAACAGAGAGACACCGGCGGTACCCATTCAGACACTGAAACTCAAACTTCTAGATAACGCGTTAATAGAAGCAAATAACAGGTGGAATAGCATCAGTACATGTGTGTCCTCATAGCAAATTTGGACCAAATACGATGCAAAGAGAACATCCAAACTTCTCTCCATCAGCAGGAAAAACATCAGCTCTGTAATCGGAGTAATTACCGGCCACTGCCTTTTAGGCAGACATGCCACCAGATTGGGAGCTCACTCAAACGACTTCTGCAGAAGCTGCAGAGACGTCGCAGAGGAAGAAACCACCACACATCTCCTGTGCAACTGCCCCGCACTAGCCAACTCAAGGAAACAAATTCTTGGCAATTATTTCCTCGATGATCTAAGCGATCTCAGTGAGACAGATATTGGCTGTATCAGCAAATTCGCCACCAAGTCCAAATGGTTAAACTAAACTAGAGGACGGTTTGGACAATGACTTGAGCCCCTCCCGCTCCCCTCCCGCAGATCACCCCAAACCGATTCCCCTGCAAAGGTAAAGAGATCTCACTGTAGTTAGATTGTATCAGTCACTTCAGTCAGAACTCCACTCCGAGGGTGAGACAGTAACCCGGCGGATCGACTGAAACGGTCTCCCCCGGTCTTGCTGTCTTCCCGCTATGCAGACAAAACGGAAACAGAGTTGAGGTTAGATTGTAACAGTCACCACACTCTGCTTCTCGCCCATGCCTCAAAACCTGCACCACTAAACCCCCGAACTCAGTCATCATAATTCCAAATCGACTATCAAGGCCGCCCCTCCCTGCTCCCTTTCCGCGGAATGGTGTTACTTGAGGCTCGTACTGCAACAGTCGCCACAAGCTTGATCGGGATTGACTGTACCCTCCCCCGGTGATCAGGAGGCAATAGCTTCCCTCCGTGGCGCAGAAATTGAGATCGACCTGTGGTTTGATTGCATCAATCACCTCATCTCGATCACAACCCTTGGTTCGGATGTCGGGCACCTGCACTAGTCACTCTAACACATCGCAACCCATGCGAAACACACCCTGACCCCTTCAGGAGTATCTTCCCCCCCTAAAACCACTACCTCACAGGAGGCAATTACAGATAACCCAATAGGCCGAGCGACGACCGGCAGAACCCCCCCCCCCCCCCCCCGCCACCCACCACCACCTTTTTTGTGGTATCACAACGAGCCGAAACTGCGGCCTAAGTGTGCCTGGGCTCACGCCCCCGCAACCACCTTACCTAACCTAACCTATTCTATATCCTATTATTATTTTGATACGTTATAAACCTTATATGATATATATTATTACATATTCTTATTCTACATCTTATTATTAATTTGACATTGTAAGCGACGAGCGAGTCAGTCGGTATTGAGTGATTACGGCGGACGGATCATTATTGATCATGAAGAATACAATTTATATTTGAACATACATACAAAGAATTCTGTACTAAATAAACCTTCATATTATATTTAAACGAGGAAGCATTTATTCTTTTGATCGGAACATTAAGCCATCGTTGACAACATGTTATTAATTTTATGTGGTATAAATCTTATTACATATTCTTATTCTACATCTTATTATTAATTTGACATGTTATAAATTTTATATGGTATATATCTTATTACATATTCTTATTCTACATCTTATTATGTTATTAATTTTATGTGGTATAAATCTTATTACATATTATTATTCTATATCTTATTATTATTTTTATACTACATCTTATTATTAATTTCTATACAACATCTTATTATTATTTTTATACACCGGTGTTTCTTATATATATTATTTTAAAATTTTTATTTTAATAGATATTTATTTTATTTTGATAGATATTTATCTTACATGTACAAAAAATTTTTATCTTGATAGGCATTTATTTCACATGTACAAACAAGGGGACTCGTCCTCCTCCCTTTAAACATTTTTTTTTTTCAAAAATTAAAAGTATATATAAATTGCTTCAATACGTATTCGTAAAATTTCTTTAATCGATTTTTATGGACTTTTGTCATCTTTCCTACGTACTTTATTTCGCCTATGTATGGTCCTATGTAAATTGGATCTAGCTTCTTCCTATTTTCGTTCCTTAACAAGACTAAACTACCTACTGCGAAGCTAGTTGGCTTACTTTTAACTTTCCTATCGTAATCATCTTTTCTAGCATTTTTCTTTTCTATGAGTATGTCTCTAGGATCTCTATGAGCAATTTGTAGTCTTTGCCTTAATTCCATTACATAGTCTTCATAGTTGTATCTTGGTTCCACTTGTTTTGTCAGATTCGAAGGTAACGTACATTGTCGCCCGAATACCAATTCGAATGGGGTTTACCCTGTTTCTGCATGTACTGCGGTGTTATAGCAGAACACATAGTATGGTAACCAAGTACACCAGTCGGTATGTTTTTCGGATACGTAGCCTCTTAGGTATGCTCCGAAAACTTTATGGGAGTTTTCTAATGCTCCTATACTCTCGTGATGATATGCCGTGGACTGGATTTGTTCTATTCTCAGCAGTTTGCACATATCCTTAAAAATTTTGTTAATAAACTCTATTTCTTGGTCTAGCATCCGACGTTTTAGGAACTCCGTATTTAAGGATAAAGCATTCTACTAGCCCTTTGGCTACTGTGCTAGCTTCTTTGTTTACTATCGGAATAGCTTCAGTGAATTTGGTGAGTTCGTCCTGTAAAGTTAAAATATATTTGCAGCCGTTTACCGATTCATCTAAAGGACCTACTAAGTCTAGAAATATCTTATCGAAACTTGATTCTGCCGTTGTTGTTATCTCCATGGGCTGCCTTTTAGGCGAAATATATTTATTTTTCTGGCAACTTGGGCAATGCTTCACAAAAGTGGCCACATCGTTCTGCATTCCTGTCCATTAATATTTTCTTTTAATGTTCTTAAGCATGCGGTTTATTCCTGCATGTCCACTTGTGGGTAATAAGTGATAATCATTGAGCAATATTTTCTTCTTCTGAGGATCGGTTATTTCAATACAATTATTTATGAGGTGCACCTTTACATTACTTTTTTTGAATAAGTCTCCTAAGATTTTCTGTAACTCGTGAATTTTATATTCTCGACGGCCGTCTGCGAGTTTTTTAATCTCTTTAGTAATATATAATTTATTTATTTCTGCTGGTCCGCAGATTCTGTGCACGTCCCTCAGCAACATTTTGCCAAATAATGCTGATCGGGCTATAGTGCTTTCCTTGGACCTTCTTAGGAGTACACAATATTTCTCTGGGATATACGCCAAAACTTTGTTTAGGCCCAGCATTATATTAGTACCTCTTACTGGGTACTCATCGTCCTCGAAACTATTAATTATTTTTAACTCAATTACTTTATGCCCGTGTTCTGGAGGTTTGATCAATTCCGTGATAATGTGATTATTCTTTCTTCTTCCGTGATCTGATTTTTCTTCTTCTCTTCTGTGTCCTGTACGTGGTTTTCTTGTATAGTATATTTTGCTTTCGATTGTGACCTTGTGATGACGCAAATCTGGAGTTGTTTAAGTTTATTGGAATCCCAGTTGATGTGACTTAAGGCATCAGCTGTGCAGTTATCCCTCCCGGGTGTGTATTCAATACAAAAGTTGTATTCCTCCAGTAGTAGTCGGAATTTGGTTAGTCTACTTGAGGGTTCTTTAAGAGACAAGATATATACTAGTGGTCTATGGTCTGTTAGAATTTTAAATTGTCTGCCAAAAAGGTAGGGTCGATAGTGTTTTATCGCCCACACTATAGCAAGCAACTCTTTTTCAATAGTGCTATAATTTTTTCTAAGCATTAGGTATTTAGAGGTTTGCTGGCATAAGCAATGGGTTTGTCATCGAAATTTGAAAGTACTGCCCTAAGGCAAATCCTGAGGCGTCTGTCCGTAAAATGAATTCCTTCTCAAAATTCGGAAATTGTAAAATTTGGGGACTAGTGAAGATTGCTTTTAAAAGTTGAAATGATTTCTCACAGTCCTGGTTAAAATTGAACTCTACATTTTTCCTAAGTAATCTATTGAGAGGAATAGCTATTGTAGCGAAGTTAGGTATAAATTTTCGGTAGTAGTTTGCAAAAGCTACGAATCTTCTAACTTCGTCAGCATTGGTAGGCCTGAGGTAATTATTCATAACAGCTGATTTTGTTGGGTCGGGGTGAATTCCTTTGTCGGAAATAATGTGTCCTAGATAGAGTACCTCTTTTCGCTGGAACGCACATTTTCCTGGGTGGATTTTTAAATTCACTTCCCTAAGTCGTTTAAACACATCGATCAAATTTTTGTTGTGATCTTGAAGATTTCTGCCAAATACTATAAGGTCATCGAGGTAGACGAAGCAACGTGAGTAGGTTAGACCTGACATAGCGATAGACATCATTCTCGAAAATGTACTGGGCGAGATTTTTAGACCCATTGGTAGGCGTTTTAGCTGATAGTGCCCATTTTCTGTTCAGAATGCCGTGCATGGTCTACTGTCTTCGGCTAATTCCATCTGGTAATACCCCTGACTGAGATCTATACAAGAGAAGTAGGTTGCTCCTCCTACCATATCAAAAATATCCGTAATATTTGGTAGGGGGAATTTATCATCTTCAATTACTTCGTTTACCTTGCGGTAATCAATGACTAAGCTGAATTTCTGTAGGCCTGTTAGTGGGTCCTTTTTCTTAGGTACAACAAGTATGGGGGAATTCCATGCGGAAATTGAGGGTTCAATGATATCATCCGTTATCATTTTCTCTACCTCGTTCTGAATGTCTTGTTTTTGGGAATGTGGTAGTCTATACGGTTTGGTATATTTAGGGGTAGCCCCTTCTTTAAGCGATATCTGTGCTTGACCTATATGTGTGTACGTTAACTTGTCATTGCTGAGGTGGAAAATATCTTGAAATTTGGAGCATAGTATTCGAGTTCGCTTTTCTCTTCTTTGTTGAGATTGTCGAAGTTTATTTCTGTTAGTAAATTTTTCAGACGTGAGGTTGATGATTTCTCGGAGGGTTACGATTTAAGAATGTAATATTCTGAAAGTGGTTGGGATTCTGGCTCGATCCACGTTAGCTTTACATCGGACTCACGAGTGTTCAAAATGGTTATCGGAATTTTTCCGTTTATGACCTTCGAAATTGAGCTTGCCATGAATACTCCTTCGCATAACTCCTGTGATTCGAATACTCGTTCGCCTGAATGTTTGCTATCTACCCAATAGGTAGCTTCAGACCTGGGTGTAATAAGAATCGAGTGTAACTCGTCTGAGTTGAATATAGGGAACGAAACGGAGTTATTATTGGTCGTGAGCTTTAATGTAAAATACTCTAAATCTATTGTTGCGAAGAACTGCCTGAGCAAGTTTGCTCCGATGATACCGTCTACCGGTACTGGAAAAGAATCAGATACCACATGAAAGGTGTACGGGACGTTGTCTTGTCATAATAAAAGTGTGTTATTAGAGGTTCCTACAGTTGTTAGATCTCCAGAGATACCCATTATAGTTGTCCTTTGGCGAGTGTTAATTGGGGTGTCTATTACGTGTTGTTTAATAGTGCAAATGGATGCTCCTGTATCTATTAAGAACTTCACATTTATCCTATTGTTAACTTTAATCTGTACATATAGGCCGTTGGCTATACCACCAGCGCATATCGTGATGGGTGGCAGTAAGCTTATTGATTCTCCCCCGATTGGCCGCCTTCCCGATCGGTGGGTACTTCGTTTCCCTCATTCATCGTATACAGCGTATTCGCTCGATGGTTGTCGGCTTGTCTTGAGGAGTATTGATAATTTCCTTGATTAGGGTTAGGTCTTCTTCCATCTCTAGGATTGTTCCTATACCTGTTGTTATTATTCTCGTTTCTTGGTGGGTTGTTGTAACCAGAACGAGTATTGAAGTTGTTCCTTCTTGGGGAACTATTGAGGTTTTGGTTCTGTTGGTAATTGTTACTGGGTGGTGGATTAGGATTGTAATACGTAGGCGGATTTTGGTTATTGCAATTACTAGGATAATACCTCGGCGGATTCTGACTATTGGGATTATTAGTGTAATACCTCGGAGGATACTGGTTATTGGGATAATACGGGTGGGTTGTTTCGGAAATTTCTTCGAGGAAATCTGCGCTCATCCTGCACGAAGCGGACAGTTTCGGACGCTGGGGTTGTTCCTGGATTAAGTTCTAGCAGGTGCTCGATGGCGTCTTGCATTTTAGTATGGCGGGCGCTATCGAGAACTATTTTGAATCGTTCATTCGCACCCTTTTTCAGGAACGCTAGACCTCTTCGTTCGTTAGCGGAGGTTAGAGCGTCCCGAGATGTTTCGCCTTGCGAGAAGACTTCGAGCTCCGTCATTTTGTCTACGAGGCATTCTATTTCGGAAACGAACTCGTGCATTGGTCGGTTACCCTGGCGTGTTCTGTCAAGTTTTGTTTGTATGGTCTCGACGGTGTCTCTTGAACCACACTTGGTTGTCAAGCTAGTTTTTAACTCAGCTAAAGTGCGCGGTTTGGCTGTTCGTAGCTCTATTAACGCTTTACCCTGGATTTTACACTTTAGTAAAAACGTGATAAGAGTAGGTTGCGAAGCTTCGGTGAGGGTGTCATGGTAGAATTCAATGTTATTGAGAAAATCCCTGATATTCTCGGTCCTAGTGCCGTTGTTGTCACAGGACACTGGCAATTTCTGCGCAGTATTAAAATCGAACTCACTCATTTTGGTGCTAGTGGGCTTAGTATTGGCAGTCACTATTAGGAGCGCTTTCAGCGAGAGGTTCGTTTTTAAACTCTTCTTCCTCTGATGAAGACTGTATATCTTCAATACTTGCGCTCACTATGCTCTCGGGGAGGTTCTTATATTCCCTAGCTTGGGACATCAATCGCTTTAGGTATACGCGTTCTAGTTCTGATACTAGGCTTTGGTTGATTATGGAAAATGCGGATGTGAAATCGCTCCAGAGCGCTTCTATTTCCCGCAATTTCTTTTCAACGTTCTGCTGCTTCCTCTTTCGATTAGGAGACTTGGTGAGACTGATGTAGCACGTTTTTAAATTGGCTAGTGCTGAGTCCAGTAATTTGAAACTCATGGCATGGGGGGGGGGGGTCTTAGAACGAGAGAGGGAACCTACCAAAATGAAACTTTGACCCAATTTACACAGGGTGAATAAACAGAGGGTAACATTCGCTTTTCCTTTTATTTTTATTATATCTTTTTCTTCTTTAATTGTACCTATATCTATGTTGCTGTATCTATACTCTGGGTCAACAAAGTCTCCATACACGTCGAGCCAAAATATTTGAATTCTTCTATTTTTATAGAGAATGAATATTTGTATAACAACTTTTAGTCTGTCATTTGTTAGGACTGCATGAATATATATGTGCATTCAAACGTACATATTACAAATTAAGTCACCCGTTATTCAATTGAATTTCGCAAAAATGTCTGAATCCAAAGTGAAAAAAGTTTCCATACACCCTGTTGGGCGTAGATATTTACCGTTATCAATGAAATCGATGAACAGTACACAACTTCATTGTTGTTTTCAAACAGTCTTGATTATCTCTAATTCATTACAAACGTGTTGCTGGCACTCTTATTGCGTAAAATGGAAGTTTCTCAAAACATTCGTGCCCTTATAGTAAAGATGCGTGGAGAAGGTAAATCTTTCCGTGAAATAGGACAAATTGTGGACAAATTCCATGCAACTGTGCAGTACATCATTAATCGATATAATGAAATGAACAATTTCGACAATAGACCTCGTTCAGGACGCCCAAGAAAATTGGCAAGAAATCATCGTAGAGCAATTTTAAAAGAAGTTAGAGAGAGACCAATGACCAGTGCCCCTAAATTAGCAGGTATGATTTCAGAGCTCTATAACATTAATGTTGTTCCTGAAACAGTTCGAAATGTGTTGAGATCAGAGGGCTACAACGGCCGAGTGCCCAGAAAAAAACCATTGATCAGCAAGACAAACCAAAAAAAACCGCTAGAGTTCGCAAAAACTCATCTCAACAAGCCACAAAACTTCTGGGATAGCTTTATTTTTAGCGATGAATCTAAATTTAATATTTTCGCATCAGACGGAAGGGCTTATGTCTGGAGAAAACCAAATGAGGAACTGAAATCGAGGAACTTGATCAAAACTGTAAAACATGGTGGTGGAGGTGTAATGGTTTGGGGGTGTATGAGTGCATCCGGTGTTGGCAATTTGGTTTTTATCGATGGTATTATGGACCAACACCTAGATATTCTCAAAAATAATTTAAAGAACAGCGCGTAGAAACTTGGACTAACAGGGTAATTTTTATTCCAACAGGACAATGACCCTAAGCACACTGCTAAGCGTGTAAAAGAATGGCTAATCTACAACATCGCGAAACAGTGTCATACACCCCCCCCCCCCCAATCTCCTGACTTAAACCCCATTGAACATCTGTGGGATGAAATAGGAAGGCGATTAAAAAAATATGACATTAACAACAAAAATGCACTTAAAGAGGCCATCCTTTCAGAGTGGAATTCAATTGAGCTAGATGTCACAAAGAAACTTGTTGGAAGTATGAAGAATCGTTTAATTGAGGTCCTTAGAGAGAAGGGAGGCAACACAAACTACTAACCATACCATATAATGTTACCTTGAACTTTGTTCCATACCATATAAGTTACATTGAACTTTTTCCCCACTGTATGTAATCTTTTTTGGCAGTGCATTTTAAAATACTATGATAATTTTTTGTTTTTGAGACTTATTTTGAATTTTTGTATTTAGTTTTTTGTGTATATCAATTTCAATAATCTATTTGAATAAGAACTTATAAATGATTTCTACTAATTACTTCCTTGTCGTAAGAAATTATAATAAATATGAAAAAATTACTTCTGTATGGAGACTTTTGTGACTCAGTGTATATACTTTAGTTTTTTTTTTGTCTTGCCTTAGCTTATCTTTATTATTACAATTTACATTCTAAAAAATTTTTCCTTTCTTGAATCTAACAAAAAAATATATATAAAATAAAAAAAAAATCGCTTCTTCAGACTCGGGCTGGTCGTTGTTCCAGGTGATTTGTTACGTCGGATAAGATCTTCCCCCGGAAGTGCTGGATCCCTACGAATGCCAGTCAGATCAAAATGGCGGTCACGAACATGAGGCCTAAAACGGTGGCGGTGTAATGTCCGTTAGCAGCAGATTGTGGGTAGGCTATTGTTGATTGCAACTGAGGTCTGGTATTAATGACCTCCTTTGATTCCTGAGTGCCCATGCCCTGGTGTTATTTCTGAGTGCTCTGGTATTACTTCTGGTTTGCGCGGTTCGAGTCGGGTTGCTATGGACTCGAACAAGTCGTCGAATTCCTTCTGGGCGGCTAGCTTGTCCCTTTTGTTCTGCTTTCGGTTGTTTCTAATTATGGTCTTCAGCGTTTTTATTTGGCGAACAAAATCGCTCCGCTCTTCTGCTGCCTGCTTGGGGAGGTTAGCCAGTCGATTGAGGTCAGCTAGCTTCTTTTTCACCCGTTTGCCTCCTCTTTTTTGGGGCTTGGGTCCCGGTATCGATGGTTCGCGGATTTTTTAGCGGGTCGGTGCTCGCCGTTGCTGGTACTCTGCTAGTGAAATGGGACGTGGCCCGCAGTTGGGATTGCTTAACGCAACCGAGAGTGGAATGGTTTCGGTCGTTCCAGTTGACCGAAGCAATGTGTTGGCCTTCTGGATGTATTTGGAGGCTAGTGCCAGGTTGTATTGTTCCTGGGACATCGATTGGTCGTTATGGTAGATCCGGATATATGTCCCAGTATGGCCCTTGGTTGCTATTGTGGTCTGCTTTTCTCGGGGGACTGTTCTTATTGCCCTCCTGGCAGGATCGCCATGCAATGTTTGTCGTCAGGTTCTGTAAGGGCACGATTGGGAGGACCTATTGTGTTATTGGGAGAGCTTTTCCTCACCTCGTACAGCGTGTTGCTATAGAAACGAGTGGTATGCCTTCGAAGCAGAGGACTGCTCCTTGAAGGCGTCAGTTTTCCAAAAGTAGATCCCCAAAAGTATTCTAGCGAGTTGCTAAATAGAACACTTATAGGTTGTCTGACTTCAGAAAGTGAAAAGCAACTTTATTCAAAATTCTGGGCTCTTATATACTAATTTTCACATATGCTGTCGCAGCAAAAAGTATTCGCTTCGTATCTCGAACCCCAAAATCCATTGATCGATAATTGCCCATTCGGCATTTCCCGCGTGTGGATGACCGCCGTCATTCCACACAGTATTCAATTACAATGTGATTGCTAATGATAATTGTCCATGCGGCTGTATACTTTGTCGCGTGCCATTGCTCAGCATAAGCAAGAAGTTTCACACAAAGTGTTTGTTTACTTTGTGTTACCATTGATTGCCCATGCGGCTGTATGCTTTGCTGTGTGCTGTTTTTCAGCATAGGCACGTCGATTCATTCAAAGTATTCGACTACTCGAGTACATACATTTGTATGTTTGATCGTTGAACTCGTAATCGGCATGAGACACATTTAGGTTTATTTGTTAGGGTTCGAGTGAGCAATTAAATGATTTTGAATGTTTTATGACATTGTTGGATAAGTAATCGCTAGTGCGATCACTTTACAAAATATGTTTTTTGATGTTTAATTGCTGCATACTTTGTTTGATATATGGCGCTAGTGCGATCCCTTCACAAGTTTTACGATAAACTAATTTGGTATTTTTTTGTGGAATTTAGATAGCGTAGCAAGTTGAGGGAGAGAGATGTGTTTAAATGTTGTTTTTTAGGATTTTGTGAGAATTGCGCCAAACTGTTAATGCTGAACGCAATGTCTGGTCGACTGAATACTGCTAGATGCATCAGAGATCCGATTAATTCTTGGTATTTTGTTACCTGCACTGCAGCACCCTCTCCAGCTATACTCGGTTCCTTTTCCAGTTTTAATTTCACATCCATAGGAATATTTTTAAGTTTTGAATTTTGTAAGCTATATTTAATTAAAAGGTTATTTATGTAACGAGTTTGACCAATTGAAATAGATTCTTTCGTCCTCTAAATTTCAAGACCAATGCAGAGGGAGGGTTGTCCAAGGTCTCGAATCTCAAAATGTTCCCCTAGCTTTTGTTTTATTGAATCAACTCTGGTTTTGTTATTCGAAGCAATAATAATATCATCCACATAAATTATCATATAAGTTTTTTCAACATCGTTGATTTTGAAATAAACGCAGTGATGATATTTTGATTGTACAATGTCCAATTGAATAAGCTTTTCACATAATGTTGTATGCCACTGCCTGCTTGCTTGTTTAAGCCCATACAAAGCTTTAAGTAAACGGCACACTTTTGTCGGATGTTTTTTATTAATAAAACCTTCTGGCTGTTGCATGTAAATCTCCTCGTTAAGGTGCCCATTTAAAAAGGCAGTTGACACATCTAAATGATGAAGATTTAATTGGTGTTCTACCGTTAATGCATATATCATACGAAGTCTCAACGTAATCTATGCCAAATTTGTGGGAATAACCTTTTGCCACAAGCCTCGCCTTTCTCCTCTCAACGTTCCCATCTGCTTTGTATTTAGACTTAAAAACCCAACGGCACCCAATCGCTGCCCTCCCGTTTGGTAGATCCTTTAATTCCCAAGCTTTATTTTGCATAAGACAGTCGTACTCTTTCTTCATGGCTTCAAGCCACTCTGACGCATATATAGATTTTGTGGCTTCCTTAAGGGTATCTGGATCGATTAGTTGCTTTGCAGCAAATGCACTTTCTGTCACATTTTGCAGTTGTTGACGCGGTCTTAGTCTCTGCCTAATGTCAATATCGACTACTTCAATCTCTTCCTCTACATTTTCATATTCCCCGTCTTCTTCCTCTACCTCTTTGTTTTCATCATCTTCATCTGTTACCCGTTCAGTTTTTGTCAAGCTAATTGGTTGCTCGTCTAAGCATTCTCTTTCTTTTTCTTTCATAATTTCAAATTTATAAAAGTTTTCGTTCTGTCCTCTTTCTGTCTTGGTATGATTTAAAGTTTCTATGAATCGAACGTCTCGACTCTTAATTATGCATCTGCAATCTCGCTTCCACAAGCGATACGCTTTCGACTCTTCAGAATAGCCAACCAAGACGAATTCATCGCTCTTTGGATCTAATTTAGATCTACTTAAAGTTTTATTCAAAGCAAAAGCTCGAGATCCGATTTGACGGAAATGGCTGACGACAGGTATTCGACCTGTCCAGATTTGTTCGGGAGTATTTTGATTATTTAATGAGGTCGGGCAACGGTTGCGTATGTATGCCGCAGTATGGATCAGTTCAGCCCATAAGAACTTTGGTAGGTTTACTTCGATCAGAAAACAACGAGCCATCTCAACCAGTGTTCGGTTCATACGCTCAGTAACGCCGTTTTGCTGTGGCGTATATTTAACGGTTAGTTGACGTTTGATACCTTACGACTTAGAAGCTCACGTGCATTGTCACTCCGAAGTGTTTTTATTTTCTTATTTGATTCGTTTTCCACAAGGTTTTTAAATTTTTTGAAACATCAAAATATTCACTTTTCTTACGTAGGAAATAAACAGATACTTTGCTAGAGTAATCATCTATAAATGTAGCAAAATATAGGCTTTTGCTAATAGATTCTACATTCATTGGGCCGCACAGATCTGTATGTACAATCTCTAAAATACTTCGGGAAGATTTCTCCCTTTTAGTTGGGAATGGAAGTCTTGACTGTTTGCCTCTTATGCATGCTACACAATCTATAGGTAAATTGTTAAAATTTGGTAACCCTTTTACCATGCAATTTTTCTTTAAGAATTTTAATGATGCAGTGTTTAAGTGACCATATCTTCCGTGCCAAATTTGTAGAGGATTTTTAATGTGGTCAGCTTTGTAACAATATGCCAGTTCGTCTAATGTTTAATTTTTGTTGAGTTTGGATAATTCAACTAAATATAATCCTCTGCGTTTTACAGCCACGAGAATTGTTCTGCCTTTCTTCAATATTTATACTTAAGATACTTATATTATTGATAGTGTATTGCTAGTGATATTTATAAAATATTGTACTTGTATATTTGAAGTAAATAAATTGAATTGAATTGAATTGAATTATACATGCACGTTTTCCTTCTATAAGGACCTTGCATCCATTATCGGTTGCCTTACTAGCAGAAATTAAATTACCTTTTAAACTAGGAACGAAGAGTTCTATAAAGAGATATGGTTTTTTTTTCACCATTGATATCAACTACCAGTTGCACAGTTCCAATGCCATCTATGCATGCAGATTCCTTATTGGCCACTTGTACTGAACCTTTATAGTTTGTATCAAGATTCACGAAATATTCCCTCATGCAACACATGTGTGAGGTAGCCCCACTATCGATATACCAATTTTCAACTTCTGCATTCTCATCTACACGATTAACTTTATTTGAGAATTCTTTTACAGGTATAGAACACTCGTGCAGTTCCGTGGCTATAAAGCCTTCTTCATTGTCAGCTGTACAACTTTCAACTAACCTGCTTCTTTCTTTCTGCATGTTAACGCGGCAATCTATTTTCATATGACCCTTATGACCACAGCGATGACAATTATATAGAAAGTTATTATATGACGTACCTGGTCGCTGATGAGTACTGGGTTTCTTGTAATGGGTTTTAACCTTCAATGCATCATCCTTACGCTCAAAGGTGTTCCTCCTTTTGTCACTGTCCTCAAGAAGCCTAGCATCCATCTTTGGAAAATCGGTTGATGCATCAAAAGCAGCCTGAATATCCTTGTAGCTTTCTTGCAGTCCATCCAACAGCAACACAGCCAGCAGCTCCTCGTCCAGCTTCGCATCCATCTCTCGCAGTCGATTTATAATTGAATTAAATTAAATTAAATATATTTCCATGCTTTGGTTTTCATGCATTTTAAAATTTATTAACTTACGAAATTCCTCTACCTTTTGACGTGTACCTTTTCGATCAAAAGTGTTCTCTAAAAATGACCAAAGATCTTTTGAAGTTTTTTGCGATTGGACGAGCGAAACTTGCGCTTTCTTTCACTTTCCAGGATAAAAGACGATGACAAAAACTAGGTACTTCACAACTTCAAGTTTTATTAAGCAAAAAGAATAAAAAGAGGTTATATAGAAAAATTAACATGCGTTCAATATGTCAAAATGACAGATCTAATAATTGACTCATTATGTAATTTAAGTTGAGCTCATAGACGACATAACTTAAAGGTGGTAACACGCTTATTTTAATGGGAATGTTGCATGCTCATTTTAACAAAACCAAATTAAAAAGTAGAAAATACTGTAAGGAACATCCCCGTGTTGGTTGTCTTGTACTTGAAGGTGATCCATTGGAGAGCCCACCAAACCAGTCTTCAGCATACTACCCACGCAAAACAATATGCATTCGAAGCTGGAAACGTATGCTTTTCGTTTGTCTCAGGTCGAATCTGGGACCGGCCTAGTTCAACGCCTGATGGCAGTGATGGACATCAATTTGTTTGCCAGTATTGTCGGGCACTGCCACCAAAGGGGAGTGGACCAAAATCTCCCTTTCCAGTTATGGCTGCTATGGACGCGGGACAAAGGGGAGCTAGATGCTCAAATGAACATTTTGGAAGATCACCACCGGCAGTTAGCAGCTCAGCTGCAATAAACAATTTTTAGACATATTTTTTTTACAATTTTTAAATAATCTCTTTTGTTTTAGTCCAAAATATGTATTTAATTCCCAATAGTTTTTTTGTTTAATTAAGTATGACTTATGCAACATACACCTACTGCCAACTTATAAATAGTTTTCAAAAACTGCTGTTTAATTAAAAGTAATGATGAAAATAATTGACATTCTTTTGTTTACCCATTTTGAAGTCATGTTAAATACTTAGCAACTAAGGATGACTGCACATTCATACTACAAATTCTTATTTATTAAGAAACAAAAAAAAACATGGGGACGGGCTACAGTCTGCTTGGGCGAACTGTTGGATACCCTATTCCTATTCCTATTCCTATCCCTCATAAGTGGGCGTGACAAAAGTCAAAGTATGGTTGAATTGTTAAGAACGCTCTACATATTTTGTTATATAACATTTAAAGGATTTTATCGAAAAAACGCTCCATAGCTCAAGTTTGGGTGTTTCAATAAAATTGTTTTATTTAATTGTGGGCGTGTCAGTAGGCGGATTTAAAAAAAATTAACACATGAGCATAAAGGGCCCCTAGAGAGTATATATTATAAATTTCCGCTCCCTAGCTCAAACTTTGAATTTTCAAAAAAAGTTTTTTTTTTAAATTGTGGGCGTGTCAGTGAGCCGATTTTAAAAATATTTACACATAAGCATAAAGGGCCCCCTAGAGAATATATATTATAAATTTTAGCTCCCTAGCTCAAACTTTGGATTTTCAAAAAAAAAGTTTTTTTTTAATTGTGGGCGTGTCAGTAGGCGGATTTTGAAAATATTTACACATGAGCTTAAAGGGCCCCTAGAGAGTATATATTACAAATTTCAGCTCCCTAGCTCAAATTTTGGTTTTTCAATAAAATTGTTTTATTTATTTGTGGGCGTGTCAATGGGCGGATTTTGAAAATTTTATATCCCGAGCAGTTTTAGGAGTCATAGATCATATAAAAATAATTTCAGCTTTCTAGCTCAAAATTCGATTTTTTTCAAATTTTTTTTTTTTTTTAGTTTGTGGGCGTGTCTGTGGGCGGAGTTCAAAAATTCGTAAACTTGATTATTTCGGGACCCTATAGAGTATATGGTTAAAATTTCAGCTCCCTAGGCCCAGTTTAAAGGCCTAATTTTTGCCGACGGACGGATGGACATGGCTAGATCGACATTACTATCGATGCTGATCATAAATATAGTAACTTTTAGGGGTCTACGGGCAATATTAAGGTATGTTACAAACTATACGTCAAAAATTAATATACCCTTAGAATAGGGTATAAACATTTTCTATATTAAAGAAAAAATTAAATGGTGTTCAGTTCAGTTTAGTTCAAGTGAGACGCGGCGACTAAAAAATAACAACTCCAAATAAAAATTAAAGTACTTAAAAGCAATTAACCGAATAATTTACCATATTACATCGCTGGACAAAGCAATTTCCACTGCCCCTCAGTGAGTGAAAGCCAACTCATCAGCATACAACCATACCATCGTAAACAATAAAAGCTTCTGTAATTTTCGCGCCAAATTATTGTGGAACCTAAGCAGAGTTCACACCTTCAGTAGTCATAAACTCTCTCACATCTCGTACAGAAACCTTTCACAATTCTCTCTGCACCTAAAAACAGACAAAATAAAAACCCCAAAAATCGTTAACTCGGATGAGTGTTTCCAGATCGCCCAGATCGAATGGGGCGTGAAAAAACCACCTCTCACGTCAACAATGTTATAAAAACTATTAGCGTATCGCTCCTCACACCATGCACAACCACAACAACTACACCAACATCAACAACAACAACAACCGCAACTCCAACTGGTTATATAACCACCTCAGCGTCAACATATGCTTCCTCATATGCAACCATTCACACCGTAAATACAAGTACAACACCAATAACTAGTACCCATAGACCCAAACATCAACTTGCCCGTGTGCTATCCTTCAACCGGCATTCAGAAGATTACTCTAATATCAACTGAACAACAACCTATCGCAAAACAAAAAAGACATAGAACTTCCCCGATCAAAACCAACGACGATCCTCAAACTCAAAAAAACTGGATTCCTACTGGCTTAGTAAACCATTCGAAAAAAAATCTTCCAATCGCTTCGACTTACTCTGCTTAGACGATGAGCCTGATACCATAGATGACCAATTACCTCCAAAACCACCGAGCAACCACCCCCGTAAAACTAACAAACCTCCGCCAATATATGTTCAAGGCGTTGAATGCATTGAGGCCCTAACAAATGCACTTAATGACGTTGCAAAACAAAACTACGAACTAAAAGTCTTGTCTAATAACGAAATAAGAATTCAGCCAACAGACTCAACTTACTACTCTACTATTATAAAAATGCTACGACTAAAGGAAACTAAATATTATACATACAAACCTAAAGAACCGAAAGGGATTTAAGGTTATCTTACGCAATATGCACCACTCTGACCAAACTGGTATCAAACAAGAACTAGAAGAACTAGGTCACAAAGTATTGAACATTCACAACATGCAACAAAGAGGCACCAATAAACCCCTTCCACTCTTTACCATCGAACTCGAAACCAGAGAAAACAATAAGTCCATTTACGACATAAACCAGCTAATGAATTGTAAGATATCTTTTGAAGCTCCTCATCATAAAAGAACTATTCCTCTATGCTCGAAGTGCCAAATGTATGGACACACAAAAAACTACTGCACAATGGACCCAGTCTGCGTAAAGTGTGCAGGAAAACATAAAACACTAGACTGCCAAATAACGAGAGAAAATAATGCCACAAAATGCGCTTTATGTGGAGGAAACCATACAGCAAACTATAAAGGGTGTGAGATCTACAAATCTCTTAAAATCCAACGTTTCCCACCTCTGCGGAAGAAAGAACTTCCAAGTAAAAATGTATCGAATAAACAAGAAGAAGAACCTGTCAGTCCTCCCAAAGCAGCAGTTAGTTTTGCAGAAGCTGTCACCCAAAATCATCCCTCTCAACATCGCATATTACAAAATATTATCCAAAATAATGACCAAAACAACAATCCAAAATTCGATCAATCCAATGACATCAATGAACTCAAGGAAATGATGAAACAACTCATTAGCCAAATGACTAACATAATGAACATTATCACCTTACTAGTAACTAAACTAAATGGACAACAATAATAATCTTAAAATCGCTATCTGGAATGCAAATGGACTCCACCAACACTACTTAGAACTACTCGTAAAACAATATATAAAGGACAACGAATTAGATATATTATTGATCAGTGAAACCCACTTTACAGAAAAAAGTCTTTGACGATTTTCAGGCTACAGTATCTTTTACACTAATCACCCTGACGGAAGAGCACACGGGGGTAGTGCAGTAATTATCAGAAAACAAATAAACGCGAAACACACCGACTGGGGCTTAAGATTAACAAACAGGAAGGGAAAGAATCTACTGGACGCAATTAATATCAACAACTGCAGACATATTAGCACAGGCGACCCGATGTACTGGCCAACTGACACCAAGAAAACTCCTGACCTTATTGCATTACGAAAAACATTAGCCGTGCGCTCATCAAAATCCAATCCAGTCTCAACCTTTCCTCAGACCATACTCCAATTATACTAGAATACGCACATCACCCTATAGATACCCCAAAACCTTCTCAACTCTATAATAAAAACATAGGGACGGGCTACAGTCCGCTTGGGCGAACTGTTGGATACCCTATTCTTATTCCTATCCCTCATAAGTGGGCGTGACAAAAGTCTAAGTATGGTTGAATTGTTAAGAACGCTCTACATATTTTGTTATATAACATTTAAAGGATTTTATCAAAAAAAAAAAACGCTCCCTAGCTCAAACTTGGGTGTTTCAATAAAATTGTTTTATTTAATTGTGGGAGTGTCAGTAGGCGGATTTAAAAAAAATTAACACATGAGAATAAAGGGCCCCTAGAGAGTATATATTATAAATTTCAGCTCCCTAGCTCAAACTTTGAATTTTCAAAAAAAAAAAAAATAATTGTGGGCGTGTCAGTGGGCGGATTTTGAAAATATTTACACATGAGCATAAAGGGCCCATATAGAGTATATAGTATAAATTTCAGCTCCCTAGCTGAAACTTTGGATTTTCAAAAATTAATATACCCTTAGAATAGGGTATAAAAAAATTATTTTATTTATTTGTGGGCGTGTCAGTGGGCGGATTTATCCCGAGCAGTTTTAGGAGTCATAGATCATATATAAAAAATTTCAGCTTTCTAGCTCAAAATTCGATTTTTTCCAAAATTTGTTTTTTTTAAGTTTGTGGGCGTGTCTGTGGGCGGATTTAAAAAATTCGTAAACTTGATTATTTCGGGACCCTAGAGAGTATATGTTTAAAATTTCAGCTCTCTAGGTCCAGTTTAATGGCCTAATTTTTGCCGACAGACGGACGGACGGACATGGCTAGATCGACATTACTATCGATGCTGATTATAAATATAGTAACTTTTAGGGGTCTACGGGCAATATTAAGGTATGTTACAAACTATGCGTCAAAATTAATATACCCTTAGAATAGGGTATAAAAACGCTCTCTAGCTCAAACTTGGGTGTTTCAATAAAATTGTTTTGTTTAATTGTGGGCGTGTCAGTAGGCGGATTTAAAAAAAATTAACACATGAGAATAAAGGGCCCCTAGATAGTATATATTATAAATTTCAGCTCCCTAGCTCAAAATTTGAATTTTCAAAAAAAAAAAAAAATTGTGGGCGTGTCAGTGGGCGGATTTTAAAAATATTTACACATGAGCATAAAGGGCCCATAGAGAGTATATTAGGGTGGAGCACGGATGTATGAAAAATTTTTTTTTTGTGATTCGGAATTCTAATAGGGGGGGATTGGTGCGTTATGCTAAAAGAAAAATAAATGTTGTTTTTTGATTAGATTGGTAAAGATCTTCTGCCTCCGCACTGACTTGAAAAATCAAAATTTGGTACAACATTTTAGTAAACAGATGTGACTGAAAACAATATAAAAGTAAATAGATATACTATTGATAATTAGAATTTTAATTCAATATAAACAAAAAATAAATTCATTCGTAACAATAAACATTATTTTTTTTATAATTAAGATGCTTTAAAATCTTGTTTTGTCTCAAATTTAGGCATTGTCTTCCGTGATTCTATTTTGGCCTTTATTGCGCCTAGTCGGCCCTTTTTGGTGTACTGAGAAGTGGCAGCTTCCGTTGTTATCTTTACAGCTCGTTGAACAGCTTTGGTATAGCACGGGAGCCTTAAAAAGAAAACTTCACCTTCACCACCATATTCCACGATGCTCCGAATGTCTTGGTCACACAAATTTTGCATAATCGGTGGGTCAGAAACCTCTTCTTGCCAATTTATTAAATCGATATACGTTGATGCATTGAAGTTAATAAGCGGTACTTCAAACAGCCTGGGTGTTGAAGACCGAGCCATATTACGTGCTTTTAATATGCGCCGAGCTGCCACTTCTCTTATATGTTTATTGTTATCTGTTACCATAGCAAGAAGAATGTTTTCAGGATGCGCAAAATAACCATTCCGCTGAATGACAGGATCGATTACGTTCTTAAGTTATCTGGAAGATATCTGGAGGCCATAACTATGTTCAAAAGATGGTGTATACCATCCTTGCACGATGGTTTATTTTTGATGGAGAACCAAGATGGCCCGTGTGAGCCAACGCACATGAGACATTTTGCCTTGAGATTTATTTGACAGATCTTGTAGGAACTCACCTGATAAAACTGCTGACACAATCTTGTGCAAGTACTGTTGATCTGTACTTAAATCTTTAGCCATTTCTGGTAGAACATTCATAAGTGGGCGTGACAAAAGTCTAAGTATGGTTGAATTGTTAAGAACGCTCTACATATTTTGTTATATAATATTTAAAGGATTTTATCAAAAAAAAAAAACGCTCCCTAGCTCAAACTTGGGTGTTTCAATAAAATTGTTTTATTTAATTGTGGGAGTATCAATAAAAAAAATTAACACATGAGAATAAAGGGCCCCTAGAGAGTATATATTATAAATTTCAGCTCCCTAGCTCAAACTTTGAATTTTCAAAAAAAAAAAAAAATAATTGTGGGCGTGTCAGTGGGCGGATTTTGAAAATATTTACACATGAGCATAAAGGGCCCATAGAGAGTATATAGTATAAATTTCAGCTCCCTAGCTGAAACTTTGGATTTTCAAAAATTAATATACCCTTAGAATAGGGTATAAAAAAATTATTTTATTTATTTGTGGGCGTGTCAGTGGGCGGATTTATCCCGAGCAGTTTTAGGAGTCATAGATCATATATAAAAAATTTCAGCTTTCTAGCTCAAAATTCGATTTTTTCCAAAATTTGTTTTTTTTGAGTTTGTGGGCGTGTCTGTGGGCGGATTTAAAAAATTCGTAAACTTGATTATTTCGGGACCCTAGAGAGTATATGGTTAAAATTTCAGCTCTCTAGGTCCAGTTTAAAGGCCTAATTTTTGCCGACAGACGGACGGACGGACATGGCTAGATCGACATTACTATCGATGCTGATTATAAATATAGTAACTTTTAGGGGTCTACGGGCAATATTAAGGTATGTTACAAACTATGCGTCAAAATTAATATACCCTTAGAATAGGGTATAAAAACGCTCTCTAGCTCAAACTTGCGTGTTTCAATAAAATTGTTTTGTTTAATTGTGGGCGTGTCAGTAGGCGGATTTAAAAAAAATTAACACATGAGAATAAAGGGCCCCTAGATAGTATATATTATAAATTTCAGCTCCCTAGCTCAAACTTTGAATTTTCAAAAAAAAAAAAATTGTGGGCGGATTTTAAAAATATTTACACATGAGCATAAAGGGCCCATAGAGAGTATATTAGGGTGGAGCACGGATGTATGAAAATTTTTTTTTTTGTGATTCGGAATTCTAATAGGGGGGATTGCTGCGTTATGCTAAAAGAAAAATAAATGTTGTTTTTTGATTAGATTGGTAAAGATCTTCTGCCTCCGCACTGACTTGAAAAATCAAAATTTGGTACAACATTTTAGTAAACAGATGTGACTGAAAACAATATAAAAGTAAATAGATATACTATTGATAATTAGAATTTTAATTCAATATAAACAAAAAATAAATTCATTCGTAACAATAAACATTATTTTTTTTTTATAATTAAGATGCTTTAAAATCTTGTTTTGTCTCAAATTTAGGCATTGTCTTCCGTGATTCTATTTTGGCCTTTATTGCGCCTAGTCGGCCCTTTTTGGTGTACTGAGAAGTGGCAGCTTCCGTTGTTATCTTTACAGCTCGTTGAACAGCTTTGGTATAGCACGGGAGCCTTAAAAAGAAAACTTCACCTTCACCACCATATTCCACGATGCTCCGAATGTCTTGGTCACACAAATTTTGCATAATCGGTGGGTCAGAAACATTTTCTTGCCAATTTATTAAATCGATATACGTTGATGCATTGAAGTTAATAAGCGGTACTTCAAACAGCCTGGGTGTTGAAGACCGAGCCATATTACGTGCTTTTAATATGCGCCGAGCTGCCACTTCTCTTATATGTTTATTGTTATCTGTTACCATAGCAAGAAGAATGTTTTCAGGATGCGCAAAATAACCATTCCGCTGAATGACAGGATCGATTACGTTCTTAAGTTATCTGGAAGATATCTGGAGGCCATAACTATGTTCAAAAGATGGTGTGTACCATCCTTGCACGATGGTTTATTTTTGATGGAGAACCAAGATGGCCCGTGTGAGCCAACGCACATGAGACATTTTGCCTTGAGATTTATTTGACAGATCTTGTAGGAACTCACCTAATAAAACTGCTGACACAATCTTGTGCAAGTACTGTTGATCTGTACTTAAATCTTTAGCCATTTCTGGTAGAACATTCCCTTCAATACTTCGAAATGTTTTAACAGGTAATTGTTCACATGTTTCAAGCGCTTTTCCCAAAGGTCCAGTGTAAGAGTTAGGTCCCGAGGTACATCCCTCAAGATGTCCAAATAAGTGTCTTAAGGGTAGTTCATTCATGTGTAGTAAGCATATTATAAATTGAAGTGGTTTTTGAAGTTCTCTCTCAAGTAGTCTTATAATACCGCCGTACTTTTCTGTATTCACATTTGTACCGTCACAACCGATAGCCATAAGATGATGTTGAGGAATTTCTTCATCTGATAGAAAACTTCGTATTGAAATTTGTACTCCTTTGGCCGAATCAGTCTTAGGAATTACATATCCTATGTATATACGACTAGACTGACTGTTGCAGTAAAGAGATGTGCTCTTCAACAATTTTAGTTTTGTAGATTTTTTATGGTTTTGTCTTTCCTTCCATCAAAGTATAATGCAAATAATTCTGCAGAAGTCTTTTCGTTCAATAACTTCTCTCTGGTTTTAGTTTTCTCTCTTCGTATTTTATGTCTGTCGGGTATCAAACGAAACAGACGACGCTATCGCTGCTGCTGCCCTATCTGATACTCCATACCTTTCACATGTCTTCGATAATATAGGAAAATCAACGCTTGAGGAAATTATTCTTTTCTTCTCAGGAATGTGTTTTTCTTTGGGCTGAATGAAGTTATCCGTAGTTTTGGAACTTTCAGGCGCTGACGATGAGGATGTCAAAGAAGAACTATTCTCCAAAACAGCAGGGGTAGCAGTATTTATAGCAGTTTGGTATTTCTCTCGAGTCTGTTTTCTTCCCGAACTCTTTCGCAGCCTTTTAGTGACAGTAACATCAATTCCACCGATTGCCATACTTCGAACATTTCTTTGGTCAACTAAAAAAACTTGTTCTTGTTTCGGAACCTTTTTATCTTTGGTTCAGGAAGGTGCAGTGATTGAATTCATTGCATTTGCATGCCGTTATATCAAAAAGGAACTTAACACTTCGCTAAAAACTTTCTAATTTTTCTGGGGAGAGTCTCTTGACGGTTTTTAGTAAATTCTTGTATTTTAAATGATATGCTTTCAACATCTGTATGATACTGGTTTTTGTAACAGTCGGAATAGATGCAGATCGCCATATATTTTCTATTTTGGATGAATTTTATAGCATACCTACTCACTTGATTACGAACAGGTAGATTTTTGGTTTAATTTGTTTTTTAGAAGAGTTTCAGTGTGTTTGCGGAGGCAGTTATCGTTACCTAAATCGAATAATATTTTGCATTTATATATTTAAGCCTATAAATCACCTTTTTTTTACTATTAGATACCAATTAACAAAAAAAAAATTTCGCTCCACCCTAGAGTATATATTATAAATTTCAGCTCCCTAGCTCAAACTTTGGATTTTCAAAAATTAATATACCCTTAGAATAGGGTATAAAAAAATTGTTTTATTTATTTGTGGGCCAGTGGGCGGATTTTGAAAATTTTTTATCCCGAGCAGTTTTAGGAGTCATAGATCATGTATACAAAATTTCAGCTTTCTAGCTCAAAATTCGATTTTTTCCAAAATTTTGTTTTTTTGAGTTTGTGGGCGTGTCTGTGGGCGGATTTCAAAAATTCGTAAACTTGATTATTTCGGGACCCTAGAGAGTATATGGTTAAAATTTCAGCTCTCTAAGTCCAGTTTAAAGGCCTAATTTTTGGCGACTGACGGACATGGCTAGATCGACATTACTATCGATGCTGATCATATATATAGTAACTTTTAGGGGTCTACGGGCAATATTAAGGTATGTTACAAACTATGCGTCAAAATTAATATACCCTTAGAATAGGGTATAAAGACGGACTGGAATGCGTTTCGTCAATTCATCAACTCAAAACTTTTGACCAACATTCCACTCAAATCCGAACACGACATCGAAAGATCTATTATCTATCTCAATGACATGATAATCGAAGGAGCCTTCAAATCTACACCAATAGCCCTACCTAAGCCCCATGACAAATCTACACCCACAAACATAAGAAAACAGATCCAAGAAAAAAGGAAACTCCGGAAAAAATGGCAGGAAACCAGGTCACCGTTAGACAAAGCAAAGCTTAATAAAGCAACTAAAGACCTCAAGGAGTCCATGAAAAACTTTCAGAATAATAACTTGACAAATTACCTTAAAAACTTGACTCCAACATCAGAAACAAACTACTCACTGTGGAAAACAAAAAAATCTCTTAACAATCAGAACAAACACTATCCACCTCTAAAAACAGCAGATGGAACCTGGGCCCGAGCAAATCGTGACAAAGCAACTGAATTAGCGAACTACTTTAAAGAAACGTTCTCAAACGACGCTGACAATGCTCAGTTACCACATTTTCGACTAGCGATATTCAAATAAAAAAAGTGAAGCTAAAGGAAATAAAGTACATTACAACTAAAATGGATCAAAATAAAACTCCGGGCTATGACCTACTTACAGGAAAGTTACTCAAAGAACTACCTAATGTAGCATTCCTATATATACGCAACCTGTTCAATGCTGTAATAACACTTAAATTCTTTCCGAAAGTGTGGAAAGTTGCAGAGATAATTGCTATACCAGGAAAAGACCCAACAAAAACAACTTCTTACAGGCCGATTAGTTTACTTCCCATTCTCTCCAAACTATTTGAGAGGATTTTGTTTGATCGCCTAGAACCCATCCTGACCCGATCAAAGTTAATACCCGACCATCAATTCGGATTTAGAAAACAACACTCAACAATTCAACAAGTACATCGAGTCATAAACAAAATATCAGCAGACCTGGATGAAAATTTTTTTTCCACATCAGTATTTCTTGACGTGGCAAAGGCTTTTGATAAGGTATGGCATGCTGGCCTTCTACGCAAACTCGCGAATCTACTCCCAAAAGACTTCTACCTTTTAATCAAAACCTATCTAACGGATCGACAATTCTATGTAAGATACAGTAATGAATCTTCAGACTTATATTCAACGAAAGCCGGAGTCCCACAAGGTAGCGTCCTCGGAACCTTACTTTATGTCCTCTTTACAGCTGACATTCCACCTCCTGCCAGGGCATCCTCCATGATTGCAACGTTTGCTGATGACACGATTCTCCTAAATTCGGGCAAATGCCTTCACACTACAACCACTCAACTTCAAAAATATCTCGACGTAATAATGTTATGGTTTAAAAATTGGAACGTTAAACTTAATGTAATTAGTAAGTAATAACAAAGTTTACACCCATAGTGTTAAACATTAACAATAGACCCATCGTTATAAGTTCAGTAGCAAAATACTTAGAAATGTACTTCGACTCCAAATTCACATGGAAACATCACATTGAAAAAAACGCAACCATGTGAAACTAAAATTCAGACAACTGTACTGGCTCCTCTCTAAGGATTCCAAATAATCAAACCTGTATAGACCTATGAGCTGCAAATATGGGGCACATCTAAAATATCTAACATCAACATAATCCAAAGACAACAATCTAAGATCCTACGGACAATAATTAATGCTGAGTGGTACATCTGTAATAATGATATACATCATGACCTTCAAATACCAACAGTCAGGGAGGAAATAATAAAAACCAGCACGAGATACCTGACAAGAAATCTTTCGCATGCGAACAACGACATCAACCCTTTACTTGACCAAGAAACCACAAGAGGACGGAGACTCAAAAGAGGACGACCAAGTTACCTCATAACCTGAGTTCTAACACTGTACATAACAAATCATATAATACCTACATAACATAAGATACTAGCATAATATAAAATAGTATAATTTCACAACAATAGAAACCATCAGAATTAACAAAATGACTTTGCTGAGGGTCACAAAGATCTAAAATATTTACTTTCAAATTGTTATGAAACATACTTAGTGTCGTAAGACAGATGTATAATTCATGGAAATAAAAAAAAAAAAAAATTAAATGTAATAATTTAGTTTACTTAAGTCAAGAAAAAAAAAACAAAAATATATATAGCAATATATATATAGGTAGGTACGATGAAAATATTAAACAAAGAAAACTAAATGATACCCTCTGTAAATTCACTCTATGTAAATTGGGTCAAAGTTCCAATCTGATAGGTTCTCTCACTTATTCTAGGACACATTATTTCCGACAAAGGAATTCACCCCGATCCAAGCAAATCAGCTGTTATGAATAATTACCCCAGGCCTACCAATGCTGACGAAGTTAGAAGATTCGTAGCTTTTGCAAACTACTACCGAAAATTTATACCTAACTTCGCTACAATAGCTATTCCTCTCAATAGATTACTTAGGAAAAATGTAGAGTTCAATTTTAACCAGGACTGTGAGAAATCATTTCAAATTTTAAAAGCAATCCTCACTAGTCCCCAAATTTTACAATTTCCGAATTTTGAGAAGGAATTCATTTTACGGACAGACGCCTCATGATTTGCCTTGGGGCAGTACTTTCAAATTTCGATGACAAACCCATTGCTTATGCCAGCAAACCTCTAAATACCTAATGCTTAGAAAAAATTATAGCACTATTGAAAAAGAGTTGTTTGCTATAGTGTGGGCGATAAAACACTATCGACCCTACCTTTTTGGCAGACAATATAAAATTCTAACAGACCATAGACCTCTAGTATATCTCTTTTCCCTTAAACTACTTGAAGAATACAACTTTAGCATTGAGTACACACTCGGAAGGGATAACTGCACAGCTGATGCCTTAAGTCGCATAAACTGGGATTTCACCAAACTTAAGCAACTCCAGATCTGCGTAATTACAAGGTCACAATCGAAGACAAGGGATGCGATAAACGAAAACCCTGTACAAGACACGGAAGGGAAGAAAAAGAAACAGGCCACCTAAGAAGAAAAGAACAATCAAATTATCACGGAACTGATCAAACCTCCAGAACACGGGCATAAAATAATTGAGTTAAAAATAATAAATAGTTTCGAGGACGATGAGTACCCAGTAAACGGTACTAATATAATGCTGGGCCCAAACAAAGTTTTCGCATATATCCCAGAGAAATATTGTGTACTCCTAAGAAGATCAAAGGAAAGCACTATAGCCCAATCAGCATCATTTGGCAAAATGTTGCTGAGGGACGTGCACAGGATCTGCGGACCAGCAGAAATAAATAAATTATATATTACTAAAGAGATTAAAAAACTCGCAGACGGCCGTCGAGAATATAAAATTCACGAGTTACAGAAAATCTTAGGAGACTTATTCAAAGAAAGTAATGTAAAGGTGCACCTCAGCAGAAGAAAATATTGCTCAATGACTATCACCTATTACCCACAAGTGGACATGCAGGAATAAACCGTATGCTTAAGAACATTAAAAGAAAATATTTCTGGACAGGAATGCAGAACGACGTGACGACGTTTGTGAAGCATTGCCCAAGTTGCCAGAAAAATAAATATATTTCGCCTAAAAGGCAGCCCATGGAGATAACAACAACGGCAGAATCAAGTTTCGATAAGATATTTCTAGACTTAGTGGTCCTTTAGATGAATCGGTAAACGGCTACAAATGTATTTTAACTTTACAGGACGAACTCACCCAATTCACTGAAGCTATCCCGATAGTAAACAAAGAAGCTAGCACAGTAGCCAAAGGGATAGCAGAATGCTTTATCCTTAAATACGGAGTTCCTAAAACGATAGCATCCGACCAAGGAACAGAGTTTATTAACAACATTTTTAAGGATATGTGTAAACTGCTGAGAATAGAACAGATCCAGTCCACGGCATATCATCACGAGAGTATAGGAGCATTAGAAAACTCCCATAAAGTTCTCGGAGCATACCTAAGAAGCTACGTATCCGGAAAACATACTGACTGGTGTACTTGGTTACCATACTATGTGTTCTTCTATAACACCGCAGTACATGCAGAAACAGTGTATACCCCATTCGAATTGGTATTCGGACGACAATGTACGTTACCTTCGAATCTGACCAAACAACTGGAACCAAGATACAACTATGAAGACTATGTAATGGAATTAAGGCAGAGACTACAAATTGCTCATATGGATGCTAGAGACATACTCATCGAAAGGAAAAATGATAGCAAAGCTGATTACGATAGGAAATCTAAAAGTAAGCGAACTAGCTTCGCAGTAGGTAATTTAGTTTTGTTAAGGAACGAAAATAGGAAGAAGCTAGATCCAATTTACATAGGACCATACGAAGTGCTATCAGAACAGGGAGTGAATTGCGAAATAAAGTACGAAGGAAAGAGGACAGAAGTCCATAAAAATTGGTAAAAGAAATTTTATGAATACGTACTAAAGCAATTTATATATAGGTACTTTTGATTTTTGGAAAAAAAAGAAAATTTTTTGAAGGGAGGTGGACGAGCCCCCTTGTTTGTACACGTAAAATAAGTACCTATCTAGATAAAAATTGTTAGTACATTTAAAATAAATTTAAAATAAATTCAAAAAAAAAATTATAAATGTGGAACACGTGTAGTACAAGACTCATAATAAGATGTAGAATAAGACTATGTAATAAGATATATACCATATTAGATTAAATACATGTCAAAATAATAAATGTAAATATTTTTGTTTAGAAGCAAATAAGTTAAAAAAAATTTCTAAACAAACATATTAGATATCTAAATACAATTGAACAGCGTTTTTGGTCAATATATCAACTGTTTTTATACCCTATTCTAAGGGTATATTAATTTTGACGCGAAGTTTGAACCATACCATAATATTGCGCGGGTGGCAATGGTGCAGTAGTAGTGTATTCGCTTACGGAATACATGAAATCGTAATCTCCCTAAGTAACTTAGACACCACCCGTGGAGAAAAACCCTACAACTGCACCCAAACACTTCTTTCCTATCTCTCTATTCTTTCTAATACCAAGTAGCTTACACTGTGTTCTTAGCATTATAAGGGTACTGTAACAATAGAAAAAAAAAATCCCTTTAGTGTAAGCAAATTATAAAAAAAAAAAATAATATTACCCGTAGACCCGTAAAAGTTACTATATTTATGATCAGCATCGATAGTAATGTCGATCATGTCCGTTCGTCTGTCGGCAAAAATTCGGCCTTTAACCATATATACTCTCCAAGTCCCCGATATTTGTTATGATCTTTCAGTCATAAAACTGCTCGGGAGATAAAATTTCTAAAATTAGCCCACTGACACGCCCACAATTAAATAAAACAATTTTATTGGAAAGTCAAAGTTTGAGCTAGGAAACTAAAATTTATGATATAGACTCTCTAGGTGTCTGCTGGGAATAAGAATAAGATATCCAAAGTTCGCCAAGCGGATGTAGCCCATCCCTATGTTAATTGTTTGTTTTGCTTTAAAATACTTTCTCACGTTTTTTCTCTATTATTTGTTACTTTTTACCCTTCAATAGCTTCTGTTTGCACTATCATATTCAGTTCATTAACAATCGCAATGATTATTCCATACGATTTGTGCAAATTTCTACAATTTTATCATTCAATTAGTTTCTGTTGTTTAAGACAGGGATTCCGCACTTCAGAAAGAGATAGCTTGGTGAAAATATCTATAGAGCATCCAGCTCGCCGACGATGCGTCTGGCATATGGTGAATTGAGGTTATTGTTCCCGCAACGTGCGCTTTCGGAGTCCAAACCGCTCATAAACTAAATTTGTAAACATTTATGTGATTTATTCGACATTGGCAGCAATGAGCCCACTTTGTGTCGGCCTTTGATTTTGAATGTTGAATGGAATTGTTAACCATTTGCAGCATTATTTTTAATATCCCCCTTCGGGATAGGGGTTAGAATTTACCCGAGGTAGGCATGCCGGTCGTAAGAGGCGACTAAAATCCAAATCCCCTCTTCGGGTAAGGGTCAGAATTTACCCGAGGTAGGTATGCCCGTTGTAAGAGGCGACTAAAGTCCAAATTTTTAAACTTTGTGAAAAAAAGTTAAAAAAACGAAAATATGCAATGAACAAAACAAATGATATAACTACCCAGGTGGTACGCCAGGTAAACTGGTAAATCCACCTGCTTCGGAGGCCGGTTCCATGGATTCTGGGGGGAACCATTTATTGCTAAAATATGACCCTTTCATAAAGAGTCCCAAATTGGTTAGAACACCACCATCCCAACCAACAAGAGAAAATCCTATGTTGGAAGCTTGTTACAAAAAAAGCCTGTGAAGAAAGAGACAATTTTAAGCAACTCAGTGAAAAACTCGCAAGCGAAATTGATAAACTAAAGCATGAGCTACAGCAGCTTAAAGAACAGGTCAATAAGAACAATAAAAATGAGCAGATACCTAAAACTGTAGTGTACTCTATGGATGAAGAAGAACTGCAAAGAGAGACAGAACCACCCTTTAAGGGAACAAAAAGGAACAAAAAAAGAAAAATGAGCAGGTCTCCGGAGCTTTCACCACCAAAAGTGACCCAGAAAAGCCCAGAAAAGATGAAAGGTAAAGAAACCAAACCACTCAAAACAATAAGGCCTCCACCAATTATAGTGCTCTGTTTTACTAAGTACGAATACTTATTAAATATCTTAGAGGAAAATAAAATAAAAGCTAATACAGCTCTCTCCTCTCGCGCGGTTAGTCACCTTGTCGAGTGGATCATCCAGGAAGGGATGGTGCCGGTGTGGAGGCTTAAGTCGCGGAGATTCAACGGACTATGCTGTCGACGACTGCGATCGTCACTAGGGCCACCCATGGCAGATAGACCGTCTGATGAGCGATGACCAAGAACTAACCAAAATGACACTCCGGTCCATCCCCTCCCCCCCAACCCCACCCACCACACACCTATCCTAATTCAAACCTAATTCCAGGGGTGGAGCGAGCAAGTAGTAAACCGTGCCCAAGGATGAAAGGTTGGGGGTCAAACCAACCGCCCACGAGCTCCCTGAGGTGCCCTGGCGAAGACCTGCAGGTACCTTAATGCCTTACCCCGGCATGGCGGCGCTGCCGGGGCAGACTACCCTTTCCGGCCATAATCGTGGGAACCAAAATTTCTAAAACAACAAACAAAAACAAGGATGAGGGAGTGGGTATGTTAGATACCGAGAGTGCGGCAGACACACTGCCGGTGGAACCGCACATTAGAGATGAGGCCCTAGAGGCCGGTGTAACTGATGAGGAGATATCGGAGGAAAGGGAAGAACAGCTCTTAGCTGAACCCTCCGAAGAGAATCTCGCAACGGACAAGGCGAGGAAGAAGAAAAAACTCTCTCCAGGTCTGCTAAGGAAGAGGGAGGGTAAAAAGGCCAAACATATATATGGCATTCTTACCGCCAAGGAAAGATCCTCTCTCACTGAGAAGGAGGTAGCATCGCTAGGATGGGCCAGAGAAACCATAGCACAGGACATTCTCACAAGGCCCCCAGAACCGAGAACCAGGACCAAGAAAGGCGATTACACAAGGCGGAGGGATGACGTCGTTAAGATGGACCCCAATGCCAGAAACAGAAGACCCGAAGTACGTAAGGAGGTTCAGCCAGTCCCAAGGGAGCCTAGCGATAAGCCGGGCCCCAGCGGACTTCAGCGGAAACCGACGGAAAAAACGGGTGGAAAGAGAAGTGTGTTTGCCTCGAAGAGGATGAGGTCGTCGGAAGACGTACCAAATGCCCCCAAGAAGATCAAACAGACCACAACGACCACGGGGAGCCCCAAAAAGGCATCAGGCGCGTGGGGAACCAACCAAAGGAGCAGCTATAGCGAGGTGACGAGAAAACCGTTGCAGCGAAGAGAATCTCGCAACGGACAAGGCGAGGAAGAAGAAAAAACTCTCTCCAGGTCTGCTAAGGAAGAGGGAGGGTAAAAAGGCCAAACATATATATGGCATTCTTACCGCCAAGGAAAGATCCTCTCTCACTGAGAAGGAGGTAGCATCGCTAGGATGGGCCAGAGAAACCATAGCACAGGACATTCTCACAAGGCCCCCAGAACCGAGAACCAGGACCAAGAAAGGCGATTACACAAGGCGGAGGGATGACGTCGTTAAGATGGACCCCAATGCCAGAAACAGAAGACCCGAAGTACGTAAGGAGGTTCAGCCAGTCCCAAGGGAGCCTAGCGATAAGCCGGGCCCCAGCGGACTTCAGCGGAAACCGACGGAAAAAACGGGTGGAAAGAGAAGTGTGTTTGCCTCGAAGAGGATGAGGTCGTCGGAAGACGTACCAAATGCCCCCAAGAAGATCAAACAGACCACAACGACCACGGGGAGCCCCAAAAAGGCATCAGGCGCGTGGGGAACCAACCAAAGGAGCAGCTATAGCGAGGTGACGAGAAAACCGTTGCAGCTGGCTGTGGTGGACATCAAAAAGCCGAGCGGGCAGTACACAGTAGAATGTGGGAAGAGAATCGAGCACACCTTGGGCTCTGCAATCGTATCTCACATTCTAAAGAACGCCGGCGTAAATGCCCCAGCCTATGGCAAGATGAGGTGAATCAAGGGTATCACCTACATCGACTGCAAGGACCAGGCATCCAACGACTTCGCCAAGACCGTTATAGACGGCCTAGAACTCTGGGAAGGAGCCATGCTCAAGGCCGTCCCGCCCAGAGAAGTCCCTAGGAAGGCGAAGGGACGAATAGTCATCCCCGAAATGGGGGTGGACAAGGATGACGTGCTCCGCGTCCTGCAAACGCAAAACCCGCAGATCCCCATGCAGGGATGGGAAATCGTAAGCGCGGAGGAGCCCAAAAACGGTGCAAGAGGCTATGTCGTCGTCTTCGACGAAATGCCATCACCGCTGAAGAAGGAGATGCAGATGGCGTTATCATTTGCAGCGAGCGAGGTTACCCTCAAGCTGCTTAAACGCACTGCATCGGACGCACAGGCGACCGACAATGTGGGAGGAGAAGATATGGCCATCGATGAAGATAGTCCAGATCAACCTCCACCACAGTAAAGTCGCCTCGGACAACTTGAGGCTGCTCCTGGAAAGGGAGCAGCTGGACCTGGCCCTAGTCCAGGAACCATGGATCCATAACGATCGCGTGATGGGATTAGGGTCATACAAATTTAACACCTTTTACAGATCCGATAAGGGAAAGGTGAGATCGTGTATCGTGGCAAATAAAAACCTTCATGTATTAATGTTGTCTCATTTCAGCACGGGCGACGTGCCGGCGGTGGAGGTTAGAGAAAAGGACGAGAGCTGTACTGTGGCGTCAGTGTACATGCCCCACAATGACGACACATCTGTCCCCCCGGATTCGGTAAGGACGCTAGTAGCAGCGTCCGAGAAAGGTAAGAAGAACTTAGTCTTAGGCGGTGACGTAAATGCCCATCATACTATCTGGGGCAGCTCAGATATTAATGCAAGGGGCGAGGCTTTGTTCGACTTTTTACTCAGTTCCAATCTAATCATATGTAACAGGGGTAATGACCCTACCTTCATAACAGCGAATAGAAGGGAAGTTCTAGACGCTACATTTGTATCTCAGAGCAGTTCCGTCCAGGTCGTGAACTGGAGAGTGTCCAGCAAGGCATCGTTCTCAGACCACTGCTGGATACTTTTTGACCTACAAATTCAATCTCAGGCTAGGGAAATTTTCAGGAACCCAAGAAGAGCAGACTGGGACAAGTTCACTACAGAACTACAGATGTTGGAAAACGTCTGCCCGGTAAAAAAAACCACAGCACTGAACAAGAGATCGACAAAGCAGTTGAGTCTCTAACTGAGGTGCTCTCAAAATCCTTCGAAAAATCCTGCCCAGTAAGCAGAACGAACGGAAAAAAACGCCCTCCCTGGTGGAACTCCAAGATCGGGGAGCTTATGCAAGCATCAAGATCTAGATGGAACCTCGCAAAGGAGGGACTAATCGAATGGACGACCTACAAGCAGAGCGTTAAACTCCTAAAAAAGGAGATAAGATTCGCCAAGAAGAACCCATGGAGAAATTTCTGCGAATCGATCGAATCTACGACCGAGGCGTCGCGACTCAGAAAAGTTCTGGCTAAAGCACCGATACCGATATCCTCGCTAAGAAATATCGACGGTAGCTGGACTGAATCACAAGAGCAGACGCTGGTCGTTTTGACAGAAACCCATTTCCCAGGATGCGCCGACGTGCCTAGAGTATACGATACAGTTACACATGACACGAGGCAGGGAATGGATCAAAACACAATCGACGCAATAATCGACGAAAGAAAAATAGCATTAGCGATCAACTCATTCGCCCCCTTCAAAGCACCAGGAATAGATAATATTCGACCTATAATGCTTCAGAAGGCTAAGGATACCACTATCCCAAGACTGAAACGCATCTATATGGGCTGCTTAAGGCTTTGCTATGTTCCCAAAGCATGGCGTGAGGTGAGCGTAATATTTATCCCTAAAGCAGGGAAAGCTACCCACACCACAGCAAAGGACTACAGACCTATTAGTCTGTCATCATTCATGCTAAAAATACTGGAAAGACTAATTGATGTGCATGTCAGAGAAGCGATCAGCGATAATTACATTTCCAAATCGCAGCACGCATACATCAAAGGTAGATCTGTAGACACCGCACTACATAAAGAAGTTTCCGTGCTGGAAAGATCCCTGGAATTCAAGGAATTTACTTTGAGTGCGCTCCTAGACATAGAGGGAGCCTTCAATAATATCGAGGCTGACACAATTCTGCGCGGCCTTAGAAGGGCCCGGGTCAATAACAGTCTATGTGAATGGATTGGACTAATGCTAGGCACACGACGAATCAAGTCCTATCTAGGAGACGTTTGTATAGAACAAAAAAGTCAGCAGAGGTACCCCACAAGGAGGCGTCCTCTCTCCGCTCATATGGATCCTAGTCATGGACGAAATCTTAAAAATACTAGAGCGGGAAGGCTTTATCGTGAGCGCTTACGCCGACGATGTAGCAATCCTGGTCCCGGGTAAATTCATCCCAGTCCTCAGTGAGCGACTCAGCTATGCACTCCTACTGGTCAGCAAATGGGTTGCGGAAAAAGGACTCGGAGTAAACCCAGACAAGACAGAAATCCTGATGTTCACAAGGAAAAGGGTAATACCGGCCTTTGAACTACCAAGGATGAATGGAGTGCACCTGCAAGTTTCCAAGACGGCAAGATACTTGGGGGTTATACTAGATTCCAAACTCAACTGGAAGGAAAATATAGAAGACCTGGTGAAAAAGGCATACGTGGCACTTTATGCCTGCAGAAGAACATTCGGCAACACATGGGGATTTAAATCACATGTGGTGCACTGGCTGTACACAGCGGTGGTAAGACCCATTCTAACATATGGCGCAGCTGTATGGTGGAAGGCTACTGAGAAGAAATGCCATCTCTCAAGCTTTACTAAGATACAAAGGACGGCTTGCATTGGGATAACAGGGTCACTAAGGACCACACCCACTGCAGCCATGGAGGTAATACTTAACCTCACACACCTGGACATACACTGCAGCAGCATAGCGGTTAAAACGGCCGTTAGACTCAGGGAGTCGGGACTATGGTCTTTCAGGCCCTACGGACACGCATCGGTCGAGGCAAGATGGAGAGCCTCGAAAGAAACAAAATCCACTGACTACCTACCACACACCTTCGCCTTCAAAAAGGGATTCGTTACCAGAATCCCAGAAAGAAGCGAATGGATCAATAGAACAGTCACGGAAGAAGGCGAAATAGCTATCTATACCGACGGATCCAAAATGGATGCGGGTACAGGTGCAGGCATCTTCTGTGAGACTCTGGGCCTGGGTATGTCCTTCAGAATCAACGATGAATGCAGCGTCTTTCAGGCAGAGACAGCTGCAATCACTCAAGCCGCTAAGGAGGTGAAGAAGCGTAAACTGGCCGATAAGCAGATCACCATATACTCTGACAGCCAAGCGGCCATAATGGCCATGGAGTCAGCAGTTGTTAAATCAAGGACGGTGTTACAGTGCAGAAAACACCTAGACGAGATATCAACCGTAAACTCAGTGACCCTATGCTGGGTACCGGGGCACAAGGACATCTCGGGCAACGAAGAAGCAGACAAGCTGGCAAGATGCGGATCGGAGATGGATGCATCTCTGGCTCTGAAATCTTTACAAACTCCGCTCAGTGCACTGTCACGGAGAATCGACGCCGAATCCATGAGTAGAACAAACCTACGTTGGACCAGCCTTGAAACATGCAGACACACGAGGGAGCTTTGGCCAGCGGTAAACAAAACGAAATCTAAGGCCATAATCGGGCTGAACCGCAGAGACATACGCACACTGACAGGGGTCCTTACAGGACACTGCGTGGTGGGCCTACACGCGGAGCGGCTGGGCATAGCGCACAACGATTACTGCAGGAGCTGTAGAGACGTCGAAGAGACAGAATCTATTCGTCACCTATTATGTGAATGCCCTGCCCTTAGTACTAAGAGATTCAAGATTCTTGGCAGCTACTTTTTTGAGGAGCTGGAGGATCTGACCGACATTGAGCTTAACAAACTCCTGAGATTTACTTATAGATCCGGGTGGTTCTAATAAAGCGGATCACTGAGCTGTTTAACAGCGGCATATCTTTTGTATTTGCAGGTTCAAAATTTTGGAAACCCCAACAGCAATGGACACAATGGACCCAAACAGATGGTCTAAGTGAGCCGTGACAACAGTCACAAGGGTATCCATCTACCTACCTACCTACCTAATACAGCTCTCCTAAATAGCAATGATGTTAAAATTAATGTGGATAACGAAGAATCCTTCAGAAACTTAACAAAATTGCTTAACCAGAAAAACGTTCAATGGTACTCTTTTGAAAATAAACAAACAAGACCAATAAAGGTTATTGCAAAGAAACTACACTACTCATGCACACCTGAACGCATTGCAAATGACCTAATAAAGAAAAACTTCAAAATACTTGAAGTTGTCAACATGCTTAAGTACAAGAGTAAAGCACCGCTCCCGATGTTCACGCTTACTTTTGAGCAAGATTAAGACATCAAAAAAATTTATGAAATTAAAGATATCTTAGAAATGAAAGTTCAAATTCATCCTTTGCGGAAATCAAAGCTAGTTCCTCAATGTAAGAACTGCCAAAAGCATGGTCACACTCACAAATACTGCAACTCAAACACGAAATGCGTTAAATGTGCAGGAGACCACCATACAAAAGACTGCATAAGGGGAAAAAATGCTGCCCCAAATGCGCCAATTGTAGCGAAAGACACCCAGCTATCTACAGAGGGTGTGTAGTAGCAAAAGAGATACAGCAGGTAAAAGACAACAAGCAAAAGAAAATGCAAAAGCCTGTTCAAAAAGCCGCAACCAAAAACGGGGGAAAAAGAAACAAAAAAGACTTGAGACCGAAATCTAAAGGAGCTAAAGGAAATCTACCCTTAAGCGAAAATGAACACTTAAGCCTCATAACCGGTCCACAGAAAACATATGCACAGGTTGCTTCGAAAAACGTTGTAAAACCAGTCGGAAACCCCAAGCCTCCCATTAATGCTATGGAGGATATCATGCAAAGAATTCTTAACAGAATGGGAGATATGGAAAAGAATAATAAGAAAATTCTGGAAAGAATATCTCTCCTTGAAAAACAAAACAGTAATAAAAGAACTGTACCTTAAAGAACATAATGCTAAAAACAGGAAATCTTATTATGGAATGCCAATGGCCTCGAGAATCGTAAAGACGAATTGCAAGCGACTCTCGACATAAAAAAAATTGACATATGTCTAGTCTCCGAGACGCATTTTAAAATTGGAACAAAATACGAGCTTCGCGGATACAAGACATACCAAACCCCACATCCTCAAAATACAGCAAGAGGAGGGGCCGCAGTTATAATTAAGGAAGGTGTTAGCCACGAAGAAGATGAAGAATATCAGTCTTGTGAAATACAAGCGAAATCCGTAAACATAAAAACAAGTAGCGGCCAGATAACGGTAGCAGCGGCATATTGTTCTCGTAGCTACAGGCTGAAACAAAACAAAATTCGGAAATAAATTCATAATAGGCTAAGAACATATCTTGGGAATCAAAAATAACAAATACAAGAGGAAGAAAACTCCTTGAATATATTAAAAAAAACAATGTTAACTACCATTCAACGGGAAATCCTACTTACTGGCCCACAGATAGGAACAAAATCCCGGATGTTGTCGACTTCTTCTTAACTAAGAATATTTCCTCAAGTACTACCCAAGTTAGGTAGGTACGTAAGGTGGCTGCGAGGGCGTGAGCCCAGGCACACTTAGGCCGCAGTTTCGGCCCGTTGTGATACCACAAAGGGGGGGGGGGGGGGGGGGGGGGGTTCTGCCGGTCGTCGCTCGGCCTACTGAGTTCCCTGTGATTGCCTCCTGCGAGGTAGTGGTTTTATGGGGGGAGATAATCCTGAAGGGGTCAGGGTGTGCAGCCTGGCTGTATTTCGCATGGGTTGCGATGTATTGGAGTGACTAGTACAGTGGCGACTCTTGCCCGACATCCGAACCAAGGGTTGGGATCGAGATGAGGTGATTGATGCAATCAAACCACAGGTCGATCCCAAATTCTGCGCCGCGGAGGGGCAGCTATTGCTACCTGATCACCGGGGGAGGGAAGAGCCTTTTGAGATGACTGTTACAATCGAACCTCAAACTGCTCTTCACTCTCTTTGCAGGCAACAACGTGCCGGGGTGACTGATACAGTCGAATCCCGAGCAAGCTATTACATTCCTTGGAGGGAGGGTCGGGGTGTACCGGCTGCACAGTCAAGTAGTTGGTTGAAAGACTGTGCTGGAGGGGGTGAACGAAGGTGGTCCAACCCTGAGTGCCACACGCATCGCGGGGTGGTGCGGCTTGTGGCGACTGTTGCAGTAAGAGCCTCAAGTTACACCATTCCGTGGAAAGGGAGCAGGGAGGGGCGGCCTTGATAGTCGATTTGGATTATGGTGACTGAGTTCGGGGGTTTGTGGTACGGGTTTTGAGGCATGGGAGAGAGACAGAGTGTGGCGACTGTTACAATCTAACCTCAACTCTGTTCTCGTTTTGTCTGCATAGCGGGAAGGCAGCAAGGCCGGGGGAGACCGTTTCAGTAGATCCGCCGGGTTACTGTCTCGCCCTCGGAGTGGAGTTCTGACTGAAGTGACTGATACAATCTAACTTCAGTGAGATCTCTTTTCCTTTGCAGGGGAATCGGGTTGGGGTGGTCTGCGGGAGGGGAGCGGGAGGGGCTCAAGTCATCGTCTAATCCGTCCTCCAGTTCAGTTCAACCATTTGGACCTAGTGACGAATCTGCTGATGCAGCCGATATCTGTCTCACTGAGATCACTTAGATCATCGAGGAAATAGTTGCCGAGGATTTGTTTCCTTGAATTGGCTAGTGCGGGGCAGTTGCACAGGAGATGTGTGGTGATTTCTTCCTCTTCGACGTCTCTACAGCTTCTGCAGAAGTCGTTTTAGGGAGCTCCCAATCTGGTGGCATGCCTGCCTGAAAGGCAGTGACCAGTGATTGCTCCGATTACAGAGCTGATATTTTTCCTGCTGATGGAGAGAAGTTTGGATGTTCTTTTTGCAGCGTATGTGGTCCAAATTTGCTTTGAGGACACACATGTACTGATGCTATTCCACCTATTGTTTGCTTCTATTAACGCGTTATCTAGAAGTTTGCATTTCAGTGTCTGAATGGGTACCGCCGTTGTCTCTCTGTAGTCAGAGAGTTCTTGTGCGGAACCCTGTCTGGCTAACTCGTCCGCCTTGCAGTTGCCTGGAATATCACTGTGACCGGGTACCCAACACAGGGAAGTGTTACATCTGACCGCGATCTCGTTAAGAGATTCGCGGCATTGTTTTACTAACTTGGAACTTATTGTTGGTGATTCTAAGGCTTTAATCGCTGCCTGACTGTCTATCTAGATCACGATAATTTTTCCATCTATCGGGCTCATAGAGAGTCTGCGTGCTGCTTCGCGGATAGCCGTGACTTCTGCCTGAAATACACTGCAATGGTCAGGTAGTCGTAGTACGACGTTGACCGCAGGGTTGTCTGAAAACACGCCCGCCCCCGTGCCGTCGGCTGTCTTTGACCCGTCGGTGTATATTTCTATGGCGTTATTGTTTACAATACGACCGTCTTCACAGCTGGCTCGGTCTGGGATGGCCGTCTTGTATTTATTACTGAAATCTAGTGTTGGGATTAGGTAATCCGTATTGTTGGGAATCTTGTGGGCAGTAAGGATGTTGCTGTGCCCGATGTGTGAACTTTGCCACGAATTAGATTCTCTTAATCTCAGGGCCGCCTTAGTGGCCGCCAGCTTCCCATAGATATCAATGGGGAGGAGGTTTAAAAAAGTCGTTAAGGCTGCCGTTGGTGTGGATCTTAAGGCTCCTGTGATGCATATGCAGGCTGCCCTCTGGATTCGTTCTAGGGCGCTTGCGTGGCATTGCTTCGATATTGCAGGCCACCATGCCATAATACCATAAGTGAGGATAGGCCTGACGACCACCGCGTACAGCCAGTGTGTTATCTTAGGCTGTACACCCCATCTGGAGCCTAAGCCATTTTTACAGGTGTAAATGGCAATCGTAGCCTTCCTTATGCGGTCTTGGATGTTTGGTTTCAAACTGAGTTTGCTATCTAGGATCGTTCCCAGGTATTTAGCTTGGCTGGAAAATTTGAGTGGTTCGTTGTTGAGCGTAGGTGGCGTTAACTCCTGAACCTTTGTTTTCCTTGTAAATAAAACCAGTTCGGTTTTGGATGGGTTAACATTGAGCCCGAGCTTAATGGACCAGGAGGATAGCTTCCTGAGAGCCGATTCCATTAGGTCTCTGATCGTGTGGGGGGATTTCCCCGTTATGGCAATGGCAATGTCGTCCGCGTAGGCCGTCACTTTGCATCCATCCTCCTCTAGGTTGGAGATGACCTCGTTGACTACTAAGATCCATAGTAGCGGTGAGAGCACTCCTCCTTGTGGTGTGCCCCTGTACACTGACCTCCTGGTCAGACAGCTGCCAAGCTCCGCCTGGATCAGCCTGCTGTCTAGCATGTTCTTTATCCAGGTGCAGATGCAGTTGTCCACGTTTAGTCTGAGGAGTGTGTTCGTGACGGCTTCTGTATTGACATTGTTGAAAGCCCCTTCTGTATCCAGAAAGGATACCATCGTGTATTGTTTGTGATACAGCGATTTTTCGATAGTGCTGACTAGCGAATGAAGTGCTGTTTCTACTGAAAAGCCTTTTCGGTAGGCGTGTTGGCACCTCGAAAGGGAATTGTTTTCCAGGTTTGAGCGTATGTAGTAATCTACAAGTCTTTCCAACGTTTTCAGGAGGAATGAAGTTAGACTGATTGGTCTGAAGTCTTTTGGAGAACAGTGTGAAGCTTTACCGCATTTTGGTATAAAGAACACTTTTACCGCTTTCCAACCTGTAGGCGTAAAGCTGAGTTTTAGGCAGCTATTGAAAATCACCAGTAGCCAGGGTGTGAGAGTCTCGATACTCTTCTGTAGCACTATGGGTGTGATTCCATCTAGTCCAGGTGATTTATATGGGAAGAAGCTGTTAATCGCCCACGCCAGTTTGCGATTGTCAGCAATATGCTCCGGAACCATTTGGACCCTGTGATGGTGCTGTGTAGGGTGATTTACCTCTACTTTGTTGCCTGGGAAGTGGGTATCCAGTAGTAGGCCTAAGGTCTCCTCACTGGTTGAGGTCCACACTCCTCCTTGGCTTTGTATGACGCTAGGTATTTGTGGAGATTTTGAGAGTATCTTACGCAGCCGACTGGAGTCGCTTGTTTTTTTCTATGTTCTCACAGAAAGATTTCCACGACTCTCGCTGTGCTCTCTTTACTTCCTTTTTGTAGTTTTTAAGACTGTCTTTATAACTATCCCAGTCAGCTGGGTTTCTTGAAGACTTGGCCTTGTTAAACTTACTCCTGCTATCTCTACGCAGAGAAGCTACAGTGGAGGTCCACCACGGGGGTTTACCTCCTTCTTTGTGTCTGCTGGTGGGCCAGGCCTTATTAAAGGCCTTGTTTATGGCAGACGTTACTGCGTCCACCATTTCATCTCATTCTTCCGGTGAATTAGGCTGTCTGATTTGGAGGCTGTCTAGTTTCTTTTTGAGTAAGGAATTATAGACCTGCCAATTTGTGTTTTTTGGGTTCTTAAACACTTTCGTTGGGGGGGTCTCGAATTTTAGATTGAAAAGTATGTAGCGGTGGATGGAACAGGTGGAGGGGGCGAAGTATCTGCGTCTGTAGCGACAGTCAGGCTGCGCTTAAGGCCTTACTCAAACCCTTAACTACCTCCAAAATAGTACGTGAATGCGAGATATCTCTGAATTCGGTCGGAAGGCTGAATTCACTTAAACTTGTCTGGGTCCCGGGTATAACGGGATCACGGGAAATGAGATCTCCGTTGAACTAGCTAGACAAGGCTCAGAGGGGGACCTCTCAAGACCTGAACCAGCGATCTGTCTGCCTGCGTCCTCGGTCAGGGCTTCAATTGACGGTTGGGTTTCCTATGAACACAATCGCCGTTGGCATGACTCTCCAGGGTGCAGACAGACTAAGCAAATGCTCCCCGACGTCTGTGGGAAATCCGCGGCATTCTTGTTGTCTCTTAACAGAAAAGACTGCAGACAGACTACTGGCGTTCTTACGGGACACTACGCTTTTGCCAAACACCTTAAGGTGCTAGGCCTAAGCGACACCACCAACTGCGAAGCCTGTGGAGAAAGCGACGACACTGCGGAACATTTCCTCTGTGATTGTCCTGCTTTTGCTCGTATCAGGTGGCAGGTATTTGGTGCGGATATGGTGAGTGCTGTAAACCTAAGCTCCTTATCATTGAAGCGCCTTCTCGTTTTTCTTAGAAAAGCGAGTAAATTCCCACAGTAAAATGTGATGTGTCTGCATGGTAGTACAATGTACCAGTATTGAGTCTGAGTGCTCCAGTGCAGAAAGTCTCACACACCCCGACAAAAAAAAAAATGTAGCGGTGGTCCGATAATGAGACTTCACTAGATACTTTCCAATTTTCTATAACTATATCAGGTGAACAGGTGGTCAGTGTCATGTCAATGACTTCCTGCCTGATTCTGTTTATAAAGGTGGGTTCAGACCCTATGTTACACACTACGAGGTTAGTTTCGATAATATATTCAAAGAGTAACTCACCCCTTTTGTTAATGCCACTGCTGCCCCATATGGTGTGGTGCGCGTTTGCGTCAGCACCTACCACCAGTGGGGTGTTACTAGCAGCCTCTGTCTGTACCGTCCTGCGTATCGTATTAGATGGAACTTCTCCCGTGTCATATGGGAGGTACGCTGACGATATCCACAGCGGTCCCTTACCGGCTCGATCGAACCCCACGCAAGTGAAGTGAGGGTCGCTGTATTTCGGAAGAAGGAAAGCTTTAATATTATTCTTTGCTAGTATGCAAGTTCTGGGTTTACCTGAATTTCTTGCATAGAACAAGGAGTAGTTTCTTGCCCTGAGTCCAGATATGCGGTCGTTATTTGTGACCCATGGCTCCTGGATGAGGGCGATATCTTCCCCACCTTTTTCCAGGCGGAGAAGTAGATTAGCCGGAGCTATTTTGGAATGGTGGAGGTTAATCTGTACTAGTCGGAGCATCATTGCTGACTAGTAACGGCATCTCCGTAATTGTGGTGTCCCCGTCCTCTGATTCAGAGGACAGTTCTCCACTATTTTGCTCTTTAGGGAGCGGTTCTACTGTTGGAGCAACCCCCGATACAGAGGGTTGTTCATCTGTCTTGTTTCCAGCCGTGTCTGTTTGCAGAGAAGAACTTTCGGGCGTAGCCTATAAGCCAAGACTACTTAGCGAGGATACCATGCCTGCGAGTAGTCTCTCGTCCTTCTCATGGATTTTTAGGACCAGAGTGTCCACGCCGTAAAAGATTTTGAACCCCTTTTTGTTAAGGAGTTCAACTGACTCTTGGTTGAGGAGGAAAGATATTAGTCTTCCCCTCTCTTCCGGTTCATCGGCCTTTATGATCCTCCAATTCTCGGTTGGAAGATCCCGGTTTTGTCTCTTAATAAGCCGGATGATCTCATCCGGCTTATTTGGTCCTGGGGGTACCCTAGTGCGAGCTCTTGGGCGGACCGGAATGTCGATCCAGTGAGCGACACTCAGCTTGGCATTGACCCAGAGATTCGTTAGTCTCGGGATCGCTGCCTTTAAAAAGTCTGCCGACATCTGATCGGAGCACCTCACTAATTTGGCGCCGTTGAGGTATCACCCGTTGTCTGTGAAGGTGGGAGGTAGTGCCGAGGGTTCTCTATCGCTGAAGGCAAGAATGTCGATGGTCAGTCTTGACTTTAGCGTGCGCCAGTTCTCACCACTAATTCTTCCCTCATCATTGCTCCAGTCACAGATGCCGAAGACCAGATTGTCCTTCGCTACCTCGTTGAAGGGTCTGTGCGCTGATTCAGCGCTCTTTGCCTTCTTCGGGGTTTTGGAGGCATCATCTTGCGATCTAGGTCGCTTAGATGCGAAATCTTTTTTGCTAGCAGATATGCCGCTCTGTTTTTTGTTGTTGTTTTTCGGTGCGGATTGGGGTGGTACTCCTGTTACAGAAAGGGTCTTCCCCATTCTGTTAGTCTGTGCCCCGTGTTTGAGGGTAGGTCTCCCGTGCTCAGGAGTCACTGCCCTTTTCACGGTGCCCAGCGCTAACGTGGTTTCGCCCGAGCCATGTGCAGGACGACCCCCTGTTTCAGGGTGATCGGACTTCTCCGCCAACATGTCCCTTGCCCACCGTACCGTGTCCCTATCTTTTTCGTCCCATGTATTCTCTGGTTTACTGAGAATACGGTTTAGTTGGAACTTGGCTATGCGGGTCATTCGATGTTTATTCGAACTAGGTAGTCCTCTTTTATGTGCGGGCTTCCGACTGCAGCTGGCCGTTTCGGCGCTTGTCGATCCCTCCGCATCGGAGTGTGTTGTGTTGACGGAAGCAGTCTCGGAGTCCGAGTAATTCATGGAATCCGAGCTGTTTTTGACTCTATAGTTTAGTCGATCGTCGGTCCCGTCCTGTTTTGCTAAGTCTTCTGTGCGTAAGTCAGCCTTTGAAGATTTTGCTGAGCTTTGTTTTTCTGTGTTTTGGTTTTTTTGTTTTGTTTTTGTTTTTGTTTGGTTTTGGTTCATTGTTAAATTAGAGTCCCACGAGTAAGCCGGTGAGAAAACGTCCACCCCAGCATTGCCGGTTCTACTAGGTTAAGGCTGAATACGACAGGTCCTGCCAGCGCACCTGAAGGAGCTCGTTATCGGTTGAAAATACCCTCAACCTTTCATCCCTGGGCACGGCTTACGCTGCGCTCGCTCCACCAATGGAATTGGGTTAACTACTCTTTAGCTTCGGAGCCCTCCTCCGGAGACCTTACAGCTTGGGAAGCCCTGCTGCAATCGCTCTCCGGTATCAACGGGTTCTTACTAAGCATCTCCACCACGGCAAGGTAAGTAGTCGAAGAAGATCGGTACTACCCAAGTTAAGGAAGGGTCAGATCTTGACTAAGATCACTCATCTGTGCTGCTAACACTTGGTAATAAAATTATAATGAAGGAACACACCCCACGTCTAGTAAACAAACTAGCTGACTGGACATATTTCAGATATTTAATGGATGAACGCATCGAACTATTCACAACAATTAATACAATAGAGCAATTAGAAAGTGAAGTAAAGTCCTTCACCCTAGCTATACAAAAGGCTGCATGGGCTGCAACGCGTGAATAAAATAGCAAAGTAAAAAGAAACGTGTATCCCAACGAAATTTGCGACATTATATCAGAAAAGAGACGAGCTCGCAAACGATGGCAACTGTCAAGCGCTCCAAGTTATAAAAGTAGACTTAATAGCTTAAACAATAAGCTCTGAAAAAGGATAGCAGAATTTAAAAATGCATCGGTGGAAAGATACCTTACAAATCTGACAAACGATGCTAGTACAGAATACTCACTGTGGAAGGGTACAAAAAAATTAAAAGACCAACGGCATACATTCCGCCAGTGAAAAACAGCAGTGATAACTGGGCTAAAACAAACAAACAAAAGGCGGATCTATTTGCGGAACATCTTGAAAACGTTTTCA